>BSBM01000451.1:6182500-8582500 GCA_027924585.1 Larix kaempferi | reverse complement strand
TGTTATGTATCGGAGATCATGTTGTATCACACTACACATCTATAAGATGTCAAAAATGTAATTGCTCGCTGACCTTGATCTTTGTTGCAGGTTTCTTGTGACTTGTTTTCTACGGTTCTGTGTTCCTCCTCTGGCTTTGGATTGTAATGTATTTTGGCCATCGTTTCTCTCTGACCTCACACATTAGGGGGCATCTGTTATAGGTCAAACTTGCACCTCTCCGTCCGTGATCACCCTGAGTTGCTGATCACACAAAAGGACAACTTGGATGGAGGAGCATGTTGACCTTGGATGATATGACAACTCATTCCATTTCCTGAAAATACTGGAAAACCACAAAAAATATAATTTTAAGATATGAGCGCTACTCTACTTAAAGAGACTAGCGCCCATATGCTACTCCACTGTATAATAGTAGCGCCCATATCCAAGTATACGCTACTCCAGTGTAGCAAAGTAGCACCCGACATTTAAAATCAATTGAGCGCTAGTTGTTAAATACTAGGGTAGCGCCCTATAGGCTACTCCACTGAAGAAGAGTCGCGTACACATTAAAAGATGATTAAAAAATATATTAATTCATCGAGGAGGATTAGTTGATGGCAGTTTCTTAACTCCCCCAACTTCCTCCATAACTACATCTCGACCTGAACTGCTTCTTTGAACCTATAAATACCAAGAAGGTTAAAGGAGCAAGGTTACAAATTATTGCTAGAAAAGCTAGAGGATGAGTTAATGGAGAAACTTTAGGACATTGGAGAAGTTGTTGTAGAAGACATTCAAGCCAGAGCAGAGCCAGAGCCCAGAATCTAGTTACAGGAGCCTGCTTCATTATCAGGTATACTTGTACTTCATTCTAATTTTGACAAATCAAGGTTGAAGTGTTTCCTTGTTCCAATTTGAATGTGTTATGAAATGGCATTTTAAGTTGGATTTATTTTGGTTAATGCTGAATATTAAACATAGTTTTTGTTTATTTCAAGATTTATATGTTGCCCAAAATGTTTGAGAAAGGTATTGTTGTTGCAGGTTTGCTGAAGGAAAAAGTAGATTTGGAAGCTGGACACGGGATCTAGTCAAGGCTAGGATCAGACTCCAGTTAAAAGGTGTGTTCCCTAAACCTACAATCTATTTCTTTTTGTAAATGCCTCTGTAATAGCATTAATGCACTTACATGTCACCCCAACCAAGTTGATAGCTTTAGTTTCCTGGCTATAGGGTAGAAATGCCCGCCAACAGGTTATTAGACCACCTTGTTGGGGTCGGCCCTGTATAAGTCATGTGGGTTAAAGGGTTATTAGACCACCCTATTGGGGGTCGGCCATGTGGGTGAAAGGGTTATTAGACCACCCTAGTGGGGGTCGAACCAGTCAGCATTATGTTAAGTGGTTAAGTTGAGGCCGACCTAGTTGAGTAAAGGTCAAGTCAAGTTAGTGTATAAATAGAGAGTGTGTCTCTCTCATTTTACAAACATTCTATTTTCTCACTCACACTTGGGAGAGTGGCGCACTTGTGGAGGAAGAGGCTCTCCTGCTAGGAGAAGACTATATCTTGTATTCTGGTTGTATCATTGCTCTATCTATCTCTGAGGAAGTTATTGGGGTTTTTGGCCTTTATGGTTTTCCCTAAGTAAACTCTGTGTCTCTTGTGTGCTTGCATTATTGTGTCCATGATTGATATGCTGTAGATTTGCTGTACATGTTTTTCTCTCAATTAAGATCCTAGATCAGATTGAAGTAAATTCTGAAAATTTAACAAGCGTCATCCTGATGCATATCATCTAGAGAAACATCCTGAAGCTCATAATCCATGATCATCCTGATCATACAATGCATCCACCTGATGCATACATAGTATCTACGTGATACATATCATCATACATGATCTACCTGATCATACAATATATCCACTTGATACATACATAGTATCTAGATGATACATATCATCATACATGATCTACTTGATCATACAATGTATCCACTCAATACATACATAGTATCTACCTGATACATATTATCATACATGATCTACCTGATCATACAGAGCATCCAACATGATGCATATACATATACATGATCCAACTGATCATAACAAGCATCCAACATGATGCACATACATATACATGATCCAACTGATCATATCTAGCATCCAACATGATGCATATACAGAGCAGTAACTGGAGCATCGTCCTGATGCTCATCACACAACGCTTATATCCACAACCATGGGAAGTATCCTCCTCTCACCATGCTTGGAATGGCTCTTGCAAATGTGTTCATCACTTCTTCCTCGAAGTGTCATCAATCTGAAGAACACCAAGCCTCTCTCTGAAGTACTCAAACTTTACTCTGGCTAGTGGTTTTTTCAACACATCCGCAACCTGCTCATCCGTCGCAACATACAGGAGCTTTACTACTCCTCTCTGCACCATATCCCTGATATACTGATATTTGATCTCAATGTTCTTCGACCTGTCGTGGAACACCGGGTTCTCAGACAGCTTCAGACAACTCTAGTTGTCACAAATATACCGGTGGCCTCCAACGGGAGATCAAAAAGCTTAGACAGTAGCTTCCGAAGACATACTGCCTCATAACTAGCCGAACAAGATGCAACATACTTTGCTTCGGCTGTACTCAGTGCTACGCAGGACTGCTTCCTACTAAGCGAAGAGATCACACCTAATCCCATACTGAAGCAGCACCTAGAAGTGCTCTTCCTATCTGCAGCACTGCCTGCCCAATCAGAATCAACATAACCCTACAAGTTAGACTTTTGATTCACATCATACTTGAGCCCATAATCAATTGTACCCTTCAGGTACCTCAGAATATGCTTTATAGCAACCAGGTGAACATCTTTGGGATCCGTCAGGAACTGGCTCAATGTGTTCACTGTAAAGAAAATGTCTAGTCTCATGTTCGTCAGGTACATCAAGGAATCAATCGTCTGATGATACACAGTGACATCAACTGGATCAGATGAAGCATCACACAGAAGCTTTAGGTTCGATTCCATAGGTGTGGCCATGGCCTTGCAGTCCATCATCCCGAACCTCTTCAGGATCTCTACTGCATACTTCCCTTGTCCAAGGAAGATTCCATCTGCACTCTGCCACACCTTCATGCCTAGGAAATAATGCATCATCCCCATGTCCTTCATCTTGAACTTGACAGCAAGCTTCCTCTTCGTGTCGACAATCAATCTATCCTCACCCATAACAAGCTGGTCATCTACATATAAGAGTAGCATCACAGGATTGCTTTCCTCAACCTTGTAGTAAAGGTTGGAATCCGCTTTACTCTTGGTAAAGCCCAAACTGGATAGAAAGCTATGTATCCTACCATACCAAGTCCTAGGAGCTTGCTTCAAGCCATACAAGGCTTTCTTCAATCTGCACACATATGACTCTCTGTCATGTGTCTCAAAACCAAGTGGTTTCTCCACATACACTTCCTCTTTGACTACACCCTTCAAGAAGGGTGTCTTGTCATCCATCTGGTGTATCTTCCACTTCATCACTGCAGCTAGAACAAGTACTGATCTGATAGAAGTGTATCTGGCTATAGGAGCACAAGTCTCTTCATAGTCTATTCCCTCTTTCTGGGAGAAGCCACGAGCTACAAACCTCTCTTTGTATTTCTCCTATGCTGCCATCTGCAGCATGTTTGATATTATAGATCCACATAGAAGTCACGAAAGAATTCCCTTCTGGTATGGGACCACATCCCAACCATCATTCTTCATGATCGACGGACCATGGCATTCTTCCATTACTTCATCCCGGGTCCTAGGAACTTCAATATCTTCAAAATCTTCAATAGATAGCTTTGTTACTAGAACAAATGTTGTATTCCTTCTTCTGTAGGTGATGGTATATGATATTTCCTACAAGACAAGTTAAATTGCATGATTAGAAACATCTCATAGTTTTCAGAACAATTTCTTACACATAAAGAAATATGTCATACAGTCATGCAATTGTTTTAGCCAATGCTTCAATACAACATTATTCCATATCCCGTAACTTTCTAGATGCCTTCCAATCTCTACCAGAACATTGTTAAGAGTGTGCACAACTCCCAACATGTCAGCAAAGAGGTTTCATTCTAGATAAGTAGCAATGGAATGTTGTACAGTGCCATAGGCCACTTACCCATCACATGCATATTAGTAGTATACTGTTCATTATTGATGTATATGTAACTTAGGAATGTATTTTACCCATGTGTATTGTATTCCTATAGAGATGTTATTATTCCTCTATATGGAAGTGTTTGTATTCCTATAGAGATGTTATTATTCCTCTATACGGAAGTGTCGTCATTTATATTGTAAGTGTCGTAACTTATACTTGATGGGTTATTAGACCACCTTGATGGGGTCGGCCCTGTATGAGTCATGTGGGTAAATGGGTTATTAGACCACCAAGTGTGGGGTCAGCTTGGATTAAGTTAACCATGGGTTAGTAGGCTAAGTTAGACAAGTCGGCCCCATTAGTTTATTGGGCAGGACAAGACAAGTATAAATAGAGATTGGGAGATCTCTATTTGATCACTCATTACTCACACTTCTCTCATTTGGAAAGTGGTGCACTAGTGAGGAGGAGGATCTGCTGCTAGGAGAAGACTATCTCTTTTACTTTGGTTGTATCATTGCTCTTTCTATCTCTGAGGACGTTGCATGGTTTTTCACCTTCTTGTTTTTCCCCGGTGAAACTATGTGTCTCTTGTGTGCCTGCATTATTGTGTCCATGATCGATATGCTGTACTTGTTATTCTCTCAGTTAAGATCTTATATCAGATTAAAAATTCTGAAAAAATAACATGGTATCAGAGTTAGCCTGAAAGAAGGCATGGTATGGCATGTATGACACTTGTTGCACTTGCGATGCTAGGGCTTGATATAGCAAAAACCAGTCATCGTAGCACTTTCGCTATAAATCCATTTTGGAAAAGTTTCAGGATATTAAACTTTTAGAGGTTGAATATCAGATCCCCATGTACCTTGTGTCCAAATGACAACTTCTAATTCATTGTACTTTGTGTTTATGATCTGTACAATCTAGGGTTTATGCCTCTTCCTGATCTGTGTCGTAAACAGGTGACCTAAGAAAAAAGGTCATAACTTGGGATAGGAAGATCCAAATGAAATTTCATAAAATGTGACCAGTAGGCAACAGACTTTAATTTCACAAGTCGAAGGTTCAGAGGCTAAAAGTGAATAGTGACATGTGGCACTTAGTACAAGTTCGCTCTCCTGTTTTATCCCATAAACAGGTCATGTTGTGACACTTGGCATAAATCTCTCTCAGAGAATCCAATTGAGTTCATACCTATGGGGTTGGAAAGATGACAGGTCATGATACCACAGGTAGAAGTTTCAGACCTTGTGGATTTGTAATTTTGGAGTTACACTAGAAACAACCAGGTGCATATTTCTATCAAAACAGAATTGGATTTTGAGCACCTTCATTCATTGCTCTAGAAATTAGGGTTTCGGAGAAAGTTGGTATTTTTGTAATCAGAGACCATGGCTGAATGCTACTCATCAAAATCGAAATTTAGAGACGAAGATCAAATTTTTTGGTTGGGTAGAAGGTCGGGCTTGATCAAACCCTAGTTCGGGACTTTGATCGGAAAAGTAGAAAATTAGGGCTTGTGTAAAAGTTGGAATTTTTGAAGTCTGTGACCACGGCTGGAAGCTCTTTAGAAAAATTGAAGTTTAGAGCTTTGGATTGAACCTTTTGGTTGGGTAGAAGGGTGGGCTTTATCAAACCCTAGTTCGGGATCCTGTCCAGAAGATCCGGAAGTTTCAAAGGAAATTTTGAGGGGTGAAACTTTGCAGTTTTCAAATTCTGAGTATACACAGTTGATCAGCTCATCAAGGCACATCTTTCTATCCTTTTAGAAGTTTGAAATTCAAAGTTTGAATTTTGAGGGTTTCCATGACAAACCCTAATCCAGCTCCAGATCTAGTTTCTGCAAATCAAGTGGATTGGGATAATCCTAGAAAAGAATGGATTGGTCACCTGCATAAGTGAAAAAGTTCCAGCTTCAGAGGGAGATGAGGCTAAGACCTTACATAAGAAGATTACAAGCAATCTCGACAGGTATGACTTATCTAGGTATGTTTCGATATCTGTTCATGATTAAGTTTATGGTATGTTTGTCTTCATTAAGGTTAGTACAATCTTGACTAACTTTAGACTTGTCATATCACCTTAATAAAATTATGAATGCACGATAGAAGATATTCATTGATTAGAGTTTTGACACTTACGATTGTACTAATGCATTGTGGTGTTGTATGAGGTTGATGTTGTCCGCTAACATGAAAGGTACATCAAGAAAGACAAATCATGTTCAAGTTCAAGAACATATGACCATGGTGACATGAAGACAAAGGTTCATCCATTGCCATGGATCACATAGAAGATCTACTTACGAGGTATGTATAACTTGGTTCTATAATGGTTAACCTATGAGATATGCAGGTAACTAGCACAAGTCATTGAAGAAAACAAGAAGACATTATGCGAGTATGTTAGACATAACTAGCTACCATGCTAATCCAAGTATGTTTTTCCTATATCAATTTAGAATCCTACCTTGTGTTAGGATCTCTTATATAAGTATACATGGCATGATTGATAATGATTATTTATGAAGTTAGAAATTAATGTAATCTAGGGTTTATGCATATTATGTCTCTTACCTTGATTGATGATATGACTAACTAGAAAAGTCTTTTGGTCAAATATGAATATGCATGAGTAAGAGAAGTCTTCCTTAAAACATTGAATGCTAATGCTTATTATCTGTGTTTGAAATAATCATGACTATACATGTTTAAGATTATTGTAGTATTGAGGTTATACTAATGAATGTATGATTATGTATGAGATCTCGAGGATATCACAATAATGATATTTGTAAGCATGCATAGTGATCGAGGATGGATATAAGTTCAACGACAGGTAATCCAGGAAGCAAAGATCAAGAGGGAGAACACTCCAGTAGTTTCTGCAAGGATGTAGATATTCATAGGGAGTCAACCACTTCTCACAATCCACATTAGAATGGAGTTGCAGAAAGGAAGCAAAGACTGAGAGGGAGTCAACCCAACAAACAAACAAAGATAAGTATTTGAATTATCATTTCTTACATATTTGATTGTTTAAATAATATTGTTCAATGATGTATATACTGATGTTCCTAGAATTAGGTTGTGTATTTTGGCATATTAGAATAATTGCATTAATGAACAACATACTACTAATATGCATGTAATGGGTAAGTGGCCTATGGAACTGTACAACATTCCATTGCTACTTATCTAGAATGAAACCTCTTTTTTGACATGTTGGGAGTAGTGCAAACTCTTAACAATGTTCTGGTAGATATTGGAAGGCATCTAGAAAGTTACGTGATATGGATAAATTTTGTATTGAAGCATTGGCTAAAATAATTGCATGATTGTATGACATATTTCTTTATGTGTAAGAATTTGTTTTGAAAACTATGAGATGTTTCTAATCATGCAATTTAACTTGTTTTGTAGGAAAGATCGTATACCATCACCTACAAAAGAAGGACTACAACATTTGTTCCATAAACAAAGATATCTATTGAAGATAATGAAGTTCCCAGGATCTGGGATGAAGTAATGGAAGAATGCCATGATCAGTCGATCATGAAGAATGGTGTTTGGGATGTAGTCCCAAGACCTAAAGGTAAGTATGTTGTGACTTCCAAATGGATCTATAAGATCAAGCATGCTGCAGATGGTAGCATGGAGAGATACAAAATGAGGTTTGTAGCTCGTGGCTTCTCCCAGAAAAAGGGATTGAGTATGAAGAGGCTTCTACACCTATAGCCAGGCACACTTCCATCAGATCAGTACTTGCTCTGGCTGCAGTGATGAAATGGAAGATACACCAAATGGATGTCAAGACAACTTTCTTGAATGGTGTAGTCGAACAGGAAGTGTATGTGGAGTAGCCACTTGGTTTTGAGACACATGACAAGAAGTCATATATGTGCAGAACTTGGTATGGTAGGATAGACAACTTTCTATCCAGTTTGGGATTTACCAAGAGAAAAGTGGATTCCAGCCTTTACTACAAGGTTGAGTAAGGCAATCGAGTGATACCAATTTTGTATGAGGATAACCTGTTTGTTATAGGTGAGGATAGATTGATTTCCGACACACAACGGAAGCTTGTTGTCGAGTTCGAGATGAAGAACTTGTGGATGATGCACTACTTTCTAGGAATGGAGGTGTGGCAGAGTGCAGATGGAATCTTCCTTGGACAAGGGAAGTTTGTAGTAGAGATCTTGAAGAGGTTCGGGATGATGGACTGCAAGGACATGGCCACACCTATGGCATTGAACCTAAAGCTTCTATGTGATGCTTCATCTGATCCGATTGATGTCACTATGTATCGTCAGATGATTGGGTCCTTGATGTACATGATGAACACAAGACTAGACATTTGCTTTGCGGTGAACACATTGAGCCAGTTCCTGACGGATCCCAGAGGTGTTCACCTGGTTTCTGTAAAGCATATTCTGAGGTACCTGAAGGGTACAATTGATTATGGGCTCAAGTATGATGCGAATCAAAATTTTAACCTACAGGGTTATGTTGATTTAGATTGGGCAGGAAGTGCTGTAGATAGGAAGAGCACTTCTGGGTGCTGCTTCAGTATGGGATCAGGTGTGATCTCTTGGTTTAGCAGGAAGAAATCCTACGTAGAACTGAGTACAGCCGAAGCAGAGTATGTTGCAGCTTGTTCAGCTAGTTGCGAGGTAGTATGGCTCCGAAATCTACTGTCTGAGTTATTTGATCTCCCGCTGGAGGCTACTGGTATCTTTTGTGATAACCAGAGTTGTGTAAAGCTGTCTGAGAACCTGGTGTTCCATGACAGGTCGAAGTACATTGAGATCAAATATCACTATATCAAGGAGATGGTGCAGGGAGGAGTAGTGAAGCTCCTGTATGTTGCGATAGATGAGCAGGTTGCGGATGTGCTGAAAAAACCACTAGCCAGAGTGAAGTTCGAGTACTTTAGAGAGAGGCTTGGTGTTCTTCAGATTGACGACACTTCGAGGAAGAAGTGATGGACACATTTTCTGGAGCCATTCCAAGCATGGTGAGAGGAGGATCCTTCCCATGGCTGTGGATATAAGCGCTGGATGATGAGCATCAGGATGATGTTCTAGTTTCTGCTCTGTATGATGAATTGGATCATTTATATATGTATGTATGCATCATGTTGGAAGCTTGTTATGATCAGTTGGATCATGTATATGTATATGCATCATGTTGGATGCTTGTTATGCTCAGTTGGATCATGTATATGTATATGCATCATGTTGGATGCTTGGACCATGTATATGTATATGTATCAAGTGGATACGTTGTATGATCAAATAGATCTTGTATGATATATATCAGGTGGATACATTGTATGATCAGGTGGATCATGTATGATGATATGTATCAGGAAAATACTATGTATGCATTAGATGGATGCATTGTATGATCAGGATGATCATAGATGATGAGTTTCAGGATGTTGCTCCAGATGACATGCATCAGGACGATGTAGTGATGATGATTAGGATGACCATGTGTACATCAGGATGATGTATGGTGAGTATCAGGATGATACTTTGTGGCCATGGAACAGGTTGTGCAGATAAGCATATAATAACACCCTGGGAGATTTGCAGATGCTCTTGCTAGGTTTTTCCGTTGGCATATAATAGCTCCCTGGGAGATCTGGAAAATGCTCTTTCGAGGTTTTTCTTTGGGAGGACATATAATAGCGCCCTGGGAGGTTTGCATATTCTCTTGCTAGGTTTTTTCACTGGAATATAATAGATCCATGGGAGATCTGACAAACGCTCTTTCAATTTTTGTCCTATGGCATATAATAGCACCCTAGGAGATCCAATAGGTTGGGAGGTGTTCCCATAATAAGTCCAGGGATGCTCTTTCGAGGTTTTCCATGACCACATGTAATATCGCCCTGGGAGATCCGATAGGTTGGGATGTGTTCCTGTAATAAGTCCTGGGATGCTCTTGCGAGGTTTTGTGGTGACCACATATAATAACACCCTGGGAGATCTGATAGGCTGAGCTGTGTGCTCGTAATCAGTCCTGGGATTCTCTTTCGAGGTTTTGTGGTGGGGTCACATGTAATAACTCCCTGGGGGATCCGATAGGTTGGGCTGTGTGCCCGTAATAATTCCTGGGATGCTCTTGCGAGGTTTTGTGATGCACGTAATAAGTCCCGAGGATTCCACAGTATGGTCAGTGATGATGAAGACCTGCAGGTGGTGGGCCTACATCCGGTATGAAAAAGGACTGGCTCTGTAGAACTTCCTATGACGAGTTAGATTTAGAAATTGATTAAGATAACGGCAGTAGTGATGATGACGATGATTCGAGGATGATGATTCGCTGATGATGATCCAGAGAAGAAGACTTGTGCTAGCAGATCTGTGTCAAGAAATACATTCCTAGTAAGAGGGAGTGTTGATGTATATGTAACTTCGGAATATATTTTACCCATGTGTATTGTATTCCTATAGAGATGTTATTATTCCTCTATACATAAGTGTTTATATTCCTATAGAGATGTTATTATTCCTCTATACGGAAGTGTCGTGATTTATATTGTAAGTGTCGTAACTTATACTTAATGGGTTATTAGACCACCTTGATGCGGTCGGCCTTGTATGAGTCATGTGGGTAAATGGGTTATTAGACCACCAAGTGTGGGGTTGGCCTAGATTAAGTTAACCATGGGTTATTAGGCTAATCTAGACAAGTCGTCCCCATTAGTTTATTGGGAAGGACAGGACAAGTATAAATAGAGATTGGGAGATCTCTATTTGATCACTCATTACTCACACTTCTCTCATTTGGAAAGTGGTGCACTTGTGAGAAGGAGGATCTGCTGCTAGGAGAAGACTATCCCTTGTACTTTGGTTGTATCATTGCTCTTTCTATCTCTGAGGAAGTAGCGAGGTTTTTCACCTTCTTGGTTTTCCCCAGTGAAACTCCGTGTCTCTTGTGTGCCTGCATTATTATGTCCATGATTGATATGCTGTAGGTATGCTGTACATGTTATTCTCTCAGTTAAGATCTTAGATCAGATTGAAAATTCTGAAAAACTAACATTCATTAATGCAATTATTCTAATATGCATAATACACACCCTAAGTCTAGGAACATAAGCATATACATAATTGAGCAATATTATTTAAACAAACAAGTATGCAAGAAATGACAATTCAAATACTTATCTTTGTTTGGTTGTAGGGTGGACTCCCTATCAATATTTGCTCCCTTGCAGGAACTACTGGAGTGTGCTCCCTCTTGATCTTTGCTTCCTGGATTACCTGTCTTTGAACTTATATCCATCCTCGATCACTTATGCATACTTACTAGTATCATCATTGTGTTATCCTTGAGATATCATACATAATCATACATTCATTAGTATAATCTTAATACTATGAAACACAATAATCTTAAACATGTATGGTCAAGATCATTTCCTACACAAATAATTTATCACATTTCTTTTACTGATGCATATTCCTATTTGACCATAGGATTTTTCTGGTTAGTCATATCATCAATCAAATAAGAAGCATAATGTGCCTAAACCCATGATTACTAACTTCAATGAATAATCATTATTAATCATGCCATGTAAACTTATATAAGAGATCCTAACACAAGGTAGGATTCTAACTTGATATAGGAAAAACATACCTAGATTAGCATGCTAGCTAGTTATGTCTAACATACTCGCATAATGTCTTCTTGTTTTCTTCAATGACTTGTGCTAGTAACCTGCATATCTCATAGGTTAACCATTATAGAACCAAGTTATACATACCTCGTAAGTAGAGATTCTATGTGATCCATGACAATGGATGAATCTTTGTCTTCATGTCACCATGGTCATATGTTCTTGAACTAGAACATGATTTGTCTTTCTTGATGTACCTTTCATGTTAGTGGACAACATCAACCTCATACAATGCCACAATGCATTAGTACAACCATAAGTGTCAAAACCCTAATCAATGAATATCTTCTATCATGCATTCATATTTTTATTAAGGTGATACTACAAGGCTAGAATTAATCAAGATTGTACTAATATTAATGAAGACAAACATATCATAAACTTAATCATGAACAGATTTCGAAACATACCCATAAGTCATACCTGTCAAGTTTGCTTGTAATCTTCTTATGTAAGGCCTTAGCCTCATCTCCCTCTGAAACTGGAACTTCTTCACTTATGTAGGTGGCCAATCCATTCTCTTATAGGATTAACCCAATCCACTTGATATGTAAGAACAGGATTTGTAGCTGGATTAGGGTTTGTCACGAAACCCTAAAAATTCAAACTTTGAATTTCAAACTTCTGAAAGGATAGAAAGATGCGCCTTGATGAGTTGATCAACCTGGTATACTCAAAATTTGAAAACTATAAAGTTTCATCCCTCGAATTTGCTTTTCAATCTTCTGGATTCACTGGGAGGACCCTGAATTAGGGTTTGAGTTTCCCGTAGCTTCACCGAACCAAATAGTTTGATCCAAAGCTCTAAAATTCAATTTTTCCAAGGAGCTTCCAGCTATGGTCATAGATTTTAAAAATTCCCATTTTTGCAGAAGCCCTAATTTTTCACCTTTCCGATCAAAGTCCGGAACTAGGGTTTGATAAAGCCCGGCCTTCTTCCCAACCAAAAAATTCGATCTTGGTCTCTAAATTTTGATTTTGATGAGGAGCATCCAACCGTGGTATCTGATTACAAAAATTCCAACTTTCTTCGAAACCCTAAATTCCCGGAGCCATGAATGAAGGTGCTCAAAATCCAATTATGTTTTGACAGAAATATGCACCTAATTGTTTCTGGTGTAACTCTGAAATTTCAAATCTACAGGGTCTGAAAATTCTTCCTGTGGTATCCTTACCTATTAACTTTCCAACCCCACATGTCAGACCTCAAATGGATTCTCTAAGAGAGAGTTATTCCAAGTGTCACAACGTGACCTGTTTATGGGATAAAACAGGAGAGCAAACTTGTACGGAGTGACACGTGTCATTGGTTCAATTTAGGCCTCTGAAAATAGTATGTGTTAAAGTATAGTCCGTGCCCTACCTGGAATTTTTTATGAAATTTCATTTGGAGCTTTGTAGCCCAAGTTGTGACCTTTTTTCCTAGGTCAGCTGTTTATGACTGAGATCTGGAAGAGCCAGAAACCCTATATTGTACAGATCATAAATATGAAAGTACAATCATTTAGAGGCTCTCCTTTGGACATAAGTTACATCGGGATCTTATCGTCGACTTGTAATATTTTCATATCCTGAAACTTCTACAAATTGAATTTATAGCGAAAGTGCTACGATGACTGGTTTTTTCTATATCAAGCCCTAGATTCGCAAGTGCAACAAGTGTCATAAATGCCATACCATGCCTTCTTTTAGGCTAGCTCTGATACCATGTTGGTTTTTTAGAATTTACTTCAATCTGATCTAGGATCTTAATTGAGAGAACAACATGTACAACATATCTATAGCATATCAATCATGGACACAATAATGCAAGCACAAAAGAGACATAGAGTTTCACCTGTTTATGACACTCTCCTCCTTCAATAGTGCACCACTCTCCAATGAGTGTAGAGTGAGAAAGTGAATGATGAAATAGAGTGCCTCCCGCACTCTATTTATACATGACTTCACTTTCCTAATAACCTTTACTAGGTTGGCCTCAATTTAAGCACTTAACATAATGCTGATAGGGCCGACCTCCAATAGGGTGGTCTAATAACCCTTTGACCCACATGACTTATACAGGGCCGACCCCATCAAGGTGGTCTAATAACCCATCAAGTATAAGTTACAATACTTACAATATAAATGACGACACTTTCGTATAGAGGAATAATAAAATCTCTATAGGAATACAATATACATATGTGAAATACATTCCAAAGTTACAATTACATCAACAATTTGCTCAAAATGTCGGTTAGGAAGTTTTTAATAAGTGGACAAGCAATGCAAGGGCAGAAGCCTATATAAAAGTCATAGAGATGTATGTGTTGAGAAATCAAGTCCTGGATTATGCGTCTTTTTGGTTGTGTATCTGAGATCAGGAGTTATCGGTGAGATCTGTGTTTTGCGGAGATATTGTATCTGGATTTTGCAGAGTTAATATGACATGACAGAGCCGTTTTGCGAAATCCCTGTGTATCTTCTGTTCTCTTATGGTAATGCATGTGGCAATATATGAATGATGCTATGTTTTCTTGCTGCAATTAATGCTTTACTATTGTATTTGCTGCGATAAATATTTCTGTTGAATGATGCTATGGATATAGATGATGTTGAAGTTAAGTGCATAAGATCTACTTCCGAAATGTCGCAATCAATTTAAGTAATCGAGCCACAGCCATCCTCCTTCATTCGGCAGAAACATGTTTCCATCGACTCTCCCTTGAACATCTCGGGTGAGACCTCATCTGCTATGTAGGTGTTGCTGGATGGGGTAAAACCTGTCTGGGCCGGTGCTCAGGGAGATCATGGTGGGTTGGATGTTGACAGTGAGTGGAACCCCCGTCGACTGGGTTTGAGTCAACAATGTTCTAAAACCATGGTGTTTGCATTGTATTCACGGGGATGATATTAGTTCAAGGAGCTTGTCTATTCTCATCATCTAATAGGTTTACTCATAAAGCTTCAATTCAAAAAAACATCCAAACATTATGACACCAAGGTTCAAACAACTTCTTTGACTTTGCCTCAACATGACCTAAGGTTAAATCAAGAACTTAAACAAAACAGGTGTGTCTTCGCAACTGTTGCAAGAAATAAAAAAATCATGTGGGGTCAATTTTGGTACCAACACTAACTATCCCCGTATGGAAAGTAAGGATGATCCCCATATGGATAGTAAGGATGCTCTAGAAATGTCCTTTGTGGTGGTTGAACATGTCATCGTTGGTTCTATATGATTAAAATCTATCTAGTGCTAAAAATGTTTTTAATAAGCCCATATCCACTCCTAAAAATGAATTATCAAATAATGTCAATAGTGTGTGTGCATTCTTGGAGCACACGCATGCTTTAGAATATTCATGAGCTATAGAGTGTAAACACATTCCTATAGTGCATGTGTGGTCCTTAAATTCAATTTGCTTTGGTGCCATTGACAATTCCTAAATATGTGTTTGTTGATTGGTTGGTTCGTATTTAGGGTGAAATTGGCAAACTTGTTGGTTTGGGTTGTAAAAACATCAAAAAATCCATTTTTCATAATGCCTCTGAATAACTCTATTTTTGAGGTTATTTTTTATGTAGGATACACATAGAAATGAATATAGATTATAATATTTTTTATAGTTATTATTGTTTACTATTTTTATACTATTTTTTACTATCGAGGTATCAACATATTAAAATACATATGTCAATTATACATGCTATAAGTTGTATTGGTTTGATCCTTATTAAAATAAAATTATACACTACAATATAAAAACAAAGATCTAAAATCTAAAAAAAAGTATTGTTTGATAATGTTAAGACTATCACACCCTTCACTTAATCATGGCAAGTATTAATTTCATGGGTAGAATGATTTTCATAATCTTAAAAAATATAAAACTATCATTATAAAATTTGAAAAAAATAATCATGCACAAGAACAATTCATTGTCTACAACTATACAAAAGATTTTAACAAAATTCCATCATTGCACCGAGTGAAACGAGGTACTCTATAGCCCATTATGGGGGATATGTTGTAACATGTGTGATGTAACGTTACGTTTGTTACTAACAAAATAATTTAAAAAATTCATGTCGGCTCATAAAATAAAAAAATTATGGAAAGTATTTAATTTTTGCACCTAGTGAAACGAAGTGATCTACAACTCAGAATGGGGGAGATGTTGTAACGTGTGTGATGTAATGTTATGTTTGTTACTAACAAAATAATTAAAAAAAATCATGTCGGCTCATAAAATAAAAAAATATTAAAAGTATTTTAAAAAAATCCATGTTGGTTCATAAAATAAAATATTATGAAAAATAATTAAAAAATAGATGTTCATTTATAAAATAAAAACTTAAAACTTAAACCTATATCTATCAATCAAGAGAGATCAAATTTCTTGAGTTTAAATTTAAAAAAATAAATACACCTCAAGAAATTGGATCCCTCTCAGTGCTTGATAACAGGTTTAAGATGGATCTTTAAATACTCAACCCCTATATCAACAAGAACACACACATTTGTTTTTCCTGAAATATAACCTAACAATGTATAAAAACTCAAAATTAAAATAATTATACAAAAGATATGTAAATTAGACTTGTAAATTATTAAAGCTGATTCAAATTCCTACATTTCATCTTCTTACACCGCACTCAAATTTATTATGGGCGTACCTCAAATAATCCATTCAAGTCAATAGATTGTAGATTTTATGTGTTTGAATTGCCACTTACATGTCATGAGAAAACATTAGTAGCTTTCACTCACCCACTACTCAAAACCACCTAATGGAAATAATATCCTCAATCATAGACCCATGATACCCTCATGATGCCATGCATGGTTGTTCGAGGCAATGTTCTTGGTGTTGGATGGATAGAAGAATACTTTAGTGCCTAAGGGTTATGTTTCCTCCCCTAGATAGTTCCAAGGTCCCAATGCCCCAAGACTTATAATATACCTTAGTATATTAATAATATTTCTCAATCATTTACATATTAATATAAGTATATAAATCCATATTATATATTATAATTATTAGTTATCATATTCCGTAATTATTAGTTGTCATATCGGTTCTCGAGGGACACTACTTATTATCTATGTGTATTATATATACACCAAATGTATTTCGGTAATATATGAAATATAATTTAATAAAATATGAATATATAATAAAAGTATTTATTCTTGGAAATATAGATTAATATGAGAGATATGTGAAAAACGTTATCGAGGAAGACTGCGGATCTCGGTGATTCTGGGAGGCGGAAGGACTAGTGGTGACCATGGTTGCAACAATGTGGGGGGGGGTTCTCAAGCATCCCTAGTAGATCCATCAGGGGGGTTCTAGATTGGGGGTATATCGGTCCCTCTAGAGACAATGGTAGGAGTGGGACCAGGTTATCAAGCTCCAAATCCGGTTGGCCCCTCAATCGAAAGGAGGCCTGGTTAATTTATTCCTAAATAGACCATGATACCCTCAATGTAGATCAAATAAATCCAACTCAGGGATCAGATCCAATACATGAGAGATCACGCTCTCATAGGAAGTTTTGTGGGAATGTTTCCCTCATAAAATCCCTAGTATGGTGGATAAACTCATGTAAACCACGGGGCCACTATGATCTCCAATTGGGTTCCAAAGTATTTTTCACCATTTCCTTTCTAATCCTGGAAGATAGAAACATAGTGCTTGATGGAGGACCATACTTATTCTACTCTTCAGGTCTGTTCTTACAACCTTGGAAGGAGATTTTTTTCCCTGATAAAGAGGATATGAGAGTTGCTCTAGTGTGGATCCATCTCTATTCTCTCCCAAGCGAGTATTGGGACTCGAAAATTCTGGAATATATCGGAAACAATATGGGTTCCTTCATTAAAATATCTGAGCAAACCAAGGCTCAAAGATATATGGCTTATGCGAGGATATTTGTTTTTATGCATATGTGAAAATAACTACCAGAATCCATCAAACTGTCATGGGAAGACGAAGACTAGGTTCAAACCCCGGACTATGAAAAAATTCCATTTAGATGTTGTAGATGCCATAAGTATGGACATCTATTTAGAGAATTCCCCTTGAAATCTCCAAAATATTTTCCCAAGCAAGAAGAAGATAAACTGGATCAAGGGTTTACTAAGGAGGGAGAAAATAAGAAAATATCAAAACTTCAAAAGGATCTCACTATCCAATCGATTTGATGCTTTAGGAGATTAGCCAAAGGAAATCACAAAATTATCACATAATGAGAATCAAGAGAACTAGAATCAACAGGAAGAGAAGAACAGAAGCGTGAAGGTAACAAAAAATGCAGAGGAGGAGGACTCCAACCAAGACCTAGTAATAGATACAGGGGAAGACATTGAAGATAGGGATATTGTGGACTTATATATAGATGGTTGTTGGGTGTGTGAGCTATCTCAAAGAAAAAACCGATTATTTAATTATCGACTGGGGTTGGTAATCTTAGAGTTGAGGCAAAGTCTATGCTAAGGTAGAATGGAACCTAAGATTTTCGGCTTGTCAGACCCTAAAAATATTTAATAAAGAAAAGATCAAAAGATCTTTCAAAATGAAAAACCGAGTCAAACTTCAGAAAAACAATAAAAAGAACTAAATCAAACTTAGTTAAACAAATAAACTAGAATAGTATCAAATCATACTACTCTACTTTATAATTTAATAATGGAAACTGATTAAAAAGCAAACTACTGACTATGAAAAATGGAAACTACCTAATTTCAGATTCTAATCTAAGAATTAGAAAAACAACTGTAAATAAATTAGAGACCTATCTATGCAATGGATTAATTTGATGATAAATTACATAAGCAGAAAGCTATGCTAATCAAAGCAAATTACAAACTATTTAATAATTTCAACAACTAATTCAAGAAAAACATCTATTCCCATGTAATAGGAATTGAGGTGAATGTATCGTAATGGCTTTCAAATGTAATAGCAAAACAAAATGGAAGTAAATCTAATCTAACTTCAACAAAGAGATGTAAACTACAAAGAGACCAATTATAGTTAACTTTAAACATTCTGATCTATCTACTATCCATGAGCAGAATAATAATATAAAACTAATGAAAACTAGAAGCAAGTAGAAAACTTAATAAAGACATTTACTTCTGAACTTGATTTGGAAGCAAGTAGAAAACTTGATAAATATATTAATTTCTGAATCCAAATTCTATTTCATGAACATTTTCATTATCTATCTAAATAAGAAACTGATCCTAATCTTAATGAAGGAAACTATCAAAACTGGAATACTTGGAGAATGAAATTATTAACTTTAATCTAACTAAGTCTTAAGAGCATGTAATAAACTAGACTGGGAATAAGACTGATAAGTTCTAAAATAACAACATATTAGCAAATTAAATATGAAAGACATAATTTAAAATACAGTTAAATCAAACTAAGAATGACAACAAGACTTTAAATAAAACTTTATGGAATGTAAAACAAGAACCTGGTTATGGTTAAGAATACTAATTAAAAGCAGGAAAGATTGCAGTTAAGAAAAGTAAGAAATTGAATTCAAATGAGCATAAAAACAGTGCAAAAAGAATGAAAATACGAATGACGATCCGGATGACTGTCCGAATGACAGTTTAGATGAGGAAAAATTAGTTAAACTAAGGAAAATGGTAGTTTCGATGATCTTAACATCAGCTGGCGAATGTAGATGAACCTACAATGCAAAGAAATCAATGAGAAGACTTGTTGAGAAGCTACGATAATAGAAAGCAACCTATTCTAATCATTGTTGGAGAGATAAACTATTCCTATGATATACTAAAGAAAGATTGAGATGAGAGATAGAATTAACCTATGGCTACAAAGAAGAGGCTACTGAAACTAATTTTAATCAGAACTAAGCTGGAAACAACAACTAACTAACTCTATCTAATTTGCAGAAGGCTAAAGATAACTATATAATTACAAAAGACTAAAATTAAACTATCAAAGCTATACTTTGGTCGACCATTTACTAATTCTGGAAACACAAACTAGGTTAGCAGCACAATATAAATTACAGAGAAGAAAGAAATATCATGTACAGAAAAAACGAAGTTAGTTACATATACAGGAAAATAAACTAACTATTTGCAGAAAAAAAAATGTAGAAAACAAAAACAAAACCTCTGGGTTATGAGGGGCCCTTCCCAACAATCAGAGATGGAAAACTAAATTGGTTTAGTTACTCAGAACATCAACAAACTGGAACTTCCATTAACTTGAGAGAATTACAAAATGTCTGCTATCTACTTTTGATAATCTCTAACTCTAACTCTGTCTTTGTCTACAGACTAACTCGACTAACTATACAAAGCATCTATTTATAAATTACAATGGATGAGAAGGTCGACAGAGTCGACCTCTCTATTAATAGAGACGTTTACGGTTGTAACCAACTGTTTTAAGTGATGCGTGACAGCGTAGGGAGCATCAATCAGTCTTCACGGGGTGGGTTTCTTCACACAGCTGCTTGGAGCATCGATCTTCCTTTGATGTGGAACTCGCAGTATGTTGGCAGACTGAGCGTGGATGGATGAACTCTTCCAGAACACCAGCATCAATGAGCCTGCGTGATTCCAAACTGAGAGAGCAAGGAAATCGGCGTGTGGAGTGTTGATGTGGAGTTAGGATGTGCTGTCAAGATTGGACGGCAGGAAGTAGAATATTCCAAAACGAGAACTCACCAACCGTAACCATCATGTGGCTAACAAAACCCACGTACTTGTTTTTTACTTTAATAGCCAGAAATATGCCAACCATGGATTTCGCGAGCTGAATGCATGGCTGAATGACGAGCTGGACGCGGTTGAACATTGGAAACATAAACACGTGGTCTGAATGGAAGGTCATTTGAGAAACCGTAGCTTGTAGATCAAAACTAAATGTTATGCATTACTGGAAATGTCACTTTATCCATTGATAAATCACAATATAGTGAGATTTAACCAAAATTCATATGATAAACGAATACATGCATACCTGGTCTGTTTGATGGGATGAATGGTGGAAAGAATAACTTATTATATCAAAAATAGTGAAATTAACGCCATTCAGAGTAGATTTGATGATAAAAAATAGTGACAAAATGGACACCAACATTCCCCCAAACCAAAGATATGCTAGGTCTCACTGAGCAAAACAGAGAGAAATTAGGAAGAAGGCTGAGCTGTGGTAGCAGCGGCCTTCGACTGGGATGATGAAGATATAGATTTGGCCTAGAGATTCTTGAATTGGTTCTTTAAGGAATTATACCTCATCCACAGGGCAGTATGGGATGTTGTTTTGGCGTTAACCAAGCATTCAATGTCTTTTACTTGTGTACGCAATGCCTTGTTTTCTTCATGAAGCTCAGAAATTGTCTCCACATAGCTTTGATTCTGGTATGTCAACCATGCTATCACTTGGATCAACTTATACATCTCTTGCTGAGTCAGAATGAGCTGTTCTTTATGATGTTCAAGGTTCTTTGGGGGATTCAACTCTTTTGAAAATGTTTCACACTCAATAGTGTGACCTTCAAGAATTTTATCTTTGTAGTGTGCAGGAGGACTTTCATTAACAGAGGCTTCACTCATTCAAGTAGATATGTTGGCCAATGGGAGGAGGGGTGATTCAAGGGTATGGTCGTCTGAATAGAAATTTGAACATGATGGTTGAACGACAGTCTGAATGACAGATTGGTCGACAGACTGGTCACAATTTGTTCTCGTGGATTTAGTGGGACCTGAAAAGAGTGGAGGTTCCGAAGTAGGGTCACCAAGGGTAAGTTCAGGAGAAGGTGATGATTGGACAAGGTGCTCATCACCCGAGGGATCCTCATCAAATCATACATGCTTAGTGTCTCGTTCTACTTGCGTAGAGGATTGGGTAAGCTCACCAATACCAGATTGGAAACAATGTTTTCGAAAGGGAGAGGGTTTGATAGTAGACTCTTCAATCAAATAAGGGTTCAGTATTTCAAAAACAAAACGATCTCAGGTTTTCCCTCTCTCTTCCAACTGGTGAAGGATTGGGAGTTTAATGACACAATGGTGATACAAGCTACTGGAGGGATTAACAATATTCTTCCTGACTTGGCTAGACATCTTCTCCAAACTTTTCAGGAAATAAAATGGGAAGTTGAGGGTCTGATTGTTAACAAAATGCGCTAACAATCTGAAATGGCAAGTTTTAAAGACAGTGAACTTACCCTCACAAGTGATTAAGTGGATGATAACAGTCAGAGTATCTAAGTACTTTGGATTGATCCATTCTCTGTGAAAACCTTTGATACCAGCAACGTGTTGAAAATCAGTCTTCAGGGAAAATTCATGATCCTTCCATGGAACGAAGAGATGCTTGTGCCATCGGGAACCTTCCCTCAGGAGCTTGGTAGCTAATGCTATTGACTCTCCTGTCATGGAGAAAAAAATATGGCCAACCTTGGCCATCTTTCCATCACACTAGTACAAAATGACAGATACGTGACCAAGCGACCAAAACAATTGGTCACCTGTGAAGAACCTGCAACAATTAATTGACGAAAATACACAATATATCAGATCACATAATACTTTTATTTATCGTAGGCCACTTCGAGGGGGCGACCTCCTTTGAGAAAGCTCAATACAAAATAACTTCATGATTCCTTCATAGGCCTCAACACACACTTATATACTAAGTCTAGGAGCCAATACTATGGGTCAAAACCATGGGCCACTACAAACTATGGATCAACAATACTATGGGCGACTTACAAAGCATATGCGCCAACAACAATAACACAAACTATGGATCAACAAATACTACGGGACAACTTACAAAGCATATGCGTCCAACAACAATATACTAACAAAGTAAAGACATGGGTTACTAACATCCCCTCCCCCTTCAAAAAAAATGTGTCCTCAAAGCTTTAGATGTGGAAATTGTTGTTGGATCTAAAGGAGTGGTTCCCATGTAGCATCCTTTGGTTGCATGCCATGCCACTGAATGAAGACCTCTGTGATAGAGTGAGAGCGATGCTGTCGAGTGCACCGATTGAGGATGGCCTCCGACTTCAAAAGGATGGATCCTTCATTATCCATTTCAGGTAAAATGGTTTTTCCATTGATGTTGGTGCCAAGAAATTTCTTCAGACAAGAGACATGAAATACTGGATGAATGTGGGAAGAAGGAGGAAGTTCCAATTTATAAGCAACGGACCCAATCTTCTGAAGAATCCAATATGGCCCAAAGAACTTTGGAGTGAGCTTATGAAGCCCTTTGAGTTTCAGGGAGGATTGCTTGTATGGCTGGAGACGAAGAAAAACCATATCACCTTCTTGAAAAGTGCGCTTAGAACGGTGTTGATCAGCTTGTTGCTTCATGCGATTTCTTTCCATGTGAAGATTGTCCCGCAAAATGCGAAGAATCTGATCATGGTTTCGAAGGACCATGTCAACTTCCTGAACTAGTGAACTGCTGGGGGTGTATGGAAGAAGAACTGGAGGTGCCTGACCATAGACTGCTTCATATGGGTTCATTTTAGAGGCAATGTGGTAAGAGGTATTGTACCACCATTCAGCGAGAGGGAGCCACTTTTCCCACTCATGTTGTTGTTCAGAGGTGAAGAAACAAAGATAAGTTTCCAAACATTTATTGATAATTTCAGTTTGACCATCTATTTGTGGGTGATACCCAGAACTCATCTTCAGTTTGGTGCCAGTGTGGAGAATTAGTTCTATCCAAAAATGACTGGTGAAAGTCGCATCATGATCTGAGACAATGGAAGAAGGGATTTCATGAAGACAAAAGATATGGTCCAGGAAAATTTGAGCGACTGAGGAGGCTATATAGGGATGGCTGAGAGCACAAAAATGACTATATTTGGAGAGGTGATCAACCACAATGAGAATCACTATCTTCCCACCAGATTTAGGGAGCCCTTCAATGAAATCCATAGAAATATCTGTCCAAATCTGTGTAGGTATGGGAAAGGGTTCGAGCAATCCTGGAAGGAGTGTCGTTTCACCCTTATTGCACTGACAGGTATCACATTCAGCACCATATGTTGAATTGTCCTTTTCATGCCCTCCCAAAAGAAGTTACGTCGTGTGAGTTCATACGTTTTGAGGAACCTAGAGTGCCCTGCCGATGGAGAAGCATGGAATTCATACAAGATAACCTGTTGAAAATTTGTGCTCTGGGGAAGCACCAGACGACCCTTGTATCTCAGGGAAACACCATCCCAAGAGTAATGTGGTATAGCAGAAGGGTTGTTGGTCAAGCGTTGGATGATTTGAGATAAGGAAGAGTCATTGACCTAACCTTGTTGAACAGATTGCAACCAATTTGGAACAGGCATAGAAATAGCTGAAAGAGAACCTTTGGCATCAAATGTGCAAGAAAGAGCATCTGCCACAATATTGTCCTTACCCTTCTTGTAAGTGATCTCATAATCATAACCCATGAGTTTGCTAACCCATTTCTATTGTGCTGGGGAGGAGACACGATGTTCCAAGAAATATTTCAGACTTTGGTGATCAGTCTTGATGCAGAAATGATTCCCTAATAAGTATGGTCACCACTTCTGTATTGTATGCAAAATAGCTATCATTTCCTTCTCATATGTAGAGGCAGCTAAATTCTTACTTGAAAGGGATTTGCTGGTGAATGCAATGGGGTGTTCATCTTGAATGAGAACAGCACCAAGTCCATTGCCACAAACATCACTCTCAATCGTGAAGGGCTTGGAAAAATCAGGCATAGCTAGAACAGGTGTATTACACATAGCTTGTTTCAGTTTGTCAAATGCACACTGAGTAGCATGTGTCCATGTAAAAGCATCCTTTTTCAATAGAGAAATTAATGGAGCTATAATATTCCCATAATCCTTGACAAACTTGCAGTAATAGCCAGTCAACCCCAAAAAACCACGAAGGCTCTTGAGTGTCTGAGGATGCGGCCAATTGTTCATGGCATCGGTTTTGGCAGGATCCACACGAACCCCTTGTGATGAGATAATGTGCCCGAGATACTCAACTTCCTTCTGTCCAAAAACACATTTAGACTATTTGGCGTGGAGATGATGGTCAGAGAAAAGTTGCATGACAAGATCCAGATGCTAGAGATGTTCAGCCCATGTTTTATTGTAGATGAGGATATCATCAAAGAATACTAGAATGAATTTCCGCAAGTAGGGCCGAAATATTTTATTCATTAAGGCCTGGAATGTGGAAGGAGCATTAGTGAGTCCAAAGGGCATGACCAAAAACTCATAGTGGCCATCGTGTGTGTGGAAAGTTGTTTTAGGGATATCATCCTCATGAAACCGAATTTGATGATACCCAGAACGAAGATCCAACTTGGAGAAAAATTGAGCCCCATGAAGCTCATCAACAATAGGAATTGGAAACTTATCCTTGATGGTGAGGTGAATAAGTGCTCGGAAGTCAATGCAGAGGCACCATGACCCATCTTTTTTGCGGACAAGAAGAACTGGAGAAGAAAAGGAACTAGTGCTTCGGCAAATAATACCTTGCTTCAATAAGTCCCCAACGAGTATTTCAATCTGTGTTTTTTGGTGAAATGGGTAGCGATAGGGCCTGATGTTGGGAGGAACATTACCAGGAAGGAGCTGAATATGATGGTATTCTGGCCTTGAAGGTGGAAATCCCACTGGTTCAACAAAGACATCTGTATATCTATCCATAATTTGTTGTAGATCCAAAGGAGTAGTGGAGACCGGTGATGGTTGCATCTGAATGGAATGGATCTAAGCAATGACACCATGTAAATTCTTCTTGAGGAGTTTTTCCATGCGATGTGAACTGATGATGCTGAGAGACCTTGGTTGTAATCCTATCAATGTGTGTTTTTGTCCATTGAGGGAAAACTCCATCCAAAGTTTAGCAAAATCCCATAAGATAGGGAAAAGTGTGCGTAGCCATTGAGCGCCCAAAACCACATCACATCCGCCTAAGGTCAAGGAAAACATGTCAGAGTGCAAGGTGTAATCTACCATAGAGATACGCACATTTTGACACTTCCCTTTGCAAGGTAAGGTGCCCCCATTGGCAACCATGACTTCAAAGTTGGAGCAAGGATGGATAAAACAACCAGCTTGTTTGGCAATCCGAGGGTTAATGAAATTATGAGTGCTACTAGAATCAATGAGTATTGTAAGAGGAAGCTTCTTGAAGTAACCCCTGACCCACATTGTTTGGCGGGTGGTGATTCCAGCTAAAGCATGGAGAGATATCTCTGGCTGGTCATCCTAAGACGGAGGGTCAATAGGCGGTTCCTGAATGTCGACCTGAGCATCCATTGTATTTGGATCTTCGTCACCAATTTCAGAGGCAAGCGGAGAATTCACATCCAAGAGATAGAGCTTTTGTTGAACACATCTATGTCCCCGAGTTAATTTCTCATCACAATTATAGCAAAGCCCCTTTTCTCTGCGTGCTTGCATCTCTGTTTCAAACAAATGCTTGATAGGATTTGGTCGAGGAGCCTGCGGTATGGGTGGTCGTTGAGAACCCATATTTTGGAAGGGAACAAAAGTGGGCTTGGAGCGCTGTTGGGCTACAATTTTGTCTTCTGGAAACTTAGCCATCCCCAGGGCTTCCATCGTTGTGTTGGGATAGAACATTTTGACCTCAGAGAGGATGGCATCCTTTAGACCATTGATAAAACAACTCCGGTAAAATTCATCAGACAATCCTTTAGTGTAGTTGGCTATTTTCTTAAATCCGGTTTGATACTCTCTCACAATGCCAATTTGGCGAAGTTTAGTGAGGGCTCCTGTGAAGTCATCAAAAGCACTAGGACCAAATTGTTGCAAAAGGAGTTGGCAAAAGTCTGGCCATTTTGGCTCTTCATGGGCCTTGATGTACCAATGGTACCATTGAAGAGCTACCTGTTCCAAATGAAAGGATGCAAGTGGAACTTTGTTGACATCAAAAGTATTATGCAGACTGGAATACTGTCACTGCACGATAGATCCATCCAGTTGGATCAGTACCATTAAAGCGAGGAAAATCAAGCTTCGGACCACGAAAATTGTTGAAAGAAGAGAACCCATTGTCTGATGAAGACTCAGAATGCCATTTGTTGTTCATGGCTGAATGTTTAAGATGGAGGCCGAGAAATTTTTCATCCAGATCCTGGAGTTTGGCTTGGATGGCTGCAAGTGCTTCTTCCATGGTTTTTTCTCCTACGCGGGTGACAACCATAACCATGAGTTTTTTGTTGTTGTTGTTGACTGGGTAGAAAAACAAAAACAGAAATAGTTTCAATAAAGGAAAATCTGGATTTGGGAAAAAATCTAAAGGGTAATTGGGGTTTGACTAGGTTTTGGACACTGTAGAATGGATAGGGAAGCAGAAAATGAGGATTTCAGAAGCGGGGTGAAAGAATGGGAAAATTTGGCAGAGAGGGACAAAGAAGCAGAATTAGGAAAGGAACTCTGTGGTAAAATTTGAAGGTGATTGGGTGAAATCCGAGGAAGTTATGGAAAACCCTAAAAATAGACAAATGTGGGATTTCGGGCTTTAGGAAGTGGAATTGGGGATAGGGTCCTCAGAAATTAAATATGCAGAATGGGAGTACAGGGGTTCCCGGGAAGTTTCAAGGGAAACAGAGTGAAAACAAGGGAGATATGGAGCAGCTATGTCTCGGAAGGGATCTGAAAAAGATAGATCTGCAACGGCCCGAAAGTGAGCGGAAACAGAGGGATCTGAAACAGCATCGAATGGATCGAAAATGGCTGGATCTGAAATCGATCTGAAATAGATGGATCTAGAACGGATTTCAGCATGGATCTGAACGGCTGGATCTGAAATAGATCTGAAATGGATGGATCTAGAACGACTTTTAGAATGGATCTGAATGACGGGATTTGAAATGGTGCAGCAGTGATCGGCAACAGTTCAGCTAAAAATAGATATGGACCCCAGGTATGTGCGGCTTCCTAACAGTTCAGGGGTTTCACTCGGCCACCAATGCTGTTTGACAGCTTGCATATTGGGGCAGTACCCCTCACTCCATGGCTCAGGTAAGACTAATAACCACTTTTCCACAAACGATAGCTCTTGGTTTACCTCACGAGTGGGAACTAGTCAATTAGGTAGGGGTCATTGCCCTTTTTGCTGGCAGGTCCTCTTAATGGGCCAGCTACTTCGGGGTTCCTGTGGTACTCCTCATAATGATTTTTAGGGCTTATGCCCAAGTACTTCCCACAATTAAGCGAATAGGGATTATTCCCAAATTCGAACCTGCAACAGATGTGAAAAAAAAAATTGGCAGAAATTTCACCCAGCGAGCCCAAGAAAGTGCTCTGATACCAGATGTGAAGACCTTGCAACAATTAATTGATGAAAATATGCAATATATCGGATCACAGAATACTTTTATTTATCATAGGACACTTCGAGGGGGCAACCTCCTTTAAGCAAGCTTAATACAAAATAACTTCACGGTGCCTGCATAGGCCTCAACACACACTTATATACTAAGTCTAGGCGCCAATACTATGGGTCAAAACCATGGGCCACTACAAACTATGGATCAACAATACTACGAGTGACTTACAAAGCATATGCGCCAACAACAATAACACAAACTATGGATCAACAAATACTATGGGAAGACTTACAAAGCATATGCGTCCAACAACAATATACTAACAAAGTAAAGACATGGGTTCCTAACATCACCACATCTTTTTTAAGGGATAAATGACCAAAATTGAGAAATTTTAAGTGAACTGACTAAAAATGACCAAGATAAATGACCAATTTGGTCACGGGATAAGAACAAAACTAAAAATGACCAAGTTAAATGACCAATTTGGTCACAAGATAAGAACTAAACTAAAAATGACCACATAACAATTGGTCATTTTTAGTTGTGTCATTCTAGCAATGGAAAATTAAAATTTTGATAAAGAATTTGTACAATTTACTAAATTTTAACACTGCGGATGGATTCAAAATTTTAACACTGCGGATGGATTCGGAGACCCCCTGAATCCATCCGCAATGTTAAAATTTAGTAAATTGCAACATTAATAGTACACAACTTGGATTACTTTTCAATACATGTCTTCTAAGGGATCATTTATTTGAGGCCATCCTGATGCCTATTGTGTTAGATGATAGGAGAATAATTGAGATGCTCATTTAGGGGTTTCTCTACTAATTAGTGCCTTGGGTGTGGTAATTTGATTTCTAGATAATACATCATGTCTTGCATGTAGTTTATCAAGTGATAGATGAGTTCTTCTACACGTGGCTGAGTCGAGTCTTAGTCAATATTTTTCATCTTTCCCTTTTGGAATTGTCATGTCCTAAAGTTAGTGTCACTTTGTTCAGCTTGTTGTACTGGTTGTGTTCATATTTTGTTTGAACAAAACCATTGTCGTTTGACCATCTCGATGGTATGTTAATGTTTTGACAAGTTCATGTATTTTGTGTCATGTTAGATAAAAATTGTCAATTTCATAACCTCCAATATTATTAATTCTCCATGATATGCATTAAACATTCACCATGGTTCTCTTTGAACCTGAGTTCAAAAATATTTAAAGTCCCCCTGGGTCCCTCCCCTATAAGAAATAGACAATATCCTCCATTTTGAAGAAAAAATAATTCCTCCCTTTTTTTAAAAATCCCTTGGTTCCCATCTCCTTGAATAATAAAAATACCCCCATAATCGCAGCTAACCCCTTCTCCTTTCACATATAAAATAAATAAATTATCAAAAACATTTTTCCCCTATATATTTTCACCCATATATAATATTAATATATTTTATAGTTATTATATATATTTATATAATTAATATATGTAACTAATATTAACAAATTAAGAAAAAGAAGAATATAAACAAAACAAATGTAACAAATAGAGGGAAACTCAAGAAAAGTGAAAAGTGAATGAGCGGTGAATTAGAAAATAGATTGAGAGAGAAAATAAAAGAAAATAGGGCCTCCAATAGTTCTGATCTCCATGAATTGCTCAGAGAAAGAAAATTTCTCCATATGGTTGCAAGGATCTCCATGTGATCTCCATGACTTTGCGCACATGAAGCAAAGTTCCCCATATGCAGTTTGCAAGGATCTCTAAGTGATAAGCTTCTTGATTTTGCTTCATATCATCTATTCGCCATCAATTGTTTCAACAATATTTGGGGTGGGTTTGAAACCCTAGCTCAACTACTATAGCACAATCATGCTTTAGGTAACAATCATGCACGATAAGATCATTTGTAAGCTTCATTTTATCTCAGAGATCCAAAATAGCCATGAATGGTAAATTGGGTGAATGATTGGCACCTGCCATTATGGATGTATGGATACTATAAGTACTAATCGTGGAATCACGCCCTCATTCCCGCATGTGTGGCCTCGCCTTACTCATGTGAGTGAAGCAATAAACAGGTAATTTCCCTATTAAGTTAAGTAAGGTACAACCTGATCGCCTGTTAATAGGGCATTACTAAAATTATTGCATTTACCCTTTATTACCCACAAGAAATGGAGTCTTTACGGATTTCCTGGGGAAATAGTAACTGCGACAGATTTTTGCTGCAATTTATCCTACCAGAGTTTAATTACAGAACTTTTCTATAGGTACTTCCCCTTTAAGGTAATTCCTATATGTAAGCAAGAATTGCAATGATCAGGTAACAATTCCTAACAGTTTAGGGGTTGTGCTTTTCATCAATTGGGAGCTACGTATGCAACTGGACATAGGCATCCCAATCAACCATTAACCAAAATATGGAATGGTATAGGTTCCTGTCCTGAGCGAGCACTCAATGAATATTGTATTTTTCTGAAAGCAAAGGTAATCAACTCCGATTTAGATCTTTTTTAATATCACAAATCTGTTTTCTTAGCATTTATGGATGAATAATTTTGTTGATACATTTTCCTTGAAGGTGTTGGCCAATAATATGATATTTCTTGGTGTTGTAGTCTTTCTACCTTTCCAACTAGGACAAATAGTTCTTTCCATTGCATCTCAACTTGTAGTCACCACATATGATGCATTGTTGATGTATATGTAACTTCGGAATGTATTTCACATATATGTATATTGTATTCCTATAGAGATGGTATTATTCCTCTATACGGAAGTGTCGTTATTTATATTGTAAGTGTCGTAACTTATACTTGATGGGTTATTAGACCACCTTGTTTTGGTCGGCCCTGTATAAGTCATGTGGGTCAAGGGGTTATTAAACCACCCTATTGGGGGTCGGCCATGTGGGTCGAAGGGTTATTAGACCACCCTATTGGGGGTCAGCCCAGTCAGCATTATGGTATGTGGTTAAGTTCGAGCCTACATGAGTTAGGTAAAAAGGCAAGTCAAGTCAAGTATAAATAGAGTGCGGGAGGCACTCTATTTGCTCACTTACTTCTCACACATGCACTCAAGGAGGAGTGGCGCACTTATGGAGGAGGAGGATCTGCTGCTAGGTTATGGCTATCTCTCTTGGTTGGTTGTATCATTTCTGTATCTATCTCTGAGGAAGTTATTGGGGTTTTTCACCTTTATGGTTTTCCCCAAGTAAATCTTTGTGTCTCTTGTGTGCTTGCATTATTGTCTCCATGATTGATATGCTGTAGATATGCTGTACATGTTGTTCTCTCAGTTAAGATTCTATATCATATTGAAGTAAATTCAGAAAATTCAACATGGTATCAAAGCTAGCCTGAAAGAAGGCATGATATGGCATGTATGACACTTGTTGCACTTACGATGCTAGGGATTGATATAGAAAAAAACCAGTCATCGTAGCACTTTCGCTATAAATCCGTTTTGGTGAAGTTTTAGGATCTGAAATTGTTACATGCCAAAGCTAAGATCTCCAGGTATCTTGTGTCCAAAGGACAACCTCTAATTCGTTGTACTTTGTGATTTATGATCTGTACAATATAGGGTTTCTGCCTCTTCCAGATCTGAGTCAAAATCAGGTGACCTTGGGAAAAAGGTCATATCTTGGTCTAGGAAGCTCCAAATGAAATTTCGTAAAACGTGACAGGTAGTACACAGTCTGTACTATCTCAAAAAACGTTTTCAGAGGCCGAAGTTAAAACAGTGACACGTGGCATGCCGTACAAGTTCGCTCTCCTGTTTTATCCCAAAACAGGTCACGTTGCGACATTTGGCATAACTCTCTCTCAGAAAATCCAATTGAGGTCAGACCTGTCAGGATGGAAAGAAAACAGGTCAGGCTATCTCAGAAAACTTTTTTCAGACCCTGTGGATCAAAAATTTCGGAGTTACACCAGAAACAATCAGGTACATATTTCTGTCAAAACAGAATTATTTTTTGGTACCTTCATTCATGGCTTCCGAAATTTAGGGCTTTGGAGAAAGTTGGAATTTTTGTAATCGGAGACCACGGCTGGATGCTACTCATCAAAATAGAAATTTAGAGACCAATATCAGAATTTTTGGTTGGGCAGAAGGCCGGGCTTGATTAGACCCTAGTTCGGGACTTTGATCAGAAAAGTGGAAAATTAGGGCTTCTGTAAAAATGGGAATTTTTGAAATCTGTGACCACGGCTGGAAGCTCCTCAGAAAAATAGAAGCTTAGAGCTTTGGATCAAACATTTTGATGGGGCAAAAGAGTGGGCTTCATCAAACCCCAGTTCAGGGTCACGTCCAGTGAATCCAGAAGTTTCAAAAGCAAAATTGAGGAGTGAAACTTTGTAGTTTTCAAATTCTGAATATACCAGTTTGATCAGCTCATCAAGGCGCATATTTCTATCCTTTCGGAAGTTTGAAATTCAAAGTTTGAATTTTTTGGGTTTCTCTGACAAACCCATATCCATCTCTAGGTCCAGTTCTTTCAAATCAAGTGGATTGGGTTAATCCTAGAAGAAGATGGATTGGTCACCTGCATAAGTGAAGAAGTTCCTGTTTCAGAGGGAGATGAGGCTAAGGCCTTACATAAGAAGATTACAAGCGATATCGATAGGTATGACTCATCGAGGTATGTTTCGATATTTGTCCATGATTAAGTTTAGGGTATGTTTGTCTTCATGTTATTACAGTTAGTACAATTTTGATTTTAGATTTGTCGTATCACCTTAACAAAATTATGAATGCATGATAGAAGATATTCACTGGTTAGGGTGTTGACACTTATGATTGTACTAATGCACTATGGTGTTGTATGAGGTTTATGTTGTCTACTAACATGAAAGGTACACCAAGAAAGACAAATCATGTTCTGGTCCAAGAACATATGATCATGATAACATGAGGACAAAGATTCATGCATTGTCATGGATCTCATAGAAGATCCATTTACGAGGTATGTATAACTTGGTTTTGTAATAGTTAACCTATGAGATATACAGGTTACTAGCACAAGTCATTGAAGAAGAACAAGAAGACATCATGTGAGTATGTTAGACATAAATAGCTAGCATGCTAATCCAGGTATGTTTTTCCTATATCAAGATAGAATCCTACCTTGTGTTAGGATCTTATACTGTTGTTGATAATGATTATTCATGAAGTCATAGGTTTGAATAATCATGGTTGTATGCATATTATGTTTCTTACCTTAATTGATGATATGACTAACCAGAAGAATCATGAAGGTATAGGTTTGAATAATCATAGGTTTTATGCATAATATATCTCTTATCTTGATTGATGATTCAACTAACCTGAAGAGTCATAGGTTTGAGTAATTACAGGTTTAGACATGTTATGTTTCTTATGATTTGACTAACCATAAGAATCCTACATAAACCTTGAATGCTAATGCTTATTATTTCTGATCATGAATATACATGCTTGAGATTATTGTGTTTTAATAGTATACTAATGAATGTATGATTTTATATGAGATCACAAGGATAACACATTCATGATACTAATAAGCATGCATAGGGACCAAGGATGAATATGATATTCAAGAACAGGTAATCTAGGAAGCAAAGATCAAGAGGGAGTACACTCCAGTGGTTTATGCAAGGATGCAGATATTCAGAGGGAGTTGTCCATCTCTCTACATTCCACAACAGAAAGGTGTAGAAGAAGCTACTTCAGATTAGGACTCCAGCAGCTCCTGTAAGGAAGCAAAGACTCAGAGGGAGTCCACCCAACGAACAAACAAAGATAAGTATTTTAATTATCATTTCTTGCATATGTGTTTGTTTAAGTAAAATTGTTCAATGATGTATATGCTCATGTTCCTAGACTTAGGATATGTATTGTGCATATTAGAATAGTTGCATTGATGAACAGTATACTACTAATATACATGGGTAAGTGGCCTATGGCACTGTACAACATTCCATTGCTACTTATCTAGAATGAAACCTCTTTGCTGACATGTTGGAGTTGTGCACACTCTTAACAATGTTCTGGTAGAGATTGGAAGGCATCTAGAAAGTTATGGGATATGGATAAATGTTGTATTGAAGCATTGGCTAAGATAATTGCATGACTGTATGACATATTTATTTATGTGTAAGAATTTGTTATGAAAACTATGAGATGTTTTCTAATCATGCAATTTAACTTGTTGTGTAGGAAAGATCATATGCCATCACCTACAAAAGAAGAACTACAACATTTGTTCAAGCAACAAAAATTATCTATTGAAGATATTGAAGTTCCCAGGATACGGGAAGAATGCCATGATCCGTCGATCATGAAGAATGATGTTTGGGATGTAATCCCAAGACATGAAGGGAAGTTTGCTATGACTTCCAAATGGAACTATCAGATCAAGCATGTTGCAGATGGCAACATTGAGAAATATAAAAGTGATGAAATAGAAGATACACCAGATGAATTCAAGACAGCTTCCTTGAATGGTGTAGTTGAAGAAGAAGTATATGTAGAGTAGCCACTTGGTTCTGAGACACATGATAGGAAATCATATATGTGCAGAACTTGATATGGTGAAGATAGATTGATTGCCGACACGCAGCGGAAGCTTACTACCGAGTTCGAGATGAAGAACTTGGGGATGATGCAATATTTGTTTTTGACATGGAGGTGTGGCAGAGTGCAGATAGAATCTTCCTTGGACAAGGGAAGTATGCAGTAGAGATCCTGAAGAGGTTCGGGATGATGGACTACAAGGCCATGGCCACACCTATGACATCGAATCTGAAGCTTCTATGTGATGCTTCATCTGAGCTGGTTGATGTCTCTATGTATCATCAGATGATTGGGTCCTTGATGTACCTGACGAACACAAGACCAGACATTTGCTTTGCTGTGAACACATTGAGCCAGTTCCTGACGGATCCGAGGAGTGTTCACCTGGTTGCTGTAAAGCATGTTCTGAGGTACCTGAAGGATACAGTGGATTATGGGCTCAGGTATGAGGCGAATCAAGAGTTTAACCTGCAGGGTTATGTTGATTCAGATTGGGCTGGCAAGTGCTGCAGATAGGAAGAGCACATCTGGGTGTTGATTCAGTATGGGATCAGGTGTGATCTCTTGGTTTAGCAGGAAGCAGTCCTGCGTAGCACTGAGTACAGCTAAGGCAGAGTATGTTGCAGCCTGTTCAGCTAGTTGTGAGGCAGTATGGCTACGGAAGCTACTATCTGAGTTATTTGATCTCCCGCTGGAAGCTACTGGTATCTTCTGTGATAACCAGAGTTGTGTGAAGCTGTCCGAGAACCCAGTGTTTCATGACAGGTCGAAACACATAGAGATCAAATATCACTATATCAGGGATATGGTGCAGAGAGGAGCTGTGAAGCTCCTGTATGTTGCGACGGACGAGCAGATTGCAGATGTGCTGACGAAGCCACTAGCCAGAGTGAAGTTCGAGTACTTCAGAGAGAGGCTTGGCGTTCTTCAGATCGAGGACACTTCGAGGAAGAAGTGATGGACACATTTGCTGAAGCCATTCCAAGCATGTTGGAAGGAGGATCCTTCACATGGCTGTGGATGTAAGCATTGGATGATGAGCATCAGGATGATGTTCTGGTTTCTGCCTGGATATGATCAGTTGGATCATTTTATGTATGTATGTACGCATCATGTGGATGCTGGATATGATCAGTTGGATCATTTTATGTATGTATGTATGCATCAGGTAGATGCATTGATGATCAAGAGGATCATGTATAATGATATGTATCAGGTAGATACGTGGTATGCATCAGGTAGATGCATTGATGATCAGGAGAATCATGTATGATGATATGTATCAGGTAGATACGTGGTATGCATCAGGTATATGCATTGATGATCAGGAGGATCATGTATGATGATATGTATCAGGTAGATACGTGGTATGCATCAGGTAGATGCATTGATGATCAGGAGGATCATGTATGATGATATGTATCAGGTAGATACGTGGTATGCATCAGGTAGATGCATTGATGATCAGGAGGATCATGTATGATACTTGGTATGCATCAGGTAGATGCATTGATGATCAGGATGATCATAGATGACGAGCTTCAGGATGTTGCTCCAGATGACATGCAGCAGGATGTTGCAGTGATGATCAGGATGATCATAGATGACGAGCTTCAGGATGTTGCTCCAGATGACATGCAGCAGGATGTTGCAGTGATGATGATCAGGATGATCATGGATACATCAGGATGATGTATGGTGAGTATCAGTTGATACTCTATGGCCGTGGATCAGGTTGTGCAGATAAGCATGTAATTTGTGCCCTGGGAGATTTGCAGATGGTCTTTCGAGGTTTTGCCTATGGCATGTAATTTGTGCCTTGGGACATCTGGCAAATGCTCTTTTGAGGTTTTGCTTGGGAGGACATATAATTTGTGCCCTGGGAGATCTGCAGATAGTCTTTCAAGGTTTTGCCTATGGCATGTAATTTGTGCCCTGGGATATCTGGCAGATGCTCTTTCGAGGTTTTGTCCTATGGCATGTAATTTGTGCCCTGGGAGATCCGATAGGTTGAGCTGTGTGCTCGTAATCAGTCCTGGGATGCTCTTTCGAGGTTTTGCCATGATCACATGTAATTTGTGCCCTGGGAGATCCGATAGGTTGAGCTGTGTGCTCGTAATCAGTCCTGGGATGCTCTTTCGAGGTTTTGTGGTGACCACATGTAATTTGTGCCCTGGGAGATCCGATAGGTTGAGCCTTGTGCTCGTAATCAGTCCTGGGATTCTCTTTCGAGGTTTTGTGGTGAGGTCACATGTAATCTGTGCCCTGGGAGATCTTATAGGTAGAGCCGTGTGCTCGTAACAGCCTGGGATGCTCTTTCGAGGTTTTGTGACGCACGTAATAAGTCCTGAGGATTCCACAGTATGGCCAGTGATGACGAAGACCTGCAGGTGGTGGGCCTACATCCAGTATGAAAAAGGACTGGCTCTGTAGAACTTCCTATGACGAGTAGATTCAGAGATTGATTGAGATAGCAGCAGCAGTGACGATGATGATGACTCAATGACGATTATCCAGTGACGATGATCCAGAGAAGATGACTTGTGCTAGAAGAACTGTGCTGAGAAATAACTTCCTAGTTAAGAGGGAGTGTTGATGTATATGTAACTTCGGAATGTATTTCACATATATGTATATTGTATTCCTATAGAGATGGTATTATTCCTCTATATGGAAGTGTCGTTATTTATATTGTAAGTGTCGTAACTTATACTTGATGGGTTATTAGACCACCTTGTTGTGGTCGGCCCTGTATAAGTCATGTGGGTCAAGGGGTTATTAAACCACCCTATTGGGGGTCGGCCATGTGGGTCGAAGGGTTATTAGACCACCCTATTGGGGTTCAGCCCAGTCAGCATTATGGTATGTGGTTAAGTTCGAGCCTACATGAGTTAGGTAAAAAGGCAAGTCAAGTCAAGTATAAATAGAGTGCGGGAGGCACTCTATTTGCTCACTTACTTCTCACACATGCACTCAAGGAGGAGTGGCGCACTTATGGAGGAGGAGGATCTGCTGCTAGATTATGGCTATCTCTCTTGGTTGGTTGTATCATTGCTCTATCTATCTCTGAGGTAGTTATTGGGGTTTTTCACCTTTATGGTTTTCCCCAAGTAAATCTTTGTGTCTCTTGTGTGCTTGCATTATTGTCTCCATGATTGATATGCTGTAGATATGCTGTACATGTTTTTCTCTCAGTTAAGATCCTAGATCATATTGAAGTAAATTCAGAAAATTCAACATGCATTAATTATAGGAGGGATATCTAGTGCTACAGGTTCAGATTCAGGTCTCCCTGAAATCACTTTAAAGAATAGTCTCAAGTCAGTTGCAAATGTGTAAGCAACTACCTTGACCAAAGAGCTGCTTCAAGGGAATATGAGCACTGGTATGCCTAACTCTGATGGAAGTTCTAATATTACTACAGCTGGAGGTGTTGATGTATATGTAACTTTAGAATGTATTTCACCCATATATTTCATCTATGTATATTGTACTCCTATAGAGATGTTATTATTCCTCTATACGGAAGTGTCATCATTTGTATTGACAAGTGTCGCAAGTGTCATAACTTTTTGATGGGTTATTAGACCACCATGTGTGGGGTTGACCCTAATTAAGTTAACCATGGGTTATTAGGATAAGTTAGACAAGTCGGCCCCATTGGTTTATTGGGCAGGATAGGACAAGTATAAATAGAGATCGGGAGATCTCTATTTGATTCACTCACTTACTCACTCTTCCATCATTCAGAAAGTGGCACACATGTGAGGAGGAGGATCAGCTGCTAGGAGAAGAATATCTCTTGTACTTTGGTTGCACTTTGGTTGTATCATTTCTCTTTCTATCTCTGAGGAAGTTGTGGGGTTTTTTACCTTTATGGTTTTCCCCAGTGAAACTTTGTGTGTCTATTGTCTCATGTGATTGTTTGGTGTGATTGATATGCATGGTTATACTTGATAAGCTGTACATGTTATTCTCTTAGTAAAGATCCTAGAGTATATTGAATTAATGCTCAAAAATTAACAGGAGGTTTTGTGGAAGTATTGACAGAAGCCTTGCTTGCTTCTTTGCGGGATTCTGATGTTGCAGTTCTCTTTCTATTGGTTACATGGTCATTTTGCTTTTTGTTTTGTGTTATCTTGTTTTAATAGCCTTGATACATTATAACAAAGGTGAACCTCTGACAATGGAAATGATCTATGGTATAGTTTCTGTGGTAGAGGCCGCTCCTTCCCTTCCAAGGTCATTACTGTCTGGAATAAAATATTTTTTCACCATGGTGAAGGTTGCTTTTATTTTACTAGTGGAGATTGGCTTTTAACCTTTATTATGTGGTTGGTGGTTGGATATCTGCACCATTAGCATGCTTGGAACAACATTGTCTCATAGGGTGAGCTATGGCAAGTCTAATAGCAGCCAGGCTTGGAACGTCCTTGAGGTTGAAGCCTTCGTTTTCCCATCTTTTGTGAGCAAATATATTGGTGGGCTTTACTTATCCATTTTCCATATTGTTGATTTTATTTTTTCTACCTCCTATCACATTATTGATCATGTAACTGTCAAATGCCGTGTTTACCCTTTTCAAATGGAGGATCCTTTTTTTATTTTTATTAAGAGATTGCCTCTACACACAACCCCCTTGAGATCCATGTGTATTGTGCATATTTTGGCTGTGACCTTTTCACATTTGGCCTCCATTTATAACATAAAATGTGCATTTTACCATATAATATTAATATAATATTATATATATAATATTTATACGATATGGTTTTAAAATATAAATATATTATATTAATATATAATATAATAATATTAATCATTCTTAAAAAGTCAAATACATGGAGGGAAATAAAAATGGAAATACATGGAGGGAAAATAAAACGTGCATTTTATAATATAATATAATATAACATAATATTAATATAATATGATATGGTTTTAAAATATAAATATATTATATTAATATATAATATAATAATATTAATAATTCTTAAAAAGTCAAATACATGGAGGGAAATAAAAATGGAAATACATGGCAGGAAACAAAAATGGGGAATTTTTTTTAGGGGGGAATAGAAATTGGCAGAAGCTGAAAATAAAATAAAATCTGGGGAAAAATTGAAAAGGCTTTTCTATGCTCGACTAAGAAGATATGGAATGGACATGGCTGAAATTCATATGATTTACTTTGCAATGGATCTCCATGTCTTGGTTATAGGTAATCATATGGAATCAATTTTTTGATATAAGCATATAAATTCATTTTTTTATGTATGGTTTTTGTTTACTGGCCGAGGAAATCTCCTCCCTGTAATGACTATGTCTAGGCACAAATTTGTAGGAAAGTTGTGTTATTTTTGTCAATGAATTCATCAATAATGTGTCACTTGTCAACAGGCTATTGAGAAAGCAATGAAGGGAAAATTATTCGCAAAGAGCCGATAAGTTCTGTTATAAGCATATGGTTCGAGGATTTAAGTAGGAATCTAAACGATGAAGGTTAGTACACATTCATTTACCCTGCGTTTTTCATTTTGTTAATACATTGTATATATATCTTATTGGTATTTTTACCTTTCTGCTGGAGGATTTCACCACATTTCGATCACAGAGTTCAAATCTGTATCAGATCGAAGTTATCGATCAATGATAACTTCTTTGAAATCGTTTTGGGTTTATTGAAAAAATGTTAAATTGTATCTTACCTCTGTGCTGGAAGATTTTCACCACATTTCAATCACAGAGTTAAACTTTGTATCAAATTGGAGTTATCGATCAATGATAACTTCTCTGAAAGCGTTTTGGGTTTATTAGAATTTTTAAATTGTATCTTACATCATGCTAATTCTTTAAATAAAGTAGGTAAACTAATTGACAGAGCATCAAGACCAGATAATGAAAGGGACATTTCCACTGCCGAAAGCACTAGTATGGAAGACAAAAATTCAAGGTATGAAATGACTCTTATAACTACACCAGATAAGGATGTAGTGGCTAAAGAGAAATTTAATATTTCCAGCTTTTCAAAGGAGAGTGAAAATGGAGAAAGATACGAACCCATTGATTCACAATGTATTAGGACTTAGTATTCTATGTTTTAGGGTTTTTATTTTTTCGGTATAATTTTTGTCAAATGTGTATGTGTGGGACATCCTTTGATTTACTCTAAAAACTGAAACAAAGTGGCGTGGCACAACAGTATACTCTCTTCTCTTTGCATTGTTATAAATAGTTTAACCTCTAATTCTTCATGAGTTGGGTGCCGCTGACAGAGAGATTATTGGTGCATAGTATTATTAGTTTTGTAGTGGGGTGATGTATTCTCAATACTCTAGAAACAAGCTCAGAATATTGTACAAGAAAGTATCATGCACCTTGAAATTGTCCTGAGCTCTTTTATTGACCTGCATGCACATTAAATGTTTACTTTCTCTATCACAGGGGTGTCGCTGCTCGAGCTTTACATTTATCATGAGGAGTGCAGAAGGAAAGGGATAGAGTCACCTATACAGTAGTGCTTGAAGGTATTTGTAGATTCAGTGTGCAAGAAATGAATACAAAGGGATCTTATAGCACTGCACGGGTTTCATGTCTCGATATGATGAAGGCAGATAAAACTTTCATCTTGGTCCTATTTCCTTTCTTCATAATTTCTTGTCAATACAATAGAAATTCGTAGTTCATTTTCTATAATGTAAGAATTTAACTTTTCCATCATAATGAATGATCTGTTTGAAGACAGGGTAACAAATCCTCCCACTCTAAGGTGGTAATCTGGTTTTACTTAGAATTGCATGTCTACTACTGACATAGATGTATGTGGTTTATACTATGTAAGCTATTGAATGGCATCCTCAACATAGCAATTTGACTAGTCCTTTAATTATATTGATTACTCTAAAGCATGGGAAGTGTAGTTAATGAATGTAATATTATGGAAGTTTGGCTTGGATCCTCCTTGTCCACCATCTCCATCGAATTAAAGTAAATATTGTTCTCACATCTACATCATGGAAAAGCTATCCATATTTTATTTTTGGAAAGCCTTTCGAAAGACAAATTCCAGTAAACGAGTGAGACGAGAATTTTTCATGAGTTTTGTTAAACAATGAACAGGCCCGAGGGCTATGTATGTGGTTTAGGGCTAGACAATCTCTCTCATTTGACTGATCGTACGGTGTAAGCTTCTGGAAGATCTGGAGAGTAGTGATGTTCTGGATGGGTTCACAACTTCAATGTATAAGATTTGAAGTGGTAGATGGATGCAATAACGTATGGCCCAACTCAAATTAGGAATTGGTATTCTAAATGTTTTAGGTTTTTTATCTTTTCAGTATAATTTTTGTCAAATGTGTATGTGTGGGACATCCTGAATTGGAGATTTGACAAATCACAAATATATAGAAGAAGTTCACAGTTCAACAGAAGGCAAAAAGGTCATACTTGATGTGCGCTTGGAGAAACATTTGCTAGTTTTTTAATTAACACCTCGATTGCACCTTTTTCCATGATGGCCACTTTACTTTCACTACTATAAGAAGCAATTATTGACAGAAACCATAGTGCAACTATTCCTCCCAACACTGATGCAGGATCATGCACTGGGAATGCTTCTCTTTCCTGAACATGCCCTCCCTGAAATGTGTGACCTTGAACTTCTTCAAATTTATCAACTATCAAATCGTTCATTTCCATAGCATACTTCATCATGTGAACAAGAGAGTGAATAAGCTGTGCAAAGAGCCCAGATTCATTGAGAGCATCCAATGCTATTTGCTTGTGTCCCTTGGTAGCACAAATAAGAAGAGCAGTTCCTCCAAATTTCACTTCTAAGCTAGAAGAATATATGACTCGGTTTGCCAAAGCATCAATGCATCTTGGTGTTTCTACCACCAAATCTCCAAGAACTACATACTAGTCTCTACACAGTCTCGAAAGAACCTCAATTTCCTTTTCTTGAACTGGTGGAAGTCCGATGGCCAAGCACTTCACCAATGGTTCCAAGTTGTTTGGCAATTCAACAAGGACTGCCCACGTTGGAATGCTAGGACCTCCACCTTGTTTCACTCTAGAGAATATAACAAGGGATTCTAAAGCATATGATGATGTTACATTGTCCAGATTAGTGGAAGCCAGAAAGGTTACCAAGGCAAGAACTGTACCATAGTGATGAATACGTTCAACGAGCACATCATCAATAGGCATATGACTCAGCAATCGAGCAAGCGCACTTGCTCCATGCCCCTTTCCCCCTTTTGTGCCATCCGTGAGGACTCTTGTCAATGATGGGATGATATCCTCTGTTGAAGCTTGCATAGCAGTTTGGGCATCTGAAAGAATATTAGCCAATGCATTGATTTCCATTTCTGCAGCATAAATGCTTGAAGACTTCCCAAGTTCAATTAATGGTTTAACTGCACCACTAGCAACGTATACCACATCTTTGGTTGTTTCAGTTGAGGAGAAAAGTGCTCCAAGTGCTTGAGATGACTGCATACCAACACGCTCAGTTCCAATATCTAATAACTTGATAAAAGGGTTGATGATTTCTAGCCTTCTAAGATTTTCACAAATATCTTTTCTTGCACCAAAAACATCAGCAAGAATTGATGCAGCATTTTCATGATTTTCTTCTCTAGAAGAACCAAGAATCTGAACTAGAGATTGGAGACCTTTATTTGCGGCACCTAACAAGTTTCTTCTATAGCTTTTTGTAGGAGTTCAGTTGCAGCAGCAAATGTGTTATGAGTCTTGGAAATCTAAAGTCTCTCTAGTGGAACCTCTGGATAAAATTAAATAGCAGCATGTAATAGATGATGCCCAAAAAACGTATGTCCTTAGTGGTAAGCAAAGTTAGCAAGAGCATGACTCGAGCATCAGAATATTGTATAAGATACTTCTGCTCAAGTATGGAAAAACTTGAACTTAATTTTTGATATGATTTCTCCACGTGCAGGCTGTAATGAGTGTTACAACGTAATTTTCCAACTTGTGAGCATCAGCACTCTTTGGCCTATAGGATCCATTTCACTGACTCAGACCCACTTTATATCCTTCAAACACTGTTTTTTCCCTTGTACACTAGATGCATCATTACAGCGGGCGTACCCGCAAGTTGCATCACTATAGCCCGCGGGTAGCATGTAAAATGGTAAAAATCACTAGTTTATTACTTTTTACTCCCAAAAAGCAGTCATAGGGTGACCTTTGGCCCTCCATTTTCCCCGAAACGTCTTGATGTGTCGTTTCACCTACCTTTGGGAGGACTACATATTGAGGACATATGGCTTATGGATGGGAGGAGAAAGAAGAGCAAGAGAACTCTAGTGGATTTTTGCCCTATCTTGAGTCTACACACATTGATCCTTGTAGTTGTGTGTTCACCTTCCAAACTCCTATCATAGTTTGAGTTTGCCATTCCATGGAGGATTGAAGTGGTTGAGGCACAAGTGGATTGACCCATATCTTGGTTCAGATTGGTTGTCGGCAAGAGGTCGTATCACATTGTACTTCTTCTTGTTTATTAATAGAAATATTCATATTCTCGTCCATTAATGTTGTGAATGTTGTTTATACTACATTGGGTTACATTTACTTATAATATCATGGACTATTGCTATTGATGATGTTAATGTCGTTTATATATTATATATGCTTGTTATGCATTGGTTGTCAAGACTAATTTGCAAATTCAAGTGCACGGATTGAAAAGCTCCAATGGGGATCTACATCAAATGTTTGGATCGAGGCTGGTTATATTCTTCATTATCTTAGCATTGTCATTTATATAGCATAGTACTGCGAATTGAGTTAATTTCTAGTATTCAGCTATCTGTTGTGGTCTACCCCAAGCCATAGTGAGTTTTCTTCAAAACAGAAATGGTGACTCTGCTGGGAAAACATCCATTTTTGGGGATTTTTGAGCATTAGTCCTTAATTAGAGTTGTTGTTTGTCGAAGCTCTATGTCACTGATTGGCCGTTGAGATACACTATAGAAAACTAGTTTTTTTTTAGCCATTAGATGCTTTATTTTCCCATTTTCCTTTCCTTACCCGCTGGTGAGCTTAGCTCTGCTCGCGTACACCCGCCCCTATTTACTCTACTACTCGTGGGTACCCGCAGGTTTTCCTTCGATAGTAGCGTACAAATCCGGCTTTGGTTGATTTATGACTTTTGGTTGTTGCTGGTTTGGCTTTGGATGATCTCGAGTCTTTGTTGGCCTGTTTCTTGACTGTTCCATGCCTTGGTTGTGACCAAAACTCTTCTTTTCTCTTGTTTGAGCCTTGTTGGTTTTTTACCCACCTTTGGATTTAGCCTTGTTGGTTTTTGTTTTTTTTTTCCTTTTGAGCTCATTCCTTTGGCTGAGTCTTACTGTTTGGTATTTGCTGGGTTGTCTTAGTGATCTCCTTGGCATATCAGTGACTAGATAGTAGGATTTTGCTTGCATTTTTCATTTCTTTATATTGAAAAATACAAAAACATATACATATAGTTGTGCATTTTTCTTTTGCTTATAAGAGAAAATACAAAAAAAAAATTGCTTTTATTTACTGCATCTTGCATTGAGTGCTTGCTGTCTTCATTTAGGTTCTGCTTGTGCATCGAAAATATAAAAGGATTGCATTTTTATTTCGAAACCGTTGGATTGATTTTGCATGTTAGTGACATTGTTTTTATTGGATAAATGAGTCTAGGATTTGATGATTTTGCATACTATTGAGTCATACACATCACTAGTTTCACGACCATATCCCTTGAGTAATAACAGCCATTAAAATTAACGCTTAATCTTAAAATTGATTAGATCGATTTTATTTATAGGGTACACCAACTAGCATAGGTTTAGAGTCTTGGAATAGATCATTGTGAGTTAACAATCCAAGACTACTAGACGAAACATTAGGTGTCTGACCAAGGAGTGGAGGAATCCATGGTATACATCAATGTTCTCATGAAGCTCTAATCAAACCAGAGTTAAGCATGAGGTCACAGGAGGTTAGTTGAAGGGATATCCCTCTGATACCGGCTGAATGTGGGAGATATTTCCAGGATTTGTTCGTATCTGGGGACTCTTGGGGAATTTGACCCTCATGGATTTTCAGGCTCAGCTACCCTACCCATACGACGAATCCCACCTGCGACTGTCCCCCTGAGCATTGGTTATATCACGGTGACCATAGTTTCCTTACCTAGGTATCGCATAGGGTACTTGCAGTGGTTATGTTGTTTGTGTCCTGAGTCAGATAGGGGTCGGACAAAACAGTTTCCATTGTATAGGGACTTGACCCTGTGCACGTAGTGAAGTTTGGGGGCCGTTATAACTAATTATGTTACCTCTAGCTATAGTTTGGGAGTCTCAAGCCTCTCCTAGACGAGACATACCAGATCTAGTGTCAGGAGCTCATTTAGCCACTCTGTTTGTCTGAGTCTTCAGATTCTTACGAGACTTCTGTCCTAGATGTCATGACTGTTGCACATTCTGATACTGAAGAAATACCTATGACTCCATCGGGTAGAGTCGAACACATTTCACACACCCCTACTCCTCGTGAGGCATGGGGGGGTGATCCACCTGAGACTCAACATAATTTGTTTGGTTCGGATCCACCTGAGGATGACTCGTTCGATCCTTCATTTCCACATAATTATATACACGGGATGCCAGAGTTACATGACGACACTGGTCCTACGATCAACCCTACCGCGTTCTCATATGGTATGCCGAAATACACCACAGTTGATCCATCCACTGCTTTTGGTAGTCATGCTGGCACCGCTCATGGTGTTAGCTACACTGCACCCACTGTGGGCAATACCCTTGTTGGGGGCACCACATTTTCCACTCACACACATAGTATGGGGACTGGTCATATTCCTCCTAACAATGCTAATGTTGGAACATGACCGCCTCTTAGGGCTACCCAACCTAATAGGAACACTGTTCGAAACACGACTCGCCATCCACCACCTAATACACATATCGCTACCCACCAACCCAGGACCACTTTCGCGAATATTAATGCTCCTCCTAACCACGGGGGTGGACATATACTGTATACTTTTGCATCCACTACCACTACTAGTAATACTAATGTAGGAGGTGGGAATATATCTTATCCTCATGGTCATAACGCCACCATTCCTGCTACTAGTAACACCAATGTTGGGGTTTGGAATACATCTCATGCTTATGGTCACCACACGATTGCGCACGCTGATCCTAATGCTGGGGATGGGAACATACCTCACTATTATGGTCATTACAACTCAGTTCCCGCTATGAATAGTACGTATATGCCCCATACTTATGGTGGCAACCATTACTACAACACAGTCGGTGCTGGCCACCAATACAACCCACCTCAATATGGTGCCCAAAATACCTATATACCTACTTACTCTCATATGGGTTAGGTCGGAGGAGGTTATCAACCCTATGGCCATGGTCAAGCTTATGGTCCGTTAGGTCCTCATTATCAGCAGTTTAATGCTCATGGTCAAGCTTTTAGTCCACCTTATAATTCGGTTCCATTCAACCAACCTTTTATGGGAGCTTATAATCAAGCTTTCCAACCACAACTCCCGTTCCTTGCACGTTTGAATCTTCCGGATCTTTCAAAGCTCATAAATGATCTGGTGTGTCATGACCCCAATTGGCCCTTGGTCCCTACCAAGCTCCTTTCGGACATTACTAAGTTTGAGGGGAAAGGTGGTGAGGACCCGAGTGATCATGTCACAACATTTCACCTTTGGTGCTCCTCCAACTCGTTGAATCACGATTCTGTTAGATTACGACTATTTCAATGCACCCTCATGAGGGCAACTGCGAAGTGGTATGTTGAGTTTCCTAGGAACACTTATAGGGGTTTCAATGAGATTGCTTTGGTTTTCTTGGACCATTTCCAGTTACCGATTCGCTATGATATTGGTACTGAACTTTTGTTTACCTTCCGTAAGAATAAGGCCACACATATTTCTGACCATGTTCAAGAGTGGCGTCGGCGGAAGAGATTAGTGAAAGCCAACATTCCTCCAGAATTTCTGTTGGAATGGTTCCTCAAGTCTTTACTCCCATATATTTCCAAGGATGTTTCGATGTCCGGTATTATGACTGAGGTGCAAGCCATCTTAAAATTCTAGCAGTTGGATTTACTATATTCTCAGTCTGGCATTTTGTATGACATCATTCTTGACGCACTGCGAACACGACATGAGCCCAAGTTAGTTCCTGGACCACATGCCGATGGAACCATGGGATCCACAAATACTCGCCCCATAGATTTGGTGGCTAATCAAATGAAAAATTTGTCACTAAACCAGTCTACCCCTGGACAGGTTCACACCTTGTCCACTTCCACCCTGTCGTCTGATGTACACAATGTGCAATCAACGAAACCGTCAGGTAACCAGCAACCTGGTGGTAAGAAAAAGGGGAGAAACAACCGTAGGGGTGGAAATAATGGCAATAACAATAATATAAATCACAATACCCCTCGTAAGGAGAATGCCAACCCTCCTCGGGAAGGAAAAAATGCTGGTGAGGATTGTAAACCTAGGCATAAGGTGAAGTTTCGTTGCAAGCTCTATGGGGAAGATCATCTTACTCACTTATGTACTCAAATCGAAGAAGCATCGAAGCATTTGGCACAGAGCCCAGCTGTGTTAAAGGATCCCATTCCTTATCATCAAAACATGGCTTCACATGCTCCCACCACTGGTTATGGACCTACTGAAATGGAAACGTCCTCTTCCAATACTAGTATTTATGGATGTGTGAATATGGTTCAATCAGAGGTTAGTGTTGATACTAACAACGCGATTATGGTGCACCACAACCTAATATGGGGAGTGAGCCTCCCCCTCCTCCTAACAATTCCTTGCATATCGAGAATCCCTCTAATATGCTGCGGATACCGAAAGGTGTTCTCAAGCACTCTATGCATAATCCTAATGCTTGAGCTACCCATAACTACTCCATCGTGGAAGATTTGGGCCAAACTCCGTGTGCCATGTCGGCTCTTGAAGTTTTGCAGGCTTGTCCTTCTCAAAAGCATGCCCTTTTGAGTGCGTTAGGAGTTCAGGATGGGGGAAGTCCCAGTGTTATCAAGTTTGACACTACTGATGTTCAACCTCCTTACCTTACCACATGGCTTTTCAAATCTAGGTGGCGTGCGTTCAGAATTTTTTCAAACGTACCATGGTTAACGAAGGTGCTTCCGCGTCAGTAATGTCGTTAAATTTTTGGAAAGCTCTCGGCTCTCCTCCTCTACTTGCGTCTAGAACCATGCTCACTGCATTCGACGGTCGGTCATCTAAGCCACATGGAATTATCCCTTCCCTTGTTGTCTGCTTGGGAGGTAAATCTGTGCCTATTGAAGTCGAGGTGCTTGATGCACCCATCAACTACAACCTTTTACTGGGTTGGAATTGGATGTATGTTATGAAGGCTGTCATGTATACTGTATTCAAAGTTATATGCTTTCCTCATGAAGGAAAGATTGTGACCATCGATCAGCTGGATTTCGTTCATCCCCCTTCCACAGCATCCACGGGATCCATAGTCCCGCAGGTTACCGATTCTTAGCCGGAAACTGGGAACATGGGTGTTGGTATGTACCCTTCATTGATGGGAACTTATGATTTTCCTGCACCTATGAATTTTATCGGAACCATTTCCGACGATGCGTCTCCTCCTTTGCATAATATGCCATTCCGGACTTCCTGTTTTAATGATCCATGGAATTTACCGTCCACGAGTTCCACGTATGGAGACATTATGCATGTCGGGATGTCTATGCCGCTGTCTGTAGCTGAGCTTGCTTACCAGCATATTCAACAAGCCATTGCAGAACTGGATCTCTCTTCTTCTTAGATAGTCGAGGAAGATCCCATTATGCTGCCAATTTGGGAAGCCAACTCATCTTGTTCACATGACTTCTTTGATGATACTTTTCCTTCTGATGAAGCTGTTATGGAGGCCATGTGTGGTAGTGAGAGGCCTTGGGAGGATATGCACCATCGCTCTTATTATATTCCCAACCTCGAGCTCACCGAACAAGAAGAGTTTAGGATGACTCTAGCAGAGATGGTTGGTCACCCCGTGCCTCTTTTAGGGTTGCATGATATTTTGCGGAGGGGAATATGGCTAATATTTCCTCGACTACGTCGATTAACATCTCTTGTACTCCTGGAAAGATCGAGAATGTTTACATCGGTGATGATTGCACTCCTGAGGAGATTGCTATCTACACTGAATTTTTTACAAAACTATGGGAAGCTTTCGCCTAGTCATATGAGGAGATGCCAGGAATAGACCCCCGCATTGTCGAACATGATATTAGAATGTATCCCAATGCTAAATCGGTTCGACAATGCTTACGTGCTGTGAACCCTAGGAAGGCAGTCGTTATCAAGGCAGAGGTGGAGAAACTGCTCAAAGCTGGTTTCATCTACTCCATTCCCCTTACCGAATGGGTGTCAAACCCCATTCATGTGGATAAGAAGCAGGGAACGATCCGCATATGCACTGATTTTAGAGATTTGAACCATGCATGTTCGAAATACAACTTCCCCACGCCATTCATCGATCAGATCTTGGATGCTTGTGCGGGAAGTGAGATTTTTTCATTCATGGATAGCTTTTCAGGGTATAACCAGATTCAAATCAAACCCAAGGACCAACATAAGACAACTTTCATTTGTCCTTAGGGAACGTTTGCATATCAGAAAATGCCCTTCGGCCTTAAAAATGCCGGAGCTACTTTTCAGCATGCCATGACCTATGCCTTTCACGATCTTAGAAAGATTATGGAGGTTTTCTTGGATGATCTTGCCGTCCATTTTCGCAAGAGAGTGGACCACCCCAAGCACCCCTGCGTGATTCTCGAACGATGTATACGCTACAAAATTCGATTGAATCCCAATAAATGCATATTTGCTGTAAGGACTGGTCGCCTTATGGGATTCATAGTTTCTAAAGAGGGTATTAGAGTCGATCCTCTTAAAGTTGAGGCAATACTTCGGTTGCCTCCTCCACGCAACTTGTTACAACTTCAGAGCCTCCAAGGGAGAGCCACTTTTCTACGCTATTTCGTAGTCAATTATGCTAATCTTACCAAAGGTTTCGCGCACTTATTGAAGAAAGACACACCCTTTATCTGGGATGAGCAAGCCCAATAGTCTTTTGACGCCCTTAAGAAAGCTTTGGTATCGGCCCTTGTGCTTAGTCCACCAGACTTCGCACGATATTTTATCCTTTATGTGGCCACGTCTCAAGAGATGATTGGCATGGTCTTGGTTCAGGTTGATGATGCACTTGTAAAGCATGTCATCTATTACCTCAGTCAAAATTTAGTAGACACTGAACTAATATATGATCATGTGGAAAAGTTGGCACTTGCGACTGTTCATTCAGTCCAATGATTACAACATTACATTTGGATTATAACAACCACAGTTGTAGCACATATCAATCCATTTTAGTTCGTGCTATCACGATGCCTTATAGGGGGGAAGTACAATAAATGGATTGTGATCCTTTAGGAGTTCGATCTCGATTTTGCTTTGGTGAAATCGGTGAAATCGTTGGTGTTTGTTGAGCTTATGTCGGACCTTCTGAGACTTGATGAGGATGTCATTCATGAAGATTCCTTTGTGGATGAGCACTTATTTCTTATCTCGTTCGAGGACCCTTGGTATGGGGATGTCAATGTATATCTCCAAACTTTGAAGTTTCCTCTGCATTATTCACGAGGCGAGTGATGGCGTGTGAAACATCACGCTAAAGATTATACTATCATCGGTGACACTTTGTATCACCAAGGAAATGATTCTAGTCTCCGTCGTTGCTTAACTCATGAAGAAGCGGAGCGGGTGCTTAATGATTTCCATGCAGGGGCGTGTGGCGGTTACTTTTCCGGGTTTGCTACAGCCCAACATATTATGTGAGCCAGTTACTTTTGGACTTCGATCTTTAAAGATTGTATTAACACTGTGAAGAGATGCCACCCTTTCCAGGTGTTTTCTCGGAATATACGCTCCCATCCAGCGCCCCTTCATCTGGTCATCATCGTCGGTCCCTTCACCAAGTGGGGGGTGGATTTCATGGATTGCAAACTAGCTTCGGATGGGGGGCATCACCATATTATAGTGGTCGTGGACTACTTTTCCAAATGGGATGAGGCCATGCCTACCATAAAATCTGATGGTGCTACAGCAGCACATTTTGTGTTCAATCAAATTATCACTCGGTTTGGTATTCCGAAAGAGATTGTCACTGACCATGACAGTCAATTTCAGAACAAGATGATGGAGGATTTGTCTTTCAAGCTTGGGTTTCTTCAAGAGAACTCATGTTCTTACTATCCCCAAGCGAATGGTCAGGTTGAAGCAGTTAATAAGTCTTTGAAGACCATTCTCCAGCCTACCATCCAACAAAGCAAGAACAACTGGCACATCATGTTATATCCTTCTTTGTGGGCGTATCGAACCATAGTCAAGACTGCCACTGGGTTCTCACAGTTTCAGCTAGTTCATGGTGTGGAGTCACTTTTACCGATTGAATGCGAAATCCCTTCGCTTAAACTGGCCATAGAGCTCTTCCCTGATACGACGGGTCTCGAGCAATGTTTAATCCACCTTGAGCAGCTTGACGAGCAACGTCGGGATGCCATTGTGGCTATAGATTCCAACAAACGTCGTGTTAAGGTTCAGTACAATAGTTCTGTCCATCCCCGGAAATATGCCGAAGGTGACTTGGTCCTCTTATATGACCAAGCAAAAGAACCCCTTGGGGCAGGCAAGTTCAACCTCATGTGGAACGGTCCTTACATCGTGAGGCGTGTCCTGGAAAAAGGATCCTATGAATTAGAAGACTATGAGGGAACTATCTTGAAGGAGCCTAGAAATGGGCTCTACCTCAAGTGGTATTACTCTTGAACCTTTAGTTCAAGCTAGTGCCCTTTGTATACTATTGTATAATTATTTCTGTACACAGTTTAGTTTGCTTTTGGTTTTTGGGTCTACTGATTCCCTTCCATTTGATTGACAAATGTCAGTGGAATCTCCTACATTCTTAGGTTTCGCGGATGGTGCTAGCTGTCATACGCAACAGCTTGCTTCTACTACCCGGGTTATTTTTTCTCCAAAATAATGAGACCTTTCATCATTTTCACAAGAGGCAATCATTAGTTTGTAGGATAATTGGTGCATGTAACCCCAACGTGGATGCTCAATTATGAGTTTTGAGATGTATTGCATTGCTAAGTTTAGCTTAGACATGCTTTCCAGTTTTCCAGCTAGGAATCTTGATATCCAATTACTTTTCATATTTGTTGTTGTATTAGATGCAGACTTTCCAAACAATTCCTTATGATTTCTTAGGGTTGAATGCCCTTCTAACCCTTCTTTCAAGAGGAAATTTGTGGAAGATGAAAGACACTCTAGGGATTCAAGTGGAAGTTATTATTTGTTGCCTAATGCACTTGCCGCTGTTATTCATGTTTCCCATGCTGAAGCGGCCTATTGAAAGGTCAAATTGGTGCATTTGTATTGTTTTGACATGGTGGCAACAGGTGCACATGTTATTAAATTGGATCCTGAGTTTTAAATTTTAATGTCCTACTGAAAATTATTTATGTATGCAATGTTTCTGTGAATTTATTATATTGTCTTAGCATGGGAAAAGCAACTCCTATGGTCTTTGAGAAAAATATTATTTTCTTGAATTTGATAACATGTAAATTTAAATTACCACCTGTCATAGTATAGTATTAAAATCTGAATTCTCAGTGCAACTTTGTTAATAAGTCATGTTCTTTGCTAATAAATGCAAGTTCCATTACTGTAGTAGCAGTATTTTAGAACAGTCAAAAAAATATTTTTTTGGTCATTTGCAGCCACGGATGTACATTGGACATGGGATGCATGAGAGTCTCTCCTCTCTTTTCAAGTAGGTTTCATTATGATCTTATTGCCAATTGTATTTGAACTCTAGCAATATTATGGTTGAGAGTAGATTTTAAAATTGTGTTTTATATTATGTTTTCATGTTTGTATCTTTTTAATAGCTTATTTGGTAAATTTCCAGGTACACAATGTTTTAGACTCTACTTCTTCTAAGAAAGGTAGCTTATAAGAATAGATCACAGAAATATGGTGCCGCTCAGGGATTTCTACTTCTCGAAGGATGAAAAGCTCCTCGTCTATGACTACATGCCTACAGGCAGCTTGTCTTCCCTTCTGCATGGTAAAGTGCTCTCACGCTTCATCGTCTTGTGGATTTGTTTATATTGCATTTGTTCTCTTTGCTATTAGGGTTGTAGGCTTGTGTATATTGCATTTGTTCTCTTTGTTATTAGGGATGTAGGCTTGTATATATTGCATTTGTTCTCTTTTCTATTAGGGATGTGTGCTTGTGTATATTGCATTTGTTCTCTTTGTTGTTAGGGATGTAGGCTTCTGCATAGTAGTCTTGTTTGCAAAACTGATAGTTTCTTTCTATATGAATACACCCCTAATCACTAGCATTGGCCATCAGAATCAGTATACTCATATTCTTAATATGTTTAAACTTTGTGTTTTTGAGCCGTGAAAGCTCAAGGCCTAAGTTTAACTCAATGCTTATTAGCCAACCACATTCCTCTATGGCTCGAGAGGTCTGCACTCATAGAATTTCAAGTATGGAAATCTATTCACTTATGGAGCTTGATAAGGGTTGCTCAAAACACACATGAAAACACAATCTGGTCAAATTTCTGGGTAAAGTTCTTATTGATCCAATTGAGTTTCAGAAAAATCTGTGGGTGGATCTTTGCCCCAGGAATTGTTAACAAATTCCATAGAAAGTTCTCATTTATCCTTTGAGTTTCAGGAAATCTAAGGTTTTCATATTTGTTCCAGGGGCAAAGATACATTATGAGATGAACATGGATCATTGATTCATTTCCCTTCCTTCCCCATTTTTCCCAAAAACAATTTGTCTATGCCTTCATCTTTAGAAATTTTATAAAACATTTATAGGTGCATTTTAAGAATTAATAATTTCCACCAAAGTTTATATGGAAAGTCTGATTCTTTTCTTCTGTTGCTACTGACATACACATCTCTCCACCTACAGTTAAGCCCATCATGACCTGTCTTTGTTCTCACCTTTATGTATATAAGGTGGCCAGTGAAGTAGACTGTGTACTTTGAATTTGTTCTATGTATTGATTAGTGGGGAATTCCTAAAGTTCTTTAGCTCAGATATGTGACACTACAAAATTTATTAGGTTATTTCTTATATTGCCTGCAACATGGATTTTGTATTTTAGAGATCAATTTTGTCACATAATTGAATTGCAGGTGGGAGAGGTGTAGGAAGAACTCCTTTGGATTGGGACATAAGGATTAGGATAGCCTTGGGAGCAGCAAGGGGCATAACTCATATCCATCAAGAAGGGGGAGGAAAAATTAGCCATGGCAACATTAGATCTTCCAATGTCCTTCTTACTATAGACCTGGATGGATGTGTTTCTGATTTTGGTTTGTCTCCTTTGACAAACTTGTCTGTTCTTCCCAGCCGCATTGTGTGATATAGAGCTCCAAAGGTTATTGAAGAGTGCAAGGTTTCACATAAATATGATGTTTATAGTTTTGGGGTTCTGCTTCTGGAGCTTCTCACAGGGAAGGCCCCAATCCAAGCATCAGTAAATGAAGAGGTAATTGATTTTCCTAGATGGGTTCAGTCAGTGGTTCATGAGGAGTGGACTGCCGAAGTATTTAATGTGGAATTGATGAGATATCAGAATATTGAGGAGGATATGGTCTAGATGTTGCAGATTTCCATGGCTTGTGTCGTTATAATGCCTGATCAGAGGCCTAAAATGACAGAAGTATTTAAAATGATTGAGGAAGTAAGAAAAATAGATTCATAAAATAGGCCATCCTCAGAAGACAAATCTAAAGATTCAAATGGAAACACTCCTTCACAACAAAAAACTCCACCATTTGGAGTTCACAGTCCTAGTTCAATCACCCCATAAATTTCATTTTATTTTCTCATTTTCTTTTATGTTGCATTCCTCTGTGCATAAAGTATTGAATGTAGTAGTGCAGCCCCTTCTTTCTCCTCAGGATTTCTATCTATTTGTAAAAGTAGAAAAGGCTTCCAAACATAGCATTGGAGCTTCCTAGTATCAACACTTTTTTTTTCGTTCCTATTGTTTGCAGGACATGTCTGTTACTGAATTTGATAGCTGGCATTTATCAAATTATTTATTACTTAAGAGAGCTCTGAGCATTGTATGGAAATGAAAATGTGCATAGACAAGCCATGGATATTTGATTTATGTTAAATAAGGAATTTGGGGTGTTTTGACTATGAGCATATAAGCATTCTTAATATAGGATTTTCAATGTTTATCAATTACAAGATGCTTGTGCTTGATCTGGCAGCTTTTGTTTGTCCCAAAAGATAAATTTTTTGCATTATAAAAATAAAAATATAGTAGACATAATTTATTCATTGAAAAAATGTGAAAGCAAGATGCAATAGTTACATTTAAGTACTGATTCAATTCCCAACTCCAAATAGAATAACATCATCAACAAATAAACGGTAACACAATGGAACTAAATTCCCCACTCTTATTCCTTTGATGGATCCTTCTCTTTTGTAAGATGATGTAAGCATGCTCAATCCTTAGGCCTTCCATGGAAAATAAAACCTAGAGTTTGGTCCATTTATCAATACAACAAATGATGCTGAAGACCCTCATTAGTGAAGGTATGCAAGAGAACTCTTGCAGATCCTTTCATCCTATTTATTCATATTGTGAGAGCAGCACTGCAGATCCATTGATCCTTAGTGAAAGGTAACCTAGTGATCATAGACTTCAAGAGAACCACATTTTCCTATGATGCAATAACCACCACATTATAAAATGGATTGCAATCACATTTCAGATTGCATTTCTTTCGATTGTTGTGGTTATTTGAAGAGCTAACCTCCATTGCTTGGTACTTTCATTATTTGATAAATATTGGTTGAATATATGCAACCATGGCATAAAAAGAATCTTAGAAAGTGGTGCTTGAAAGTGACTTAACTGTATGTTAACCTTGCACAGTGTGCAATCTTATTCTAATTTAATATATTTTCATTTTTGCAGCAATTCTTGATATAATTTTTAGCTGGAAAGCAAGAAAAGATATGAAATTCAGACATATAATAAGATATATATTAAAGGATGTAGTTGTTTCTACATGGGTCATCATTCTTCCAGCTTGTTATGTCCATACTTGGGAGAATCCCACTGGTCTTGTCAAAACCTTCTAGAACTTTGCCAGCCATTGGAATTTCCCTTCATTGTATATCTTGGCTATTGCAATATATTTGTTTCCTAATGCACTTGCGGCAGTTATGTTCATGTTTCCCATGCTGAAGTAGTCTATTGAAAGGTCAAACTGGTGCATTTGTACTATTCAAACTGGTGCATTTGTCCTATTCTGACAAGTGCTTAAAAATGTCTTATCAATGTCCTATAAATAGCATGAATCCGACACACTTTCTGATCGTTGCTTATTCAGTGAAGCTAAGGTATATCTTGTTTCAGATTGTTTTTCAAACATTGGACTGCATTGTTTTGACATATTGCTAATCTTCCACTTGTCACAAGACTACATTCTGAAATTCCTAGACTGTTCCTTCACTCAAAAAATATGACTTGTAAAAATTTCAATTATTCATAACTTTGTATTTACATGTAGACTCCGGCTTGGTGTGTCCAATGTTAATATCCCACTCCTTACATTTTATTCTCATATCAATCAATAAGGAATTCTATTTAAGGGCGCTAGCTCAATGGTAGAGCACCTGCCTTATAGGCAGGCACGGGGGGTTCACTGGTGAGGCAATATCATATCACGTCCATTCATATTGGGGGGTTGAATACTCTTAAAAACCTCAAAAATATATTGCCCTGTATTAAGGGGTCAAGGGGTTTTTTTTATTTGACATAATAATATCAATATTGGGGGTTATTTTATTTGGGAGTGTTGAGGAATAACCTCCAAATCGTGGGATGGATTCATACGTCCAAATCATGGGCTCAATTCATACCCACCTAAGACTTAAGGACCTTCCATTTTTATTTGATATTGCTTATGATCCTAAGTTTTGAATAAATTTGATAATAGTGTACAAATGATAATATCAATGGAAGTCTCTTTGGATTATTGTCCTTGAGCAATGTAACATTTCGATAATTTCATAAAATTTTAAAAAAAAATTATACCAGCATTAAATGTTTAAATTGTGATTGCGGAAGTAATAAATGCTTGTTAAGGCAGTATTAAATAATAAAGTCATTAATGTATATAACAATTTAACTACTATGTCCTTTTAACTAATGATGCTTTAAGACAGTGATGTGTCTTACCTCTTTAAAAATGATTACGACACTAATTTGTTTGTAGTTGTAATAACTGAAATTTCAAAACAATATAAGACGGAGTTCTCCTTGACAAGGTACTGACAGTTTTAATTTCGGGATGGTGATGAAAGGGTTCCTGTGAGGTGCCCCGAGACTTACTTAGCTAATTAGCTAAAGCATTTGTACATGTCCTTCTTGCGAATATTCGCAGGTAAGGCTAACAATGGCAAAACAATGTTTAAGAGTATTTATATTTTCCAATTAGTCATCTTATTTGGTTTAAGAAATTATAAGTACCTCCTTGTTTCAGGTATGGAATTCTATCCAAGTTCTAAATGTATTATTTCGAAAAAAATACAAGTTGCAGAAGTTAATAATATTTAAACAGGGTTCAAAAGTACATTATCTTGGTAGAAATATCTATGCTTAAAAATCTTAAGATTAATTACTAGATTTGAAGAATGAATTGCTAATATGATTCTACCAATATTTTCCAATTCATGAAATCTTTTACTACCAGGTGAAATGATTGATGGACAAATTCAATTTGAACTTTATTCCTTTATTATAACATCAAGTTTCACTTACTATTTCAATGCTTGGTATTTTGTTTAAGATAACTATGGTAGCTTCTACTTTCTCCATTTATACTTTATATATATATGGATATAGTCTTGATATTTATAAAGTCAAAATCATATTTTATTTAAGAACATAATACAATATAAGTGTGGACCTTTTTTAACTATAGGGTGAACCATTCTAATGTGATATTGGTGCATTATTATACTTGCCAAGGAAGGTATATAGCAATTGGTTAGGTTGCAATTTTTTTTTTTCTCACAAATTTTTTTTCTATAGTTTTCAATAGTTTTTAAATAAATATAAATTTAATTTAATATTTAATATTTGAAAATTAAAAATTAATTTTTATAATTAAAATAATCAAATTACTAATTCGTGATTGATTAAAACTGATGATTAGACTAATTTTATCTGGTTTAAAAGATAATTGTAAGAAATTAAAAAAAATATATTAAAATTTAAAAAATAGCTATTATTCTCGTGATTGCCATGTTTACCACCTCGTAAATGAAGAAATGTACTATGTATCCTTGTCTTGAACTTAATGATTCCTAATATTTTTTATTCTAAATTCACCCGTTAATTCTTCCACCCAGCATACCGATTATTGGCATGAATTTCGGCACATGCATCGAGATCGGATTATTGGCATGAATTTCGGCAATAGTTTAATTTAAATTTGGGAAGAGAGTTGATCGATGTGGTCAGGAACTGTACATAAGTTTAATGCATCAGTACAAAGTAAAAGTAAACACTAGTTTGTAGAAGAGACGACCAATCCGTTCTTCTTCGGAGTTCCTCCTCGCTGGATCCCGATTCCCAACGAGCCAGCCCCACAATAAGCATCGAATTTATGGTAAGGGACTGCATCGACCAAAAGCGTTAAACAATGAACTCATTTCATTTTTCAAATTTCAACTTTGTTCATATATCAAAGCAAAATATATCTATTATTTCCCATCCAAATCATGTGAGCATTGGCATTTAATATTATCATCTATCTGGTTGTCTTTTCATGCATACTAGGCATGCGAGGTAGCTCTATTGGTCATGTTTTCATTTATAACCTTGTACCTTACCTCGATCAAGGAAGCGATGGTTTTCTCCTTCGGGAAGCATCCTGAAAGTTCATTGTTATCGTTTGGTCATGGAGGTCTTCGCTCTCCAAATCTTGGTGGGCTCGAGCTTGTTTAAGCCTTCTATAAGTTGGCTATCACTCAAAATGGTTGTTTTGTTTTTCATTACTATGTATTTATCTTATTCGTGATCTTATGAGGGTGTTATCCATAGAGTCTGTCTCGCTGCAGGCTTTCATGAGCGTCATGGAACCATCTTCTATTGTTTTGAAGGTAATGTGTAATGTTTCATTATTTTTTCAGTCTATTAATTGTTTGGATGTTCATTTATCATTTGCATATACTATTAACTATAATGTTCACTATTGTAGGTGGAAAACCTCCTTGGGGTCGAGGGTTTGCAGACCTGAGGAAGATGAGAAGAGTTAACACGGGTAGGCCTCCCCTTCCTCGGTCTGAATGCTCAAAAGTTTACTGTCAGTATTTTATTCCTTTGTTTATATTACACTTCCCATATTGCTTGACATCCTTGCAAACTACAGCTCATACCCTAGTCATGGAAGCTTGATTTTATGTGAAATGATTTGTTTGGGGTTTATATAATGCCCAGAACTAAGTTATGGCTCACCGAGCCTTGTAATATTTGCTCATGGAGTTTAATAAAACATGTTATAGGGATAGTAAATACCATTTTGGATTCTTGCGTGATTATATGTTATTATCGTTGTTTATATTAATAACAATAGGATTGTATTGCATTTCATTTTGGTTCTACTTCTCAAGCAGAGCCATCGTGCTCCATCCTTGTTATTTTGATGGCTCCTGTAGTTTATAATTTGAGTGTTGAAAGGTTAATCCTATTAACTCATTAGTGGTTCAAGAACAATTTTATTGTGCTAACCCTTTTTGTTTGCATTCTATTTGTATTAAAAACGAGACTGTCATTTTGGTTATGTTAAAAGGATTCGATTCCTACACTGTTTGATCATATAAATATTTAACTTTTTGATATATGTTCGCCCTATCCCTTTGGGATTCATTACGACCTTGAATATTTTATTATTTGGATTATTTCGTGGCTCTACAAGGCAAATAAATTTCTTTACACAGTTATTATGTGTTAATATTTTTGTCTCCTTGCTATTTAATAGTTAAACACCCACTATGGGCTCGTTCTTTTGCATATATATTTACATATAGTCATTTGTTTGTATTACAGCTTTGTCCAACATACATTAATGTATTGGTTTAATGGAATGATTTGCATGTTTTACATTTAGAGTTTGGATTATTTGTTTATCAAACCTAAGCTTCGTGCTATGAGGTCGTGGCTCATTCATAGCTCGATCCTCCAACGTGTTTATGCGCGCGCACACATATATGTTTATACGAACTCTGTTTTGGAATGTGCTTTTACAGGTTTTATATTTTAAAAAATAAAAAATAATTTTTAAATTTTGGAAATACAAAATTCTAATTTCTGATTTGAGGAAAGTTTTGATGGGACAAATTTTTCCTGCTTTTCACATTATTTGTCAGAAATAAAAATTAATAAAAAAAAACTAAAAAACAAAAAAATAAATATTGACCATCCAAATCATGTGAGCATGGGTTGATCCAAATGGAGACTCTAGAGCCAATTGTCATATCATACTTTAAACCTAATTAACACCACAAACATTAATTCATTGGCTTTCCTTTTCCCAAGTGAGGCAGCGGTGGTTGCACATTAATTTTGTCTTCGCTCTTTTCGATGCAGGGAAGATAAAACATCCCAACTCCCAAGGCAGTGGTTGCTTGCATTAAATCTGTTTTCTCTTTTCATTGTGCAGATCTATATTTACTCCATAGAAGTTTATATCTTAAAATTTTTGGGTGGATTACAATTTAGATTGTGGTACGATGACAAAAGTAAATTGGTTTTTATTGGCGTAGTCAAAAACTTATAAAAAATAAATTTAAAATAAATAATTATAAAAAAATTCAAGAACTAGTATAAAAAATAAGTACACTAATAGAGATATTTATCTTAGAATTTAGGGTGGACTATTATTTATACTTCTCCTAGATTGAAGGAGGGTATGATAAGTGTACAACCCATTTAACTAAACAAGCTAAATGAGGCATAAACAACCATTTTCTATGTGGTGTTAAGTTGAGTAGTTCAAACTAAAATGAAAATCCAAGCGTTTCAAAATAGTAATTATTTTAACTTTTAGCTTTGAATTGTATGGTGATCATAGCCCTATGCTTATACTATTTATTTCATTTTTTTAAAGGTATGGAGTACTAGGTGTCACTTCTCTCTTACTTAGTCTATTTTTTCGTAATTATTTTAACTATTAGCTTTGGATGTGAATAACTAATACATTGAAATATTTCTAAAAGGCAGGTATAAGCATTATTATTGTTTTTGCATTTAAACGGTTAGAAATTTTCGCCTCAAAATCCCATCTCAACCTTGCTGGTAGTATGTAGAACTTCCATTATATTAATATTTTGTTTTGAAAATGGAATCAAAACAAGTTTTCTAAATTATTTCCATCTTAATTTTTACTTTGGAATTATATACAATTATTAATTAAATTACTTGTAAACTATTTTCTTAACTTACTTATAAATTATTTTCAAACGGCAGGTATAAGCAGCTTTGCTGCTATTTTTACTTGTTATAATAAACAATTTTTATATGGTTTATTGTAATAATATTACAATGTACCGATACTATTTTCTAACCTAAGTTCTAACTATCTAAATCTTATATGCATGCGATTATTACCAATACAAACTTTTGATTTATGTAATCATGCATTCGATGGTTAACACCATAGCGATGAAGCGATATACAATGCAATCCTGACCTTACTCTATGTATTGATAATGAATGACATTACACCAAGCATTAAATACGACACTGGTAAGGAAGTGACGGTTATTAATGTCACTGCTGCATCGATCTGACAGGTTGATGGTGTCTCGTCCAAACATTAATGGTTCTAAACCAACTCTTTAGTGGAGTGTAATGTTGTCTATCCACGTTGTCAAACCACGTGAAGCCTGGTTAAAATGTGACTCACGAAATCAAACTATGCGTAGTGAACAAGCATCTCTCCTCCGAACTGTACATGGGATTGACTCCTTGGCATGCAGCGTTGGCATTGTCGTAGCTGTTACAATAAATGAGGTATTTATGTTATGGTTGCCCGATTCTCAAAGCATCAGGCTGTCACCTTCTCGCTCGTCGATCACAATAGATCTGGGTCGTTGAATGATAAACCCTAAATTCTCGTTGTAAGTAATGCTAGAGGGTTTCTCAGTCTTCACTTTCACGTTTTGGAGTTAGAGTGTGAGGCCGACACGCTGCAAAAACTTAGGGTTAGCAAGTTTGCTTGGAGTTTGAAACTCGCGACCTCTGCGTTATTTTAATGGTGTTTTGCAAACCTATAAGTGAATGCTCAGTAGTTGATACCACAACCTTGGTGTGGTTTCTATTTCAGGGTGAAAGTCTATTTTTACAGTGCTGGGGTTGGATCTTTGGCCTTTCCACTCAAGGTAATACGTCTCTATGTTCCATCATTGAAATTTGATTTTCGTAAATCCTTTATTTTGATTCATTCTAATTTATTTAGATGTATGTTTCACTTGCAGGGTCAATCAAAGGTCTAACATCCAAGCTTGCTGGAAAAATGAATGTCGAGGACTCCGCCATCCTGGTAAGTCTCGGGTTCATCCATAACCCTGGACTCATCGGAAATTAAAACGTTCTGCTCAGTAAAAGAGTTAGGTTAATCCGTAAGCAATGATAATGTTTAGACTGAGTTTTTGTGTTGCCGAGGCTTCAAGCCTGCATTGTAAACTGAAAATATTTTACAATGGCATCTTCGCCATAGTACAGCTTGCAAGCTTCGCTTTAAAGGATTGAAAGTCATTTGACTTGGTATTATAATACTGGTTTTTAGTTACAGAAGAAAATAAATGTTTCGTTGTTCTTTTTTTTGTATTCGGTACTGTTAAAGTTGTTGCGAATACTGTAGTTTGACGCTCAATCTAAAGAAATGAACTTCTGTAGTTAGATTCTGGAAATAAATAAGAATGGAGGTTTTGAAGATTTCGATTTGAACTGTCAGAAAAGTAATTTAATAAATAGGCCTTAAAGTTTTAGTGACAAAGTATTGTTTCCAAAGTCGTAAACGAAATTACAATGTAAAAAAAAAAAAAAAAAGTATTTACAGGGTTGAAACCTTGTTCCTGTGTGAGCATAACTTGAATTACTTCTTGCTCGGTTTGATATGTAGAAGATCTGGGTTTTGAAGCTCAAGTACTGCCTGTGTGTCTTCTATCAATAATGTTTAAAACAGTTGTAATGAAAAGTCGAGAGTCAACCTAGGGTTTTGAAGTGAAATTGTAAGAATAATGGGATTTGAATAAGGATTCAAACTTCACCTTTGGTTTAAAAAGTGATAGAAAACAAATACTAGAAAATTTTATGAAATAAAAATAAATACTAAGATTTATATAATACTGTTCTGCAATGTCTTTGCATGTAAATACTGTAACTCTACTTTCAAAGCTTATAATGACTCTCGGAAAGGAACAGATTTATTTTTATAACTGTTGAAAAGAAAATTCAAAGATATCGAAGAAATAAATATTATGAAATATTCAAGATGCTAGATGGTCTAAAACAACTGTTACAATTCATAAATAATTAGTAAGGTAAGAATAATTGATAAGTATTTAAACTATAGTTTTCTGTGCGGGGATGAAGTATTTTACTTCTGTAATTTGATGAATTAATTGCTATGCTGGCATTTTAAGAGAAACTGTTATGTAATTTAAGATCAATCTTTCTTGGCTCACTGGAACCAAGAAAAGTTTGATCAATGTTTCTTGACTAATTATTTATTTCAACTTTTTGCATTCTTCTTTAATTTTTTCACATTTCTAGTTAGGAATAGTTGTTAGATTGAGTTATATTTGGCACATTCATAATTGTAATTTCAATTCTTATATGCAAGGCATTTGTTTTAATATTATATTGGAATTAACATGAATATAGGTGAAAATCTAAATCCTTATTTAGATACCCTATGTGTTATTGTTACCATGAAATGGTATCATATAAGTTTCACTATTTGTGTATCTTTATAACTATTGCATGCTTGAAACCTAACAATGGATATTTTCCCCTATCTAGATATAACCCAAGAAAAGGTAACTAAATGTTGTTAATTCCCGTGATTGCAAGAATAAATGTAGAGGAAGTGGAGGCAATTCATTGGATCTTGTGAATGACCCAAATCCAAGCTATGCACATGATCATATGGTGTTATTGAAAAGTAAAAGGAATTTTTCTATGTTCATTTGGGTTCAAACATCGACAATGATGTTTTTTTTTATAGGAAGGTAGGGGCATCCTTCCACAAAAGGGTTTCAATTTTGCATTTTTATGGAGATTAATTTATTAAGCATATAGAAAACATGAGTTATCTATAGCTATATTTGTATTACATGATATAAAATTGGTAGATTGGTAGGTTGTGGTGTGAAACATTTGCAATTATCATATTTTCTAAGCATTGCACTAACAATTGGACTATCAGTCTTTTACATTCTTTGTTAATATGTTGATCCCTTGACTAGGTTTTGTTTTATGCATTTTGCCTTCCCCGGTACTTTATTTCTTTGGGTGTTCCACTCTCCAATGCTACAAATTGATCGGTCACCCTTGCAATCCTAGTGGGATCATTGTTAGAATTATACTATTATTTTATTTAGCATCGTGTTTGCTTATACTAAGATGTGGTAGGGCTCCTGTTTGTTACAACTTGATAATATGATATAAAGGGGGTGTTAAAAATGGGTTGATAAAAATGGATACCTACAATATCTAGTGAAACTAGGGGTTTTCTTAATTGGAAAGGCATATTGGGAGGGGGGTTCAACAATACAATTTTAGGATGCATTTTCGAATATTTAGTGAAATTAGGGGTATTCTTTAATATCACGCGAACGATCGTGCTATGCAACAAGTTCATTGAGTGAACCCCCCGTGTAGGCAGGAGGTTGGTGGTTTGATTCCACCATGCCCTATTTATATTTTGAAACCACTAAAAAGAGATAAATGACTAAAGAAATGACCAAAATTTGCATATAAATGACCACCATTACAACATGAGAGATAAGTGACCAAAAAAATGACCAAAATATGCATATAAATGACCACCTTTGAGTTGGCGATTGCTGGTAGCAAATTAGCGGTCATTTATCACGTGACCATTAATGACCAAATATATTACCAAATATATGACCAAATATATGACTGCAAGATAAGCTATAAATGACCAAGCTAAATATGACCACATTTTTGGTCACGTGATATAAGGCCACTGATTTGCTACCAATGGTAACCAACTAAAAAGTGGTCATTTATATGTGGATTTTGGTTGTTTTTTTGGTCACTTATCTCTCATTTTGTACTAGTGTCAAAACCTTTAGCGAACAATAATTAAATCTCGTGGTCGTGGCCTTGGAGAAGGCAGAGAAATGGTCCCCAACCTTCTTGCAAAAACACTTCACGGTAGGCTTTAAACTCATAAATGCGGAGGAGGTCCTGGTAGCTACTAGGCTCGTAACGAATTGGCATCGTTGACAGAGGATGGGGGGATGCAAATGGATACAAGAGGTGCAAGAATTTGCAGAGGACGCGGCTCAAAAAAAAGATGGAGAGCGAACAGATTGAGGCGGAATTCACGCTATCACTAGTTTAAACTAAGTTCTGTTTGATTGTTTGAATGACAGTGGATGAGGGCTTGGCATGCTTAAAAGATCGCACCTATCATTCAAATATCTTGAGTTAAGTGCCATAGTAGAGGTGCGTGAATCCAGTGAATACGTGTGGTTTATAATATATTCAACCATGTCCAAAGCCAAGCTTTGGACAGGTTGAATGTAATTCATGTAATTAAAATAGATTACATGTGAGAGATCATAATTCGATCAATATGGTGGCAGGTCATACAACAGGATAAGTAAGATCGAATGGTGGTCATGCAATGATTCACAATGATGCATAATCCATTTTTTTAATGGAGGTGGGGTGGGCAAGAGAATGAAGCCATGTGTAAAATCAACATTTGATTGATCGCTGTCATAATTAGCCAATAAAACTTATCAATAGTATTCAAAATCGGTCATCTTGGCATATTAAATAAAGTTGTTATAGGCTATGGTTTCATTCAGCACTCCATTCAAAATGTTGTTTATTTTCCTCATTTGGATCGGCATTCTACTCGTCATTCAATCCTTCGTACATACTTTTGTTTATACAAGATCTTATTGTTGATGCTGACCAAAGCTGATTTTACAGAGAATTTCTGAAGCTGTTAGTGCACAAAAGATGTTGTAAACTTTGCTTTTCTGGATCTTTTAGTTACGTTCCTCTTTTTGTTCTTGATTAGATCAATTTTCTTCTGCTTTTGCATTAACCTAAAAACACTTGTCATTGTATCAGAGATAAATAAAATTTTCATAAATATTCAGAGAGTAAGAATAGTTCTAATCTTCCCCCCAAACCAAAAATATGGCGTGTCCTCAAGCCATCAAAGAGGAAATGATTAAAATTTTCAATTGAAAGTCTTACATATAGATTTTAAAATATTGTGATAATTTTCATAAGGAAATGAAATATTAACTAATAAATGTAGATGATTCAGATATGTACATTCATAAAAAAGAATACAATAGTGCTTAAAAGACCATATGAAGAATAGTAGTGTAAGAGATGCGAAAAATTCCATAGGAAAACTACTCGTCCTTGACTCATTGTAAAGATCTCTTGTCATCCAAATAATATAGATAAGGTTCACCGTAAAGTTTGTGAGATCTACTATAATTATGGGTCCCATTTCTAGGATAGTCATATCCTAGGTATTTGTTTGAATTAGATGACAGGGTCCAATTCCAACTTACAGCCATTATCTAATGACAATATACATAATCAGCCTAAACATGTGTTTGTATACTCAGGTTTTTTATGAGTTATGTGAATAGCAATGCATTAACCAAACCTCTTTTACCCGATATTGACCTGCTACTAGCAGGCCTGTTCAGTACCCCGGCGGGTTTATCTTGGTACCATGCAAGCATAGCCTCGCTGCCAACAAGCCTGTTCAGTACCCCGACGGGTTTACTTGCATTTACCGAGCTTCCTTGTTTAATATTTTACTTAACATGGACCCGCTACCAGCGAGACTGTCCAGTACCCCGGAGGGTTTGTTTTGTATATATATATATATATATATATATATATATATATTTGTAAGGAAGCCGGTTGGCACTAGAGTGTGCTAAGCCTGTTAAACACATAATTCAAAATTTTAGCACAACCCTTATGAGTAACTTTATTTATACTGGCCTAAATTACAGATCATGCCAAAAGTTAATAACATAAAGTTGTTCTTTGACTTCACAGTCTATCTTCTTCATAAAAGGTCAGTAATGTTACCCACAAAATATAAAATATCACCCACTTTTAGGATACCTTTTAAAGGTTCTTTAGAGACAAGTTTTGATAATGAGTCCATGATGAACTAGCATTCCATAGGTGTAAGATAGAGTTTTGTGGAGATCATAATAATTAAAGTAGGTCTTTAAGAAACTGTTCTAATGATGAATCATAAGTGTGCATGTCTGAATCAAATACCATATACAAAATCATAAAAGAAAGTGGTTATAAATGATATCAAGAATGCTTTATCCTTTCACTATAAATTTTAAATTTTAACAGTAACCGAAAGAGAGGGAGAACTATAAGTAATTTTTTTAGAGCACTTCCCTTTTCGCATAATATCGCATGAGCTGATTAAAAAGATAGGTTTCTTGTGATTAAGCTGCAAAACCACTTGTCAGATGATTTAAATTTTATTTAAAACAAAAACATATGTACAAAACAAGTTATGTAAAATTTTCAAATTAACGAAAGGAAAAAGACTCTTCTTGTTTTATTGACAATATTTTACAAACTAATCATAATAGATTTCCTATAAAAAATACAATCAGTTGTTATAAATGACTCATTATTATTGAAAATAAAAAACATATTTACATATATAAAAAAGAAGATAACCCAAAATTATTCAAGGACTAGGAGGAGGAGGAATGACTTCCTCTTCTAGCAATTCCATTTCCTCTTGCTGTAAGGCATTCTGCACAAAATCTTGTTTAGACATTGGTTGATGATAAATTCTAAGTCTATGTCCATTTACAACAAAATAAATTTGTGAATCATCAATTGTCTTAATTTTAACGGGTCCATTATCAAAGGCTGTGACAATTTCATATAGACCCATCCAACGAGTAGTTAATTTAACTTTAAAATTTTTGTATCTTGAATCAAAAAGTAGTGCCTAGTCTCCAGTTTTGAATTTTTTTTGCTTAATGTATCTATCATGCCACTTTTTGCATTGGTTTTGTATTAAGATTGTGCGTTGAATAGCATCTTGCCTAATCTCGTCTAATTCATTTATTTGCAGGATTCGTTGTCTTTGTGCTTCTTCTAAGTTCATCCCTAATTGTGCATCCATACGAAAGGTTTTGAATTGAAATTCAATGGGTAGAAGAACTTGTTTACCATAAACAAGTTCATAAGGTGTGTGACTAGTAGTGTTTCTCCACGTTATTCTATAAGCCCACAGAGCTTCATGAAGCTCATCTACCTAGTCTTTGTGGTGTAACTGGATAGTCTTAGTCATGATGGCTTCTACTACTTTGTTGGTGGATTCTACCTGACTGTTGGCTTGTGGGTGATATGGTGAATATTTACAATGTCTAATACCATATTTGTCAGTAATCTCTTTCATTAATTTGGAGGTAAACTGAGATCCTTGATTGGTTACAATTTCCCTAGGTACACCGAATCCAGTAAATATTTCTTCATAAATGAATTCAACCACAAATTTCTTTGTGGCTCGGAATAAAGCTTTATCTTCTACCCATTTGGTGACATAATCTATACAGACTAGGATGTACTTCTTCTTGCGAGACATAGGGGAAATTGGTCCAATGAAATCTAGAGCCCATTTTTCAAATGTCTTAATCATAACTTGGGGTTGCAAAGGCATCTCATCGGATGGTGTAGGTCTACCGATTCTTTTGCAATTGTCACATCCCTTGACATATTTGGCAGCATCTTTGAAGATGATTGGCCAATAATACCCAGAGTGCAATACTTTTTATGTTGTTCTCTTATCAGAAAAATGCCCACCGCAAGGTCCACCATGACATGCATGTAGGAACTTTTCCATCCCATCCTCCCGTATGCATCGTCTAATAATAGGATCAGGACCAGTACGAAAGAGATCATTATCCACCCAAGAATAATTGGAACTTTGAACTATGATCCTACGTTTCTCAGGTGGGGAGAGATGGTTAGGTAGCTTTCCAGTTGCTAAATAATTGGCTATATCTGCAAACCATGGGGTTCGAATAGATACAATGAACAAATGTTCATATGGGAAGCTCTCCTCGACAGGGCTGGCATTATCGTCAATTTGAATTCGAGAGAGGAAATCAGCTACTACATTCTCCTGACCGGGACGATCAACAATGGTGATGTTAAATTCTTGCAACAAAAGAAGCCACCAAGTCACTCTGCCATTGGTGATAGGTTTATTCATCAAAAACATGATGGCAGAGTGGTTAGTGTGTATAAAAAACTCATATCCTGTGATATAATCATGAAACTTATTGATGGTGTAGACTACTGCTAGAAATTCATTTTCAGTAACAGTGTATTTTGATTTTGCAGGAGTCAAATTTTTACTAGCAAAGTAGATGGCATGTGATGTTTGTCCCTTTTTTTGACCTAAAACTACCCCTATGGCTATGTCAGAAGCATCAGTGGATATATGGAAAGGAAGGGACCAATTGGGGCCCCTAAGTATTGGTGCCACTGATAGCTTCGCCTTCAGACTTTCAAAGGATTGTTGACATGGTTCAGTCCATTGAAATTCTATGTCTTTCATGAGTAGTTTGAACATAGGTGGGGCTATTTTAGTGAAATTTTCAATGAAATGTTTATAATAGCCGGCATGGCCAAGAAAACTTCTTACTTCCTTCGGAGTTTTTGGAGGAGGAAGACTAACAATTATTTTGATCTTGGCGGGATCCACCTTAATACCTTGAAGAGAGACATGATGTCCCAAAACTATGCCCTCGGTCAGTAGCATTTTACATTTTTCATGACTAAGAGCTAAGTTCGTTTCTTGGCACCGAATAAGAACTGTTTTGAGGTTATCAAGGGCTTCCTGGAAGGTATTACCATAAACTATAAAATCATCCATATAAACTTCTACACAGTCATGTATGAGGTCAGCAAAGATTCCTAGAACTGCACACTAGAAAATAGCAGGTGCATTACATAGGCCAAATGGTAACACTCGGTATGAATACGTCCCCCAAGAGCAAGTGAAGGTTGTCTTGTCTTGATCCTCAGGTTCTATCAATATTTGATTGTATCCACTATACGCATTAAGGAATGAAAAATATTGTTTCCCTGATAAGGTGTCTAACACCTGATTGATGAAAGGCAAAGGGAAGTAGTCCTTAAGAGTGGCCTTGTTCAGTTCTCAAAATTCAACACATATATGCCATTTCCCTATGACTTTCTTTGGAACTACCACCAGAGGAGAAACCCATTTACTGTTGGAAATTGGGTAGATGAATCCAGCGTTAAGGAGTTTTTGTAATTCATCCTTTACTATACCTTGAGGGTTGGATTCATTCTTCTCTGGGGATTCCTAACAGGAGGTATGTTCGAGTCTGTGTAAATGTGATGGATACAAGTATCTGGGTGTATACCTTTCATATCGGTATATTCCCATGCAAATGCTCCATTTTGACTCTTGAGAACTTTTAGTAATTGTTTTTGCTGACTCTCATATAAACCTACATTTATATGTAGAAATTTGTTGGAACTAACCTCACATGGTATGGTATAGGATCCTAGGTGTTCTTCGATTGCAAAGACACAGGGTGTACTTGTAAATGTTGAGAGGCTCATGTTTTCTTGGAATTCGTCTCCAAAGATCTGGTCGAATTGGGAAAAAGATTGGGGAAAATCTACACATGTTGTGGAAGAGATAAATTGGTTCAACACATTCTCAGTATTTTGTTCTTTAAGTGCCCAAGAGAAATCACTAACAAGGGAAAGTTCTTCCAAGTTCTCATCTCCAAAAGGACAATCTAACCAAAACAATTTTTCAGCTATTGGCTGAGCTGGTGGGTATAAATCTAGTTTTTTTGTAGATAACCCATCAGAGATAATCATCTTTCCATCCCTACATCCTATAAATGCATTGGCAGTAACCAACCAAGGTCTTCCTAAAATAATGGGGTGACCTTTGGAAGGGTCTTTTGACTCTATAACCATGAAGTCCATGGGATATTCCCATGAGGCTACTGATATAGTGATGTCATCTAAGATCCCAACAGCTTGCACCATAGTGCAATCTGCTAATTCTAGCATTGTTGGGGTAGGGCGAAGAAATGGTCCTAAATTGAGAGTTTCTAATACTGTGGTAGTCATCAAATTGATAGTAGCAACTAGATCAATAAGTGTGTTCCCTATGGCGGTGTTATTGATGCTAACAGTCACCATAGGGTTTCTTGGCTTTGAATATTTTGGTATTCTAGGTTGGTTTTCTATGCAATCTGATATTTCTCCTATTACATGAATCGTCAGAGGGTCTTTTTGTTTCCTCCCTGGTCTATTAATACAGAGTTCCTTTATTACCGTACTATATATTGGGATATCCTTAATGGCTTGTAACAAAGGGATCTTAATGCAAATATTTTTCAATTCGTTAATGATATCATACTCTGGATAAAGTACAGGTTTTTCTATTACTAGACGCTCCGGATATGGAGGTGTTTTTCCCCTGGAATTACTTCTTTGTGTGGATGGTTCTGTGCTGAATATCTAGAAATAACCACATCTTCAAGAATGGAATCATTCAAAACTTCGGTAGGTATGTTTTCTTCTTCATTTTCTTCTTGGATAACAACTGATGAATTGGGATTATCTTGCAAAACTCTTCTAGACCGCAGTTGAATATCATGTATTGGTGTGGTCGAAATGGTATATGATGGAAAAGGTAACAACCCAATGTTATTAAGAGCTTGGGTCGGTTTGTTGTTAGGATTTGGTATCGGTTATGCAAGTAATATTGTGGGTCTTGGAGGATTCATGTTCTAGAAATGATGAGGTTGATTCGGGATAGGAGGTAGTGAAGGAGGTACAAATCGAGGTGAAAGTTGTTGAATATTAGGTGGGTAAGGATAGTTAGCCATATGAGGAGGTGTTTGAGCATAAGATTTCCCTCTCCATCCATGTGGCCATTGCTGTTGTTGAGCATGTTATAGCTTGAAATGACACCTCTCCGTCCGTGACGACACTTGCTTCCCTTGGTCGCATGACAACACTTCTTGAGATCAAGTTCAGTCACACAACAGGACATTTGTTGATGGAGGAGTCATTTGGGACACTAAAAATGGTTTAAATTACCTCATTCTTGACCCATTTGATGTATATGACCCTTAGGAACATTTTTCCAGACCAAACCATCTCCTAAAAATGAGTAGAAAAGCCTGTTTTTGGCCATTTTTTAACATGAGCGTTGGTACACAGGCATGATAGTAGCGTGTATACCCTACTGAGCGCGACTCCACTGTTGAAATAGTAGCGCTCAACTCCATATGTACGTGACTTTGTCTATTGTAGAGTAGCGTACACCCCTGTTTTTGGTCAAAATCTCGAAATTCGAGTAAGTTAAGTTGGTTGGGAAACCTCTTGAACGGTTATAACTTCTTTTCCTCTCCTTCACTGACTATATAAGGAGGGTAGAAGGGCCATGTGAGGGGACTAAGCCCAATTACAAAGTTATGCTGGAGGAATGGAGACCTTCATACCCCTCTCTTGTGCTTCAGTTTTGGTAAACCCTAGCACAGTTGATTAGAGGTCGGAATCCTTGGAGAACAGAAGCAGGAGACCTTGAATCTAGGTTTCGTGAAGTGCCAAGCTTGAAGGAAGGTATAACTTTATGTACATGCGTTCATTCATCAATAAAGATCAGACATTCTTCTCTTTCCAAATATGACCTATTAATGTGTCTCATATTTGATTACAGTTTGTTTATAATTTGATGTCTTCTTCTATTATGAATATCAGTCTTATATATGTAGTCAAATGTGTTTGAGAAAGGTATCAAGTTGTTTTGCAGGTCTGGGCATTGCGATACTGGATAAGCATTGAAGAGCGAGGGAGGCAAATCTAGGATCAACCTTCTGAATGAGGTGCCTACATCTCTAAACCCTAATCTCTTCATTTATTTGTTGTACTTGCAGAATGCTTGTAAGTCTATCTTTATCACCGTAAGTTGGTAGTTTCTCCCCTGAACTATAGGTGCATTTTCCCCACAACAGAGCATTCTGAGGAGGGTACTGCGGTGGCCAATTCTGCCAACCTGAAGTATTCCAATGTTGAAGAGGTTGATAAGGATAGTAATAAGGTGGAATTTGTGATGAATCTTGATACAATGGCTGATCTCTAGGTTTCCAAGGCCTCCTAGGTATTTGACCAAAATTTCCACTCTTGTATACAGCTTGTAATCCAGGCAACGATGGACAATCATTGGTTGGATGTTCTTCTGTACATAGGTGACAGACTGAAACATTATTTAATGGACATTCTCGTTGAGAATGTTTAGTTCTACACCTAGGACAGAAAACACTCATTGCTACATGCTCTTCATCTTGTCTCTTTTTAGCTTGTAGTGCATCTAATTGAGAACCAATGACTCTTAAAATATTTCTTTTGAAAATTTCCAATAGGTTTAACAACTCTACCCTTGTAACTCTACCAGGGTTGGATGTGTTTCCATTGGGATTCCTAGCATAAGATTCTTGAAAGTATCTTCCACCTTTCCCTCTGCTCTTAGAGTAATTCCTACATAGTTCACAAATATCTGAAAAGGACTTATGAGAAATGTCTCCTGCTGCCATGAGATTAAGGTTATCTAAGAATTATTCTTATATTCCTTTGAGGAAGAGTGTTCGTACTGCATCTTCTCGAAGATCACTATACTTGGATTTGTGTAACACATAGTTAAATCTCTTGAGATAGTCTTCTAAGCTCTCATCTTCAATTTGTTGAATTTTAAAAATATCATTGCTAGAGTCCTTAGGTCTACAGTAATCCTGATATTTTTGAAGAAATGGATTCTTCATGTCTTCCCAAGTTCTAATACTAGATTCTCCTAATCCCATGAACCATCAAAGAGAAGAATCTTTCAATGTGGTAGGAAAGAGTTTTAGTTTTTGGCCATCTTGTAGGTAATTATAACTCCTACACAAAATGTCAAACTTGAATAAGAATGTGTTCGGATCCTCACCACTCTTCCCATAAAGGTTGGTAGTAAGGAGGGAGGGATGTTTTTCATAGTAACATCTTGTGCAGTGTCTAAGATAGGGAACCCAAATGTACCTTCAGTTCTAACTTCTCCATCTTCTTCATCTTGTTGGACACGATCTTCATTTTCATCCCCCATGAAGATTCTATTTCCAAAGAGAGAAAATCTAGGTGGCTCCTTTCTTGGTGAATATGGGACGTCCCAACATTCTATTTCAGGAAGGGTATTCTTCTTTTTAGGAGGAGAATTATGAGCTACGTGGGAATCCAGTTCCGGAGGTCATACTGTTGTTGTATCGATCTGTGAGATAACTATGTTCACAGAACTTCCAAAAAGAGCGTCTACTTGTGCAGGATCGACAAAATATACTTAGTTTGAACCACCTACCACTAAAAAATTAGTGTCTTTGGGTTTCTGGACTAATGGAGAGTTGAGAGGTCCTGAAGTTTTATCCTTTTGAGTTTCCTCTTGTCTAAGTTTAGTCTCAATATGAGCTTGAGGTTCTTCTTGTGGAATTTCTTTATGAACAGACTGTTCTGATGTCCTTATGTTTTCCCCTAATTGATTTCCAGAAAGGATTTCCTTTGCTTTCCAAGTAGGAATATCCCCTTTAGGTGTATTCTGATACCTCTCTATTGAGTTAGTAGTTGGGGTGGCATGCCCCCCGTATAGGTTAGTAGGAATTTTAGTGGGGATTTTAGTAAGAGAACTAGTTTTAATAAATCTACCTTGTGAATCTCTAGACCTATTCATAAAACAAATTATAACTAAAATAAGTTCTAACTGCATAACTAATATTGCTAGGTTTTGGGGATGCTTGTTATAACAGATGCGCAGGTTCTTACCTCTTATCTTACCGTTCACCTACCACCAGCCTATTTTCAAAGGAAAGAATATAACTAAATTAAAAAGGAGTTTTACTTAGCTATGACTAAATTCTACCTATTTATCTACAACTCTCCAGCAACGGTGCCAAAATGTTGGGTGTGTGAGCTATCTCAAAGAAAACACCTAATATTTTTGGCTTGTCAGACCTTAAAAATATTTAATAAAGAAAATATCGAAAGATCTTTCAAAATGAAAAACCGAGTCAAACTTCAGAAAAACAATAAAAAGAACTAAATCAAATTTAGTCAAATAGATAAACTAGAATAGTATCGAATCATACTACTCTAATCTATAATTTAATAATGGAAACTGATTAAAAAGCAAACTACTGACTATGAAAAATGGAAACTACCTAATTTAATATTCTAATCTAAGAATTAGAAAAACAAATGTAAAGAAATTAGAGACCTATCTATGAAATGGATTAATTTGATGATAAATTACATAAGCAGAAAGCTATGCTAATCAAAGCAATTTACAAACTATTTAATAATTTCAACAACTAATTCAAGAAAAACATCTATTCCCATGTAACAGGAACTGAGGTGAATGTATCGTAATGGATTTCAAATGTAATAGAAAAACAAAATGGAAGTAAATCTAATCTAACTTCAACAAAGTGATGTAAACTACAAAGAGACCAATTACAGTTAACTTTAAACATTCTAATCTATCTACTATCCATGAGAAGAATAATAATATAAAACTAGTGAAAACTAGAAGCAAGTAGAAAACTTAATAAAGATATTTACTTCTGAACTTGATTTGGAAGCAAGTAGAAAACTTGATAAAGATATTAATTTCTAAATCCAAATTCTATTTCATGAACATCTTCATTATCTATCTAAATAAGAAACTGATCCTAATCTTAATGAAGGAAACTATCAAAAATAGAATACTTGGAGAATGAAATTATTAACTCTAATCTAACTAAGTCTTAAGAGCATGTAATAAACTAGACTAGGAATAAGACTGATAAGTTTTGAAACAACAACATATTAGAAAATTAAATATGAAAGACATAATTTAAAAGACAGTTAAAACAAACTAAGAATGATAACAAGACTTTAATTAAAACTTTATGGAATGTAAAACAATAACCTAGTTATGGTTAAGAATACTAATTAAAAGCAGGAAAGGTTGCAGTTATGAAAACTAAGAAACTAAATTCAAATGAGCATAAAAATAGTGTAGAAAGAATGAAAATCCGAATGACGATCCGGATGACAGTCCGAATGACAGTCTGGAAGAGGAAAAATGAGTTAAACTAAGGAAAAGAGTAGTTTCGATGATCTTAATGTCAGCTGGCGAATGAGATGAACCTACAATGCAAATAAATCAGTGAGAAGACTTGTTGAGAATCTACTATAATAGAGAGCAACCTATTCCAATCATTGTTGGAGAGATAAGCTATTCCTATGATATACTAAAGCAAGATTGAGATGAGAGATAGAATTAACCTACAGCTACAGAGAAGAGGCTAATGAAACTAATTTTAATCAGAACTAAGCTGGAAACAACAACTAACTAACTCTATCTAATTTGCAGAAAGCTAAAGATAATTATCTAATTGCAAAAGACTGGAATTAAACTATCAAAGCTATACTTTGGTCGACCATTTACTAATTCTGGAAACACAAACTAGGCTAGTTGCACAATATAAATTATAAAGAAGAAAGAAATATCATGTACAGAAAAATGAAGTTAATTACATATACAGGAAAATAAACTAACTATTTGCAGAAAACAAAATGTAGAAAACAAAAACAAAACCTTCGGTTGATGAGGGGCCATTCCCAACAATCAGAGATGAAAAACTAAATTGGTTTAGTTACTCAGAACATCAACAAACTGGAACTTCCATTAACTTGAGAGAATTACAAAACGTCTGCTATCTGCTCTTGATAATCTCTAACTCTAACTCTGTCTCTATCTACAAACTAACTCGACTAACTATACAAAGCATCTATTTATAATTTACAATGGATGAGAAGGTCGACAGAGTCGACCTCTCTAATAATAGAGGCGTTTATGGTTGTAACTGATTGCTTTAAGTGATGCGTGACAGCGCAGGGAGCATCAATCAGTCTTCACGGGGTTGGTTTATTCACGCAGCTGCTTAGAGCGTCGATCTTCCTTTGACGTGGAACGGGAAATGTGTTGGCAAACTGAGCCTGGACGAACGAACTCTTCCAGAACACCGGCGTGAATGAGCGTGCGTGATTCCAGGCCAAACGAGGAAGGAAATCGACGTGTGGAGGGTTGACGTGGAGGTAGAATGTGCTGTTGAGGTTGGAAGGAAGTAAGGCAAATATTCCAGAACGAGAACTCACCAACTGTAACCATCATGTGGCTAACAGAAACCACGTACTCGTTTTTTACTTTAATTGCCATAAATATGCCAACCGTGGATTTCATAAGATGAATGCAAAGCTGAATGATGAGCTGGATGTGGTTGAACATTGGCAATATAAACACACGGTCTAAATGGAAGTTCGTTTGAGAAACCACAACCTATAGATCAAAACTAAATGCCATGCATGACTGGAAATGTCACTTTAATCATTGATAAATCACAATATAGCGAGATTTGACCAAAATTCATATGATAAACGAATATATGCATACTTGGTCTGTTTGATGGGTTGAATGGCGGAAATAATACCTTATTGTATCAAAAATAGTGAAATTAACGCCATTCAGAGTAGATTTGATGATAAAAAATAGTGATAAAATGGACACCAACAATGGCATTGAACAAGATTGCGAAGGTGCTGAGAAAGGCTATGTCCCCCAAGAGTAGGTATTTTTACTAAAGGAGGAAATAATCAAATCAAGGGAAACCAACCATCTGGGAATTAATCTAGGTTACCACAAAGAATAAAAGAGGAAGCATGAGGAGATAACAAGGAAGCTGAGTAGGAAATAAAACAGGTAGTGCATAGAGGCAGCAGGTCTAAAGTTGGTTGAATCATGTCAGTACCCTACTATAAGGGCTTCTCTAGGATTATAAAGATCATTGTTCTTATTACTCAATGAATATTTTATCCTGGAATATAAGAGGTATTAAAAGTCCTCAAAATCCGAAGATTTTAAGAAAAAGGATTCATAAGACAAATCCGACTATTGTTTTTCTTCAAGAAACAAAATGCTCGGCTTATCAGCTACAGGAAATAGGAAAGAAGGTTTAGAAAAGAAGCGAAGGAATTGGCATTGATGCAAGAGATTTGGAAGGTGGCCCAGGAATCTTGTGGGATCCTAATAAAGTATGCCTATTTGGCTTTAGTGGAAATCATCGGTTCATTTCAATAGAATTTGGAGTAACCAATTTCCTAGTTACAGGGATCTTAACTAATGTTTATGGTCCTCATCTCCCCCGTGAAAATGTTTCTTTCATTGAATCCATTAGGAATATTCATAACTGGATGGAAGGGAAGCACTAGATTCCAGGGGGAGACTTCAACCTTATCACTTCATTAGAGGATAAGAAAGGAGGATCAAGGAGGCTGGAGGAAGAATGTGGGTGTTTCAAAGACACTATTGAAGACCTGAATTTGGTGGATGTGGTTCTTCAGAAAGGTCGGTTTACTTGGAACAATAAATGAAGGGGATATTGTCACATTTCTTGTCTCCTTGATCATTTCCTTATCTTTGAATTAGTTATGGAGTTTGGAAGCGAAATCTCGGCATCGGCTCTTCCTGCCGTTGGATCGAACCACTAGCCTGTGGATTTATGGTGGAGAGGGATAGGTTCTCGGTTCAAAAATCCCTTCTTGTTTGAACAGTTCTGGTTAGGTCACCCATATTTCAAAGATAAATTTGGTCAATGGTGGGCTAAATTAAGCAATGGGGAAGTCCAATGAATGTATAAGTTTCAACAAAAACTAAAGGGACTAAAAGACAAGATCAATAAATGGAACAAGATGGAATTTGGGAATATTTTTGTTGATAAAAAATTCCTAGAATCCCAGCTGGAAGAAATACAGACTCAGGGTATGAATGAAGGATACATGATTGAGCTTCAAGGAGAAGAAGCATGCATGAGTAATAATCTACAGGAGAGGGAGCGACAGGAAGAAATTATTTGGTGTCAGAAAGCTAGAATCAGCTGGCTAAAAGATGGGGAAAGAAACACTAAATTCTTCCATAGATCGATAATCCAAAACCGTTCGCAAAACAGAATTGTCATGATTAAGAATTCTAATGGGGACAAATTGGAAACTAGGGAGGAGGTAGTGGAGGAATTTGGCCATTAATTTTAGGATATTATGAATGAACCAGTCTTGGAAAAAAGCAGGGACATTGAACACATAACACAACATATCCCCACTCTGGTCTCTCAGGATTAGAACGACCTTGTAATGAAGCTAGTAAATCTTCTTGAAGGTTAAGAAGTGGTGAACCAAATGGATGACGGTAAAGCACCAGGTCTAGATGGATTCACAATCAAATTATTTAATCACTTTTTGGATCTCATCAATAATGAAGTTTGGAATATTGTGGAAAATTCTAGACTTTCTAAGAAAATCCCCCCTGCTTTCAATGCTACCTTTATTACTCTTCTCGCTAAGAGTGATGGGGTGGAATCGCTGGGTAAATTTAGACCCATATCCCTCTGTAGTGTTATCTACAAAATTGTAAATTTCGACCCATCCTTCCCTTCGTGATTTCCCCCAAGCAATCAGGGTTTGTTGAAGGTCGTTAGATTATGGATGGCATTATCCTTATCCATGAAGTTATCCACTCGCTTAAAACATAGAATATTCCTAGGATGATGTTGAAACTTGAAATCGTTAAATCCCATGAAAAACTCAGCTAGCATTTCATTCTCCCAATGCTTAGATCTTTTGGATTTGAGAAAGACTAGATCAAGTGGATTATGAGTCTTATTTCAACAGCTTTATTCTCCATTCTTATCAATCAAGTGTCGTCAAGTCTACTTAATCCCACAAGGGAAATTAGACAGGGAGAACCGTTATCTTCCTTTCTATTCATAATAATGGAAGAAGGATTGGGAAGAACAATAAAGGCAATGCAGGGTAATCATGAGATGCAGGGGCTTCTTATCCACCCAAGAGCGGATAGACAAACACATCAGCATTTTGTAGATGATACAATGCTAATGGGGCATCCTTCGGTTCAAGAAGCTAGGAATATCCAACATTGTTTGGTCAACTTTGGAAAAGCTCCGGGTCTGGAATTTAACGAGCAAAAATACAAGGTCTTCTTCTTTAACACCCCTAGAGTCACTAGGCGCAACATATGTCGAATCTTGGGATTCCAAGAGAGATCCCTTCCATCCAATTACCTTGGAGCCCCTTTAACTGATTCTATGTTTCGAAAAGGCTCTTGGTCAAAATTGTTGGACAAAATGAGGAAAAGACTTTCTAATTGGACACTGTGACTTGTAAATTTTGAAAGAATACTTGTCCTGGTAAAATCCATTTTGCAAGCCATGCTACTTTATTTTTTTCTTCCCTCGTGAATCTGATATCTATTTTGAAAGAGATTAGGAACATACAATGAAACTTCCTATGGAACAGATCTAGTGATCATAGGAAATGGGCCCTGGTAAATTGGGAAACCATATGTTTTCCTAAGAAACAAGGATTCCTTAGTCTTCGTGATCCCGAAAAGTTCAACTATGTCAGTGAGGAAAATATCTAGTGTAGATGTGTTACCCATAATCAGGAACCATGGGAAAAATTGTGGCATGAGAAATATGCTGGGTAGTGGGAGAAGGGTATTCTCATTCACTTCTCAGAGGAGATTCCAGGAGAACATATATGGAAAAATGCCACCCAAGGGAGAAGGATGGTCCAGGCTAATAGTTTCTGGGAAATTAGAAATGGGAAAAGAGCTCTTGTCTGGGAGCACTCATGGAAACAATTTCCACCTCTGATCCATAGTTTAGAAGCACCCAATATCATACAAGAATTCATAAATCAAGGGAAAAAAAAGGTAAAGGACTTATGGGTGAATTCTGATACAGATCCTGAATATAGAGTTTGGGCCCCTTGGGACTAGTGGGAACAACTGGTACCTAAGGAGAAAGTTGAAAGAACTGAAGCAACCCTAAGAAATAGAAAAAATAGGGTCCATATAAGGGAGGACATACTTCGTTGGGTATTCAAACCAAAAGGATATTTCATTATCAAAGAAGCATACAATATTTCGATGGGTTATAAAAACCAGGCACCTGATAATAAATGTAAGAACCTATGGAAAGCTAAACTATGGCCCAAAATTTCTATATTTATTTGGTTAGTTATCAGAAGACACATCCTTATGGGATAAAATCTCAAGAAAAGAGGTATGCAAAGCCCTTACTGATGTTGCTTGTGCACTGGGTAGGAAGAAACGATGGACCACCTCCTGGACTCTTGCCCGTTTACTGTGAACTTATGGGACCGTGGTGCCATAGCCTTAAGGATACCAGATAGAATTAGAAAGAAACCATACCCATTAGGGGAGTTTTGAGGTCTAAAATGGGCCTCCTAACAGAAATAATAAAATAAGAGTTATAACAATAAAATAAGAGTTCTAAATTTCAGAGAGGAAAAATAGAAACTACTTTTTCTTATCGTATTTTAAATACATTTTTTATTGAAATTTTCATTTTTTTAATGTCGTGGGTGCCTCAGAAGTATCCAGTGTGATTATGGGTTGGATGCGTAATTAAAATCCGCATCCAACGAGTGCCCAAACTTGAAATTTGGGTAAACCGTTAAGGAGATATGTCAAAAATACGATAAGAAAAAGTAGTTTTTTCTTTTTTCACTCCAATTTGTTTACAAATTTTACTCTTATGGTTGGCATCATCATCTTGAATCCTATTGGTTCTTATAAAGTGAATTTTTATGGTACATTATTTGTTTTGAGGCCCATTTTTTACCTCAAAACTCCCCTAATCAAACCCTTTCCTCTTGGATGAATGAACCCTTCTAGAATCCAATTGTCAATCGGTTCTAGAAAAGTTTTCCATGCTTTGTGGTCTGGGAAATATGGAAGGAAAGAAATTCCAGAACGTTCCATGGTAAATTGGGAACTGAAGACAGGGTTGGGAACATTATAAGGAATAAGATGATCAAAACAGTTACAATGCAAGCATGGTAAAACTAGGATTGGGAATAAAATTCTTCTTATTCATTCATCATGACGTGATCCAGATGGATATAGGTGGCCACCCAACTATTCCATTGGCTCAAAACCATTTCGATTTTGGTAGTTTTCTAGTAATATTTCTATGGATTTTCGGGGTCCTAAACTTTCGGGGCTGTTTTGAGGCCCTAAACAACATTTTTTGGATATTTGGGTTGGGGGGGGGGGCGCGGAATGGTTACCTATGACATGCATTTGGCCCAAGTCGAAAGTTGTATATCGTAGATAGACCTTTCTAATGCACTATCGAGCGCCCCAAACGGAGATCATATGCAAAAGTTATGACCCCAAGAAATTGACTGTTCAACTAACCACCTTGGGGTTGCAAACTGTATGATGGTTCATCTTCTAGGGTTAGGTTTTTGGATGTTTGGGATTCTTTCCCTCATGCTTATGATAAAAAGGCCCTTTCGGACTCTCTTTGTATTCAACTTTTCATGAATGAGCATAGCCTCCACATATCTTCTCATAGATATAGCTACCATTTTTCTAGCTGCTTTTATTTTACAGTTTGTTATGTTTCATTCATTTAATAGAATATGAGTTTATTGTATCACTATGTTTCTTTCCATATATGTGTGTATCACTGTATCACTGTATCACTGTGTTTCTTTCCATATATCTGTGTATGTGAATCAGCAACAGAAACCTGGAAAATGTGGACTTAATTCACAAGGCAAAGGACAGAGCAAGGATGACCAAAGCCCCGACAACTAGTGGAATCTACATGCAAAGAAGGGTAATGGGAAATCGAAGGACACTAGAAAGTGGTACAAATTCCACAAGAGCCCCTGGCATGACACTGATGAATTCCGTTCAAAACAATCCTTGTTGGCTAAGATGAAATCCATGGATCCAGACTCTGATGTAGAGAAAGAAAGGGGGAAGCAGGTCATTGACGTGGAACTGAGTGCCACCATCGCAACCGCAAAGATCCAACTAGAAGAGTCAAAGGAGCTAGAGGAAGGGGAGCGCCTCTTCCATTCTCAACTATGGGTGCAGGAGACTCCACTACATTTCGTTGTTGCTAGTGGTAGAGATAAGAACCTAATCTCAGTCGAGGTCGTCAAAAGATTGAATCTTCCGATGGTTCCACATCCCCAACCATACAATATCGGTTGGTTGATCCAGGGACAAGACATTCGCGTCAGTCAATAGTGTCACCTCTCTTACGACATCAAGCCCTTCAAAGATGAGGTAATGTGTGATGTTTCCCCACTTGAATTTTGTGATGTTCTTTTACGACAACCATATAAGTGGAAACAACATGCTATGCAAGAGTCTAGACCTCATATTGTCATTATTAATTTGGGAAAGAAACTCTACAGGATACTAGAGACACTTCCCACTACTGCAATGTCCCTCATCATAGCTAAGCAGTGCAGGAAGGTAATCTCCCAGATAGGGAAATTTTTCCTCTTCATGGTTCATTCCAAAGGAGAATGAAAGATCGCATCAACATCCACCACCTCTACACAGAGCCCCTATGCACATCAGAAACATGTGGAAAAGATTATGGAAGCATACAAGGACATATTCACCACACCTGCTGGGGTGCTAATACATTACAAGGTCAAGCATCCCATTGATTTGATACCTGGTGCAACTTTACCTAACGGGGAAATATATAGGCATTCCCTCATGGAAAAATTAAAAAATCAAATGCCAGATTCAAGAATTAATCCAAAAGGGTCACATTTGACCCAGCTCCTCACCTTGTGGGAGCTCAATTGTGTTGGTACAGAAGAAAGATGGGACATGGCGAATCTGTATTGACTACAGATCTCTAAACAAGATCACAGTTCGGAATCAATATCGCATTCCCCACATCGACAACCTTCTTGACCAGCTCAAGGGTGCCAAATATTTCAGCAAGATTGATCTGAAGTCTGGCTATCATCACTTGCCAATTGAGAAGACCGATGTCTGGAAGACTACCTTCAAATATCGGGCAGGCCTTTTTGAGTGGTTGGTCATGCATTTTGGATTGAATAATGCTCCAGAAACCTTCATGAGCATGATGGACGATATCCTAATCCATTCACCAATTCTTTTGTGGTCGTATATCTAGATGACATCCTCATCTAGAATAGAACATGGGAAGAACATTTGTAGGATATCCATCAGGTCCTCAGCACCCTGTGATAGCACAAGTCATACACCAATCTAGAGAAGTTCTCATTTGGCATGGAGAGAGTTCAGTATCTCATATACATCGTGGAAAAACATGGTGTTCATGTGGATCCAGCCAATATCCAAGCCATTTGCGATTTTCCAACCTCGACAACTCTCAGAGAGCTTCGCAGCTTCCTAGGCCTTTCCAACTTCTATCGAAGATTTGTGTCGGGATTCTCTAATATTGCTTGGTCCCTTAGCCAGGTGACAAAAGGGGGATCTAAGGAGAATTTATTTTGGTCCAAGACACAAAAACAAGCATTTGAGGAGCAGAACCAACACTTGTGCTCGGTGCCCGTCCTTTCCTTACTAGATCTGCAACAACCATTTGAGATTGATATAGATGCTTTGGACTATGCCATTGGTGTAGTCCTCACTCAGCATGGACATCCAGTGGCATATCACAGTGAGACACTTACATATGCAGTCTGTAAGTACCCCACCTATGACAAGGAAATGTATTCCATTATCCAATCCTGTCGCCAATGGAAGCATTACATCCTAGGAAAAGAAACAGTCATCCACACTAATCAAAAGCCCCTACAGTTCATGCAAACCCAAGGAAAGTTACAGAATGACCGCCACCAGAATTGGTCAACTTACTTGCAGAAATTCCACTTCAACATTAAATATAAGAAGGGAAGCACCAATCAAGTTGACAATTGCCTCAGTGGACCTCTAGTAGCATCACTGACCACGGTGCTCAAATCTTGTGGCCATGAGGCCACTAGGTGGCCTCAACTATGTAGCAATGATCTTGATTTTTCTACCATCTATAAATCCCTATGTGCAGGCCAACCCATGGTAGAATTTCTTCTCCAAGAAGGATTTCTTTTCCACCTGAGCCATCTCTATGTTCCTTCAAGCGAACGTACGAAGATGATTTGGGAAGCGCATTATAGTCAGGTGGCAGGGAAATTCGGCACTGAAAGACAGTGGCCATATTGTAGAAGTATTTTTATTGGCCCAATATTCGACAAGATGTCGACCGATACATCAGATCCTGCACTGCTTGCGCCATCGCGAAACTTTCCATAAAAAGGAAGGGGTTGTACACCCCTCTTCCCACTCCTGATGGAACCTGGGAATCCATCTCCATGGATTACATGTCCAGACTACCTTCAACCAATCATGGTAATCATTGTGTGTTTGTGGTCGTGGATCACTTCTCTAAGATGTCCATTCTGAGAGCTTGCAAGAAGAACATCTCTGCTGAAGTCTCTGCTAAGATCTTCTTAGAGTGCGTTTGGGTTCATTTTAGGATGCCACAAACTATCATATCAGATCGGGACAGCATGTTCCTAACCACTTTCTGGTCCATCCTATGGTCATTGATGGATACCAAGCTCACTAAATTGACTTCCTTCCACCCCCAGACCGATGGACAAACATAGGTAGTCAATGGGATGATTGTGCATATTCTAAGAATGTACAATTCTAAACATTCCCACACATGGGATGAGAGCCTTCCTTATGTTTAACATAGCTATAACATAAATCTTCATAGCTCTACCAACCACAGTCCTTTTTAGGTGTGCCTAAGTTCCAACCACTGTCCCCAATTGATGTATCTCTTCCCATTGCATCCACATGGGAGGAATATTCCCATGCTCAAATTGAGGCTGATAAGGCCACCATATTTATTGAATGAATCCAGGACATCTTCCAGCAAGTCCATGACATCTTCCAGCAAGTCCATGACATTTTGGAAAATGCCAACACCAAGTACAAGTAGCGATATGACCAGCATCAGTTTCCACACAAGTTCTAGGTGGGTGATAAGGTTTTGTTACATTTGCAGAAAGAGAGGCTCACAGGACCCCATCGCAAGATTCGTCCAATTCGATATGGGCGATACACCATCACCAAGGAAGTTGGTGACAATGACTTCGAATTAAAAATTCATCCATTCCTTGGCCTGCACCCAGTGTTCAATGTGGATCTCCTTCGCCCATATTTTCGACCATTGTTGGACACCTCGGAGGTGGAAGAGAAATTGACACCTATAGAGATTAATCCTAACTGCATGGAACAGGAAACTATTGATTAGATCATGGACACACAAGTTAAGTGAACCCGCCAGTAGAATATCCAACTATATTGTGTTGTCAAAGCAGGGCAACTACTCCACCAAGACAAGTGGCTCACCAGGAGTCAAGTTCAGCAGAAGTTTCCCCATTTGATGGGGGACCTCAACGAAATGGATAACATTGCTTCCTAAGGGGTGAGGACTGATCCATATGGATATAGGTGTCCACCCTCCTATTCCACTTTTTCAAAACAATTTTCCATTTTGCATTTTTCTAGTAATATTTCTACGATTGTTTGGGTCCTAAACTTCCAGGACCGTTTTGAGGCCCTAAATGACGTTTTTTGGCAATTTGGGGGGCCAAATGTTGCCAATGACATTCATTTGGCCCCTTTTATAAGTTGTAAAGCTCGGATAGAACTTTCTAATGGGATATCGAACACCCCAAATGGAGATCGTATGCAAAAGTTATGACCCCAAGAAGTTGTTTGTTCAACTAACCACCTTGGGGCCCCACACTTTATGACGGTTCATCTTCTAGGGTTAGGTTTTTGGATGTTTGGGATTATTTCCCTCATGATTATGATAAATAGGCTCTTTCAGGTTCTCTTTGTATTTATCTTGTCACAAATGAGCATAGCCACCACATCTCTTCTCAGAGATATAGATACCACGATTCTAGCTGATTTTATTTTACAGTTTGTTCTGTTTCATTCATTTAATAGAATATGAGTTTACTGTGTCACTTTGTTTCTTTCCATATATCTATGTATTATTGTATCACTGTGTTTCTTGCCATATATCTGTGTATGTGAATCAACAGTAGAAGCCTAGAAAAGGTCGACCTAATTCACAAGGCAAAGGATAGAGCAAGGACGGCCAAAGTGATGAATATGGTTGTCTATGGTTGTCATTGATGACAAGCCATTAATGACAAAGGTCATGAAGCCCATTGCTTGCATGATGGCGTGATGAAGGCACCCACACACATGTGATGACACTTGGGCACTTGCTTGCATGTTGTGGGTTGATATTGTGGTGGACACACTTGCTTGCACTTGATGATGGGATGAAGGTATTGTGACTTACAAATCCTAAGAAGTGATGCCACTTTGACACCATTATGTGTGGGGTCTTTGACGTCCTATACAAATTGAAGATTTTAAAAATTATGGATCATTTATTTGCAAATACGCTCACCATAAGATGATATCCCTTGTCATGCCGTTTCCAATGATAGGTGGCACAACATGTGGCTCTTCACGGTTGTAAAGATATGAATTTTTGAAGTTGGTTTGGTGTCCATACCCCATCTTTTGGTTTAGCCGACCAAACAAATAAAAATAAAAACTAAAATTAAAAGGACATATTGCAAGGTCAGATCCATAATATTTAATGAAAAACTAGTATAAATACCTAGTCCAAAAACTTCATTTGGCATGGAAAATTTCGGATTAGCTCTGATCTCGTGGACTGAGGAAAATTTCACAGAAGCAGTTGTAGTAGTAGCAGGAAGGGCAATCCAAATTTTTGCAGCAACAAGTTTTTTTTATAGTCTGGAATTTGGGGGTTTAGAGCAGAGAGAGGACAGTCTCTGTGGGAGCAAGAGATCAGCAGTAGCAACAAAACATTTTTTGTTTATCTCTTATTTTCTGGGTTGGCTGATTGTTGAATATTTGATGCTTGGGTAAGACATGTTGGTGATGTGGACAGAATGATAACACAATAATGATATGCTGATTGATTTGATGTTGGATAGTTTTATAATGGACAGAATGTTGATTTGCATATGAAGATGATGGTGCTTAGATTTTCAGCCTAACATAACAGAAATGTTTGGGAACATTTGATGTTGAATATTTTGATGACATGATATTATAATATGTGGATAAGACTGAACATTGAAGGAGACATGATGCTACAGGAAACAAATTTTATAGCCATGAGTAAGACATGATGATGACATGTATGAAATGAATATAAACAGGCAGATTGTTGGTGATAATGGAATGATGCTATGATGGACAGTTTGATGCTAGGGTTACAGCAATCACAAGGTGCATGTGACAGAGACTAGTGCTGCAGTTGATGACATGACATAGTAGATGAATAGACAATATTGACTGTAACCAGCATAGATCCATCTTAAACCCGGATCTATCAAGCACCGAGAGGGATCCAATTTCTTGAGGTGTAATTTTTTTTATCTAACTTTTTACATGTTCATAAAAAATTATCTAACTTTTTTACACATTAAAAAATATTTACATGTAAGTTCAAGTTTAAGATCTCCCTCATAGTGGGTTACTTCTTTATCTTTTTTACTTCTTATATTTTTATTAATGGCCGAGGTTACAATATTTTATTTTTATTAGTTTGTTTTTGTTATTGGACAAACACTCGACAAACTCTCCACAAATGTTACAAGATCTCCCTCATTTTGGGTTACTTCTTTATCTTTTTTACTTCTTATATTTTTATTAATGGACAAACACTGGACAAACACTCGACACATGTTACAATATCTCCCTCATATTGGGCTGTAGAGCGCCTCTCGACGCAATGACAAAACTGTGAAGACAAATGTGATGTAGATGTACATGCAGTACAAGCAGGATCTTGTTAGGAATTGTACTTGTATATACAAGCTGGGTCTTGTATCCATTTTCTTGGCTGGATCTAAGAAAGACTAGGAAGGGTCCTAGATAAAGAGTTGGTTCTCTTTTGCTTCAGTTGGTGCTGAATTGTCTCACGGTTGTAGCTGTTGAATCAAATACAAAAACATTACAATTATATCGTGTCTCTCTTGTGCAATGTGTTGACAATGATGTGTTTTATTTGATGAATGACATATGGATTGATAGTTAGTTTATTGATGAATATGATATGCTGATATAAGAGTTGGTAATTGAAGTTGAAATTGAATAAAGTATAGGCTCATTGATTCACCCCCCCCTCTCTCAGTGAGCACTGTGTCTAACATTTGGTATCAGAGCAGGCCTTCTACAAAATCCTAACAAGCTTGAAGGAAATCAGAAGACGCAATGGAAGAAAAGGGTTCATATGTAAATGATGGTAAGAATGTTACTGATCTCAGTAATCTTGGTTATGATAACTTTGAAGATGCTCTTGAAGACGCGAAGAAGAATCTTCTAGCAAACCTTTTTAAGGTGCAAGATATCAAGCATGATCAAATACTTAAATAGTAGAGAAGCTCATTAAAGAGTATCATGAGAATTCAATGGAGCTATCATGTAAACTCATCTATAAGATGATAAGACTTCAAGACTCAGTTGAATCTATGAAGATCTAGCTAGAAGAAAAAGAGAAGACTGTGGACCTACTCAAGGCAAGCTTACAAGGTGAGCCAAATAATCAAAATCTTATGGAGAGTTGTGAAGATCCTAACGAACTTGAAGAGACAAGAAGAAATAATATTGGCTTGAAGACTCAACTAGAAGAAGCCAAGAAGATAGAAGAAGTATTGAAGAATCACCTGGATGAAAAAGAGAAGGAAATTCAAAAGCTTGAAATGGAGGTAGTTGAATTGAGAAGGAAAAATAAAACATTTGATGCATATGACAAGTTCCAACACAGCTCATCCATCCTGGATGAAATTTTAGATTACCAATGGTCTCCCCTTGACAAATATGGCCTTGGGTATAAGAAATAAGAAGAGAAATATGAAGATGATTTATTGTCTCCTGAGACTTCAGAAGCTAGTCCATCAATGACCAAGGATGCATCCCATATACCTGCAGATGACAACAAAGAAGTTGAAGGTTCAAGAATGCATCAAGAAGCTAGGCCTAGTTTCCAAGGAAAGCCAAGAAAAGAAACAACACCAAAATGGAACCAAAGTCCCAGGTATGAAAATAAATTTAATGGTTACTGTTTTGCTTGTTCTAATTTTGGTCATAAGGTTGTTGATTGTAGAAAAAGTGTTGGAAGTCCACATAACAAAATAAGATGTTGGACATATGACCGAATTAGACATTTGGCTACCAATTGTCACACATTGAGATGCTTTAATTGTGGTGGTTCTAGGAATAAATCCCAAGCATGCGCAAGTCCTAGAAGTCAACTATTGAAGAGCCCATCATATACTTCAGCAAAGAGATCCAATGAAGCTTGGAAGAAGAATGACACCAACAAAATTGAAGATCAGAAGACAAGTTCACACAGCCAAGGACATTCTAAAATGTGGGTGAAGAAAAACATTTTGATTTATCTAAATGAAGTAGATGATAAATGCACAAGTGGAGATGGCTTCCATATGGCAATCCATACTTGAAGTCTTTCAAAATAATTTGAGTATACCATGAGTCCATGGAATTGGAGGATGAACTCAAGGAATGATAATGACCACTCCAAGCAAATCAGGTCCAAGGATCATGGCATGATTATAATGGTAAGGATCTTGAACGGTTGAAGACTCCTTCATTTATTGATATATTGTGTACAAATCAGGTCCTTAAATTTGATGTAAACAAGGGATTTCCCAATGGATAAATTGTCCAAAATCATTGCAATTGTACGGCTACATGCTTTCTGTTGAGTTTAAACCAAATAGACAAGCAAGATCTCTGAAAGTAACACAATCACAAGATAAACACACTATATATCCTGGGAAACCCTCATGGGGTAGAAAACCCAGTAAAGCTTTCCTCAATAAGATGATCAACCAAAATACAAGATGTGCTCCTTCCTCCTAAGTCTCCTTAGCAGATCTCCTCAACTAGTGCGCACTCTTCCACAAGTGAGTGAATGATCTAATGAGGAGTTCACCTCCTCTATTTATACTTGAATCTCAACTGACTAATAGACCTGTTGGGGCCGACCTCACCTGGATAAGTCTAATAACCCCTAAAATATAACTACAGGGCCGACCCACACATGGTGGGTCTAATAACCCTAGTTAATACTAACCATCGGAGGAATAAACATCTCCGGATACATAATAGGGTTACCTCGGAGGGATGAAACATCTCCGGAATAATAAAGTACAAATATAATATTCTTTGAAGTTACAATATTTAACACTCCCCCTTAACGAGAAGGATATTATAACAGCATCTGCATGAGCAAGGAGTCACTACACATGATACATCTATAAATCATCGGAAGCTTTCTTCAAATTGTCTTCATCAGTAACTCAAGCAGTTACTGGTACATCACAGTCAATCATCAACATCACGATCAGCAGCATCGTCATCACACGATCAGTAGCATCGTCATCACACGATCATCAGCATCGTTATCACACGGTCAGCAGCATCGTCATCACACGATCATCAGCATCGTCATCATACGATCAGCAGCATCGTCATCACACGATCAGCAGCATCGTCATCACACGATCAGCAGCATCGTCATCACATGATCAGCAGCATCGTCATCACACGATCAGCAGCATCGTCATCACACGATCAGCAACATCGTCATCACACGATCAGCAGCATCGTCATCGCACGATCAGCAGCATCGTCATCACACGATCAGCAGCATCGTCATCACACGATCAGCAGCATCGTCATCGCACGATCAATAGCATCGTCATCACACAATCAGCAGCATCGTCATCGCACGATCAGCAGCATCGTCATCACACAATCATATTTAAGACTATCCCTCCTGGATTTGCTGTCTAAGGATGATTAGTCCAACCACAATCATATTTAAGACTATCCCTCCTGGATTTGCTGTCTAAGGATGATTAGTCCAATCACAATCATATTTAAGACTATCCCTCCTGGATTTGCTGTCTAAGGATGATTAGTCCAATCACAATCATATTTAAGACTATCCCTCCTGGATTTGCTGTCTAAGGATGATTAGTCCAACAATTCATTTAGGACGATCCTTCCTTTCGGAATTACTAGATTTACTGTCCAAGGATGATTTAATCCCACAATTCATTTAGGACGATCCTTCCTTTCGGAATTACTGGATTTACTGTCCAGGGATGATTTAATCCCACCACAATTCATTTAGGACGATCCTTCCTTTCGGAATTACTGGATTTACTGTCCAAGGATGATTTAATCCCACCACAATTCATTTAGGACGATCCTTCCTTTCGGAATTACTGGATTTACTGTCCAAGGATGATTTAATCCCACCACAATTCATTTAGGACGATCCTTCCTTTCGGAATTACTGGATTTACTGTCCAAGGATGATTTAATCCCACCACAATTCATTTAGGACGATCCTTCCTTTCGGAATTACTGGATTTACTGTCCAAGGATGATTTAATCCCACCAACTGTCCACTAAGGACTTCATTCTCGGAGACCTTACGTCTACGGTTCTCTTTAGGGCTGAAAGCCCAGGGATGATCCAATCCCCTCAACTGTCCACTAAGGACTTCGTTCTCGGAGACCTTACGTCTACGGTTCTCTTTAGGACTGAAAGCCCAGGGATGATCCAATCCCCTCAACTGTCCACTAAGGACTTCATTCTCGGAGACCTTACGTCTACGGTTCTCTTTAGGGCTGAAAGCCCAGGGATGATCCAATCCCCTCAACTGTCCACTAAGGACTTCATTCTCGGAGACCTTACGTCTACGGTTCTCTTTAGGGCTGAAAGCCCAGGGATGATCCAATCCCCTCAACTGTATTCTTATCCATACAGGTACAATCATGTATCACATCAAACCATGTATACATCTCATCAAAACATGTACATATCACATCGAAACATATGTACATCAAAACATGTATACATCGCTAATCAAAACATGTACACATCACATCAAAACATGTGTACATCAAAACATGTATACATCACTAATCAAAACATGTACACATTACATCAAAACATGTGTACATCAAAACATGTATACATCACTGATCAAAACATGTACACATCACATCAAAACATGTGTACATCAAAACATGTATACATCACTAATCAAAACATGTACACATCACATCAAAACATGTGTACATCAAAACATGTATACATCCCTGATCAAAAATGATATATAAGAGTTCTAAATCTAAATAAGTGTCGGTAGCTAACAAAACAGAAAGTAAATGAAAGTAATGCTATGCTACTCCCCCTTTCGAGGAAGGTCCTTTTGAACTAAACCAAGCTTGTCTCGAAAGTACTCAAACTTCACTCGAGACAGAGGTTTAGTTAAGATATCAGCAACCTGCTCCTCGGTGCTTATGTACTCAAGCTTGATGGCTCCTCTCTGCACCATGTCTCGTATATAGAAGTAACGGATCTCAATGTGTTTTGACTTATCATGGAACACAGGATTTTCAGTCATCTTAGTGCAGCTTTGATTATCACACATAATCACAGTGGGATCCATTTCTAAGTCAAAAATTCCAGATAAGAGTTTCCGAAGCCACACTGCTTCACAGCTGGCAGAGCAAGCAGCTATATATTCTGCTTCAGCGGTACTGAGGGCCACACTAGATTGCTTCTTGCTGAACCAGGAGACCATGGCAGATCCAAGACCATAACATCCACCTGAAGTACTTTTTCTGTCTGAGACACTACCTGCCCAATCAGAGTCTGAGAAACCATGCAACTTGAGTTCATTGTCTCCAAGATAGTAAAGGCCAAAGTCCACTGTGCCTTTTAGGTACCTCATGATATGCTTTGCAGCTATAAGGTGAACCTTTCTAGGTTCTACTTGAAACTGACTGAGAGTATTTACAGCAAAGCATATATCAGGCCTAGCATTTGTCAAGTACATCAAAGATCCAATGATTTGTCTATACAGGGTTATATCCACTTTTTCTGATGAATCATTAGCTAACAGTTTTAAGTTGGAGTCCATGGGAGTGGCCATAGCCTTACATTCCAACATATCAAATCTTTTGAGGATCTCCACAGTATACTTACCTTGATTTAGAAAGATTCCTTTTGGCTCTTGCCACACTTCTAGGCCTAAGAAGTAGTGCATTAGTCCGAGATCTTTCATCTCGAATTCTGAAGAAAGCTTCTTCTTGCTTTCAATGATTTGTTTCTCATTTCCTGTTAGAAATAGATCATCTACATATAATAGCAATATAACAGGTTCATCATTCATTACTTTAAGATAGAGGTTTGGGTCAGCTTTACTTTTGGTAAAGCCCATGCTTAAAAGGAAACTGTCAATTCTTCCATACCAAGCTCTGGGAGCTTGCTTCAAGCCATATAATGCCTTTTTCAGTTTGCATACATGGGTCCTTCCGTCTTTGACCTCAAAACCTTGAGGTTGTTCTATATATACTTCTTCTTCAATTACACCATTCAGAAAAGCTGTCTTAACATCCATTTGGTGTAGTTTCCATTTCATCATGGATGCAAGTGCCATGATAGTTCTAATTGAAGTATACCTAGCAACAGGTGCAAAAGTTTCTTCATAGTCAATTCCCTCCTTTTGAGAGAAACCTCTGGCTACAAATCTTGCCTTGTACTTTTCTATGCTACCATCTGCAGCATGCTTTATCTTAAAAATCCATTTGGAGGAAACCACACTTTTATCTTTTGGTTTGGGAACTATATCCCAAACATCATTCTTCATTATTGACTGATATTCTTCTGTCATTGCTTCTACCCATTCTTTCTTTTGAGCTGCCTCTTCATAGCTGGTAGGTAGTTGATCCACAAGATCACACATCAAAGCCATGTAATTGGTTATTAATTTTGGTTTCTTCCTTTCTCTAGTGGAACCTTCGGGAGCACCATATCTTTCAGCTCCTTGAATGATATCTCTAGCCCATGCTGGTCTTCTCTTCCTAGAAAAATCTGCTACAGGAGGTTCTTGTGGTTCCAGCATGTCATGATCCTCTGGTGTAACTTCTTCAGGAACATGAACAGTCTCTGAGACTCTGGGAGAAGAATCTTCTTCATAAACTTCTTCAAGTTGACACTTCCTGGATTTCTTGAGGGCTGCTTCCTCATCAAAGGTTACATCTCTGCTTATTTCTATATGATGAAAACCTGGTATGTAGATTCTGAAGGCTTTGGAAGTTTCACAATAACCAACAAACATTCCCTTCTTTCCTGAGGGATCCAACTTGGTTCTCTTTTCTTTTGGAATGTGGATGTACACAGGACACCCAAATATTTTGAGATGACTTACCTCAGGCTTCTTACCTGTAAACACTTCTTCTGGAGTTTTGAATTCAAGAGCACTGTGAGATAATCTATTCTGCACATAAACTGCTGTCTTGGCTGCTTCAGCCCATAGATACATGGGAAGATCTTGGTCATGTATCATAGTCTTCACAGCTTCCATGATGGTTCTATTTTTCCTTTCTGCAACCCCATTTTGTTGGGGATTGTAGGGAGTGGTTAGTTCTCTCTTGATTCCAGCTTCTCTACAAAAATCTTCAAAATCTTTTGAAGTATACTCTCCACCATTATCTGTTCTGAGAATCTTGATTTTCTTTTCTGTGAGATTCTCTATTAGAGCCTTGAACTCTTTGAACTTTCCAAAGACTTCATTCTTACCTTTTAGAAAGTAAATCCAAGTTTTCCTTGAATGATCATCAATGAAAGAAAGGTAGTATTCAAAACCACTTAAAGAGGTGGTGGGCATTGGATCACATACATCTGAGTGTATTAACTCCAAGATACTCTTAGTTTTTGTTTCACTCTTTGGAAAGGGGTTCTTGACATTCTTCCCTTTCTTACATCCTTTACAAGAGCCATTATGATCCACCTTCAAGTCTGGTAGTCCTATGACTACCTTGCTTACATAGGGTAATGCTTTGTAGTTAATGTGAGCCAGTCTTCTATGCCATAGCTCACTGGGACTAGATGTTTCATGAACAAGGGCAGCTTCTGGATGGCCCTTGAGTTTATACAAGCCTCCTTCTTCTTCACCAATGACAATTGCATCCTTAATAGATTTGCCTTTGGACCACATTAACACTTGTCCATCAATGAATGCAACTCTATAGCCTTTCTTGTCCAAAGCTGATATTGAAAGTAAATTCTTCTTCAATCCTGGAACATACAAAACTTCTTTCATTTTCATGGGGGTTCCAGAATCAAGTTTGTAGTTTGCTTCTCCAACTCCCTTAATGGGATACTGATAGTTATCTCCAAGAGATACCTTTAGAGGAGAGGTCTTTTCTTCAAGACTTGATAAAGTCTTCTTTTGTCCTGTCATGTGCTTTGAGGCACCACTATCAATTACCCATGTATCTTCTCCTGGTGTTATAGATCCAGAGAGTGCGGAGAAAAGAACATACTCTTCTGCATCTTCTTCTTCATTTCTTCTAGATCTTCTTTTGGGGAAAGTCCTTTCTTCATCTTCTTCTTCTTTTCTAGATCTTTTCTTGAGAGGCCTTTCTTCTTCAACTTCTTCTTCACTCTCATCTTCTGCAAGATGTGCATGATGTCTTCTGTGTTGAGTACCCTTGATCTTTTTGCTAGGACAGTCTTTGGCAATGTGTCCTAATTTGTGACAAATGAAACATTGGTATGAGGAGTAGTCTCTTCCTTGGAAGGATCCTCTTTTCTTTTGAAATCTCTGTGGAGGATGAGACTCCTTTTGACTATCCTTCTTAAAGTAGGATCGATTCTTTCTTCTCTTGGTATGGGTGGCCAAGGCTTGGTCATCTTCCTTGAGCAATGCCTCTCTATTGGCAACCCTAGCTTCTTCTTGAACACAATCCTCCCATACTACATCAAACTTCATGCTTTCTTTTCTGGCACACATAGTTTGGATGAAGGATTCCCATGATCTAGTGAGACCATTTAGAGCTGTCATCACAAGTTCATCTTCATCAAGAGTATCACCAATGGCATCTAGTTGCTCTTTGATTGAAGAGACTCTTGAGAAGTAGTCTTGAATGGATTCTCCTTTGTGCATCTTGGTACTCTTCAACTGAGTCCTTAGATTCATCTTTCTGTTGATGTTCTTTCCTTCATACATTCTTCCTAGGGCATCATACATTTCCTTTGGAGTCTTCTTGGAAGACACTTGGGGAATCAAGTGGTCTTTAATTGAATCAGCTATGATTCTCTTTGCCCTAATCATATCCTTCCTGTGTTTTTCCTTGGCTTCATCTTCTTCTGGTTCTGCAACTTCCTCCTTGATATAATGAGCAAGATCATTCTCTTCAAGAATGAGGCCAATTCTGTATTTCCATGCCCGGAAATTCTCTAAGCCTTCTAGCTTGTCTTCAAGCTTAGTATTTGGAGCCATCTTCTCTTGGGGGAGTCCAAGAGACAGAGTAGACTTACTTGGAAAGTTACTTTTTACTTTTCCGGAAACTGAAACAGAATTTTATCGCACTTTTGGTAGAATTAGGGTTTGCAATTCCCGGAGTTCTACTTAACCAAAAAGTTCGATCTATAGCTTAAAAGAGTGCTCTTGATAAGGGCTATCCAGCCATGCAATCAGAAATCAAAAATTCCAACTTTTTTCTGAAACCAAAATCTGACGTATCGCACTTTTGGTAGAATTAGGGTTTGCAATTCCCGGAGTTCTACCCAACCAAAAAGTTCGATCTAGAGCTCAAAAGAAAGGTATTGAGGAGGGCTATCCAGCCATGCAACCAAAAATCAAAAATACCAACTTTGGGCTGAAACCCTAACTTCACCAAAAAGGAGAGAGAGAGAGAATCTTACCTTGTGAAAGATGTCCTATTCAGTCTAGCTCTGATACCATGTTGAGTTTAAACCAAATAGACAAGCAAGATCTCTGAAAGTAACACAATCACAAGATAAACACACTATATATCCTGGGAAACCCTCATGGGGTAGAAAACCCAGTAAAGCTTTCCTCAATAAGATGATCAACCAAAATACAAGATGTGCTCCTTCCTCCTAAGTCTCCTTAGCAGATCTCCTCAACTAGTGCGCACTCTTCCACAAGTGAGTGAATGATCTAATGAGGAGTTCACCTCCTCTATTTATACTTGAATCTCAACTGACTAATAGACCTGTTGGGGCCGACCTCACCTGGAGAAGTCTAATAACCCCTAAAATATAACTACAGGGCCGACCCACACATGGTGGGTCTAATAACCCTAGTTAATACTAACCATCGGAGGAATAAACATCTCCGGATACATAATAGGGTTACCTCGGAGGGATGAAACATCTCCGGAATAATAAAGTACAAATATAATATTCTTTGAAGTTACAATATTTAACACTTTCAAAGCAACAGATAATATGATGAGTAAGAGCTTAGATGATATAGATCAGAAATCAATTGTCAAGGATAACATGGAAATGAAGACATACTAACAACATCTACAGTATGTGAATATGTGCAAACAAAACTCACTGGCAGTATTGTCATAATGAGTGGAACCTACAGGAAATCCAAAATGATGAAATAATTTCAGTCTAAGTGCAAATTACAGGAACCGAAGAGCTGATGCAAATCTACATAACAGTTAGTATTGGTGCCAAAGACTATTAATGTTAATTTAGAATAGGGATGGTGAGCAGCAATATAGTTTCAAGTGTCCCTTGAATGTGTAAGAAGTTATGGACCTAATGGCATGAGCACTCCTCCAGACATCGGATAATAGTGTATGGTAGCTAGGAAGAATAAAATTATATCAATGACTCTTTCTAGATATGGGTATGATGAGCAAGAAACCTATTGAAGAAATCAAGATATGCATGTGTAAGGAGGAGAATTCGTGGAGAAGAGCTCTGAGTTCAGCCACCACAGAAGTTTGATATTTTCGGGTATATCCTATGAACATGTGGACAAACAACTCTGGGATTTTCGATGAAGAAAACAACTGCAGTTGAGGACAAGTTTTCCAGCACTGAGGCGGATGAAGCTTAAAAATATGAGGTAATACAAATTTGGTTTGTGTAACTCAAAATGGATGCTTGTCGATAGGGGGAGCAAATAAAGTGAAGCAACAGTATGAGGTTGCCATTGATGCATGCTTACCTTTTATGAATTTACTAGATGATTGTTTGAAGATATGGGAGATGCCTGCAGAGGTTATCATGAAAGTTAAGAAATGCATACAGCAAGATAGTCTTCATATTTAAAAATGTCTGTACTAATATGAATACAATGCCCGCCTATTGAGAAGACATGCACACAAGACTCTTAGAATGCCTGCCAATTGTGCTAATATCCATAAAAATTCCCACTTATGAGAATAAAATGCCTCATCAAAAGTAGATAGTATGAAAGAAATACACCTGCTTAGCAAGCAAGCAATGATAATGTCTGCATCATAAATGTCTACTGAGCATTTTGACTATGATGAAGTGGTTACAACATGGTTAAAATACCTGCCACAACATTCAGAGGTAAGGATCCCCACCAGACAAAGTTTAAATTCTCACAATGAAGAGATGGCAATTTTTTTTTAAAATATGGAGGATTAATGAATGCCCACTAAGGTTAGGAGACATTTTTACATGCCCGCAAGGACAAATACAAATGCACGCCGAGTTTGACAAAGGTTGAATGAAATGAACAAATGCCCGCAGCAGCTTGGGAAAATATATTTTCCCTGCAACTTGAATGAAATGCCCACCTGTGTGTATAAAAATGTTTGCAAGAAGTTGAATGCACGCATCATGAAGGAAGAAATGCTCGCCTATAGAATTTTTTATGAAGGAATCCTGCACTATTCAGAAGTGATATGTCCAAATTTGATTGGATGAATATGCCCTCCAGGTGCATGAAGAAATTTAGTATGAAACATATGCATGCTATAGAAGATGAAATAGATTCAGACACATAGTAGACCTTGAATATCTTGATGCAAAGATGTTAATGTTATTGATGATGAGATGAGTTGATTGATGATATACAGACATCGTTGATATCTTTGAATTGACAGTGTTCACAAGTATTATATCTTTGGAAAGGCAGTTCAAAATTCAGTATGAACCTACAGCATAAAAAGGCTACTACAGCAGATGATGGTTGAGGATAATGCAACTGTGGTGGATACAATTCCATGTGATATGAAGATCCTGACTAGTCTTACACTGAGTTGAAGAAAATAATGACTGAGATGCATGCATAAACATCAATTCAAGTATGAAGAAGAAGTGTTGAAGCAGCCTCGATCCCTAGATCAAGTTTGTAAAAATACACAGTTAGAACAGTCCGAAGTCTTGATGATGGTGGATGAAGTTTGAAGATTTGAATATAAGCTCAGGGGGAGTAGTTGAATCAAATGAAGTCAAATCAACATCCTTATCAAACCTTGTGAAGATATTTGAAGATACATGAAGGCTTTGAACAATCTTATTCTGATGCATCATTTGAAGTTGATGAGTTAGTGAAAGATTGAAAATTGGCAAAAGCAAATCTGAAGTTTGATGTTGAATATCTTGAAGCATAAATCTCAGCATGAAAGGGAGAGCATTTATGAGCAATTTGAAATGACAGCCCCTAGATGTACTCAAGTGATGTGACCAGTATCTCATGATCTTACCAAGGTACCAACAACATGTCTATAAGGAGGAATCACTCTCAGCAATTGAAGATGGCAAGCTCATAATTTTGTTTTTTGGAGGAGCAAACAAGCCACAGAAGATCAAACTCGGAAAATGATCTCTTGAAAGCATTCAAAGACATTTTTTTGGACATTGTGAAGCTTATGAAGACTAATCATCCCTTTGTCATTAATGTCAAAGGTGGAGAAGAAGAAGCTGGTTGGTTTCTATTATCTCCTCAAATATTTTTTTTTTAAAGTTTTATTATGTGAGGTGATAGGAGGTCATTTGAAAATGAAAACACATTATTAAAGTTTGTGTTTAGGCTCATTTTACTGATTTCTAACTCATAATACGTCAAGAAACTTTCGAGACAAGTTTTTATTTCAAAAAACTTAAAAAACAAGTTTCGGTAGCTAAGTGCTTATTCAAAACGGCCCCTAAGCTACTGAAAGCTTTGCTTTTGGCAGCTTAAACGAAATTTTCAGAATTCTTCAAGCTACCGAAAGGAAAGGGATGTGTCATGTATCGTGGAACAATTTTCGGTGTTTAGGCAGTTACGACAGTTGTTCATTAGCCACCAAAACAGAGCTTTTGGTAGCTAACAGAAATTAAGTTCAGACTTACTAGCTACCGAAAGCCTAAAAATCACAGAAAAATGGCTATTTTTGCACAGATCCAAGTTTTATCATTCTAAAGGACATGAGGATGGTTTCTAAGTGAAGGTTACAATTAATAGGATCTGTTTCAATGTGTTGTTCTAGTAGTAAAGGTGCTAGCAAGATGGAAATAATGAAGAAATGTGGCGTTTTTTACTGTCCCTAGTCATCATTTTCAAATAGCAATTCTGAGCAGCTGGAGAATAATTTTGCAAAATGATCAGAGGTTTGCGTTCCCAACATGTAATAGCACAATAAACTCTCTCCATTTTCCTACAGATGTTGCAGGTTGAGAGAATCGAATCCGTCACTGAGCCACAATTTTCGGATCCAGAATCTGCCTGTTTGACACATGTTCTTGAAATGCAGATCTCGGGAAAACCAAAACGATTTTCAAAGATATGAGAAAGGTTTTTGCTCAAAACAAATCAATGCACAATAAAATCTTTCATTTTATATACAAGTGTCACATAGCTGGATAACTGAACCCATCTCTGAGCCTCTTTTTCAGCAGTTTCAGCAAAAATGGCGTTTTTACTATGTAGAGTCATCATTTTCAAATGATGATTCTGAGCGATTCGAGAGTCATTCTAAAGAATGCTCAGAGGTTTTTCTTCCTAACACGTCAGAGAACAAAAACCTCTCTCATTTTTCCTATAGGTGTCACATATTGGGAGAATAGAACCCAGCTCTGAGCCCCATTTTCCAGCAGTTTCGCTAGTTAAAACAAATGATTTTCCCGGTTTTTTTTAAAAGAACGGTTGGATCTTCTATCTGGAGGATTTCAACCCAGCTTCTAGGGATCTGGGGGGAAGAGCTTTGTAATGGCTATAAATCCTAGAACTGATGTAAGAGAATGGAGGGACTGTGGAGAGACTAATTGACTTTTGTATTCTCAGACTCCTATGACTTTCTAGATAAAACAAGCTTCTTTTATTATTGGCTATCAGATTCTTTCTTCTCGTGTTTTTGTACTTGCTGTGAATGATGTATTTTCTATATGTTCACTTTAATTGCTAGATAGCTGTTATCCTGTCATGGTGTTAAAGGTTTGAACATATATGCTATAATTTTGTTGTGCTTAGCCATTTATATACATTCTGCTGTGTATGAGTCTGCTAAAAGCAACCAGGATTCACACCCCTTCTTTCAAATCAAACCTCTGAACAGCCGTAGTCAAAGCCTTGTTTGTCTGAGCATCCTCATGCATGTTGTGAGAGTGTAAATTTTGATTCTTATCATCCAACTTGATCCAAAATAAACCCCTTCTTTCAAGATAAGTTTAAGTTACCAGGCATCTATGAAATACAACCTAGGAGAGCTTCCTGGAGTGATAACAAATTGGCACCGTTGCCGAGGAGAGGAGGTCAAAGCAAGCTTCCCTGGGAAATGACATATTTTCAGCTTTTGATGATAGACAAAGGCTGGGCATTATATTGGTTGTAAGCATCTATCTGGCGACTCCACTAGGGAGGATCTGGTTAACAAAAAGATGAATAGGCTGGATTTCAAATCCAGGTATCAGTTCATTAGTTTGCTTCATGAATTGTTGTATTTCCTTATCAGCTCTTTCTTGTTTTTTCCTTCGCATGTAAAGAGAATCATTTTCTGCTTTGTATTTTCGGATGATCATCAACCTTCTTTTATATATCCATCCTTTCAAGAAGAAAATCTCCATCTTGCTCATGTTGTTGATATTGATCCCATGTCTTCACTTCATCTTATTGAGAAGGATGAACTTTGCTTTCAAATCTCTCATGAATCTGATCACCCTTGTAAATTTGAAGAAGTTGAAAGCGATTCAAAGCCTTCTCAGATCTCATTATCTTCAGTTATTATTGAACCTTCTCATCATCTAGCTAAACCTTGCTTTTAGCCCACAAAATTTCATTCTAGAGTCAGACAAAGGGTGTTTAAACCTCTCAAACTGCCATCTCAACTTCATCCTTATCCTCCAAACTTTGTTAAGTATCTTCCCCGATTTACCGAAAAGGATCATATTACAACAGATATACATTTGGCAGCTTTTGTAAACTTTGTTGATAATCTAGAAATCAGACATGAAGATGTTGTTATGAGATTATTTTCTAAATCTTTGACGAGAGAGGTTGCTTTATGGTTTAGAGATCTAGAACCTAGTTTGATTGGTTCATAGAATGATTTCTATTATGCTTTTTCAAAATATTGGGGTGAGAACAAGTCTCTTGATTAGTATCTCACTGATTTTTGTGCTTTGAAGAGAGGAGAGGAAGAAGCTTTGGTTGTATTCAACATAAGGTTCTACTGTGTTTATCATGACATGCCTTTGGAAATACGGCCTACAGTGACGGCTACCATGATATATTATGTTATGGGTTTGCATTCAGAACTTTCCCTTCTCCTATTAGAAAGGAAGTCATCATCCTTAAGATAGTTGTTTGAAGATGCTCACGAAGTGGAGGAAAACATCAGTGTTTCCAGAAAGATCCAAGCGCGGATTGACTTTGAAGATCTGCATGCTCATGAGCAAACAGAATATCAGTACGATTCAGATTCAGAGCAAAAAGGTAATGAGTATGAACCAGTTTTGGAATAGCAGCAAACATATGAGCTCATTTCAGATTCAGATTAGAATTCTTCAACTCTTGTAGAGTGTTCCAGAGACAAGTATGCATGTGAGGTTTATGATCAGTTTGCAAACCAAGTTGAGCCTTGGGTAACCAATGATTGTATTGACAACTATATATTCTTAGTTGATCATCATTCATATGATGTAAACATTGGTTTTTTCATTATCTAATGAGCATCACTCTGAATAAATGATTGTTGCTACCGATGATCAAGATCTGATCATAAGGAAAATAGAAGGTCAACAGTTTTCAAGCAAAGAGATATTCATGAATGAAGCTTTCGTGGATCAGTATGCTTCTGATTTCAGTTTCAAAGATCCAATTGCTGATTATTTCATGAAAGAATCTTCATCCCTGTCATTAGAATTTTATCATGATGTTCCTACATTTGACAAATACAGTGATGAAGAAGAAGATCTTAAGTTTTGTGAAGATTTATCCCCTTCTGGAATTTCATTTAGTTCCACTTTTCAACAAAAGGGTGACTCGAAATTTTTTCATGATACATATTTTCAGACTCATATTTCTTTTGATAATTACCAAGACAGTGATGCAAAAGATCTAGAACATACATCTTCTTTTTTCTCAGAAATTGTCAGCTGTAATAGGCCAGCACATCAGAGTGATGAATCTAAGTCACAGGAACATGGCAGAGGAGAAGACATATATGAGCAGTCGAAGGTTTTGAGACATTATGATTGTGATCTTGGTTTCAAAGATCCATTTGCAGCCTTACTAAAGTCTTATCCTTCAGGCTCTATTCAGTTTTCAGATTTTATCAGGTCTCTTACATTTGATAGAAAATGTGATTTCCTGAAAGAATTTTTATGGTCACTGTTATGCTTTTATTATTACCTTATAATCGGTGACAGAAAGGGAATTCTTTCAGACAATAAGTTACTTGAATGGTTGTTATGGAAGTCTGCCTTTACTTGACCAAGTTTCAAATCTGGTTCGAGTAGAGTAGGCAGAAGAATGAGCTCTCCCCATGAGCAAATAGATTCTTTCAGTTGTTTTTAGTTTTTGTTAAATAAGCAGGGCAGGCTACAGGCATGCCACATGTTTGCAGAAGTTTTGGTGGCAGTTTAAATGACTCCATAGCCCAATGGAACACTAGACTAGGTTTTGTATTTTGTTTGTCCAGGAAAGGCATCAGATCTGTGGTTCTTGAAACCTCATAGGAAGGCTTTCATCCCCAAGTAGGAGCCAGATGTTATCTCCTCAATTATTTTTTTTTAAAAAGTTTTATTATGTGAGGTGATAGGAGGTCATTTGAAAATGAAAACACATTATTAAAGTTTGTGTTTAGTCTCATTTTACTGAGTTCTAACTCATAATACTTCAAGAAACTTTCGAGACAAGTTTTTATTTCAAAAAACTTAAAAAACAGGTTTCGATAGCTAAGTGCTTATTCAAAACGACCCCTAAGCTACCGAAAGCTCTGCTTTCGACAGCTTAAACGAAATTTTCAGAACTCTTCAATCTACCGAAAGGAAAGGGACGTGTCATGTACCGTGGAACAGTTTTTGGTGTTTAGGCAGTTACGACAGTTGTTCATTAGCCACCGAAACCGAGCTTTTGGTAGCTAACAGAAATTAAGCTTAGACTTACTAGCTACTGAAAGCCTAAAAATCACAGAAAAATGGCTATTTTTGTACATATACAAGTTTTATCATTCTAAAGGACATGAGGATGGTTTCTAAGTGAAGGTTACAATTAATAGGATCTATTTCAATGTGTTGTTCTAGTAGTGAAGGTGCCAGCAAGATGGAAATAATGAAGAAATGTGGCATTTTTTACTGTCCCAAGTCATCATTTTCAAATAGAGATTCTGAGCGGCTGGAGAATAATTTTGCAAAACGCTTGGAGGTTTGTGTTCCCAACATGTCATACCAAAATACCCTCTCTCCATTTTCCTACAGATGTTGCAGGTTGAGAGAATCGAATCAGTCACTGAGCCCCAATTTTCAGATCCAGAATCTGCCTGTTTGACACATGTTCTTGAAATGCAGATCTCGGGCAAACCAAAACGAGTTTCAAAGATATGAGAGAGGTTTTTTCTCAAAAAAAATCAATGCATAATAGCCTCTTTCATTTTATACACAGGTGTCGCATATCTAGATAACTGAATCCATCTCTGAGCCTCTTTTTCAGCAGTTTCAGCAAAAATGGTGTTTTTACTGTGCAGAGTCATCATTTTCAAATGATGATTCCAAGTGACTCGAGAGTCATTCTGAAAAACGCTCGAAGGGTTTTCTTCCTAACACGTCAGAGAACAAAAAAACTCTCATTTTTACTACAGGTTGCACATATTGGGAGAATCGAACCCATCTCTGAGCCACATTTTCCAGCAGTTTCGCCAGTTAAAAAAAATGATTTTCCCATTTTTTTTTTAAAAACGGTTTGATCTTCTATCTGGAGGATTTCGACCCAGCTTTTGGGGATCTGGGGGGAAGAGCTTTATAATGGCAATAAATCCCAAAACTGATGTAAGAGAATGCAGGGACTGTGGAGAGACTAATCGACTTTTGTATTCTCAAACTCCTGTGACTTTCTAGATAATACAAGCTTCTTTTATTATTGGCTGTCAGATTCTTTCTTCTCGTGTTTTTGTACTCGCTGTGAATGATGTATTTCCTGTATGTTCACTTTAATTGCTAGATAGTTGTTATTTTGTCATGGTGTTAAAGGTTTGAACATATATGCTGTAATTTTGTTGTGCTCAGCCATTTATATATGTTCTACTGTGTATGAGTTTGCTAAAAGAAACTAGGATTCACACCCCTTCTTTTAAATCAAACCTCTGAACAGCTGTAGTGAAAGCCTTGTTTGTCTGAGCGTCCTCATGCATGTTGTGAGAGTGTAAATTTTGATTCTTATCATCCAACTTGATCCAAAATAAACCCCTTCTTTCAAGATAAGTTTAAGTTACCGGACATCTCTAAAATACAACCTAGGAGAGCTTCCTGGAGTGATAACAGTTTCTATCATGACAAAGGGGGAGATTGATGAATATTGTTGTCTATGGTTGTCATTGATGACAAGCCATTAATGACAAAGGTCATGAAGCCCATTGCTTGCATGATGGCGTGATGAAGGCACCCACACACATGTGATGACACTTGGACACTTGCTTGCATGTTGCAGGTTGATATTGTGGTGGACACACTTGCTTGCACTTGATGATGGGGTGAAGGTATTGTGACTTACAAATCCTAAGAAGTGATGCCACTTTGACACCATTATGTGTGGGGTCTTTGATGTCCTATACAAATTAAATATTTTAAAAATGATGGATCATATATTTGCAAATAATCCTACCATAAGATGATATCCCTCGTCATGATGTTTCCAATGATAGGTGGCATGTTACATGGCTCCTCACAGTTGAAAAGATATGAATTTTTGAAGTTGGTTTGGTGTCCATACCCCATCTTTTGGATCAGCCGACCAAACAAATAAAAATAAAAACTAAAATTAAAAGGACATATTGCAAGGTTGGATCCATAATATTTAATGGAAAACTAGTATAAATACCTAGTCCGAAAACTTAATTTGGCATGGAAAATTTCGGATTAGCTCTGATCTCATGGACTGAGGAAAATTTCGCAGGAGCAGTGGTAGTAGCAGCAGGAAGAGCAGTCGGAATTTTTGCAGCAACAAGTTTTTTTTATAGTCTGAAATTTGGTGGTTTAGAGAAGAGAGAGGACAGTCTCTGTGGGAGCAAGAGATCAGCAGCAACAACAAAACATTTTTTGTTTATCTCTTATTTTCTGGATTGGCTGATTGCTGAAGATTTGATGCTTGGGTAAGATATGGTGGTGATGTGGATAGAATGATAGCAAAATAATGATATGATGATTGATTTGATGCTGGACAGTTTGATAATGGAAAGAATGTTGATTTGCATATGAACATGATGATGCTTAGATTTTCATCCTAACATAATAGAAATGTTTGGGAACATTTGAAGTTGAATATTTTGATGACATGATATTATAATATGTGGTTAAGGTTGAACATTGAGGTAGACATGATGCTACAGGAAACAAATTTGATAGCCATGAGTAAGACAGGATGATGACATGTATGAAATGAATATAAATATGCAGATTGTTGGTGATAATGAAATGATGCTATGATGGATAGTTTGATGCTAGGGTTACAACAATGACAAGGTGCATGTGACAGAGACTAGTGCTACAGTTGATGACATGACAGATTCGATGACTGGATAGGATTGATTGTAATGACCAAACTGTGAAGACAAATGTGATGTAATTATGATGTAACATGCAGTACAAGCAGGATCTTGTTAGGAATTGTACTTGTATATACAAGATGGTTCTTGTATCCATTTTCTTGCCTGGGTCTAAGAAATACCAGGCAGGGTCCTAGATAAAGAGTTGGTGCTCTTTTGCTTCAGTTGTTGCTAAATTGCCTCATGGTTGTAGCCATTGAATCAAATACAAAAACATTACAATTATATCATGTCTCTCTTTTGCAATGTGTTGATGATGACATGTTTTATCTGATGAATGAAATATGGATTGATAGTTAGTTTATTGATGAATATGATATGCCGATATAAGAGTTGATAATTGAATTTGAAATTGAATAAAGTATAGGCTCACTGATTCACCCCCTCCTCTCAGTGAGCACAGTGTCTAACACAAAGCCCCGACAACCAGCCAAAACCGCATGCAAAGAAGGGTAGCGGGAAATCGAAGAAGGACACTGGAAAGTGGTGTTGGGCTTGGCCCAAGTTGGGGAAAATTTTGATAACTGAAGGAGTTTTAGCTGTGGAGCTGAGCGCAGCTCAACAAAAATACAATTTTTTGCAAGTGTTGGGGATGCTGCAAAGTTGCGCGTAGCAACCAAATTTTGGCAGTACTTCAAAGGGTGCTATGAAGATCAGTGCTGCGAGTGACTAGTCCACGTGGATCCAACAAAGCAGAGTGCTGGATGGAGGACGGGAACGAGTACCGGTTAGACCGTCGGCGGTCTAGTTTGGGAAAAGATGCTCCAAGAAGGCCGAGCGGCGGCCATGAGAAAATCAGGAAGGTGGCTAGTTGTACAAGGTCGTTAGAGGAAAAACAGCTTGGTGAAAGTGACTGGGAGCTGAGCCAGTTGTATGAGGCCGTTAGAGGTAGAGCAACTTGATGAAAGTGACCTGTTGGCGTGCGCACAACAGGAAGGCCGATAGCGACAGGATGAAAGCGTAGAGGACCGCCACGATGGAGCACTCGCTACCAGAGGCCAGCAGTCCAGTTTAGAGAAACCGTAGCAGTTTTGTAAACGCTAAGGGTTTCAGCATTTAGCATTGTAAAGACATGACCTATGGGCATGATCTATTTAAGGAGGCATTTTTGTATGGGAAAGGGTTAGAAGTGTAGTACTGAGCATTGTAAAATATTTTATGAGTAAAGATATTGTAAAGGCTCTCCAGCTAAGTGTGCAGACTAAGAACTGTTGTGCCCTTCCCAAAAGATATATATATGTAACAACAATTCTTGTGGACGTAGCTTCCCACCTGGGGGAGTGAAACATGTTAAATACTGTGCAGTGTGATTGTGTTGTGTATTGTGCATTTATCTGCTTCCTGTGAATGAATGTCTGAATTTTCCCTTGCATACTGTTATGATAGGACTTTTATATGTATTTTCCATCAGGAGAATATGGAAACAATATGTTAAGATCTGCATGAATAGATGAATGGTGAATGTTTGGCCTTTACTTATGAAGCAGTAATGAATCAGTTATTCGGCTAAGTGTTAAGATATTGTTTAAGCAATTTCACATTACGCAGTAGGAAGAATGCATGGTACTTGGACCGTCTCCGCGGCACATGCTTGAGCAGTGAACACCCCAAGTGAATGGATGAATGATTGAGTGTTAATAACTTCAGTACACTAGTTAACTGCAATTATTTCAAGTCTTAGTGTGAACTGCATCAGCCGCAATCACAAAGACATTCCGTGGAAGTAGAATTTAGAGGTGCGGACCGCGGTGTCGTCTATCGATGTGCATTCTTTCCCTGTAGCACACGTCCCATGTCACGCTGCGCAATACATCAGACTAAAGAACTCATCACCTACTGTGGAAACCTGATTCTACAGTACCCCATAGATACCCCTTGGGTGAGACCTCAACTTGCTCGTAGGTTGTTGCCGAAAGGGCCGGTGCGAAGGGGTTTTGTTGGTCAAGGGGAAACCGCAAAGAACCTGGGTCTTTATTGAAAACCCTCTGGGTCAGCATATGATAAGCTAACAAGTGGTGCAAATTCCACAAGAGTTGTTGGTATAACACTAATGAATGCCACTCAAAACAATCCTTGTTGGCTGAGACGAAATCCTCGGATACAGACTCTGACTCGGACTCTGATGTAGAGAGAGAAAGGGGAAAGAAAATCATTGACGTGAAACTGAGTGCCACCATCGCAACCACAAATATCTAACCAGAAGATTCAGAGGTTACAAAGGAAGGGGAGTGCATCTTCCATTCCCAACTATGGGTGTAGGGGACTCCACTACATTTCATTATTGATAGTGGTATCTAGAAGAACCTCATCTCACTCGAGGTCATCAAAATATTGAAGCTACCGACAGTTCCACATCCCCAACCATACAATATCGGTTGGCTGATCCAAGGACGAGACACTCACGTCAGTAAATAGTTCCGCCTCTTCTAGGGCATCAAGCCCTTCAAAATGGAGGTAATCTGTGATGTTTCCCCGCTTGAATTTTTTGATGTTGTTTTAGGAAAACCATAAAAGTGGAAACGTCATGCTGTGTATGAGTCTAGACCTCATAGTTTCATTATTACTTTGGGAAATAAAATATACAGGATACCAGAGACACTTCCCATTACTGCAATGTCCCTCATAACAACTAATCCATGCGGGAAGATAATCTCCCAGATAGGGAAATTCGTCCTCTTCATGGTTTGATCTGAAGGAGAACTAAAGATCGCAACCACATCCACCACCTCCACACAGAGCCCCTATGCACAACAGAAACATGTGGACAAGATTGTGGAAGCATACAAGGACATCTTCACCACACCTGTCGGGGTGATATTACATTGCAAGGTCAAGCATCCCATTGATTTGATACTTGGCACGCCTTTACCTAACAGGACAGTATACAAGAATTCCCTCATGGAAAATGAAGAAATCAAACACTAGATTCAAGATTTAATCCAAAATGGTTACCTTCGACCCAGCTCCTCACCTTACAGGAACCCAATTGTGTAGGTACAGAAGAAATATGGGACATGGAGACTCTATATTGACTACTGAGATCTAAACAAGATCACAGTTTGGAATCGGTATCCCATTCCCTGGATCAACGACCTTCTTGACCAGCTCAAGGGTGCCAAATATTTCATCAATATTGATCTGAATTTTGGCTATCATCAAGTGCCAATTGAGTAGACCGATGTATGGAAGACTGCTTTCAAATATCAGGAAGGACTTTTTGAGTGGTTGGCCATGCCTTTCGGATTGACTAATGTTCCAACAACCTTCATGAGGACGATGGACGATATCCTATGGCCATTCACCAATTATTTTGTGGTTGTATATCTAGATGACATCCTCATTTATAGCAAAACATGGGCAGAACATTTGCAGCATATCCATTAGGTCCTCAGCACCCTACGACAACAAAATTTATATGCCAATCTAGAGAAGTGCTCATTTGGTGGTGAGAGTTCAGTATCTCGGATACATCATGGAAAAACATGGTGTTCATGTCGATCCAACCAAGATCCAAGCCATTCACGATTGGCCAACCCCAACAACTCTCACATAGCTTCATAGATTTCGAGGCCTTTCCAACTTCTATCGCAAATTTGTGTTGGGATTCTCTATCATTACTTGGTCCCTTAGCCAGGTGAAAATAGGGGGATCTAAGGAGAATTTCATTTGATCCAACCCACAACAAAAAGCATTTGAGGAGCTGAAGAAACGCTTATGTTCGGTGCCAGTCCTTTCCTTACCAGATCTGCAACAACCCTTTGAGATTGAGATAGATGCTTCAGATTATGCTGTTTGTGCAGTCCTCAATCAGCATGTCCATCCAGTGGCATATCACAATGAGACACTTCCAGATGTAGTCCGTAAGTACCCCACCTATGACAAGGAAATGTATTCCATTGTCCAAGCCTGCTGCCAATGGAAGCATTACATCTTAGGAAAAGAAACAGTCATCCTTACTAATCACAAGCTCCTATAGTTCATGAAAACCCAAGGAAAGTTATAGAATGACGGCCACCAAAATTGGTCCACTTACTTGCATCAATTCCACTTCAACATTAAATATAAGAAGGGCATCACCAATCGAGTCATTGATTGCCTTAGTCGACAATCCAGTAGAAGCATTGACCATGGTGCTCAACTCGTGTGGCCATGAGGCCTCCAGGTGGCCTCAACTATACAGCTGTGATCCTAAGTTTTCTCCCATCTATTAAGCCCTATGTGTAGGAACACCCGTGCCATAATTTATTCTCCAAGAAGGATTGCTATGCCACCTGGGCCATATCTATGTTCCTTGAAGCGAGCATGTGAAAATGATTTGGGAAGTGCATTACAGTAGGGTGGCAGGGCACTTCGACACCAAAAAGATAGTGGCCATATTGCAGAAGTAATTTTATTGGCCCAAGCTCTGACAAGATGTCGTTCGATACATCATATCCTGCACTGCTTGCGCCATCACGGAAACTGCCATAAAAAAACAAGGTGTACACCCCTCTACCCACTCCTGATGGACCCTGAGAATCCATGTCCATACTACCTTCAACCAAGCATGGAAATGACTATGTGTTTGTGATCGTGGATCACTTCTCTAAGATGGCCATTCTGATAGCTTGCAAGAAGGAAATCTTTGTCGAAGCCACTGCGAAGCTCTTCTTCGAGTGCGTTTGGGTTCATTTCGGGATGCCACAAACTATCATATTAGATCGGGACAAAAGGTTCCTAAGCACTTTCTGGTCCATCCTATGGTCATTGATGGATACCAAGCTCACTCAATTGACTTCCTTCCACCCTCAGACCGATGGAAAAATGGAGGTATTCAACAGGATGATTGTGCATATTATGAGAATGTGCAATTCTAAACATCCCTGCACATAGGATGAGAGCCTTCCTTATGTTCAACATAGCTATAATAGAGCTCTTCATAGCTCTACCAGCCACATCCATTTTCAAATGTGCCTGGGGTTCCAACCACTGGCCCCAATTGATGTATCTCTGCCTATTGCATCCACACGGGAGGAATCTTCCCATGCTCAAATTGAGGCTGATAAGGCCACGAGATTTATTGAATGAATACAGCACATCATCCACTAGGTACATGACATTTTGGAAAAGGCCAACACTAAGTACAAGGAGCTCCGTGACCAACATCAGGTTCCACATAGGTTCCAGGTGGGTAATAAGGTTTGGTTGCATTTGTAGAAAGAGAGGCTCACAGGACCCCATCGCCAGCTTCATCCACTTCGATATGGGCCATACACCCTCACCAAGGAATTTGGTGACAATTCCTTCGAATTAAGCATTCCTACATTCCTTGGCTTGTACCCAGTATTCAATGTGGAGCTCCTTCGCCCATCTTTTCCACCATTGTTGGACACCTCGGAGGTGGTAGCGAATTTGACACCTGCAGAGCTTAATCCTGATTGCATGGAAAAGGAAACTATTGATCAGATCATGGACACACAGGTTAAGGGCACCCTCCAACAGAATATCCAACTATATTAGGTTGTCAAAGCAGGGAAACTACTCCACCAAGGCAAATGGCTTACCATGAGTCAAGTTCAGCAGAAGTTCCCCCATTTGATGGGGGAACTCAACGCAATGAAGACCATGGATTCCTAAGGGGGGAGGACTGAGCCACATTGATATAGGTGGCCACCCACCTATTCCACTAGCTCAAAACAATTTTTCATTTTGGTAGTTTTCTAGGTCCTAAACGTCCTGGGCCCTTTTGAGGCCCTAAACGACGTTTTTTGACAATTTAGAGGGATAAATGTTAGCTAGTGAAATGCATTTTTCCACAATCAAAAGTTGTAAATCTCGGATATACCTTTCTAAAGGGATATCGAGCATCCAAAACGAAGATCGTATGCAAACGTTATGACCCCGAGAAGTTGATTGTTCAACGTCTAACCACCTTGGGGCCGCAAACTTTATGGCATTTCATCTTCTAGGGTTAGGTTTTTGGATGTTTGGGATTCTTTACCTCATGCTTATGATAAATAGGCCCTTTAGGCCTCTCTTTATATTCATCTTGTCATGATCGAGCATAGCCACCACAACTCTTCTCAGAGATATAGCTACCACCATTCTAGATGCCTTTATTTTACAGTTTGTTCTGTTTCATTCATTTAATAGAATCTTAGTTTATTGTATCACTGTGTTTCTTGCCATATATCTGTGTATCACTGTATCATTGTGTTTTTTTTCGCATATATATGTGCATGTGAATCAACAGCAGAATCCTGGAAAAGGTGGACCTAATTCACAAGACAAAGGACAGAGCAAGGACGACCAAAGCCCCGAGAACAAACTGGAGCTGCATGTGAAGAAGGGTAATGGGAAATCGAAGGACACTGGAAATTGGTTCGAATTCCACAAGACCCTCTGGCACAACACTGATAAATGTCGCTCAAAACAATCCTTTTTGGATGAGATGAAATCCCCAGATCCAGACTTCGAGTCAAACTTTGATGTAAAGAAAGAAAGGGGAAAGCAAATCATGGACGTGAAAATGAGTGCCACCATTGCAACCGCAAAGATCCAACCAGAAGAGTCAGAGGAGACAAAGGAAGGGGATTGCCTCTTCCATTCTCAACTATGGGTGCAGGGGACTCCACTGCATTTAATTGTTGATATTGTATCCAGAAGAACCTCATCTTAGTCGAGGTCATCAAAAGATTGAAGCTTCCGACTGTTCCACATCCTCAACCATGGAATATCGATTGGCTGAGACAGGGATGAGACATTCGCGTCAGTCAACAGTGCCACCTCTCCTACGACATCAAGCCTTCAAATATGAGGTAATGTGTGATGTTTCCCCTCTTGAAGTTTGTGATGTTCTTTTAGGACAACCATATATGTGGAAACGACATGTTGTGTATGAGTCTAGACCTCGTAGTGTCATTATTACTTTGGGAAAGAAACTCTACAGGATACTGGAGACACTTCCCACTACTGCAATGTCCCTCATCATAGCTAAGCAGTGTAGGAAGGTAATCTCCCAGACAGGGAAATTTGTCCTCTTCATGGTCCATTCTGAAGGAGAATGAAAGATCACAACAACATCCACCACCTCCACATAGAGCCCCTATGCACAGCAGAAACATGTGGACAAGATCGTGGAAGCATACAAGGACATATTTACCACACCTGTTGGGGTGCTAATACATTGCAAGGTCAAGCATCCCATTGAATTGATACCTGGCGCAGCTTTACCTAACGTGGCAATATATAGGCATTCCCTCACAGAAAATTAAGAAATCAAACACCAGATTCAAGAATTAATCCAAAAGGGTCACATTCGACCCAACTCCTCACCTTGTGGGAGCTCAATTGTGTTGGTATAGAATAAATGTGGGACATGGCGACTTTGTATTGACTATGAAGCTCTAAACAAGATCATAGTTTGGAATCGGTATCCCATTCCTCGGATCGACGACCTTCTTGACCAAATCAAGGGTGCCAAATATTTCAACAAGATTGATCTAAAGTCTGGCTATCATCAAGTGCCAATTGAGGAGACCGATGTCTGGAAGACTTACTTCAAATATCGGGAAGGCCTTTTTGAGTGGTTGGTCATGCCTTTCGGATTGACTAATGCTCCAACAACCTTCATGAGGATGATGGACGATATCCTACGACCATTCACAAATTCTTTTGTGATTGTATATCTAGATGACATCCTCATTTACAACATAACATGGGAGGAGCATTTGCAGCATGTCCATCAGGTCCTCAGCACCCTGCGACATCACAAGTTATACGCCAATCTGGAGAAGTGCTCATTTTGCATGGAGAGGGCTCTATATCTCAGATACATCATGGAAAAACATGGTGTTCATGTGGATCCAGCCAAGATCCAAGCCATTTTCGATTGGCCAATCCTGACAAGTCTCACAGAGCTTCGCAGCTTCCTGAGCCTTGCCAACTTCTATCGTAGATTTGTGTTGGGATTCTCTAATATTGCTTGGTCCCTTATCCAAGTGACAAAAGGGGAATGTAAGGCGAATTTCATTTGGTCCAAGCCACAACAAAAAGAATTTGAGGAGTTGAAGCAACTCTTATGTTCAACTCCCATCCTTTCCTTACCATGTCTGCAACAACCCTTTGAGATTGAGACAAATGCTTCGGACTATGCTGTTGGTGCATTCCTCACTCAGCATGCCCATCCAGTGGCATATCACAGTGATAAAATTTCAGATGGTGTCCGTAAGTACTCCATCTATGACAAGGAAATGTATTCCATTGTCCAAGCTTGCTGCCAATGGAAGCATTACATCCTAGGAAAATAAACTGATGTCCACATTGATCACAACCCACTACAGTTCATGCAAACCCAAGGAAAGTTACAGAATGACCACCACCAGAAGTTGTCCACTTACTTGCAACAATTCCACTTCAACATTAAATATAAGAATGGCATCACCAATTGAGTCGTTGATTGCCTCAGTCGACCTCCAGTAGTAGCATTGACCACGATGCTCAACTCTTGTCGCCACGAGGCCTCAAGGTGGCCTCAACTATATAGTAGTGATCCTGAGTTTTCTCCCATCTATCAAGCCCTATGTGTAGACACACCCGTGGCATATTTTCATCTCCAAGAAGGATTTCTATGCCACATGGGCCATCTATGTGTTCCTTCAAGGTAGCGTGCGAAGATGATTTGTGAAGCGCATTACATTTGGGTGGTAGGGAACTTCAGCACTGAAAAGACAGTGGCCATATTGAAAAAGTATTTTTATTGGCCTAAGCTCTGACAAGATGTCGGCCAATACATCAGATCCTGCATTGCTTGTGCCATCGCAAAACCTACCATAAAAAGAAGGGGTTGCACACCCCTCTTCCTACCCTTGATGGACCCTAGGAATCCATCTCCACATATTACATGTCTGGACTACCTTCAACCAAGCATGGTAATGAGTGTGTGTTTGTGTTCATGGATCGCTTCTCTAAGATGGCCATTCTGATAGCTTGCAAGAAGAACATCTCTGCCGACGCCACTGCTAAGCTCTTCTTAGAGTGTGTTTGGGTTCATTTCGGGCTGCCACAAACTATCATATCATATAGGGACAGCAAGTTCCTAAGAACTTTCTGGTCCATCCTATGGTCATTAACGGATACCAACCTCCCTAAATCGACTTCCTTCCACCCCCAGACCAATGGAAAAACAAAGGTAGTAAATAGGATGATTGTGCATATTCTGAGAATGTGCAATTCTAAACATCCTCCCACATGGGATGAGATTCGTCCTTATGTTCAACATAGCTATAAAATATCTCTTCATAGCTCTACTAGCCACAGTCTTTTTCAAGTTTGCCTAGGGTTCCAATCACTGGCCCCAATTGATTTATCTCTTCCCATTGCATCCACTCGGGAGGAATCTTCCCATGCTCAAACGGAGGTTGATAAGACCACCAGATTTATTGAACGAATCCAACACATCCACCAACAAGTCCATGGAATTTTGGAAAAGGCCAACACTAAGTACAAGCAGCGACATGACCAACATCAGGTTCCACACAAGTTCCAGGTGGGTGATAAGGTTTGGTTTCATTTGCAGAAAGAGAGGCACACAAGACCCCATCACAAGCTTCGTCCACTTCGATATGGGCCATACACCATCACCAAGGCAGTTGGTGACAATGCCTTCGAATTAAGCATTCCTCCATTCCTTGTCCTGCACCTAGTATTCAATATGGAGCTCCTTCGCCCATATTTTCCACCATTGTTGGACACCTCAGAGGTGGAAGAGCAATTGACACCTACAAAGCTTAATACTGACTGAATGGAACAGGAAAATATTGACCAGATAATGGACACACATGTTAAGGGAACCCGCCAGCAGAAGATCCAACTATATTGGATTGTCAAAGCAGGGAAACTACCTCACCAAGGTAAGTGGCTCACCAAGAGTCAAGTTCAGCAGAAGTTTCCCCATTTGAAGGGGGCACTCAACGCAATGGAGACCATTGCATCCTAAGGGGAGAGAAATGATCTATATGGATATAGGTGGCCACCCACCTATCCCACTGGCTCAAAAAAGTTTTCCATTTTGGCATTTTTGTAGTAATATTTCTATGGTTTTTCGGGTCCTAAATTTACGGGTTTTTTTAGGCCCTAAACAACGTTTTTTGGCCATTTGGGAGGCCAAATTGCTGCTAGCGGTGTGCATTTGGCCCCATTCAAAAGTTTTAAATCTCATATAGACCTCTCTAATAGGCCATTGAGCACGCTAAAGGAAGATCTATGAAAATGTTAAGACCCTAAGAAGTTGACTATTCAACTAACCACCTTGGGGCTGCAAACTTTATGGCGGTTCATCTTCTAGGGTTAGGTTTTTGGATGTTTGGGATTATTTCCCCCATGCTTATGATAAGTAGGCCCTTTTGGCCTCTCTTTGTATTCATCTTGTCACGAATGAGCGTATCCACCACATCTCTTCTCAGAGATATATCTACCACCATTCTAGCTTCTTTTATTTTACAGTTTGTTATGTTTCATTCATTTTATAGAATCTGAGTTTACTGTATCACTGTGTTTCTTGCCATATATCTATGTATGTGAATATATCTATGCTCTTTCATTTATTTCTCACATAAATCCAGATCATGAAGGCATGGGGAATCTCAGGGCCACTGCATTGTTTTGGTAGATCGTTGAAGATGTCCATGGAAAAAACTAGCCCAGATTTTTGGTCCCCTCCACCTGTGCGTTTCTTAAAACTAATTTTTGATGGGGCCTCTAAGGGGAATCCAGCATCAGCGGGGTTCTGTTTTATTATCAAAAATCACAATGGATAATTACAAGGTTTTAGAACAATTTTCATTGGCACGAATTCCAAGAATGTCGCGGAAGTGGAAGGATTATTTCATGGAGTACTGATGGCTATTCAAAACAGCTAGAACCTATTAATTGTTGAAGGGGATTCTTAGGTATTCTTACACATGGAAACAAAGATCCATCACAAAAATTCTAGCACCAAGATGGCCTCGTCCGGGAGATTAGAAGGGCAGATGGAAAACCTTGTGGAGATCATGCATCCCAAGTTGGAACTCACTTTAAACCATGTCAAGAGGAGTGGCAACAAGCTCGCTGACTTGTTGGCCAGCCTCAGGACTCATACCCATTGATCTATTAATGCTAGCATTTGGTAGGACTTGGATGATGCGATGGCTCGGGAAAGGTGTATAGAGATGATGATCCAGGACATGACACAAAATCATGAAGGGGAGGAGTTAGGAAAACATGCGGGCCCTCTCCTAGCCACGTGACTATAGATTTTAAGAGCCAGATAGTCAAAGGTTTCTGAAGAAGGAACTATGGCCTTAACTACCATTTCCTCTGGCCTTTTTGAAGTCTTTTCAAAACAGAAGTTGTGGGTGTAGTTATGATCAAGGCGGGTGTCAGATCCAACCAACATCTTGGGATGTATCTCCACAGGAATACAGAGAATGGGCATATTTGAATGGCCTGTACAAAGATAATTATGGCCCAGAAAGGAAATTTCCTATATAGAGAATGGAAAGGTGGCAGCATTAGATGTGCGAGAAAGGCTCTAATCTACATGCACTCTACCATTATTGTTCTGTTCACAAGGAAAGAGTTTGTTCAGGATATTAGAAATATGGAAGGCCATTGTGTGGAGGAAGAAGAGAGTAATATGTATGGGTCGAAAATGAGGTGGAAAAGGAAAGATGCACATGTGGATGAGGGTCGAAGGGTCACCTAAGAGGAAAAGAAAGCAATGTGGGAAGCTCGCATGTCTGATTTGGGCTTACCATTGGACATCCGACAAGAAATTAAGGACTTGGAACAGATGCTATGGCGAGATTAGATAAGTACACCCTGCAGGAGGAGTTCCAGAAAGTGGAGGAATGGGTAATGGATTTGGGAAACAATGTTGCTCGCTCGAGTCTCTACGAATGGACGGTGGCACTCTTATGGGTGATGAGTAAATTGATGGGGCATGTGATGTGGGATCGGCTTGAGAATTATGGTGGAGAGGAACCCCCGGATCATTGGTGGAAAGTGCATCACATTGAGACGAAAGAGATGCACCTGAAGATGGATGCTATTCTGCATTCCTTGGGCATCCACTGCTCAACTGCTCAGTTTTCTTCTATGAGTGGCTGTCAGCAAGGGCGCTTTCCGTACCTACCATACATTCTGCTATAAAGGTTTTTTGGGCTCAGGGTTTCTGTAATAGGGTCGGTCGTGGTTTAGAAATCTATGCTATTTTGTTCTATTAGAGGTTTCATGGATGGAAAGGTCATAATTCTTAGTGTTTGGGTTATGTCTTGTAGTTTAGATTATATATCAGCTTCTATGGAATATCAATATGGAATCTGCAATATCTATAATTTTTGTTTAGCGTTATGGGATAGGGGATATTGTGATATCTCTCACGTTTTAAGGTCCGAGAGCCAATAAATGCAGGTGAACAAAAGAGCTTTGGCCTGTTTTGTGCAGAAGTAAATTTTTCCTTTTATATAATATAAAATTTCCTAACTTACAAAACAAAAAAAAAGTAATTATTCTTATATGGGATGTATTTCTATTATGGATGCTAAGGTAAAATAACCCATTGGGTTCCTTGCAGTTGGTATGAGATCCATTCATTTATGCTAGCTTGTGGTTTTCTAGTGGAAACAAAAATTAAGGCTTGTGGCTCACTCTTCACAAAATTCATGTGATTGGTTGGCGACTAACTTCTATACAAAGAAAAGAAAAATTGGGTCACTGGCGTATATTAAAAAAAAGAGAGAGTTTGTGACGCAAAATCCTTGACACTCCAGTGCATTAGTAGTCGATTTATGCTCTCTCTCCCCTAATCAATCCTATTCTCATATTCCTACACCCTCACCTCATCACTACACTCACTCTACATCTCCCTCCAAATTATTCCTTGTCCTCCATTTCTTCTGTCCTATCCCTACTCACATGCATTCCATTCACTCCCATTTCCTACCATCATTCCCCATCTCCCTACTCGCTTCATATCATCTGATACCCTTTACCCTATGCTGCTACGCTCCCCATACGCTACCATCATCTTCTCCATCCTCTCCATTTTCTCCTTCCACCTTCAAAACTCCTCAACATTACCACCTTGTACCTACGCTCATTAAAATCCTATCCCAAAAAGGTCCCTTCTCCCATCCCTTCCAACACACATGCACCAACACTGCACTCATACACTCCTCCTACACCAACCTCATCGCTCCGTGCTACCCCATAACTCCGCATGTACACTCCTCCAACCCCACTTCCCTCCTCCCTTCAAATTCTCCCTACCCCCATTTTTCCTTTGTGTCCACACTGTTGATTACACCACCATCTCTCCCACATTACCTCCACCTCTCCTCCATCGTGTCTTGTTACCTCATCTGCTTCCACACCATAACGTTGTTCCTCCCATATCCTCTCTTGTTCCTCTACATCTCGCTCCACTTTGTTACTACCAACCATTGATGCACCCCTCCATCCAACAACAATCCACACTGCCTCCACCTACTAAATGCACTACTCCATACACCATTCCTTCCAATCCACAATACACCATTCCTTCCAATTCCCTTCCAGCCGCCACCACTAGGGTTTAAACCCTAATCCAATTCAAAAAGAATTTTATAATAATAATATCTAATTATTAATATTAATAATTATTATTTAAACCTTCAAACTATTCAAAAAGGAATAAGTCTCTTAAGTTCAAATTAAGTTAGTGAAAAAGGAGGTCGTTTATTAAAGAGATTTTCTAATTGTCAAGCTCACCGAAAATCTAATCAACAAAAGATTCCTTTTTGTGGAAATGGCCATCTTGTGCAAATGAATTTATATCGATATTGGAGGTTAAAAATACAAATAGTCATTGCCCCAATTGTGGAAAAGTCTTTACTCTAATAGAACATCAAGATATTCAATGAATGAAGTCATTTATTAAGGAACTAGAAGATGAATTAGTTAAACTATGAGAAAAATATACAGATTCCTCTAAAAATTCTAGAAGTGAATTATTACAAAAAAAGAGGAAATTACATGGCTAAAAATTCATGGTCATAAATTATTATCACAAATCAATAAATTAAAGGATAGGAAGCAGGACATTCCTAGACTCAAACAAGACAATGAAGAGCTTGAAAATAAAATAAAAAATGGATGAAGAAGGTTCCCTCTTAAAGGACCTTAATCATAAATTGCTAGAACAAATCAAAAGTTTAAGAGAAGAAAAGTCAAATAATTATGACTTACAAGTAAAGGATCAAGCTTAAAGTCATCATGACATCACAATTCAGTGTAATCTCAAAAGAAGCAGGATTAATGAAAGAAATTGACAAAATTTTGTCAAATAAAGACAAAAAGATTAATTGTTTAAAGAATCACAATCAAATTATGCTCACAGAAATAAAGAAACTAAAACATAAGGATATACAAATCTTTAAAGTTGATAAGGAAACCTTAATCGATCTAGTGGAATTAAGAAAGTTTGTAAAAGTTGAAATTTCAAATATAGGGACCTCAACAAAAGATCTTGAAACTGGAAATCAAAGTGTTCGTACAAATAAAGTTTCATTAGTGAAAGAACATCCAAAGATTTTGTTTTCCAACAACAATCCAATGACATGTTGACGTCAACAGCTCTAGTGAGGGTATAAGTTCCATCACCTAGTACTAATGAAGAAATCAACACACCAGTCAATACAAGAATGCCAAATTTCAATATCTCAACTCAAGTTCATCATGGACAGTTTAAACCAAATTTTACGAGGGATCGTCGTATCCCGATACCACATCATAATCACAGAAAATGTACACAAAAATAAACATATTTTTCTTACGTATCGCAACAACTTTACATCTATACAACTCAAACCCAATGATAAGGAAGGTCAAATTCAAATTTTTTTCATCAGAAAATTCCAAAAAGAATCCATTTAAGCTCGATTGATTCTTTTTCAACATGTCACTATTGTTTCAAGATTCAAGCATTATATCTACTCAAATATTCAACCATATTACGTAAGTGACAGCTATATAAGACGCTCTAATCTATTTAGATGGTATCATTCCCATGCTTTCAACACAAAGTTTTTCGAAAGGAGGAAGACTTGTAATATACCTAAGTATATTACTATTAGTAATAGTTCTCAATCATTTAGATTTCAATATGAGTATATAAATATGTATTATATATTATAATTATTGGTTATCATATTTTGTAATTATTACTTGACATATCTCTTCCAAAGGGACATGAATGATCATATATGTGTATTATATATACACCAAATGTATATCGGGAATTTATATGAAATATAATCTAATAAAATATGAATATATATATATATATAATAAAAGTATTTTTTCTTATATGGAATGTATTGTTATTATGGATGCTAAGGTCAAGTAACCCATTGGGTTCCATGTAGGACCCATACATAGTGTCAAGGATACCCCTAAAATCTCATGTGTTTTTCTTCAAGAAATTGTTGGTGGCTCTAGATGCGTCAACACATTCTTTAAAGCATAAGGCATGGTCATCTTCAGTGGATTATTTTCAAAACTCCAAGACATATAGACATTATTCAAAACCACCCAATGGTACCAACATCCTCATTCATAGGACCATGACACCCTCAAGGGTCCATGTGCGGTTGTTCAAGGCAACCTTATTGGCCTTGAAAGGATAGAAGATTCTTTTAGGGACTGAGGTTTAGGTTCCCTTCCCTCAACATGTGCAAGGACCAAAGGCTCCAAGACCCACACATAAAACCAAGGATACCCATGAGAAGTCATCTGTGGCACTTCAAGGAATTTCTTATGGATTTGGATGCCTCAATGCTTTCTTTATGTCCTAAGGCATGGTGTTCTTGCCTAGATCATTTCCAAGGGCATGAAAAACATACATAAGATGATTTAGGCTTCTAGAGTTGTCTCGATTGTTAATGATCTTTTTTCGGAGATCATGGACAAAAAACAATGATCTTTTTTCGGAGATCATGGACAAAAAACATACATATTGCTCAAAACCACCTAATGTCACCAACATCCTCTATCATAGGCCAATGAAACCCTTAGGAGGTGACGTGTGGTTGTTTGAGATAACCCTCTTTTCCTTAGATGACTAGAATATTCCTTTAGGGGCTAGGGTTTAAGTTTCCTCCCCAACAATCTCTAAGCCCCCAAGACCCATAAATTGTGTAAAAGATACCCTTGAGATGTCATGTGTGGTGCTTTAAGGTATTGTTTATGGCTTTGGATCCCCCAATGTTTTCTTTAGGGCCTAAGACATGGACTTCTTCTATAAATCATTTCCAAGGCCTTGAGACACACACATACTTCTCAAAACCACGTAATGACACTTAAATCCTTAATCATAGACAAATGATACCGTAGGAGGCCATGTGCAATTTTTCAACCGAACATTCTTATCCTTGGATGGATAGAAGGTTCATTTAGGGTCTAAGATTTGGGTTTTCTCTGGTGACCATGCCCAAGGTCCCAGAACCCATAGATATCAAGCTTAAAAATGCTAATGAAAGCTACCATAATTTAGGTACTCAACAATTACACTTACAAGAAAATTATGCATGTATTTTGTTTGAGAAACAACATACTAGTATTAGAAAACCTCAAATTTAACATACTTATACAAAAAAAAATTCCATATTTGTCTTATCACGCATCATAAGATACCATGATAACTTGCACTCAATTAAGGGAAATTTGGTTGAAAATGGTCCCCCAAATCCTAATTCAAATTCCATATCATTATGTATTAACCATATTAAGAAAGTATTAAAAGTGAAATTATTTTGGATATTAAATGAAATTGAATGCTAATCGATTTTAGATAATAAGTGACCCAAATATAATAATAATAATAATTAATATTATAGTTACTATATAATTATATTATATTATAATAACTAATATATATAAATAATATCATAACTAATATACCCATACATCCATCCTTTAGGTAACAAGAGTTGCATCTATTATATATTATATATAATATTAATATTATAAAAAATATATATATAATAATATTATTTTATAATTAATATATAAGATTAAAGTTTTCACGTAAAAGTTGCTTATTTTAGGTCAAAGTTGTGGGCTTTTCGACCCTTAGTTGATGGTATTGTGCTCATGGTATAACATTTAATGAAGCGTATAACATTTAATGAAGCGTATGAAAAGACATGAGGTTTATGAAGCGTATAAAGCTTTAACGTGAGTGGTGAAGGCTTCGCAAACTTGAAAGTGAGTGGTGAACTAGACTGAATTTGGGTGAGGAAGCAAATATATCTATCCTGGTTTTTCTTACCAATCTTATTCTAAGTGGTCATGGAGCCTCTGTATGAGAGGAGAAATAGGATGACAGAGCGATACTTCTCATCCGTTAATCTCATTTATAGCCTGCAGTTGCGAGAGTTGGGCGACAAACGGAAGTATAGGAAACTGCCAAATATTTATCGTGATTACTATGGAAAAGAGTTCCACGGTGTGAACCACCTTGAGATTACACACTTGGTTGTAGCTGGTGACATACTATTTGTTGTTCATGCTGCATTGTATCTTATTCCATTCAAAATCCATGGAGAAATCTCGCCACTTACTGACGCTGATTCTCGACGACCATTTGTAATGAAGAAGAAAATTCAGTATATTTGTTATAATAACCATGCTGATTCATTGATCATCGTTTTCAAGCCGCTTTGGGTTACAGATTACGTAAGCATTATAAGCAGTAACATTACATCAATGAAAGCGGGAGGAACAGTGGAAAGGAATCTTTTTCCAGAAGACGTACCATATATCACAGGTTGGAATTTTGATATTCCAAATTGCATAGGCATTATTTGCAATGTCAATGAGAGAGTATTCAAAGTTATTGAATTGAAAAAGTACACTCAATTGTATCAAATACCAGATGGAGGTGACAATTATTCTAGTTGCTTTTTAGGATGTGGAAGTCCAGGAAATATGGAGATGTTGATGTGGATTTACAATCAAAACTGGGCAACCAAAGAAATTTTATTGAGAATTTATTCTAAACAGTACTTAGGGATGCAGGTCTTCGATATATCTTCTGACGTGTCTGAAATAATAAAAACAACCAGTATTCATATGGCAGACCACCCTTACTATTTGCACAAAAGAAACGCCTTCATTTGCTGCACTCTAAACAAAAGAGTTCATGTTTGTAATTTACAAGGCGATATTTTGGTCACATTTCAAGACCACCCAATGATCGGGACTAGCTTTTTGTCTGGTTCGTACATTACAATCCGAGAGGATATTGTTATTTCTCTTTGCAGCGACACGGAAAGAGATAATACTTGGGCAATCAATATTAGTAGCATACTCACTGGAAAATGCCTGGGAAAGATCACTGGGAAAGATCACTGGAATAAGAAAGTCGGCGCTCCGACATATTATCAGCCACACAGCATTTGCATACGACGAAGAAAATCATGAAATTTTCACAGGAAATGAGTTTGGATTTCTCTGTGCATGGTCCAACAAATATTACAGTGATGTACGACATAATTTTCAGTATAATTGGAGTTTATACATTGATTATAGCTCGGGCACGGATGATGACAATGACAGCCCACTCTAACATGGATAATGAGAATGACAGCGCATTCCAACAAGAAGCTGAGGAGGCCTGACGATATGCTTTCTTTTCACCAATTTCTGCAGGTACCCGTTGCTATTTTTAGTTGTCTGTTCTTTATTGCATCCGGTGCACAGGAGGCCTGACTATATGCTTTCTTTTCACCAATTTTTGCAGGTACCCGTGGCTATTTTTAGTTGTCTCTTCTTTATTGCATCCTGTGCACAGTTACTTTTGTGGTTTCCTTTTGCAGTGGATAGGGACCGTGGCTCTACTGTTTTATGGAGTTGGGTGTTTTGTTAGTCAATTTTTTTTTAATCTGGTTTTGTGAGACCCTGGATTACTGTTTTATGGAGTTGGGTGTTTTGTTAGTCAATATTTTTTTAATCTGGTTTTGTAAGATCCTGGACTAAGTTGAGGTTGGATTAGGTTGTCTCTTTTTGAATTATTTGGCATCATTCCTTTTTATTAATGTCAATACAACTTCAAATTTCAATATATGCTTATTATTTTTGTTAATGTTTGCTTAATTTAATTCTATCAGGATTTTCAATCTTGAATGTTCTTATTCTCAAATATTTTATAATTTATTTGAAATTTTCTCATACTCAAATATGTACATCATCTTTGCATATTTATAATTCTCAATATTTAAGCTAATGTAGAAATTGGATATCATTTATATTTGTCTTTAAGGTGAATATTATATTTGAGGTTTTTTTATATGGCTGAGATTTTAATATGACCTACAGTTTTGATAAGCAATTAGTTGTATAGATAATTGCAACCAGACATGAGATATATACACAATCAACTCATGTTTTTTATATCCAAAGCATGCTACTTTACTCTATGATTTTTTGTTAGATCCTGGAGCTAGGGTTTAGTCATGGTTGTAAAAAATAATTGAATTACTTAATGTTGACCCCTGCCTATGGGCCTTTGTAAAAACATAACATTGCTGGATTATTTAATGTTTTTTTTGGCATAGGATTATATATTGATTAGTTAATGTTTTTTGGTATAGGATTATATATTGATTAGTTAATGTTTTTTGGCATGGGTTTATATATGTATATTTAATGTAGTTATATGAAAAAATATTATTAATGCGTTGAGAATATGCTGAATTTTAAGCGGAAGTTATCAGTCTGAAACCACTAGATGTTTCGATCCCATAGCATGGATCATCCTCATCCTCAACACTTATTGGATTGTTAAAAAGAGAATTAATACATCTAATTCTTCTTTTTTTGAAAGGTCAATTGGTTTTGGAAATCTTTACATTATTTTAATCTCTGCAAAACAAGTCTCCAAGTTTAGTTGAGTTTTTATCAGACTTCATCTCTATTTAGATTTATCTAATTTAGCTTTGTTTCGTGGGCCTCCCATGTTAGTTTTTTTGGGGGGGTAATGGTTTATTTTTGGGATGAATATTGCATTTTCAATACATATGTGGTGGCAAGTATTATGTGAATGATTTGCCAATGAATGCTACCTTGGTGGCAAGTATTATGTGAATGATTTGCCAATGAATGCTACCTTGCTATGCTGCACATGCACATCAACACAGTGCTCACTTAGTTTTATATGAAACCACTAATAGTGCTCAAACGGTGCTCACTTAGTCTTACATGAAATTATCAACATTCTTCTAATAGACTTTGGTGGAGAGAAAGAAGCCTTGATGTTTCCTAAGGATATGAGGATCTTTGCAATTTTTACAATAATACCATTTATGTAGGGTAGACTTATGGATTTCCCCTCCCTATTTCCATCATTGTTCTGTGTAGGTTGGCATCTTCTCACCTTGAATATAGCCCTATCAAATTGTGTATTGTTATATCCATTTATATTAAACAAATTCTTAAGATGCCTCAATTTTTGTTTTTTGATAGTTAAGTGTTGATGGTGCTGAATTTCTGACCAGGGTGATGGTAAGAGTTTCAATGCAAGTAACTTTCAATGTGTTTTCCATAGTAAGCTTTATGCTTTCTAATTGGTTGTTCAATAACAAAAAAGATTTTGATAAATTTTATTTTCCATTTGGCCATACCACATGAGTATCATCGAGGAATATTTTCCATATTTTGGGATTAAAGGGGAAGGATTCAATAACCACCTCAAATTTTCCATGCATAAATTGGCAAGTATTGGTGACAATGGAGAACCCATTGCAAGGGCTTCAATTTGCTCATAAATACGTCCCAAAAGCTCAAATATGTAGATTTTAACAAATCCTTAACAATTTTGTGGTCTTCATTAATCATTTCACTAGTCACAAAGGAGAACCCATTGGGATGCCTTCAATTTGCATATAAATATAGCTCCAAAAGCTAAAATATGTAGATTTCAAGCAAACCCTTAACGATTTTGTTATTTTCATTAATTATTTCACTAGTGACAAAGGAGAACCCATTGCCACGCCTTCAATTTGCTCATAAATACGGCCTTAAAAACTAAAATATGTAGATTTCAAGCAAACTTTAACAATTTTGTTGTGTTTTCTTTAATTAGTTCATGGATAACAAAGGAAAACCCATTATCCTGCCTTCAATTTGCTCATTATAAATACCACCCAAAAACCAAAATATTTAGATTTCAAATAAAACCTTAACAGTTTTTTTAATATATTCTTAATTCTTTAACTCTTAATTATTTAACTGACAACTTTAATTTTGTTGTCTCCTCTTTAATTATTTCAGTGAATGACAACTTTTATGTCATATTCTATAAGAATTTTTGTAAAAGAAAAACTACATCAAAACTTAAAAGAATATCCTAAAGGGTCACATTCTTGATTGATTTCTTCTAACATTCTTGCAAGCAAGGAATTTCACCTTTGGGAGAATTTGTGGACGAGGGAATAGTATTTACTTTGTCAACTTTGGGAGAGGCTTATCCTTAGTCTCCTCATAAGTGACGAGTTTTTAATTGCGGACAAGGCTTCTTTCATGATCTTAGTGCTCGGGCCACCATTTTACTTTCAGCCATTTTATTTTCAGAATCAGTGTTCAGAATGAGAATGTCTTAATTTTTAAGGGGTTTTCCTTTCCTAATTACCACCGCATAGTCATGTCTTAGTTCATCTGTCTTATCCACTGGAAGTCCACTGACCGCATTCTCCTTCATTGGAATTCTCCCTGGAACAATCGGAATGTTAAGGAGGTGAAGCTAGATTGAGGTGAGGCTAGATTGATGACGTTTATTTTCGGAGGTGAAGCTGTCGTCAGCCCTAACCCTACCAACTTTCTCTCCATCTGTTGTGCTGCAGCGGACTCCACCTTCACCCAAACATCATCACGCACCAAGCGGATTTCTCCCCTCCATGTTGGTTGGTTCATCCACTTCCATGTAAGCTACCCTCGTACATGCATGTTTTTGAAACTCCAACCACTTTTACCCACACACTTGCTTATCTCTTCGATCAAATTAGATGATGGTGGATGCCTGTTCTGGGTTTACGATGGTGGATGCCTGTTCTGGGTTTATAATTAATAATCTATTTAATGTAGATATGTAAGCATTCACATTCACATAGCATACAGCAATGTAAGCATTCACATTCACACAGCATACGGCAGCCAATCTTACAAACTGATATATCATAATATATGTCAAAAAATGAAGACTCCACTTCACCAAAAAATAAAAAATTACAGCCAGAATTCAAGACAAACTTCCCAAAAATAACTATAAATATGTCCTCTTAGAATTGGAATGAATGTGGAGATTTCTAAGCTTTTCAAAAGAGTAAATGGTTTATCTGCATCATTAATCACATGTATGGAGGTGGATTCCAGCATTAATAACAACACCTAAAGAGGTGGGGTGGGTTACATCAATCACATTTATGTGGTGGTTCGAATTATATGACTTGTTTGGACATTCTCTCCTTTAATTTCAACCACCTACACATTTACAGCATAATTAGCATCATAGATGCCCATACTTTGTCTTTGAAATTCAAAAGTGTCTTTTGGGAGTGCCTTAGTGAATATGTGAGTGAGTTGTTCCTTTGAATTGCAAAAACACAGGTTAATTTCTTCATCATTTACCAATTCTAATGTGATGATATAGCATGTCAATATGCTTGGTTCTCTTGTTAACTACATGGTTCTTTGACAACGCGATAGCAGACTTATTATCACAAAATATTGTTGTTGGCATTGAGATGGAACAAAACTCTTCTCATCCATACGGCTTGACATGCTCATGACATGGAACCGACATACTATGCTTCTGCTGATGAAATAATGATTATGGGTTGTTTCTTTGCTTCCAATGAAACAACTCTTGAGCCAAAAAAAGAATGCATATCCAGATGTGTTTTTTCTATCATCAACATTTCCAGGAATATCACTCTCTGTGTACCTTGAAATCTGAACCTGTTGAATATAAAATTCCATAATTCATTGTGCCTGCAACATACCTCAATTTTTTTTTACATGCAAGACAATGATTACTCTTCAGTGACTCCATGAATCTTAAGATTAGACTCACAACATACATGATGTCGGTCTAGTTGCGGTTAGATACATTAAACTGCCAACTAGCCTTTTAAATAGACTAGGATTTACCTGACCTCCAACATCTTGAATGCTTAACTTTGTGCTTGTAACTACATGTGTTGAAACTCCTTGCAATTTAGCATTCTAAATATTTTCAATATATCATTTGCATATTTAGATTGTGGAATAAAGATTCCACTTTCAGATTGCAAGACTTCAATTCCTAGAAAAAAATTCATTAGGCCAAGGTAAGTCATCTCAAACTCATTCCTCATTACTGTTCTGAATTCTTCTAACATCAGATTTCAAGTATAAATGATATCATCAACAAAAATGCACACAAAAAAACCTCACCATGCTTATTTTTCTTGGTGTACAGAGTAGGTTCATTGATACTCCTCCAAAAGCCATTGCTTGTAAGATATGAATCAATTCTGCTTTACCAAGCTCGAGGATCTTGCTTCAGCCCATACAATGATTTCTTCAATTTATAAACCTTTTATTCATGTCCACTTATCTCATAACCTGGAGGTTGTTTTACATATACCTCTTCTTCTAAAATTCCATTTAAAAAGGCAGATTTTACATCCATATGGTATACATTCCAACTATTATGAGCTACAATAGCTAAAACAATTCCAAATGTATCTAATATGGGTGAAAAAGTTTCATTATAGTCTATTCCAGGTTGTTGCGCAAAAGGTTGTTGAGCAAAGCCTTGAGCAAAAAGTCTTTCCTTGTGCTTCTCAACTTCACCATCTGCATTGAAATTTGTTTTATACACCAATTTCACACCAATGCAGTCCTTTCCTTCATGAAGATTCATTAATTCCCAAGTATCATTCATTTCTATTGCATCTATCTCATCATTCATACAATCCACCCAAACTTTATCTTTGATAGCATCCTCATAACTAACAGGTTGATATGCTAACAATGCAAAATTTGAATTCAAATCTAATTGGTCACTTCTAGTCTTCCTTCCTTTAACTCTAGATCTTAGTGTAGCTAAAGTAGGATCAGATTCATCACTTACCTTCGAACTTGGAGTAGGTTGATTTCTTTGCAATGATACCTCTCCTTGTGCAAGACTTACTCGTGTTCTCAGTGTAGTCGATGCAATTCTTGTTGGTGTAATGGTAACAGGTGTTCGTAGTTGTTGTCCTCCTTGAAATTAATGCTCTTCTTCTTCGTCATGTTCATGAAATAATACAACTCCTCCTGTAATAGACTCATCTACCCTTCCATCCCATGCTTCTTCCTCTTTCAACTCAACATTCTGACTTATAACAAGCTTTTTGGTGATGGGATTGTACAATCTATATGTCTTAGATTTCTCACTATAACCGATGAAGATGCATTTCTCACTATGATCATCCAACTTTCACCTTAATTCAACTGGTACATGTGCATTTTCTATGCAACCAAAAACTCGTAAATGTGAAATTGAAAATTTTCTACCAGTCCATGCCTCTTGAGGTACTTTATTAATCAAGCTACTTGTAGGACTCCTATTCAAAATGTATATTGAACACCAAACAACTTCTTCCCAATAGTCATTTGGTAAGTGCTTTTTCTTCATGCTCCGGGCCATGTTCATTATGGTCCTATTCTTTCTTTCAGCCAGACCATATGTTGTGGTGTATATCTGATGGTAAATTGTCTCTTAATTCCATGGCCCTTACAGAAATGTAAAAAATCATTTGAACTATACTCTCCACCTCTATCAGATCTTAGCACTCTAATGTACTTACCACTTTGCTTTTCAACCAAATCCTTGAAGTTCTTGAAGACTCCCCAAAGTTTCAGACTTTTGTTTTAAGAAATATACCCAAGTCTTCATGCTGTAATCATCAATAAATGTCAAGAAATAGTAAGCTCTAGCTAATGAAGGGGTTTACATTTACCCACATAAATCTGTATGTATGATTTGGAGAGGTACTTTTTCTCTATAGGAAACCCCTGCAAGAAAGCTTTCTCTATGTTGTTTTTCCAATATACATGTCTCACATGATTGCTGGTTGTTCTCTAATTAGAAACCCTTTAACCATTTCCTTCTTCTACAATGACCTCAAACCATCAAAATGTAAGTAACCAAACCTCAAATGCCAAAGCCAATATTGATCAACACTTTTAGCTTTGTACACATTAACAGAATTTTGAGTATCACTCCTCATTTTAAGTGGGAACATCCTATTCTTGGTCATCTCAACCATTGCAATCAACCTATTACAATGAGCTCTATCTCGAATAGTGCAAGATTTGTTATAAAAATGTATCCCATACCCATTCTCCATATAGGAAATGAGTTTGGATTTCTTTTTGCATGGTCCAACAAATTGTACAGTGACGTACGGCATGATTTTGAGTATAATTGGAGTATATACATTGATTATAGCTTGGGCACGGATGACTTGGAGGATGATGAGCTAGAGTTGGAGGATGATGAGAATGACAGCCCACTCCAACTTGGATAATGAGAATGACAGCGCATTCCAACAAGAAGCTGAGGAGGCCTGACGATATAGTTCTTTTCACCAATTTATGTAGGTACCAGTGGCTATTTTTAGTTGTCTGTTCTTTATTGCATCCTGTGCACAGTTACTTTTGGGGTTTCCTTTTGCAGTGGATAGGGACCATGGCCCAGTCTCCTTACTTTTGAGACTTAGCTCTATTGTTTTATGGAGTTGGGTGTTTTGTTAGTGAATTGTTTTTTAATCTAGTTTTGTGAGACCCTTGATTAGGTTGAGGTTACACTATGTTGGACTAGGTTGTCTTTTTTGAATTATTTGGCATTATTCCCTCTTATTAATTTCAATATAATTTAAAATTTTAATATATGCTTATTATTTTTGCTATTGTTTGTTTAATTTAATTCTATCACAATTTTCAGTTTTGAACGTTTTTATTCTCAAATATTGTATAGATTATTTGAAATTTTCTCATAGTACTCAAATTTGTGAAAATTTTGGACATCATCTTTGCATATTTATAACGCTCAATAAAGCTAATGTGAGAATTGAATATCATTTATATTTGTCTCTAAGGTGAATATTATATTTGAGGTTTTTTTATATGGTTCAGATTTTGATATGACCTACAGTTTTGATAAGCAATTAGTTGTATAGATAGTTTCAACAAGATATGGGGCATATACACAATCAATCCATGTTTTTTATATCCAAAGTATGCTACTTTACTCTATAGAAAGGACCTGGGGCTAGGGTTTAGTCATGGTTGTAAAAAATAGTTGGATTACTTAATGTTGTCCCACCTATGGGTCTTTGTAAGAAACAAAACATTGTTGGATTAGTTAATGTTTTTTTGGCATAGGATTATATCTCTATTAGTTAATGTTTTTTGGTATAAGTTTATATATGTATATTTAATGTAGTTATGAAAAAATATTATTAATGTGTTGAGAATATGTTGAATTTTAAGTGGAAGTTATCAGTCTGAAACCATGAGATGTTTCGATCCCATAGCATGGATCATTCTCAACACTTATTGGATTGTTAAAGAGAGAATTAATACATATAATTCTTCTTTTTGGAAAGGTCAATTGGCTTTGGAAATCTTTACATTATTTCAATCTCTGCAAAACAAGTCTCCAAGTTTAGTTGATTTTTAATCAAACTTCATCTCTATTTAGATTGTTTTAATTTAGATTTATGTAGTGGGCCTCCCATGTTAGTTTTTTTGGGGGCGGTAATGGTCTATTTTTGGGATGAATTTTGCATTTTCAATACATATGTGGTGGCAAGTATTATGTGAATGATTTGCCAATGAATGCTTTGGTAATTTTCAGTACCTTGATATGCTGCACATCAACAGAGTGCTCACTTAGTTTTATATGAAACCACTAATAGTTCTCAAATGGTTCTCACTTAGTCTTACATGAAATTATCAACATTCCTCTAATAGACTTTGGTGGAGAGAAAGAAGCCTTGATGTTTCCTAAGGATATGAGGATCTTTGCAATTTTTACAATACTACCTTTTATGTAGGCTAGACTTATGGATTTCCCCTCCCTATTTCCATCATTGTTCTGTGTAGGTTGGCCTCTTCTCACCTTGAATATAGCCCTATCAAATTGTGTATTGTTATACCCATTTATATTAAACAAATTAGTAAGATGCCTCAATTTTTTTTTTATAGCTAAGTGTTGATGGTGTTGAATTTCTAACGAGAGTGATGGTAAGAGTTTCAATGCAAGTAACTTTCAATGTGTTTTCTTTGGATAGACTTGATGAGAAAAAGAACCGTCATTCTTTTTTGGTACTAGGATGTCTAAGAAAAGTATGTCTTTATTTTCCTCCATTTCCATAGTAAGCTTTATGCTTTCTAATTGGTTGTTCAATGACAAAAAAGCTTTTGATAAATTTTATTTTCCCTTTGGCCATACCACATGAGTATCATCCATGAATATTTTCCATATTTTGGGCTTAAAGGGGAAGGATTCAATAACCATCTCAAATTTTCCATGAATAAATTGGCAAGTATGGGTGATAATGGAGAACCCATTGCAAGGGCTTCAATTTGCTCATAAATACATCCGAAAAGCTAAAATGTGTAGATTTTAACAAACCCTTAACAATTTTGTGGTCTTCATTAATTATTTCACAAGTCACAAAGGAGAACCCATTAGGATGCCTTCAATTTGCTTAGGTTTATATATGTATATTTAATGTTTTTTGGCATAGGTTTATATATGTATAGTTAATGTTTTTTAGCATAGGTTTATATATGTATATTTAATGTAGTTATGAAAAGATATTATTAATGTGTTGAGAATATGCTGAATTTTAAGTGGAAGTTATCACTCTAAAACCACTAGATGTTTCTATCCCATAGCATGGATCATCCTCAACACTTATTGGATTGTTAAAAAGAGAATTAATACATCTAATCCTTCTTTTTTGAAAGGTCAATTGGCTTTGGAAATGTTTACATTATTTCAATCTGTGCAAAACAAGTCTCCAAGTTTAGTTGAGTTTTAATCAGACTTCATCTCTATTTAGATTGATCTAATTTAGCTTTATTTAGTGGGTCTCCCATGTTAGTTTTTTTGGGAGTAATGGTCTATTTTGGGATGAATTTTGCATTTTCAATACATATGTGGTGGCAAGTAATATGTGACTTATTTGCAAATGAATGCTTTGATAATTTTCAATACCCTTATATGCTTCACATCAACACAGTACTCACTTAGTTTTATATGAAACCACTAATAGTGCTCAAACGGTGCTCACTTAGTCTTACATGAAATTATCAACATTCTTCTAATAGAATTTGGTGGAGAGAAAGAAGCCTTGATGTTTCCTAAGGATATGAGGATCTTTGCAATTTTTACAATAATACCTTTTATGTAGGGTAGACTTATGGATTTCCCCTCCCTATTTCCATCATTGTTCTATGTACGTTGGCCTCTTCTCACCTTGAAGATAGCCGTATCAAATTGTGTATTGTTATAGCCATTTATATTAAACAAATTAGTAAGATGCCTCAATTTTTTTTTTGATAGCTAAGTGTTGATGGTGCTGAATTTCGAACTAGGGTGATGGTAAGAGTTTCAATGCAAGTAACTTTCAATATGTTTTCTTTGGACAGACTTGATGAGATAAAGAACCATCATTGTTTTTTGCTACTAGAATGTCGAAGAAAATATGTCTTTATTTTCCTCCATTTCCATAGTAAGCTTTATGCTTTCTAATTGGTTGTTCAATGAAAAAAAAACTTTTGATAAATTTTATTTTCCCTTTGGCCATACCACATGAGTATCATCCATGAATATTTTCCATATTTTGGGCTTAAAGGGAGAGGATGGAATAACCATCTCAAATTTTCCATGCATAAATTGGCAAGTATTGGTGACAATGGTGAACCCATTGCAAGGGCTTCAATTTGCTCATAAATACATCCCAAAAGCTTAAATGTGTAGATTTTAACAAACCCTTAACAATTTTGTGGTCTTCATTAATTATTTCACTTGTCACAAAGGAGAACCCATTGGGATGTCTTCAATTTGCACATAAATATAGCTTCGAAAGCTAAAATATGTAGATTTCAAGCAAACCCTTAACAATTTTGTTATCTTCATTAATTATTTCACTAGTGACAAAGGAGAACCCATTGCCAGGCCTTCAATTTGCTCATAAATACAGCCTTAAAAACTAAAATATGTAGATTTCAAGCAAACCTTAACAATTTTGTTGTATTTTCTTTAATTAGTTCATGGATAACAAAGGAGAACCCATTATTTGGCCTTCTATTTTCTCTTTATAAATACCACCCCAAAAGCTAAAATATGTAGATTTCAAGTAAAGTCTTAACAGTTTTTTTTGGGTGTATTCTTAATTATTTAACTGATAGCTTTAATTTTGTTGTCTCCTCTTTAATTATTTTAGTGAATGAAAGCTTTTATGGCATATTCTTGTTACACCTAAATCTTGCTACCCTGAGACTCAGTGTAAACATCCCTAAAGTTTCCTTGACTAAGTCATTAACCTGGAAGAGATGCAAACCTAGTTATACTAGGTTTTGAGAGGTCGTCATAGGTTGTCCTCATGTAACGTGCGACGTCGCAGCTTGTCCTCTTGCAAACTGCGGTGATGTCAGTTAATGGACAAAAATAGCTTCTTCGAGCTCATTCTCGAAGCTTGTTGACATGGATCCCTATCCCTAACCCTTTGGGGGAGTTGGCATCTGGTTCCTAACCTCTAGGAAGGATCCCCTATCTCTCTCCTATCATATCTCAACCTACCCTATCTACTTAGTCCTATATAAGTGAGGCTCATTCCTATACCAAAGGGAGGAAGTCTATAGTATCTACATGCTGGTGAAATTATTTGAGGAGAGATCTCTACTCATCTATTGGGAGACTCATACTTCCTTGGGATGCTTTGGAATTGGCTTGGTTGGAGGAGGATTGCTACGTTAAGGCATTGGTCGTAATCTTCTCATCCTATGTACTTCTCTTTTCAATACAGGAATATAAGTGCTTTCCACCAATCTCGTTGTATTAATGATGTATTGCATAGTTTTCCTACTTAACTGCTTACTTAGATCTATTATTGTATAGATACATTTTACTTGTTTCATTGTCTTGTTATCTTGACAGGTCTTCCAGCTCGGATATGAAGATCATCAAGCTTGGAGCGACATTCAAGGAGAAAAGGATTAGCGATCTATAAGGTAAACGTATCTAGTTCCTTGATCCTTAATTAGATCTAGGAGAGTGATTTATATTATGTCCTATTTGTTCTAGACTCATATTGAGCTAGAGAGATCGGGCCTCGAGTTCACTCTTGGAAGATTGTCCGTCAAACAAATCTGGCGACCATATTGCGGGAAAGAACATTGTTTTGTAGTTTTCAATTTGAATGTCATTTTCAGTTGATTACTTTTGCAAGCCATTTGATTTGCCTTCTAAGCCTTGTTTCACCATCAGATCTTCACTTTGAAGAATCTATAGTCCTCCTATGAGTCTATACTCACTCTTTTGAAACCATTTCATTGCTCATTGTGTGGAGATTTGTTCATTCCTGAACTTGTATCTCTCTTGTCGCACCTGGTCAGTGGAGTCAAAGTGACACTGTATCATTTTTTTATCTTTGTCCTCTGTCTTTTGGCCTATCGTCGCAACCCGTGCATTGGTAAACTGCGACATCGTCACACTTCCCCCATTAGTGACTTGCAACGGTTGCTCTGTGTACAAACACAAACTGCGTCAATCTGTCAAAATTGACATGTGGGAATCCCCCTCCACACTTTTCATTTGAGTTTTGGTTTGGTGTACAAACCCTCTCTGTACTGCGAGATCCAGTCAGAGACCCCATCTTTGATTTGTGTGATTAAAGTGTTTGGTTTCATTTGGAGTTGTTTTGGGTTCCGTCTTGGACAAGTCTGAGATTGGTATTGGCAAACACTCTCGTCTTCCCCACCTACATCCACTCTCCCTTGCATTTCCTCCTCTCCTTCCCATATCCGGTCATTGTATTGGATCGGTTTCTAGACCTCATTTTGCATACATTCTTTGAGCTTTGCTTGCTTTAGTGTTGCTTGCAACTGATTGATTTTGAGTTCTTGTGTGTCTTCAGTCATATGAATGCTTGTCACTTTCTTGGAATTTTATGAGTTATTAGAGCATTGCAAGTGATCTTTTCGTTTCATGTTTGTGTTTAAAAGCATTGTTGCTATCAAAGTGTTATTTTGGTACTTCCATTGAAAAATCAAAAGTGCTTTATTTCCATTGTTTTTCAAACTCATTTGAAGAATTGTTTATGCATTGGAATGTCTCATTTATAGATCTTTTGAAAAAATTGAAAGAAAGTTAAATTATTTGTGTTTTTCACAAATTATGAGTTGCTCATTTTCTTGAAAAATTCTAGATATCAAGTTTTGCAAAAGTAGTTCCATGCTTGGAAAGTTATATGCATTTTTGGTTCTTATGCTTTCAGGCCATTATAGTGAAAGTGAAAAGTTTGCATACTCTACTTAGGAATTCTCTCTTTTCATCACTTAGCATCGTTTTTGTTTTGAAAAGATAAAGGAAAAAGAAAAAACATGCTTTGATTTGGCTTAGTAGTGTTGTGTTATTTTTGTGTTTCGCTTGAAAAGGAAAAGAATACTTCATAGTCATTTTTTGGTAGATTTGGGATTGTCTTGCATTTTTTTGTTTTGGCATAGTCACTTGGAAAGAAATTTCTCCCTCCCATACATAGAGTTCATCAAAAGAAAAGTATATTTTTTGCATGTAGTTAGGGCTTGCATTATTTTTACATTTATGTACTCACCTCATGCATTCACCTAACTGTCCAGATAAAATAACGGTAGAATAGGGTAAAAATTTTAGTAACTTGTGTGTAAGTTAGAGACATGTTCCGACATCGTTAAACGTGGAAGCTGTCGTTATTTTCCAGCACTGTATTCCGAGGGTATTGTAGTCTTCCATGTAACTATCGGTATATCGAAGCTCTTTCACGTACCAACTAGGTATATCGAAGCTCTTTCACGTACCCACCAAGTACTTCAAGTACTTGGCGTATATCGAAAGGTGTTTCATGTACTTGGCATATATAGAAAGGTGTTTCACGTACTCAATAGTATATAGGAAGGTCTCGTGCCGTACAGTTTTGCATTAGACAACACCACCATGGATTTGAGCTCCCATGTACCTTGCGTATATCAAGAGACACCATTAGGATTCCTGAGACGAACTGAGTTAACCTTTTGGCCGTCTTGGCAGAGCAATACACCGAGAATAGCACTCGGGGAGATTACTATGTACGTACTGTCCAGGTAGTCGGGTATTCAGGAAAGGGTACGGTCCCAATCCTCCTTGTCATGTTTTACTATTGGACCCTGCAGTATATAGCAATTTGCGAAGCCTTGACAATCCTGTGAGGTTCCAGACCTTTGAATCCACTCTTATCACTTAAGTTTTCTTGTGGACTTAGTTTGTGTAGGGTTTGTCTGTTCTACTTTTCTTTTGTTTAGATTACCTTAGGAGAAACTTTTGGTTTAGCCACATTGGTTGATTTTCCTTGGAGAAGGTCTCGCAGGATTCTGAACTTACCACCCGAATATCCCCTTAACCCGGAGGTTATTTCGAGGGTAATAATGGACCCACGTAACACGGTCGCGGCAACTGAAGTAGAAAACCCTACTCTGAATGTTGGAGGAATGTTGTTTCCTCACACACATCCAGATTCACCTGCCTCCAACCCCCCATGGGGTGAAGATGTGGGCACTTCCGCTTCACAAGCCGTCACCCTCCCGGTAGAATTACTGGGAGAGCCTGGTACTTAGGAATGGTTAAATTCCCCCCAGGAGGACCCTGCAGCAGCCGTTGGTCCCGCTGCAGCCTATTGGACTTCATCTCTAGGCCACCCAGTGGCTCATTTTTCCATTTCATCCCCACCTACCTGGACCACTCCAGCAGGTACTCCACCAACTAGATGGCCCACTCTTGTCGAGATTTTCAAACCCATTCATGATCGCTTAGATCAATTATGTACCAGGGGTGATGAACTTCGAAGACAAAGTCTCGCACGAGAGGCCAAGTATAGAGAAATCCCAATTCACACAGTATCTTTTGATTCACTGGAACCTTCCATCCACGACCTAACCATCCATGATACTGGTCAACCCCCATAGGAGCCCAGTCCTACTGCCCAACTTATTGAAGGACAACAGTCCAACACACCTATTACTACTACAGTTACATTACCCATTCCTTCCCCACCACAAAATTCACGGTGAGAATACACCTTACCATCTACCTTTCTTATGGGTAATGTTCCTACCATGCTAGGTAATCAACAACCTCCGTTGGGCCAACCATCACATCTTGGTCAGCACATTGTCGCTGGGGTCAACCCCCATCTCCTAACCTGAACCCAGGAGCAGGAGTCCCCATCGGACCTTCCGTTGGCACTATGCTCTCCGCCGGCCCATCTACCATGGGATTATCCCATGTTGTGGGTCCGTCCAATGTGATCCAACCACCATGGATTCAAGCGTATCCAGGTTATGTTAACCCTGTTCCGGGTCAATTCAATCCTGGAAACACACTCTACGGGATACCTTATCCCAGAAACCCATACACTCTATGGGGGCATCAGAATGTTTTACCACATGGACCCCAACCAACCATCCCTCAAGTACCACCACCCCCAACTGGTCCACCCCCACCTCTCGTTGGAGTCGATGGTCCCACTCAGAATCTTGGAGGCGGCGGACCTCTACCTTTGGGAGGAGGCCCGTCTCATTCCGATAACCATGGCCCTCACCCTTCTGATGGCGGAGGAAATGGTCCACCTACCCCCCTTGGTGGAGACGGTGGAGGTCCATTCGATTATGGTGGTGGTGGAGGATGACCACATCCTTTAGGTGGTGGAGGTGGTCCACCACCCCCTCCTAGAGAAGGTGGTGGTGGATCTTATTTTTACGGCAGTGGTAGTGGCAGTGGACCCAATCCTTCCGGCGATGGATGGGGTCCACCACCCCCTCCAGGCAGAGGAGGTGGAGGAACACCTTAATATGGTGGAGGCAGTGGTGGCGGACCTTACCCTTATGGTGGCGGTGGTGGAGGTGGCCCACCCCCCTCCAGGCGGAGGCGGTGGGGGACCACCTTATTACAACGGACCTCCCCCTCCCAGCGGCGGCCCTCCACCCACTCCCGGTGGTGGCAATGGACCCCCACCTCCTCCCGGTGGTTGCGGACCCCCACCTTACGGTAATGGACCACCTTACTATGGCGACGGACCTACATTTGGTCCGGGCGTCCCGTACCCCTATGGCTAGTTCCCTCCTGGAACACCCTTTGGTCACTCGATACAAGGTCCCACTAGTCCTTACATGCCTCATCAGTACTACCAGTACCCACAGCCTAATCCGGAGCTGCCATTTTTGGCTACTTTAGACCCGCCTGACCTCTCCGACCTGACCAATGACCCCATCTACCACGGAACTAATTGGCCACCCATTCCAGTGAAACTTCCATCAGATATCCCAAAATTTTATGGCAAGCCAGGTGAGGATCCTAAAACCCATGTGATGACATACCACTTGTGGTGTTCATACAAATCCTTGATGGACGACTCGATCCATCTTAGGTTATTTCAACGAACTCTCACTGGTTCAGATACCAAGTGGTATATTGAACTACCACCCCATTCTTTTCCCGATTTTGGTTCTCTTGCTATGAATTTTTTGACTCGTTTCCAACTGCCTATACAATATGAAACTGGTACAGAACTTCTGACCTCGCTCCATCAAAATACCGCTACTCACATCTCAGATCATATGCATGAGTGGCGGAGCAGATGACGTCTGATCAAGGCTCCTATTCCAGACCAACTCCTAGCATACTGGTTCACGAAGTCTCTCATACCTACCATAGCTTGAGATGTTTCCATGGGAGGTGTTGTCACTGAGGAACAAGCCATTTCCTGTGCCCATTTACTAGACTTAGTCTATGCTCAATATGGCACATTGTTCAATATTCTTCCTGACACACCCCGTAACACATACGATCCCGCGAAACCACCCAAGGGACCCCAAGTTGATGGCATCATTGGATCCCTTAACACCCAGCCTCCTTCTCAGTTGGATCGTCGCACCCCCAAGGTTCTTCCCCATCACCAACACAGGCTGGTCATGACACCACCAAATCATCCACTCATGTTGTCACCAAAGAAGTGAATTCTGTACAATTAGCTTCACCTCAGAAGTCTAGTGGTAAGAAGAAGAAAAAAGGGAAACTTAAGAAATCTTCCACCTAGCAAGAACACAAGAGCACCCCTGATGACACCAAACAGAAAAGGAAGTTGAAGTATCCTTGTCTACTGTGTGGTGATGACCACTTTTCTAAGGAGTGTCCCCATAGAGACAAAGTTCAAAAGTTTCTTAAGGGAAAACCCATACCCGCAGTTCTCAACGATCCCTTCCCCATTCAAAATCAACAGTTGATTGTTCAACCCTCTCCTTCACAAGGAGAGGCATCTTCTAGAGCACATGTTCTCATGATTCATAGTGAGACGGTTAATTTGAATACTCGATCGCATTCATACGACTTAGTCCATCCGAAGGATCCTGTCGAAAGTAATACTGAAAAAACTTCCACTTCTCTACCTGAGGTGACTGTACTGACGGCCTCTCTCACCATTGAGAAGCCCTCTTTCAAGTCAGTATTGCGTCCACCCAAGAGCACGATTCAGAAATTGGTTTTCAATCCCAATGCTCGGGCAGATCAGAATTACAACATCGTAGAGGACCTGGCACAAGCTCCTTGTGCCATGTCGACACTGGAAGTCTTGCATAATTTTCCAAATCAACGCAAGACTCTCCTAGCTACGATCAGTGCGGTCAATCTGGATTCTTCAAATACCATGATGTTTAGGCTCGAGAATTTTAAGCCAAGGCTTTCCCATCATCTTGCATTTCAAGTTGTTACCAACGTTGCTGGGAAAATAGTCCATCGTACTATGTTAGACGAAGGGGATTCTACCTCTATTATGTTGATCGCTTGTTGGAGGGCCATTGGCTCTCCCGAACTAAACCATTCTCCCACCACCTTGAAATCATTTGACGGACGTGGCTTTCGACCTCATGGGTTATTACAAGATTTTTCAGCTGAGCTTGGGGGCAAGACCACAACCATTAACGTGGAATTTGTTGCAGCCCCGTTAGATTATAATCTCTTGCTTGGTCACAATTGGTTTTATGCCATGACCACAGTCGCATCATCTGTCTTTCGCATAGTGCAATTCCCTCATCAAGGCCGAATTGTCATTGTCGACCAACTGGACTTCTGTACACCATACACCACTTCTCATCGTGGTGATAATTTCCCAATGCTTGGGAAATCTTCACAACAGTATGAGAGTGTCATAAAAGATTCATCTCTTATGGGCATTTTTTCGACATCGGATCCCCCTCATCATGTTTCCTCGGTGAACATGATCTCTTCAGAGATTTCATCTCTTCCCAACCCTACTGATACATGGCTTGTACCCGATGAAGCCACCACACACTTGATTGGAGACATAATTCCTATTTCGCCCGCTGAACGTACCTACGAGGCTATCCAATCAGCACCCGAGGACCACCTCGATGTGGCCTCCAAATCCTGTTCTCTACGATGGACATCATCCTTATCCGATTCTCTGCTCCGGAATTTTCATTCTGACGAGTCCATCATGGAGATCATGAGTGTGGAAGACCCTCCATTGGAAGACCTCCACCACCGGTCTTCTTTTCTTCCACTATTGGATTACGTGGAGAATAGCGTCAACACCATTTTTTCGCCAAATGTCTACCCTTGCTCTCAATCCTATCAGCACCATTTCCTTCTATCAAAGAATTTCACCTGTCCAATTTCAATAGCTTCATGCTTTGGGGAGCATTCTGTTACACCTAAATCTTGCTACCCTGAGACTCAGTGTAAACATCCCTAAAGTTTCCTTGACTAAGTCATTAACTTGGAAGAGATGCAAACCTAGTTATACTAGGTTTTCAGAGGTCATCGCAAGTTTTCCTCATGCAACCTGCGACGTCGCAGCTTGTCCTCTTGCAGAATGAGACGATGTCAGTTAATGGAAAAAAATAGCTTCTTCGAGTTCATTCTCGAATCTTGTTGACATGCATCCCTATCCCTAACCCTTTGAGGGAGCTATCATACGGTTCCTAACCTCTAGGAAGGATCCCCTATCTCTCTCCCACCATATATCAACCTAACCTATCTACTTCGTCCTATATAAGTGAGTCTCATTCCCATACCAAAGGGAGGAAGTCTATAGTATCTACAGGCTGGTGAAATTAATTTAGGAGAGATCTCTACTCATCTATTGGGAGACTCATACTTCCTTGGGAGGATTTGGCATTGGCTTGGTCGAAGGAGGATTGCTACGTTAAGTCATTGGTCGTAATCTTCTCATCATATGTACTTCTCTTTTCAATACAGTAATATAAGTGCTTTCCACCAATCTCATTGTATTAATGATGTATTGCGTAGTTTGCCTACTTAACTGCTTACTTAGATCTATTATTGTATAGATATGTTTTACTTGTTTCATTGTCTTGTTATCTTGACAGGTTTTGCAGCTCGGATCTGAAGATCGTCAAGCTTGGAGTAGCATGGAAGGAGAAAAGGATTAGCGATCTATAAGGTAAACATATCTAGTTCCTTGATCCTTAATTAGATCTAGGAGAGTGATTTATATTATGTCCTATTTGTTCTAGACTCGCGTTGAGCTAGGGAGATCAGGCCTCGAGTTCGCTCTTGGTAGATTGTCCGTCAAACAAATCTATAGCAATTTTTGTTAGCATATTCTATAGGAATTTTTGTAAAAAGAAAGATGACATAAAAAATTAAAAGAATATCCTAGAGTGTCACATTCTTGATTGATTTCTTGAAGAATTCCTGCAGAATCTTTGACATAAGAGTCTGTGGGCGACTAAAAATTTAAATTTGTTAGAAAGGAATTTCACCAGTCTATAAGTGGGTGAGGGAATATTATTTACTTTGTCAACTTTGGGAGAAGCTTATCCTTAGTCTCCTCATAAGTGACGAGTTTTTAATTGCCGAAAAGACTTATTTCATGATCTTACTGCTCGGGCCACCATTTTACTTTCAGCCATTTTATTATTAGAATCAGTCTTCTCCATTAACACTGTATCCTTCATAATGAGAATGTCTTGAGTTCTTCAAAGTGATTGCTTTCCTAATTAGGCGATTGACTATCAGCCTTTAGAATGAGAATGTCTTAAGTTTTAAGCGGTTTTTCTTTCCAAAATACCACCGCATAGTCATGTCTTACTTAAGTGGTTTTGATTTCCTAATTACCACCGCATAGTTCATCTGTCTGATCCACTGGAATTCCACTGATCGCATTGTCCTTCGTTGGAATTCTCCCTGAAACAATCGAAAAGTTAAGGCCCAATTCCAAACACACGATGTGAGGCCTCATCCAACTCAGGATAGATTGATGACGTTGATTTTCGGAGGTGGAGTTGTCGTCAGCCCTAACCCTATCCCGTGCGCTAACCAATGTTCTCTCCATTTGTTGTGATGTAGCAGACTCCACCTTCTCCCCTCCATGTTGGTTGGTTCATCCACTTCCATGTAAGTTACCCTCATACATGCATTTTTTTGAAACTCCAACCACTTTTACCCACACACTTGATTATCTCTTCGATCAAATTAAATGATGGTGGATGCTTGTTCCGGGTTTATGATGGTTTGTGACTTGTCTTTCATGCTCAAACCCAATTTTTTCACCATCTTTGCTTCACCATAATAAGCTCCAACTCCTTTTATTTTTATGATACCCGTTATTTTCACTTTTTAAAGTTGTTTTAGCCCCATATTTATAGTCCTCTGATAATTCATGGAAGTATAGTTGATAACATGGTTCCATTGATGAAGTAATGTTCTATGGTATCATTGTAATCCTTGGTTGTTTTTGCGTTGGGTATGATGTTAGATTTGATTGGTCATTTTTCCCTTGGTCTTTCAATTTTCCCTTCCACTCTCTACATTACAATACTCAATGTTTTCCCCTTACTTATTAGAGCCTTAACTAGTTTTATCTTGGTAAGGTTTCACTATGGGTTTCATTTTCAAGATCACCTTTTGAGTCATTGATTTGCATTATTATTCTATGTAAAGGAGAATTTTGGACCATCATCCACCTTTTTTCTCAAATTGTAATATCATTTCAATCTCAAATTACATTTAGTTCATGCTCTTGAATGTTTATAGCATCTCATTATGCTATCTCTGGCCTTCCATACAGTCTATGTAGGTTTGTAATTCTATCTTGACTCCTATCATTTATGTTCCATGGGTTAGTTATTGGGTAATTCCTTGTTTTAAAACATTTTTTGGTCCACTCCTACACCTAAGCACACATTATGGATTTGTTCTTGTAAAGGAAAGTCATGGCTATTCCTTTATTTTCCTTATTATCAATCAGTTGGGCTAGGGTTCAGCCTCCTATATAACCATTTTCTTTTAGCTCACTACTAGACACACTTCTCATCATGCATCTATTTCATTTGCATCACACTTGTACATTGTTTGGTTATTAATGTATTTGTTGTTGGGTGTTTCCCTTGGATCATTCTTTAAATACACAACTCCTAGATTAATAAATTATGTATTCTACGTTGCCAATAGTTGTATTGTCTCTAGCATGGATTGATAGGAGGTAGGGGAACCAAACATTGAAGAACATAAAAATGAATGTTGCATAATTAATAATCTATTCAATGTAGATATGTAAGAATTCACATTCACACAGCATACAGCCTAAGCCAATCCTACAAACTGATATATCATAATATATGTAAAAGAAATGAGGACTCAAATTCACCAAAAAATTACAGCCAGAATCCAAGAGAGACTTCCCAAAAAACTACATATATGTCGCTCCTAGAATTCGAATGAATGTGGAGACTTCTCAGCTTTTCAAAACATTAAATGGTTTATCTTCATCATTAATCACAGTTATTGAGGTGGATTCCAACATTAATAACAGGTACAGAGGTGGAGTGGGTTACATCAAACACATTTATGTGGTGGTTCAAATTATATGACCTGTTTCAATATTCTCCCCTTTAATTTCAACCACCTACACATTTACATCATAATTAGCATCATAGATACCCATACTTTGTCTTTGAAATTCAAAAGTGTCTTTTCGGAGTGCCTTAGTGAATATGTGAGCGAGTTGCTTCTTTGCATTGCAAAAACAGAGATTAATTTCTTCATCATTTACCAAGTATGATGTAATGATACCGCGTGTCAATATGCTTGGTTCTCTTGTGAAATACATGGTTCTTTGACAAAGCGATAACAGACTTATTATCACAAACGATTGTTGTTGGCGCTCAGATCGAACAAAAATCTTCTCATCCATATGAATTGACATGCTCATGACATGGCAGTGACATACTCTGCTTTTGCTGATGAAATATTGACTATGGGTTGTTTCTTTGATTCCCATGAGACAACTCCTGAGCCAAAAAAAGAATGCATATTGAGATGTGTTTTTTCTATCATCAACATTTCCAGCAAAATCACTCTCTGCGTACCATGTCAATTTGAAATTTGAACCTGTTGAATATAAAATTCCATTCAAAATTCTTTGGCATGCAAGACAATGAGTAATCTTCGGTGACTCCATGAATCTTGACATTAGACTCACAACATAAATGATGTCCGGTCTAATTGCGGTTAGATACATTAAACTACCAAGTAGCATTTTAAATAGAATAGGATTTATGTGACCTCCAACATCTTGATTGCTTAACTTTGTGCCTGTAACTACAAGTGTTGAAACTTGCTTCCAATTTATCATTCTAAATATTTTCAATATATGGTTTTCATATTTATATTGTGAAATAAAGACTCCACTTTTAGATTGCAAGAATTCAATTCCTAGAAAAAACTTCATTAGGCCAAGGTAAGTCATCTCAAACTCACTCCTCATTACTATTTTGAATTCTTCTAACATCATATTGCCAGTATAAATGATATCATCAACATAAATGCACACAATTAAAACCTCACCATGCTGAGTTTTCTTGGTGTAGAGAGTAGGTTCACTGATAATCCTCCAAAAGCCATTGCTTATGAGATATGAATCAATTTTGTTGTACCAAGTTCGAGGAGCTTGCTTCAGCCCATACAAATATTTCTTCAATTTATAAACCTCTTATTCATGTCCACTTATCTCATAAACTCGAGGTTGTTTTACATATACCTCTTCTTCTAAAATTCCATTTAAAAATGCATATTTTACATCCATGTGGTATACTTTCCAACTATTATGATCTACAATAGCTAAAACAGTTCTAATTGTATCTAATCTGGGTGAAAAATTTTCATTACAGTCTATTCCAGGTTGTTGAGCAAAGCCTTGAGCAAAAAGTCTTGCCTTGTGCTGCTCAACTTCACCATCTGCATTGAAATTTGTTTTATACACCCATTTCACACCAATGCAGTCCTTTCCTTTAGGTAGATTCATTAATTCCCAAGTATCATTCATTTCTATTGCATCTATCTCATCATTCATATCATCCACCCAAACTTTATCTTTGATAGCATCCTCATAACTAACAGGTTGATATGCTAACAATGCAAAATTTGAATTCATATCTAATTGGTCACTTCTAGTCTTCATTCCTTTAACTCTAGATCTTAGTGTAGCTAAAGTAGGATTAGATTCATCGCTTACCTTCTAAATTGGAGTAGGATTATTTATTTGCGATGATACCTCTCCTTGTGAAATACTTCTTGGTGTTCTGAGTGCAGTCGATGCATTTCTTGTTGGTGTAATGGTAACAGGTGTTTGTACTTGTTGTCCTCCTTGAAATTAATGCTCTTCTTCTTCGTCATGTTCATGACATAATACAGCTCCCCCTGTAATAGACTCATCTACACTTCCATCCCATGCTTCTTCCTCTTTCAACTCAACATCTCTACTTATAACAAGATTTTTGGTAATGGTATTGTACAATCTATATGCTTTAGATTGCTTACTATAACCGACGAATATAATTTTCTCACTATGATCACCGAGTTTTCTCCTTAATCCAACTAGAACATGTGCATATGCTATGCACCCAAAAACTCATAAATGTGAAATTGAACATTTTCTACCAGTTCCTGCCTCTTGAGGTACTTTATTAATCATGCTACTTTTAGGACTCCTATTCAATATGAACACCAAACAACTTTTTCCCAATAGTCATTTGGTAAGTGCTTTGTCTTCAACATGGTCTGGTCCATGTTCATTATGGTCCTATTCTTTCTTTCAGCCACACGATTATGTTGTGGTGTATATCTGACGGAAAATTGTCTCTTAATTCCATGGTCCTTGCAGAAATATAAAAAATGATTTGAACTATACTCTCCGCCTCTATGAGATCTTAGCACTCTAATGTACTTACCACTTTGCTTTTCAACCAAAGCCTTGAAGTTCTTGAAGACTCCGAAAGTTTCATACTTTTTTTTTTAAAGAAATTATCCAAGTCTTCTTGTTGTAATCATCAATAAATGTCAAGAAATAGTAAGCTCTAGATAATGAAGGGGTTTGCAATGACCCACATAAATAGGAAACACCTGCAGGAAAGATTTCTCTATGTTGTTTTTCCAAGATACATGTCTCACATGAGCTTGCTGGTTGTTCTATGATTGGAATCCCTTTCACCATTTCCTTCTTCTGTAATGACCTCAAACCATCAAAATGTAAGTGACCAAACCTCAAGTGCCAACACCAAGATTGATCAACACTCTTATCTTTGTACACATTAACAGAATTTTGAGTATCGCTCCTCATTGTAAGTGGGAACATCTTGTTCTTGGTCATATCAACCCTTGCAATCAACCTATTACAATGAGCTCTATCTTGAATAGTGCAAGATTTGTCATAAAAAATTATCTCATACCCATTCTCAATCAGTTGTCCAATAGTCATCAAATTAAATTTCATTCCATGAACAAGATATACATCTTTCACATTCTTCTTCTCACCATTCTTTGTCAAAACATCTATGATTCCTTTTCCTTTGACAAAGACTCTACTATATGCTCCAAGCTTTACTTCTGATTGAATAGAACTATCCAAACAACTAAACAACTCTTGATTTCTAGTCATGTGGTTACTACAACCATTGTCCAAAAACCATACATCTTTTGGATTCTCCTGAGCAATATTACAAGTGATAAACATGGACTCAATTGTAGTCTTAGATACCTGATATAAATTAGTTGTTTGCTTGCTTTCATTTACTTGCATTTTTCTGCAGTCTAGAATTACATGCCCAAATTTCTTACAGTAAAAGCATTGAACCTTCGATATATAAAAACTTCTAGACTGTTGTTGATTAAGATTACTTCTTAAACCTCTGAAATTTCCTGAATTGAGGATCTAGACGGATTTACCAGTTTCATCTGAAATTGGGCGTTCATCACTTTGATTTTGGTATTTTCCTCTGCCTCTATCACTAAATCTTCCTCTACATCTACTAACTTAAACTTGAGCCTTGAATGCAAATTCTAATGAGGGATTTGAGTTCCTACTCAGTCTAAATTGATGGGACAATAAAGATCTCATCAATTCAAAAACAGACAATTGTGATAGATCCTATGATTCCTCAATTTCCACTACAATTTCATCATATTTGTTGGCCAGGCTGCGCAAAATTTTCTCCACAATTTTCTGGTCATTTAATTCCTCCCCATGTGTTTTTATCGAGTTCACCACATTCATGGTTCTATTGAAAAACTGGTCAATAGATTCTGAATCCTTCATGTGAATGGTCTCAAATTATTTTCTAAGGGTTTGCATCCTAATTGTCTTAACCTTAGAAGTGTCCTTATAGGAAGTCTCTAAAATATCCCATGCTCTTTTTGAGTTATCTTTAGAAGCAATTTTTGGAAAGATTGATTCATCTAGACTTTGTTGGATGAAGAGTAGGGATTTAGCATTCTTATTTCTGTTATTATTGAGTATAACTCTTTATCCCTGGGACAAAGCCAAAAAGGCTGAGGTTCAGGATACGCGTTTTCCACTAATTCCTAAATTATATCTTGAGAACGAAAAAGAGTTTTCATTTTTTTTTCCCAAAATTCATAATTTTTACCTGAGAAAGTGGGAACCTGGCTGCACAGAGCTGGTGGTGGTGGCCATGGTTAAAAATTTGATCTCTGTCTCCTTGTTCACATACCCAGCTCCCCCTTTCTCTTTGAATGGAACCGTCTTGGCTTTCTAGTGCCTGCAATTTTTATTATAGACAAATTGATACAAATCTCTTATGTTGTAGATCTATATAAGGAGAGCTTCACGGTTTCTTTCTTGGGGTTCGAATGGTGGAGATAAACTCAACACCGAGAGGTTCTTCCTTCACATAATAGTCCTAACACAACAGTAGTCTCCTTCGTTTAGGATGATGGCTTCTAATATTGCAAAGAATAATCTCTACGCCTTAGTATTAGATCTGATACCAAAATGATAGGAGGCAGGGGAACCAAACATTGAAGAACATAAAAATGAATGTTGCATAATTAATAATCTATTCAATGTAGATTTGTAATCATTCACTTTCAGAAAGCATACAGTGTAAGCCAACCTTACAAATTGATATATCATAATATATGTCAAAAAAATGAGGACTCAACTTCACCAAAAAATTACAGCAAGAATCCAAGATAGACTTCCCAAAAACCTACATATATGCCGCTCCTAGAATTCGAATGAATCTGGAGACTTCTCAACTTTTCAAAACAGTAAATGGTTTATCTACAACATTAATCACGGGTATGGAGTTAGAGTCCAACATTAATAACAGGTACAAAGGTGGAGACGGTTACGTCAATCACATTTATGTGGTGGTTGGAATTATATGACGTGTTTCAACATGGATGTTGTTGGTTATATGCATACATAGTCTGCATCTTTTGTATTTAAAGAAAAGAGGGTAACTTTCCTACCATACACTTTCTCTTTCCTTGAATAAATATTGCATTCATACTCACATGCCTATTGTTGATCTTGATAGGTGCAGTACCACCTCACACATCACTACATATTGAGTGACTTTGTTCCTTGTGAATTTTGATGCCTTGCATGGCAAGCTTGTATATAGCATGATCATTTGGATAATTGTGTTTGAATTTCAAACTTACAACCAATTTGACCCATGATATTGTTTTGGTTTTTAAAAGAGGATAACATTCCTCCTTGATATGTTCAACTAGCATGCACTTTGAGTTTACTTTTCTCATTTAGGCATGTCCAGGAGTTAAGAAATTGGATTTTACCTTTTACGGGCATAAATGAGATGTCAATATTTTGGACATCTATATTTATGTGAGCATGGAGGTTTCCATGGTGATCAATCATTGTGTCATATTTATAGGATTTAGAAATAACCCAACATTTTTAGTGGACACTCTAATCATCATGAGGGGATCAAAATGAAGTTGTAAACAATATAAAAGAGCATGTGGTTGAATGGTAGAATATATAGCATAATAGATTTTAAAAAAATAGTCATTAGGCTTACACATAAGTAATGAATCATTGGAGTGAGAAGACAAAATTAGAAGTTGGGAAATATGAACTATAAATGAAACAATTGAAAATAGAATAATTAAAAATGAAATAAAGATAATAATGAGTAGATATGAGGAATCACAAAAAGAATAAAAGGCTTAATACAAATAATAATAGGTGAAGGATCAAAGTATAATTGGGAAAGACGTAAATTGGAAACTAGGTTATGGATGATATTTATTAATTAAATAAAGATGGAATATATATACAAAAAGTTTCTCTTAGTGTTGAGGTCACATATCAGGTAGATCATGTTGGTAGAAACCCTAGAAAGTGAAGAAGAGGGTAGTGAGTGGGGGAACTACAATGATGGTCCCATAGTTAAATTTCGCATTTTTTAGTATGTAAACTGAGATAGCAGGGTGGAGGAGGGACCTAGGTAAACAAGGTAAGGGGTACTTTTATTCACCGGAGTATAGTCCAATACTAGAATCTACCTCGAACAATAATTTAGAGGAGTTTCCAAGGGTCACATTGAATGACCTCATAAATGGGCATTTATCCCCTAATGACTGAGTGCCTAGTGATGGAATGGTGTCAATTCATGATTGTTTAGATTTCGCTTATATCCCTGGAACGGGAAATAAAAATGCTTATTGGCTAAATAATATTAATGTGTCTTAAGAATGTAAGGAGTAACACCTAAAATTGTTTATGATTGGCTAAGATTTCATTTTTTTTGGACATGAGGAAACATCTTAACATCCCAAGACCCAAAGGAATCTAGTAGGAGTGGACCACCAATGGGTTATTTCAGATGGCGTGGTTTTCCTTGAATAATAGTGATGAGTCATCTCGAATTTGCAGATAGAAACTAGTGATGGTTGTCCTAATATGTTACATTGTAATAAATTTTAACATTATAGGTTGATTAACATAATGACACAGTCCGCAACTTCACGACATGAAAATGTTGAGAGGGACAGACAAAACAAATATCCAAGCTTGATGCGCCACATGATGCAACTTGGCAGATCTGTCGAAGGGATAATACGAAAGAAAAAATGGTGAAATCAAATATGGACATCATGATAATTGCACATAGATATAGATGTGACAGTACAGATCAAATGATCTTGCAAAAAATTTTAGTAGGTTCTCCTATGGCGTCATGTACTTTCGACACTAGCTCTTGTCTCTGAACCCATCTATAATGTTACAATTTACTAAATTTTAACACTCCCGATGGAGGGTCTCTGAATCCATCTGTAGTGTTAAAATTTAGTAAATTGTGCAAATTCATTATCAAAATTGTAATTTTCCATTGTTGGAGTGACACAACTAAAAATGATTAAATAAATGACCAATTGTTGTGTGGTCATTTTTAGTTTATTTCTTACCCCGTGACCAAATTGGTCATTTATCTTGGTCATTTCTAGTTTATTTCTTATCCCATGACCAAATTGGTGATTTATCTTGATCATTTTTAGTAAGCTCACTTAAAATTTCTCAATTTTGGTCATTTATCCCTTAAAAAAACTATGGTGACCAACATTTTTGGTCACGTGGTCACTTATCTCTCATTTTGTACTAGTGATTGTTTTATGGAGTTGGGTGTTTTGCTAGTCAATTTTTTTTTAATATGGTTTTGTGAGACCCTGGACTAGGTTGGACTATGTTGTCTTTTTTGAATTATTTGGCATCATTCCCTCTTATTAATTCAATAAACTTAAAATTTCAATATATGCCTATTATTTTTTAATCAATATATGTCCATTAATTTTTTAGTGTTTGCTTACTTTAATTCTATTACAATCTTCAATCTTGAATGTTCTTATTCTCAAATATTCTATAGTTTATTTGAAATTTTCTCATAGTACTCAAATTTGTGAAAATTTTGGACATCATCTCTAAATATTTACAATGCTCAATAAAGCTAATGTTAGAATTGGATATCATCTATGTTTGTCTCTAAGGTAAATATTATATTTGAGGTTTCTTGGTATGGCTAAGATTTTGATATAGCCGACAGTTTTGATAAGCAATTAGTTGTATAGATAGTTGCAACCAGACATGGGGCATATACACAATCAATGCATGTTTTTTATATCCAAAGCAGACTACTTTACTCTCTAATTTCTTGTTAAGAGCTTATAGAAACAACAGGAGTGTGGAGCTTGGGTTTAGTTATTGTTGTAAAAAATAGTTGGATTACTTAATGTTGATGGCTTCCTATGGTCCTTTGTAAAAAACAGAGCATTGTTGGATTAGTTACTGTTTTTCTGGCATAGGTTTATATATGTATATTTAATGTATTTATGAAAAAATATTATTAATCTGTTGAGAATATGTTGAATTTAAGGTGTAAGTTATCAGTCTGAAACCACTCGATGTTTCGATCCCATAGCATTGATCATCCTCAACACTATTGGATTGTTAAAACGGGAATTAATACATCTAATCCTTCTTTTTTTAAAGGTCAACCTGGTTGGATTTGGAAATATTTGCATTATTTCAATCTCTGCAAAACAACTCTCCAAGTTTAGTTTAGTTTTAATCAAACTTCATCTTTATTTAGATTGATTTAATTTAGCTTTATTTCGTGGGCCTCCCATGTTCATTTTTTGGGGGGGTAATGGTCTATTTTTGGGATGAATTTTGCATTTTCAATACATATGTGGTGGCCAGTATTATGCGAATGCTTTGCCAATTTCAATCTGTATACCTTGCTATGTTCCAGATCAACACAATTTCCACTTAGCTTTATATGAAACGACTAACAGTGCTCAAATAGTGGTCACTTAGTCTTACATGAAATTATCAACATTCTTTAAATAGACTTTGATGGAGAGAAAGAAGCCTTGATGTTTCTTAAGGATATGAGGATCTTTGCAATTTTTACAATAATAACTTTTATGTAGGGTAGACTTATGGATTTCCCCTCCCTATTTCCATCATTGTTCCTTGTAGGTTCGCCTCTTTTCACCTTGAAGATAGCCCTATCAAATTGTGTATTGTTATACCCATTTATATTAAACACATTAGTAAGATGCCTCAATTTTTGTTTTTTGATAGCTCAAGTGTTGATGATGCTGAATTTCTGACCAAGGTGATGGTAATAGTTTCAATGGAAGTAATTTTCAATGTGTTTTCTATGGACATACCTGATGAGATAAAGAACCCTCATTATTTTTTGCTACGAGGATGTCTAAGAAAAGTATGTCTTTATTTTCCTCCAGTTCCGTAGTAAGCTTTATGCTTTCTAATTGGTTGTTCAATGATAAAAAAGCTTTGATAAATTTTATTTTCCGTTTGGCCATACCACATGAGTATCATCCACGAATATTTTCCGTATTTTGTTCTTAAAGGGGAAGGATTCAATAACCATCTCAAATATTTCCATGCATAAATTGGTAAGTACTAGTGACAATGGAGAACCCATTGCCAAGCCTTCAATTTGCTCATAAATATAGCTCCAAAAGCTAAAATATGTAGATTTCAAGCAAACCCTTAACAATTTTGTGGTCTTCATTAATTATTTCACTAGTCATAAAGGAGAACCCATTGGGATGCCTTCAATTTGCACATAAATACAGCTCCAAAAGCTAAAATATGTAGATTTCAAGCAAACCCTTAACAATTTTGTGGTCTTCATTAATTATTTCACTAGTCACAAAAAGAACCCATTGGGATGCCTTCAATTTGAACATAAATACAACTCCAAAAGCTAAAATATGTAGATTTCAAGCAAACCCTTAACAATTTTGTGTTCTTCATTAATTATTTCACTAGTTACAAAGGAGAACCCATTGTTAGGCCTTCAATTTGCTCATAAATACGGCCCTAGAAACTAAAATATGTATATTTCAAGCAAACCTTAACAATTTTGTTGTATTTTCTTTAATTAATTCATGGATAACAAAGGAGAACCTATTATCTGGCCTTCATCTTGCTCATTATAAATACCACCCCGAAAGCTAAAATATGTATATTTCAAGTAAACCCTTAAAAATTTTGTTGTGTATTCTTAATTATTTAATTGGAAGCTTTAATTTTGTTGTCTCTTTAATGCACCAACTTAGGATTGTGGCACAAAAACTCTAGACTTCTCAAATTTGATCAAACAATGGCTAAGGAAGTTAGAACTGCTGGGGATGGGCAAGAACAAAGGATATGGAAGAATGGAAGGTTCTGATATGATATGATACCTCTTAAAAATGTACTGGGACCTTTGATGTTTCAAGAGCAGCCAGGATGCAATCTACTCCAATGCTCTTGGGCCCCTCGGCATATGCAGACTAGTATGGGTAAGAAAATTGACTAGAGGATGGGGGAGGTTGTTGCAGACATCAGAGAGGCACATTAAAATTAATTTACATTCATTTCATCATAAATTATAATTTCATAAATCTATATGAATATCTGGACAAGCCTCACAACAAAACTAGTAAAATTGTATTTCAGGACAGCTCAACTAGTTTGAATTATGGATTCCCAAACAGTGCTCAAAGGCTGATGGATTTCTGAAATAGGGAATGTATAATGACATATGACATGATATATAACTCCAAAAATAGTAATGACTTCATTTGGACTTATAGTCATTGACTTATGAATCATACACTGAAAGTAAGTCAAATTCTAGCTAAATCTAGAAGGGGTAGAGAAATTGGAGAAGAAATTAGAGTTCTATACTTTGTATTGAATGGAACGATATCAGAAAATTACATACTCTGTTATTGCATCATAAATAGGCCAATATGCCTCTCAGAAAGTGATAGAAAGATCTCTCTTCTTGTACACAAGAAACTAGCTGCAGAAGCTCAAGAATGCTTGAAGATTCGATCTCTGAACTGGATGATGATGCTTCTGAAATTCCAAATCGACTTGATCAGATTCATTACCTGAAAAAAAAATCAGTGCCAATTGCTGAATTCCATCATCCTCTCATAGAAAGTTGGGGCACATCTCCCATGCTTGACTAGGGGCACATCTCCCAAGTCTCAGATGCACAAATGCACTCAAACAATTTCTCAGATTAACAAAAGATGTGAATGTGGTGCTCATGGAATTATTTATAGAATTGTATGACTTGGGAATCAAGTCTCCTTGAGGAATGCGCCTTCCTTTAGTGGATGAGGAAAGCATGATTTCCTTAATTGCTTTGCTTCGCTTCACTTTGCTTTGGATTTCTTTATTTTCCTCTTTTTCTTACATTCCTTCTTTTATGAACTTTCCTGCTTTTCATACTTTCCTAATTTTCTTGTTTTATCCTGCTTTCTGGATTTATGCTGCTTTTCTTGAAATATTCCTCTTTTCTCATTTTTGGCATAATTTTTGGACTCATCTACTTTACTTGACTTCTTCCTTAAGTCACTCATCCAACCTTATCCACTAATGCGCCTTTGTGGAGCATTTTCTCCATTTATTCAGCATAACAATAAAAATATTAAATGCACCAATAATATTAAATGCACCATAAATATTTATTCCAAGTGGATAGCAAACTATGGATAAAATTAAATGCACATTCCTAATTAATTAATTGCCTGGAATACAAAATTTAACCCCATGGTTATGAAACTACCTCCTCAACCCAAGGGATTGGTTGGGTTAGGAACTTGTTCCAATGCTCAATTTTTTGGGGACATGATAGTTATCCCCACCTAAGATTGCTTTTCCTCAAGCAATTTCAAACCAGGATGATGTAAGATGTGTTCTCCTTCACAAGTAGCATCTTCACTAGGTAGCCCTTCCCGCTGCACCAAAAATTCCTTAAGGATTCTGCTCCTTAGCTTCTTTTCTCTAACATCAAGAATCCTTCAGGGATCAGCACCAAATTTACTTTATCATCAACGGGTGGCAAGTCTTGTGAAACTTTGACTTGCTGGCCTACTGCTTTCTTTAAATAGGACACATGGAAAACATTGTGAATCCGACTGCTTGGAGGAAACTCTAGCTCATAAGCCACTTCACCGATATTTCTCAAAACTTGGTAAGGGCCATAAAAACTTGGTTTCAAGTTTTCAGCCCCTTTATACTTCAATGGTGATTTTCTATAGGGATGCAACCTCAAATATACCATATCTCTCACTTCGAAGGCTCTCTCAACCCTATGCTTGTCTGCATGTACTTTTTGTCGATTTTTTGCTACCTGCAAGTTGTCCTTGAGAGTTCTGAGTATGTCTTGACTCTCTTGGAGCCAATACTTTTCTTTCTGTGTCTTACAATCACCAAATATCAGTTCAGAAAAAGTAAGTGCATTATATCCATAAAGTGCTTTGAAAGGAGTCATACCAATCGAAAGATGAAAAGTAGTGTTGTAACAAATTTCTCCCACATGGAGCCAAGTGGTTCATGACTTTTGTTGACCAGTGATATAGTTTCTTAGGTATCCTTCCAGCCATTGGTTCACTCTCTCTATTTGGACATCATTCTGCGGATGGTAGCTTGTGCTCATCTCCAAACTCGTGCCTACTAGCTTGAACATTTCTTGCCAAAAGTTGCTAGTAAACTTACTATCTCTTGTTTTCAGACAATCTACCTAAGTCGACTTAAAGGCCATATCTCCCTAGTCCAACTGGTTCTAGAAAAAATAAGTACAGAATAGAATCAACTTCCCTAGATCAATCAGAAATGCAAAACAACATATAGATTTATTACCTGAGATTCGCAAGTCCTTTTGCTCCTTGCTTGATCCAATGCTCTAGCACCTTCAGTTCTACAACTACAAAGTCCTATTGAACAAGTGGAAACAACCAAACAGTAAAAGAATATATCACATATGATCGATCTAAGCTAACAGTTAAGGAAGTAAGCTCTAAACATTAGCAACATGATAATGTATATGGGAATATATTGTATTAACTATAATAAAGGAGAGTACAATAAGAGAGAACGTTACAACCTATGCCTTAACGTCCCATCCTTCCTTCCAACAAGCCAAGCCAAGCCTCCAAATATGAAGTAAGGATCACCTAGGATGATTCCACCAGCATGAGATTACTATAGACCTTCCTCCCTTTCCGATGGGGAGGAGCCTCATTTATAAGACCAAATTGGTAGATTAGGTTTAGGATTACATGGGAATTCTAAGGGATATTCCCTCGAGGTTAGGGAATCTAAGGACAACTCACCTATCAATTAGGGATAGACTTCCACCTCATCATACTTCAATAAGTCACTCGAAGGTATTTTTTATTGAATTTAACCAGACTTCCACCTCATCATACTTCAATAAGTCGCTCAAAGGTATTTTTTATCGAATTTAACCAACCTTGGAGAACCCTGCATGCAGGAAATTGGCTCCAAGAAGGGGGTGGTGCATGCTGCATGAGGGAAACCTGAGCCACCGATGCACTCTACCTGATGGCATTATGCGCCAGGAATGCTCTGGCGCTTGTTGCTAGAAGACAACCTGTGCCAGCACAACTAGTGATGGTGGATAAAAGATCAACAACTTGATCTAGATGACTCTTGGTCAAGGGGAACTTCAGGGATTGAGGCATGAAGTTGACACAGGACTCATGGTGATGAGATTTAGGTGTAACAGAATTCCCCCAAATCATGAAGGTGGTAAAATAATACAGGTGATATGCTTTGCACTATAGATGGCAAGGACTTGTTGGTCGGAAGGTGCTATTGCAGTATGATTGACTCTGAGATATGAGTCTCATGTGACTCACAATCATGGCTGCCAACCAATACATTGCAGATCCATGATAGTAGAGACCGACTGAACACAATCATGGCTACTAGACACAATCGTAGATCCATGATGAGATGATAACATAGCCACAACCAATACAAATTGGATCCATGTAATATAACTCGAACAATCTCCATCGCAACTTGGGTGAGATATGAAAACAACGTAGGGTCTTCAAGCTGAACCCGCAATGATACCAATCTACCCATGTGATTTCAATGTCTTGGAGTCGAACATGGTAGAAACCACTTGATTACTGATCATTGATGTATACCATTAACAAGTGAGAGGGAGATAACCATTGATGTCGATGATTTCCAAGGTATCATAGTACATAGCATCGAGCATGAATCAATGAGTTGAGTTCGAACACTCGATGGAATCCTTCAATCAAGAGTCAATGATGTAAAATCATGTTGAAAGAGAGGTAACCTACCATTTAGGCATGAAGGCCAAAGGTACTTGATTGGTTTCTAGATTCAATCCACAGATGATGTGTTGAATTTGACAAGGATGAATTGATCGAAGGAGGTCCATGATGAATCCCCCATAACCGACATGAAATGCGATCACAAATTTTTGGAGTGGATCAGATGGTAGAGTGATGTGTAAGATTGAATTAGGGTAAACCGACATGATGGAAGGTATATTGACTGCATATAATGAACAACGAATGTCTCTTGAACATGGGCATGGCATGACTCAGCAGTATCGAAACGACAAGAATGATACTAACCCCTAATGCAACTGATGGTGGAAGCATTCTTTGGATGACCCAAAGGAGTGATAAAAATCATGGAATCAGTAGGAATCAAAGACAAATGGATTACCCAAGTATTGAATGCATACACAAACGAGTGCCATGTTCAAGAGTGACTCGGTATTTCCATAACTACAATGAATGCAATCTCATCCATATTCCCCACAATGACTGATGAGTACCTCTTTTGTTTTTAAACGAGCTTGAGGAGGGTAACAGATGCTCGGTATAGCTCATCCCATGGATGAGTCCAATCCCAAATATTTTACAAACTTGGGATAGGAGGGGTTCGTCCCATGAAGGGCCCTTCAATGTTAAATTTTAACAAGTCCAAAGAAGGTAGACTCGGCGTCATTTCATGTTTAGAGAGTTTGAAAAGAACTAAAGAGGACTGCAAAGGTTCTTTTTCGTAAGGTTAGTCTCTTCACCCGAAAAAGGATAAAACAATGCGAGAGAGAACTCTTCTAGTCATGATTGGCTGGAGTGCTCCTTTTTTCGTAAATAGTTCCTCCTGGTCCGAAAAAGGGGTAAACTATCACCAAAAAATTGATCATTCAAATACTTTTACAAGCGTGAACGCATCAAGCTCACTTGGCGATCTTTTCGTGTTTAGAGAGCCTGAAAAGAGCTTAAAGAAAGACTCTGAGGAGTTTCTTTTTCGTGGAAGTTTAACAAGCCCGAAAAAGTGATAAACTATAACTCGGTGCCTTATTCTCATCATTTTACAAGCATGAGAAGGAACAAAGAGTGAGCTCGGTGTCATTAATAATTGATTTCAATGAGCGAAATAATGACACAAAAATGCTCAGAGAGTTGTTCACACTTGATAGTGAGCATGAGAAGGATGCGAACATGATCAATGATTATAACGTGCCATCTCATCACACCCGTGAATCTCCAAAAACTAGGTCAAAAACAACAGATTAGGTGTTCAAACGTAAAAAATACCTCTAACTATAGAAAAAATAGCCCAACAAAGAATAAATAAAAAAGGGAATATTCCATTTTGATTATAAATAGGGCAAAATAGTTACCATTTGTTTTTACCAAATTGGGAGGTGAAAGCAACCCTTTGGGGAGCGATTTTCAATCGTCGATTGTAGGAGCTGTGATCAGTCATTTCCAGTGTTGTCAGCGTCAGGTAAGCCTAATCCCTACCCTCTTTCTTTTTAGTGGTTTACAATTTCATTTTATTTCCATTTTTTTGGGTTTTGAGCTTGCTTTGTGGGGGGAATTGCACTCACGCCCCGGCGTAGTTTCCCTTTTCGGGAAATGCACCAAAGATGCACCGGCGTAGATCTCGAAAAGGTGTCTTGCGCCAGCGGTGCCCTGTCTGTAAAGACGGGCTGCGCCGGCGCAAGTCTGTTTGGCAAGCTCAAGGTATAACCAAAAATTGATGTTTTCGATGGCTTGGAAAGGTTCTAATGATTCTTTTATTGGATTTTGGGCAGGTTTTGGGTGGTCACGATGATTGAATGGTGATAAATAGAACATGATATCAATGATGCTCAAGCGAAAAATGACCCACAATGCATGGTCACTTTGAGGAACTGTGGGTTGTTGAAATATTTCCATGTTCAGGGCATGAGAGCCCAAGTGCCACTATTGGAGCATTTGATCCAGTGTTGGGATCTGGTACAACAACATTTCCAGATATGGGTCCACATCCTGACTATAGATATCAAGGATATCTAATTTTTGACGGGTTTTCCTCGACCAGCGAACCCCATGCCTTTATCAGGGTCACGAGGAAGTGACCGAACCACAGAGGATTTGGTAGACCATTGGTGCACTGATGGCACCCATGTGGTTGGTGGGAATATTTCCATCAAGGAGGTTAGGGATCAACCTCTCTGCATAGTTTTGTTCACCCTCATGAGGGTGTTTAGTAGTAGGGATGCTCATCTAGCGAGCAAGCCCCACATGCTATATGCTGAGGAGTGCATGGCTCCGACGATCTTCAATTGGTGTGAGGGACACCTCGCAAACTTGCGAGATCAACTCACCAAGTGTCGGCACGGTGCGCTTAAGCAGTTTGACTATGGGCATGGGTCAGCCGTAGTCTCGTTCTTTCTGGAGCAGGTGCCACATTTGCGCCCACAGGTCGAGGTAGAGGATCTGGATCCATAGGATCCTCATATGGTCTGTTGGTCAAAGGTGATGGCCCGCCATGGTGGTGGTGGTCTCATCATTAGATATGGTTTATATTTCTTCAGGTGGTTTGGGGGTCATCTCCTCATGGTCGAGGATTACCCATACGATGACACTGAATTTAGGGGGGATCCATACCTAGCTCTTCTCGAGGGGATGCAATGGGGTGACATAGGTAAGAACGACAACTCTGATGTGTTTTTCATTTTATATTTTTTGGGAGTGGTACTGATGATTGACATATGTTTGATGCAGATGTGGGCCCATCGCAACTAGTTGGTGTCTCTCCGATTGCACGGAGAGGGGAAGTGTGGGATATGGAACCCGTGACATGTGACACAGTAGAGTTGATGGACGAGCTGGAGGAGAACCTATGACGTTTGACACTAGACATCCCAGATCCGGTCGTTCATGACCTGCCTCGTTTCTACCAGTGACATGCAGTTGGAGTGTCTCAGTGCTTCGGTTCACTGCTTAGGAAAGTAGTGAGGGAGATCATCTTCTACCAAAAGAGTCTTGGAGACTAGTCTCACGTTGTATATGTATATACTGAAATCCATGAGATTCAGATTTTGTATCGGAGGATCTTTACTGAAAGCTTACATTCTTCATACTTTTGTATCAGTACTCTATTTTTGTATTTTATACCGACATGATATATAAAAATTCTATGGGCATATTTATACATTGTGTTCTTATGGATGATTGCAAAATCTTATCTATGTGTTTTTTTATGCATTATGTACATGTCACACCATTTTCTACATTTATGATTTGTTTCATGTATGTGCAATATACCAGTCCAATATGAAATTGGCCATGGAATCAGCAATGGTCTTTATGTCTCTCATGATGTGCAGGTACTGAACAAATTTGAAGGACCTCTCCAAGAGACGTACTCATGTGAAAATACGGATTAGCGTGGGATCACGGATAGCATAGACTCTATTGATATGGGAGACCACTATTTGCGAGTCAAGGTGGACGACAATGTGTTCCATACCTAAGGAAAGAGCGTCGATTAAGCCTCCAATCACCGTGTGATACTCAGCGGCATTGTTGGTTGCGTACCCTAGACAACTCCCTCCTGAACTGATGAGCTCGACGGTAGGGGAATAGAGTACCAAGGTTGCCGAAGAGAGACTGCGAGTATGTCGTTTGGTGCCATCTATGAATCCAAAACAAGTTTCCATCTGCACAAGTAGGAAGGACATGTCATAAGCATAAAAAAAAAGATCCTAACACACTAAAGCAAAGTGTCACACCACACAAAACACACACCATGTACAGTATATACAAGATACTAATGTGTGAAAGACTCAGGAATAGTACCTCTTTAGGTAGAGCCCATTGTGAGGCTCTCCTAGAGATATCCCATCATAATACTCTAGCTCATATGCTCCATTCTCCAAGACACGTTTTACAACATATGGCCCGTGCCACATGGACTCAAACTTTCCTACCCCCAGATTATCGTGTTTTGGGTCATATGTGAGAACCAAATCCCCCTCGTTGAAGATACAAGGTTCAACTGACTTATCATACTGGGCTTTGATGTGTTTCTTATGTGCCTCGTTGGCAAGAGCAGCATCGCAACGGGTCTCATCGATTTTTTCCAAGTGACAGAGATGTTCTTCCTCAGCATTGATGTTTAGGAGAAGTTCGATTTCAAGTTTTAGTGATGGGATCTTGCACTCTATCGGTAGAACTGCCTCCAATACGTAGACTAGTTGGAAAGGTGTGAACCTGGTGGCAATCTTAACGAAAGTCTTGTATGCCCAAAGGGGAGAAAAGAGCTTGTTATGCCAGTTTGACTTGTGCGTACCCACCATGCGCTGGATCATGGTTTTCAAGACCTTATTTATAGCTTCTAGTTGTTCATTTTACTGTGGGTAGTACGGGGTTGAGTTCTCATGGAGAAAACCCAGTTTGGTGCTCAATTCGTCCACCATCTTGTTTTGGAAATGAGATTCGTGGTCGATAACAATGGCTTGCGGGACTCCGAATCGCACAATGACATGATTGAACATGAAGAGTGCAACATTTTTTCCGTCTTCGTTGTACGTAGGCATAACCTTGTCCCATTTAGTGAAATAGTCAATGGATATAATGATGTAACCATGCCCCCTAGCCGAGGTAGGCTTATAGTGCATGAAATATATGCCCCACTTAGAAAAGGGGCTGACAGCAATAACCAGATGTAAATGGGCTGGATGTGAGTGATTTTTGAATTGAAAGTGCTGGCATGGGGGACACTTCTTTACGGCCTCTATACAGTCTTTGGATATCGACAACTAGTAGTATCCCGCCCATAGTATTTTCTGGGTTGTATCCATCCCAGAAATATGACCACCACAAGCCCCAGAGTGACATCCATTCAGTATGTGTTCATCCTCCTTGTGTGTTAAACAACATCGAAGGATGTAGTCAATGCCACGATGATACAAGGTATCGCCAATGATCAAGTCGTACTTGGTGTGGTGGCATATATGACGATGGTCATCACGAGATAATTGAGGGTTGAACCATTGGGTTTGAAGATATAATGTGATATATCCATACCATGGATTAGACTTGCTGATGAGAAACAATGACTCGTCAAGGAGGGAGTCAATGGGACCAGTTTCTGGATCAACACGGGGAAGATCACAAATGAGCTCCGTAAAAACCAAAGATTTCTTTGATTTGGATTTCTCGAACAAGATATCGAATTCTTGGAGTATCTCGATCCATCGTGCATACTTTCCCCCAAGCACATGTTGCGTGAGTACGTGGTACATGGGGTTTGAGTTGGAAATGATGGTAGTCGTACGGAGTAATATGTAGTGGCAGAACTTTTGGACAACAATGACTGCTGCGAGAGCGAGTTTATCAACATGTGAATAGCGTGTTTAAGAGTCAATAAGACCCTTACTCAGGTAATAGATCACATGTTCCTGGGTTTTATCATCTTCCTGGACCAATACCATTGCGATCGTGGTTGTGGAAGCGGTGAGGTAAAGGATGTAATCCTTATGGTAATTGGGAGTTTGGAGCACAGGGACATGCATGATAACATGTTTCAGGTTGTCGTAGGATTGTTGGGCTTGATCGTCCTAGACAAAAGGGACATCTTTCTTCAGCAACCGCATGTAACCCTATGTATTTTCAGTGAAATTACATACAAAACGTCGTAGGTAGTTTTCCTTCCCTTGCAAAATTTGTAGTTCCGGTATGTCGATAGGAGGTGGGAGAGCAACGATGGATTCCACCTTCAAGGGATCAATGTGGATCCAATCCTTTGAAACAATGAAACCTAGGAGGCATCCAGACTCGACACAAAATATGCACTTCTGAGGATTCAGACGGATTTTATACCATATGCATCTGAGGAGTACTGCCATCAGATGGTCGATGTGGAAGTCACGACGAGTTGAATGAGCAGGTAAATTGTCGAGCTAGGGTTCCACAAATCCTTTCACATAATGAAAAGTGTACAACATGGCCCGTTGGAATGTAGCACCAACATTTTCAAGGCCAAAGGGGACCTTACGATAAGCAAATGTACCCCAGGGGAAAATGAAATCATTTTTATGTTGATCTATCGGGTGGATCTCGATCTAGTTGTAACCACAAAAGCCATCCTTAAAGGAGAAAATGACACTTCCGGCACAGTTGTCTATGATCTGGTTGATGAACGGGGTGGGGTAGTTGTCCTTAGGACAAGCCTTGTTTAGATCCCTGTAATTGACACAAACTCGAATGGTCCCCTACTTTTTGGTAACAGGGATGACATTGGAGACCCAATCTGTTAAGGGAACCAAATATATAAAGCCAGCTTTCAACAAATTTTCAATTTCATCCTTTATTGCCGTAGTTTTTCGAGGGTGCACTGGACGTAACTTTTGGTGGATGGGTTTAGCATCGGGATATGTCTGGATCTCATGCACAACAATGGCAGGATCAACCCCAGGAATTTCCTTGTACGTCCATGCAAACACGTCGCGTAATTGTTTGAACAAGGCCGTATATGTGGTGATCTCTTCGGGAGAATAGTTTTGGCCAAGTCAAATATGTTCCACGACTCCTCGTGTAACTAAGATGTCAATCACGATGGTAGGCATGATGTTTTCTATGTTTCCTTCAGTAACCATATCATAGTTAAGGATTGGCGACTACAGGTAAGGATAGACATTTGGTGTAAAAATGGTTGCGATAGCGTTTTCCACAGAATCTAATGGGGGTAGGAAAGATGATCGATGGTGGAGGTATCCCCTTGGAGGTTCATTTATGCTCATAATAATATCCATAATGGACTCATCAGAATGAAAAGTCCGGAGCAGATGATCTGGTAAGGATGACACCCGCTATAGAGAACGAGACATAGAGGCCATAGAAGAGTGGTCCTCAGGCGCTGACTAGATGGCCTTGTATGAGGCTTCAACTACTGATATAGGCATGGTGTCACCAATCAGATTCATGGTAGCGGGATCAAGCACAAACCATTGGTCGGTAGGGTCGGAAGATGTAGGGACTACAGAAGAAATCATGTTCATCGTGGAAACATGGTTAGGGGGATCTGGGGTTGGAAATACACCCAGAAGGGATGAATTCTTAACGAGTCTAATCCCCACACTCTCATATATCTGTGAGGATTGGCCTAGAAAAGGGACATTGTCACAGGGTGAAAAGTGGTGTCCGATGTACAAAAATCGAGTTGGTCAATGGTAACGATGCAACCCTGGTGGGGGAATTGCACAACGTGGAAGACAAATGATGAGACTGATGTCATGGAATAAAACCAGTTATGACCAAGCAAAAGATTGTAATCTAGTGGGGCTGCGACTAGTTCCATGTTGATGGCGTTAGCACTCAAATTGACCCTAAGGTTGTGGAAAGGTCTCTTCAAGGTAACACACAAAACCAAGATTTAGGAAACAAAGTTGGCTTCTATCTTTCCAAAGAGAGATCTCTCAATGTTTTTTTATCAAGGCCAGATATATGAAGTAAAATCAAGATTAGATTGTTGTTTGGTTGAAGCAAGACGAACATCCATTGGGCATTGGAGTCAAATATATTTAAGATGGTAAAGCGGCAATGATTTGCATAAGAATTCTTAACAGAGGTAGGGTAGCTACTCATTTACAGTCAAAAAGTTGTTTGTCTAGTGATAGGGAAGAAAATAAGAACAGTCCATTAACACATAGCATTATAAGATGAATTATGCATTAACTTTAGTAGAAAAGGTTTGTGGATGCTTGGAATCAAAGAAACAGAGCATAAACATATGAATTATGCCTCAATATACACTTATCCAAACATGAAAAGAAAACAATATGGAATAGATAACAAGGAAACATTCACATGAAGAAAAATAAGTACAGACTATAAAACAAACAACACAAGAATATCTACCTCAAATCATTTTGGTCGGCTCTGCCAATTTGATTAAAGAAGTATCTCAAATTTACACAGCACAAGGTCTCACGGGTTCCAACCAACCACCCTTTACTCTTCATTACATATGAATATATATAGGAGGTGATAACCTCAGCTCTCCAGCTCAAAATATTCTAACCTAGCTTGCAAAACAAAAAGTTGTTACAAAAATTGATGACACCTATACAAACAAGCCCATCTTCTCTGAGAATTAGTTACAACAGAAAATAACAAATGCTGACAAGTAGGCTTAACAGCCTTTACAAGTTCCCTCGAGCATTTACTATCCAGTAAAAAACTCTAGTAAATAAACAAAAATCCTTGGTAACTACTTTCTCAGGCTGCAAATCTTCATGATCCTCAAATATTCATGCATGAAATGTTAGTTTTTCTTTCCCATACTTCTCCACGAGCTTCCACTAGTCGACAGCTGGCAATTCTAACTTGGCCACTTCCTTCAGCAACACCTGCAATTCTGTATAGTCTCTATATGAATAGTTCTGAAGGTGTGTACATGATTCCTTGAAAATCATGACCAATTCAAATTCCTTTGTCAACTTCTCCACCACTATTTTTCTAGACATTGCTTGGGTCATGCCAGCAAAGTCTGTATAATCCATCCTGCACCCTATTAACCTGTTCTGGTACTCTTTCTGTGCCAACATGGTACCATTTTCTTCCCAAAAGAAAGAAAGTCCCTTCTTAAACAATGGGTCAAACCTATCCTTAAAATATTTCAATTTGTGTGCCATGACATCAATCCTGGCTTGAATAGTAATTACCTGCTGATGTTTATTTATCACCATCTTAGCCCAAATGATGGCAGACAATCTGTCCTTTATGCCTTCTTCCTTTACTTCATCTTCAATTAAGCCATTTAAGAACTCTATATCATTTTGAGCACATCCCACAGGATTCTTGTTTAGTTTTTCATTTGATGTTGTTACACTTTGCTTAGCTAGCTTGATTACAGCTTCCTTGTCTAGTACAAAGTCAAGGTAGGGCCTTAATTTGTCTGCCTCAACAATGATGTAATCTTGAATAATTTTCTTTGCTTTGCTTCCTATAGTGAAGCTTGACCTGTAGCTTGCTTCATTAGTTCATAATATTTGACCTGCAACTCTAGGTACTTAATTTCCCATGTTTTCCTCTCCTTCTCTTCTTCCGTGACTCTTCTTTCTATAGCTGTGCTCTGCTTATGCAACTTTACCACTTCTAAGTCCTTTAGAATTTCCTGTTCCATAGCCTGCACAATGGATAAATCCTTGGATTCAATGGAGGAAGGACAAACCATACTTTCCAATTATTTTCCCCTTTTTTGCAATTTCCCCTCCAAATCCTCTGACTTAGCTTTCCACTTCTTTTCACTCTCCACCATAAGAGCCATATCACTCAGCCACTGCTTTTCTTTCTCTTCAAATTTCTCCTTACAGTATTTTAGCTCATTCTTCAACCTTTTTGTTTTCTCCTCGAGCTCTGTCAGCTTAGATGCCTCTATCAGCAGGGTGGAAGGGATCTTTAACTTCTTCTTCAATGTCTAAATATCATTGTCTTTCTCATCCAGCAACTTTTGTATACTATCCCTCTTGTCTTCTTGGATTTCAGTGGCTAATAATGCATTCTACAACGTTTTGATTTGTGTCTTGTGGGCCTTATTTTCCACCTTTTCTAGTCTAAGCTGATTTTGAACCTTATTCTTACTAGTTTGTAACTTGGACAGCTCAATGGTATCCTTCAACAGTTTGGCATAGATAACATCCCCAGTCTCTTTGTGCAAGTGGATCATATCAGGAATGGGAATATCTTCCAAGTTCACTTTTAGTTCAGTGGCTTTGTTCTTGGTAGCTAAGTCCAAGTTCAAGGTGTTCCAGGCGTAGCTCCTGCTAGCTACCAAATACACATCTTTATTGGAAATATGCCTCACCTCTGCATATAGCTTAGACTCCTGTGAGGTTGCTTCTGTACTCTCTTTATAATCATTCAGCAACTCTGTTATGCTTTTTTCTTGTGTGGAAGGCTCAACAACTGCCCTATTAAACACATATTCCTTGATCTCGAAGTCAGCCAATTTGGACTTCACCTGCTGCTTTTTAGCTTGACCAGTTGACACCTGCACAATTTGCTACTCAATTTCTTCTACTTTCTACCTTTTTGAATGTCTTTTCATGTCTTTATCTATATCCATGACATCAATGATTTCCAGTTTGTTGGACCCTCCAGAGCCACTGGCAGGGGGTATGATTTCTCCAATTGATGGGACCAATCTAGATGAGCCAGGAAATGGGAATATGGTTTTCTGCACCAGAGAGGAGGAATCATCTTGTACATCTACATCCATATGTCCTTTGTTGGGATATACCATCCAGTTGGCAGTCTCTTCCATACCTGCAATCTCAACATGTATAAACCCCTTTACGTTGCTTTCTTTCCTTTTGTCTGAGATGATATTGTGGGGGTAATAGTTGATGGCTGCCTTTGTTCGGAATCCCATCTCTCTTACCATACACTCAATGGATGGAATGGAATCCTTACTCTTGACAATGAATGGGCCTATATCCCATGGGAATGCAATATCTCAGGCCTTTTTAAGGTCCAAAAAATGTTCAACTTCTACTCTTAGCTTCTACCTGATAAAATCCAGTGTAAATACTCTAGGGGTCAAAAAAGATGGAAGCACATAGGGTGAATGAGAAAACCCATAAACTCTGATTGCTGTGTTGTGTTCTGAGAGGAGCCAATCACCTATTTTCTTTCTCAGCAGAAGGCTGCAACATCTCCTTCATTTATGTTAACACTGGGCAATTTCTTCTGAAAGAAAACATAGTAAACCCCAGACATGAGGTTTTTCATGAATTTACTGTAGTCTTTGAGCATATCCTTTGTAAGCATTGGATTAGTCAGCTGCAAGTTCTCTTCATTAAAGGAAAGGAACATTCTCAGTAGATATGACTGGAATTTGAAGCTTCTAGTTTTGTGGAATTCCACTAGCTGAGAATGGATATTCTCAGCTAGGGACTCATCAAATTCAAGGCAGGCACACTGGATGGACCGACTGGGCTCATCAGACTCAAGTGGACATGTGATGAGGACAAACAATAGGCTCATTAAACGCTCAATGACATACATGTTTGTATCTAAACATAGGAACTGGCTTAACATAGTTATAACACATGTGGATTCTTCAGTAAAGAGACGGATTTCAACTCGGAAGGCATTGCTCTACAATGGGACACTAGGTTTTAGGCAGGCCATGTAGAACTTTGCTTCAATTCAACTGTGGACTGTCTGAAATATTAAATTGGGGATTCTTCCTTGTATATTTTAGATTTCTGGCAGAACTCATTCGGGATTGACAAGGCTTTCCTAACAATGAGGGGGTTGACTGGGCACAGGATATTTGAACTGGATGCATCCATAATTACCCTCTTAGAGGAGGAGTAATTGGTGGCTCACCAATTGATGAACTCAAGAAAATTTAGGGTTTGGTCGACTGCAAATAAATGGGAAAATGACTAGTAAACCTTATGCACATCTATATTCCATTCCATAATCAGCTTCAATCTATCCTTTATTGCCTCAATGGGGCCATTTTTCAAAACTGTATCATAAACCTCATCATCTTTATCTTCTAGCAGTTCATCTATCTTTTGGTGTTTGAAACCTGGGGGATCTACCTCTCCTAGGTGGTCTGATCTCCTAGTTGACTTGTCTACTTTTGCACAGTTGTCATCTGTCGTTTTCCAATGCAACCGAATCAAACAGTACTCAGATCCCCATGCATCCCATTTTTACATTATTTATCCTTTCCTTATCCATCTTGTACCTCTAGCGATAAAGGGATTCTTTGGGCCGTCCATCATACATGATCGATCTAGTACCGTCGATATATTTCTATTCTTAACCTCGCAGCCTCCCGCAATTTCCATCCTTTCACTTGTTTCCTTCCTCGCACCTTCAATCTGCGAATATAGTGGTGACCCTTGATCTGAGCCCAACATGCATCTCAGCTGTCCAAAGGTGTGGCTCCCACCAAGGTTCATAGATTTGGAAAGTGTCAACAATCCGCACATGTTAAATCTGCGAACTACACATCTATCGTTGATGCCTTTACCGACTCGATTTGCACCGTCGAAAGATGCAGTCCCTACCAAAACTTCGTAGATCTGAAAATTTCGTTGCCCCACGCATGTCTAATCACTGAAGTACTTGTCGTCCATAGATCTATCCTTCTTCCTGTTGATTTTATTTCCAACTTGCTCGCGAGCTAGCAACACTCTTCCCACACTTAAATCCCTCCTTCTTACATTCATGTAGAGTGCTCGGGGTCATCGATCTTCATTGCCATAGATCTACTCCATCCATTTATGCCCCCATATAACCTTGAGCGGGTTTTCACAGTCCATTTTCATTGCAATGTTAAAACTTAGGATTATTTAGCATTTTCATCCCGAACTTAGGAATAAACGCTCTGATCTCCTATTTACAACCTCTAGGTCACATAACTGGAAAAACTACGACCTTATTCATCGCTTTCAGGGATCTAAACTCTTCCAACTCTTCAAACCAAAATTGGTGCTAACAACTGGCTCCAATTGGGTATGTTATCCTCCCTGTGAGGTAGCAAACAACCCCGTAGAATCAGTGCCTGATCCATTGGGCCCCTACTTAAACTTCAAACCACTGTTCCTGCTTTTCTGGATATAAAAAAATAAAAGAAATGGCCACCCCTCCAAATCTCAGGGCCTTATCTTTGGGCTTCAAATCTCTTGGTTTACCATCTATACAAGCGCAACTGTAAAGCAATATATACAAACCATGATACAAAGGTTACTTGTCATCCTCAGGACAAGTAGTGCTTCAGAAATCTTCCATTTACAGTGCCCCCTATCAGCTGAGACCCATATTGATGCTCCAAAATGAAAGAATTTACACCTCTACATGCTGCAATGATGTATGGACCTACCCACATATCGTCAAATTTCCATGCTTATCCTCCCTGGGAGCATCCCACTTTAAGACCAAATCATCAATTTGGAATTGTTCTTCTTTCACCTTCCTATCAAAATTATTCTTCATTTTATCCTGATGCACTTGTACCTTTTCATAGGCTTTGTCTCTGATCTTATTCCACTCCATCATCTGATTTATCCTTCTCTGCATATGATTTGGTTCATCTTCCTGTCCCTGTAGCAACTTCATGACTGGCAATCCTAAATATGTGGGAAAAACAACTTCAGCTCCATGTACTAATTGGAATGGTGTTATTCCAATTTCCCTTTTTGTGTTAATCCTATCAACCCATAAAGCATATTTCATCTTTTTATGCCAAGCTCTTTTGTTCTCCTCTAACATCTTTTTAATTATTCTTACCAGGATTTTGTTAGAAGACTCAACCAATCCATTCCCTTGTGGATAATAGGCAGTAGAATGGTTCAGTCTTATGTGGTACTTATGGCATAAACTTATCATTCTCTTAGATCTGAAGGTAGCTGCATTATCTGTCACAATTCTTCTAGGGCATCCAAACCTAGCCAAAATGTTATTCTATAGAAAGTCCATGATTACAGCATCAATTTCTCTCCTTGTGGGAATGGCTTCAATCCATTTTTTGAAATATGATGTTGCTGTCAGAATCCATCTATGTTGACCTGAGGAATTTGGGTTGATTTCCCCAATGAAGTCTAACCCCCACTGCTGGAAGGGTTCCTCTACTGAAATTGGATTAAGAGGAAGTGAAACCAGTTTCCTCTTGACATCAAAGATCTGACACTGATGACATGTGGTGGTCTCTTTATAAACATCATAAAACATAGTGGGACAATAAAACCAGCTCTCAGAATTTTATTTGTTGTTACCTTCCATGAGTGGTGTCCACCACAATCTCCTTTATGGAATTCTTTCATTATCTGCTAAGATTCATCCTCCAATAAGAAATTCAACAATATACCACTATGGTCTTTCCAGTACAAGTACTGATCCATAATGCATAACTTTGTAGCTTTTAGCTTCACATATCTAGCTCTTGTTTTACTTAATCCTGCAGGAGCTTGTAAATTTTGCAACACATATACAATATCAAAGTACCATGGAGACATAGAAAAATCCAGCCTTACTTGTATCCCTATGTCAAGCTGGTTTGAATTACTGGTCAAGAAGTTGAGTTGTAAAGATTCAAAGTTAGCTTCAGTCATCATTTTGGCCAGCCCTTGTCCCTTAATCAACTTGGTAGGCTTGATCTCAAGATCATACTCCAACAATACAACAATCCATTTTTCCCTCTTCCCTTCTAGATCTGGTTGGGTAAGAATGCTATTTAATGCATTATTGGGAACGTGTGCAACCATGTGTGAATGAAGAATGTATACCCTGAAATATTTCAAAGATTTCACCAAAGCATAGGCCTACTTTTCCATGATATCATATTAAAACTCCCCTTCTCTCAATGTTGATGTATATGTAACTTCGGAATGTATTTCACATATATGTATATTGTATTCCTATAGAGATGGTATTATTCCTCTATAAGGAAGTGTCGTCATTTATATTGTAAGTGTCGTAACTTATACTTGATGGGTTATTAGACCACCTTATTTGGGGTCGGCCCTGTATAAGTCATGTGGGTCAAAGGGTTATTAGACCACCCTATTGGGGGTCGGCCCAATCAGCATTATGTTATGTGATAAAGTTCGAGCCTACATGAGTTAGGTAAAAAGGCAAGTCAAGTCAAGTATAAATAGAGTGCGGGAGGCACTCTATTTACTCACTCACTTCTCACACATGCTCTCAAGGAGGAGAGGCGCACTTATGGAGGAGGAGGATTGCTGCTAGGTTATGGCTATCTCTATTGGTTGGTTGTATCATTGCTCTATCTATCTCTGAGGAAGTTATTGGGGTTTTTCACCTTTATGGTTTTCCCCAAGTAAATCTTTGTGTCTCTTGTGTGCTTGCATTATTGTCTCCATGATTGATATGCTGTAGATATGCTGTACATGTTGTTCTCTCAGTTAAGATCCTAGATCATATTGAAGTAAATTCATAAAATTTAACATGGTATCAGAGCTAGCCTGAAAGAAGGCATGATATGGCATGTATGACACTTGTTACACTTACGATGCTAGGGCTTGATATAGCAAAAACCAGTCATCGTAGCACTTTCGCTATAAATCCGTTTTGGCGAAGTTTTCGGATCTGAAATTGTTACAGGCCGAAGCTAAGATCTCCAGGTATCTTGTGTCCAAAGGACAACCTCTAATTCGTTGTACTTTGTGATTTATGATCTGTACAATATAGGGTTTCTGCCTCTTCCAGATCTGAGTCAAAATCAGGTGACCTTGGGAAAAAGGTCATAACTTGGGCTAGGAAGCTCCAAATGAAATTTCGTGAAAAGTGACAGGTAGTAAACAGGCCGATCTATCTCATAAAGAGTTTTCAGAGGCCGAAGGTCAAACAGTGACACATGGCACGCCGTACAAGTTCGCTCTCCTGTATTATCCCATAAACAGGTCACGTTGCGACACTTGGCATATCTCTCTCTCAGAGAATCCAATTGAGGTCAGATCTGTCAGGATGGAAAGATAACAGGCTGAGCTATCTCAGAAAACTTTTTCAGAGGCCGAAAGTCAAATAGTGACACGTGGCACGCCGTACAAGTTCGCTCTCCTGTATTTTCCCAAAACAGGTGACGTTGCGACATTTGGCATAACTCTCTCTCAGAAGATCCAATTGAGGTCAGACCTGTCAGGATGGAAAGCTAACAGGTCAGGCTATCTCAGAAAACTTTTTCAGACCCTGTGGATCAAAAATTTCGGAGTTACACCAGAAACAATCAGGTACATATTTCTGTCAAAACAGAATTATTTTTTTGTACCTTCATTCATGGCTTCCGGAATTTAGGGCTTTGAAGAAAGTTGGAATTTTTGTAATCGGAGACCACGGCTGGATACTACTCATCAAAATAGAAATTTAGAGACCAAGATCAGAATTTTTGGCTGGGTAGAAGGCCGGGTTTGATCAGACCCTAGTTCGGGACTTTGATCAGAAAAATGGAAAATTAGGGCTTTTGTAAAAATGGGAATTTTTGAAATCTGAGACCACGGCTGGAAGCTCCTCAGAAAAATAGAAGCTTAGAGCTTTGGATCAAACATTTTGATTGGGTAGAAGAGTGGGCTTCATCAAACCCCAGTTCAGGGTCACGTCCAATGAATCTGGAAGTTTCAAAGGCAAAATTGAGGAGTAAAACTTTGCAGTCTTCAAATTCTGAATATATCAGTTTGATCAGTTCATCAAGGCGCATATTCCTATCCTTTCGGAAGTTTGAAATTCAAAGTTTGAATTTTTGGGGCCTCTCTGACAAACCCATATCCAGCTCCAGGTCCAGTTCTTGCAAATCAAGTGGATTGGGTTGATCCTAGAAGAAGATGGATTGGTCACTTGCATAAGTGAAGAAGTTAATGTTTCAGAGGGAGATTAGGCTAAGGCCTTACATAAGAATATTACAAGTGATCTCGACAGGTATGACTCATCAAGGTATGTTTTGAGATTTGTTCATAATTAAGTTTATGGTATGTTTGTCTTCATGTTATCACGGTTAGTACAATCTTGATTTTAGACTTATCATATCACCTTAATAAAATTATGAATGCATGATAGAAGTCATTCATTTATTAGGAGTATGAAACTTATGTTTGTACTAACACATTGTGATGTTGTATGAGTTTTATGTTGTCTACTAACATGAAAGGTACACCAAGAAGACAAATCATGTTCTAGTTCAAGAACATATGATCATGAGGACAAAGATTCATCCATTGCCATGGATCTCATAGAAGATCCATTCTCGAGGTATGTATAACTTAGTTTTATAATGGTTAACTTATGAGACATGCAGGTTACTAGCACAAGTCACTAAAGAGAACCAGAAGACATTATGCGGGTATGTTAGACATAAATAGCTAGCATGCTAATCCAGGTATGTTTTTCCTATATCAAGCTAAAATCCTACCTTGTGTTAGGATCTTATACTGTTGTTGATAATAATTATTCATGAAGTCATAGGTTTGAATAATCATGGTTGGATGTATATTATTATAATTGATGATATGACTAACCAGAAGAATCATGAAAGTATAGGCTTGAATAATCACAGGTTTTATGCATTTTATATCTTATCTTGATTGATGATTCAACTAACCTGAAGAGTCATAGGCTTGAGTAATTACAGGTTTAGACATGTTATGTTTCTTATGATTTGACTAACCATAAGAATCCTTGAATGCTCATGCTTATTATTTCTGTTTGAAATGATCATGACTATACATGCTTGAGATTATTGTGTTTTAATAGTATACTAATGAATGTATGATTTTATATGAGATCACAAGGATAACACATTCATGATACTAATAAGCATGCATAGGGACCAAGGATGAATATGAGTTCAAGAACAGGTAATTCAGGAAGCAAAGATCAAGAGGGAGCACACTCCAGTTGCTCCTGCCAGAAAGCAAAGGAGCACACTCTAGTTGTTCCTGCAAGAAAGCAAAGGAGCACACTTCAGTAGTTTTTGCAAGGATGCAGATATTCAGAGGGAGTTGATCATCTCTCTACATTTCACAACAGAAAGGTGTAGAAGAAGCTACCTCAGATTAGGACTCCAGCAGCTCCTGCAAGGAAGCAAAGACTCAGAGGGAGTCCACCCAATGAACAAACAAAGATAAGTATTTGAATTGTCATTTCTTAAATAATACTGTTCAATAATGTATATACTGATGTTCCTAGAATTAGGTTGTGTATTATGCATATTAGAATAATTGCATTGATGAACAGTATACTACTAATATGCATGGGTAAGTAGCCTATGGCACTGTACAACATTCCATTGCTACTTATCTAGAATGAAACCTCTTTGCTGACATGTTGGGAGTTGTGCACACTCTTAACAATGTTCTGGTAGAGATTGGAAGGCATCTAGAAAGTTACGGGATATGGATAAATGTTGTATTGAAGCATTGGCTAAGATAATTGCATGACTGTATGGCATATTTCTTTATGTGTAAGAATTTGTTCTGAAAACTATAAGATGTTTTCTAATCATGCAATTTAACTTGTTGTGTAGGAAAGATCATATGCCATCTCCTACAAAAGGACTACAACATTTGTTCCAGCAAGAAAGATATCTATTGAAGATATTGAAGTTCCCAGGATCTGGGATGAAGAAATGGAATGCCATGATCCGTAGATCATGAAGAAGATGTTTGGGATGCAGTCCCAAGACCTGACAGGGAGTCATATGTATGCAGATTGAAGAAAGCCTTGTATGGCTTGAAGCAAGCTCCCAGAACTTGGTATGGTGAAGATAGATTGATTGCCGACACGCAGCGGAAGCTTACTACCGAGTTCGAGATGAAGAACTTGGGGATGATGCACTATTTGTTTTTGGCATGGAGGTGTGGCAAAGTGCAGATAGAATCTTCCTTGGACAAGGGAAGTATGCAGTAGAGATCCCAAAGAGGTTCGGGATGATGGATTGCAAGGCCATGGCCACACCTATGGCATCGAATCTGAAGCTTCTATGTAATGCTTCATCTGAGTCAGTTGATGTCTCTATGTATCGTCAGATGATTGGGTCCTTGATGTACCTGACGAACACGAGACCAGACATTTGCTTTGCTGTGAACACATTGAGCCAGTTCCTGACGGATCCGAGAAGTGTTCACCTGGTTACTGTAAAGCATGTTCTGAGGTACCTGAAGGGTACAGTGGATTATGGGCTCAGGTATGAGGCGAATCAAAAGTTTAACCTGGAAGGTTATGTTGATTCAGATTGGGCTGGCAGTGCTGCAGACAGGAAGAGCACATCTGGGTGCTGCTTCAGTATGGGATTAGGTGTGATCTCTTGGTTTAGCAGGAAGCAGTCCTGCGTAGCACTGAGTACAGCTGAGGCAGAGTATGTTGCAGCCTGTTCAGCTAGTTGTGAGGCAGTATGGCTACGGAAGCTACTGTCTGAGTTATTTGATCTCCCGTTGGAGGCTACTGGTATCTTCTGTGATAACCAGAGTTGTGTGAAGCTGTCCGAGAACCCAGTGTTTCATGACAGGTCGAAACACATAGAGATCAAATATCACTATATCAGGGATATGGTGCAGAGAGGAGCTGTGAAGCTCCTGTATGTTGCGACGGACGAGCAGATTGCAGATGTGCTGATGAAGCCACTAGCCAGGGTGAAGTTCGAGTACTTCAGAGAGAGGCTTGGCGTGCTTCAGATCAAGGATACTTCGAGGAAGAAGTGATGGACACATTTGCTGAAGCCATTCCAAGCATGTTGGAAGGAGGATCCTTCACATGGCTGTGGATGTAAGCACTGGATGATGAGCATCAGGATGATGTTCTGGTTTCTGCTTGGATATGATCAGTTGGATCATTTTATCTATGTATGTATGCATCATGTTGGATGCTTGGACCATGTATCTGTATATGTATCAGGTGGATACATTGTATGATCAGGTGGATCATGTATGGTGATATGTATCATGTATTTGTATTTGTATCAGGTGGATACATTGATGATCAGGAGGATCATGTATGATGATATGTATCAGGTAGATACTTGGTATGCATCAGGTAGATGCATTGATGATCAGGAGGATCATGTATGATGATATGTATCAGGTAGATACTTGGTATGCATCAGGTAGATGCATTGATGATCAGGAGGATCATGTATGATGATATGTATCATGTATTTGTATCAGGTGGATACATTGATGATCAGGAGGATCATGTATGATACTTGGTATGCATCAGGTAGATGCATTGATGATCAGGAGGATCATGTATGATGATATGTATCATGTATTTGTATCAGGTGGATACATTGATGATCAGGAGGATCATGTATGATACTTGGTATGCATCAGGTAGATGCATTGATGATCAGGTGGATCATGCAGCAGGATGTTGCAGTGATGATCAGGATGATCATAGATGACGAGCTTCAGGATGTTGCTCCAGATGACATGCAGCAGGACGTTGCAGTGATGATGATCAGGATGATCATGGATACATCAGGATGATGTATGGTGAGTATCAGGTTGATACTCTATGGCCGTGGATCAGGTTGTGCAGATGAGCATGTAATTCGTTGCCCTGGGAGATTTGCAGATGGTCTTTCGAGGTTTTGCCTATGGCATGTAATTCGGTGCCCTGGGACATCTGGCAAATGCTCTTTCGAGGTTTTGCTCTGGGAGGACATGTAATTCGTTGCCCTGGGAGATCTGCAGATAGTATTTCGAGGTTTTGCCTATGGCATATAATAGCGCCCTGGGATATCTGGCAGATGCTCTTGCGAGGTTTTGTCCTATGGAATGTAATTCGTTTCCCTGGGAGATCCAATAGGTTGGGCTGTGTGCCCGTAATCAGTCCTGGGATGCTCTTGCGAGGTTTTGCCATGACCACATGTAATTCGTTGCCCTGGGAGATTTCAGGTCGGAGTTGTGTACCCATAACATCCTGAGATGCTCTTGCGAGGTTTTGTGGTGGACCACATGTAATTTGTGCCCTGGGAGATTTCAGGTCGGAGTTGTGTACCCGTAACATCCTGAGATGCTCTTGCGAGGTTTTGTGGTGGGGTCACATGTAATAGCGCCCTGGGAGATCTTACAGGTCGGAGTTGTGTACCCGTAACATCCTGGGATGCTCTTTCGAGGTTTTGTGACGCACATAATAAGTCCTGAGGATTCCACAGTATGGCCAGTGATGATGAAGACCTGCAGGTGGTGGGCCTACATCCAGTATGAAAAAGGACTGGCTCTGTAGAACTTCCTATGACGAGTAGATTCAGAGATTGATTGAGATAGCAGCAGCAGTGACGATGATGATGACTCGATGATGATTATCCAGTGACGATGATCCAAAGAAGATGACTTGTGCTAGAAGAACTGTGCTGAGAAATACCTTCCTAGTTAAGAGGGAGTGTTGATGTATATGTAACTTCGGAATGTATTTCACATATATGTATATTGTATTCCTATAGAGATGGTATTATTCCTCTATAAGGAAGTGTCGTCATTTATATTGTAAGTGTCGTAACTTATACTTGATGGGTTATTAGACCACCTTATTTGGGGTCGGCCCTGTATAAGTCATGTGGGTCAAAGGGTTATTAGACCACCCTATTGGGGGTCGGCCCAATCAGCATTATGTTATGTGATAAAGTTCGAGCCTACATGAGTTAGGTAAAAAGGCAAGTCAAGTCAAGTATAAATAGAGTGCGGGAGGCACTCTATTTACTCACTCACTTCTCACACATGCTCTCAAGGAGGAGAGGCGCACTTATGGAGGAGGAGGATTGCTGCTAGGTTATGGCTATCTCTATTGGTTGGTTGTATCATTGCTCTATCTATCTCTGAGGAAGTTATTGGGGTTTTTCACCTTTATGGTTTTCCCCAAGTAAATCTTTGTGTCTCTTGTGTGCTTGCATTATTGTCTCCATGATTGATATGCTGTAGATATGCTGTACATGTTGTTCTCTCAGTTAAGATCCTAGATCATATTGAAGTAAATTCAGAAAATTTAACACTCAATACCCTACTAAAATATGCTATAGGCTGCTCAACATTTTGGTTATTTCTTCACAATAGGACTCCAGCTACAGTATGCTTAGATGCATAAGAAAAAACTAGGAAATCTCTAGTGAAATCTAGACTAGCTAGGATTGGAGATTCAGTGATGGCACTTTTAATACCCCTGAATGATTCTCTAGCATCTTCTATCCATTTTATCTGATTCTCCTTCTTCAACATGTTAGTAATATTTCTCAATATCTCAGCAAAGCTGGGAATGAATCTCCTCAGGAAACCTACCTATCCAATAAAGGACTGCACTTCCTTCTTGCTCCTAGGCTCCTCAACCTTCAAAATTGCACTGATCCTTTCTAGATCAATCTTAATGCCATCCTTCGAAATAATATGCCCAAGCAATTTAGCTTCATCTAGTGCAAAATTAGACTTTTTGGGGTTTAGTGAGATACCATATTTTTTGCACTTCATAAAGACTTTCTCCAAATTCCTGATATGTTCCCTATCATACCTGGAATAAACAATGATATCATCCATGTAAACAACCACAAATTTATCTCCTTCATTCATCAGCCCAAAGGGAATTTTGGCATACATGAATGTACCCCATGGTGTGGTAAAAGCAGTGTTCTCTTGTTCTTCTGGGCATACTTTCATGGGGTTATAGCTTGAGAACCCATCCATAGTTAAAATCCTTTCAAACCCTACCACATTTTGCAGAATGTGCTCCATCTTTTGTAGTGGGTAATTGTCCTTCAAAGAAACTTTGTTGAGGTTTTTGAAATCAATACTGAGTATGATCTCCCCATTTTTCTTTCTAACAGGCACCAAGTTAGCTAGCCATTTTGAAAACCTCAAGGTTACAATAATCTTAGCATTGAACAACTTCTTGATCTCCTTTTCTATCACATGCAAAAACTTGGTGTTTACTCTTCTTAACTTCTATCTGAAAGGATTTTCTCCAGGCTTTATTGGAATGGTATGCTATATGATAGAGGTATCATACTCTTTCAGGTCTTCATATCTCCACGAAAATACATCTGTGTATTTCTTCATCAAATTGATGTATTCTTCTTTCTCTTTTGCAGGTAATTTCTTGGACAATCTCACGATTCATGGATATTCTTCAGTGCCTAAGTTTTGGTATTCAACAATGTCATCAACAGGTTTAACTTTAGGATTCTTAGCAACATCATTCTGATCAAACAACTTCTCCAGCAGAATCAGGCCTCTTGGGATAAAGTTACTCTTCAATTGAATTATATCTTTTCCTCCTAACACGTTCCGCCATTCCTTGTTTTTAGCTTCTTCAACTTTAGGCGATTCACCATCTTGGAAGCACTCTACATTTTCATTTTCTGAATCGATCTAGGTGTTCACAAATTCGTCAGACATTTCCAAAATCTCTTTATTTGCATATCATCATAAAAAACCTACCAGTATTTGGAGTTGTCTGGTATTGAGGGTCTGTTCACAATTTCAACTTTATACTTTTTCTAAGAATAAATAGGGGCTTTGAAACCACCGGCAGTCGTGGCCAGAGAGTCTGCTACTTGATTTTCAATTCTGGGAACCACCCTGATTTTATGCTTTGTGAAATAGTTTCCAAACATGTCCCAAAATTCATTCCTATAGGATCTCATTTTGGGATGTTTTGTTTGGAAACTATCATTCACTTGATTCACCACAAGCTTTGAATCCCCAAATACTTCTATTCGCTTTGCTCCTAGGCCTTTCAAAGCCTGCAAACCTAGCAACAAAGCCTCATACTCAACCACGGTATTAGTACATTCAAAAGTCAGTATATAAGAAAAGGATTTAAATTCTTTGGATGGAGATATAATCCAAACACCTGCCCCAACCCCATTTTTACTTAGATACGCATAAAAGTACATAGTCCACAACCCTTCTTCATTATCTTTATTCTCCAAGGATTCTTTCCTTTTTGCGAACTCCTCATCCTCCTTAACTTCTATTTGCACAGGAACTTCAGGATCGGTGTATGGCCCATCATTGAAAAATATAGAGGATCCCAAATTAGTGTCAACAACATAAATAGGGTGATTTTCAGGCTTATCCTGACTACTAACCACATAGGCTAGTTGTTTTTCTCTGTATAACCTTCTATTATTCCAAACAGGGGTATAGTGGCATATGAAAAATCCATTTGCATAGTTCCTTTTAATTTTCATTGCCAAGATCTTGATAACATCATACCAAACTTTGCAGGAATATCAGCTACTACAACATCCATCACAATGCTTTTAGCCGGGAGCTGTGCAAGAGTTACCACCATATTCTTTATTAATCCCAAACACCTTACCTTCCTAGAATCAAAAGAAAACAAGTCTTTATAAGGCCTAGTAACCTCCAAACCCAAACTTTCCACTACTATTTTTGGCATTAGATTATGAGATGCACCAGAATCTAACATTGCATTATGCAAAATCATATCATGGATATTCAAAATTAGATAAAATGTGGGAACTTCTTCATCATCTGTATCTTCAATTTTAGGTCCAGAGACAATAGTGGGAGCATCATCTGTTACTTCTAAAATATTTGGTTGCCACTCACCTTGATTCTTGACCATTTTAGTAATTTCTTCCCTGTATTCATTATTCCTCAACAACTCATTAAAGCGGATAGAAATCTTAACCTTTGATAACTATGACTTCAAATTGAAGGATAAAATTGGTTTATCCACCTCAATTGGCCTTGACTGTTTACTTTCATTTGGTTGTTGTTCCTTATTTTATGGGTTCTCTTGTATAACAACCTCCTTCTTCTTTTCTTTCTGTTTTTCTGAATTCTAAGGGTGTTGGAAAGTTGTTTTGGACTTGACGTTCCTTTATTTGTTATCACATCATGATTTCTCAGCTTTAATTTTCTCTGAAAATCATCAATGGCATTCTGATATTGTTCTGAATCTAGCTCTGAAATAACACTATCATTTTCTTGGGTGAATAAATTGTGTTATTTTTCAGTTAGATATATCTCAGGATCAATGTCATCAAAGTGATGAATCTGGTTATCCATTGGATCTTCTTGCTCTTCCTCATTAACCAAATTTTCAGGGAATGGTGGTCTTATTTGCTGATCTTCGGGGTTCCTTTGGTTTCTTTGAAGCAATGGCCTTCTAAAATTGGGATTCCTTATTTGGTTTTCAGGTTTCTCTCTATTTTGTGGTATGTTATCTAGGGCCAACCTATCCATCAATTTCTCCATAGTTTTCATCATCATTTCAAATTTAACATCACTTGCAGAGGAAGAAGTAGAAGTGGATGGTTGGATTTATTGTCTTTCCTTATCTGTCTCTACCCTATTTTTCAGTTTTCCTGAGGCCATTAAATTTGCTTCCACTTCTAGAGCATCCTTCAACATATCTGACAAAGTGGCTGACTTCTTATCTCTCAACATACATGAAAAGTCTCCATCAAAGGATTCTGCATAATGGAGCTTGGAAGCACCTACCAAGGGTTTAATATCAACTGGAATGGAGTTGTACACCCTCATAAATCTGCTAGAAAACTCATGTACAGATTCAAATTTTCCCTTCTTTAAATGGTCATATTGAGATAATATTTGTAAGGGACTCTTCTTGGCCTCCCACCTATCCAAAAACAATGTCTGGAATGCTTCAAAGGTAAGGATAGAGGCTGCTAGTAAATCTTTAAACCATCTCTTTGCCTCCCTTGACAAAATTTGAGCAAACAACATCATATTCACATCATTATAATCTACTTCTTCCAGGTCAATGAAATATTCAAATCTATCCATATGCTATCTTGCTGTAAAATTTCCATCTCCATCATATCATGAAATTATATGTGACTAATTCTGAGGGAGGTCGTGCAAAACAGCTGGCAAAGCCAGAGGTGCAAACCTAGCTGCCATTTGTCTAGGTGGATACTATACTACAAGAAGTTTCTAAGGAGTATTTTGAGGTGGATTTCCAACAAGGTTTGTAATATGTGGCTAAGAGGTTAGAGAGTAAGGGTTATTTTCTTCAACTTTCACAATGTTCTGTAAATTCTACCACAAAGGATTTAGCAAGTATGACTCGAACCTATTTGGATTTATCTCTGTTTTCTCTAGGCCTGACTCTGATTTCGACCTTAATAAATATTCTCTAACACTTACTTCTGAATCCAAGTCTTGAAACCCATAAAATATTTCTTGAGATAAAGAGATTTCAAAATTAGAAATGTTAGCTTTCTCTTTTCCACTTCTACGTCTTAACAAACTTTCTGGGTTTTCCACACCTAGTAAAATATCAAGATTAGGATTACCTCTTGTATGGATCCTTCTAGAGCCCGGGATTCCTTCTGAAACCTTCTTTAAAAATCAACGTGGAGTTTCTAATCTCCCCAGTGCAGTTACCTTTAACAGAAATCCTGATGAGTTGAGTCTCCAGGGAAAATGTACAACCTTCTTCAAGTGTAGAAATATATGTTTTCCCATAGAAATCCTTTCTTTCTACGAAAACTTGAAATATTTGTCGTTTCTCCCAGGGACAACATGACTTTCATTCCTTGGTAACGACGGTAGTAATGTTAGCACTCAAATTGAGCCTAAGGTTGTGGAAAGGGCTCTTCAAGGTAACACACAAAACCAAGCTTTAGGAAAGAGAGCCGGCTTCCATATTTCCAGAGAGGGATTTCTCAATGTTTGTTTATCAGGGCCAGATATATGAATTAAAATCAAGATTAGATTGTTGTTTGGTTGAACAAAAGGTGAACATTCATTGGGAAATGGATTCAAATATATGTAAGATGGTAAAGTGGCAATGCTTTGCATAAGAATTCTTAACATAGGTAGGGTAGCTACTCATTTACAGTCAGAAATTTGTTTGTATGGTTATAGGGAAGAAAATAAGAACAATCCATTAACACAGAGCATTATAAGATGAATTCTTCATTAAATTTAGTAGAAAAGGTTTGTGGATGCTTGGAATCAAAGAAACAAAGCATAAACATATGAATTCTTCCTCAATATACACTTATCCAAACATGAAAAGAAAACAATATGGCATAGATAACAAGGAAACATTCACATGAAGAAAAGGAAGTATAGACTGTAAAAAAAACAAACAAGAATCTCTGCTTCAAATCACTTTTCTTGGCTCTGCCAATTTTAATAAAGAAGTATCTCAAATTTATACAACACAGGGTCTCACGGGTTCCAACCAACCACCCTTTACTCTTCATTACATATTAATATATATAGGAGGTGATAACCTCAACTCTCTGGATCGAAATATTCTAACCTAGCTTGCAAAACAGAAAGTTGTTACAAAAATTGATGACACCTATACAAACAGGTCCATCTTATCTGAGAATTATTTACAACAGAAAACAACAAATGCTGACAAGTAGGCTTAACAGCCTTTACAAGTGCCCTCAAGCATTTACTAGCTAGTAACAAAATCTAGTAAATAAAAAAAAATCCTCAGTAACTACTTTCTCAGGATGCAAATCTTCGTGATCCTCGAATCTTCATGCATGCAATGTTAGTTTTGCTTTCCCATACTTCTCCACGAGCTTCCACTGGTTGGCAGCTGGAAATTTTGATGTGGCCACTTCCTTCAGCAACACCCGCAATTTTGTATGGTCTCTATATGAATAGTTTTGAAGGTGTGTACATGCTTCCTTGAAAATCATGACCAATTCAAACTCCTTTGTTAACTTATCCACCACTGTTTTTCCAGACAGTGCTTGGTTCATGCCAGCAAAGTCTATATAATCCAACCTGCACCCTATTAACCTATCCTGGTACTCTTTCTGTGTTAGCATAATACCATTTTCTTCCCAAAAGAGAGGCAATCCCTTCTTAAACAATGGGTCAGACATATACTTGAAATATTTCAATTGGTGTGACATGACATCAATCCTGGCCTGAATAATATTTACCTATTGATGTTTATTTATCACCCTCTTGGCCCAAATGATGGTAGACAATCTGTCCTTTATGCATGCTGCCTTTAATTCATCTTCATTTAATCGATTTAAGAACTCTATAGCATTTGTAGCACATCCCACAGGCTTCTTGTTCAGTTTTTCATTTGTTGTTGTTACACTTTTCTTAGCTAAATTGATTACAGCTTCCTTGTCTAGGACAAAGTCAAGGTAGGGCCTTAATTTGTTTGCCTCAGCAATGATGTCATCCCAAATAAATTTCTTTGCTTCCTGTAGTGAAGCTTGACCCGTAGGCTATTTCATTAGTTCATCATATTTGACCTACAACTCTAGGTACTTAGTTTCCCATGTTTTCCTCTCCTGCTCTTCTTCTGTGACTCTGCTTTCTAGAGCTGTGTTCTGCTTCTGCAACTTTACCACTTCTAATTCCTTTATAATTTCCTATTCCATAGCCTGGACAATAGAGAAATCCCCGGGTTCTTTGCCCTTTTCTTGCAATTTCCCCTCCAAATCCTCAGACTTAGATTTCCACTTCTTTTCACTCTCCACCATAAGAGCCATATCACTCAGCCATTGCTTTTCTTTCTCTTCAAATTTTATTAATTTGGCCTTACAGTCTGTTAGCTCATTCTTCAACCTTTCTCTTTTCTCCTCGAGCTCTATTAGCTCAGATTCCTCTATCAACTGGGTGTAAGGGATATTTAACTTCTTCTTCAATGTCTCAATATCATTGTCTTTCTCATCCAACATCTTTTGTATACTATCCCTCTTGCCTTCTTGGATTTCAGTGGCTAATAATGCATTTTGCAGCTTTTTTATTTGTGTCTTGTGGTCCTTATTTTCCACCTCTTCTAGTCAAAGCTGATTTTGAACCTTACTCTTACTAGTTTGTAACTTGGACAACTCAATGGTAGCCTTCAACAGTTTGGCATAGATAAAATCCGTAATCTCTTTGTGCAAGTGGATAATATTAGGAACAAGAATATCTTCCAAGTGCACTTTTTAGTTTAGTGGCTTTGTTCTTGGTAGCTAAGGCCAAGTTCAAGGTGTTCTGGGAATAGCTCCTGCTAGCTACCAAAGACACATATTTATTGGAAATCTGCCGCACCTCTCCATATAGCTTAGACTCCTCTGAGGCTGCTTTTGTACTCTCTTTATACTCATTCAACAACTCTACTATGCTTCTGTATTGTGTGGAAGGCTCAGCAGCTTCCCTATTAAACACATATTCCTTGATCTCGAAGGAAGGAAATTTATCCTTCACCTGCTTATTTTTAGCTTGACCAGTTGACACTTGCACAATCTGTTGCTTAGGGTCTTCTACTTTCTGATTTTTTGAAGCTCTTTCTGTGTCTTTATCTATATCCATGACATCAATGATTTCCAATTTGCTCGACCCTCCAGAGCCACTGGCAGGGGGTATGATTTCTCCAATTGCTGGGACCAAGCTAGATGAGCCAGGAAGTGGGAATATGGTCATCTGCACCAGAGAGGTGGAATCATTCTGTACATATACATCCATCTATCTTTTGTTGGGGTATTCCAACCAGTTGGCAGTCTCTACCATACTTGCAAGCTCAACATGTATAAACCCCTTTCTGTTGCTTTCTTTCCTTTTGTCTAAGATGATATGGTGGGGGTCATAGTTGATGGTTTCCTTTGTTTGGAATCCCATCTCTCTTACCATACACTCAATGGATGGAATGGAAGCCTTACTCTTGACAATGAATGGGCCTACAACCCATGGGAATGCAAATATCTAAGGCCTTTTTAGGGTCCAAAAAATGTTCAAATTCTACTCTTAGCTTCTGCCTAATAAACTCCAGTGTAAATACTCTAGGGGTCAAAAAAGATGGCAGCACATAGGGTGAATGAGAAAACCCATAAAATCTGATTGTTGTGTTGTGTTCTAAGAGAAACCAGTCACCTATCTTCTTCTCAGGAGAAGGCTGCAACATCTCCTTCATTTCTGTTAACACTCTGGGCAATTTCTTCTAAAATAAAACTTAATAAACCTTAGACATGAGGTTGTTCATCAATTTATTGTAGTCTGTGAGCATCTCCTTTGTAAGAATCAGCTTAGGAAGCTGCAAGTTCTCTTCATTAAAGGACATGAACATTCTTAGCAGATATAAATGGAATCTCAAGCTTCTAGTTTTGTGGACATCCACTAGCTGAGAATGGATATTCTCAGCTAGGGACTCATCAAATTTAAGGTAGGCACACTAGATGGACTGACTAGCCTCATCAGACTCAAGTGGACATGTGTTGAGGACAAACAATAGGCTCATTAAAGGATCAGTGACATACATGTCTATATCTAAACCTAAGAACTGGCTTAACATAGTTATAACACATGTGGATTATTCAGTAAAGAGATGGATTTCAACTGGGAAGGCATTGCTCTACAATGGGACACTAGCTTTCAGGTAGGCCCTGTAGAAAATTTGCTTCAATTCGACTGTGGAATGTCTAAAATATTGAATTAGGGATTATTCCTTGTATTCTTTGGATTTTTGGCAGAACTCATCCGAGATTGACAGGGATTTCCTAACAGTGAGGGGATTGACTGGGCATAGGATCTTTGAACTGGATGCATCCATAATTACCCTCTAGGAGGAGGAGTAATTGGTGGCGCACCAATCGACGAACTCGGGACAGTTTAGGGTTTGGTCGACTGCAAATAAATGGAAAAATGACTGGTAAACCTTATGCACATCCATATTACCTTCCCTAATCAGCTTCAATATATCCTTTACTTTTTCAATGGGGCCATTTGTAAAAACTGTATTATAAAACTCAACATATTTATCTTCTAACAGTTCATCTATCTTGTAGTATTCGAAACCTGGGGGCTCTACCTCTCCTAGCTCAGCCATTTAAATAGCTTTCTAGTGAGACAAGATGCCTACCTGGTTACTGACATTAGGTCTGAGCTCCTGGTTGAGTTGTCTGCTTCTGCATAGTCATTATCTGTCGTTTTCCAGTGCAACCAAATCAAACAGTACTCAGATCCCCGTGCATCCCATTTTTATATTATTTATCCTTTCGTTATCCATCTTGTACCTTTAGAAATAAATGGATTATTTGGGCCTTCCATCCTGCATGGTCGATTTGGTACCATTGATCTCTTTCCATGCTTAGCCTCATAGCCTCCCACAATTTCCATCCTTTCACTTGTTTCCTTCCTTGCACCTTCAATCTGTGAATCTAGTGGTGACAGTTCATCTCGGCCTAACATGCATCTCAGTCATCCAAAGGTGCAGCACCCACCAAGGTTCACAGATTTGGAAAGTGTCAACAATCCCCGCATGTTTAATATGCAAACTACACATATTCTCTCGATGCCTTTCTCTGCCATATTTGCACCGTCGAAAGATGTTGTCCCTACCAAAACTTTGAAGATATAAAAAAGTTCGTTACCCCGCACATGTCTGATCACCAAAGTACTTGTCATCCGTAGATTTGTCCTTCCGCCCATTGATCCGATTTCCAACTTGATCGCGGGCCAGAAGCACTCCGCCCATGCTTAAAACCCTCCTTCTTACTTTTGCGAAGAGCTCTCAGGGCCATTGATCTTCATTGCCATAGATCTACTTCGTCCATTTATGCCCCCATATAACCTTGAGCGGGTTTTCACAGTCCATTTTTATTGCAATGTTAAAACTTAGGATTATTGAGCATTTTCATCCCGAACTTAGGAATAAATGCTCTGAGCTCCTATTTGAAACCTCTAGGTCGCATAACTTGACAAACTAGGACCTTATTCATCGCTTCCAGGGATACAAACCCTTCCAACTCTTCAAACAAAAACTAGTGCTAACAGATGGTTACAGTCTTTCCCCCTAGTTCTACCTCCAAGGCTTGTAGCATCCCCTAGGGTTGGAATCCTCGACCGTTGAATGCTTTCAAAGTGGTGGGAGAATGGTTTAACTCAGGACAGTCGATGGCTCTCCAACAGGATAACGACATTACCGAGGTGGAAGCTCCTTCGTCTAGCACAGTACGATCGATTATTTTCCCTACAACGTTGGTTGCAATTTGAAATGCCAGTTAGTGGGAAAGCCTCGGTTTAAAGTACTCAAGTTTGAACATAATTGTGTTCAAGGAATACGGGTCTACCGCACCGATTGCATAAAGGAGAGTCTTGCACTAAGTGGGATAGTTTTGCAATAATTCCAGGGTTGACATGGTGCAAGGAGCTTGTCCCAAGTCCTCTACAATTTTTTTATTTTTGAGGGCCCGAGCATTGGGATTGAAAATCGCTTTTTGGAATGTGCTCTTAGGGGGGCGTAGTACTGAATCAAAAGAAGTTTTCTCAATGATGAGAGGACTTTGGGGTACAGTAGCATCTAGCATGGATGTGGAATCCATTGGATTCCTTATTAGGGACCGAGTCATAGGATCGTGATCGAGTAGTCAAATTAACCGTCTCACTACACATCATGAGAACATGCAAGGTGGAGGATGTTTTTCCTTGTGAAGGAGGGGGTTCCACGATCATTTGTTGATTCTAATTGGGGAAGGGATTGTTGAGGACTGTGGGAGTGGATTTTACCTTGACAAAATTCTATACTTTGTCCCTATGCGGGCATTATTTGGTGAAATGATCACTGCCACACAGTAATCAAGGATACTTCACCTTCTGTTTCTGTTTCATGTCTTCAGGAGGGTTCTTGTGCTCCTACTGGTTGGAAGATTTCTTGGATTTGCCTTTGGTTTTATTCTTTCCACCGGATTTCTGACGGGAAGCTGATTGAACAAAGTTCACCTCCTCGATGGAAGCAAGAGTAGTTGATTTGGTCGTGTTGTGGCCAGCTTGTGCCAAAGGTGTAGATGAACCATGGTGGTTCGACGATCCATCATTTTTAGTTGCATGCTGGGAGTGGAGGTAACTAATAATTCCATCGGCTTGAGGTCCCTGGGGTGGTTTTATAGGATCATAGGTAGGGCAAAGGGCATCCATAATAATGTTGTATAATGTTCCAGATTGAGCATAGGCAAGGTCTAAGTACTGGGCACGGGAAATACCTTGTTCCTCTATGATGACCCTACCCATGGCCACGTCTCTAGTCACGGTGGGTAAAAGAGACTTCATGAACCAGTCAACTAGGATTTGATCTGGAATGGGAGCCTTAATGTGACATCGTCTCCTCCGCCACTCATGAATATGATCGGAGATATGAGTTACGGTGGTTTTGCGGAGAGAAGTCAGTAGGTCCATACCAGTTTCGTAGTGTATGGGTAACTGGAAATGAATCAAAAAGGAAATAGCTAGAGAATGGAAATCAGGAAACGAGTGCGGTGGTAGTTCAATGTACCACTTGGTAGCTGTACCGATGAGGGTCCACTGAAATAACCTCAATCGGATCGAATCATCCATCAAGGAATTGGATGAACACCATAAATAGTATGTCATCACATGGTTCTTTGGGTCTTCGTCGAGCTTTCTGTCAAACTTTGGAATATCAGATGGTAACTTAACCAGAATAGGTGGCCAATCATAACCGTGTAGGATGGGATCGTTTGTAAAATAGGACAGGTCTGGCAGATCTAAGATAGCCATAAATGGTAGTTGTTGGTTCAGCTACAGTTACTCGTAGTATTGATATGGCATTTGCATACTGGTAGGACCTTGAATAGATTGATTGTAAGGTCCTTCCATACGGAATTGACCATAAGGGGGTGGGCCATCTCGGTTGGGAGGTGAAGCTAAAGGAGGTCTGCCTCCATAATAGGGTGGTCCACCACCGGAAGGTGGGGGTCCTCCGCCGCCAGAATAAGGGGGTCCTCCTCCTCCTCCACCGGAATAGGGTGGGACTCCTACAGAGTGAGGTGTGCCTCGACCAAAAGGTGGGCCAATACTCTGCTTCCTCCACTGTAGTATGGTGGGCCACTACCGCCAGAATGAGGTGGACCTTTTCCAGAGGGTGGAGGTTCGCCCCCTCCAGAATAAGGTGGGGGTCTGCCACCTCCGGAAGGAGGTGTAGGTGGACCAGAAAGTGGTGGGGGTGGTGAGACATGAGGAAACGTTGGTGGGGGTCAAATTGGCATAACATTGTGATGTCCTCATGCACTATTTGAGTTTCAGGGATAAGGTACTCCGGGAATAACATTCCCGATACAGTAAAGTCCTGCTATAGGGTTGAAATTACCTAGAAATGGATGAATCCAAATTGATTGAGTTGGGTTGGATGATCCCTCGCTATGATGTAATCCCATGGTAGGTCCCACAACTGGTAAGTAGCTTCCAACAGTATAACCGATTGGAATCCAGCCACTCGTATTATGGCTAGTGAACAGGGGTTTCCCCCTAGTAACGATGGTTTGACCACTTGTTGACGGTTGACTCGCAGTAAGTTGAGGGTTATTAACTAATGGAGGAATGCTACTTGTAATGAAATTAGGATGTAAGGAGTATCCTCTCCTCAAATTTTGGGGCGGGGGAGGCGGGGCTAGTTTTCCATTAGTAGTATGAGGGGTGTTTGAAAGTTTCCCTTCAATGTTTTGAGTCAACTGGGGTGTAGAAATGGTCTCCTGATTAAGAGGAGTACTCGCAGGAAATGAGGGTTGACCAGGTTCATAAGTGGTCACATTATGCATGGGTATTTCCGGTGAAGTGAAAGATAGAGAATGAATTGGGGTATGTTGAAATATAGGTGCTTCAGAAGTGTCTCCTCTCCGTGAGAGACTTTGGCGTCGGAGTGAATCACCAAATTGGCGTAATTGAGTGATCTGCTCATAGAGAGGTGCCAGGAATACGTCATTGGGAATCCACGGATGAGGTGGTATTAGTTGAGATGACCAAAAAACATGATGACCTAGAGAGGTATCCCAAAAAGATACGGATGGAACGAAAGCTATAGATATAGGTTCATCCTGGGATTGATTGTACCATTCTACATCCCTAGGTTCTCCTTCCATCGAATGGTAGAAATATGTGTCTTGTGAAGTAGCTGGTTCCATGCTCATGGACCTTGGAGGGTTAGTGTTTGGTGAGATTACGGGAAGTGAACTTTGCATGTTTAAAATTCTATGGGAGATTTGTTAGGATATTCCTATACTCCATCATAGTCCTAGCAGCATTTCCATTGTTTGCATTTTCAGTCATGCATGCGAATATTAGGGTTTACATGCAATTAGAGTTTGCATGGATTTCAATCATCAGCACCAGCACCTAGCCCTCAATGAGCTAGCCCCGAGAGCTTCTTTCCTTGCAATTTCAGCCCTCCCAGTGACTAATGCACCCTCCTTTGCTCCACTACATCACAAAGGCGCCTTCTTCACCTACCAGTTCAGTTATATTCAGCTATATTCAGTTAACTTCAGTTACGTCCTTGATTTAAGGATTAACTGACTCTTTACTGACCTTATCACTCCGATGGACCTCCAGTGAGACTCAACTTCCTATTCTGACTCTAGTAAGATCCTAATGCATCCTCCACTGAGCCTCCTTCATCCAGTTAGTGTACCCATGTGCTAGTTACATTCAGTTACACCTACTACACTCAGTTAGACTCAGTTTGACTGACAGTTGACAGTTACTTGTGCATTGATGACTCCACTGATGATCATGAGGACACCTAGTTGTGCTCCGATGACACTCCAGTGATCCTTTGATCACTCCATGAAGGCTAATTTGAATTGCCACCTTAGGCATTCGAATCCTCATGCTTGTACTACTTATTTGTCCATATTGTGATTAATTAGTTAGTGTGTGTGAAGTATTTTTGCTTCTATCCGAGTTCTACTGTATTATTATTCTGTTGCTCATTATATTTCAATGACCACTCTTCTTCTATTTTCCTGCTTAATCATAATTAGTCTTGTGAGGTATACATCATCTCTTAGATCTGCTGTGAGGATTTTCACAAGATTCTCAAAGGTTGGTCAACCATAATGACTAAAATAGAATTTCTCCTAAGTGTCTTCTATACAAAATAAAAATCAATCTATAAAATCTACAGAAGATAAGGCCGCAAGAAAAATTATGTGATAGGTGTGGATTCAAAAGTCTGGAACCTCAGAGGATTATCAAGGCCTCACAACTCGTGATATACTCTAGGGTCCAACAGTTATTCTTGGCCCAATTTTTCAGAGAACTAACCAGGGAGGATTGGGACCGTACCACTAACCATATAACCCGACTACCTCATAGTATGTGCGTAGTAGCTGCCCAAGTGTTGTTATCAGTGTATTGCTCTGCCAAGACAGCCAAATAGTTAACTTGGTTGGTTTCAGGAATCCAAAGAGAGTCTCCCAATATACTCAAGGTACGTGGGAGCTCAAATCCATACTGGTGTTTTCTAATGCACAATCGTACGACAACAACATTCCTATATACTACCGAGTACATGAAGTGCCTTTCTATATACCCAAAGGTATGTGAAAGAGCCTTCAATATACCAGTTGGTACGTGGAAGAACTACAGTGCCCTCGGGATGCAGTGTAGGCGGATAACGACAGCTTCCATGTTTTATGACGTCGAAACACGTCACTAACTTATCACACAAGTTACTAGTAAATTTTAACCTAACGGTATCGGTAAATTTTATCTTATGTGGTTAGGTGAATGCATGAGGTGTAGACAAGAATTTAAAAATAATGCAAAGGAAAAGAAGCATCTGCTGGTTATAATAAAAATGTTGTTCAAAAGGAACCCTTAAAATGTTGGGAATTTGGTGAACCTCTGTATTTTAAAGATTTTCCAGTTAAAAGGAGAAATTTTAATAATGTACACACTATTCAAGAAGATACTACAATGGGGGATATAGCAAGGAGCATATCAATAATAAGTGCAACATTGGAAAATCGACAAGAAGACCATCAAACATCAATGGTGGAAATCAAAGGTACGTTAAAAGTTAAACCAAACTCTATATTAATTGATCCTGGTGCAAGTTTAAGTTATGATATATTAATAGGAATGGATTGGTTAGAAAAGCATAGAGTAATTCTGAATTGTTACGATAAGACCTTCTCATGCATAGATGAAGAAAGTAAATCTATAATAGTTAAAGGAATTCCAAGGAAGACCACTATTAGAGAAATATCTGCTTTACAAATGAAAATGTATGTTCGCAAAGGTTGTAAAGTATTTGTTTTCTGAATAATTGATGATAGAGAAACTAATAAAGAAATTAAAATAGACGATAATACTAGTCCTAAAATATTTTAATGATGTATTTTTGGAAGAGGTTCTTGGAATACCTTCAAAACGAGAAATAGATTTTACCATTGACTTGGTACAAGGGGTAGTACCAGCCTCGAAAGACCCATATTGTATGAATATTTTGGAACTTAACGAATTAAAATCACAAATACAGGAGCTAATTCATAAAAAGTACATTCGACCAAGTGTTTCCCCTTGGGGAGCACAAGTCTTATTTGTAAAGAAAAAGGATGGAACACTAAGGTTGTGTATAGAATACAAAAAATTAAATAAAATTAAAATTAAAAAACATATATCCTTTACCTCGGATCGATGACTTATTCCACCAATTTCGAGGAGCAATGATATTTTTGAAAATAGACTTGAGATCCGGATATCATCGAGTTAGATTTAAAGATGAAGATATATCTAACACATATTTTAGGACCCTATACAGTCACTTTGAATTTGTCGTAATGCCCTTTGGGTTGATAAATGCTCCAACATCTTTTATTTATTTAATGAATAGTATATAAAGTAAGTATTTAGATAAATTTGCAGTCATCTCTATTGATGACATATTAATCTATTCTAAAAATCAGCAAGAACATGAAGTGCATTTAAAAATATTCCTACAAGTATTAAGAGAACAAGAACTATATGCCAAGTTCAGTAAATGTGATTTGATTAAAGATAAAATCCAATACTTAGGACATTTAGTTTCTAAAGATGGTATATCGGTGGATCCCAATAAAATTAAAGCTATCATGGAATGGCTTGTACCTAAAGACGTATCTCATATTAGATCTTTTATGGGGATTACTAGATATTATCGCAAATTTATTGAAGGATTTTCAAAAATTGCATATCCTATAACCTCATTGAAAAAGAAAGGTAAGAAATTTGTTTGGAATGAGAAATGTGAAACCATATTTAATAAACTGAAAAATTTATTAACAACTCCTATCTTAAAGATAATATTCCCCCATAAAGGTTTCGTTATATGCACATATGCATGCAAAGAGGGTCTAGGTGGAGTATTAATGCAAGAAAACTATGTGGTGGCCTATGAATCAAGGAAACTTAAAGAGCACGAAAAGAACTATGTTACTCATGATTGGGAGTTAGCTTCCATTATTCATGCACTTAAGATGTGACGACACTATCTTATGGAGAGAAGATCCTTATTAATGACTGATAATGTCAGTTTAAAATATTTATTTGACCAACAAAATTTAAATGCTAGACAAACTATGCGGTTATCTTTCCTAAGTGAATATGACTTTGAAATTAAACATATCAAGGGGAATGAAAATAAAGTGGTTGATGCGTTAAGTCATCATGCAAATATGTTGTATGTCACTACAAGTAGTAACTATGAGACATATTTGGAAGATAAAATCAAGACAACAACAAAATTTGATAAAGAATATACAAAATTAAAGGAAAAGACAACATAAAATAAAACAAATAAAGTAAAAATAGAATTCAGTCTAAACATAAAATAAATATTGGTATACAAAAGAAGATTATATGTACCTAATTCAGAGGAGATCAAGTCAATAATCATGAATGGAATGCATAAAATACCATATTCAGGACATTCTGGATATCGGAAAATGATTACTATGTTAACAAAAGAATTATTTTGGTCTATTATGAAAAAGGAGGTAGCAGAATATATAGCTAGATGTATAGAATGTTAGCAACTTAAAACTGAACATCAACATCCAGCTGGATTTCTACAACCCCTAGCCATTCCAGAATGGAAGTGGGAAACTATCAGTATGGATTTCATAACAGGTCTACCCAAAAATTCTAAACAGAATGATTCAATTATGGTTGTGGTAGATAAGGTTAGTAAAGAAACACATTTTGTTCTAGTAAAATCCACCTATAAAGCTATTAATATTGCTTATATTTTTATGAAAGATATTTTTAGGTTGCATGGGATACCTAAAGTTGTAACTTCTCATAGGGATGTAAAGTTTACAGGAAAATTTTGGAAGTCCTTATTTAAAGGGCTGGATACTCAATTAATTTTAGTATCGCATATCACCCCCATACTGATGGACAAACTAAAAGCGTGAATCAAATCTTAGAAGATATTCTTAGAATCTATGTAATGGAAAAACCTGGGAAATGGGAAGAGTATTTACATCTTGTTGAGTTTTCATATAACAATCATTTTCAAGCCTCTGCTAAAATGAGTCCATTTGAGATACTTTACGGATGGAAATGTAACAATCCAATTTCTTGGAGTAGCCCAGTTGACAGACTAATGTTAGGTCCTGAAATATTGAAGGACATGGAACTGACAGTGAAACAAGTACATCACAACTTGAAGGTAGCTCAAGATAGAAAAAAAAGTTATGCAGATTTGAAAAGAACTCAACGAGAGTTCTAGGTATGGGATCATGTATATGTGAAAGTGAAACCCATAAAAAGTTCCTTAAAATTGGGAAAATGCACAAAATTGGAACCCAGGTATTGTGGACCATTTGAGATGTTAGCAAAGGTTGGTCCAGTAGATTACCAATTAGCACTACCACCTACAATTAAAGTACATAATTTTTTTCATATTTCAATTTTGAAAAGATATGTTCATGATGCTACTCATGTGGTTGACTGGAATGTTATCAAGGTGGAACCCAAAGGAGAATTTCAAGCGGAAGCAGAAGGTATTCTCAACGGGAGAGAAATTTTAATCTGGAACTGCACCATCATACAAGTCAAGGTGCAATGGAAGAACCTTACTCCAGAAGAGGCTACATGGGAATTGGAAAGCAATATGCAGGAGGCATATCCAATCATGTTTCAAAATGATATGGAGGAAGATTAAAAGTAACATTGAGGACGGTGTTAATTTTTAAGGGGAGGTGAATGTAATACACCGAAGAACCCAAACAATTATTTTGTTAATGACTATATGTTATTATTTGATTTGACATTATTGAGCAAGTGAGGTCAAGAAAATTGTAAATGAATTATTAATTTTAAATTATTAAATAGATGAGGGAATTGCTAACCCACAAGGAGAAATGACAAGTGTCAAGCGAAAAACCCATTATGGAATGAATTCCTAATAAAATCACAATGATCCAGGAGGCATCCTCCCTAAAAAGAGATCGAATTCCTTGAGGAGGGATAATGGAGCAGGAGGCTCATAAATGACCTAAGTCCTAAGAAAAATACTATAAGTATTGAGTTCATCCAATGGGAGTGAGGCTTATGATGAAGGGATATTATCATCTAGCTAATGCAAGAAGAATACTGTGACCAATCTTTGTCCTTGTGGTTCAGCAAACAGACTCGGGGGTTTCAGAACAAGTAGTTTTGGTTGTTCTGGAAGTTTGGTTGGGAGGAACAATGACCTTCAGTTTTGATTTTAGGAAGCTAGTTCAACTTCCATTTATTTTATTGTTTTACTATTCTGGAATCTCTATTTAACGTAGATGATTCCTAAATTGTTATTCAGAATGACTATTTTGCTTATGCATGTTATCAACTAGTGTTTTACTATAATATGATTTATTAGAATTTATATGTGTATACAGAATTATCATTATTACTATTTATAGGTTAATGAATATTCAATATTTACATTTATTAGTTTTATAGATTAGAAATTCATATAATCTAGTATAGCTATAAAATATATGTAGCCAAGAGGCCTCATATACATAGAATAGAGTTATATATATATTAGAATAATATATAACATATAGGATAACTAAAATAACATATCAATAATGTTGGAACATTTAAAAAACCCACTATGTCATTATAGACTTAGGATAAAATTAATTAATCATTTATGATTAATTTCCTGAGTTTTGACTATGTAGAATAGGCCAATTTTGTCTTTTAGTGGACCACGTGCTATCCTCATTCTAAAAAATGAATTTGGATAGATTTTGGATAAGATTTCCTTGGATTCTATATGATTTTATTCCATTCCTGAATTAGAAAGACACTATCCAGTTTTAGTTAGCTTTGTCCTATTTTTTCTGCTTTCTAGTGGAAAAGATAAAGCTAGTTTACTTGGAATCTTTTTCCACTTGAACAATTCAACCTCCAAATCATTTCTAACCTTCTAAAGCCATCATTACATTCCATTTACCTCACTGATGATCTTCTATACCATACTTTCCAAATTCGTGAGACTCTAGCACAGTTTTGGAAACTGTTTTTGCCACCTAGGGGGTTTTTGTCTTTTCTAAGCCTTTCTTTTTGCTCTTTCCATATTGCTTCAAAGAAATTCGATTTTCTCCATGGAGGATGTATTATATATTGTTATCATATCAATCAATAACATACAGAGTGTTTTCCATAATTTATTCTCTCTATTCTTTTTCTCTCATTGTCTAAAATATTCCATGGTGAAATTGTCTTATGAATCTAGTTCCTAGTAATTGAAGATCTCACATGGTATCAGAGCTAGCTTGATTCAAAACAATTTCCAAGAGTGTTTTTTGCAGGTATTACCATCACCAGGAGCGCATCAGTATGGATCAAAATCAATCCAAATCTATGACTCTCACTCCCTTCAATTTCTTTGACTGGAAGGCACATATGATCATCCAGCTTCATAGCAAAGGATTGTATAGAGTCACTATGGGGCTTGAAACTGAGCCAGGAGCTGTTGCATTAAAATCCAAATGGTTCAATAGGATTGAAGAAGCTTATGGGTTACTTTGTCTCTATGTATCTCCAGATCTTCTATTCCATATCAATTCTCTATCAACTCCAAATGAAGTGTGGACAAAGCTAGAGTCTCTCTTTGGAAAACAGGATGAGCTCAAAGGTCATTTGTTGGAGATTGAGATGATCTCTCTTAGTCCAAGTAATTTCGATTCTATCGACAAGTTCATCTCAAAATTCAAGAACGTAGTGCTTCAACTCAAGCAATGTGGTATAGAGAAGAAGGATGAGCAATTAATCCTTACCATTCTGTCAAAACTGTGCTCTGAATACTCAGTATTTGTGTCTACTTTTCATTCTACAAGACTTGCAGTTCCCAAGTGGAAGATGCCAACCTTGGATGCATTCATTGATTCGCTCACTCAAGAAAAGGACAAACTGGTCCAAATGAAGGATCAAACACCCTCCAAAGACTTTGCACTTGTTGCTCATGGAGCAAAGAGTTTCAAGAATGACAAAACCAAACAGAAGATATTGTCAGATGAAGAGGATTCTGATGGAGATTCCAAATCCAAGAAGATGAAGAAGGAGAAGCCCAAGTGTTCTTATTGCTGCAAAGGCACTCATCCTGATAAATCTTGCCTCAAGAAGAAATTGGACATCATGGCCAAGATGATTAAAGAGCATAACATAGATGTAACTGACTTTGCAAAGAAAGAACAAGGCAAGGTTGTTGTAGAACAAGAACTTTGTCTCCAAGCCTCTCCCAAAGGTAATAACATTTATGCTTTGAGTGATAGAGTGAAATATAATTCTGATGTCTCTGATATTGATTCACATTCTGATATATCAGAATCAGAAACCTCCACCTCTTCCTTGGAACAATCTTCAGTCAGTTCATCCAAGTCTACTCTCAAAACTAGTCATTTTTTACTAGCTTCTGACTTGTCTTCTGAAAGGTATTTCCACCATCATTCAAATCTTTTAGATTCTGATTTAGAAGATGATTTACATCCTGATATGTAGGTCATTACATATCCCACATCATATTCCCAACCTTTGGATGCACAAAAGACCCTACAAACCCCAAGTTCTCCAGTTAAGAAACTACACAATTCTATGTTTTCCTACACTGTGTCACTTACCTCTGTTGCACTTTTTTCTTTCATATCTTTCATTGGTTGGATAGAAATTGTTTTGGCATTATTTGGACTGATATTCGACACATCTATACATAACCCATCACTCATGGTTCAAAATTCAAGTCCTCACACTCTCTAGGCTCACTCAGCTGTCCGGGGTGATCTAGTTTATCTTTTTTTTTCTACTGAAATTATGTTCGATCATGGAGACTCCAAATATTTACTAGTTTCTATTCCATATGAATTACATTCTGATATTTCAGAGATGCATGATCTCATTTTAAATATCAGAAAGGTTCTACATCAGTTTGAGAAGAAAGTACAAGAACTAGTACAGCACATTGCAGCTACAGAAGAAATTGATCCTGTTGAGTTCATTGTTTCTCCTTGGGAAGGAGTATGCATAGATCTTCTTTCCATCATTGATTATGTTTTCAGATTTGATTATGTATGTTACAACAACAAGAAAAATTCATTTGATGCTCCTCCATCATCAGAAGATGAACTTCATAGAGCTTCAACACATGGTTCTTGCCTACGCAACATCAATGCACTAATGCATGATCATGACATCCACAATCTCTTCATCAAGTCAGTTACTTAGAAGCAGCCCATTCAGCTCATTCAGCCCATTCAGCTCATTCAGCTCATTCAAATGAGCAACATGACAGTATGAAAACATCAAGCATGTCCATTTTTGAGGGAGGGTTTTGTTCCCATGAGGTTTTCCCTATTTCCTCGGTTTACATGGACTAGTTATTTTTGTATTGGGGTGACCATAATCCTTGTTGCTTGGGCCCTATATTTATGATATTTTTCTAATTCCCATCACATAAAGTCAGGCTTAAGGGGGGGTGTTGGAACATTTAAAAAACCCACTATGTCATTCTAGACTTAGGATAAAATTAATTAATCATTTATGATTAATTTCCTGAGTTTTGACTAGGTAGAATAGGACAATTTTGTCTTTTAGTGGACCACATGCTATCCTCATTCTCAAAAACGAATTTGGATAGATTCTGGATAAGATTTCCTTGGATTCGGTCTGATTTTATTCCATTCCTGAATTAGAAAGACACTATCTAGTTTTAGTTAGCTTTGTCCTGTTTTTTCTGCTTTCTAGTGGAAAAGATAAAGCTAATTTACTTGGAATCTTTTTCCACTTGACCAATTCGACCTCCACATCATTTCTAACCTTCTAAAGCCATCATTACATTCCATTTACCTCACTCATGAGCTTCCATACCATAATTTCCAAATTTGTGAGACTCTAGCACAGTTTTGGAAATTGCTTTTGCCACCTAGGGAGTTTTTCTCTTTTCTAAGCCTTTCCTTTTGCTCTTTCCATATTGCTTCAAAGCAATTCGATTTTATCCATGGAGGATGTATTATATATTGTTATCATATCAATGAATAATGTACAAAGTGTTTTCCATAATTTATTCTCTCTATTCTTCTTCTCTCATTGTCTAAAATATTCCATGGTGAAATTGTCTTATGAATCTAGTTCCTAGTAATTGAAAATCTCACAAATAACATACAGAATAAGTCTCAAAAATTCATTTAAACAATATAAAAAAAGTACAATAGTATTTGAAATTAGGTCATACAGTAAAATCATCACGAGTAAATACTTTGTACAAAACATAAATATGCATATCAAAATAAGTGTTATGTTCGTTTCACAGAAGCAATAACAGATTTAAACTGAAAATTAAACAAATCTATCATATTATTTATAGTTTAATATTACATCCAGATCCATCAGTTAGAGTTCGAAAAACTCTTAACCTTTTTATTTTACAAGGAAAAACAATTTTCATTTTCATTTTACAGAGTCAAATTTTAAATTGGAAAAGCGAACCCCCAAGGCCAAAATCCATGGGTGTCCATTAAAAACTCAACTTAAGAATATTCTTAATATTGCAAACTCAGTCATTCTTCCTCTACATAATGTCCACACCACATTTACAAAAAATACTTTGGCATACCTGTGGAGTGCTATCCATCAGAAGGAGAATCAACAGCGCAGCCAAGGAGAAGACCCAAACCAGAAATATAAACCTAGTTAGTATCTTTACCTTAAACCCTAAATCAAGTTTAATTTGATAATTCGATTCGCAGAGATATTCCTTACCTAAACTCAGTCGCGAATCGTCTTAGGAAAGGGTCATTTCTCCACAGAGTTTAATGGAGTCCAAACCCTGTAATAAAAACGAATAAAGGGTTAGAAAAATCTACCAGTATGATCGACAATCATTAAAGCATAAATTTTTAAATTATAAACAGACTTACCTTCTGATAATGTAAGTTTCAATGAAGGAAAACCCTAATAATTACTTAGCGACCAAAATCAAACCGGAGTCTGGTTCTCAACCAGTACTGGAACAATGCAAACCCAAACTATGGAACATTTATTCAAACCTATAATAAAGGTGAAGAATGGGTTAAAAACCCTTCATACACGAAGTAACAAATGATAGATAATTTTAAACATAGTTGAAGAGGTTACCTACCTCATTTGCATCAGTGAGAATGACAAGTTTGCTCTCTTAAGCAAACAAAGAGTCAAAACCTGTACATAACCACCAAAACCCCATGGTATTGGTATAACATAAATAACTACTCAAAAGTCGAAGGAACCCTAGCTCCTCAAGAGATTCATCCAAAACCAAAGATATTGAATATTTTGGTTGAACAGTACCAGTAACCAAAAGAGACAAGACGCTAATGCACCAGGAACAGGTCTGGTTCTCACACTAGTGAAAAACACCAGCAATGCGGGAGAGTGCCCTCGACACCTCCACCACTCAAATGAAAATTGAACCAAAACCAAACCCAAGGTGTTTTACCCAGATCTGTAAAGACACATTAAAAATGGCACACAAACCAAGCCTACAAAGCCTGAGACATGCTAGATCAACGATGTAAGATTACTACAAATATAACCAATAGTTCTAGGACGGGGTCCTAAAACTTATCCTTCTTAAGATTTTAGAACTTTGACTCACTGCTAAACATTATTCAAATAAAAATCTCACCTTGGTTGATCGATGATCCCAAGTAGTAGAGTTGTAACCTGTTAACATAAAAGTAAACTGAGATTAGATTCATTCATACTAGAAGTATAAAAGTATGCACAATTTATTTTTATTTTTATAAATTTAGGGTTGTGACATTTGGTGACAGGATTATACAGCTTGTAAGCCTTGCATTGTTCACTATAGCCAGTGAAGATACACTTTTCACTCTTCTTGTCTATTTTTCTCCTTAATTCATCAAGTATGTGTGGAAAATCCAAACATCCAAATATTCTAAGATGTGAAACACTAATCTTAGTGCCAGTCCATGATTATTCAGGTATCTTATCTTTAACACTTATTGTGGGAGATCTGTTCAATAAGTAAACTGAACATGCAACAACTTCAACCCAATAATCATCTGACAGTTTCTTGTATGACAACATACTTTGGACTGTGTTCATGATGGTTTGGTTCTTCCATTCAACAACCCGATTTTGTTGTGGAGTGTATCTGGTAGTGAACTGGTTCTAGATGCAGTGCTGCTTACAAAACTTTGCAAAATCATGTGAGTCAGACTCACCTCCACCATCTGACCTGAGCATTCTGATGGAATATTTACCTGAATGCTTTTCAGTCAATGCTTTGAACTCTTTAAATTTGGAGAAGGCATTTGATTTGTGTCTAAGAAAGTAGATCCATACTTTCTTGCTATAATCATCAATAAAGGTCAAAAAATATAGACTACCTCCTATAGGTTGAATTTGCATGGGCCCACATAGGTCTGTGTGAACTAACTCAAGGTGTTATTTGGCTCGAGATGTGTAAGTGGGGAAATTATCCCTTTGGTGTTTCCCTAAAATACAATCTTCACAAGAACTTGACTGTTCATTCATAACTGGTAACCCATTGACCATGGACTTTTTTTGCAGATAACTGAGACTCTGAAAGGGTATATGACCATAGCTACAGTTCCACAACCAAGTTTCATCTAGATTGGAAACAGTATGTGCATATGACTGTGACAGGATAACACTTCTTATGTTGAGTGGGAATATTCTATTCTTGTTCATTTCTACTTTGGCTAAGAGTCTGCTACTGGGGGTTTTATCATAGACAACACAATATGAATCAATAAACCTAATGTAATACTTATTTTGAATCAGTTGACCCTCATTGATCAGATTGACTTTCAGATTAGGAACATAGAATACATCATGTATTAGCTTCTTTTCATTTTGTTTAGTAAGAACATGAATAATGCCTTTGCCTTGAGAAGGGACAATATAATGATCACAAAGCTTGATTTTTGAATTGACAGATGAATCTAGATTAGAAAATAGTAATTTTTTACGTGCCATATGATTGTCGCAACCATTGTCTAGAAACCATACACTTGAATAATATTCTTCTTCAGTCGCTTGGAATGAGAGAAACATGAATTGTGATGATATTTCATCAACATTGGATACATGCGCTTTGCCACTGTTCTAATCTTCTTGCTTCTTTCTGCATTCTCATTCATAGTGCACTGCCCATACTTCTTGCAATAGTTACATTGAATGTTTGACCGATTAGTCCATCTCTTTCCTCTCCCTCTCTGCTTTTGAGAGTTGTGAAAGTGCTCTCAGTGATATGATCACTCATGAGAAGTTCTATCCTCTATAGAATGAGAATCTTTTCCTCTCCTGCCTTGTACTATACCTCCTCTGCCTCGACCTATGCTTAATGAAGCCTGAGTGTTGAATGCATTTGATAGAGACTCTTCTTCTTGACTGAGTCGAGCTTCGTGGGACATAAGGGAGCCTATTAACTCTTCTAGGGTAAATTTGGACAGATCTTTAAATTCTTCTATAGCAGTAACAACCATAGAAATTTTTTTCGTGAGACACCTGAGGACCTTTTGGACAAAAACCTTTTGTTTCAAATCCTTACCATAGGTTTGGAATTGAGTCACAATACCTGAGACCCTAGTCATGAACTGATCTACAGTTTTAGATTCCTTCATCTTAAGACTTTCAAACTGAATTCGAAGGGTTTGTAGTCTTTCCATTTTAACTCTGTCAGTACCTTTGTATGCAGTTGCAAGTAGATTCCATGCTTGATATGGGGTGGCAGCTTTTGAGATCCGTGGTAATATGGACTCCTCAATGCATCTTTGGATCAACCATTTTTCCATGAGATATTGATATCGGCTTTCTTCAAGGTGTTTCTTGAGAGCATTAGACATAGAATCCATAGCAGTTGTTTTCGGTTATGTGAACTCGTTTTCAACCATATGCCAACATTTGTTGAGTTGGAGAAACTTCTTCATCTTGATTGACCAAAACTCATATTTGGTGTCAGCCAGCATTGCTCCGTATATCTGCTTCATGCTGGTACTTGTCATTTTGTATGATTGTTCTTTAAACACGGTGCATCTACTTGTATAACTAACACATTGCGTCAGAAGGTGCGTCAGACAAAATCTGTGTAAGTGAACAGTGTTCGACGTGCTTCTCCTTAACAGCAAGTGCGTCGGTGACACTCTTCTTCTACGTAGAGAGTGTGTCGGTTATGCATCTCTTCTATGTAACAGGTGCATCGTTCCATAATTCCCGAAAGGGACAGGTGCGTCGGCACTTCCAAAGAAGAAAAAAAAAATATTTGATGCGGCCCCAAAGCTAGGAAGCTTCTCCTCCATGCCGATGTGTTATGTCTTGATCTATGTGTGTGTGCTTTCCACTATGCTAAAAGGATTACCCAAAAACAACAGGTATGGATCAGGCCATATGCTCTGATACCATGTTAAAATATACAAGACAGAATAAACTAGAAGATAGAACACAAATGCGCATATTCATTTCCTTCTGAATATTAACTTCGAGCTTATATAGGATTACATCACATCAATACTATTAGAGCCTTAACTAGTTAAATCGAGAGCACCACAAGAAACCATGGTTGGTACAACTAGCCACTGGTACCAAATGAAGGGTATCCGAGTTAGTTAAAACTTGTGAAATAGACTTAAACGGTCTTCCAACTAGGTTAGAATTGAATATTCTACCCCTAGGATCGTACGATGTACTTATAGGCATGGATTGGCTAGAAGAACACCATGTCCTATTAGACTACTCAAACAAGACCCTACTCTACAAGGATGACCAAGGGAATCAGAAGACAATTCAGGGTATCCCTAGGAAAGTGTCCGTAAGATAGATATTTTCCTTACAAGCAAAGAAATGCATCAAGAAGGGATGTAAGCTCTTTGTTGTTAACATCCAAAACATAGAAACTGATAGGGAACAAAAGATTGAAGAATTCCCAGTCCTCGTGGAATTCAAGGATGTATTTACCGAGTAAATACCGGGATTACCACCCAAACGAGACTTAAACTTTTCCATCGAGCTAACACCCGGGTCAGTACCAGCTTCTAAAGCCTCGTACCGCATGAGCACACAAGAATTGGTGGAGCTCAAGCTTCAGTTACAAGACTTAATAGACAAAGGGTACATTCGACCAAGTGTGTCCCCTTGGGGCGCACCTATACTCTTCGTCAAGAAGAAAGACGGAACGATGCGGATGTGCATCGATTACCGCCAACTCAACAAAATGACCATTAAGAACCGCTACCCACTCCCTAGGATTGACGACTTGTTTGACCAAGTTGGAGGAGCGAAGATATTCTCAAAGATCGACTTGTGATCCAGATATCATTAGGTGAGGATCTGTGATGAGGATATCAACAAAACTGCATTCCGAACCCGTTACAGCCACCACGAGTTCGTAGTGATGCCCTTTGGGTTGACAAACGCACCGGCCAACTTTATGTGCATGTTGAACAACATCTTTAGTAAATACCTCGATAAGTTCGTTCTAGTCTTTATTGATGAAATTTTGATCTACTCCACGAACGAAGTAGAACATGAGGAGCACCTCCAAATTGTTTTACGGATATGAAGGGAACACTAGCTTTACGCCAAGTTTAGTAAGTGTGATTTCTACAAACCCCAGATTCAATACTTAGGACATATCATTTCCAAGAAGGGAATAGTCGTCGACCCCGAAAAGGTCAAAGCTATCGAATAATGGCCCACACCTACTTGCGTATTCAATATAAGATTGTTTTTAGGATTAGCTAGCTACTACCAAAAGTTCATTGAGAACTTTTCATGGATTGCATGTCCCATGACCACCTTGCAGAAAAAGGAAAACAAGTTTATCTAGACGGATAAGTGCGAAGAAAGATTTCAGAAGCTAAAGAAACTACTAATTAGCACACCAATTCTATGTATTGTGGATCCCAATGGGGACTTCGTCGTTTGCACGGATGCAAGCAAGGAAGGACTTGGGGGAGTCCTTATGCAAGAAAAATTTTCCATATGCTACGAATCAAGGAAATTAAAAGAGCATGAGTAGAACTACCCTACGCATGACCTCGAACTAGCCGCCATCATCCATGCTCTGAAGATGTGCGACATTATCTCATGGGAAAGAAATTCCTATTGATGACTGATAACATTAGTTTGAAATACCTTTTCGACCAACCTGACCTAAATTCCAGGAAGGCCAGGTGGCTAGCCTTCCTCAGTGAATACCATTTCGAACTAAAGCATATAAAAGGAAAGGAAAACAAGATTGCGGATGCCTTGAGCCATCGAGCACATATGCTTTACGAAGTCACGGTGAGTCAAACTGACTCAGATTTACACCACAAGATTTGAGCAGCTTGTAGGAGTGACCATTACTACACAGAAATCCTTGCAAATATCTAGGAATACAGATTATTCCAACAACAGAAGGAATACAAGATAGATGAGTCAGGACTACTGTGGTCAAAAGAGAGACTTTATGTCCCAGAGAGTGGAGACATTAGATCAAACAGTCTCACCGAGTTTCACCAGAAACCCTATTCGAGTCACCCCGGATATCAAAAGATGATATTGACAGTCAAGAAGCATTACTTTTTGCCTAAGTTAAAAGCTGACATCGCCATGATCATCGTGAAATGTCAGGAGTGCCAACTAGTCAAAGCAGAACACCAACACCCCTCCAGATTACTTCAACCTTTATCCATACCGGAATGGAAATGGGAAGTAATAAGTATGGGCTTCATTATAGGCTTACCCAAGAGTAAGAAACTGAACGACTCCATCTTTGTAGTGGTAGACAAGCTGTCTAAAGCAGCCCACTTCATACCGGTGAAATCTACCTACAAAGCAGTTCACATCGCGGAAATATTCTTAAAGGAGATCTTTCGATTGCACGGGATACCCAAGGCAATCATTTCCGATCGAGACACGAAGTTCACTAGTACTTCTGGAGAGCATTGTTCTCCGGTTTGGAAACCCAGTTACAATTCAGTACCCCGTACCATCCCCAGACCGATGGACAAAAAGAATGAGTAAACCAAATCCTCGAGGACATGTTGAGGATGTATGTCATGAACAACCCCACCAAGTGGGAAGATTATTTGCACCTCGCAGAGTTTGCATACAACAACGGTTATCAAACCTCAACCAAAATGAGTCCTTTCGAGGTACTCTACGGTAGGAAATGTCGGACACCCGTGACTTGGGACAGTCCAGTAGACAGACTTATGTTAGGACCCGACCTACTAAAGGACTTGGAACAACTAGTCTCCAAGGTACAACTGAACTTAAAAGAAGCACAAGACCACCAAAAGAGTTATGCGGACAAGAAAAGAAAAGACAAAGACCACCAAGTCGGTGAACATGTGTTTCTAAAAATAAAGGCAAAACGAAGCTCGTTGAGCTTAGGACGTTGCAGGAAACTAGCCCCAATATTTTGTGGACCTTTTGAAATACTGGCCAAGAAGGGCCTAGTGGCTTATGAGTTAGCCTTACCAGCTCATATAAAAGTTCATAATGTTTTTCATGCTTCATTATTAAAGAAATATGTATATGATACTAAACATGTTATTGATTGGTCCTTATTACAGGTGGAGCCCGAAGGGGAGTTCACGCTAGAACCACTCCACATTCTAGACAAGAGAGGGGTGCAGCTTAGGAGGAGGACCATCACTCAGCTGAAAGTGCAATGGAGGCACTTTGGAGTAGATGAGGCTACTTGGGAGAATGAGACCACCATGAAAGAGGCATACCCCGCCTTGTTTCATGACCTCATCCTAATCTGTAGAAACATCGAGACGGTGTTGTTTCTAAGCGGGGAGGGATGTAATATCCTGAATTTTCGACTAACTATTTTTGTTGTTATATTGGGCCACGGCCCTAGAACATATGTTTTATTTTGAGTATTGGGCATGAGCCCTAGCACCTATGATTTATTCTTTTATATATTGACACATCGGGCATGGACCCTGACTGACTTCTTTATTTGAGTGTATACTGGATGAGAAGGCCCCAATGTTTTCGATGTTCTCCAACTTTGATATGGGTACAAACCCTAATATACTGAGATGACCTTTTGTTACCGACTGTGCAGAGCTATGATTTTACATGATTTGACTTATGAGTGTGTTGAGCATGGACTCTGAAACACACATCTAACCTACGTATTGGGCATAAGCCCGAATGTACCTATAAGAATGTTTATGTATTGGGAGTAAGCCCTAAGGTACATCGGGGGGATCCATACAGAACCAAGGACGGTTGTAGGATCATGGTTGGGAGGAATGTGGTAGCCCCAAATTTATCAAGCTAAGAAATCAATCTAACAGGACAGCTAAACTTAGAAGATTTCTACACTAATTTTGGTTTGAGTGTGCAGGCCTCTACAGGAGGAAGCCAGACTTCGAGGTAACCAGGCCTCTACAGGAGCGGGCAAAACTTCAATATATTTAGGTATGACTTATTAACCCACCAATTCAAAATATGATGGATAGATAGGTATTGATTTTAGGCTAAGACTAATAGCTCAGCATTATTTTAATTCTTAACTCCATTATTATCAAACTTAGAGGTTTTTCCCAGAAACCTGTGGAGGGTCTAGCAGGTCTAGCCAGCTAGCCTGTGCTAGACGCCACCCCATCAGCAAACGTAGGAAGACTACTATGGATTTTCAGAGGAATACTAACACTGTGTATTGTTTCCCATTATTTTATCATATCAATTTTGAGGTTAGGATCTCTATGTCTTCTTCTTTTTTGGTATAATTATGTTTTTTGTTTTATCAAATTCGTAAAACAGGGTTTTTTGCTACCTTTTTATTCTTGTATTGTTATTCTCTTTAAGTTCAAAAATTATCCATTACAAATGACATTTGCATCTACTCAAATCTCGTTTCTCTTAGCTACACTGCATCGAAAACAAATAGCAGACATTTACTTTTTCATGTATCGAATCCCATAGAAAGCATAGCATTTATTTAGCAGCATCTTTTAACTTTAGACACAAAAGTCAGGAGGTCAAACCCCACAACGAATCCACAAGTGACATCATTCCTCATACAAATCGCCACAGCATAGAAGAAACACACAAAACCCTATTCTCTAAAGTTCAAACGTTTTAACATCTAGGGTCTCACCATCCCTCTATTAAAACACAGAGAACACTACATAGTTTCTTATTAAACCAAAATGCATTACAGAACCAAATCGACTATCCACCAAGCTTTCGAATAGCATTTTCAATAACATACAAACGAGCCTCCAACACAAACACAGGTCATGGGATCGAATCCCTACCCTCTCTCTTCATTTAAAACCTTTCTATCTTTTGCAAACTCCAGAAACGTAGAACCGGAATACATTTATCTCAGGCTCATAGCTAAAATTTCATGAGGGTTACAATTTCTTCCCATCATTACATTCACACCTTAAGACAGCTAATCGTAACAAAAGCAACGAAATCCCATTACAGAGAACACACAGAGATCAGTCGTAGGTCCAAAGTCTCATAGAATTTCACAGAAGCCACAGTTTCCCTATCTTCTTAGACAGAGGCGACGATGGCAAACACCAAAATCAAGAACTAACATTACCATAAGAAAACGTAGAGACCAAAATTGTAAAGCCATTCTCTCCATTCTTGAGTCCACGGATGATTTTATAAAAAATTACGCAAACATGAAAATATCAGTCTTTACATTGAGTATTATCATTATAAACTTACAAGGTCCAACATTGAGCTAGATGGCCAAAGGCCTCCAATGCCATTAACAGAAAACCAACAGGTACATATCACAATGGTCCAGCCAACGGTGACCTCAAGGAACCCAAAATGTGTTACAGTAAACCCAAACCAAGCTCACGATTTTTCCTCACAGCATACACCATCAATACACTCCACAGAGGCGAGAGGAGGAGTGAAGGAATGATGAACTATGAACTTACCTTAAGCGACGAAGTCAGAGTCGAAGTACTGGCCAGCATCTGGTAGCCATGTAGAAGGAAGATGCCACACGACCACCTGCCAAAAAAGCAAATGACATGGAGTCAAAACCTGAGATTTAGTATCAAAACCTACCAAATAGATTAGCAGGAAAGAAACGTAGTCAGGGAAGAAGTTACCTTCAGTATCCATCTCTGCATATAGAGCCATGTAAGGTGCACTGGCCATGAGCAAGAGCTCAGGCCAGAGCACGAAACCCCAAAATGCACACACAGCAAAACACATGAAGCAAGCTACGAAAATGCACTTTGTTGGTGTAGAACCCCAGGATTAAGCCCTCAGCACAACTGGCAGCTTGGCAATGTACCAACGTAGCGCCACATTCAATTCTACCACCAACCCCAATATTTCAATTTAGACCCAAATCTCTATAGTGGTAAAGTCACGATTGATCCACCATGTTTTATAAATTCCCAAGTATTACAAAGACCATAAGCATTGCTTAGTACCAACAAAGACATTACTAAGTCAACAAAGGATATGAGTTACACAAGTATTGCGAACGACCTTCAAAGTTTTTAAGGTGTCCATTTTTAAACATCTCATACTCTGGGTTTTAGAATTTGTTGGAACCATGGAGTAAGTACCCTTGGTGGACGTCGTGGTAGGAGTACTTGTAAATAGATGCAAATTGAAGACATTAGCGAATCTCACTAAGTAAGTTAAAAGTTCCATTTCTTACACCCTACCTCTTGGCATCCCTGACCGGGGGTACTCTTACCCTTGAAAGACCTAGCAGTACATCATGGGCCTCGACCGCCACCATTAGGGGTCCATCCCACCTGAATTACCAGTTAGATTTTAATACATATGCACACAAACCCTTACAGCTCTAAGAAAAAGATTCACATTATTACATTCACTACATTTGTACACATGTGACAGTTCATACATCTATTCATTTTAAATGCTTCTGCAAAGCGGTAGGATTTATAACTAGCAAACCATTATACTTATGAAACTAAGACACTTCAAAATGTAGAAATCAAATACCGGTGCAGTAGGTACTTATCAGTGCTGAAGTTAATTTACTATTAATCATCTCTTTACTAGTTTGATTCAGTATCGGAAAATTTTTAAATTTTTTTACTATTTTTTAGGGACATTACAAACGCATTATGGAGTTCGGTAATGCTGTTTCTGTTGTCCTGTAGCAACATTCTGCCAAGACATATTTCAATACTTATTTTTTTGTGTGCTTGCATTACTTATGAAACAGTGATCCAGATCTTAAAGCTTATGCATTCTCCCATTATTATGTTTGCTCATAAAGATTGATTACTTTCTATACCGTGGTTAATTAATGACATTCACTTCTTAAAGTTTTGATTAATTCATAGCATTAGATAATGGCATTCTAAACTTGGTTTTGTCAATTAAATAGATTAGACCAGACTTTTAGTTTTATGCATTCGATTTACAATAATTGCTTCTTAGGTTAAAGATCCAGCGTTCATTATTTTAGAATAGATCTGTTATGTGTTCAGCATTCAATTTAATAGTATAAATTCACTGTTTCCAGCAAGACAGTTCTTAGGGACTTATTTACTGTTTTCAGCATTTAAATTCTTTAATATAGATCTATTGTTTTCAGTATTTGAACTTCTTAGCATAGGTATTTTTCATCCATAGATTAGGCAATCCTTTCCCAGCCCATTCGATTTCTTTTAGGCAAACCCTTGAACATTGATACCAACACCCAACCACGACAAAGACTATCCTACAAGAGCACATATAGCGCCTGCACCTCTGAAGTTTGTACGTCCCCCGGGTTGATAAGTAAAGTAGTCTCCTAGTCTAGCTGCCCTCATTAGGCATCCATTCTGAGAGCTCACCAGGGATTATTGTGATCTCTCTCGTATTTTAAGGTCTGAGAGCCATGAAATGCAGGTGAACAACAAAGCTTTGGCCTCTTTTGCTCAGAAGTAAATTTTTCCTTTTATATAATTTAAAATTTCCTCACTTACAAAACAAAACAAAAAAGTATTTATTCTTATATGGGATGTATTGATATTATGGATGCTAAGTTCAAATAACCCATTGGTTTGCTTGTAGTTGGTATGATATCCATTCATTTCTGTTAGCTTGTTGTTTTCTATTCGAAATAAAAATTCAGGCTTGTGGCTCACTCTTCACAAAATCCATGTGATTGGTTGGTGGCTAACATTTATACAAAGAAAACAAAAATTGGGTAACTGGCCTATATTAAAAAAAAAGGATTTGTGACCCAAAATACATCATGCTCTAGTTCCATTAGTAGTTGATCCATGCTCTCTCTCCCCTACTCACTCCTATTCTCATATTCCTACACCCTCACCTCATCACTACACTCAATATAAATATCCCTCCAAATTCTTCCTCGTCCTCCATTTCTTCTTTCCTATCCCTACTCACATGCATTCCATTCACTACCATTTCCTACAATCGTTCCCCATCTCCCTACTCACTTCGTATCCTATGCTACCCTTTACCCTATGCTGTTATGCTCCCCATATGCTACCATCATCTTCTCCCTCCTCTCCAGTTGCTCCTTCCACCTCCACAACTCCTCTACATTACCACCTTGTCCCTGCGCTCCTTAAAATCCTCTCCCAAACATGTCCCTTATCCCATCTCTTCCAACACACATGCACCAGCACTCCACTCATACACTCCTCCTACACCAAGCTCATTGCTCCCTGCTACCTCAGAACTCCGCAGGTACACTCCTCAAACCCCACTTCCCTCCTCCCTTCAAATTCTCCCTACCCCCATTTTTCCTTTGTTTCCACACTCTTGCTTACACCACCATCCCGCAGAGGTTACCTCCACCTCCCCTCCATCGTGTCTTGTTACCTCATCTCCTTCCACACCACAACAATGTTCCTCCCTCATCCTCTCTTGTTCCACTACATCTCACTCCACTCTATTACTACCAACCATTGATGCACTCCTCCTTCCAACAACAATCCATGCTGCCTCCACCTACTAAACACACTACTCCGGCATACACCATTCCTTCCAATTCCCTCTGAGTCACCACCACTAGGGTTTAACCCCTATTCCAATTCGAAAAGAATTTTATAATAATAATAATAATAATAACAATAACAATAATAATAATAATAATAATAATAATATATAATTATTAATATTAATAATTAATATTATTATTAATATTAATAATTATTATTTAAACATTCAAACTACTATTGAAAAAGGAATAACTCTCTTAAGTTCATAATAAGTTAGTGAAAAAGGAGGTTGTTTATTAAACAGATTTACTAATTGTCAAGCTCACCCAAAATGAAATCTACAAAAGGTTCCTTTTTGTGGAAATGGTCATATTCTTGTGCAAATGAATTTAAATGGACATTGGAGGTTAAAAATAGAAATCGTCCTTGCCTAAAAAAATTCTAGAAGTGAATTATTACAAAAAAAGAGGAAATTGCATGGCTAAAAATTCATGTTCAGAAATTACTATCACAAATAAATAAATTAAAGGATAGGAAGCAAGACATTCCTAGACTCAAACAAGACAATGAAGAGCTTGAAAATAAATTAAAAAATGGATGAAGAAGGTTCCCTCTTAAAGGACCGTAATCATAAATTGTTGGAACAAATCAAAAGTTTAAGAGAAGAAAATTCAAATAATTGTGACTTACAAGTAAAGGATCAAGCTTAAAGTCATCACAACGTCGCAATTCAGTGTAATCTCAAAAGAAGCAGGATCAAAAGAAAGAAATTGACAAAAAAAATTCAAATAAAGACAAAGAGATTAGTCGTTTAAAGAATCACAATCAAATTATGCTCACAAAAATAAAGAAACTAAAACATAAGGATATACAAATATTTAAAGTTGATAAGACAACCTTAATTGATCTAGTCGAATTAAGTAAGTTTCTAAAAGTTGAAACTACAAATATAGGGACCTCAACAAAAGATCTCGAAACTGGAAATCAAAGTGTTCCTACAAATAAAGTTTCATTAGTGAAAGAACATTTAAAGATTCTATTGTCCAACAACAATCCAATGACATGTTGACATCAATAGTTCTAGTGAGAGTTGAATTTCCATCACCAGAAACTAATGAAGAAATCAGCACACCAGTCAATACAAGAATGTCAAATTTCAATATCTCAACTCAAGTTCATCATGGATAGTTTAAACAAAATTTTATGAGGGATCGTTGGACCACGATACCACATCAGATTCTTAATCACAGAAAATGTACACAAAAATAAACATATTTTTCTTACGTATCGAAACAACTAAACATCTATACAACTCAAACCCAATGATAAGGAAGGTCAAATTCATTTTTTTGTCATGAGAAAATTCCAAAAAGAATCCATTTAGGATGGATTGATTCTTTTTCGATGTGTCATCATTGTTTGAGGATTCAAGCGTCATATCTACACACATATTCAACCATATTACGTAAGTGACAACTATAGAAGATACTCTAATTCTATTTAGACGGTAACCTTCTCATGCTTTAAGCACAAATTTTTTCGAAAGGAGGAAGACTTGTAATATACCTAAGTATATTACTATTAGTAATAGTTCTCAATCATTTAGATTTCAATATAAGTATATAAATATGTATTATATATTATAATTATTAGTTATCATATTTAGTAATTATTACTTGCCATATCCCTTCCAAAGGGACATGACTTATCATATGTGTGTATTATATATACACCAAATGCATATCGGGAATTTATAAGAAATATAATGTAGTAAAATATGAATATATATAATAAAAGTATTTATTCTTGTTGGAAGCTTAATTCTCAGATTATAGCTCCACATGTACATATGTAAATAAAGTAATATGAATAGGTTAGGTAGACAAAGAGTCACTAACGCACCGATGGGAAGTTGGAAACCAAAGGTCTCAAAGATATGTATATATTCATATGCTTGGTGAATAAGAAATCAATCCGGGAGTTAACCTGTCAATTGGTATCAGAGCGAGGCTGCCCTAACTCCTGCGTGCTCAGCCCTCGCATTCTGCCATCTTTCTTTCCTAGTTCTGCTATCTGCGTTCTCTTGGAGATTCCTCTAAGTAGACATTGCTATCTGGAAGAAATATCTGTGTTGAGTGCTGCGTTTCCAAGTCTGAAAGCTGCGATTACCTTGCAAGACCCCATCTTCCTGTTGTCTGCTTGTGGATATTTCGTTTTTGCTGCCACTGGAGGAGAGCTTTGTTAGGATATTCCTATACTTCATCCTAGTCCTAGCAGCATTTTCATTATTTGCATTTTCAGTCATGCATGCACTTTTAGGGTTTGCATGCATTATTTAGGGTTTGCATGCATTTGCATGCATCCCAGTCATCAGTCCGGCACCTAGCCCTCAGTTAGCCAGCCCCAGAGATCTTCTCTTAGATCAGTTTTAGCCCTCCTAGTGCTTAGTGCGCCCCTTCATGCAATTACATGCATCTCATGCGCCCTCTCTCACCTGCCACTCAATTGCACTTCAGTTAATTGAGTTATCATTAGTTCTTTCCTTGATTTAAGGCTAGACTGACTCTCAACTGACCTTATCACTCCGATGGATCTCCAGTGAGACTAGACTGCCCATTCTGACTCCAGTTAACTCCTCATGCACCCTCCACTGAGCCTCCTTCATTCAGTTACACCTACCACACTCAGTTAGACTCAGTTTGACTGATGGTTGACAGTTACTTGAGCATTGATGACTCCACTGATGATGAGATAGACTACTAGTTGTGCTCTGATGACAGTCCAATGATCCTTTGATCACTCCATGAAGGCTAATTCGAATTGCCACCTTAGGAATTCGAATCCTCATGCATTGTACTATTTATTTTTCCATATTGTGATCAATTAATTAGTGTGTGTGAAGTATTTTTGCTTCTATCCAAGTTCTACTGTATTATTATTATGTTGCTCATTATACTGCATTGACCACTCTTCTTTTATTTTCCTGCTTAATCATAATTACTCTTGTGAGGTATACATCATCTCTTAGATATGATGTGAGGATTTTCACATGGTATCAGAACATGTTGAGAATATCGTTTATCTCCATTCCTGAGAGTTTTTTGCAGGTTATTATCAAGATTTCGAGTGCAGCAGTTGCAACAGTTTATGCATTTATGCAGCAATAGCAGTTGCAAATATTCTCTATTGTTTTTGCAGGTCTTCTACAGCTTCAATGTATTCAGAAGAAATCTATCCTCTTTCTCCATTCAACCATGATTTTCGTTTTCCATTCAACTATGATGAATGGAAACCACTGATGATAGCACATTTGAAGAAAAATGGTCTCTTTGATCATTGTTTTGAAAGAGAGTTCGAATCCTCTGAAGAAGAGAATGACTGGTTAGATGAAGGTGGAAGAGCTATTGCAGCCATGATGTTTGCTATGCCTGAATGCATGTTATATGACCTCCTTGATATTTCATCACCAAAAGAGCTATGGGATCACCTGGATGTAATATTTGGAAGACATAATGAAGGAATTGGTCCAAATCCCTTCAAGAGCAAGCAAAGTGATGCATTCGCCCTCCATGATGATCTCATTGATCATGAACCAGTATCAAACACATCTCATATTGAATTTTTCCACAAAGAACTTGTAGATTCTACACTCATGCTCCAAATTTCTTCTCTTTCTGTGCCAGCTCACACTCTAGATATTGTAGAAGGTCCTAAATCCTCTCTTGCACTAGAGTTTGTTGGTTTGAATCATGATCACATGATTATTTCAGAGGTAAAATCAGCTATTGGAGGTAATGCATTCGCTCTCCTCAAGCAATCACCTCTTATTTACTACTATATGATCATTATTCCATGCTTTCAGAAGGTTATTGAAGAATATGGCCATTGCCATTCGCTTGGGATAATTTCTCATGCACATCATGGTTTTGATCTCACCCTTGTTGGTTCAAAGGAGATCTCAAGAAACCGTGGTCATTCGCTTGAGATAATTTCTCATGCATTTACTGGTTTTGATCTCACCTCTTATGGTTCAAAGGAGATCTCAAGAAACCATGATTCAAGTCTTGGATCTAATTTGGATTCTAAGCAATTACTACTTGGGATAATTTCTCATGCATATGATGGTTTTGATCTCACCCCTACTGGTTCAAAGGAGATCTCAAGAAACCATTTATCCAGTCTTGGAGATAATTTGGATTCCAAGCAATAATTATTATTTGATGGTTCTTTTTGGCATAATCTCACCTATGATGGTTCGAAGGAGAAGACAAAAGACTATCTGCATATTCATGGTCTTGATCCTACCTCAACTGATTCGAATCACAGGTTCAAGGATCATCCTCATACTTTTGGATTTGTTCTCATCACATTTGATCTGAAGAGAAAGTACAAGCACATGCTTTCTGAGCATGATCCACTTCTTCCCAAGAAGAAGATACCTCCAAACATATGACCAAGCATCACACCTGCTTGAGTTTGGAGCATTTATTTTTGTGTGCCTTACAGTCTATTTTGAGGGGGGGTATTTTTCCCATGAGGTTTTCCCCATTTCCTCGGTATATTGACTGTTATTATTCATTTTATTGGGTGACCTTTGGTCTTAGTTACCAGGGCCCAGGATGGATTAAGGGGGGGTGTTAGGATATTCCTATACTCCATCCTAGTCCTAGCAACATTTTCATTATTTGCATTTTCAGTCATGCATGCACTTTCAGGGTTTGCATGCATTACTTAGGGTTTGCATGCATCCCAGTTATCAGTCCAACACCTATCCCTCAGTTAGCCAGCCCCCGGGAGCTTCTCCTAGATCAGTTTTAGCCCTCCTAGTGCTTAGTGCGCCCCTTCATGCAATTACATGCATCTCATGCACCCTCTCTCACCTACCACTCAGTTGCACTTTAGTTAATTGAGTTATCATCAGTTCTTTCCTTGATTTAAGGCTAGACTGACTCTCAATTGACCTTAGCACTCTGATAGATCTCCAGTGAGACTAGACTTCCCATTTTGACTCCAGTTAGCTCCTCATGCGCCCTCCACTGAGCCTCCTTCATTCAGTTACACCTACCACACTCAGTTAGACTCAGTTTGACTGATGGTTGATAGTTACTTGAGCATTGATGACTCCACTAATGATGAGATAGACTACTAGTTGTGCTCCGATGACACTCTAGTGATCCTTTGATCACTCCATGAAGGCTAATTCGAATTGCCACCTTAGGCATTCAAATCCTCATGCATTGTACTATTTATTTGTCCATATTGTGATTAATTAATTAGTGTGTGTGAAGTATTTTTGCTTCTATCTGAGTTCTACTGAAATTTTTATTTTGTTGCTCATTATACTGCATTGACCATTCTTTTTCTATTTTCCTGCTTAATCATAATTACTCTTGTGAGGTATACATCATCTCTTAGATCTGCTGTGAGGATTTTCACAATCTTATGCCTGAGATTGTGACTATTGCGAGCCTCTGTGAACTCACTCTGTGGGAGACAGCTAAGACTAGCGTGAACCCCATCGGTGCAGAGCTGTGTGAATCCCGCAGCAGAAGCGTGGTGTGGTGAAGGGCGACCAACTGCGGATCGACTCCATATGAGTTGTAATTCTATGCATGTTGGATGTAATTATCCACGTGAAGGCTACTCCAAGGTACGTGAAGTCATAGTATTGAGAAGTTGTAAGCTGTAATTCTTTATGCAAGCATGGAGACCATTCTGAGCGTCATTATGAGTGAGGAACTATAATTCTGAGCGTGAAGTCTTCTTCTATTGAGAGCTGCGAACTTGTTGGAGAGATGCTACACGTTTTCTCTAGCTTTTTTTTTCCTGCTTTGAGACCGTGCCATCTCATTTGAGACCAGATTGAAGTTGCGACTACGTCCATCTCTGTGAGCTTCTGCGTCCATTTGTGCATACTGTGAACTCCATCTCTGCGACTAACTGTCATATGAAAGTGTCTCTACAAGCAAGGCACCGTCATCAGCTCTATGGTTTGAATATTGCTGGTAAATGTTGCTTCTTCTTAATGGTTTGAATATTGTTGGTAAATGTTGAGGAATAGACGACAACGTTGATTCTTGGGGATTGGTCAATAAATTTTCAAAATACAAAGCATGAACGAGCTTGTTTTCATTCTTCACAAATTACCGAGACAATAAAGGTTGAAAGATCATTGCTTCTGCAACCCTAAATTTTATGTAATAAGATTCTATAAGAGAGCTGCAAGATAAGTTGTAAATTATAATATTGTATAGAGAGTGTGTAAGAATCTGTATGTAAGAAGTTGCATAATAGAGCTGGAAAATTAGTGTGAGAGGTGCAAAGTTAAAGTTTGTAATTTGTAATCTAGGAGCAGAATTGTTAAGTTTGCATCCTATTTTTCAAAAATTGTATAAGTTGCAGGTTCAAAATGCACTCTATTGCATCAGTTGTTGGTGCCACACTCAACGAAAAAGACACATTTTCAGAATGGTGGAGAAAGATCAAGGCTGCATTTGTCTACAATGACCTGTTGGATGGTGTTTGTGAAAGAAAAACCACACTCACTGACGAAGTCACTGTCATCTCTTCACCTCAAATGCCTCCAACATCAAAGAAAGAACTTTCTATTTGGAAGACTAGAGACAAGAAAGCATTGGCCATGATTTCTGCCACAGTGAGTGAAGAGGTGAGCCATCACACTCTTCCTACAAAGACATGTTATGAATCCATAAAAAATTTGAAAGACTTGTATGATTCACACTCAGAAATAGAGATCATTCAGTTGATGTTAAATTTATTCAGTCTTGAAGTAAAAAATAATGACCCCATGCTTGTAGCATCTGAAATAAAATCCATCATGCATAAGATTCAAGCTTCTGGTATGAAACCATACCTTCCACTTGCATCATTTGTAAAATCTTTGTATCCCACACATTCAAACTACCTTGAATCCCTGCAAGCAAGCGACAAGTTCAAAGAACTGACCTTTCAAGTTCTGGTAGAAAATATTGCAAACGGAGAGAAAGATTTTGGGAAGAGAACAAGTGAAAGTACCACAGAATCTATTTGCTTTGCTCAGAAAGCAAAGAACAAGCCGAAAGACTCCTTCAGGGGAGAAAGCAGCAATAGAGGCAGAGGAAGAAGAAATTTCAGAGGAAGAGGAGGAAGAAATAGCTCAAGCAAAAGATCATATTTGAAGTGCACACGCTGCAGTAGGAATGGACATGAAGTAGATCAGTGTTGAGAATCTTGGAACTCCATCAAAGGTAGATAGAATAAAGAAGATAAGAATAAAAACCAAGAGGGTAGTAAAACCCCTGATTCTACTCATTGTATTGTTGCACATTGTAATCTTGGAATTAATGAAATGACTTCTCTTTCACCTTATAAAGATTGCTGGCTGCTTGATACTAGTGCAACATCTCATATGACGTTTAGAAAATATTGTTTTGTAGAACTGAATGACATTGCGAATGGCATAGTATATTTTGCAGATAATTCAAGACTCAAACGACAGGGAACTGGCTCAATCAGGCTAAAGTTTCCTGGATTCCCTAATTACATATTAAAAAATGTTCTCTATCTTCCTCAGTTGCAGAGAAGCTTGTTGTCCTTGGTGCAGATTCGACAGCAAGGCCATTCAATCCACATCTTTGATGGGATTGTGGAGATAAGAAGATCCTCTGACAACAAGGTCATCATGACTGGTTATGAAGATGGACAACTATTAAAGTTGAGAGGCTCTTCTACAAGAATTCAAAACTTTGCCTATATCTCTTAGCATGAAGAAGGTAATATGTCATCTAGTTTATTATGGCATGCTAGATTTGGTCATCTTAATTACAACATTCTTAGATTGTTAGATTGGTAATCGATGGTATTGTGCTCATGGTATAACATTTAATGAAGCCTATAAAAAGACATGAGGTTTATAAAAAACGCATGAGGTTAAGGTGAGTGGTGAAGACTTCGCGAACTTGAAAGTGAGTGGTGAACTAGACTGAATTTGGGTGACGAAGCAAATATATCTATCCTGGTTTTTCTTACCAATCTTATTTTTTCTTACGAATCTTATTCTAAGTGGTCATGGAGCCTCTATATGAGAGGAGAACTAGGATGACAAAGCGATACTTCTCATCCATTAATTCCATTCATAGCCTGCAGTTGCGAGAGTTGTGCGACAAACAGAAGTATAGGAAACTGCCAAATATTTATCGTGATTACTATGGAAAAGAGTTCCACGGTGTGAACCACCTTGAGATTACACACTTGGTTGTAGCTGGTGACATACTCTTTGTTGTTCATGCTGCATTGTATCTTATTCCATTCACAATCCATGGAGAAATCTCGCCACTTACTGACGCTGATTCTCCACGACCATTTGTAATGAAGAAGAAAATTCAGTATATTTGTTATAATGACCATGCTGATTCATTGATCATCGTTTTCAAGCCGCTTTGGGTTACAGATTACGTAAGCATTATAAGCAGTAACATTACATGAATGAAAGCGGGAGGAACAGTGGAAAGGAATCTTTTTCCAGAAGACGTACCATATATCACATGTTGGAATTTTGATATTCCAAATTGCATAGGCATTATTTGCAATGTCAATGAGAGAGTATTCAAAGTTATTGAATTGAAAAGGTACACTCAATTGTATCAAATACCAGATGGAGGTGACAATTATTCTAGTTGCTTTTTAGGATGTGGAAGTCCAGGAAATATGGAGATGTTGATGTGGATTTACAATCAAAACTGGGCAACCAAAGAAATTTTATTGAGAATTTATTCTAAACAGACTGGACAAATACGCAAGCAGATTGCCATACCTGTTTATCCTCATTATTATATTCAGTGCGTGGAGCTCTGTGGCACTGATAGAGTACTTTTACAGCAACAGCACTTAGGGATGCAGGTCTTGGATATATCTTCTGGCGTGTCTGAAATAATAAAAACAACCAGTATTCATATGGCAGACCACCCTTACTATTTGCACAAAAGAAACGCCTTCATTTGCTGTACTCTAAACAAAAGAGTTCTTGTTTGTAATTTACAAGGCGATATTTTGGTCACATTTCAAGACCACCCAATGATCGGGACTAGCTTTTTGTCTGGTTCGTACATTACAATCCGAGAGGATATTGTTATTTCTCTTTGCAGCGACACAGAAAGAGATAATACTTGGGCAATCAATATTAGTAGCACACTCACTGGAAAATGCCTGGGAAAGATCACTGGAAAATGCAGGTCGAGAATAAGAAAGTCGGCGCTCCGACATATTATCAGCCACACAGCATTTGCATACGACGAAGGAAATCATGAAATTTTCACAGGAAATGAGTTTGGATTTCTCTGTGCATGGTCCAACAAATATTACAGTGACGTACGACATAATTTTGAGTATAATTGGAGTTTATACATTGATTATAGCTCGGGCACGGATGATGAGAATGACAGCCCACTCCAACTTGGATAATGAGAATGACAGCGCATTCCAACAAGAAGCTGAGGAGGCCTGACGATATGCTTTCTTTTCACTAATTTCTGCAGATACCCGTTGCTATTTTTAGTTGTCTGTTCTTTATTGCATCCGGTGCATAGGAGGCCTGACTATATGCTTTCTTTTCACCAATTTTTGCAGGTACCCGTGGCTATTTTTAGTTGTCTGTTCTTTATTGCATCCTGTACACAGTTACTTTTGGGGTTTCCTTTTGCAGTGGATAGGGACCGTGGCTCTACTGTTTTATGGAGTTGGGTGTTTTGTTAGTCAATTTTTTTCTAATCTGGTTTTGTGAGACCCTGGACTACTGTTTTATGGAGTTGGGTGTTTTGTTAGTCAATATTTTTTTAATCTGGTTTTGTGAGAGCCTGGACTAAGTTGGGGTTGGACTAGGTTGGATTATATTGTTTTTTTTTAATTATTTGGCATCATCCCTTCTTATTAATGTCAATACAACTTCAAATTTCAATATATGATTATTATTTTTGTTAATGTTTGCTTAATTTAATTTTATCAGGATTTTTAATTTTGAATGTTTTTATTCTCAAGTATTTTATAGTTTATTTGAAATTTTTTCATAATACTCAAATTTGTGAAAATTTTGAACATCATCTTTGCATATTTATAATGCTCAATAAAATTAATGTAGAAATTGGATATTATTTATATTTGTCTCTAAGGTGAATATTATATTTGAGGTTTTTTTTATATGGCTGAGATTTTAATATGACCTACAGTTTTGATAAGCAATTAGTTGTATACATAGTTGCAACCAGACATGAGACATATACACAATCAACTCATGTTTTTTATATCCAAAGCATGCTACTTTACTCTATGATTTCTTGTTAAGAGCTAGGGTTTAGTCATGGTTGTAAAAAAGAATTGGATTACTTAATGTTGATAGCTGCCTATGGGCCTTTGTAAAAACATAGCATTGCTCGATTAGTTAATGTTTTTTTGGCATAGGATTATATATTGATTAGTTAATGTTTTTTGGCATAGGTTTATATATGTATATTTAATGTAGTTAATATTATTAATGCGTTGAGAATATGCTAAATTTTAAGTGGAAGTTATGAGTGTGAAACCACTAGATGTTTCAATCCCATAGCATGGATCATCCTCATCCTCAACACTTATTGGATTGTTAAAAGGAGAATTAATACATCTAATCCTTCTTTTTTTGAAAGGTCAATTGGCTTTGGAAATCTTTACATTATTTTAATCTCTGAAAACAAGTCACCAAGTTTAGTTGAGTTTTAATCAGACTTCATCTCTATTTAGATTGATTTAATTTAGCTTTGTTTAGTGGGCCTCCCATGTTAGTTTTTTTGGGGGGTAATGGTCTATTTTTGTGATGAATTTTGCATTTTCAATACATATGTGGTGGCAAGTATTATGTGAATGATTTGCCAATGAATGCTACCTTGCTATGCTGCACATGCACATCAACACAATGCTCAATTAGTTTTATATGAAACCACTAATAGTGCTCAAAGGGTGTTCACTTTTTGGGGGGGGGTAATAGTCTATTTTTGGGATGAATTTTGCATTTTCAATACATATGTGGTGGCAAGTATTATGTGAATGATTTGACAATGAATGCTACCTTGCTATGCTGCACATGCACATCAACACAATGCTCACTTAGTTTTATATGAAACCACTAATAGTGCTCAAATGGTGTTCACTTAGTCTTACATGAAATTATCAACATTCTTCTAATAGACTTTGGTGGAGAGAAAGAAGCCTTGATGTTTCCTAAGGATATGAGTATCTTTGCAATTTTTATAATAATACCTTTTATGTAGGGTAGACTTATGGATTTCCCCTCCCTATTTCCATCATTGTTCTATGTAGGTTGGCCTCTTCTCACCTTGAAGATAGCCCTATCAAATTGTGTATTGTTATATCCATTTATATTAAACAAATTAGTAAGATGCCTCAATTTTTGTTTTTTGATAGCTAAGTGTTGATGGTGCTGAATTTCTGACCAGGGTGATGGTAAGAGTTTCAATGCAAGTAACTTTCAATGTGTTTTCTTTGGATAGACTTGATGAGAAAAATAACTGTCATTCTTTTTGCTACTATGATGTCTAAGAAAAGTATGTCTTTATTTTCCTCCATTTCCATAGTAAGCTTTATGCTTTCTAATTGGTTGTTCAATGACAAAAAAAGCTTTTGATAAATTTTATTTTCCCTTTGGCCATACCACATGAGTATCATCTAGGAATATTTTCCATATTTTGGGCTTAAAGGGGAAGGGTTCAATAACCATCTCAAATTTTCCATGCATAAATTGGCAAGTATTGGTGACAATGGAGAACCCATTGCAAGGGCTTCAATTTGCTCATAAATAAGTCCCAAAAGCTAAAATATGTAGATTTTAACAAACCCTTCATAATTTTGTGGTTTTCAATAATAATTTTACTAGTGACAAAGGAGAACCCATTGGGATGCCTTCAATTTGCATATAAATATAGCTCCAAAAGCTAAAATATGTAGATTTCAAGCAAACCCTTAACAATTTTGTTATCTTCATTAATTATTTTACTAGTGAAAAAGGAGAACCCATTGCCATGCCTTCAATTTGCTCATAAATATAGCCTTAAAAACTAAATTATGTAGATTTCAAGCAAACCTTAACAATTTTGTTGTGTTTTCTTTAATTAATTCATGGATAACAAAGGAGAACCCATTATCCTGCCTTCAATTTGCTTATTATAAACACCACCCCAAAAGCTAAAATATGTAGATTTCAAGTAAAGCCTTAACAGTTTTTTTTATATATTCTTAATTATTTAACTGATAGCTTTAATTTTGTTGTCTCCTCTTTAATTATTTAAGTGGGTGACAGCTTTTATTGCATATTCTATAAGAATTTTTGGAAAAAAAAACTACATCTAAACTTAAAAGAATATCCTAAATTGTCACATTCTTGATTGATTTCTTCTGTCATTCTTGCAAGCAAGGAATTTCACCTTTGGGAGAATTTGTGGGCGAGGGAATAGTATTTACTTTGTCAACTTTGGGAGGAGCTTATTCTTAGTCTCCTCATAAGTGACAAGTTTTTAATTGTGGACAAGACAGCCATTTTATTTTCAGAATCAGTCTTCTCCATTAACACCGTAGCCTTCATAATGAGAATGTCTTAAGTTCTTCAAAGCGATTGCTTTCCTATTTAGGCGACTGACTGTCAGCCTTCAGAATGAGAATGTCTCAATTTTTAAGCGGTTTTCCTTTCCTAATTACCACCGCATAGTCATGTCTTAGTTCATCTGTCTTATCCAGCGGTTTTGCTTTCCTAATTACCACCGCATAGTCATGTCTTAGTTCATCTGTCTTATCCAGCGGTTTTCCTTTCCTAATTACCACCGCATAGTCATGTCTTAGTTCTTCTGTCTTATCCACTGGAAGTCCATGATCGCATTCTCCTTCGTTGGAATTCTCCCTGGAACAATCGGAAAGTTAAGGACCAACTCCAAACACACGATGTGAGGCTAGATTGATGACGTTGATTTTCGGAGGTGAAGCTGTCGTCAGCCCTAACCCTAACCCTATCCCGCGCCCTAACCAACGTTCTCTCCATCTGTTGTGCTGTAGCGGACTCCACCTTCTCCCCTCCATGTTGGTTGGTTCATCCACTTCCATGTAAGCTACTCTCGTACATGCGTTTTTTGAAACTCCAAGCACTTTTACCCACACCCTTGCTTATCTCTTCGATCAAATTAGATCATATTTTTTCCACAGACAAGTAACATAAAATACTAAAGCATCCTATTGATATTCATTATGAATCAAATAGTATATAAAATTGGCAGATTCATAAAACAGCCTAGGTCTTATTTAACGGCAATACATTACAAAATAGCTTAACATAAAAAATGATCTATTCCCTTAACATCAAAAAGGATCTATTCTCCAATAAACTTCCATATCAAACTTCTATTTTCCCACAAAAGCCTAAAAATTTCTAAAGTTAAAAAATATGGGCCTCCCCTTGGTCCAATATTGTTTGACCCAAGACTTCTTCCCAAAAAATGACACCATCGATACAATCTAAACCTGACATAAAATACTTATACTTATTGGTGGGAAAAGTAAAGCTATTTAATAAAGAATAAACATAAAATATTATTTTAAACTCTCATAAAAAGTTTTAAAATAATTTAATTTTTATTATTATATATAATTTTTAAATATTTGGCTTGTTTTGACATACCAAAGGTAAAGTTGAACACAATTAAGAGTCCGAAGGATTTTGGTGAAAACAAAATGTGAGACTTGACCATATCAATAATTCGAGATAGTGGAGATTTTGACAAAGTTTGACTTAGAATATGGGGCCTTAGCTAAGTTGACGCAAAGCTGGTGAAAAGGTTGAAATTTTGAGGGCAGTTCAAAAATAATTTTGAAGGACATAAAATATTATTTTAAACTCTCATAAAAAGTTTTAAAATAATTTAATTTTTATTATTATATATAATTTTTAAATATTTGGCTTGTTTTGACATACGAAACTTAATTTGGAACACAATGAAAAGTGCAAAGGATTTTGGCGAAAACGAAATGTGAGACTTGACAAGATCAATAATTTGAGATAGTGGAGATTTTGTTGACAAAGTTTGACATAGAATATGGAGGTCTTAGCTAAGTTGACGCAAAGCTGGCGAAAACATGGAAATTTTTGAAATTTTGACTGCAGTTCAAAAATAATTTTGAAGGCTTAATTTTCATTCTAACATTTTTTAGCCCCACTCCTTTAGACAAACTAACAAAAGCGTGTGCAGAATCTTGTAACTTGACCAATTTTTTTGACTTCACAGGTAGATTTTATCATTAATAGGAGCAATAATAAAGTGTTTTTCAAATATGATATGAAGAAGTTTTATGGAAGAATATTAGAACAAGCCCTATTATTGAGGGGATATACTCCACAGTGGGAATTGTAAGACACCGAGGATACGAGGACGAAAATATGGTAGACTATTTGGAAAACTGAAGTTTCCCTTATCTAACTTCTGCTAGGATGGATGACAATCAACAAGAGTTAGATTGATAAAGTCAGGCTATGTAGCTCGAGATTGTCTGATGGACTTTGTTTGCCAAAAGAAAGAGAAGATGGAACACACCTTATAGAACCTGGAGTTGCAGTGTGGCTCGATGATTTTAGGATTTGATCGCAGTAGAGTATTCATTGTTGTTTGTGGGCCCATTCCAGTGGAATGGAAAAATTCTGGGAGACAACTGGATGATAAGACTCTCGGTCCGAAAATGTTCGAGCACCATCCATCTCTTAGGTCTCTTAATCTTATGGAACAAGAGATGCATAATAGATTTCAATGGAGGTTCTTCCAAGCTCCATCTATGGTATTTTTCAGTGTTCAAAACTAATCTAGCTAAATATAACATGAATGTTTTGGTTTTTGAACCAATTTCTTGAATGAATAGTTCATGTGATTTCCTGTTAATTAGTCATCTTCTTTGTGTCTCTTCTTGTTTGGAACCTCTCCATTTGACATTTTCTTCATTATTCAGCATTGTTTTTTATTCGAAGAGTATCCAAAAGAGTCATCGGGATGCTTCATTTGCACTTTTTTGTCAGCATTTCCCAAGTTGAAATACCTTATTTGGCATTGCAATCCGACGCTCATTTCAATCCTCTTCCTAGAAAAGTAAACCCGAATATTAATCCTCATTCATAAAATCTGAAGTTGATCACTGATGCTGGTTTTGGGCCTTTGAATGCTTAAAAGATGCCTGAAGGTGCTTGATCAATCCTTCATATCTGGAACTAATTCTTTGATTGTTGATTTTCCTCCTAAGAATTTGGAATCTGAAGTTGAAAATATTGAATTCTCTTTCAACAGTCCATTAGCTACTTTGATGCCTTGAAATACTGGAACTACTGCATATATGATGTTAAACTACCTTTGACTACCAACTTGAGAAAGTTTGAATTCTAGTCCAGGAAAGCTTCAAAGGAATCCAAAGTAGTGACTGAACGGATTACATCACCCACTAAACTCAAATAAACATCGAGTCCATTATGCCCCTTTAGTTGTCTGCAAGTATATCGAGTAGCATGAGGCATATCATAGAACAAAGGCAGTGCAATTGCCATTTTCTTTATGAACACTTGACCTCCAGAATGCTCTTCTTCCTAATGCTACAACGACTACAATGTTCATGTTACTATTGTAAATGAAACGTCGGTGGTCTTTACAATTGCTTATTTCTTCAATATATAAAATGTTGACTAAATTTCTCAATGCTTTTTAGCTAATAAAAATCTAACTCGAGAGGAACTAGCACACGTTCCCGAAGGTGTCCCTTAGCACTCTTTGATGATTGAATCACTTGAATGCCCTTCATGGAAATTCGATGTAGAGGACTGGTGGCACTTGGGCGATCTCTTTTGCTCTTGGCGTGGATGCTTGGCATGGTTAATCACTCGGATGCATCCTTTGGATATCAATGAAGTTTATCCCATATGCATGAGGGGGCGTAATATCATGCTTTGATATACCATGAACTTTTATTTAGTCGCCGATGAGAGATGTAGCACATATAGACTTGTGGACTTTGGCGCACTTTGAACACTTTGTTTTCGATCATGGTCGTTGGTTTTCCAACATTTGTGCCTGGTTATACTCGAAGTTTCAACGTAGGAGCTTACTTTTGGAATGGAGCTTAATTTGGATATGAAATCCGAAAGAATTTTTTATTTACAAAACTTTACAAAAACAACATTTGTGCTTGGTTATACTCGAAGTTTCAACCTAGGAGCTTACTTTTGGAATGGAGCTTAATTTGGATATGAAATCCAAAAGAATTTTTTATTTACAAAACTTTACAAAAATGGATAAAAGCAAAATACATATTAAAAAGTAAAAAATGTTTTATTTTTTAATAGAATTTATCGAAAAATAAAAAGCAATAAAATCTTTAAAATTTTGAGAAAAAAAGGATTTTGGATAAATTGACAAGGTAATTTGGCATTTTGAACAACAAGTTAAACTTTGACCAATGAAAATTTTGGATTGCGAAAGGAAAGGATAAATCACACGGCTTCCGGAGGTTAAAGGTTTGAGATGAAGAGAAACTGACCAAGTTGACACAAATACATGAGGCTTTGGCGAATTGATTCAGAAATGGAAAAGGGTCAAATATCTCGGTAGGATCACTTGAAGATTCTCATATGAAAATAAGGGAGAAGTAATGTAGGTTTCGACTTTTGGAAAGATGGGAATATATGCAAAGCTCACTAGATCTAATGGGAATGTAACCATAGCATGGAGGAATATCTCAGCTCATGTAATGTCAGAATGTAGGACTTCTTGCCGAAATTCAAAATCCATGTAGAAGATGTATTGCAAATTGTAATGCTTTTACTATAGGAACTTCCTACAATGAATGCTTTTGCAAGTCAACTGATTTTGTTAGCGAAAGTTGAAGATCTTCCCCAACATATATCAGATTGAGATTGAAGCTATCACGAGGCTAAGCAAACTTTACACAATTTTGGCAGAAACTCAAAAAGTTTGACGTGCGAATTTTAGTAATAATAGGTGTTCAAAGGTTTCTTTGCAAAATTTTAGTGAGGGGGTAACAAGAAATTTTTGACATGGGTACCTGCACGAAGCTGGTACCCAAAATAACCGCAACAAGGGCATGTGAGCGGAAAAAAAAAGGACGCGCATGCGTCCCTGCTTCGACAATGCCGAACATCCACATGGTTCAGCCGACGTGGAAAAAAGGGGCGCGCACATGCCCTTGACGCGTACACACATATTGGCGTGCACGTGTTAGTGGTGCGTGCGTGCCTCTGTTTTTTTATAAAAAAAAACAGAGCTCACAGGTTTTGTCATTTTTGACAGACCCATGAGCTAAATTACCAACCCGCGAGCGCACCTTCAACCCTGCGAACGCGTCCTCATGCACCCCCGTCGTCATCAACACCAAGAAGTTGCCCCTACACCACGGTGTCGTCCGTTTCTCCAGGTAAGTGCTCCTCAAAGCACAAATTTGTCTTTATTTTTGTTTTCCATTTGAATTTTAATTTTTTTTTTAAAATTACAATCCATTAAAAAACCAAGGAAATTTAATTGCAGGCCATCTACACACCTAACAAGATGTCAGACACACCACCACCATCTGATGAAACCCGACCTCCAGAAGAGAATATGGGAACCGACAATGAACCCAATGAAAACCCTGAAGATCAATTACACCAAGACTTAAATCAATTGAGGGCACTAAGTAATGAATTGAACAGTACCAGGGAACCCTCTCAGGTTTCCTTGGCTTCATCACTTCAAAACATTATTGAATCAATCAATATTGCACACAGTGAGATAACAAACTCTAGCCAATACAAGGCTCGAATGAAGGAACACTACTCCACTGGGTTGTTCAAAGAGTAAATAAAAGACCTCAACATCAGCAAAGCCCAGTTGTATAGCAAGTTCATAGTTCCCTCGACCGGACAGCCTCTAGCTTTGACGAGGCCTCAGGTTTGCATGGACTGGTGCATTTACCAGCCATGGAGAGATAACTGGAGACAAAGGTGGTTCATGGTGTTTGACAGGCCCCCGTGCAACAATTTGGAGGTCCCACAGTATTTCCTGCGGAAATTGTGGGCTGAGTTTGAGCTAGGGTACCATGTCAACTATTTTGACAACACTGAGTTTCAGGGTGTCGGTCTTGGCTCTGCCCAAGATCGACCTCAGGCGCACCGCAACCTACTTAGAGGACCTCGTGCACCCAGGAGAGAGCCAAACCCCCCTCCTCAGCCACCCGGGTTTGGTAGCGGTCTAGATGAGATTCATGACTCCGTCAGACGTGCCACACGTGACTTGCTTAGACATACCAAATTTGTGGCCATGTCTTCCCAAAGTCGAGAGGACATCGATGTGACACAGACAGATGCATAGTCTATGGGTGGTGACTGAGACATTCCGGGTACAGGTGGAACCTAGGCAGGGCCTTCTAGTTCTGCTGGAACAATGACACATCGTTGTTCTCATTGTGGTCTTTCTTGCCATGGCGATACGCAGCCGCATGCCATAGGGAGCTTCATGGATCAGGTTTGCTATTGTTTTATTTAATGTTCAAGTATTTGTTGTATTTTATTTGATATCGTATTGTTTAATATATTTAACTTTGAATTACACATTGTTGACTTTATTTGTTTTAATGTCCAATTATTGGGTGTCGGGTCTCCACCCCCCAGGTGGGAGGACGTCGATCCCTTTGACCTCGATGGAGCCATGGCGGCAACAGAGGAGATTGCGGCACCATACACACAGGTAACTTCTTTACTTTGAATAATTAGATCCAGTTACGAGTAATTTGTGTTTAGTAATTACAAATTAATTAGCATTGAGTAATTACCATATTATCATCATATTTTACAGCTGTGTTTATAATATTGTCTAATTTATTTGAGAGATATAAATTTGTATAATCCCACCAAAAAAAAAAATGAAACCTTATCAAACATGAAAACCTAACAAAACTATAAACATTTGTGTTAGACACAATGCTCACTGAGAGGGGGGGGTGAATCAGTGAGCCTATACTTTATTTAATTTCAACTTCAATCACCAAGTCTTATATCATCATTTCACATTCATGAATTCATCAATGAACTAACTATCAACTAATGAAACACATCAACACATAATAGGAGACTAGATATCGTTTTTGTAATCTTTTGTATTTGGTTCAACGGCTACAACCATGAGGCAATTCAACACCAACTGATACAATGAGCACCAACGCATCATATAGGACCCAGCCTAGTTTTTCTTAGATCCTACTAAGAAAATGGATACAAGACCCTGCTTGTATTTACGATTACATAGTTGTCACATATAATACATATCACAATCATGTCATTATTCACATCATCTCATTCATCAATATGTTGCCAGCACCTTGTCTTCAATCATCATTCTGTCCCTATTTCCTCATGTCCAACATCTTCTCAAACATATCGATATTCTATCTACATTCACATCTTTAACCTGTCATCAAACTGTCATTAACCATAGGCAAATTATCATTCTGCTGTCAAGATATCAAACATATCCACATTTATATCACTTTCTGCTCATCATCACTCTGTCATAATTTTAACCAGGATATACACAAATACATCATTCTCTCCTTTCACCAAATTGATGCCCAAAATATCATTAGTCTCTTCATACTGTCTAGATCGTCATGTCTTTCTGTTGTACATGCACATCATATCACATGATATTCAATCGACCTGTCTATGTAATTTTCATTTTATTTTTATTTTTAATTGCTGAGCCGACTTTGTCCTTTGAATGGACACATAATAGTTCACATACAATGCTTTATTTGCATGCTTGTTTTGGTTTGACTTCACACAACCACATCAAAGGCCACGTTAGAAACTTAGGGCTTCCTCATTTTTTTTGTGGGCTTCTACATCATCATGTTTAAATACTTTAGCATCAAATGTTTCGACAAGCAATTATAAGGGCAAGGGCTCCATCACACCCACAACAATAGACCACAAACAATTCCAAGAACCCCAAGGCAACAATACATTATGTCTTCATCACCATACATCAAGGATTCCACATATGGACATCTTCAAGGTTCAAGGGCTTCAACATCCATTGTAAGTGCCATTAGATAAGGGTTGATTCAATTTGTATGTGGGTTTCAATGTGGGTTCCACCACCAAGAGTCAATCATTTAGTATTTAATCAACATGCTTTCAATGGACATCAAGCCCATCATCAAATGGTAGCATGGACCATCACCAAGGGTTCCATTGCCCCATCAAACCACAAATGACCATAGAATGGGTCATTTGGCTCATTAGGTGTTCCAATGGCTCCAATGCCCACCTCCATGGTTCTTCATGCCATGTGTGTTCTTCAATCCATCCACATCATCATCTTCTTTGCCATTCCTGAAGCCTTTGTCATTAATGTTGTCACCACCATCACCATCACCGTCAACGTCTTCATAGTGGCCAAAAGATAATCATAGTGGCCAAGCTTCTAGAAATTCAAGAACCTGATGTTTCTCATGTCCTTATTACCCTAGTTTATTATCACGGGATTTCCAATTTATTCTAATACTTGAGACTGAAAGTAATCATACTACTACTCCTTAAACATGCTATTAGGAAAGACATATAAACAACGTAAAACAACTTATCACATGTATTGTCACTAAAGTTTTTGAAAATGATGTAAGGCCCATAAGGAAGAGTAATAATCTTACAAATATGGTCTATGGGGCCTTGCTATTATCTTGATTCAAATTCAACTCGATAAAAGATTTGGCATCAAGAATACTCATTTAACTCATTTCACTCAAGATTTCTTTGATTTCAATCAAGTGATATCATTCTGACAACATAGCTATTCAATCAAGAACACATAATTAGTCATTCAATGCAAAAGAACATGGCACATTCAAGCTTGTAAGTAAGTTAACCATGAAAAATATTTCTTTTTCTTCCTTTTTCTAACGATCAACACTCTAAAGTGTATTAAATAATATGCACACTAACTTAACTGCTATTTAGCACCTCTTTGCAAATTTAAACAATGAGATGCCATTTTATTTGATGATGTAAATGTTATGGAAATAAAGGGACTCAAGATCCTCACTCTAGGGATGCAAATACTTTTCCACTGGGTGAATCAAGCTTCTAGGAAACTACAAATTTATAAGAAGACATCAAAACCTAGGAACTCTTCACCAAGAACCCAAACACATTACATAGGTTTCCAATTCAAATTTGTAAATGGACATGAATTCCATTTTCTTATGAGACACTGCACATCTCTCTAGAGCCAAAGGAAAAGCTCACCTACTCATGGGGATGACTCTAGAAAAGGAAAAGCTCACCTACTCATGGAGATGACTCTAGAAAAGGAAAATCTCACCATGTCACCTTCTATGCCCTCTCACCTTATTTAATTTTAATTTCATGCCATGCCACCTTCTATCCTTTCAGAATATTGGATATCATCTAACTTGAATATAAATTTATTGCAATCATGTTTTCTAAGCACCATCATTGTCATTCTCATTTCATTGTGTTTAATATTGTTAATATTGTTTTTATAAATTTAGTCTAAAAATTGTAGTGTTCGCACAGGTGTCCGTGGGCTCCAGCGACCAGCCACCGCCATTGGCGACCAACAGTTCTCCCCGTGCGCAGGTATTGTGTGTATTAAAGCATAAATTTATTTTCAAATACAATGACTTGTCTGTGTATATTTATATTTTTGTATATTAAACCATGAAGTTATAAATGTGTATGTAGGTGCGAGCACCTCGGCCTGCCAGTGCTGTTATTCCTCCCTCCCCGACCTTTCGGCCACCCTATATGCCAGTTGTATCCCCTGGCATACATGCCCCATTCCCCAACCCCTTCCATCCAGCCCCCCCTCCTATATAGCACCACAATTCCATCCAGCTCCCCCTTACACATCATATCCAGCTCCACCTCCGTATCAGTTTCCCATGTTCCCACCCTCCCCCATCCGACCACGGCACACCACCCATCCACAGTCACCCATCCCTCTACCGCAACACAAACCTCTCCCCCCCCACATTCCCCCACCACACTCGCTTCCCCTTCTAGGGTGCGCCCATCCATACTACAACCAATTGGGGTTTATAGCCCTAGACGTACATCTCCACTTCCCCCACCCCAGTCCATGCCTCCTCCTGCCACGCCCCCTTCTTCCACTGTTACCCCCAATGGTGTAGCCACTATTGATGTCGCTACATCCTCCCCTTTACCATCCACCCTAGCATCGAAGTAGGCTGTCTAGCCGACTGCTCCATCCTCCAGCCCCGAAGACCAGCCGTTTTTGTTCATGGTGAGATTGACTAGTTTATCATTTAACTCTCGTTCAATTTTAACGGAAATTACTATATGCATCTAGTTTCAACATTGATCTGATTGTTCTAAATGTTGTAGGGTGGCATTGCCGAGAGACTTGGATCACGGAGGAGGGAGACCCCCTCATGACTTACAGTCTTGCATGCGATGAGTTATCTAAGATTTGAAAACTATTTTTAGTTTGAAATTATGTTTTATACTTGTATAATTGCTAGGAAAAGTTGACATATTATTGTTGTCGTTTCAGGGCTCAGGGGGACGTGCTCAAAGACACCGGAAGGACCCAGCTTCCTCTAACACAAAGATGAGGAAGATTGATTTTGGAGATGCACCTAGGAGCTTCGAGGGTGGGCAGGAGGATTGAGAGACACTCTTATGTACAGTAGCCACGATGTGGCATTTTCAGCACGAGTTGCCATATTTTGTACAAGGCACCATGGGCCATATTTTGTATAGGGCACGAGTTGCCTTTTTTTGTACGGGGCATGAGTTGCCATTATATAGACACTGGGAACGATGTTCCATTTTTCCAAAAATTGTACATGATTGGATCATTTTGGCATATTAATAGATGGATTTGCACTTGTGTATATGAGTTTGTCCTTGATTACATTTTTGCATACATGATTTTGTCTTCGATTCATAACTCTCATTTGTGGATCATAGTGTTAATTGCATGTTATTTGAATGGTTATTATTTCACAAATTTGTCTTAAGCAATTACACACAACATATCCTAAATGTTTATGGTTTATTGAATGAATGTTTACAATCATCTAATCATTTACATTCTAGAAGTTACCAAACCTGTGCAAGTGGTTTTAGTGTCATGTTCTCTGCCTTGCTCGGGAACGATGGGAGGGGACATGACATAATGGAAATGACTCCAAGTGGTAATTGATTAAATTCTTAACCATTCTTTTGAGATGAGTTTAAATAATATAAATAAAAATAACAATTCAAAAGGTAGTATATAGTGCCCTTAGTTATGAATCCATGTGCAAATGACAAATGATAATCCATTTATGTGATTAGACACTTAGGAATTATGAATCCACCTTCTATCCCTTAAGTGATTTAATTAATAATCGTGGTTGATGAGATGTAAAATTACAAGAACATCAACTTACAATTCTTGGAAAATTTAAAGTTTCCCTCAAGCTAAGCTACTGACAAAACATACAATTAAATATAACTAAAAATTCATGACTTGTTACAAAGATAACTATGCAAGTTACACAAGTAAATAGTTACACTTCCTATGAAATGAATTTGCATGCATATTACATTGGCCACTATGGAACACTAATGAAAATTAGGGATTCTACCATTGAACTCTTCTGAGAAAAAGAGAAAAAATGTGCAAGTCACCAAGATCATGCAAAATAAAATTCCAAAAACCTTGATTCCTTACAAGGGTTGCTAAGTGAGTTTGCATGCTATTTAATGACTTTGCATGTCACTAGAGATTAGAAAACAACTAAAAACAACCTAGTAAGTAAGATTAATTGATCAAGATTCTAAACCCAAAATGGAGTAGTCAATCTATTTTAGGGATTTTGTTGCAATGATGAGCAAAATTTGTTAATATATCCAAGTTGTGAGCGAGACAATATACAATGGTTATTTATTTGACAAGCATGAGAGTACTATAATAGAAAATAAATAACTAAGAATCATGCAAGCAATCATATCATAATATTAAATACAAGAATGTAATTCAAATACAATAAATGGATGGAAAAAACAAAACTCATATATTCTTCAAATGGAAAAGCATACAAATGTGTAACATCATTTGAGAAAAAATGATTTGAGGCAATTTAGCTCCAACACTCTCCTTGGGATGGGTCATTTTCCTTATTAAAATCTCTCTCTAGCTATAGTGACTGAAGAACACTTACTTCCTTAATTAAATAACTCAAGTAAGAATGAATACAATGAATGGTAAAGATGAGAGAATGAGGTGTTTGATCTCCAAGCTCTTTCTTCCCACATGACCTTACAATTATTCTCTTCTTCAAGTCTACCCCATGGCTTTGATTTATAGGAAAATTATGAGATTCCATGAAGAACTATTTCCAAACCATCTTCCCAAACCCTAGAAAATACCCTCAGCCAAACCCTAGCACTAAACCATCTTCTTCATCCTCACCATCACCATCACCATCCCCGTCAACGTCTTCATCATCACCACCATCTTCATCATCATCGTTAATTCTAACTCTAACCCTAATTCAATTTCCTTCTATAACTCTAGCCCTAACCCTCACCCAAACCCTAGCACTAAGCCATCTTCTTCATCCTCACCATCACCATCACCATCACCGTCACCGTCACCATCATCATCATCATTAACTCTAACTCTAACCCTAATTCAATTTCCTTCTATGATTCTAGCCCTAACCCTCACCCAAACCCTAGCACTAAGCCATCTTCTTCATCCTCACCCTCACCATCACCATCACCGTCACCGTCACCGTCACCATCATCATCATCATTAACTCTAACTCTAACCCTAATTCAATTTCCTTCTATGATTCTAGCCCTAACCCTCACCCAAACCCTAGCACTAAGCCATCTTCTTCATCCTCACCATTGCCATCACCATCACCATCACCGTCACCATCATCATCATGTCTTCATCATCATCATTAACTCTAACTCTAGCCCTAACCCTCACCCAAACCCTAGCACTAAACCATCTTCTTCATCCTCACCATCACCATCACCGCCACCATCAATGTCTTCATCATCACCACCATCTTCATCATCATCATTAACTGTAACTCTAACCCTAATTCAATTTCCTGCTATAACTCTAGCCCTAACCCTCACCCAAACCCTAGCACTAAGCCATCTTCTTCATCCTCACCATCACCATCACCATCACCATCACCGTCACCGTCACCATCACCATCATCATCAACGTCTTCATCATCACCACCATATCCATCATCATCATTAACTCTAACTCTAACCCTAACTCTAACTCTAACTCTAGGTTCCTCATCAACATCTCCATCATCATCATCTTCTCCATCAACATCATCTTCATCACCATCACCATGACCATGACCATGACTATCACCATCACCATCATCATCACCATCATCATCATCATAAGTGCCCGGTGGATGATTTTGCAGAGTTGACCCCCGTGTGCAAAAATTACACACTCCCTCACTTAGCAAAACCCTAGTTTCCAAGATGGGCATACAAGATGGCACCGGGGCCACAAGACTGGAGGAGAGGGGCACTCCTGGCACTATCCCGACATCTTGAATCCAACGGAGTTGACGGTTCGTCGATCGGAGCCACGGTCGTCATTCTATGGCTCATTCCGTCTCGCATCCAAAAGGCCTTCAGGGACACCTACTAGATACCTGCCGGGGGCATAGAAGTCCAACTGTGCAGCAAAATCGGGCTCCAAAGAGTCCTGCAAGTGTGTCTAGGTAGGTTACATCTGGGAACGCTGGCTGTAAGTGCCCAGCGGATGCTTTTGCTTAGTTGACCCCCGTGTGCAAAAATTGCACACTCCCTCACTGAGCAAAGCCCTAGTTTCGAAGATGGACGTTCAAGATGGCACCAGGGCCACAGGACCGGAGGAGAGGGGTACCCCTGGAACTATCCCGATGTCCTGAATCCAATGGAGTCGATGGTTTGTCGATCAGAGCCACGGTCATCATTCTATGGCTCGTTCTGTCTCGCATCCAAAAGGCCTTTAGGGACACCTCCTGGATAACTACCGGGGGCATAGAAGTCTAACCGTGCAGCAAAATCGGGCTTCGGGGAGTCCTGCAGGTGTGTCTTGGTAGGTTCCAGCCGGGAACGCTAGTCGTAAGTGCCCGGTGGATGATTTTGCAGAGTTGGCCCTTGTGTGCAAAAATTGCACACTCCCTCACTGAGCAAAACCCTAGTTTCCAAGATGGAAGTACAAGATGGCACCGGGGCCACGGGACCGGAGGAGAGGGGCACCCCTGGCACTATCCTGGCATCCTGAATCCAATGGAGTTGATGGTTCATCGATTGGAGCCATAGTCGTCATTCTATGGTTCGTTCCATCTCACATCCAAAAGGCCTTTAGGGACACTTGCTAGATACCTATCGGGGGCGTAGAAGTCAAACCGTGCAGCAAAAACGGGCTCTGGGGAGTCCTACAGGTGTGTCTAGGTAGGTTCTGTCTGGGAACGCTATCTGTAAGTGCCCGACGGATGATTTTGCAGAGTTGACCCCCGTGTGCAAAAATTGCACACTCCCGCACTGAGCAAAACCCTAGTTTCCAAGATGGACATTCAAGATGGCATCGGGGCCACAGGACCGAAGGAGAGGGTTGCCCCTCGCACTATCCCAATGTCCTAAATCCAATGGAGTTGACGGTTTGTCGATCGGAGCCACGGTCATCATTCTATGGCTTGTTCCATCTCGCATCCAAAAGGCCTTCAGGGACACCTGCTGGATACCTGCAGGGGGCATAGAAGTCCAACCGTGCAGTAAAACTGGGCTCTAGGGAGTCCTACAGGTGTGTCTAGGAAGGTTCCGACCGGGAATGCTGGACGTAAGTGCCCGAAGGACGATTTTGTAGAGTTTCCCCCGTGTGCAAAAATTGCACACTCCCTCACTGAGCAAAACCCTAGTTTCCAAGATGGATGTACAAGATGGAATTGGGGCCTTGAGACCAGAGGAGAGGGGCATCCCTGGCACTATCCCAGCGTCCTGAATCCAATGGAGTTGACGGTTCATCGATCGGATCCACGTTCGTCATTCTATGGCTCGTTCGATCTCACATCTAAAAGGCCTTCACGGACACCTGCTGGATACCTGCCGGGGGCATAGAAGTCCAACCGTGCAGCAAAACCAGGCTCTGGGGAGTCCTGTAGGTGTGTCTAGGCAGGTTCCATTTGGGAACACTGGCTGTAAGTGCCCGACAGACAATTTTGCAGAGTTGACCCCTGTGTGCAAAAATTGCACACTCCCCCACTGAGCAAAACCCTAGTTTCCAAGATGGAAGTTCACGATGGCACTGGGGAAACGAGACCTGAGGAGAGGGGTGCCCCTAGTACTATCCCGGTGTCGTGAATCCAACGGAGTCGACGGTTCGTCGATCGGAGCCACGGTCGTCATTCTATGGCTCGTTCCATCTCGCATCCAAAAGGCCTTCAGGGACACCTGTTGGATACCTATCGGGGGAATAGAAGTCCAACCATGCAGCAAAATCAGGTTCCAGGGAGTCATGTAGGTGTTTCTAGGTAGGTTCCAGTTGGGAACACTAGCAAAAAGTACCCGCTGGACGATTTTCCAAAGTTGACCCCAATGTGAGGGCCATCCAAATTTGCTCAAGGGGGCCATTTCTTGTCCAGAGGCCCCCGGGCATGCGTGGCCACTGTGGACAGGTCCACTGTGGCCACGTGGACCTATGGGGGTCGACAGAATCCAAGTCCGCTCACTAGTTTGGGTTTCAGGGCCTCAAAGCAAATCCTCCAGGTGTCCCTGAACGGCCCCAGGGTGCCCGACTAGAATTCCCGTTGCACCCGGACCGCGGCTCGGTTCGTGAATCCATCGACTCCAGCGGGTCCAGGATGGCAGGTTTCAGCTAGGGGACCCCCCACAGCGTCCCTCGAAGACCCAAAAGTGGTGCCAACGAGCCATCTCTGGAGCTAGGTTTTTTCTTAGTGATGGCCATTCCAAATTTGCTCAATGGGGCCATTTCTCATCTGGATGCCCCTGGGCATGTGTGGCCACCGTGGATAGGTCCATAATGGCCACATGGACCTATGGCACGCGACAAAATCCAAGTCCTCTCACCAGGTTGGGTTCCGTGGCCCTGGAGCAAATCCTCCAGGTGTCCCTGAACGGCCCTGAGGTGCTCGACTAGAATACCTGTGGCACCTGAACCGTGGCTCGGTTCATGAATCCGTTGACTCCAACGGGTTTGGGACAGTGGGTTTCAGCTAGGGGACCCCCCACAGCATCCCTCGAAGACCCAAAAGCGGTGCCAATGAGCCATCTCCAGAGTTAGGGTTTTGCTTAGTGATGACCATTCCAGATTCGCTCAAGGGGGCCATTTATCGTCCGGATGCCCTCGGGCATGCATGGCCACTGTGGACAGGTCCACAATGGCCACATGTAACAGGTCCACAATGGCCACATGTACCTGTGGGGGCCAACGGAATCCAAGTCCGCTCATCGGTTTGGGTTGGGTGGCCCCAGGGAAAATCCTCTAGGTTTCCCTGAACGGCCCTAGGGTGCCCGACTAGAATGCCCATGGCACCCAGACTGTGGCTCAGTTCGTGAATCTGTCAACTCTGGCGGGTCTATGATGGTGGGTTTTAGCTAGGGGACCCCCCAGAGTGTCCCCCAAAGACCCGGAAGCGGTGCCAACGAGCCATCTTTGGAGCTAGGGTTTTGCTCAGTGATGGCCATTTTAGATTCGCTCAAGGGGGCCATTTCTCGTCCGGATGCCCCCAGGCATGCATGGCCATCGTGGATAGGTCCACAATGGCCACGTGGACCTATGGGGCCCGAAGGAATCCAAGTCCGCTCGCCGGTTTGGGTTCCGTGGCCCCGGGGCAAATCGCCCAAGTGTCCTTGAACAGCCCCGGGGTGCCCGACTAGAATGCCCGTGGCACCCAGACCGTGGCTCAATTCATGGATCCATTGACTCTGGCGTGTCTGGGATGGCGGGTTTCAGCTAGGGGACCCCCCACAGTGTCCCCTGAAGACCCGGAAGCGGTGCCAACGAGCCATCTCTGGAGCTAGGGTTTTGCTCAGTGATGGCCATTCCAGATTCGCTCAAGGGGGCCATTTCTCGTCTGGATGCCCCCAGGCATGCATGGCCACTATGGATAGGTCCATAATGACCACGTGGACCTGTTGGGGCTGACGAAATCCAAGTCCGCTCGCCGGTTTGGGTTTCGTGGCCCCGAGGCAAATCCTCCAGGTGTCCCTGAACGACCCTGGGGTGCCCGACTAGAATGTTGGTGGCACCCAGACCATGGCTCGGTTCGTGAATCCGTCGACTCTGGTGGGTCCAGGACCGCGGAGAAAATGCCCAAAGTGTCCTTGAACGACCCCGGGGTGCCTGACTAGAATTCCCATAGCACCCAAAGGCCATTCCAGATTCGCTCAAGGGGGCCATTTCTCGTCCGGAGGCAGAAGAAGATCAATTTTTGACAAAACAATGTAGTTATTACATGTGGAGGTAGCGGTTTCCTGTGGAAAACGAGTGTAGGGTTGAGTAGAGGAAAGATGTTGGGAAATGGGCTATTACATTAGCTTTTCTGATGGGCAGCTGTAAGTATCTATGCTTTGACGGCTGTAGGTATATATGCTTTTCTTCCAAGGGAAATCCTATTTCCGTCGGAAGAAAAACATAGATACCTACAGCCGCCATATTTCCTTCTGTAAACCGCTTTCCCATCGGAAAAGGTAATGTAATAGCCCATTTCCCAACATCTTTCCTCTGCTCAACCCTACACTCATTTTCCATGGGAAACCGCTGCCTCCAAATGTAATAACTACATTGTTTTGTCAAAAATTGATCTTCTTATGCTAACTACATTGTTTTGTTGAAAATTGATCTTCTTCTGCCTCCGGATGAGAAATGGCCCCCTTGAGCAAATTTGGAATGGCCTTCACTGAGCAAAACCCTAGCTTCGAGGATGGCCCATTGGCACCGCTTTCGGGTCTTCAGGGCACGCTGTGGGGGGTCCCCTAGCTGAAACCCGTCGTCCCGGACCCGCTGGAGTCGACAGATTCACAAACCGAGCCACGGTCCAGGTGCTACGGGAATTCTAGTGGAGCACCCCGGGGTCATTCAGGGACACCTAGAGGATTTGTCTTGGGGCCACAGAACCCAAACCGGCGAGCGGACTTGGATTGTGTCAGCCCCCATAGGTCCACATGGACATAGTGGACCTATCCACAGTGGCCATGCACACCTGGGGGCCTCCGAACGAGAAATGGCCCCCTTGAGTGAATATGGAATGGCCATCACTAAGAAAAACCCTAGCTTCGGAGATGGCTCATTCACACCGCTTCTAGGTCTTCGGGGGACGTTGTGGGGGGTCCCCTAGCTGAAACCCACCGTCCTGGACCCACCGGAGTCAACGGATTTGTGAACCGAGCCACGGTCCGGGTGCCACAGGTATTCTAGTCGGGCACCCCAGGGCTGTTCAGGGACACCTGGAGGATTTGCCCCGGGGCCACGAAACCCAAACTGGCGAGCGAACTTGGATTCCATTGGCCACCACAGGTCCACATGGCCACGGTGGCCACGCACGCCCGGGGGCATCCGGACAAGAAATGGCCCCCTTGAGCAAATTTGGATGGCCCTCACATTGGGGTCAACTTTGGAAAATCGTCCAGCGGGTACTTATGGCTAGTGTTCCCAATCGAAACCTGCCTAGACACATCTACATGACTCCCCGGAACCTGGCTTTGCTGCACGGTTGGACTTCTATGCCCTCGGCAGGTATCGAGTAGGTGTCCCTGAAGGCCTTTTGGATGCGAGACGGAATGAGCCATAGAATGATGACCGTGGCTCTGATCGACGAACCGTCAACTCCGTTGGATTCAGGATGATGAGATAGTGCCAAGGGCACCCCTCTCCTTAGGTCCCATTGCCTCGGTGCCATCTTGAACATCCATCTTGGAAACTAGGGTTTTGCTCAGTGAAGGAGTGTGCAATTTTTGCACACGGGGGTCAACTCTGCAAAATCATCCACCGGGAACTTACAGCCAGCGTTCCCAGATGGAACCTGCCTAGACACACCTGCAGGACTCCCTGGAGCCCGGTTTTGCTGCACAGTTGGACTTCTATGCCCCCAGCAGGTATCCAACAGGTGTCCCTGAAGGCCTTTTGGATGCGAGACAGAACGAGCCATAGAATGACAACCATGGCTCTGATCGCCAAACCATCGACTCCGTTGGGTTCAAGACATCAGGATAGTGCTGAGGGCACCCCTCTCCTTCGATCCCGTTGCCCCGGTGCCATCTTGAACGTCCATCTTGGAAACTAGGGTTTTTCTCAATGAGGGAGTGTGCAATTTTTGCACACGGGGGTCAACTCTGCAATATCGTCCACCGGGCACTTACAGCCAGTGTTCCTAGATGGAACCTACCTAGACACACCTGCAGGACTCTCCGAAGCCTGATTTTGCTGCACGATTGGACTTCTATGCCCCCGATAGGTGTCCAGCAGGTGTCCCTGAAGGCCTTTTGGATGCGAGACAGAACGAGCCATAGAATGACGACCATGCCTCTGATCGACGAACCGTCAACTCTATTGGATTCAAACGCCGGGATAGTGCCAGGGGTGCCCTTCTCCTCTGGTCCCGTGGCCCGGGTGCCATCTTGTACGTCCATCTTGGAAACTAGGGTTTTTCTCAGTGAGGGAGTGTGCAATTTTTGCACACGGGGGCCAACTCTGCAATGGTGATGGTTACGGTGATGGTGATGGTGATGGTGATGGTGATGGTGATGGCGATGATGAAGAAGATGGATTAGTGCTAGGGTTTGGGTGAGGGTTGGGGCTAGAGTTATAGAAGGAAATTGAATTAGGGTTAGAGTTAGAGTTAATTATGATGATGAAGATGGTGGCGATGATGAAGATGTTGACGATGGTGTCGATGATGAAGACGTTGACGATGGTGGTGATGGTGATGGTGATGGTGATGATGAAGAAGATGATGATTATGGAGATGTTGATGAGGAGCCTAGAGATGATATTGGTGATGATGATGACAAGTCCCTCTCAAGTATAGATCTCAAAAATACCACCCTTGAAACCTTATGATAACTCCCTACCCCAAGTGGAAGACCCTTCTATACATACATGGATTCCTAGAAGGTTTCATCTACCAAGTTAAATTTTCAAGACCATTGTAATAGACTATGTACTTCAAAAAATTTCCTAAAACCTAGGTAATTCTAATCTTGAGAACCTATTAAAACCACTATCTTCAAATGCTACAAACATAAATAGATATATTTAAGAAAATACTAACTCAATTTACTCAAATTTGATCCAAATCACATCACCATTTTATTCAACATAAAAGAGAAGCATGGAACAGTTTAATACATATAGGAAAAATAAAAAACATAGGCAAAGACATGTATGTATGTATGTATCAACAAAAAATGCATGTACCAACGAAATAACATAAAACTACACATACCTCGATGTAGAACATACCATTCTTTGATGCAATTCTTTCTCTTATGTAAAGTTGACTGGACTCATTCAATAAATCCATCTGGATCCTCTATGTTGCTAATTGTCTCCATTAATCTCTCGTTCTCTGAATGAGGTATGTAGTAGCGTACCTTGGTTGAGCTCTTGCTTGACATTGTATGAAGATGGATGTTTGTGCCAACGATCAAGTTTGTGAAGTGATACACCACTGAACCTAGTCTGTAATCCATGAATACATGCCCGCTAGTCTTTCTTGACTTCCCATATAGTGTAAGATATTCCCCCTTAACCACCATCGAGCCAGTAGGAAATTCAATTCCTTCATCGTCGATTAATGATGCATAGATGGTTTGCTTACCTTCGATGCACTGTGCCAACCAATAATCCATGCCCCATTCATTGTCTTTCTGTGCAACAACTACATATATGTGTCCTGGTTGTACAAGATCTGAGATATGCTCATAGTCTATAGAAATCGCTGATTGGCCCTCCTCTAACTGGGTTGTTTCAACAAATGCACGTTGGTCTACTGGAAGTGACACATGATCCCATTCATCAACCCAGTCCATGCATTCGCATTCATCCCATTCACTGCTGCTGCAAGGGTTGCAAAAGCATGCAAGCTTTCACGTCCATATTTCAAATATGTGGTTGTTTGAGCTTAGAACTGAATGAAATCCACATGTTCCTTGTACTGTGCCGCAACTATAGGAATGCGATCGATCTATGTCAAACACTAGCCAAAAATTTCTCACCACACGTCCTGCCACCGATGATGTTTGTTGATCTCTTGCTTGTTCTGACATTGTTGCGGAGCACCATTGAACTATGGATTCTGCATCTCGGATATGAGGTTCCCTGTCAAACCTCATCTCTTCCCTTCATAGTGCGGTCTTGATGCATGCACCGGCCCCATCATGCTTGCCTTTGCCATGCCCGGTCTCAAAATAGTTCCAGATATGTGACACATTGCAAGTCTTATGCAAAGTACTCATCCATTGGAATACTCGGGCATTTTTGAACTGGCCTGCACAACCATCCGACCATATCCAATGCTGATCCATTTGTATATCTCTCTCCTTCAACTGATCATAGAAAATTTGAAAACAATGTTGCACATAATGCAGATCATGGGTTCTATCATCACTTATGTAAAAGTTTGTCTCCTTCAGTATTATCCTCTTGTCATTGCTGCTCTCTGGCCCATGCCTATACATAATATGTACAATGATGCTGACTTGGTCTGAATGGTAGTATTGACTCTGGATTTCATTTTGTGGCTGAAGGGTGTAATTTTCTGCAAAATCCACAATTGACACTATGGTTCCAATGGGAAATGTGTCCCTGCATTTTCTGTACTGCTCATCTTTCCATCGCGCTACATGCACATGTTGAACGTACTAATCGGTTTTCTCATAGAATTCCATCAAGAAGTCACATACCGGTACCTGTTACCATGGAAACAAGGGAAATATTACAATGTGGCCTTTGGAAAAATGTATATGCCATAAATTGAACGTGTAATATGAAAAATATGCAATATTCATTTGTACCTGTGACTTTACCAATGCAATATTTTTACATTCTCTGACACTGTCTAATTGATAGGTCATGTACTTGAAGCTCTGCATCTCCACACCCATCATTCCAAATTCTGTGTCCTTGCTTTCATGAATGCAACGGTTCAAAAGAGAAAACCCACTACACATAGAACATGTCCAATATAGACACAATTTTTTATAATACTTTTGTCCTTCGGGGCTTGGACACATGATGTTGTGGATAAAGTCTCTTGATGCATTCAATGGTAGTATGGATTCATTGCAGCCCTGCACAATGTTAGTATGCAAATCACAAAATATATGTTTATATGTGTCATAATAATATTCATATTCTATGTGGTATCTACAACAACAAGTGTTCCGATCAATGCATATATGAACGTACCATGGTTTGCATTTCTCAAAGGACCTTTGGACAAAGTTCAATTGTGTGTGCTCGTTCCTGAATCTCTCATAGAGTTCAGTCTGTGTGGTGTCAAGGAAGTGTTTAACATGGGGCTCACGTTTAGTAGAACCTTTTCTCAGTTTTAGCACGTCTCTTTGGTTTGATGAAGGTCTAGTATGATCATGCCAAAAATTTTGTACTAACTCCTTAACAGCATCAATTAGCTTCCTATTTGCACGAGGAAACCTACCAACAAAAGCCCAACAATCGTTTCCACCCAGAGTGTCAATATTTCTCTTATAACAGAGTACTTTTTAATAGTTTTCTATTTAATTTGAGTATGTGAGAAGTGTGTAATAGCAGGCGACGTTGCCTTTTGGACTTGATTACAACTGATTCCGCTAAAACACGATGAGCCGCACAAAGAACTTTTGTACAAGACTTCTTCCCAATCGCATTAAATGCAGATTGGAGATTTCTAACATATGACTGTTGACCTCTGAACTTTTAACCATCTTTATTCCCAAAATTCTCCTAACAACAGCTAAAGAACGTGACTTTAACAAACATAGCAATAATTGACATTTACCTGCATCACCTTTGGATTCAAAATATTCTTTCACAATTTTGTTGCATTGCCATTCAATAGTGCGTTTTGGCAACTTGCCTTCAAGCCTCAACATAGCACTCTCATCCACATGAATACGTCTAGGAGTTCTTCTTCTTGCACTAGACAGTCAAGGTAGGGAGGGTGGACATGAGACATGAATACCGGAGCTTGTTTGTTGTGGTGCTTCATTTGTAGATTGGGCCATAATGGGAGTGTGGTCGACAAGGTTGTGGTCTTCTTGGGGAGATTGAAAATTAAGCAAGGTTTGTATGTCCATCTCTACACATGCAGCATCTCCCAAAATTCTTGTGTCGTGAGGAACTTTAGAATGACTCGTTGATGGATTGTTGGTTGGAGATTGTGTTGATGTTGGAATTTGAGTTGGGTCCATTGGAAGCGACCGCTTTACCCGTGGTTCTGAACAAGAGGTTGTCATGTCAACAATTGTGTTAGGATCAGTGGCAGGATCTAGGGCAATGATAGGACCATGTCTCAATCTTTCCATTCCCAACCTGGCCTTTTCTCTTAAGTCATTGACCTTTTAAATGGGCATATTCCTTCTATTTTTTTTTTGCGTTTCGTGATTTTTTCATCTCCAAAAGTCTCTTTAACACAACTATCAGGCCTACCCCTGCAAAAGAAACAACAAATAAGATATTAGTGCCATTATACAATGAACCTGACACATTCCAACATAGCTTACCACTTTACAAATTAACATACACAACTACAGACTATGTTGGTTTATTCGTGTTCAAATAAACATCATTATCCCTTACAATTCCAATCAATATAGATGATGTTTGGTCAAGTGTAGAGAGGAGAAACTAGTGTCTTGCCTGGCCATGAATTCATAAAAATTATGGTAGTAACACCCTACAACAGAGATGGCTAGAGATTCCTTGGGAATAGTTTGATAGTTTTTCTACATCAAATAAGGTAACCTTAATTAATTGCATTTTTTGCTTTCTCCCTTAATGTTATCAATTCTAGGACTTTGCACCTAGTTTGATTGCTTTGTCTTCCTAGTGGAATGGTATATCCTTCCATTTGAGGCAATGTCCTTTACCATCGTAAATTACTAGGTTATATAACACATTAAGGAGTTGAAGAAACAACAACAAACTATTTCCTTAGATCTATAAACCTTGAAATGATAGAATGTGGTTTTGAGTTTAAAATACCCATGGTTGAATTCAACAATGCATCACAATAGAATGAATGTATACCTTGTTTTGTGCAAAACCTTTAGGAGGATGCAAAGGTTTCTAACAAAGATCATGGTCTTGGGAAGGGTGATTAGGAGAAATATAATTTGACCTTTCAATGTGCAATATCTAGGGTGGGGAGGTGTTGGAGAGTGGGGAACTAGGGACTATACCAACAATCATCATGTTGAATAGAGCATGAGGTGGGGAAGTCTTGGTTTTTGGAAAAAAAATCATTGTTAGAGGTGAGGGGATATTGTAAGGATGGTAAATATGGATGAAAATTATCATATTTGGATTCATAGAGAAAGGAAAGGTGGATATACTTACAGATATCCTCATTCCATACAATGGTATTGAATAAGAGATGAGAGAGTTGAGGTTTTGTGGATGAGTTGAAGTGATATTTTTAGTTATGTTTAGTGAGTGTGTGGTTTTTTTTGCTAGCATAATATGAGGTGAGAAGAACAAAATTAACTTGGGAACTAATTACACAATAAGGAGGTTGCATACTTCATCTTGCCTAGTGTTCATATGAGTTTTTTTAGATGTGAACTTGGGAAATCTTCTTGTCAAATTCATTGTTGTCTATGCATGGATATTGTTGTGGGAATATGACAAAAACAAAAAGGCATGGGCTCATCTCAAATCTTGTGAATGAAAAGACTCATTTACAATTCACCATACCTCTATAGAAATGATCTCCACTTGCAATGGAAACTGGTCGCTGGAATGAATCCACTAGACTCCAAGAACACTGAAGATGTTTGATAGATTCCAAGGGTGATTTTGTGTCCAATAGATCAAAGAGTGTCCAAAATATCAATGAGTGTGAGCCAATGAGCAACCTGTGAGAGCTTGAAAGCCGCATAAGAAGTGAAACCCGTGATTTTGGTAGAATTTCTGGGAAACAGAGAGCTTTGTTTTTTTTTTAACTAGTAACAGGGCTGCGCACACGTACACATGAGGAGCGCGCACGTGCCCAAACCTGCGCACGTTCCCTTGTACAACATATAAACCATTTATTCCCCAACGTTTACACCATTTAATGCCAAACCTCCCCCCCACTTCGAAAATATTTGCATAAATTGGACTCGGTGATTAAGTTTGAAGGGTGGGTCTTAATTTTTATTGGAAAGGCTTACTCTTTGACACATTTGATAATTTATGGTTGTCTATGCGCCTGGACCCAATTGACATTGTAAGGTGAGGATGTGCATGCATAATAATCCTTATTTATTACTATGTGATGAGGATTTAAAAGGAAGAGGATGTAAAGACGTGTTATTTTTATATGTATTTTGATGGCAAGTGTCGAAGAGAAACGTGGTGATAAACCACAATTCCTAAGCCAAAACTCGTTTTTTTTAATTTTATTAATAAGCATTGTGGTACTTTGGTCCAAATGTTTTTTCTAACTCATTGTTTCTCCATATTGTCTTCCTACTGCCACCTCTCTATATCAATGCATAAAATCAACCTCTACTTGGTTTGTGGTTATAGTTGCATGCCATTGAGTGTTGTTTAGAGTTTCTGTCAGTCTGTGACATTCATGCAATAAATGAAGTCTTGTAGAGGAGGATTCATCAAAGAGGCAAATTGAATTTCATTTTGACAAAACACATCTTTTGTAAAGATCGAGTGCCATGAATGCATCCTCAGCCTACCATGCAAGACCGTGGATATGTTGAAAAGCATTGAACATCATCGAAGAATGAAAACCGGTTCCTTGAGATCTTATTGAAACATATTGAGCTCAATTTAATTCCACCTAGGCCTTAATTGAAAATTCTAGACCTCACGCGTCATCAATAACACATAGAATCCATGACACTATCCCTCTACAAGAAGCTTCCTCCTCCTCCTCCTCCTCCTCCTCCTCCTCATCATCATAATCATCTTCGTCATCGTCAACATCATCATCATCATCATCATCCTCATCATCGTCATCATCCTCGTCATCATCATCATCATCATCGTTATCACCCACTTCCTCATCATCATCCTCATCCTCCTCCTCTTCCTCAACATCATCTTGGTCATCATCTTCATCATCATCTTCATCATCAACATCGTCATCATCAACATCATCATCATCATCATCCATCATCTTCTTCATCATCTTCATCATCATCATCATCTTCGTCATCATCATCATTATCAATGATGATGATGATGAAGATGATGGATGATGATGCAGATGAGTACGAAGATGAATATGATGATGTTGATGATGACGAATATGATCACCATCATTGTCCTCATCATCCTCCTCCTCCTCATCATCATCATCATAATCATCTTCGTCATCATCATCCTCATCATCATCATCCACGTCATCATCATCGTTATCCCCCACTTCCTCGTCATCATCCCTATCCTCATCATCATCACCATCATCATTTTGGCCATCATCATCATCATCATCATCATCATCATCATCTTCATCATCATCCATCATCTTCGTCATCATGATCATGATCATCTTCGTCATCATCATCACTATCAATGATGACATCATCATCCATCATCTTCGTCATCATGATCATGATCATCTTCGTCATCATCATCACTATCAATGATGACATCATCATCATCATCTTCGTCATCATCATCATTAATGATGGATGATGGTGCAGATGAGTATGAAGATGAAGATGATGATGTTGATGATGACGAATATGATCACCATCATCATCCTCATCATCCTCCTCATCATCGTCATCATAATCATCTTCGTCATCATCATCCTCATCATCATCATCCTCATCACCATCATCATCCACGTCATCATCATCGTTTCCATAGTCATCATCATCGTTATCCCCCACTTCCTCATCATTATCCCCATCCTCATCATCATCACCATCATCATCTTGGCCATCATCTTCATCATCATCATCATCATCAATGTCATCATCATCCATCATCTTCGTCATCATCATCATTATCAATGATGACATCATCATCATCATCTTCATCATCATCATCAATATCAAAGATGATGATGATGAAGATGATGGATGATGATGTAGATGAGTACGAAGATGAATATGATGATGTTGATGATGACGAATATGATCACCATCATCATCCTCATCATCCTCCTCCTCCTCCTCATCATCATAATCATCTTCATCATCATCATCCTCATCATTGTCATCATCCACGTCATCATCATCATTTCCATAGTCATCATCATCGTTATCCCCTACTTCCTCGTCATCATCCCCATCCTCATCATCATCACCACCATCATCTTGGCCCTCATCATCATCATCATCATCATCATCAACATCAACATCATCATCATCATCGTCATAATCATCTTCGTCATCATCAGCATCATCATCCTCATTCTCGTCATCAACATCATCGTCATCATCCCCATCATCCTCATCTGTTGATGTATATGTAACTTCGGAATGTATTTCATCTATGCATTTTATATATATTTATTGTACCCTTATAAGAGATGTGTCATTCCTCTATAAGGAAGTGTCGCAAGTGTGTGTACTTGCTGATGGGTTATTAGACCACCATGTGTGGGGTCAGCCCTGAAATATATATTATAATGTGGATGTACCCAGCTAGACAAGTCGGCCCCATAAGGTCACTGGGAAAACAGGTTAGTATAAATAGAGATCAGGTGATCTCTATTTAGATCATTCGGAAAAGTACATTTCTCTCACTCAGAAAGTGGCGCACTGGTGAGGAGGAGGATCATCTGCTACTAGGAGACTATCTCAGTGTATTTTGGTTGTACTTTGGTTGAGCCATTGCTCTCTCTATCTCTGAGGAAGTTGTGGGGTTTTTCACCTTAGGGTTTTCCCCATGGAAACTTTGTGTCTCTTGTCTCTTATGCTTTTGATTCTTGTGATGCTTGTCATACTTACTGTGATTGTCATGCATTGATATACTGTATATGTTATTCTCTCAGTAAAGATCCTAGAGTATTGTGAATTAATGCTCAAAGTTTAACATGGTATCAGAGCTAACCTAAGAAGAAGACATTTTGCAGTGACGGAAACTTGAGTTTCTTGTTTATTGGGTTTCTCTCCACGGATTTTGGAAAAGCAGTATAGTAGATTGACTCTACTCATCAAGGTGCATCTATCTGTCCAATCAGAATTCAATTTCAAGCTTTTTCAGATTTGGCCCTAAAAATTAGGGTTTCCACAAAGATAGGGATTTCTGAAATCTGAAGACATAGCTGGAAGCTCCTTGCAAAAATCAAAGTTTAGAGCTTTGGATCGAGATTTTTGGCTAGGTAGATCTTCGGGAAATTCAAACCCTAATTCAGGGCTCTCCCTAGTGAACCCGGGAGGACAAAAAGACAAATGTGAAGGGTAAAGCTTTGTTGATCTCAAATTCTGAATGCACTAGGTTGATTAGCTCATCAAGGCACATCTTTCTATTCTTTCCGAAATTTGAATTTCACATTTTGAATTTTTAGGGTTTTTCCAACAAACCCTAATCCAGGACCAGATCCAGTTTTCAACATTTCAAGTGGTAAGACCTAAATCTTTTCTATTTCCATTTGAAGTGCTATTTAAGATGTCTCACCACACTAAGCTTGAGGATAAGCTTGAAGGGGCTGATAACTTCCGAGCTTGGAAGTATAGGATTGGGTTAATCCTGGAAGAGAATGAGTTGGACTCATATATAAAAGAAGACATCCCTATCCCAGAGGATGAAGAGGCTAAACTATTGCATAAGAAGAACTTGGTCAAGGAAAAGATAATCATTGCTGATTCTATCAAAGACCATCTCATACCCCATGTGTCTTCTCTAAAGACACCCAAAGAGATGTTTGACTCTTTGACCAAGCTATTTGAAGGGAAGAACATAAATCGAAAGATGACCCTGCGAAACCAATTGAAAGGGGTAAAGTTTCAAAATGGAGAAACCATTCAATCTTATTTTTCAAGAGTCTCCCAGATCAAGGAACAACTAGAAGTAATGGATGAAATGGTAGAGAATGGTGAAGTTGTCATGACCACTCTGAATGGCTTACCTAGGTCATGGGACTCCATCATTCAAGGAATCTGTGCAAGAAAGAAGTTGATTTCCTTCAATAGACTACGGGAAGAATGCTCACAAGAAGAAGCAAGGCTTGTGGCATGAGAAGAAAAGATGGGGAATGAAGATCAAGCTCGCACAGCTCACAGCAAGAAAGGGAAGTCCAAGAGAGAGCCATCTCACTCCAAGAAATCTTCACATCACATCAAAGAAAGAAGAATATGCTTCACCTGTAATGAGAAAGGACATATTGCCATAAATTGTCCCAAGAACAAGAAGGACAACAACAACTCCAACAAGAAGAAGAAGGGCAACAAAAGAAGGTTTCATGCACATGTTGTCGAGGATGATGAACCACCCAAGAAGAAGGCTAGGGCAGAAAGTGATGATAACTCATCAAAGGAAGAAGAGTATGTTCTGATCTCTGCTCTCACAGGTACCATCTCCCATGGTTGTAATGATTGGTTGATTGATAGTGGGGCTTCCAAACACATGACTGGGTTTAAGGAATCTTTTGTGAATCTATCTAAACATGAATCACCTCATAAGGTGAAACTTGGGGATGATTATCAATACCCAATCAAAGGAAGTGGTGAAGCCTCCTACAACCTAGATTCTGGAAAATCTTTGAAGATGAAAGAAGTTCTTTATGTACCTGGGCTCAAGAAGAACTTACTCTCCATCTCTGCATTGGATGCAAAAGGCATGAGGGTTGCATTTGTGGATGGCCAAGTCCTAATGTGGCCAAAGGGAAAGAACATAGATGATGCAGTAGTGATTGGAGAGCAAGAGGGAGGTTTGTATAAATTGAAGGGACAACCTGAACATGCCATGGTACATGAATCCATGGAGCCAAGTGAACTTTGGCATAGAAGACTTGCTCATATGCACTATAGAGCACTTCCAATTGCAAGCAAGGCTGTAGAGGGTCTTCCTGAAATCAAGACCAAACATGAAGGTGTTTGCAAAGGATGTGCAAAAGGTAAGAACATTAAAAAGTCTTTCCCAAGCAGTGAAAGCAAGGCAAAAGACATCCTGGAAATCATCCACTTAGATGTATATGGTCCTATGTCATCCAGTTCTCTAAGTGGGTATGTTTACTATGTCTCATTTATTGATGACTTCTCCAAGAAGACTTGGGTATACTTCTTGAAGAACAAAGATGAGGTGTTTGATAAGTTTAAGGAATTCAAAACCTTGATGGAGAATCAAACTGACAAGAAGATCAAAACATTCAGATCCGACAATGGTGGAGAATTCACCTCAGGTGACTTCAAGAAGCTTTGTAGTGGTTTAGGGATTAAGAGGGAGTTGACTGCTCCTTACAATCCACAACAGAATGGAGTTGCAGAAAGGAAAAACAGAACAATCATGGAATCAGCAAGAGCAATGCTTCATGACCAAGATCTACCTATGCATCTATGGGCAGAAGCAGCTAGAACAGTTGTATATGTGCAGAACAGAACACCCCACAAGATATTGGACAACAAGACACTAGAAGAGGTCTTTTCTGGTAAGAAACCTGAAGTCAGCCATCTCAGAATATTTGGTTGTCTAGTATTCCATCATGTCCCAAAGGAAAAGAGGACCAAACTAGATCCTTCAGGAAAGAAGGGTATCTTTGTGGGTTATAGTGAAAGCTCAAAGGCTTACAGAATATACTTTCCAGGGTTCAAGAAGATTGATGTCAGTAGGGATGTGACATTTTATGAGAACTCAGCATTCATCAAATCAAGGAAGGCACCGATCGAAGTTTATGAAGAACCTAAGGAAACTAGATTTCAAGATACTACCATGACTGAAGCAGTTCCAGAAGTTGTTCGTGAGTTTGAAGATCCGTAAGAACCTGTAGATCCACCCCGTGAGGATAACTCTCACAAGAGGAAACCTGCATGGGCTAGAGATCTCACTCAAGATGCAGAAAGATTTGGCATTCTAGAAGAGGAACACAGAGCAAGGAAGAGAACCAGATCACATACCAGCTATGTTTCTTTACTCTGTGACATTATGAACAAAGAGCCTTCCAGTTATGAAGAAGCAGCGGAAAAGAAAGAATGGAAGGATGCCATGGTTGAGAAATATTGATCAATAATGAAGAATGATGTTTGGGATGTTGTCCCAAGACCTAAAGAGAAGTCTGTTGTGACTTCCAAATGGATTTACAAAATCAAGCATGCTGCAGATGGCAGTGTGGAGAAATACAAGGCAAGATTCGTAGCTCGTGGCTTCTCTCAGAAAGAGGGAATAGATTATGAAGAAAATTTTGCACCTATAGCCAGGTATACTTCCATCAGAACAGTACTTGCCCTGGCTGCAGCGATGAAATGGAAAATACACCAGATGGAATGTCAAGACTGCTTTCTTGAATGGTGTAGTTGAAGAGGAAGTATATGTGGAGTAGCCACTCGGTTTCGAAATACATGACAGGGAGTCATATGTGTGCAGATTAAAGAAATCCTTGTATGGCTTGAAACAAGCTCCCAGAACCTGGTATGGTAGGATGGACAGTTTCCTATCTAGTTTAGGATTTACCAAGAGTAAAGCAGATTCCAACCTTTACTACAAGGTTGAAGAAGGGAATCCTGTGGTTCTACTCCTATATTTGGATGACTTATTTGTAACAGGAGATGACAGATTGATTGCAGATACGAAGAGGAAGCTTGCTGCTAAGTTCGATATGAAAGATTTGGGAATGATGCATTATTTCCTAGGTATGGAGGTGTGGCAGAGTGTAGGTGGGATCTTCCTTGGTCAAGGCAAGTACACAGTAGATATCCTGAAGAGATTCGGGATGATGGATTGCAAGGCCATTTCCACACCTATGGCATCGAATCTGAAGCTTCTATGCGATGCTTCATCTGAGCTGGTTGATGTCTCTATGTATCGTCAGATGATTGGGTCCTTGATGTACTTGACGAACACGAGACCGGATATTTGCTTTGCTATGAACACATTGAGCCAGTTCCTGACGGATCTGAGGAGTGTTCACCTGGTTGCAGTAAAGCATGTTCTGAGGTACCTGAAGGGTACAGTGGATTATGGGATCAAGTATGAAGCAAATCAAAAGTTTAACCTACAGGGTTATGTTGATTCAGATTGGGATGGCAGTGCTGCAGATAGGAAGAGCACATCTGGGTGTTGCTTCAGTATGGGATCAGGTGTGATCTCTTGGTTTAGTAGGAAGCAGTCCTACGTAGCATTGAGTACAGCTGAGGCAGAGTATGTTGTAGCCTGTTCAGCTAGTTGTGAGGTAGTATGGCTATGGAAGCTACTATCTGAGTTATTTGATCTCCCGTTGGATGCTACTGGTATCTTCTGTGATAACCAGAGTTGTGTGAAGCTGTCCGAGAATCTAGTGTTTCATGACAGGTCGAAACACATAGAGATCAAATATCACTATATCAGGGATATGGTGCAGAGAGGAGCTGTGAAGCTCATGTATGTTGCGATGGACGAGCAAATTGCAGATGTGCTGACGAAGCCACTAGCTAGGGTGAAGTTTGAATACTTCAGGGAGAGGCTTGGTGTTGTTCAGATCGGGGACACTTCGAGGAAGAAGTGATGGACACATTTGCTGAAGCCATTCCAAGCATGTTGGAAGGAGGATCCTTCACATGGCTGTGGATGTAAGCGCTGGATGATGAGCATCAGGATGATGTTCTAGTTTCTGCTTTGTATGATCAGTTGGATCATTTAAATGTATATGTATGTACGCATCATGTTGGATGCTGGATATGATCAGTTGGATCACTTATATGTATGTACGCATCATGTTGGATGCTGGATATGATCAGTTGGATCATTTATATGTATGTATGCATCATGTTGGATGCTTGGACCATGTATCTGTATATGTATCAGGTGGATACATTGTATGATCAGGTAGATCATGTATATTGATATGTATCAAGTATGATCAGGTAGATCATGTATGTTGATGGGTACATTGTGTGGATCATGTATCTATGTATCAGTTGGATACACTGTGTATGATGATATGTATCAGGTAGATACTTGGTGTGCATCAGATGGATGCATCGCATGATCAGGATGATCATGTGTACATCAGGATGATGTATGATGAGTATCAGATGATACTTTGTGGCCATGGATCAGGTTGTGCAGGTGAGCATGTCTGGGAGATCCTATAGGTCGGAGTTGCGTACCCATAACAGCTTGGGATGCTCTTTCGAGACATTGCTCTGGGAGGACATGTAATTTGTGCCCTAGGAGATCTTCAGGTCGGAGTTGTGTACCCATAACATCTTGAGATGCTCTTCTGAGGTTTTTTCCTATGGCATGTAATTTGCTCCTGGGAGATCTGGACAGGATGAAAAAGGCCTCAGATGCTTCAGCCAGGTTTTTCCATGACCACATGTAATTTGCTCCTGGGAGATCTAGACAGGATGAAAAAGTCCTCAGATGCTTCAGCCAAGTTTTGTGGTGGACCACATGTAATGTGCTCCTGGGAGATCCAACAGGTAGAGCTGTGTGCTCGTAACAGCCTGGGATGCTTCAGCTAGGTTTTGTGGTGAGATCACATGTAATGTGCTCCTGGGAGATCTGACAGGTAGAGCTGTGTGCTTGTAACAGCCTGGGATGCTTCAGCCAGGTTTTGTGATGGGTCACATATAATGTGCTCCTGGGAGATCCTACAGGTAGAGATGTGTGCTTGTAATAGCCTGGGATGCTGCAGCCAGGTTTTGTGACGCATGTAATAAATCCTGAGAATTCCACAGTATGGCTAGTGATGATGAAGACCTGCAGGAGGTGGGCCTACATCCAGTATGAAAAAGGACTGGCTCTGTAGAACTTCCTATGACGAGTAGATTCAGAGATTAGTTGAGATAGCAGCAGCAGTGACGATGATGATGACGATGATCCCGAGAAGAAGACTTGTATAGCAGATCTGTGTCGAGAAATACCTTCCTAGTTAAGAGGGAGTGTTGATGTATATGTAACTTCGGAATGTATTTCATTTATGTATTTTATATATATTTATTGTACCCTTATAAGAGATGTGTCATTCCTCTATAAGGAAGTGTCATCATGTGGATTGACAAGTGTCGCAAGTGTGTGTACTTTTTGATGGGTTATTAGACCACCATGTGTGGGGTCGGCCCTAAAATATATATTATAATGTGGATGTACCTAGCTAGACAAGTCGGCCCCATAAGGTCACTGGGCAAACAGGTTAGTATAAATAGAGATCAATTGATCTCTATTTAGATCATTCGGAAAAGTACATCTCTCTCACTCAGAAAGTGGCGCACTAGTGAGGAGGAGGATCATTTGCTACTATGAGACTATCTCAGTGTATTTTGGTTGTACTTTGGTTGAGCCATTGCTCTCTCTATCTCTAAGGAAGTTGTGGGGTTTTTCACCTTAGATTTTTCCCCACGAAAACTTTGTGTCTCTTGTCTCTTATGCTTTTGATTCTTGTGATGCTTGTCATACTTACTGTGATTGTCATGCATTGATATACTGTATATGTTATTCTCTCAGTAAAGATCCTAGAGTATTGTGAATTAATGCTCAAAGTTTAACATCATCATCATCATCAACATCATCGTCATCATCCCCATCATCCCCATCATCATCATCAACATCCTCGTCATCTTCCCCATCCTCCTCCTCCTCCTCATCATATAAATTTAATTTAATTCAATTTAAAACATTATTAATTATTAAAAATATATATATTTTATAAAATTATTTAATCAATATGGAAAATTTCAAACTTTAGTAAAAACAACGTGCACGCGCCATTTTGCGCGTGCGCGCATTTGGATGCATACGCGTTCTTGGACGCATGCGCGCCATTTTGTGCGTACGCACTTTTTAAATACACGCGCACGTGCAAGTTTAGTTTTTAAATTTTGGCGGGTAATTCGTTTCCCACCAACGTGGTGGATGACTTGGCTGCTATGGTTTTAGGTTTGGGTTGCCAAAATACATATAATAATATAAAAAAAATACATCTTATTCTATAACTTCTTATGTTTCGAGCATGATTCTGCGTATGCTACACTTGTCCACTACAAATGAAATTGCACACACTTGTAGAATTATGTGTGCAGATTCCGAATATGTAATTTTTTATTAAAACTATTATTTGTTCCTATTTTTTAGTTAATTTCAATTGCACTAACGTCAATCTTACAGAAAGAGTAGGTTATTTCTTCCGTCTATAACTTTTTATTGGCTCACCTATTTTGAAAACGGAAAAGAACCCACACAAGTACACACAAAAACATACATCCTACAAAAAATAAGATGTTGATTGATTAGGTTAAGACCATGATATCGAGGGATAATGCTGGGCCTCATCATTTTAGGGATGGGCTGACTTCCTTAATTAAAAAAAAATTAAAATTAACATAAATAAATATGGAAAAATAATGTCACACTAGAACGACCTGTTATCTACGACTGCATATAATTTTTTTAACAAAAATCCACCATTTGAATACCGAACTAGAGGGCTAACACAAACATATTCATTATATTTTCTTAAAAAAATAACATGCCAACCTTAGGAGAAGCCCATTTTTTGGGAGTTATACTTAATTTCCATAAATAATATTTATATATTCCGGAAGGTAATCCTATTTTCTACGTTTGATCTTATTGCACCATATTCCAAAAAGTTGTGTAGGTAGCTCTAATATTGCTTTTTGACGTTCAGATTTCTGTTTTTCCAGAAGTCGATTGCGACTAACGCATCATGAGTGGCCAGCATTAGCTTGCACCAGCCCACGTCACTTGCTTATTTCGAGACTCCATTCTTATAGGAATCACACTTTTAGATGTTTAGAGCTTACTTCCTTAACTGTTAGCTTAGATCGATCATATGTGATATATGCTTTTGCTATTTAGTTGTTTCCACTTGTTCAACAGGACTTTGCAGCTGTAGATCTGAAGGTGCTGGAGCATTGGATCAAGCAAGGAGCAAAAGGACTTGCGAATCTTGGGTAATAAATCTATATGTTGTTTTGAATTTCTATTGATCTAGGGAAGTGTATTATATTTTGTACTTATTTTTTCTAGACCCAGTTGGACTAGGGAGATTTGACGTTTAAGTCTGCTTAGGTAGATTGTCCGAAAACAAGAGACAGTAAGTTTACTAGCAACTTTTGGCAAGAAATGTTCAAGCTAGTAGGCATAAGTTTGGACATGAGAACAAGCTACCATCCACAGATTGATGGAGAAACAGAGAGAGTGAACCAATGGCTAGAAGGGTACCTAAGAAACTATGTCACTGGTCAACAAAAGTCATGGACCACTTAGCTCCATCTGGGAGAATTTTGTTACAACACTACTTTTCATCTTTTGATTGGTATGACTCCTTTCAAAGCTCTTTATAGATATGATGCACTTACTTTTTCTGATCTGATATTTGGTGATTTTAAGACAGAGAAAGAAAAGTATTGGCTCCAAGAGAGTCAAGACATACTCAGAAATCTCAAGGACAACTTACAGGTAGCACAAAATCGACAAAAAGTACATGTAGCCAAGCATAGGGTTGGGAGAGCCTTCCAAGTGAGAGATATGGTATATTTGAGGTTGCATCCCTATAGAAAATCATCATTGAAGTATAAAGGGGCTGATAATTTGAATCCAAGGTTCTATGGCTCTTACCAAGTTTTGAGAAAGATCGGTGAAGTGGCTTATGAGCTAGAGTTGCCTCCGAGCAGCTGGATTCACAATGTTTTCCATGTGTCCTGTTTGAAGAAAGCAGTAGGGCAGCAATTCAAAGTTTCATAAGACTTGCCACTTCTTGATGATAAAGTAAATTTGGTGTTGATCCCTGAAAGGATTCTTGATGTTAGAGAAAAGAAGCTAAGGAGTGGAATCCTTAAGGAATTTTTGGTGCAGCGGGAAGGGCTACCTAGTGAAAATGCTACTTGTGAAGGAGAACACATCTTACATCATCCTGGTTTGAAATTGCTTGAGGAAAATCAATCTTGGGTGGGGAGAACTATCATGTCCCAAAAAAATTGAGCATTGGAACAAGTTCCTAACCCAACCAATCCCTTTGGTTGAGGAGGCAGTTGCATAACCATGGGATTAAATTTTGTATTCCAGGCAATTAATTAATTAGGAGTGTGCATTTAATTTTATCCATAATTTTCTATCCACTTGGAATAAATATATATGGTGCATTTAATTTTATCCATAATTTGCTATCCACTTGGAATAAATATTTATGGTGCATTTAATATTTTTATTGTTATGCTGAATAAATGGAGAAAATGCCCCACTAAGGCGCATTAGTGGATAAGGTTGGATGAGTGACTTGAGGAAGAAGTCAAGTAAATCACATGAGTCCAAAAATGATGCCAAAAATGAGAAAAGAGGAATATTTCAAGAAAAGCAACTTAAATCCAAAAAGTAGGATAAAACAAGAAAAGTAGGAAAGTATGAGAAGTAGGAAAGTTCATAAAAAAAGGAAAGTAAGAAAAAGAGGAAAATAAGGAAATCCAAAGCAAAGCAAGGAAATTAAGGCCGAAATCATGCTTTCCTCATCCACTAAACGAAGGCGCATTCCTCAAGGAGACTTGATTCCCAAGTCATACAATTCTATAAATAATTCCATGAGCACCACATTCACATCTTTTGTTAATCTGAGAAATTGTTTGAGTGCATTTGTGCATCTGAGACTTGGGGGATGTGCCCCTAGTCAAGCATGGGAGATGTTCCCCAGCTTTCTATGAGAGGATAATGGAATTCAACCATTTTCACTAATTTTATTTTCAAGTACTGAATCTGATCAAGTCGATTTGGAATTTCATAAGCATCATCATCCAGTTCAAAGATCGAATCTTCAAGCATTCTTGAGCTTCTACAGCTAGTTTCTTGTGTACAAGAAGAGAGATATTTCTATCACTTTCTAAGAGACATATTGGCCTATTTATGATGCAATAATAGAGTATGTAATTTTCTGATATCGTTCCATTCAATACAAAATACAAAACTCTAATTTCTTCTCCAATTTCTCTACCCCTTCTTAGCTAGAATTTGACTTGCTTTCAGTGTATGATTCATAAGTCAATGAGTATAAGTCCAAATGAATTCATTATTATTTCTGGAGTTATGTATCATGTCATATGTCATTATACATCCCCTGTTTCAGAAATTCGTGAGCCTTTGAGCATTGTTTGGGAATCCATAATTCAAACTAGTTGAGTTGTCCTGAAATGCAATTTTACTAGTTTTGTTATGAGACTTGTCCAGATATTCATATAGATTTCTGAAATGATAATTTATGATGAACTGATTGTAAATTAATTTTAATGAGCCTCTCTGATAACTACAACAACCTTTCCCATCCTTTAGTCAAGTTTCTTACCCATACTAGTCTGCATATGCCGAGGGTCCCAGGAGCATTGGAGTAGATTGTAGCCTAGCTTCTCTTGAAACACCAAAGGTTTTAGTACATTTTTCAGAGGTATCATATCATATCATAACCTTCCATTCTTCCATAGCCTTTGTTCTTTCCCATCCCTAGCAGTTCTAGCTTCCTTAGCCATTGTTTGATCAAATTTGAGAAGTCTAGAGTTTTTGTGCCACAATCCTAAGTTGGTGCATTGAAGAGACAACAAAATTAAAGCTTCCAATTAAATAATTAAGAATACACAACAAAAATGTTAAGGGTTTACTTGAAATATACATATTTTAGTTTTTGGGGTGGTATTTATAATGAGCAAGATGAAGTCCGGATAATGGGTTCTCCTTTGTTATCCATGAATTAATTAAATAAAACACAACAAAATTGTTAAGGTTTGCTTGAAATATACATATTTTAGTTTTTAGGGCCGTATTTATGAGCAAATTGAAGGCCTAACAATGGGTTCTCCTTTGTCACTAGTGAAATAATTAATGAAGATAGCAAAATTGTTAAGGGTTTGCTTGAAATCTACATATTTTAGCTTTTGGAGCTGTATTTATGTGAAAATTGAAGGCGTCCCAATGGGTTCTCCTTTGTGACTAGTGAAATAATTAATGAAGACCACAAAATTGTTAAGTTTTTGCTTGAAATCTACATTTTTTAGCTTTTGGAACGATATTTATGAGCAAATTGAAGGCCTGGCAATGGGTTCTCCATTGTCACTAGTACTTACCAATTTATGCATGGAAATATTTGAGATGGTTATTGAATCCTTCCCCTTTGAGCACAAAATATGGAAAATATTCGTGGATTATACTCATGTGGTATGGCCAAACGGAAAATAAAATTTATCAAAGATTTTTTATCATTGAACAACCAATTAGAAAGCATAAAGCTTACTATGGAACTGGAGGAAAATAAAGACATACTTTTCTTAGACATCCTAGTAGCAAAAAATAATGAGGGTTCTTTATCTCATCATGCCTGTCCATAGAAAACACATTGAAAATTACTTCCATTGAAACTCTTACCATCACCTTGGTCAGAAATTCAGCATCATCAACACTTGAGCTATCAAAAAACAAAAATTGAGGCATCTTACTAATGTGTTTAATATAAATGGGTATAGCAATACACAATTTCATAGGGCTATCTTCAAGGTGAGAAGAGGCAAACCTACAAGGAACAGTGATGGAAATAGGGAGGGGAAATCCATAAGTCTAACCTACATAAAAGTTATTATTGTAAAAATTGCAAAGATCCTCATATCCTTAGGAAACATCAAGGCTTCTTTCTCTCCACCAAAGTCTATTTAAATAATGTTGATAATTTCATGTAAGACTAAGTGACCACTATTTGAGCACTATTAGTCGTTTCATATAAAACTAAGTGGGCATTATGTTTATGTGCAACATAACAAGGTATACAGATTGAAATTGGCAAAGCATTCGCATAATATTGGCCACCACATATGTATTGAAAATGCAAAATTCATCTCAAAAATAGACCCCCCCCAAAAAATGAACATGGGAGGCCCACGCTAAATTAGATCAATCTAAATAAAGATGAAGTTTGATTAAAACTAAACTAAACATGGAGACTTGTTTTGCAGAGATTAAACTAATGCAAATATTTCCAAAGCCAACCAAGTTGACCTTTAAAAAAAAAGGATTAGATGTATTAATTCCCATTTTAATAATCCAATAGTGTTGAGGATGATCCATGCTATGGGATCGAAACATCGAGTGGTTTCAGACTGATAACTTCCACCTAAAATTCAACATATTCTCAAAACATTAATAATAGTTTTTCATAAATACATTAAATATACATATATAAAACTATGCAAAAAAAAACATTGACTAATCAAACAATGCTTTGTTTTTTACAAAGGACCATAGGAAGCCATCAACATTAAGTAATCCAACTATTTTTTACAACAATAACTAAACCCAAGCTCCACGCTCCTGTTGTTTCTATAAGCTCTTAACAAGAAATCAGAGAGTAAAGTAGTCTGCTTTGGATATAAAAAACATGCGTTGATTGTGTATATGCCCCATGTCTGGTTGAAACTATCTATACAACTAATTGCTTATCAAAATTGTTGGTTATATCAAAATATCAGCCATATCAAGAAACCTCAAATATAATATTTACCTTAGAGACAAACATAGATGATATCCAATTCTAACATTGGCTTTATTGAGCATTGTAAATATGTAGAGATGATGTCCAAAATTTTCACAAATTTGAGTACTATGAGAAAATTTCAAATAAACTATAGAATATTTGAGAATAAGAACATTCAAGATTGAAGATTGTGATAGAATTAAATTAAGCAAACACTAAAAAATTAATGGACATATATTGATTAAAAAATAATAAGCATACATTTAAATTTTAAGTTTATTGAAATTAATAAGAGGGAATGATGCCAAATAATTCAAAAAATACAACATAGTCCAACCTAGTCTAGGGTCTCACAAAACCATATTAAAAAAAAATTGACTAGCAAAACACCCAACTCCATAAAACAATCACTAGTACAAAATGAGAGATAAGTGACCACATGACCAAAAAAATTGGTCACCATAGTTTTTTTAAGGGATAAATGACCAAAATTGAGAAATTTTAAGTGAGCTAACTAAAAATGACCAAGATAAATCACCAATTTGGTCATGGAATAAGAAATAAACTAAAAATTACCAATTTGGTCACAGGATAAGAACAAAACTAAACATGACCACAAAACAATTGGTCCTTTATTTGGTCATTTTTAGTTGTGTCACTCCAACAATGGAAAATTACAATTTTGATAATGAATTTGCACAATTTACTAAATTTTAACATTGCAGATGGATTCAAAGACCCTCCATTTGCAGTGTTAAATTTAGTAAATTGTAACATTGTAGATGGATTCAGAGACAAGAGCTAGTTTCGAAAGTACATGACGCCATAGGAGAACCTATTGAAATTTTTTGCAATATCATTTGATTTGTACTGTCACATCCATAACTATGTGCAATTATCATGATGTCCATATTTGATTTCACCATTTTTCTTTCATATTATCCCTTCGACAGATCTGCCAAGTTGCATCATGTGGCGCATCAAGTTTGGATATTTGTTTTGTCTGTCCCTCTCAACATTGTCATGTCATGAAGTTGCAGACCGTGTCATTATGTTAATCGACCTGTAATGTTAAAATTTATTACAATGTAACATATTAGGACAACCATCACTAGTTTCTATCTGCAAATGCGAGATGACTCATCACTATTATTCAAGGAAAACCATGCCATCTGAAATAACCCGTTGGTGGTCCACTCCTACTAGATTCCTTTGGGTCTTGGGATGTTAAGATGTTTCCTCATGTCCAAAAAAAATGAACTCTTAGCCAATCATAAACAATTTTAGCTGTTACTCCTTACATTCTTAAGACACATTAATATTATTTAGCCAACAAGCATTTTTATTTCTCGTTCTAGGGATATAAGCAAAATCTAAACAATCATGAATTGACACCATTCCATCACTAGGCACTCAGTTGTTAGGGGATAAATGCCCATTTATGAGGTCATTCAATGTGACCCTTGGAAACTCCTCTAAATTATTGTTCAAGGTAGATTCTAGTATTGGAATATACCCCGGTGAATAAAAGTACCCCTTACCTTGTTTACCTAGGTCCCTCCTCCACCCTGCTATCTAAGTAGTTTACATACTAAAAAATGATAAATTTATCTATGGACCATCATTGTAGTTTCCCCGCTCACTACCCTCTTCTTCACCTTCTAGGGTTTCTACCAACATGATCTACCCGATATGTGACCTCAACATCGAGAGAAACTTCTTGTATATATATTCCATCTTTATTTAATTAATAAATAGCATTCGTAACCTAGTTTCCAATTTACCTCTTTCCCAATTATACTTTGATCCTTCAACTATTCTTATTTGTATTAAACCTTTTACTCTTTTTGTGATTCCTCGTATCTACTCATTATTATCTTTATTTCATTTTTAATTATTCTATTTTCAATTGTTTCATTTATAGTTCATATTTCCCAACTTCTAATTTTGACTTCTCACTCCAATGATTCATTACTTGTGTGTAATCCTAATGACTATTTTTTTTAAATCTATTATGCTATATATTCTACCATTCAACCACATGCTCTTTTATATTGTTTACAACTTCATTTTGATCCTCTCATGATGATTAGAGTGTCCACTGAAAATGTTGGGTTATTTCCAAATCCTATAAATATGACACAATGATTGATCACCATGGAAACCTCCATGCTCACATAAATATAGATGTCCAAAATATTAACATCTCATTTATGCCCGTAAAAGGTAAAATCCAATTTCTTAACTCCTGCACATGCCTAAATGAGAAAAGTAAACTCAAAGTGCATGCTAGTTGAAAATATCAAGGAGGCATGTTATCCTCTTTTAAAAATCAAAACAATCTCATGGGTCAAATTGGTTGTAAGTTTGAAATTCAAACACAATTATCCCAATGATCATGCTATACACAAGCATGCCATGCAAGGCATAACAATTCACAAGGAACAAAGTCACTCAATATGTAGTGATGTGTGAGGTGGCATTGCACCTATCAAGATCAACAATAGGGATGTGAGTGTGAATGCAATATTTATTCAAGGCAAGAGAAAGTGCATGGTAGGAAAGTTACCCTATTTTCTTTAAATACAAAAGATGCAGACTATGTATGCATATAACCAACAACATCCATGTTGAAACACGTCATATAATTCCAACCACCACATAAATGTGATTGACTTAACCGTCTCTACCTCTGTACCTGTTATTTAGGTTGGACTCCAACTCCATACCTGTGATTAATGTTGTGGATAAACCATTTATTGTTTTGAAAAGCTGAGAAGTCTCTAGATTCATTCGAATTCTAGGAGCGGCATATATGTAGGTTTTTGGGAAGTCTATCTTGGATTCTGGTTGTAATTTTTTGGTGAAGTAGAGTCTTCAATTTTTTGACATATATTATGATATATTAGTTTGTAAAGTTAGCTTACGTTGTATGCTTTCTGAAAGTGGATGATTACAGATCTACATTGAATATATTATTAATTATACAACATTCATTTTTATGTTCTTCAATGTTTGGTTCCCCTACCTCTTATCATTTTGGTATCAGATCTAATACCAAGGTGTAGAGCTTATTCTTTGCAATATTAGAAACCATCAGCCTACATGAAGGAGACGACTGTTGTGTGAGGACTATAGTGTGAAGGAAGAACCTCTCGGTGTTGGGTTTATCTCCACCATTCGAACCTCATGAAAGAAACCGTGAAGCTCTCCTTATATAGATATGCAACATAAGAGATTTGTATTAGTTCGTCTATAATAAAAATTGTAGGCACTAGAAATCCAAGACGGGTCCATTCAAAGAGAAAGGGGGACTTGGGTATGTGAACAAGAAGACAGAGATCAAATTTTTAACCATGGCCACCACCACCAGCTTTGTGTAGCCAGGTTCCCACTTTCTCACGTAAAAATTATGAATTTTGGGAAAAAAAAATGAAAACTCTTTTTCGTTCTCAAGATATAGTTTAGGAATTAGTGGAAAACACTTATCCTGAACCTTAGCCTTTTTGGCTTTGTCTTATGAATAAAGAGTTCTACTCAATAATAACAAAATGAAGAATGTTAAATCCCTACTCTTTATCCAACAAAGTCTAGATGAATCAATCTTTCCAAAAATTGCTTCTAAAGATAACTCAAAAAGAGCATGGGATATTTTAGAGACTTCCTATAAGGGCACTTCGAAGGTTAAGACAATTAGGCTGCAAACCCTTAGAAAAGAATTTGAGACCATTCACATGAAGGATTCAGAATCTATTGACCAATTTTTCAATAGAACCATGAATGTGGTGAACCAGATGAAAACGCATTGGGAGGAATTAAATGACAAGAAAATTGTGGAGAAAATTTTGCGTAGCCTCTCCAACAAATATGATGCAATTGTAGTGGCAATTGAGGAATCATAGGATCAATCACAATTGTCTTTTTTTGAATTGATGGGATCTTTATTGTCCCATGAATTTAGACCAAGTAGGAACTCAAATCCCTCATTAGAATCTGCATTCAAGGCTCAAGTTTAAGTTAGTAGATGTAGAGGCAGATCTAGTGATAGAGGCAGAGGAAGATACCAAAATCAAAGTGATGAATGCCCAATTTTAGACAAAACCGGTAAATCCGTCTAGATCCCCAATTTAGGAAATTTCATAGGTTTAAGAAGTAATCTTAATCAACAACATTATAGAAGGTTTTATATATCGAAGGTTCAATGCTTTTACTGTAAGAAATTTGGGCATGTAATTCTAGACTGTAGAAAAATGCAAGTAAATGAAAGCAAGCAAACAACTAATTTATATGGGGTATCTAAGACTAAAATTGAGTCCATGTTTATCACTTGTAATATTGCTCAGGAGAGTCCAAAAGATGTATGGTTTTTGGACAATGGTTGTAGCAACCACATGACTGGAAATCAAGAGTTGTTTAGTTGTTTGGATAGTTCTATTCAATCAGAAGTAAAGCTTGGAGCACATACTAGAGTCTTTGTCAAAGGAAAAGGAATCATAGATGTTTTGACAAAGAATGGTGAGAAGAAGAATGTGAAAGATGTATATCTTGTTCATGGAATGAAATGTAATTTGATGAGTATTGGACAATTGATTGAGAATGGGTATGAGATAATTTTTTATGAGAAATCTTGCACTATTCAAGATAGAGCTCATTGTAATAGGTTGATTGCAAGGGTTGAGATGACCAAGAACAAGATGTTCCCACTTACAATGAGGAGCGATACTCAAAATTTTGTTAATGTGTACAAAGATAAGAGTGTTGATCAATCTTGGCTTTGGCACTTGAGGTTTGGTCAATTACATTTTGATGGTTTGAGGTCATTGCAGAAGAAGGAAATGGTGAAAGAGATTACAATCATAGAACAACCAGCAAGCTCATGTGAGACATGTATCTTGGAAAAACAACATAGAGAAATCTTTCCTGCAGGTGTTTCCTATTTATGTGGGTCAATGCAAACCCCTTCATTAGCTAGAGCTTACTATTTCTTGACATTTATTGATGATTACAAAAGGATGAGATAGATGCAATAGAAATGAATGATACTTGGGAATTAATGAATCTACCTGAAGGAAAGGACTGCATTGGTGTGAAATGGGTGTACAAAACAAATTTCAATGCAGATGGTGAAGTTGAGAAGCACAAGGAAAGACTTTTTGCTCAAGGCTTTGCTCAACAAACTTTTGATCAACAACCTGGAATAGACTATAATGAAACTTTTTCACCCAGATTAGATACAATTAGAACTATTTTAGCTATTGTAGATCATAATAGTTGGAAAGTATACCACACGGATGTAAAATATGCATTTTTAAATGGAATTTTAGAAGAAGAGGTATATGTAAAACAACCTCTAGTTTATGAGATAAGTGGACATGAATAAGAGGTTTATCAATTGAAGAAATATTCAAGTATGGGCTGAAGCAAGCTCCTTGAGCTTGGTACAACAGAATTGATTCATATCTCATAAGCAATGGCTTTTGGAGGAGAATCAATGAACCTACTCTCTACACCAAGAAAAATCAGCATGGTGAGGTTTTAATTGTGTGCATTTATGTTGATGATATCATGCAATCTGATGTTAGAAGAATTCAAAACAGTAATGAGGAATGAGTTTGAGATGACTTACCTTGGCCTAATGAAGTTTTGTCTAGGAATTGAAGTCTTGAAATCTAAAAGTGGAGTCTTTATTTCACAATATAAATATGAAAACCATATATTGAAAATATTTAGATTGCTAAATTGCAAGTGAGTTTCAACCCCTGTAGTTACACGCACAAAGTTAAGCAATCAAAATGTTGGAGGTCAGATAAATCCTAGTCTATTTAAAAGGCTACTTGGCATTTTAATGTATCTAACCGCAACTAGACCAGACATATGTTGTGAGTCTAATGTCAAGATTCATGGAGTCACCAAAGAGTACTCATTGTCTTGCATGGCAAAGAATTTTGAATGGAATTTCATATTCAACGGGTTCAGATTTCAAATTGACATGGTACACAGAGAGTGATTTTGCTAGAAATGTTGATGATAGAAAAAAACATCTCGATATGCATTTTTTTTTGGCTCAAGAGTTGTCTCATGGGAATCAAAGAAGCAACCCATAGTCATTATTTCATCAGCAGAAGTAGAGTATGTCACCTCCATGTCATGAGCATGTCAAGCCATATGGATGAGAGGATTTTGTTCGATCTGAGCACCAACAATAATCTTTTGTGATAATAAGTCTACTATGGCCTTGTCAAAGAATCGTGTATTTCACAAGAGAACCAAGCATATTGACACGCAGTATCATTACATTAGACTTGGTAAATGATGAAGAAATTAATATCTGTTTTTGCAATTCAAAGGAGCAACTCCCTCACATATTCACTAAGGAACTCGGAAAGACACTTTTGAATTTCAAAGACAAAGTATGGGCATCTATGATGCTAATTATGATGTAAATGTGTAGGTGGTTGAAATTAAAGGGGAGAATATTGAAACAAGTCATATAATTCGAACCACCACATAAATGTGATTAATGTAACCCACTCCATCTCTGTACATGTTATTAATGTTGGAATCCACCTCCATAACTGTGATTAATGATGTAGATAAACCATTTAATGTTTTGAAAATTTGAGAAGTCTCCACATTCATTCGAATTCTAGGAGCGACATATATGTAGTTTTTTGGGAATTCTCTCTTGGATTCTGGCTGTAATTTTTTGGTGCATTCTAGTCCTCATTTTTTTTACATATATTATGATATATGAGTTTGTTAGATTGGCTTAGGCTGTATGCTGTGTGAATGCGAATGCTTACATATCTACATTGAATAGATTATTAATTATATGCAACCTTAATTTTTATGTTCTTCAATGTTTGGTTCCCCTACCTCCTATCAATCCACACTAGAGACAATACAACTATTGGAAATGTAGAATACATAATTTATTAATAAAGGAGTTGTGGTTTTAAAGAATGATCTAATGGAAACACCCAACAACAAATACATTAATAACCAAACAATGTACAAGTGTGATGCAAATGAAATAGATGCATGAGGAGAAGTGTGTCTAGTAGTGAGCTAAAAGAAAATGGTTATATAAGAGGTTGAACCCTAGCCCAAATGACTGACAATAAGGAAAATAAAGGAATCTAGCCATGACTTTCCTTTACAAGAACAAATCCATAATGTTTGCTTAGGTGTAGGGATGGACCAAGAAAGGTTTTAAAACAAGGAATTACCCAATAACTAACCCATGGAACATAAATGATAGGAGTCAAGATAGAATTACAAACCTACATAGATTGTATGGAAGGCCAGAGATGGCATAATGAGATGCTATAGACATTCAAGAGCATGAACTAAATGTAATTTGACATTGAAATGATATTACAATTTGAGAAAAAAGGTGGATGATCGTTTAGACTTCTCCTTTACATAGAATAATAATGCATACCAATGACTCAAAAGGTGATCTTGAAAATGAAACCCATAGTGAAACCTTACCAATATAAAACTAGTTAAGACTCTAATAAGTAAGGAGAAAACATTGAGTATTGTAATGTAGAGAGTGGAAGAGAAAATTAAAAGACCAAGGGAAAAATGACCAATCAGATCTAACAACATACCCAACTCAAAAAAACCAAAGATTATAGCCATACCATATGCCATTACTTCCATGAAATGGAACCATGTTATCAACTATACTTCTATGAATTATCGGAGGACTATAAATATGGAGCTAAAACAACTTTAAAAAACGAAAATAATGGGTCATCATAAAAATAAAACAAGTTGGAGCTTAATATGGTGAAGCAAAGATGGTGAAACAATGGGGTTTGAGCATGACGGACAAGTCACAAACCATCATAAACCCAAAACAGGCATCCACCATCATCTGATTTGATCGAAGAGATAAGCAAGTGTGTGGGTAAAAGTGGTTGGAGTTTCAAAAACACACATGTACGAGGGTAGCTTACATGGAAGTGGATGACCCAACCAACATGGAGGGGAGAAATCTGCTTGGTGTGTGATGATGTATGGGTGAAGGTGGAGTCCTCTACAGCACAACAGATGGAGAGAACGTTGGTTAGGGAGCGGGGTAGGGTTAGGGTTAGGGCTAGGGCGCGGGATAGGGTTAGGGTTAGGGTTAGGGATGATGATAGCTTCACCTCCGAAAATCAACGTCATCAATCTAGCCTCGCATCATGTGTTTGGAGTTGATCCTTAACTTTCTGATTGTTCTAGGGAAAATTCCAACGAAGGAGAATGCGATCAGTGGATTTCCAGTGGATAAGACAGATGAACTAAGACAAGACTATGCGGTGGTAATTAGGAAATCAAAACCACTGGATAAGACAGATGAACTAAGACATGACTATGCGGTGGTAATTAGGAAAGGAAAAACACTTAGGATCCTCTTATATTTAGGAAATATTAAAGGCTTCTTTCTCTCCACCAAAGTCTATTATAAGAATGTTGATAATTTCATGTAAGACTAAGTGAACATCGTTTGAGTATTATTAGTGGTTTCGTATAAAACTAAGTAAGCACTTTGTTGATGTGCAACATAACAAGGTAGCATTTTCTCTCCACCAAAGTCTATTAGAAGAATGTTGATAATTTCATGTAAGACTAAGTGAGCACCGTTTGAGTATTATTAGTGGTTTCATATAAAACTAAGTAAGCACTGTGTTGATGTGCACCAATGCCTTGAAGCATAACACATGAAATTTTAGGGGTATCCTTGACACTATGTATGGGTCCTAAATGGAACCCAATGGGTTACTGGACCATAGAATCCATAATAATAGTACATTCCATATAAGAATTGATAGGTTAACTCTCGGATTGATTTCTTATTCACCAAGCATATGAATATATGCATATCTTTGAGACCTTTGGTTTCCAACTTTCCATCGGTGTGTTAGTGACTCTTTGTCTACCTAGCCTATTCATATTCCTTTATTTACATATGTAGATGTGGAGATATAATAAGAGGATTAAGCTTCCAACATTCCCTCCCTTAATCTAAAGGAGAGTTTGTAAGACCGAGCATGGTTCTAAATCTTTCAAACTTTTCTCGTCCAAGTGCTTTGGTGAAGATATCTCCAGTTTGATAATTTGTGGAACAATGACGTAAATGAACTGTCTTGGATTCTACATGATGTCAAATCAGGTGATACTTTGTGTTGATATGTTTGGTTCGATCATGGAATCTAGGGTTCTTGGCCAATTTTATTGCAGAAGTGTTGTCAATCAAAAGTGGAGTTGAATCTTCCTGTTTCTCCTGCAAATCTTCAAGTATCTTCCTGAGCCACAGAATTTATTTGGTTGCTTCTGCTGCTGCTGCTACATATTCTTTCTTTGTTGTCGAATCTGTTGGAACTGATTATTTGCGTGATCTCCAAGAGTTAGCTGTTGATCCAAGACTCATTGTGTATCCAGAAGTGGATACTCTTGTTTCCTTGTCTCCATCGAAGTCTGAATTAGAGTACCCAATAAGTTTGAAGTCATCCACCTTAGAATATTTGAGTCCAAAGTCTTGAGTCCCTTTCAAGTATCTTAGAACTCTCTTTGATGCTGCAAACCAATGTCCTTCACAAGGTTTGTGCATAAACCGTGAAAGAATGCTAACAACATAAGAAATATCTGGTTTGGTGGTAGTAAGGTAGATAAGGCTTCCTACAAGCTATCGGTACTTAGTTGCATCCTCAAATTATTTTTATTCACTTGATGTGCGCTTTAGCTTTTGTTCCATTGGAGTTGAGAGCGGATTGTAGTTTGTCATCCCAAATTTTTTTAACAGTTCTCCAATATACTTTTTCTGTTAAATGAGGATGTACTTAGGATGTTGAGTCACTTCAATTCCTAAGTAATAGTGAATATGTCCCAGATCAGTCATTTCAAATCCTTTCCTTAAGTCTTTCTTTATGGATGCTATATAACTTTAATTGTTCCCTGTCATCAAAAGATCATCCACATATACTACAAGAAACACAACGGATCTTCCAACTGTCTTCACAAATAGCGTTGCGTCGTCAAGATTGTAGTGTTTGAAATTCATCTTTAGAAGATGCTCGATTAGCTTTTCATACCATGCTCGAGGTGCTTGTCTCAGGCCATACAAGGACTTGACAAGTTTGCACACCTTGTGTTCTTGTCCTTTCACAACAAAACCTTTGGGTTGAGACATGAAGAAATTTTCTTTCAAGTCTCCATTCAAGAATGTAGTCTTTACATCCATCTAATGAACTTTCCAACCATTTTGTGCAGCCAAGGAAAGTATAGTGCGGATGGTGCCCCATTTTGTTGTGGGAGAGAACATTTCTTCATAGTCAATTCCTTCTTTCTGTGCATAGCCTTTTGCCACAATCCTTGCTTTATGTTTTTCAAGTGAGCCATCTGATTTGTATTTGTTCTTGTACACCCAATTGGTTTGGTTCCGACTGGAGGATCAACCGGATTCCAAGTTCCATTGTTTATGAGTGCATCATACTCATTTTGCATGGATTCTTTCCACTCATCACGAGTAGTAGCCTCTTCAAAGGAAGTTGGTTCAATGTTAGCAGAAAAATTCAATTCACAATCAAATGAGACATCCATGTCATCACCTGAGTTCTCTGCATTTCCTCCATCTTCTTGTTTGGTTGAGGTTCTTGTTCCCATCTTTCCTACTTCATCTGCATGGACACTTTCAAGTGTCTTTATGGCCCATTTTGGAATCCTCCTTGATGGTCCAGGTTGATCAGCTGGTCGTGCATTATTCTCTTCTAGGTTCAATCTTCCAATCTTTTCAATTGCATCATCTCGTTGAGTCTGTTGTTCAGTTGAAGTGGCAAGAACTTCTTCTTCATCATTCTCTTCATCGGGGTTTGTTGGTGCTGCTTCAAATAGAAATTCTATGGATTGCTCCAAGATAGGGATCCCCCCTTCAATATGTGTAATTTCATTATCACATTCATAATATGTCTTTAGATGAGAAAACCTCTCTAGACGATCAAGTTTTCTTTCAATAGACTTGTCATTTTTATTAGTTTCAAGAAAAATGACATCTCTGGAAATAAAAAAAATTTGTTTACCTCATCGTAAATATTATATGCCTTGGACGTTTCTGAGTATCCCAAGAAAATACATCTTTTGCTTCTCGCACCAATATTGTTTCTTTGCTCGGTATTAAGGCATATCAGACAGAACCAAAAATTATGAGATGCCTAACCGAAGGAAGGTGGACAAACCACATTTCATGTGGAGTCTTATCTTCTAGAACATGACAAGGACTTCTGTTTCTCAAATATACTGTGCATAGGACTGCATCACCCCAAAACATTCGCTTCACATTCTTAAAAAAAATCATTGATCGTGCTGCATTGATTAGGGTTCTATTCATCCTTTCTGCTACACCGTTTTGTTGGGGATTGTAGGGAACTATTGTTTGATGTATAATTCCATGTTTGCAAAGATAGTCTTCAAAATCCTTAGATTTATATTCTTTACCATTATCATATCTGAATGTACCAATACGTACTTGTGCTTGATTTTCTATCAATGCATGAAACTTCTTGAAAGTTTGAAATGCTTCATCTTTTTTCTTCAACAAATACACTCAACACATTCTACTATAATCATCAACAAATTTCATAATGTATCTATTTCCATTTGTAGAAGGAATAGCCATGGGGCCACATAGGTCAAAATGCACCAGTTCTAACTTTCTACATGCTCTAAATTTTGACTCTGGAAATGGTTGCTTACTATGTTTTCCTAGTATGCATGCATCACACTTGTTCCTTTGCTTCGCAATGGTGGGAAAACTAAATACACCATTATTTCTTAACAATCTAAGACTGTTGTAATTAAGATCATCAAATCTAGCATGCCATAATAAATTGGATGACATATTACCTTCTTCATGTTGAGAGATATAGGTAATGTTCTGAATTCTTGCAAAAGAGCCTCTCAACTTTAATAGTTGTCCATATTCATAACCAGTCATGACGAACTTGTTGTCAGAGGATTTTCTTATCTCCATAATCCCATCAAACATGTGGATTGAATGGCCTTGCTGTCGAATCTGCACCAAGGACAACAAGCTTCTCTCCAACTGAGGAAGATAGAGAACATTTTTTAATATGTAATTAGGGAATCCAGGAAACTTTAGCCTGATCGAGCCAATTCCCTATGGTTTGAGGCTTAACTTATCTGCAAAATATACTATGCCATTTGCAATGTCATTCAGTTCTACAAAACAATCTTTTCTAAACGTCATATGAGATGTTGCACCAGTATCAAGTAGCCAACAATCTTTATAAGGTGAAAGAGAATTCCTTTCATTAATTCCATGATTACAATGTACAACAATACAATGAGCAGAATTAGGGGTTTTAATACCCTCTTGGTTTTTATTCTTATCTTCTTTATTCTATCTACCTTTGATGGAGTTCCAAGATTCACAACACTGATCTACTTCATGTCCATTCTTGCCGCAGTGTGTGCACTTCACATCTGATCTTTTGCTTGAGTTGTTTCTTCCTCCTCTTCCTCTAAAATTTCTTCTTCCTCTACCTCTATTGTTGCTTTCTCCCCTGAAGGAGTCTTTCGGCTTGTTCTTTTCTTTCTGAGCAAAGAAAACAGATTCTGTGGTACTTTTACTTGTTCTGTTCACAAAATCTTTCTCTTTGTTTGCAATCTTTTCTACCAGAACTTCAAAGGTCAGTTCTTTGAACTTGTCGCTTGCTTGTAGGGATTCAAGGTAGCTTGAATGTGTGGGATACAAATATTTTACAAATGCTTCAAGTGGAAGGTCTGGTTTCACACCAGAAGCTTGAATCTTATGCATGATGGATTTTATTTCTGATGCTACAAGCATGGGGTCATTATTTTTTACTTCAAGACTAAATAACTTTAACATCAAGTGAATGATCTCCATTTCTGAGTGTGAATCATACAAGTCTTTCAATTTTTTTATGGCTTCATAAAATGTCTTTGCAGGAAGAATATGATGGCTCACCTCTTCACTCACTGTGGAAGAAATCATGGCCAATGATTTCTTGTCTCTGGTCTTCCAAATAGAAAGTTCTTTCTTTGATGTTGGAGGCATTGGAGGTGAAGAGATGACAGCGCCTTCGTTGGTGAGTGTGGTTTTTCCTTCACAAACACCATCCCACAGGTCATTGTAGACAAATGCAGCCTTGATCTCTCTCCACCATTTTGGAAATGTGTCTTTGTCGTTGAGTGTGGCACCAACAACTGATGCAATAGATTGCATTTTGAACCTGCAACTCATACAATTTTTTAACAATAGGATGCAGACTTAACAATTCTGCTCCTAGATTACAAATTACAAACTTTAACTTTGCATCTCTCACACTAATTTTCCAACTCTATTCTGAAACTTCTCACATACAGATTCTTACACACTCTCTATACAATATTATAATTTACAACTTCTCTTGCAAGTCTCTTATAGAATCTTATTACATAAAATTTAGGGTTGTAGAAGCAAAATGATCTTTCAACCTTTATTGTCTCGATAATTTGTGAAGAATGAAACAAGCTTACTGTAAAGCTGAAAGAAGGATGCAATGAAACAATCCCATGCCCTTCAGATATTCTTCATTATCATGGAATTCAAGTCATTCTTTGTGCACAATATTTTGACTTTGAGTTGGTGTTATATTTTTTCCAGTGGACAAAATCCTTATATTTGATATTTCTAAGAGTGAAATCAAAATATACATTGTACTGCCATAAGCTGGCTCTGCTCAAAATATGAGTCTATCTTCTATCCTTTTTCTTATCTATCTAAAAAGAACCTAAAGACCAAAATACAGACTTCTGGACAGCTTCCAGTTTTTTACTCTGACATTGTATTCTTATTGTAGTGTTCAATAGACCACTACCTTGTAAAATACATCAAGAATGAAATATAAAACATATTGGCATTATGGTACTAGACAATTTCTTTCACAACAAAATGACAATAGTCTCCACATCCGAATACCATAGCCAAAGTCTAAGATCTGTTAATACAAATTTCTTTTGGATGTTGTTTGATGGGTGATCCCCTTGAAACCTTACACAAGGCACCTTATTGTAGAGTCAAAGCTTCCTTACACAGTTTGTCTACCACTGAATTAAATTCATGATACACATGTGAAAGAAATAACATCAAAGGAGGCTTTTACCTTATGGATCATGTTCACAGTGGGAAATAATCCAAGCTTATTAATGTTGTGTTTCTGGTTCATCCAATCAATTAATAGTTTTGAATCTCAGTACACCTGGAGTCACTTTAGACCTTTTTCTCCTGCACATTTCAACAGTACCCAGGGTGCATAGAGTTCAGCACGGTTATTGGTACATTGTCCGACAACATACTTCAAATGGAAATCATGGGATCAGTCAAGGTAGAGGACAGCCCCTGAACCACATATACCTAGGCTTCCTTAGCACACTCCATCGAAGAAACCCCAAGGAATTTTGTTGCTGCTAGAACACTCACCCGAGGGTTATCGTAGCAGAAATATTCAAGCTGCTTAGTTGCGTTCCTTCGGTGGAAAGTCTCAAGTCAAGTACTGTCACTTGATCTTGACTCCTCCATTTAGGTAGAACTCCTAACGAAGCCAAGGGGGGGCAGTCCCTATGAATTAATAAGGCTGATTAAGCTTTAGTTTTATGATCGGGTAAGTTTTTTAGGATTTTTGAATAAGATTTAACTGAAAGCAAAAATCACTTGCAGAATATAAATTATGATCAACAACATAAGATAGATATGAGCAATATAAGATCTGAAAAAAAATTGAAATATTGTAAACAAGATCAGTGCCAAAATGGAGTAAAAAAATGTGTGTTGTTGTATTGTAAATGTTTTGCGAGTGTGTCTCAGTTAGTTTTAATTTATTATAAGATGGGATTTGATTACGAGAAGGGGGAGCTCCAGATATACGCTAAGGTACAAGGAATAATGTTCGGAAGTTAACTAAAGGTGTCTCATCACGAAGACGTGTGGGCTAGAATGTAGTCTCGAGGGCGGTGTTCCACACTACACCAACAAGGGTGTAGCCTAATTGTGCCCTGAGGTTGCCTCCCAGTGGTTCCCACTTCTTCTGAAAAATTTCCCCTCAAAATAACTAATGTCTGGGTGCCGGATTTTCACTACGTTCAGGGTTGTTGGTTTTATTAGTATGAGTTTTTTTAATTAAGTGTCAAAAATTAAGGAGTTGTTGCAACTCTTTCTGATTTCCCACGGGACTAGGAAAATGCCCGCAAGGGGAAAGAGCATACTTTGAGTTGGAAACAAAATGTTTATTCCATTTGATCACAAAAGATAAATAACTGAAGTATAATGTTATGCTAATTACTATAGGAAAAGAGTTTATTTTTTGAGCATCCGATCACGTACTCAGTCAAAGTCGTTTATGTGACGACGAGAGCATACTTCGGGAAAGCAATGCCAAATTTGCTACTTTAAAGAAATAAAGCAAAAATTGAAATGACTAAAGACAATATTTATGATCTTTTAAAATGAAAGTATACTTCCTACTGAGCGTGTGTGCTTTTGTTTAAGCAGAAAACAAAACTTGTTAGAAAAAATCACGCCAAACAAAAATGCGAATCCCCCCAGGGGGGATGGGGTGTGGGTGTTGGTTAGCCCACTTGCTCTTCTTTTGAATTTGATTTACAATAAACTTTTGGAGAAAATGCCTTGGATATTTACAGATCTAGATCCAAAAGGATTACAAAAATGCAAAGGGTAAATGCCAAATGAAGTTGCGTTACCCCGGGAAGCTTCGGAATGGCTGAAACTTGAATTTTTTGACCAAAAAGTGTCAAAACCTGCTAAAAATTAAAACAGGACAGCGAGTTAATTAGTGTTAGAAAATGCCCAAAATCACTTTTAAAAGTGATTTGGGCAACTACAAAAAATATGGAAAAAATCTAGGCTAGTTTACTTGAAAAGATTGAATGAAAATAACTCAAAAGGACAAGTCATTTTGAGGATCTTGGCTTGTTTTTTAGGGCAGCCAATGAAGCACTTTAACTTTTTCTAGATTTATCTATTGAACCCAAAAGAATCTATTTAACGTGCAAGCTAAAAATTGTACTTTGAAAGAACTTGCAAAATGAAATAGCTTCCTAGCTAGATCTATTTTTTATGATAAAACTTCGAAAGAATTTTAGATTTAAGCATAAACTAAACTCATAAATCAGAACTACTTAGTGATTGAAAATTGAAGCATAGATCTATAAGTCTAGCAAGTAACCAAGGAGAAAATATTGCTTTAAGAGGAGAAAGAGAAGGAGAAGCGATCTTGAAGCCGGATGGAGTTCTTGTAGAAAATTTTTGGTGGAATGCAATTGGACTAAGCCACATGAAAGCTTGGAGAGAGGGAGAACAAGCTTGTTCAAGCTCCAATCCACGGTTACCTGTAGTTATTTCTAAAGATACTTGCAACAAAGTTTGTGAGATCTTATTACACATGTATGAGAAAAACTAGAAGCATAATAATAAACTTATTAGGATGCTAGATCTACATTCTTCAACATATATCAGCAAAAGGAACCAAGAAATAAACTTATTATATGATTCCTTCCTATCGATTGAGAACAATCCTACCAAAGCTAGATTCACCATACAAAGTTGCAAGAAGAATTTAATTAAATACAAGTTACCTCAAACATGCATGGCCATGATCATCCAACACAAAGACACTACACCAATGAGCCCCCAAAGCTTGAACTCTTTATTCCAACAATGCAAAGTATAAGACAATTACAAATAGCAAGACTACTCCTCTCCACAACTCCATCTCCTTTAAATGAGAGAATGAAGCCTCATTATATAGAAAAACCAAGAGAAATCCTCTTTGACACTTGGAGAAATGAGTTGATACACTTGGAAAATGCTTGTTGACACATGTGAGAGGTTTGGGGAGGTTAATGACACATTTCTCCAACCATTTGACAGTTTTCAACCTCCACTTGACACCTCTCCAACCACAAATTCAGCCCCCGCTTTGGTGTATCTCCAATCTTCATTAAAATCATCATTTATTTGCTCAATATTCTCCCTGGTTTGATTGTCAATCAAAGGAGATTTGATTCCAACACATTTCCTTGATCCATGGGATTGGGATTTTGCCTTTATTATGTCTTTTTTTGCCAATTAAATTAGTCTTTTTGGGTTTTTTGAGTAAATATTATTTTCTGAGATAAATACTTACTCAAAATTTAGGATAAGTGGGTTTATGGGTTTAGTGGATGTTCTAGCTTAGAAAATGAGCATCCACTTGACAAATTACGCCCACAAGCCATACTTTTATTACATTTTTAATTTTTCCAATTAAACTATTAAAAAATAGTCTGATTTTTTGGGAAATTATTTTTTCTCATAATTAAAAAAAAAACTTAAGGGGACCTAGCACAAGTCCATACGAATCAATTCTAATGTGTAGCATGGTAATATACATTGCCACTTGGGCTCTAATAACCTCCTAGGGCTGATAAATCATGCCGACCACCCCAACTTTGGAGGTATGAATGAAAAACTTGAAAATTATAACTCATTTAATCAACAACATATAATTGACAAGGGAAAAAACACTCTAGGCTAGTCGGACTGATATCTAAGTCCTAGGAAAGTCGATTCCATTACAAAACCATCATGCTAAGACATTTTTTACAATTTCCCAGCAAGGCATGGACATGTGATTTTATTTTAAATAAAAAGGGCCAAGGTGGCCTGCTAGGACTTCTGATCTTTTGAATATGAACAAGTAAACTTGTTCCATCTTCACAGGCTCACTCAGAACCCACTAAGTGCAGTTTAGTGGATAACAACTGGCTCCAACTGCGGGACGTGTGCTCAATTTGTCCTTCAGGCAAGTAGAGGATGTGAGAACACCAGAATCTCTAGTTTGTACAACCTGTAAAAAACATCTCAACTTGACAAGAAAAACCTTCAGCAGCACAAGTTTTATGAAGAAGCCAATGAATCACAGTTTTCATTTATTCATAAAAACTTAAACTTAACTAAAGAAAAAAGTTATTATTCCTAAGTACTAGAAAGAAATATATAGAGTACATTCTCACTTTGAAGAGCTTATTTTCCTATTCTAAGCATGATATATATATATATATATATATATATATATATATATATATATATATATATATATATATATATATATATATAAAATGCTAAGTGTAATTAGAAATCCAATGTAACCATCTAAGCATTTCATCAATATAATAATTTTTTACCTTGTCTTTGGTTACTAGCCAAAGTAAGGACATGCTTATAAGAAAGTGCAAACCTGCATGGATATTCTGTATGGGAGGGATGGATGGGAAATTGTAGGTATGTGATAGATCTTTGAAGTGCTTCCCCAAATGGTAAGTCCTCCTGCAAGCTTCTTCTATCCATGACTGGATAGGGCTGAAAAAAAACTCATAATGATAAGGCAGTCCAAGTACCTCATCATGTTGATCTGAATGGCTCTTCTGATAGTAACTTTCTATGAAAGTATAAGCCCCAAGCTGCTCCAAATCATAAGGAATCTCTATATGCAGAGATGATGGCTGAGACTGCTCTTCAATAAGTTGTATCTGATCTGAATCTTCATAGTACTTCTTCTTCAGGTCTTCCTTGTTGATGCTCATGCATGGTTCATACTGATCATATAAAAAGATTTCATGCTCCTTTTCCATGCAAAGATATCCCAAGGTCTTAAGGTCCATGCTTCCTTCTTTGAACACCTCATAAATGGGATTTTCAATAAAATCATCAAGAGCTTCTAACTTAAACTCTCTTTCTTCAGATATGTCATATATGGGATTCTCAATTATGTTCTCAAAGGATTATGGCTCATCATTTACTTCTTCAGACATGTCATAGATGGGGTTCTCTATAAATTTCCAGTTATCATCATCAACATCTATATCATTAATGACAGACTCTTCATCACTCATACCATGATCCAGGCTATATCTGTCTTCTTCATGCTCATAATTCTCCTCTTCAGAAAAAAGGTCATAAAGAAGGAAACCTTCCAAACTATCATCATTATATACATTGAAAACTTCTTCATGAATTTCAATATGGGCTTCTGCAATGGTTTCTTCTGGAGGTGGATCAAGAGTACAAATGTGCTCATCATCACTGAAATAGTCTTGCAAAAATTTCCACTCTTCAATGTTTTCTGTTGAGGTAACATGAGAAGAGTCTTCAATAATATCTTCAATGAATGGTTCCTCATGTTGTTCTTCAATGGGATCAACATGAGTCTCCAAAAATGGTGTGTCATACATCATGTTGACATTGTATAACTCAATCTCTTCCTTATGAAATTACTTTGAAGGAAAAAAGTAAGAAAGAGTGTTTCTAATGTATAATTCAATATCAAATAACCCAATATGATCATATATATGCCATTGCCTCAAAAATGTCTCAAAGTAGTTAATGAGGGAAGTAATAGATTTATCAAGAAAGCCCTCATAAAACCAACATGAAGCATACCCTTGCAAAGAATAAGAAAACATATGTATCATATGATCTTCATGACATATGTTATATTCACTCATTCGTGCAAGGAATGTCATAACATGGAATCTAGCTGAATAATCCCCATCACGACCATAAAACATAGGAAGGGGATAAGATGTCTTTCCACCCTCAAATTGATTAGGAAAGCCTAGAATTCTAAAGTAATCAATTGGTGGATATGCAAGGGAGATCCAAGCAATAGTTTCTCCTCTCTTAATATCCATATCACAATAAATCAGACTTTGGTTTGAACTGATCAAGGAGAATCTCAAGTACTGAAAGAACAAAGCTGTCCAACAATGAGCTTTAAAATTTTGTGTATTTGTATGGGCTCATCTACACATAAAAATCTCAACAAAATATGAGATACAAGGGTTTTATCCCTCCAATGGAGTCACCATGTGAGAATAAAAATATGCATTTAAAATACTCACAAAAATTCAACATTTTTGCTTTTCTTTGAAAAATTACAAAACTGAAAAAAGGTTAGTGGAGTTGCCAGATGAAAATAAAAAGATGTACTCTAAACATTCATCAAACAAAGCAAAAACAAAAAGGAGAAAACAAAATTCGTAACTCGAGAATTGTTGACAGGTGGTTTGGACAAGTCAGCATCGCAGCATCACGGATGTTGTGCAAGGAAGAAGACACCACGAAAGGCGGAAATCAGAGTGCAAGTGATAATATTTTATGTAGTTTTGGGTTAGTTGTGTTAAATTTTGAGCATTAATTCACAATACTCTAGGATCTTTACTGAGAGAATAACATGTACAGTATATCAATGCATAACAATCATAACAAGCATGACAAGCATCATAAGAATCAAAAGCATGAGAGACAAGAGACATAGAGTTTTCGTGGGGAAAACCCTAAGGTGAAAAACCCTACAACTTCCTCAGAGATAGAGAGAGCAATGGATCAACCAAAGTACAACCAAAATACATAGAGATAGTCTTTTAGTAGCAGATGATCCTCCTCCTCACTAGTGCGCCACTTTCTAAGTGAGAGAAGTGTGAGTTTTCAAGTGATCAAAAAAGAGATATCCCGATCTCTATTTATACTTGTCTGTTTGCCCAGTGACCTTATGGGGCCGACTTGTCTAGCTATGTACTTCCACAATATAATATATATTTCAGGGCCGACCCCACACATGGTGGTGTAATAACCCATCGGCAAGTACACACACTTGCGACACTTGTCAATACACATGACGACACTTCCTTATAGAGGAATAACACATCTCTTATAAGGGTACAATAAATATATATGAAATACATAGATGAAATACATTCCGAAGTTACATATACATCAACACTCCCTCTTAACTAGGAAGGTATTTCTTGACACAGATCTGCTAGTACAAGTCTTCTTCTCGGGATCATCGTCATAGGAAGTTCTACAAAGCCAGTCCTTTTTTATACTGGATGTAGGCCCACCACCTATAGGTCTTCATCATCACTGGCCATACTGTGGAATCCTCAGGACTTATTACATGCATCACAAAACCTTAAAAGTGTCTCTTGACTAGTAAGAACCTTAAAGAGCATATGAGGCCTTTTTCATCCTGTCCAAATCTCCAGGACTTATTACATGTGACTGTCACAAAACCTTAAAAGAGTGTCCCAGGAATGTTTATGTGCATAGCACGATCGACAAGAACTCTAAAGAGCATCCCAAGAACATTTATGTGCCTAAGCACGACCGGCAAGATCTCCAGGACTGATTACATGTGACCTCTGCTACAAACCCTCGAAAGAGAATCCCAGGACTTATTACAGGCACACAGCCCGACCTATCATATCTCCCAGGTCTTACATGTAGCAGCCCACCACAAACCCTCGAAAGAGCATCCCAGGACTTATTACGGGCACACAACCCAACCTATCGAATCTCCCAGGTCTTACATGTGGTCCACTATCACAAACCCTCGAAAGAGCATCCCAGGCTATTACGGGTACACAAGTCTAACCTATAGGATCTCCTAGGTCTTACATGTGATACACAATGCTTGTCCTTTTTCATACTATATGTGACCTAGAAAAAATCTAGTATTTCCTTTGCACAACCTGTCCACCGCCATAGAGTATCAACCTGATACTCAACATACATCATCCTGATGTACACATGATCATCCTGATCATCATCACTGTATCGTCCTGATACATATCATCTAGAGCAACATCCTGAAGCTCGTCATCATGATCATCCTGATCATACAATGCATCCACCTGATGCATACCAAGTATCTACCTGATACATATCATCATATATGATCCACCTGATCATATAGTGTATCCACCTGATACAAACATAGATACATGATCCACAGAATGCATCTCACTGATATATATCAACATAAATGATCTACCTGATCATACACAGTACCCACCTGATACATATACAGATACATGGTCCAGGAATCCAACATGATGCATATACAAAATACATACAAATGATCCAACCAATCATATCCAGCATCCAACATGATGCGTACATAAATGATCCAACTAATCATATCCAGCATCCAACATGATGCGTACATACATAGACATATAAATTATCCAACTGATCATACAGAGAAGAAACTAGAACATCATCCTGATGCTCATCATCCAGCGCTTACATCCACATCCATGTGAAGGATCATCTTTCCAACATGCTTGGAATGGCTTCAACAAATGTCTCCATCACTTCTTCCTCGAAGTGTCATCGATTTGAAGAACACCAAGCCTCTCTCTGAAGTACTCGAACTTCACTCTCGCTAATGGATTCGTCAATACATCTGCAATCTACTCGTCTGTCACAACATACAGGAGTTTCATCACTCCTCTCTGCACCATATCCCTAATATAGTGATATTTGATCTCTATGTGTTTCGACCTGTCATGAAACACTGGGTTCTCAGATAGCTTCACACAACTCTGATTATCACAGAAGGTACCAGTAGCATCCAACGGGAGATCAAATAACTCAGACAGTAGCTTCCAAAGCCATACTGCCTCACAGCTAGCTGAATAGGCTGCAACATACTCTGCCTCAGCTGTACTTAGTGCTACGCAGGACTGCTTCCTGCTGAACCAAGAGATCACACCCGATCCCATACTGAAGCAGCATCCAAATGTGCTCTTCCTATCTGCAGCACTGCCTACCCAATCTTAATCAACATAACCTTGCAGGTTAAACTTTTGATTCGCTTCATACTTGAGCCCATAATAAATTGTACCCTTCAGGTACCTCAGAATATGCTTTACAGCAACCAGGTGAACACTCCTCGGATCCGTCAGGAACTGGCTCAATGTGTTCACCGCAAAGCAAATATCTGGTCTCGTGTTCATCAGGTACATCAAGGACCCAAACATCTGACGATACATAGTGACATCAACCGGCTCAGATGAAGCATCACATAGAAGCTTCAGATTCGATGCCATAGGTGTGGCCATGGCCTTACAGTCCATCATCCCGAACCTCTTTAGGATCTCTACTGCATACTTCCCTTGTCCAAGGAAGATATCATCTACACTCTGCCACACCTCCATGCCTAGAAAATAGTGCATCATCCCCAAGTCCTTCATCTCAAACTTGGCAGCAAACTTTTGCTGTGTGTCGGCAATCAATCTATCCTCACCTGTAACAAACAGGTTATCCACATACAAAAGTAGTATCACTGGATTGCCTTCCTCAACCTTGTAGTAAAGGTTGGCACCAGCTTTACTCTTGGTTAAGCCCAAACTAGATAGGAAACTGTCCATCCTACCATACCAAGTTCTGGGAGCTTGCTTCAAGCCATACAAGGCTTTCTTCAATCTGCATACGTATGACTCCCTGTTATGTATTTCAAAACCAAGTGGCTACTCCACATATACTTCCTCTTCAACTACACCATTCAAGAAATCAGTCTTGACATCCATCTGGTGTATCTTCCATTTCATTGATTTTATATTTCTCTATGCTGCCATCTGCAACATGCTTGATCTAATAGATCCATATGGAAGTCATAACAAAATTCCCTTCAGGTCTTGGGACTACATCCCAAACATCATTCTTCATGATCGACAGATCATGGCATTCTTCCCATATCCTGGGAACTTCAATATCTTCAATAGATAATTTTGTTGCTGAACAAATGTTGTAGTTCTTCTTTTGTAGGTGATGACATATGATCTTTCCTACAAGACAAGTTAAATTGCATGATTAGAAACATATCATAGTTTTCCAAAACAAATTCTTATACATAAAGAAATATGTCATACAGTCATGCAATTATTTTAGCCAATGCTTCAATACAACATTCATCCATATCCTGTAACTTTCTAGATGCCTTCCAATCTCTACCAGAACATTGTTAAGAGTTTGCACTACTCCGAACATGTCAGCAAAGAGGTTTCATTCTAGATAAGTAGCAATGGAATGTTGTACAGTTCCATAGGCCACTTACCCATTAGTAGTATGCTGTTCATTAATGCAATCATTCTAACATGCACAATACATATCCTAAGTCTAGGAACATAAGCATATACATCATTGAACAATTTTATTTAAACAAACAAATATGTAAGAAATGGTAATTAAAATACTTATCTTTGTTTGTTTGTTGGGTGAACTCCCTTTGAGTCTTTGCTTCCTTGCAGGAACTACTGAAGTAGCTTCTTCTACACCTTTATGTTGTGGAATGTAGAAAGATGGTCAACTCCCTTTGAATATCTGCATCCTTGCAGAAACTATTGGAGTGTGCTTCTTCTTGATCTTTGCTTCCTTACAGGGGCAACTGGAGTGTGCTCCCTCTTGATCTTTGCTTCCAGGATTACCTGTCCTTGAACTTATATTCATCCTTGGTCCCTATGCATGCTTATTAGTATCATGATTGTGTTATCCGCTATGTGATTCATGACTATGGATGAATCTTTGTCTTCATGTCACCATGGCATGTTTAGGTTGTCCCTTCAATTTGTACAACCCTCCCTCTTGCTCTCCAATCACCACTGCATCATCAATAGTTTTACCCTTTGGCCACATTAGGACTTGGCCATCTTAAAATGCAACCCTCATTCCTTTTGCATCCAATGCAAAGATGGAGAGAAGGTTATTCTTGAGCCTAGGTACATAAAGGACTTCTTTCGTCTTCAAAGATTTTCCAAAATCTAGGTTGTAGGAGGCTTCACCACTTCCTTTGATGGGGTATTGATAATCATCCCCAAGTTTCACCTTATGGGGTGACTCATGTTCAGATAGGTTTACAAAAGATTCCTTAAACCCAGTCATGTGTTTGGAAGCCCCACTGTCAATTAACCAATCATTACAAAACCATGGGAGATAGTACCTGTGAGAGCAGAGATTAGAACATATTCTTCTTCACTTGATGAGTCATCATCACTTTCTTCCCTAGCCTTCTTCTTTGGAGGTTCATCATCCTCGGCAGCATGAGCATGGTACCTTCTTTTGTTTCCCTTCTTCTTCTTGTTGAAGTTGTTGTTGTTGTTGTTGTTGTTGTCCCTTTTGTTCTTGGGACAATCTAAAGCAAAGTGACCCTTCTCATTTCATGTGAAGCACCTTAGATCCTTCTTATTCTTTTGGTGATAGTGAGTGGACTTCTTGTAGTGAGAGTGCTCCTCCTTGGGCTTGCTTCTTTTGGTGTGAGCTGCGAGAGCTTTATCTTCACATCCCATTTTCTCTTATCGAGCTACAAGCCTGGCTTCTTCTTAAGAGCATTCCTCCCACAGTTTACTGAAAGAGATCAATTTCCTTCTTTCACAGATTCCTTGAATAAAGGAGTCCCATGACCTAGGTAGGCCATTCAGAGTGGTCATAACAGTTTCACCATTGTCCACTACTTCATCCACAGCTTCAAGTTGTTCCTTGATTTGAGAGACCTTGGAGAAGTAAGATTGAATGGTCTCTCCATTCAACATCTTGACCCCTTTCAATTGATTCTGCAGGGTCATCTTCTGATTTATGTTCTTCCCTTCAAATAGCTTGGTCAAAGAGTCAAACATCTCCTTCGGTGTCTTCAGAGATGACACATGTGGTATGAGATGGTCTTTGATAGAATCAGCAATGATTCTCTTTTCCTTGACCAAGTTCTTCTTATGCAATATTTTAGCCTCTTCATCCTCTGGGATAGGGATGACTTCTTTTATGTATGAGTCCAACTCATTCTCTTCCAGGATTAACCCAATCCTATACTTCCAGGCTCAGAAGTTATCAACTCCTTCAAGCTTGTCCTCAAGCTTGGTGTGGTGAGACATTTTAAAGAGTACTTCAAATGGAAATAGAAAATATTTAGGTCTTACCACTTGAAATGCTGAAAACTGGATGTGATCCCAGATTAGGGTTTGTTGAAAAAACCCTAAAAATTCAAAATGTGAATTTCAACTTTCTAAAAGGATAGAAAGATGCAACTTGATGATCTGATCAGCCTGGTGTATTCAGAATTTGAGATCAGCAAAGCTTTGCCCTTCAGAATTGCCTTTTTGTCTTCCCGGGTTCACTAGGGAGAGCCCTAAATTAGGGTTTGAGTTTCCCTGAGATCTACTCAGCCCAAAATCTCGATCCAAAGCTCTAAAATTCGATTTTTGCAAGGAGCTTCCAGCTATGTCTTTAGATTCTAGAAATTCCTATTTTTGTGGAAACCCTAATTTTTAGGGCCAAATCTGAAAATGCTCAGAATTGAATTCTGACTGGACAGATAGATTCTCCTTGATGAGTAGAGTCAATCTACTATACCGCTTTTCCAAAATCTGTGTAGAGAAACCCAATAAACAAGAAACCCTAGTTTCTATCACTACACAATGTCTTCTTCTTAGGTTAGCTCTGATACCATGTTAAATTTTGAGCATTAATTCACAATACTCTAGGATCTTTACTGAGAGAATAACATGTACAGTATATCAATGCATAACAATCATAACAAGCATGACAAGCATCATAAGAATCAAAAGTATGAGAGATTAGAGACATAGAGTTTCTATGGGGAAAACCCTAAGTTGAAAAACCCCACAACTTCCTCAGAGATAGAGAGAGCAATGGCTCAACCAAAGTACAACCAAAATACACAGAGATAGTCTCCTAGTAGCAGATGATCCTCCTCCTCACTAGTGCGCCACTTTCTGAGTGAGAGAAGTGTGAGTTTCCGAGTGATCAAAATAGAGATCTCCCGATCTCTATTTATACTTGTCTGTTTTCCCAGTGACCTTATGGGGCCGACTTGTCTAGCTAGGTACATCCACAATATAATATATATTTCAGGGCCAACCCCACACATGGTGGTCTAATAACCCATTGGAAAGTACACACACTTGCGACTCTTGTCAATACACATGATGACACTTCCTTATAGAGGAATAACACATCTCTTATAAGGGTACACTAAATATATATGAAATACATAGATGAAATACATTCCGAAGTTACATATACATTAACAAGTTGAACCGCAGTATGCGGGTTTTGGATCATTTGGACCACAATAGATAGATTTTGGGTTGTTTATTTTGAAGTGTCGGTTAAGAAGTAGTTAGTAAGTGGACAAAGAATGTAAAGGCACAAGCCTATAAGTAGATGTAGGTTTGTAGGTGTTGAGAGGACAAGGAGCAGAGAGATTGAATTGATCCAAGCATGTGTCGATTTGGGTATGTGACAAACCAATTTTGTTGTATCTAGGTTTTTGTGGAGATAAACATGATGTGACAGAGTGTTTGTGCACAATCAGTGTGTTGTTTCTATCTTTTAGTGATGAATTCTTTATGTGAATGATGTGATGTTTCCTTATTGCGATTAATGTTTTATTGTTATATATGTTGCGCAATTATGATTCTGTCAATAATGCGATCTGTTGAATGATGACTGAATCATGCCATAAGTTGATTAGTTGATGCACAACATCCTCCTACATTCGGCGGAAATATGGTTCCGACAACTCTCCCTTGAACATTTTGGGTGAGACCTCATCTGCTTTGCAGGTGTTGTTGGACGGGGTAAAACCTGTCTGGGCCGGTGCTCAGGGAGATCGCGGCGGTTTGGGTGTCGACAGTGTCGGGAACCCCTGTCGACTAGGTTTGTGTCAACAAATGGTTCTGTTTTCAGGACCATAGCATGAAGTGACAGGAGGATATGTTGTGGCATCCAACGAAACCAGAAATTCAAAACTAGTTCGACCAGAAGCTGCAAGAGTTTGCTGAAAAGGAAAACCAAAGCCCTCGGTTGATAGTAGTAGTGGGTGGAAAGGTACATTCATGATGGTCTGCACAAATATTTTTTCTGTGAATTCCCAGTCATTTTGTTTGAGTGGTAGGCAAAATTGACCTTTCAGAAGAAGAACTTTCAAGGTGGTCAGTCGACGTCTTGGACCCCAGAACTGATCCAGGAACTCCAAGAGGTTGACAACAAAGTGTCACGGGCTGTCAAAGTTTGGTTTGACAATATACTAGAAGGATATATCACTAATTTTGCAGTCGATATGAACAAATCCTATTATGAAGCTGAAATATATTTCTTCCGCAGACCACGAGGTAGGTTTCTGTTGTTGCTATAATTGTCCATTAAGATGCTGATTTGCGAAAAAGGCATATTGAAGATGCACCTTGATCAGTAGAAACCCTGGTGGGCGGAGGTTGTGGATATCGCAGTAGAAGGGGGGCGACAAATGGAATGATACGGGGTAGATGGGTGCAAGTTGTGATGAGACTGTGAAGGAAGCCAAGGAAGAGAGTGGTCTTACGAGGGGAGGAGCAAGGTTTCGATAGGAAAAGAGGCAGAGGACAGGAGAAGGTCCTGCTGCAATCAAAACGCAAGGCCGTGAAGGAAGACCACATGGGAAGAAGCGACCTCATAGTGCTGACAGAGACAACCAGGCTACGTCCAGAATAGAGGCAGGACCAAACCCCAGCAGCAGCGTACCCACACATCTGCTCATTACTGCACAAACAGTAAGAAATATCACTTCGACACCACCGTGTTCTTCGTGTCAATAACATTTACTTACTAGTGGGTCAGCGACTAAAGGAAGGAAGCCTAGGATGGCAGGCGAGGATGCAAAGTTACTGTTGTTCCAAGGAAGTGGGACAGACAATCCAAAACAGTACTGGTTTTTATGCGAGGTAGTATGGACCATTAAGCAGATTACTGATGATGATGCTAAGAAAAGACAATTGGCGACAACTCTTCGAGGTCACGCATTAGACTGGTTTATGAAGTTTGTTCAAGTTCCCATCAACACTTCAGAAAAGACGCTGAATGACATTAGAAAAGGACTGATTGCAGAGTTCAGGAATCCCAAGTCGGAAGCACAGTATATTACATAACTGAAAGAAATTAAGCAGTACCCCAATGAAACTGTATGGGATTTTGACCAACGGTTCAAAATGCTGATGGCACAGGTTAGCTTCGACATGAGTGAAGTCCAGCACAAATAACGGGTCAGCTACGACACTAAGTGAGGCTCTCAAAATTGCAATGTGGTTAGAAGCTTCGCCGATTGGTGATAACGCAGCTGTCATGTCGCAGATTCAAACACAGTTGGAAAACCTGACAATACAATTGCAGGACCTGAAGAAGGTAAGGAACATCGTGAAGAGGCTTGGTGTACGCTATGTAGCGCAGAGGGGCATACTAAGGATAGTTTCCCATATTTTTTCAATTATCTGGTATCCGGGGCACCAAACCCCTTGAGTGGCATGGGCATGCCATGGTGCTATATCTGTTAGGTATATGGACATCGACACGAAGAGTGTCAATACATGAAGAAGATGGTGACAAAGCCAATGAATTTATATTGCACATTTTGTAAGTCTATGGGACAGGATGATAAGGATTGTCGTGCCTATGGATTACTTCACGAAAGAACATATGATGCCTACTATGTGAAGGATGATCAGCGTGCAGTATCGCAACCACAGGTGGCCCAGCAGCCACCACAACCACCAATACAGTTTGCACCACAGCTGCAACAACAGTTTGTTCAGCAGCCACAATATGTTCAACAACCGTAGTATGTGCAACAGCCCCAGTATGTTCAATAGTCACAGTATTCTCAGGTGGGGTAGTTGCAACCAAATCCCATGCATCAACAGTTTAACCAACTGCAGTATCTACATCAAGGGGGATTCTGTGGTGGATTTCAAGGAGGACGGGATGGAGGTTTCGGAGGTTTCATAGGTTTGGAGGTCGTAGAGGAGGATGAGGTCACGGCCCAGTCCAATGTTACAACTGTGGGGTATTAGGGAATTATCGGAGGGATTTCCCACAATTGCAAACACAGTGTACGTATTGCTTTGTTGTTGATCACACTATTGAAAATTGTATGCAACTAGTTGCGCGATGGCAGGCCAGAAATATACTGCAAATACAAAATCAGAATCAGGTGCCAAATCTGAATCAGCCGCAGAACCAACAAAACCAGAATCAGCAGCCGTCGGGCAATGTACCTCAAAATGTGAACCAGCCTACGAACCATCCATTGAACCAAAACCAAGGATCCACTGTTGCGACAATTTGAGCAGAGCCAAGGGCACAAGATGTTGTTGTTGCTGTTATTACTCAAGCAGGCACGATGACAGGTGAAGATGGTTCGCATCCTCTGATCCGGCCGGCCAACGCAAAGAAAGCGCAGTTTGACATTGGTGCTGAGTGCGACACATTTTTTCAAGCACATAACGCAATGGAAAAAGATCGCGGTAAGTCCATTATTTATGATATGCCTCTGGTTTTTTACTCCACTTTAGATGCAGGACCGTCGCGTCAGTATGGTACATTGCAACACTTCCTGGAAAGTTGCTTATTGATAGCTAAGGATCCTAATGCGCTTGCTGAAATTGAGACCCTGTTGCGATGAACGACTCAAGGACGGAAGGAGTCTGCGGTGAATTCCTTGCAAAGGAAGAAGCCTAGCAAAGAAATGCGTATGAACATCTAGATTGGGGACTATGAGGTTGACTCAGTCATTTTGGATCTTGGATCAGATGTCAACATTTTGACAAAGCAATCATTGCAGAAGATGGGGAGCCCACAGCTGAGCTGGTCTCCTGTGCAGTTAGTGCGATTGGCTAATCAAGCTAAGGTGACACCCATTGGGCATGTTCCACGCCTTGTTGTGGATATTGAAGGAATGAATACATGTGTTGATTTCGACATTATTGAAGTCGTCAAAGGTGGAAGTTACTATCCCATGCTGCTGAGGATTGGATAGGCTAATGATAGTGAAGTGGTCATTAATTTTAAGAAGTGAGTGATGACCTTCGAAAACCAGGAACTCTGCGTCATCGCTTCGTTGGGTCCGACAGAAGGACGATAATATATTGAACCAGTGAAGGATGAAATTGCACGAGGATGGGATCATGCATACAACATTTCAGAAGATTATGTTCATCCAACTGTCGAGGGAGAAATTGGTTGGTGTAGTTATAGCTTTGCGACTTTTGATTCTCAAGATGCTTTAGAAAATTGGCAAAACCACATGCACGAAGTATCATTCAGAAAGTGTGGGTTGGTTACACAGTCACTGTGTCATATTGCAACTGAGTTTGTTGAGCTTCTAGTATATGAAGGACTGTCGAGCGTATCTGAGTTTTTGGTTCCATTTGAAGCTAGAGTATCAGAATTGCAGCGGCTTCTAGCATTGGAGGAAGAACTGAAGGCTACTCCAGCAAGATGGTGGGCGACCCACAAGACTTTGATTACTGACTAGCCATAGTGTTGATGGCTGCTAATGGTTTGCTTTTGCGACAACAAAATCTATCACACCGGAAGGTACGATGGACAGAATGACCCTGGCAGCCATTTGATGGAGTGTCAGACTCTATGGGAATCGCAACCAAGGGACGAATGATTCCATGCTTTTATCTGCACTTTGGATGAAATGCAGCAGTCATGGTATGCATCAGCTGAACTGCGAGGGGAAATCACCACATGGTTAGAGTTGATGGTATGATTTACGCATACTTTTAGCTTCGCGGATCCCAACCCAGATGTTCACAATGCTTTGCAGCTGATCTGAGACGTCGTTTTGAAGGTAGTTCCAGTGGCATATCATATGGATCTGCATACCCATTGCAAGATGCAGTCAATGATGGAGTGTTACAATATCAGTGGAGGACCAGAAGATGGGGATGATCCGCACAATGTTAACATTCCAGATTCTGAAGGGAGTCGCAATGTTGCAGCATCTGATGCACCAGCAGATTCGTTCAGTCAGCTGCTGAAGCTAAGAAAGGTCAACATTGGCACATAGGAGAATCCAAAATTTCCAAATATTGGGTATTATTGGGATGAAGAGATGATGGCGAAGATCACCAAATTGTTGCATGAGTTCCAAGATCTATTCCCGACAAATTTTTCTGAGATGAAGGGAATCTTAAGGGATTTAGGGGAGATGAAGATCCCTTTGAAGCCGGATGCAAAACCAATTAGGAAGCGACCATATCGACTGAATCTATGCCACAAGGAGAGGGTCAAAATGGAGCTTGAACGCATGCTGGATGCTGGCATTATTGAACCGGTTGAGGAATCAGAGTGGATTAGTTCTATGGTGGTGTGGGACAAGAAGATAGGTGAAGTGCGCATTTGTGTCGACTTGCGGAAGTTGAATGATGCATGTTTGCATGATCCCTTTCCGACCTCGTTCACTAATGAGGTGTTAGAAGGCATAGGTGGTCAAGAGATGTATTCATTCACGTATGGTTTCTTTGGGTACCATCAAATTAGGATCGCGAAGGAGGATCGCCATAAGATGACCTTTGTGACAAAATGGGGTTGTTTTCAGTATGCGGTGATGCCATTTGGACTCAAGAATGCAACTGCCATATTCTCTCAATTTGTTGTTGCTTCCTTCAGGGATTTTATTTAGAAGTTTCTGCAGGTTTACATGGACAACTGGACAGTGTATGGATTGATCAGCGATCATCTTGCAAATCTGCGACTGATGTTGGAGCGCTGTCGAAAACATTAGATATCGCTGAACTTAAAGAAATGCATCTTTTGTGCACCATTTGGGATACTGTTGGGTCACATCATCTGCAAGGAAGGATTGTTGGTCGACCCATAAAAAATTGTGCTCATCCTGAGCCTGACACCACCGACCACTGTCAAGTAGTTAAGAGCGATGTTGGGGCACACCAGGTACTATCGCAAGTTCATCCGCGGGTATGTAGCGATCACAGCTCCTATAAAAAAGCTACTAAAGAAAGATGCAGTATTTTTATGGATTCCCGAGTGTCAAGATAGTTTTGAAATGTTGAAAGCTAAGATGGCTTCTGCACCCATATTGATTTTTCCTGACTGGAGCAAGGAATTCCATGTTCATGTGGATGCATCCTCGATTGCGCTAGGATTTGTGCTCGCGCAACCAGGGGAGGGGGATCTGGATCACCCCATTACTTTCGTGAGTCGGAAGTTGTCGTTTGCAGAGAGAAACTACACCACTACAGAGAGGGAAGGTCTAGCAATGGTCTATGCGCTACAGAAGTTTCGACACTACTTATTGGGAGGTCACTTCAAGATGTTCATAGATCACTCGACTTTAAAATATCTGGTCAATAATCTTGTGTTGGAGGGAAAGATCTGTCACTGGCTACTTTTTTTTCAGGATTTTGATTTTGAAGTAATTGTGAAGCTGGGATGATTGAACGCAGGACCTAATCATCTATCGTGGATTGAAAATGGGGAAGAACCAACCAACATTGAAGATGGGTTTCCAGATGCGCAACTCTTAAAGGTTGACGTTGCGAATGACTACTATGAAGAGATACTTCAGTTTCTGGCAATATGAAACGCGCCGGACGGACTCACCACCAATTAAAGGAAGAAGCTCAATGTCAAGGCTGTGGATTTCCAGTTGATTGCAGGATAGTTGTACAAACTAGAACCAGACAAGATCTTGAGGCGCTGCATTCTGCCTCATGAGCAAGGGAATATCTTATCGGAAGCACATGTAGGGGTGGTTGGTGGGCACTATGGCGGTCGTGCGACTTCCAGAAAGGTGCTACGTGCGGGGCTTTGGTGGCCTACGCTTCATAATGATGCAGTGGACTATGCATGGACCTATGATGTCTGTCAAAGAATTGGGAAACCCTTCAGGAGGGATGAGATGTCGCTAATACCTCAAGTGACATTACAGCCATTTGACAAATAGGCAGTGGATTTCATGGGCCCTATCAACCCACTTGGGAAACACATTGGTGCATGATACATCATCACAGTGACAGATTATCTGACAAGATGGGCAGAGGCTGCACCGGTCGTCAATTGCACCGCTGCAACAAAAGAACGTTTCTTATTTGAAAACATTGTCACTCGATTTGGTTGCCTGAAGATATTGATGAGTGATCAAGGGAGTCACTTCATCAATCGCACCATCAATGCATTGACAACAGAGTTGCAGATACAGCATAAGAAGAGCACACCCTATCATTCGCAGGCCAATGGAATAGTGGAGGCGTTTAACAAAGTCTTGGAGCATGCGCTTACAAAGGTGTGTAACACAAGTCACGATGACTGGGATTTGAAGATTCCAGTAGTGTTATGGGCATATCACACCACTTGAAAAAGGTTGATAGGAAAAACACCATTCAAACTAGTGTATGGGAAGGAGGCGGTTATGCCCATTGAGTACATTGTTCCAAGTCTGTGCATCGCGGTAGCAACAGGCATGAATGATGATGTAGCAATGGCAGAACTAATGGCACAGTTGGTACAACTTGAAGAAGATCACTTTATTACAACATTTCACTAGCGCGTGGAGAAATATTGGTAGAAAGCTTGGCATGATCGCCCTATCAAGAATAAACAGTTTCAGCAAGGTGACTTGGTGTTGTTGTACGATAGCAAGTTTATGAAGCATCCAGGAAAATTGCAGATGCATTGGCTTGGTCCATATCGCATCCGTAGCATAACTTCCCATGGCGCAGTACAGCTATAGCAGTTAGATGGAGCGATGCTCCCCAAGTTGATTAATGGTGGTAGGTTGAGGCCCTACAGGACAGGCCTGGAACAGCGCGATGCTTGAGTCACATCGATAAAAAAAGAACAGTAGTTTGGTGGCAGGATGGCACACCACGAGAATGCGCAAGCAGAAATGGTCATATCGGAGCTTGGGAGTTGGTCCGCGACAATTGCAGGGCTGCGACCAGGTCAAATCGTAAATAAATGCAAAAAGTTCAAGACAGTTAATTAATAGCGCTTCTTGGAATGATGGGAAGTAATGGCGGATCCGGCCGATCGGATGATAGGATCGATGACGGATTCGATTCATTAAGACAGGATTTGGTCCGAATTAATGCATGATTTAGTCATGGTTACGAGGGATCAAGTTGGGCACTATAAGAACGGGTCGATGCTGGTCGGAAGGCACCTATTCGTAATGAGTGAGTTTAGCTGCCAATTGTTGAATTGTGTAAGGCTAGGTTGTGTTGCAGAGTGCAGTTGTGGTGTGTTGATCAAGTTCTTGGGTTTAGCAAGGTTAATCCATCAGTTGGAATTGCGGGAGTTGAGCGTGGCATGCCGGGTGAGCAGGATACAATGGAGATTTCAAGCGAAGCCGAGTCACCCGTAATCCCTATCACCATTGAAGAAGAGTTCAATCTAGAGGAAGAAGTTTCCAGCATGCCAGTGGGATCATCCTCCATTGTGTGACAAAAGAGGGGAGGGACGAATCCTAGCTCCCCGCGACCAGAGAAGCGGAAGACCTGATCCACTGCCCAAGTGCCAGAAGGGGTCCCGGAGGCGAGCCAATCGATCTCTAGTGTCGTGGAGTCTGCAGTCTGAGTAGGAATTTTTGCTATGGATATCTTGGGTTACTGACCTCCATGTTGACCTGGTGTGCAGCCGAAGAAGGCCACTAAGAATCAACGGTATGAAATCAAGATGCCGACAATTCCACCAGGCATGAGCTGCACCATAGACATTTTTCCTGCACTAATGCAGCTGCAGTATGATGATCACGATTTGCTAGCGCTGGAAGATGTTATGATGGAGCCCTTTAATCCTCGAGCAAAGGGGGAGAGTGGACCGATGCCACGCATTTCACATGATTGGGCACACGGTTTGTAGAAGGCTGGTTTGTTGGGTTTGATCAACATGCCACACTTTGGGTGGTTGACAAAACAAATGCCTGTGTAAAACATCTACTAGCCTATTTTCATGGCGGCATTTTATGGTTGGATAAGCCGGTCACCATCACGGTCGACCTAATTTCCGAAATCATGGGGCTACCAAAGGAGGGGATAGACCCGTCACAATACTTTCAGGGGAAGAATAACTACAAAAAGCTCGCGACACAGTTGCGGAAGTGATATAAAATGCAGCATGATGGGCAGGCATACCGTCAGGATAGCATCAACGAGCCAGTAGTTAAAATTGGGGCACAAATCCTGGCTACCAAAATCGTTAGGAACAATTGACCCAACCAAGGCAATTTAGGGGTTGTCCCATGCGTGGAGCTCTGTGTGGAAGGCGTGCAAGTAAATTGGTCACTTTTTCTACTCAACCAGTTGATGGAGGACGTGCTGATGGCCCAAGTGGGACAATGGCCATTCGCATACAGCTGGTTCCTGATTGTAGTTGTGCTTGTTTCCTGGATGGAGCCCGACGACTATCAAGGAATGGAGGTGGATGCAGTGCAAGTTCGCAAGGGAGGACACTACTAGAACTTATGGTGGGTGCAGGAACCGGAGCGCATCCAAGATTGTGCAATGCAGTTTTGGGTCTACTGGGAATCGCTACAAGCGGTCGCAGAGCGGGTTCTACGGCTGACCCTGACAACTATTGAAAGGAATAATGGGATCGCTCGGTTTGTTATTGGACTTCACAATATCTATGTGTAAGCGCGACGTGATAAGATAAGCAGTGGTTGCAGACCCCTTATAAGTTATCAGATGAAGACTTAGATGCGATCATTGATGATTGGTCGGTCGAATGGCAAGAACTAGTTGTCCAGGAGGAGGAATCTGTGGGGATACCATCAGATGCACGAATAATGGAACAATAGCATCACCGTGAATCAGACCAGGAGTCATCGAAGACTCCTATGGATGAAGAGCATGAGATTGAGGAGGGTAGAATGAAAGCACACTATGAATATGGGACAATCAGTGGGGCCTCCCCAGCGACAGAGGCACAGCTCAGCTGACTTATAACGGTTGTAACTAATGCAATAAGTGTGGAGGCTCGAGCCATGACGAAAAAGGAGGATGAAGGTTTTCATGCGGTAACAACACGTCTAGATTCATTGTATGAAATTGTTGTGAAGAAGGCACCAGAGGGAGCAACTGTGCAGGCAATTGGCGCAATCGACACTGAGCCGCAAGTCCGGAATGTTCAAATTCCCTCGACTCCGATTGCGACTGATGATGAAGCTCTCAAGCATTCGCTGCAGCAATTCCAAGTATTGTTGGTAAACATCAATGCATTGTCCTCCCAGATGTTGGTGCCGCTATAGGTGGTTTCTAGTAAGGAACTGGCGGATAGGGAAAGTGACATCCGGAATCAGCTCTTGTGATTGCAAGAAAGTGAAGCAATGGTCCGCAAGGAAGTAGAGGAACTCAAAGGGAAGGCAGTAGTGGCATGGTAAGTGGTGGATGAGCTTAAGGATAAGCTAGAGAAGCTTCATGCAGAGAAGGCTAGTGAAATAACAGAGCTAAAGAAGGAACCGAATCGGTTGATGGTGGAGAAAACCACCCTGTCAAACAGTAATGTGCGGTTGGAGGAGGCCGTCGCTGAATCCTTTCAATATGTGCTGGCACCGACAGAGGCATTGGATCCGGTCAAACGATCGAAGAAGCTGGGGGCTATAATCGGTGAGTTACATGCGGAAAATGATATCTTGACCCATGCACTCAAGCCATCCACACCACCGGCAGTCATCTCAGAGAAGAAGAGTGCCATTGAAGAGTTGGCAACTCAGCTAGGCGAGTTGGAGCAGGAAGCGACAAAGATCACTGCTGAGACCGCGTTGTTGTGGGGCAGTATTGTCCAGGATGAGTAGGTAGAGTAGTTGAAGAGAAGCTTTCTACACTAAAGAAATCCATGCACACAATGCCACCGGTGGCGCAGGTATCGGAACAGGAAGAGCTAAAGGAATTGTGACATTGAGTCACCAAAGCGGAAGAACATCAGAAGAAGCACACTGAGCAGTTGGACGAGTTTCAAGAACTCGGTGCACATTTTAATGCCACGGCTAGCTCTACACTGTAGGCAGTGTAGGAAGTAAGGAAGAAAGTTGATATGCACTTGGTCAAACACCCATTAGCACAGGAATTAACTGAGAGCCAGGAAGTCGCCGCAACAGTCATGCAGTAGGTTAACGAAATCCACCAACAGTACGAAGATTTCAGGGTAAATACAAATGAGTACACCATGTCATGCTAATGTGGCTCGAGGGCGAGCCACAAGATTTTTTTGGGGGCCTGTTGGTAGGCGGTTTGGACAAGTCAGCATTGCAGATGCTGCACAAGGACGAAGACACCGCGAAAGGCAGAAAGCTGAGCGCAAGTGATAATATTTTATGTAGTTTTGGGTCAGTTGAACTGCAGTATGCGGGTTTTGGGTCATTTGGACCACAATAGATAGATTTTGGGTTGTTTATTTTGAAGTGTTGGTTAAGAAGTAGTCAGTAAGTGGACAAAGAATGTAAATCCGCAAGCCTATAAGTAGATGTAGGTTTGTAGGTGTTGAGAGGACGAGGAGCAGAGAGATTGAATTGATCGAAGCATGTGTCGATTTGGGTATGTGACAGACCGATTTTGTTGTATCTGGGTTTTTACGGAGATAAACATGTTGTGACAGAGTGTTTGAGTAGAATCAGTGTGTTGTTTCTATCTTTCAGTGATGAATGCTTTATGTGAATGATGCGATGTTTCCTTATTGCGATTAATGTTTTATTGTTATATCTGTTGCGCAATTATGATTATGTCAATAATGCAATATGTTGAATGATTAAGCTTAATGCCTGAGTTGAATGCTTAGACCTATGACTGAATGATGCCATAAGTTGATTAGTTGATGCACAACATCCTCCTACGTTCGGCAGAAACATGGTTCTGTCAACTCTCCCTTGAACATCTCGGGTGAGACCTCATCTTCTTTGCAGGTGTTGCTGGATGGGGTAAAACCTATCTGGGTTGGTTCTCAGGGAGATCGTAGCGGTTTGGGTGTCGACAGTGTCAGGAACCCCTGTCAACTGGGTTTGTGTCAACAAGAATAAAAATATTTATCCCCAACAACCGTGCTAAAAGATGTTGCCACCGGAACACACACCCGGGGGTTATCATAGCAGAAATCTTCAAGCTTCTTAGGTGCATTCCTTGGGTGGCAAGTCTCAATTCAAGTACTGTCACTTGATATTGACTCCTCCATTTAGGCAGAACTCCTAAGGAAGCCAAGGGGGGTAGTCCCTATGAGTTAATAAGGCTGATTAAGCTTTAGGTTTATGATCGGGTAAGTTTTTTAGGAGTTTTGAATAATATTTAAATCAAAGAAAAAATCACTTGCAGAATATAAATTATGATCAACAGTGTAAGATAGATATGAGCAATATAAGATTTGACAAAAAAATGAAATACTGTAAACAAGATCAGTGCCAAAATGGATTCAAAAAATGTGTGATGTTGTATTGTAAATGTTTTGCGAGTGCTTCTTGGTCAGTTGTAATTTATTATGAGATGGGATTTGATTACGAGAAGGGGGAGCTTCCACTAGTACATATGGTCAAAATTGCCATGATTTTTCGTTGTAATTGCCACGATTTATTGTCCTTATTGCAACGATTCGGATTTCATTTTTTCGTGGCTACCGTTTGTGGATATAGAGACGAAGCTTCACCGTCGTGGCAATAGCAACACTCACCAGTGGCCATGTGTCACCTATACAACAGTTTTCAGATGCTAAACCTTCCACGAAGTTTCGTCACTATATCGATGCACATCTTCTATATGTTTCCACACATATGGTAAACCTTCCACGAACATTCGTGTCTATAGAGACGACCTTATAGCAGAGGTTCATTGCGATAGAGATGAATGTTCGTCGCAGGTTCAGCACCTACGTGGAAACATTTTCTGTAGCTCCATGAATGTGCATCGCAGTATCCACGAATCGCTTCACTAACTTTCGTGGTAGGTTCAACATCTGTGTGGAAACATATAGAAGACATGCATTGATATATAGACGAACGTCCATGGAAACCTCTTATATAGCCTACAGGAAAGTTCGTTGATATTGAGACGAAACCTGGAAGTGTAAAAAAAAAAAACCAGACTAAATGGAAATCCTTGAATCTATTCAGTATTGCACATATTGAAGCCCTATTTCCATTAAATTAGATACTTTGTGGGAGCCATAAGAATCTCACCTTTTTTTGGACCAACAAGCAACAACAGATGTTTAATGAATTGAAAAAAGGATGTTTCTATGGTTTTTAAATAGATGCATTCGATTATGCTCTCAAGTTTCAACACTATACTCACATTAACTGGATATTCAATCATCTATCATTTATAGACCTTATGGGACATTATGTAGTAATCAATAGATGACTAGCATTGTATTCTATTGTGCATGTTGTCTAGCAATGGTGACACCACCTACTTGGCAAGGAGATCATTATTCATTTAGATCATTAGGATTTGTGGTTCTTTCGAACTCAAGAGTAGGTTGAAGAAAGGAAGACATACGAAGTGGATGAACTACTTATACCAATTCCACTTAGACTTAAGAAATGTGGAGAAAAGAAGGCCCTAAGTTGACCTTTTGCAACACTTGCAATAAACAATGCTCAATGCTCTAGCTTGAGGATTCCACTTTTAACAAATCGGTCACTTTCTATTCAACATATCCAATATTTCAATTCACTACATCAACGTCCAACATGCTTGACAAGTCAATTTTCTCTATCAAATTCTACATTTTTCCTTCATCAAGGATACCTTGATAACATTGACTTCGTTTAAAACTACTGTGGCATTAGTAAGACACTTGTAGCATTCTAGGCCCATTTCTACTGTTCATTGATGCAATGGGATGTTGAAGTACAAATCCTATCTTGCATCCCTTACAACAATTTCCAAACTCACAAATAGGAAAATGTCTATGTATACACTTATTGTCCGTTGATGTCAATGGGAGTCCAATGTGGTTTTATTTTCTGGTGTACCTCTTACAGGGAACAACCCAAAGTGTGTCTTTATGCTTATTGATCATTTCTCTAATATGGAATCATGTTCCCATGCAACAATTCTATTATTGCACCAGAGGTTTCCATGCTTTTATTTCTACATGTCTAATCACACTTTGTAGCTCCAACATCCATTGTGTCGATTTGGTATTATAATTGATAAGAAATCCTTGTTTACCAATGAAGTGTCACTTTGACATATCTAGAACATTGCATCCTCAATCCCCTCAATCTGATGGTAAAAAAAAAAGTACTTGAAAAATATCTTGTCCAACTCTTCCACATGTACAACCATTTGCATTCCCACACTTGGGATGAAATCCTACCCTTATCAACATGCATGCAACAAAGGTCGCGATCACATCTCTATAAATATTAACCAATTTCATACTTGGTTTCATATCATTTTGCTCCACTCATCATTGCCTTTCAGGATCCATAAACTTAAGTGGCTATATAATAGGCTAGGGAAAAATGGGAGGCATATTTGTTCATTCAATAGATACAATAGATCCACAGATAGGTCCAGGATCTACTCAGTTGATGATGGTAAAATACAAGGACTGACATGGCATCTAATGCACCTAGCATTAGTTGAAAGTTAGTGATAGATTCTATTGAAAGTTAGAGAAAGCTACATGAGAGTTATATTCCAAGTCAGTCCCAAAATGTTGTTTGTTGGATGTATTTTGAAGGAAGCAATGATGAAAGCATGAATCTGATCTATAGGAATGCTTTGATGACATATTTAGAAACATGTCATTGCAGCCTCGTAGCATACTTTGGCACGAATGAGACATGTATAATGTCAACACTGGAGGTAACTTCCTTGACTAAAATGTATAATCAAGCATGCCACACAATCAAGGTTGTTTGCAGTCATGACAATGGTAAACAAACTTAAAAGGGCAATTCTAGGAGGTCCTCTAAGTCACAGCAACAATAATCAGAACTTAATCCTCAATCCTGGGAACTCTTGTGTATTTTTGAACACTTAAATGGAAACAAATCAGGGCAATATCCTTAACAATTTTTTGAACACTTGAACCCAATCAACAGTCTAGAATCTCGAAAATCCAAATATGGTCACGTACTGGGCCCTAAAATCAATTCTCATCCCTATTGTTGACTTCCTAGTCAGTAGTAATCCAATTCTGGGCAGATTTAATGGTAAGAAAAGTGACAACAATAGACCTATACACAATCCAAAACAACACCAACTAGAAAGATACTTAGTTCTAGGCAGTTTTATGACAAATATGGGCATGAGATAGTAGCCTTGAAACTCATCCATATATTTGAGATCTATCATCACTTAAACTAAAACTTATAGATTTTTAGTTAATCTAGGTACATACAAAACACCAATATGCTCAAGGATATCACTTGATGTTATTTGGAGTGAGATAGATCCCACTCCTAGAATTGGATATGTGGCATAATCACTAAGTTTCACATGCATACTTACCTCTTGTAACCAAGAACTCCAAATATACAACCAATAAGTTCTTAACATAGGCATTTTGGTATATTCATAACTGCCATATCAACATATTATAATGAGTTACACTGACAAGCAAACTAAAACGAAAAACTTCCTTCAGTAACATGTAACAAAATAAACATATATATTATATAATAAAAAGAGAGATTATGTTTAGGATACCAACCTAGGTGTGAAACCCTTCTTGAAAAAATACTCAGAAGTGTTACTTTCATAAAAGACTGATTGTGCCTTGGAGAGGCCAGTCTACTCTAGGAACCAGCTGACCCTACAAGAGGGTGTGTACAAACCAGAGAGAGAGAAATGACTGTAGTTGATTGGGTCAATGACAGTCAAGCACAGTACATAACTCAACATAAATAAATTCACAAAAATTATAAACTTCAACCAAGTCTCAGCACAAGAGAAGTGATTATCAGCACACCACAACTAATCACAGGTGATCAAAGTCAAGTACTCTATAAGACCACAAATTCAACAAGGTGGTATAAAACAAATGGAGGGTAAATGACTGCATTAACCACAAATCAAATACAAGGTACCAAAAGTCCAATAATAACTCAATCAAGGTGGGGAAGGTACACCAAGTATTTAATAACTCAATAAGTAATAGGTAATAAAATAAACATATTGATCATATAACAATAAGAGAGGTAAATGGATGAAGATCTCCACGTCAACATTAATAAACCAAAAATTAGATCTGAAGTGTGGGTACAAATATATACAATGGTCATAAAATAAGAAAATATAAACAATGGTCATAACTTAGGTGTGGGTAGTACAAGACCCATGACCCTTGGAACCAAGGGTATGCTCCAAATGTGGCCAAACAACCATAGTACTCCATAAGACCAAAACTTCAACAAGGTGGTTTTAAAAAATTTACTCAAGGAGGGTAAATGACACCATTAAACACAAGTAAAATATAAGGTACCACAAGATCAATCATAGCTCAATCAAGGTGGGGAAGTTACAACTAGTCATATCTCTCTCAAATGTACATACGTTCCATATAACCTGAAAGTTCATCATCACATTATAAGGAAGTGTGGTGGGATGCCAAATAAAAATATCCCTCATTTCTCTCTATGCAATCCTGATAGCATCACATAATAGATAAGTACCTTGTACTATAGAAAATTAAAGCCACCCATGTTACCTATCAATTTAGGAATATGGTCTACAAAAGAAAATTTTCACCACAATTACCATCCAAATTTCTGACTAGTGCTAAAGCAACAATAAAAGATTTTATAACAAAATTTTGATCTCTATCAACTTCAGCACACCTATGTGGTCCCTGTGCTGAAGTTGGTCCTCGATATGTAATGGGTAGTAATCAAATTATAACATATGCAGCAATAGTAAAGAAGGAATGAAAAAAGAGAACAAAAATTGATTATGCTTCCTTTCAAGGGACAAGTCACCAAGGGAACGTGAAAGTACCTTGAGAGAGAGAAAAAGTTAAGTACATACCTCACACAGGTTAACACAGTCCACATACTACAACAATTAAGCACACAAATGAAATAAAGGTACAGTAACATAACAATTCTACTGCTACACTATAAAACGGTACTATATTTGAATAGTGCTAAAGCAACAGTAAAACATTTTATAACATAATTTTCATCTCTTTCAATAACAGGTAATAAAATAAACATATTGATCATATAACAATAAGAGAGGTATAGTTGAAGATCTCGACGTCAACATTAAACCAAAAATCAGATCTGAAGTGTGGGTACAAATATAGTACCTTGTACTATAGAAAATAAAAACCACCTGTGTTACCTTTCAATTTAGCAATATGGTCTACAAAAGCAAAATTTCCTCACAATTACTATCCAAATTTCTGACTAGTGCTAAAGCAAGAGTAAAAGATTTTATAACATAAATTTGATCTCTATCAACTTCAACACTCCTCTATGGTCCCTGTGTTGAAGTTGGTCCTCGAGATGTAACGGGTAGTAATCAAATTATAAAGAATGATGATGATCGAAGTCAAGATGAACATATCTAATATATCTAATATAAAGAGAATGAATGTTTCAGACTAATATATCTACATGCAGCACATACAGGAGTGATGATGTGTGAGAAAACACAAAATTTGAAAATTTCCAAGAGCATCACATAAAAGATAAGTACCTCGTAACTATACCAAATAAAAGTTAACTATATTACCTTTCATATAAATGGGAAAAATGATTATATTTTAATAACCCGGCTATGTTACTAATAGCTAATATTAAGAGAATCCATGTTTCATACTAACAACATCGATATACATCAAAATACAGGTCATGAATTTATGTTGCATCTACTTTTTCGTTGATTTATGTTTTTTTGCATTGAAAAAACTTGCGAGTACGGTATCACAATCATCAATTGGCACAGTATTTACTACGATATCTCCTATTATTGTTTGTGTTTCCATGCCCTCATGTATGCCACTTCTTGTATGTTGCTGAGCAAGGCGTGGAGCCAGTTCAGAAGGGGTGTGAACTACCACAACGGAAATGAGCATATATAGATGACGTTGAAATATTGTTGAAATATTTCATTATTTTGATTAAAATTAATATTTCTCTTTACCTGTCTGTGTGGATGTGACAGGCGCTGGGGTGTTAATTGGAGGTCTACTTGCTTCCTCTTGCAGTTCAGGCTCCTGAGCTGCATGGTATTCCATTGAAAGAAGAAAATTTATAAGTATACATCGGGAAATATATATATCTAATCATAGTAGATATTTCTATTTCCAAAGCATACATACCAGAATGGACACTATGCTCCACACTATCATGGGACATGTGCACCCCAACATCAACTGGTACTTGGTAAGTACCGCTAGATTCACTACTGCGGTTGCATTGTTGCTTAAAAACAAACATAAATTTTTAGTTATGGGTGATAACTGATATAATCAGAACTGAATAGACTTTAATAGTATACTACAATTGGTGATATACCTGCATTTGCGTAATTGAGTAGATTGGAGTCTGCCCCAAGCTTTTCAGATTTCAACCACACTTTTAAAACCAAACTTGAAACCAAGCTTTAGGTATTCCTCGGTGGTAGCAACTTGGAATGTATTTCCCTGCAATGCATGATAATACATTTTAAAATTTCCAATATCAAAATCAGATATTTGTTCGGTACTGTTAAATAAATATTCCCAACAATTAATCATTTAATACTTACGATTATTTCTCTTAGTTTTCTGTAGCCACCCTGGCCCAGTTTATGTTGCCTGTGCTTTTCCATTCTAGCCTTGGTTGCTTTGGAGTTGTTAGGTAGCCTATATATTAAAATTTTGAAAAACCTTAGATATCAAAAATCTTACTTAAAACAAAAAAGAAAATAATAATTGAGCTTATTTCAGTAAAAAGATGATATATGTTGTACCTTGCTTTACTAGGCCATGGTTGTTTTCCTTGTCTTTTTAGCAAGTTCTCCTTTGCATCATCTACGAGTGCCTTCCACTCTTTCTCCGGAACCATGGGAGGGCACTCATGCTTGAGGTCAGCTTGCAATCTTTCCCTATATTGGGCCCTGGTATATTTCAAATTATCACCGGCTAACTTTGCAACAACTTTCCTGTTGAAAGTATTGCTGAACAAGTTGACCATGTGGTCCATCAATTCATCTCTCTTTTTTTATCTTGGCTATTCCACTGTGTGCGAATGGTGGGGCCAAATAGCTCCAAGGATTTGTCATTCAAATGCCTGTAGAAGACATTGTTTCCTGCAAAAACATGTAATCCATTAATTTATAATTTTTTCAACGTATGTCTATTTCAATTTCATGATTAAAATCAATAAATTAATTAATAAATACCTGCAATCTTCTTAACCTTGATAGGAACACAGAAGTCATCCACCAGAAAGGTGAGATCTAGTGATCTGGTGCTTTTAACTCATGCTGCTCCAGGAAAATTTTATTGGTTGTGTACAGTACGTTCATCTCTAGAGTCATGTGGAGTCCTAGGCTCCGTCTCATCATGCTCCGGCATGGCATCATGCCCCGTCTCATCAGTGCTCGCATCATCAATGGATTCGAGGCCAACCACAAGAGTGGAAAAAATACTCATTGGTACATTGCTTCTGTTTTACTGCATTGGACCATCACTGCTATACCTGTCTCGGCAGGTTCTCTAGACATGGGTTTTAAAAAATACTACAAACAATAAAATTTACTTTATCAGATCACTTGGAAAAATAAAAAACATAATATCAGATATGAAATCATGTCATAGCTTAAAAAAAATTGTGAATATGCCACTTACCCCATAAGATTGTATTTGATCTTGCAACTCTAGAATCCTTGCCCTGTTCTCATGTGTCAAGGGCCTTTTTCGAGCCAAGTCAAGCATTTCTATGTTTTCCTTTTTCAAGGCTACTCTAAAAGTGTGCAGTGGGTCAGTGGAATAGAAAATGTCTTCATCAAACCCCTCATCACCTAGATCGAGTGCACGTGACTAAATTCATCAAACAATAAATTAAATTAAGCAATATAATTTTAACATCATTCAAATATTGATATTGTAATGAAAATTAAGTTACTATTATGCACTAACGCTTACCTGACGCGGTATTATGGCCGGTGAGTGTCCACGATCAACCGACACCGTGGAAGCAGCAGGTGCCTTTCCACTCTCCTGAATGAACCAGTAATCCATCATAATGTCAATAGTGGACATTGAATGTTAACATACTAAATCGAAACATTTATTTATTGTACATAAAACTTACCTGATGAGCCATAGAGTGTGACCTTCCACAGTCTCCCTCGACCATGGAAGTAGCAGGTGCCTTTCCAATGGCGCCACCCCGACATAATAAATCAATAAATAAACGTTTACCTCATACTAAATAATTGTAACATAAACAAAAATGAGATATTGCATTAATATTTATTTTTACCTCAAAAGTAGAAGATACATGTTCTGCTGCATGTCGATGTGCAGACTCCTGCCACAGTTTAATAAGCATGTTATCATATGGAAATATTAATAACAAGCATAGAAAAAGCGAATGCTAACAGTGAAAATCGGAACATCTTGTTATTGTAGTCATATTTATTTGCTATAGTTAACATTTACCTAATGAGGCATAGATTCTGACCTTCCACGGTCACCCTGGACCATGGAAGCATCATGTGCCTTTCCACTGCCGCCACCCTAAACAAACGTTGAGTCAATAATTGCATCACAAACAAAAATGAGATATTCATAGCAGTGTAATCACAATGTAATCACCTGGACATATTCATAATAAGCACGAAAAAAGTGAATGTCAACAGTGGAAATCGAATGTTAACAGAAAAAAAATAAAAATAAAAATAAAATGAAACATTTAGTTATGGTAGTCATGTTTAGTTACTACATTTAGCATTTACCTAATGAGGCATAGTTTCTGACGGTCCACGGTTACCCTAGACCGCGGAAGCCACATATATTCAATTTAAGTTGTAATCGATCAACAACTCTTCACCTGCAAGTATTGGTTTTATTGCACACACAAATACATGATGTTCTTCGCGTCCCTCGAATTCGCAATTTGGTTGCTTATTTGTTGTCACTGGTCATGTACTATTTATAAAGCCAACAACGTTTCCAGATGCTTTTGGTCTCCCATCAATATACATAGTCGCCCCTTTGTTTTTATTTGTTTTTGCTAGTTGAATATAATTCACGGCAACTCCGTATCTCTGCATACTTCAAGTATATTGGACCAAGACCAACCAGTTATTGTATCTATATAGTGGTCCTACATACTCCATCAATTCAGTTATAGTGCCATAGCGGACCTTTATTCCATCCATGGAAAATATCCCCAATCCATGTAAGGATGAGGAAGCAATGCGATACATCCTCCCATTGATGAGGAAATCTGTGTCCACTTGAGGTAGCATAATAGGTACCCATCGTTGCACTAGATGTTTATACCTCAATGGAAAATCAATGTCTCCTATGCTCTCAGCATCATAATTACACCACCCACCATTGGCAATAAAATATTTCATGCGTCTATGAAATCTTTTCCTTAATCTTTTCAGATCTAGTTGATATAAAACCAGTAGATCTAGTACAACTCGTTTCACTTTCAACCTCTCCGAGTATATCTTCATCATCACTTGAGGAAGATAGATCTGACAGATATCTATTTGGTGGTACCTACACTCGATAAAACAAGAATAAACAAGACGACGCTTTCTTTTTTCTTTGAAAGTACACATCCACAAATGCAAAGATTCTTAGTTAAACACATTTACTTCCCTCAAATCTGAAGCTTAGGAGGAACATGCAAACCAAAGCGGATGTAGTGTTACAAATCTCAGCTGAAGTGTTTGGTATTGGGAGGATGATTTGTGGAAGGAAGAGACCAAGTTACAGTGCCATAACAAACTGTCCATACGACACCACATTCATCATTGTAGGCTGTGAGCTATTTTGTGAACTAAGTTTGCATATTTGGGGGTCTTTTTCTCTTGTGGGGAGAACAAAACCACCGGGGACAACAAATTAATGAAGTTATCTAGTATATCACCCAGTTTCGGTCCTTCTAACACTGTTGGGCATATTATTGGCATCCTACCCTCTTTCTTTGAATGGAATATTATTGGTAACCCACCTGTTATAGCTTGAAATGACACCTCTCCATCAGTGACGACACTTGCTTCCCTTGGTCGCGTGACGACATTTCTTGAGATCAAGTTCAGTCACACAACAGGACACTTGTGGATTGAGGGGTCATTTGGGACACTAAAAATGGATGAAATTACCTCACTCTTGACCCATCTGATTATTACAACCCTTAGGAACATTTTTCCAGAACAAACCATCTCCTGAAAATGAGCAAAAAAGCCTGTTTTTAGCCATTTTTCAACATGGGCACTACTCTACCTTAACAAACTAGTGCCTGTACCCTACTCCAGTGTACAATAGTAGCACTCAACTCCTCCTGGGCACTACTCCAATGTGAAATAGTAGCGTACACCCCTGTTTTGGTCAAAATCTTGAAATTTGAGTAAGTTAAGTTGGTTGGGAAACCTCTTGAGCAGTTATAACTTCTTTTGCTCTCCTTCACTGATTATATAAGGAAGGTAGAAGGGCCATGTGAGGGGACCAAGTCTATAACATTGTTATGCTGGAGGAATGGAGACCTTCATCCCCCTCTCTTATGCTTAGTTTCTGATAAACCCTAGCACTACTGGTTAGAGGTTTGGATCCTTGGAGAACAGAAGCAGGAGACCTTGAATCTAGGTTTCGTGAAGTGCCAAGATTGAAAGAAGGTATAATTTTATGTACTTGCTTTCATTCATCAATAAAGATCAGATGTTCTTTCCTTTCCAAATATGACATGTTAATGTGTCTCAGATTTGATTACAGTTTGTTTATAATCTGATGTCTTCTTCTATTATGAATATCAATCTTATATATGTAGTCAAATGTGTTTGAGAAAGGTATCAAGTTGTTTTGCAGGTCTAGACATTGCAGCACTGGATAAGCATTGAAGAGCAAGGAAGGAAAAGCTAGGATCAACCTTCTGAATGAGGTGCATACATCTCTAAACCCTAATCTCTTCAATTATTTGTTGCACTTGTAGAATGCTTGTAAGTCTATCTTTATCATCGTAAGTTGGTAGTTTCTCCCCTGAACTATAGGTGCATTTTCCCCACAACAGAATGGAAACTCCGCTAGGGAAAGCGTAACTGCTTAGGGGTACCCAAGGTCATTTCTTCAGTCTTGTTTGATGGTATTTGTTCATTTTCTTGATTAGGATCAATTAGTAGGCTCTGTTTGACCCTCCTTGGCTCTTACAGACCCTTCCTAGCCCTTTTAGACCCTGGTGGACCCAAGTTGGGGGGTTTTAACCCCATTTTTTCAACTTTTCCCACCTATACGCTACTGTTGTGAAGCACAGTAGCGCCCATATGCTATTTTTCCTCTACACAGTAGCGCACCCATCTATGGGAGCTGGTATGCCTCATACACAGTAACGCTCAAAATCTGGGTTTGAAATTTTTGAGTTTTTGGGTTGTGGACCCAAATCTGGGGGCTGTGGCTGCATTTTTTGGGGTCCCCGATGACCCTAGGTCTGAGTTAAACCACTGTAAGTGGTCTCCCATCCTTGCACTAATCCCACATTCATGATTTGAATCTCTTTTGATCAATTTGGGCTTGTTTGGAAAGTTTTGGGGCTTGTTGACCCAAGTTGGAGGGTTGTGGACCCATTTGGTGTTTTGTACCCTAATTTGAGTCCAACTGAACTTGCTTGCCCCATTTCCACTGGATTTGAAACCTCTTGAGTCTTCTTGACCCTGTTTGTATCTATTTGAGTGAAATTTCTCTTTTAGATTGGTTTTTTATCCTCAGGCTTTTAAGTTTTCTTTTGTAGTGAAAGCTCAAGTGTTTTGGCTGTTGTTCAAGACCTTGTTTGCATTGTTTATGTCAAGACCTAACTTTACCAAACCATACTTCTGCGTAGGTCATTTTATTTGTTTGGGTATAAAAGAATTTTTTGTACTCTTTTCCCAATGTTTGGCATGATTACATCAATAAGAATTTGAAAGTCATATTTGGTAGCTTTTACTGTTTCAATAAAGAGAACCTGAAAGTTTCTTTGCTTTGCTTTGATAGTAAGTTAGTTTCAGTTTTGTTTCTTACCTTTGAAAAGCATAAAGAATTTTGATTCATTTTTCTTAATAGAGTACCTTGCAAGTGGATTAAAAGATTTTAGAGTGCTTTGCATAAAAAAGAACAAGTTTTCTTTTGCATACCTATTTGCTTGAGTAGTTGCATTCTTAGGTTTTGAGTTTAATTTTCTACATTTAGACTTTATTTTTACCCTTTTTGCATTCGAAAGATTAAAAATTGCATTTGCATATGCATTCTAGATCATAATTTTAAGACTTGCATTGAAAAGAAAAGATTTGTTTAGTGGTGAACATTTCATTTTCAGTACTCTATCTCTATTATAACCACTCTCACACACCCACTACCTTTTTGAGTAAGCAAGTAACCTTTAAAATGAACCCTAATAAAATGTACTAGTAACATTTTCTTTTCTAGGTTACACTACACCAACTAGTCTTCGTTAGGATCTTGGGTTTAAAACACCTTAAACCACCCAAGATCACACATTACGCAAAAATCATAGTTCGACTATCATAGGTAAACCCACCTCATTCAAAGCTTGCCTGGGATCTATGTAGTAGGTCTTGTGAGATCAGATTGTTGGGAATACACCTCCTACTTTCTGTTTCGAGCATATACCGGGATTGGATCACGTTTGGGGACTCTTTTGAGTTTCAGGCTCAACTACCCTTCCCACGCCTTCTGATTCAACCAGAGACTGTTCCCCCAAGATTTTTCGGTATGGTGGTATCCTTAGTATCTAACCATAGGTTCATACACAGGTGATGGCGGAGGGTTATATTTGTTGTACCTAGGACAGACATGGGAGGAAATCCCTTGCAGGTCTTTGGTAGGGTGGTTGGGTGATTCCAGCGCTTGCACCCTTAGTCAATGTATTGTGGACCCCGGGTAACTATTCTTCATCCTTCGTTGATCTATTTTGGGCCCTCATCATCCCAGACTCTTCGCCGGAAGGCATCTATTTTCCTGGTTTGATTTACCTAGGACCTTTTTTAGTGTTGTGCTCTTTGTGCTACTTGTTTTAGTTTGCCTTAGAGAAATTCTTGTTCATTTGAGCAGGAAACTATGTCTAGCATTCCGGTGAGTGCTAATCAAGGTACCCCTATTCCGAGGGATCCTTGTGTTATTCCATTCATTGGAAACATTGGCACTCCCTTAATGGCTACTCTAAATCTTCCTGGATTCACCATAGGGCTACCGGTTTGGTCGTTTTCCACTCCGAATGCCTTGCAAGCTCCTGATGCTTCTTTTGTAAGCACCTCAAATAAAGAGCATCAGAACCCTGTGCCTCCCTTTCCAGTAACATCTTCTCCTCCTCGTTCTACCTCATGTGGCGAAAGTAGCAATACTAGTAACCAGCAGTCTAAAAGGAATAGACGGAGGAAGAATGGGAAGAAGATGCCAAAACATGGGTGCAAGCACCCTGCCTCTGCAAATCATGTAGGGGGCACCTACCCATCCTCTGGAGGTCATGCTGGGAGAAACATTTTAGTCATTGAAAATCACACTGAAAGTTTTTCTTCAACCATGGTCAGTCATGTTGAGGACACGTCATTAATCACTGCTAGTCATATTAATGACAAGTCACTAGTTCCTGTGAGTCATACTAGAGACACCAGATCAGCCACTGCAAGTCATGCTGAGGGAGTTGACATTGTTGACAAACCAAACAAATAGAAGCTTAAATTCCCTTATAAGTTTTGCAAGGGAGACCACCTTACTTACTTGTGCCTTGTACTTCCAGAAGTGCAAAAAGTGTGGTCCTTAGTTCAAAAGTCTTCTGCTTCTGAGCAACCAGCCTCTGTAAGTCATGCTGGGGGAAAGCTGTCAGCCAATGCTAGTCATGCTGAGAGTATTGACATTGTAAAGGAATCTCGACCTATAGGACGGAAACCAAAGTTCCCTTGTAAGCTTTGTAAGGGAGATCACCTTACTCACCGATGCCCTGCCATTCCAGAGGCACGAAGAGTGTGGTCCATGTCTGAAGGAACCTCTGTTCCTGAGTTGTCTATAGATTCCCTACAGTCAGATCAACCTTTGGTTGATAAAGTGGTTGAACCAATGCAATCTTTGGTCAACCCCACTCTTCCTTCGGAGAGTGAAGTGATCGAATAGATGCAATCTTCAACCGATCCCATTAGTCCTTCAGAGATTGATGCACCTACTACTGAAGTCTTCTGCATTACCAGTTTGGATGTTCCTGAAAAAGGGGGCACTTCATTTGTGCCATGTGAACCCCTACCAAGCCCTAGGATCATTTCCTTTGATTGGAATAGTCTAGCCGAGCCTCATCTTCCTTCTTCGACACCTTTCCAGATAAATTTTGATATCGGGAACCATACGGTTGATCGATGCATTGTTGATGAAGGTGCTTTTATTAGTATCTTATCCACTTATGGTTGGAGAGATTTGGGTTTCCCTAATGTTATTCTAGCTGTTAATTGGTCGCTGACCTTCGATAGAAGACCTAGTGAACCGATTGGATTCCTCCATCAGGTACCTGTTACTTTGGGTGGAAAAACAGTCTTAGTTGATTTTATGGTTTAAAGGACCCTGTGGACTTTGATATGATCCTCGGGCGTGATTACGTTTATGCTATGCATGCTGTGGTGTCTATGCTTTTTCGTGTGATGCATTTCCCTCATAATGAAAACATTGTCACCATCGCCAACTTGCATTCGTTGATCCTCCTTATTACCCAACTGTAGACCAGTCAGGTCCCTCGTCATTAGGCACCACTATGTCACATGGGAATTTTGTGGCATATTGTTCTTTGAGTTCAACTGCTACTGAGAAGGAGTCTCTGAGTTCATGCTTACCTTCTCGAGACTTAGTCCCAGCTTTTGACCAAGTGACACCTCCATCTAAATGTTTAGTTATGTATTCTATCTGGGATGATATGCTTCCTTCCGATGAAGTTTTCCTAAAGTCTATAGTATAGTCTGCCATTCATTTGGATGTTGATCAATCACAGTCATGTCCAGCCCCGGTTTGACCTTAAAGTCTAATCTTCCTACTGTTGAGTTTTTGGACTCTCCTATAGATCCGCAAATGGGTGTTCCTACTGAGTTTGATTCTGCTTCTAGAATTTTCAACTCCCGTGATGATGAATTTGTTTTTGCAGATTCCATCATGTCCTTCAGTTTTGATCTTCATCCTGAAGTTGATCTTGTTGATTGTAAGTCCTCGGGCTTGGGTATCATAGAGTCTTCATTTGAAAACTTTGCCTTGTTTATGCCTGCTGTTGATGATAGTGAATTTGAAAGTATTTCTACCACAGTGACTTGTATCGGGTCTTTCCTTACATATGTTTTAGATATGATCCTGGTACTAATGTTTCTTGGAGATAGGATTCTTAGCTGGATTTATACTCGCTTACTAGTCCTTTTCGACACCTTGTGCGACCATGTCAGGTATATTCGGAACCTTGCATATAGGTTTAGGCTTCCCCGTTGTTATGTTGCATTTGAACCTTTTGCCATCTGAATTCGCCATAGGGTCGAACCTGTTGGATATTGGTGTGTTAGCCATATCTTTATGCATCATGCACCAGTCCGACAGTAGAGCCTACCTAACATGGGTCACCCTAGTCAGCACCCTTATGCCATTTTGGTGCCCATGCTGAGTTTTTCTCATAGGCTCGGGAGCCTTTTTAGATTTATCATGACTTTGAGAAGAAGCCTCATATCTTTCTTCCTCATATATTCCTGTCCATCCCTGATAAGGCTCCCATCTTTGTGTTCAAGTTGCATATGCATCTGTTATGATCCCGCTTGCGCTAATGAGCCTGATACCGGCTTCCATGCTTTTAGCTCGTTATACAAGCCTCCATCTTTGATCTCATTTCCGCTAAGCCCTGTATCAATTTGACTTCGCAATTTGACACCTTTTACCTGGAGGAGACACACCCTGAGTGTCCTTATCTTGCTCATGTTCCTTGCATTAGGCATAGCTTTGTTCCATGCACTTGGAGCTAGTTTCGCATGCCCCTGACACTCGTCTCCTCCCATTTCGAGCATTCTTCCACCTTTACTTCGAGCTCGTTAAAAACAGTAAGTAGGTTTCGAGCATTCTTCTACCTTTACTTCAAGCTCGTTAAAAACAGTAAGTAGGCTATGAGCAGTCTTCCACCTTCCCTTCGAGCTCGTTAAAAACAGTAAGGAGGCTATGAGAATTTCTTTCATCTTCACTTCGAGCTCATTAAAAAAAGTAAGAAAGTTGTGAGCATTTTCTGTATCTCCTTTGAGCTCATTAAAAACAGTAAGGAGGTCATGAGTTTACTTTTTTGCACTCGTTAAACCTTTACAGAAAAGATCCCTATGGAGTTCTTTTAAGCCCTTTTCAGACTCCTTAAATAGGAGAAGGTTTCTGAGCAGACTTGTCCTCTTCCAGCTCGTTAAAGTATTTGAAGGCTCACCCACTCAGGTATAGAATTACCCCTTTTCCAGGCCTTGGTGGATTAACTACGGAAACTGTATACTCTAGGTATACTCCTGTATGCATCAGAAGAGTTCTTCTTCCTTTGTTTTATACTTTTTGGGGGGAGGAGACTAACTGTATGAAAAAGGACCTTTTGGAGCCTTTCTTTAGGGTTTTCAGGCTCTCTAAACATGAAAACACCAAGCGAGCATTCACCTACTCGGGCTTGATGTAAAATCCACTGATAGGTGTATAGAGGATTGTTTAAGGTTTTCAACTCTATAAACAAGAAAACATCGCCGAGCACAGACCAATCCAAGCTCGATATAAAATCCATGGATAGGTGTATAGAGGACTATTTAATTTTTTCAACTTTATAAGCAAGGAAACACCGCCGAGCACAAACCAATCCAGGCTCGATATAAAATCCAGGGATAGGTGTATGGATTTTTCTTCTAGGTTTTTCAGACTCCTTAAATATGAAAATACCATTGAGCATGCTTTAGTTCTTTGTCAAGCTCATTAAAAAATGAAAAAGGAAAGGGAAGGGAAGAATGTTAAAATATCTTTCAATATGATGGCAGCAAGTCTACTATCTCCTTGAACAAAGCACCTGTTTTGAGTCTATCAAACAAGTTGGGTCCTAGTGTTGGCTTTAGGGTAAACCTGATCTCAGAGTTTCTTACTCCTCTGTTTGGTTAGTCCTCCAATCATATGGAGAATCTGTTAATGTCTCCTACATTGCAGATTTGCATCGTGGTCTCTTTGTGTTAAAATATACCTAAGTCACTCTTGTGTCGTGCTCAATGTTCAAGGATATAACCTGTGTCGGCCATTCTGCAGTTTCCTTGACCTCATGTGTCGGCCATTCCTTGGTGTCAGTATGTTTCATCATGTGTTCAGTCCTACTCCAAATCAACTCATACCTGTTGAGTGTTCCTCGTGTTGGATGATGGAGGATGCCTTAAGGCCTCCTTTCCAACGGACTTCTTCCCATCGACTTCAACTCATTGTGCTCTGGGAATGAAGTTTAGAGTTTCGGTTAGTACCTTGGGTATTGCAGTCATTAGTGGCAGTTTCCCTCGCTATTGGATAGAATACATCAATGTCTCCTATATGATGGATGTTCGACGACAAGACCATTTATTTGCACTTGTTTGAATGTACTAAGTACCTTGGGTTCCATTTTCATTATTGGTGGACACCCTCGCGTTTGTTAATGGTATACATCAATGACCGGTAATCAAACAATACTTCCCATGTTTGATGTCAACTCATTTATTCGCATGGATAGGTTTGTACCCTGGGTTGTTTTGGGATGAAGACCTTGGGATCCTCGATAGCATTGTTAAGATTTAATATGCTAAGACAGAAAATAGCAGCATTGCATTCCATTTGACAATAATAGCATATACAGGATCACTGAAGAAACAACAAGCACAGCATAAACACAAGAGACACAAATTTATCCTAGGAAACCCTCATGGGGTAGAAAACCCAGCAAAGCTTCCTCAATATAGATGACCAGCAATATACAAAGATGTAACCCTGAGCATAAGCTCCCCCTTCTCCATAGAAGACCTCTCCTCCATAAGTGCGCCACTCTCAAGTGAGTGAGTGTGTGTAAAATGAGGAATACACCTCCTCTCTTTATACACTACTTCGACTTGTCTTTTACACAAATCATGTAGGCTCGTATTTAACCAATGGGTTAAATACCCCACTACAACTGACTAGGCCGACCCCCTTAGAGTGGTCTAATAACCCTTTGACCCACATAACACATACAGGGCCGACCCCCACTAGGGTAGTCTAATAACCCAAGTTACCACATTCTGACGGAGGAATAAACATCTCCGGATATACAATAAGATCTTCACGGAGGAATGAATCATCTCCGGAATAATAAAGTACAAATATAATATTCTTTGAAGTTACAATATCTCAACACTCCCCCTTAATGAGAAGGATATTATAACAGCATTTGCATGAGCAAGGAGTCATCAACATCATACATGATACATCTATAAATCATTGGAAGCTTTCTCAACATCATCAGTAACTCAAGCAATTACTGGAACATCTTCAATACTGGAACATCAACATCTTTAGTACTAAGTCTTTATCTTCCGCAGCACTCGAACAACTACAACAACATCAACATCTGGATCCTCACGATCATCAGCATCGTCATCATACGATCATCAGCATCAGGATCATCTCGATTTACAGCATCTGGATCATCACGATCTACAGCATCTAGAACATCTCGATCTACAACATCTGGATCATCACGATCTACAGCATCTGGATAATCTCGATCTACAACATCTAGATCATCTCGATCTACAGCATCTGGATCATCCCGTTCTATAGCATCTGGATCATCACGATCTACAGCATCTGGATCATCTCGGTCTACAACATATGGATGATCTCGATCTACAGCATCTGGATCATCTCGATCTACAGCATCTGGATCATCACGATCTACAGCATCTGGATCATCTGTATTAGTATCCACACCAATACATCTATCATCAAAACATGTATTCTTACTAGTACATATATCATCAAAAACATGTATTCTCACTAATACATCTATCATCAAAAGCATGTATTCTCACTAATACATCTATCATCAAAAGCATGTATTCTCACTAACACATCTATCATCAAAACATAGTAGCATACCCTGCAACACAGACGATCATATTACAGGATGATCAATCCCGCTCTCTTTAGGACATAGGTCCATGGATGATACAATCCAGATCAAGTTCCAGGATGATCAATCCTTATCACTTTAAGACAAGTCTCATGTCTAGGGACGATGCAATCCCATCATGTACATTTTGAACCCAGTTCATGGACAATGCAGTCCTCACACGTACCTTTAAGACAAGTCTCATGTCTAGGGATGATGCAATCCCATCACGTACATTTTGAACCCAGTTCATGGACGATGCAGTCCTCTCACGTACATTTTGAACCCAGTTCATGGACAATGCAGTCCTCACGTACATTTTGAACCCAGTTCATGGACGATGAAGTCCTCACATACATTTTGAACCCAGTTCATGGACGATGTAGTCCTCACGTACATTTTGAACCCAGTTCATGGACGATGCAGTCCTCACGTACATTTTGAACCCAGTTCATGGACGATGCAATCCTCATGTACATTTTGAACCCATTTCATGGACGATGCAGTCCTCACGTACATTTTGAACCCAGTTCATGGATGATGCGGTCCTCACGTACATTTTGAACCCAATTCATGGACGATGCAGTCCTCACGTACATTTTGAACCGAGGCCCAGGGACGATGCAGTCCTATCTTCAATTCTCAGAGACATCAGTCTACGGATCAATTCTGGGACCTAAGTCCGGGGAAGATACAATCCCCTACCTGTTCATTCAGGACTTCATTATCGGAGACCCAGTCTACGGCTCAATTCTGGGACCAGATTCCGCGGTCGATACAATCCCCCACCTATTCATTCAGGACTTTATTTTTGGAGACATCATGTCTACGACTCTCTTTAGAACATGTGTTCAAGGATGATACAATCCCTCTTCTTTCTCGGAGACATTTGTCTACGGCTCACTTTAGGACTGAAATCCAAGGATGATTCAATCCTCACATGTCCACGAAGGAATTCATTCTCGAAGACATCTGTCTACGGCTCCTTTTAGGACTAAAGTCCAGGGATGATCCAATCCCCTCATGTCCACCAAGGACTTCATTCTCGAAGACATACGTCTACGGCTCTCTTTAGGACTGAAGTCCAGGGATGATCCAATCCCCTTGTCACCTTAGACCCTGTCCAAGGACCATCCACCAACCTCTATGTCGGCATCACCAATATAGGTATCCACATCATCAACCTTACTGTCGATGCGGGCAATCTCATCATAAGTGATCACATTGCTCCCCCTTTCGAGGAGGGTCCTTCTGAAAAGTTTGTCTTGAAAAACTTTACTTGAGGTAGAGGTTTGGTTAGTACATTGGTAACTTGCTACAATTTCAAACTTTAATTCTTTTCTGCACCATATCTTGTATATAGAAATGTCATATCTCTATGTGCTTTGACTTATCATGGAATACTGGATTCCCTGCCATTTTGGTACAACTCTGTTTGTCACATAGGATCAAAGTTGGGTCTATCTCTAAGTCAAACAATCTTGAAGCCATACTGCTTCATAACTTAGCAGAGCAAGCAGCCATATATTCTGCTTGTGCTAAGAGCCAAACTAGATTGTTTCCTGCTAAACCACAAGATCATGGCTGATCCTAGACAATAACATCCTCTTGATGTGCTCTTCCTGTTTGATACACTTCCTGCCCAATCAACATCTGTGTAGCCATATGAAGTCATGATCTCCAAGATAACATAGATCAAAGTATATTGTATCCTTTAGGTACCCGCATCACATGTTTTGCAAATTATCAGGTGAACACATCTAGTTTCCACTAGATACTAACTCAAGGTGTTCACAGCAAAGCATATATCTGACCTAGTATTCATTAGATACATCAATGACCCAATAATTTTTCTGTACAGAGTTATATCCACTAACTCTGATGAGTCATCCGCTAACAGCTTCAAGTTGGAATCCATGAGAGTGGCCATTCCAACAAATCAAGTCTTCTCAAGATTTCTCAGCATACTTTCCCTGGTTGAGAAAGATTCCTTACGAGCCTTGCCATACTTCTATACCTAGGAAGTAATGCATCAATCTGAGATCTTTCATTTTCATTTCTGTAGCCATCTTCTTCTTTCTTTTCATGATCTGTTTCTCATTCCCTGTCAAAAATATATCATCTACATACAATAATAGTATGATCCATAACCTTAAGGTAAAGGTTAGGAACAACTTTACTTTTGGTAAATCCCAAGCTTATCAAGAAACTGTCAATTCTCCCTTTGTGACTGAACATCATTCACACTCTGCATTGAATGATCTTCTGCATATCTATCTGTTCCATCTCTCGTTATATGGGTCTACTGATATGGGCCTCAATATCCTTTGAACTCTGTGGTGAGTTCCTTCTTGTATCCATGTCATCTATGTATAGAAACCATATTCAACCTTGTAGCAAAGGTTGAGATTCACATCACCCATGGTGATCATTAAGCTCATCAATTGATTATCGATACTGGGTACCCATACAGAACCTGATTCACACTTCTTCTTTAATTACACCATTAAGAGAATGGTCTTATCTAGCCACTTGGAGCAAACATCTCATCATGATTCTCTTCCTCTTTCTAAGAGAATCTTCTAGCCACAAGCCTTCTATAGTGTAAATCTTTTGTTGAACATCCATCGCTTGTTCAGTGTTCATCATTCATCATGATCTTTCCTACAAATCAAAATTAAGTACATGATTAGTAATACATGATAATCATCAAATCATATTGACATGATAACCTATTATGCATACAAATATCATTTACATAGTTATGCAACTATTTTGACCAATACTTTGGCACAACACTTTCCCATATCCTGTATGCATACAGTGGCTATCTAGATGCCTTCCATCTCTACCAGAACATACTATAGAGAGTGTGCACAGCTCTCAGCATGTCAACAAAGAGGTTTCATTCTAGACAAGCAACAATGGAATGTTTGTCCAACTTACCAATCATATGCATATTAGTAGTATACTGTTTAATGCTCTATGAATGTTTACACTCAGCATCATATATTCTAGGAATACAAATATGCATACAACCTATTACAGGCAATATCATTTACTATTTCAAATAACAACTCAAATACTTATCTTTTTATGTTTGTGTGGTTGCCTCCCACTTGATCTTCTATGTGTCTTTTGAACTTCTATTCATTCTGTACCACTGTGCATGCTCAAGTGTGCACTAGTGTCATCCTCATGATCTCATACACAAACATACATTCATTAGTATATTCTCAATATTATCAAAACATTCTAATTCTAAATAATCTTGAATATGTATAGTCATGATCATTAGTATTCAGGGTTTCAAGGAAGTCTTCTTTTACTCATGCATATTCTTGTTTGATCATAGTACTCTTTTGGTTAATCAAGATAAGAGACATAATATGCATAAACCCTTGATTACTAACTTTATGAATAAGCATAACCAATCATACCAAGTATACTTATATAAGGGATCCTAACACATGGTAAGATTCTAACTTGACATAGGAAAACATACCTGGATTAGTATACCTGCTTAGTTATGTACAACATACCTAAACAATCTCTTCAATGATTTAGAGATCCTGAGCTAGAACCTACATGTCTCATAGGTTAAGCATAATATAACAAAGTCATACATACCTCGTAAGTAGAACAAGTATTATGGATGAGTCTTTGTCTTCATGATGTCATGGTCATGGAACTTGATTTGTCTTTTGTGATGTACCTGTACCTTGTTAGCAGACAACATCAACCTCACACAACACCATAATGCATTAGTACAATCAATGAATGTCTTCGATCATTCACATGCATTCATACAGTTACTAGGGTGATAAGACAATTCTAACATTAATCAAGATTGTACTAATAAATAACATGAAGACAAACACATTATGAACTTAATCAAGAATCATATTTCAAGACATACCTGAACCTACTTAAGTCATACCTGTCGAGACTTCTTGTAGTCTACTTATGTAAGGCCTTAGCCTCAACTCCCCCTGAAACTTGATCTGGAGATTGATTAGGGTTTGCTAGAAAAACCCTAAAAATTCAATCTTTGACTTTCACACTTCTGAATGGATGGAAGGATGTGTCTTGCTGAGCTGATCAAACTAGCATACTTCAATTTTGAAATCTCCAAAATTTGACCCCTCAAAATTGCCTTTGAAACTTCTGGATCTTCTGGACAGGATCCCGAACTAGGGTTTGATGAATCCCACCCTTCTACTCAATCAAAAGGTTTGATCCAAGGCTCTAAACTCTTATTTTTTCTGAGGAGCTTCCAGCCGTGGTTACAGACTTCAAAAATTCCAACTTTTCCTGAAGCCCTAATTTTCCATCTTTCCGATCAAAATCTTGAACTAGGATTTGATCAAGCCCGGTCTTCTACCCAACCAAAAAATTCGATCTTGGTCTCTAAATTTTTATTTTCCTGAGTAGCATTCAGCCATGGATTCCGATTCCAAAAATTCTAACTTTCTCCGAAACCCTAAATTCCGGAAGCCATGAATAAAGGTGCTCCAAAAATAATTCTCTTTTGACAGAAATATGTACTTGATTGTTTCTGCTGTAACTCTGAACTTTTCGCTCCACAGGGTCTGAAAACTTTTTTTGTGGTAGCCTGACCTGTCATCTTTCCATCGCAATAGGTCTAACCTCAATTGGATTTTCTGAGAGAGATTTATGCCAAGTGTCGCAACATGACCTGTTTATGGGATAATACAGGAGATCGAACTTGTACAGCGTGCCACGTGTCACTGTTTGAACTTCGGCCTCCAAAAATTTTTCCTAAGATATCTCACCCTGTTATATTTCCATCCTGACAGGTCTGACCTCAATTGGACTCTCTGGGAGAGAGTTATGCCAAGTGTCGCAACGTGACCTGTTTATGGGATAATATAGGAGAGCGAAATTGTACGGCGTGCCACGGGTCACTAGTTCAACTTCGAGCTCTGAAAAAGTTTCCTGAGATAGTATAGTCTATTTTTCTACCTGTCACTTTTTACGAAATTTCATTTGGAGATTCCTAGCCCAAGTTATGACCTTTTTTCCCAGGTCACCTGATTTTGACTGAGATCTGAAAGAGGCAGAAAACCTAACTTGTACTGATCATAACTCACAAAGTAAAACGAATCAGAGGGTTCTCTTTGGACACAAGGTACCTAGAGATGTTATCTACGACCTGTAAACTTTTCAGATCCTGAACCTTCGCATAAATGGATTTATAGTGAAAGTTCCACGATGACTGGTTTTTGCTATGTAAAACCCAAACCTTCAAATTGTCTCAAGTGAAGCAAGTGTCGTAAGTGCCATACCTTGCCTTCCTTCAAGTTATCTCTAATACCATGTTAATATTTAATATGATAATATAGAAAATAGCAGCATTGCATCCCATTTGACAATAATAGGATATACAGGATCACTGAAGAAACAACAAGCACAGCATAAACACAAGAGACACAAATTTATCCTGGGAAACCCTCATGGGGTAGAAAACCCAACAAAGCTTCCTCAATATAGATGACCAACAATATAAAAATATGTAACCCTGAGCATAAGCTCCTCCTTCTCCATAGCATACCTCTCCTCCACAAGTGCGCCACTCTCAAGTGAGTGAGTGTGTGTAAAATGAGGAGTACACCTCCTCTATTTATACACTACTTCGACTTGTCTTTTACACAAATCATGTAGGCTCGTATTTAACCAATGGGTTAAATACCCCACTACAACTGACTGGGCCGACCCCCTTAGAGTGGTATAATAACCCTTTGACCCACATAACACATACAGGGCCGACCCCCACTAGGGAAGTCTAATAACCCAAGTTACCACATTCCGACAGAGGAATAAACATCTCCGGATATACAATAAGATCTTCACGGAGGAATGAATCATCTCCGGAGTAATAAAGTAAAAATATAATATTCTTTGAAGTTACAATATCTCAACAAGCATCAGCTCATTTATGTTATCGCCCAAGTTGCGTAAGACTGAGCCACACTTTTTTGGGCTCTTGATGAGACATAGATCCAGCTTGTTCTCTATGGCTATGTTCTCTAGTTTTGACATAGATCCAACTTGTATTTATGTGGCTATGTTTACACTTATGTTCCTCATGGATCCACGCTTGTATTTTTAGTGTCCATGATATATGCATTAGTATTTGGATCATTATTGTATCCTCTTGGAGATCATGTTCCACCATTTGAACATAGACAGTTACCCCAAGGATAAGTTTGTCCGACATTGCCTTTGCTTTCAGGTACTTCATTTGAGCCTATGATTCTTGGTTTCTCCGTTCCTCCATGATTCAACTCTTTTTTATTTATAATGTATTTCGGCCATCGTTTCCCACACTCCCTTTGACCTCATACATTAGGGGGCATTTGTTATAGCTTGAAATGACACCTCTCCGTCCATGATGACACTTGCTTCCCTTGGTCGCATGACGACATTTATTGAGATCAAGTTCAGTCACACAATAGGACACTTGTGGATTGAGGGGTCATTTGGGACACTAAAAATGGTTGAAATTACCTCACTCTTGACCCATTTGATGATTACAACCCTTAGGAACATTTTTCCAGACAAAACCATCTCCTGAAAATGAGTAGAAAAGCCTGTTTTTAACCATTTTTCAACATGGGAACTACTCTACCTTAACAAACTAGCGCTTGTACCCTACTCTAGTGTACAATAGTAGTGCTCAACTCCTCTTGGGCGCTACTCCACTGTGAAATAGTAGCGTACACCCCTGTTTGGTCAAAATCTCAAAATTTGAGTAAGTTAAGTTGGTTGGGAAACCTCTTGAGCGGTTATAACTTCTTTTGCTCTCCTTCATTGATTATATAGGAAGGTAGAAGGGACATGTGAGGGGACCAAGTCTATAACATTGTTATGCTGGAGGAATGGAGACCTTTGTCCCCCTCTCTTGTGCTTATTTTATGATAAACCCTAGCACTACTGGTTAGAGGTTGGGATCCTTGGAGAACAGAAGCAGGAGACCTTGAATCTAGGTTTCGTGAAGTGCCAAGCTTGAAAGAAGGTATAATTTTATGTACTTGCTTTCATTCATCAATAAAGATCAGACGTTCTTTCCTTTCCAAATATGACCTGTTAATGTGTCTCAGTTTTTATTACAGTTTGTTTATAATATGATGTCTTCTTCTATTATGAATATCAATCTTATATATGTATTCAAATGTGTTTGAGAAAGGTATCAAGTTGTTTTGCAGGTCTAGACATTGCGGCACTAGATAAGCATTGAAGAGCAAGGAAGGCAAAGCTAGGATCAACCTTCTGAATGAGGTGCATACATCTTTAAACCCTAGTATCTTCACTTATTTTTTGTACTTGCAGAATGCTTGTAAGTCTATCTTTATCACCGTAAGTTGGTAGTTTCTCCCCTGAACTATAGGTGCATTTTCCCCACAACAACACCCTTCATTTTTGTAATTTACATGCTGGTATTTTATGCTAATGCATATGAAAACTATTTTTTAGTGATTTGGAAAAATCGGTCAACTAAGAAACATTAATTGACTATATCATCCCAACAAACCATAACTACAGTTAGAGGGTCCACTCAGGAGTACATTGTAGCAGTGTTCGTAACTGTTTGTCAATACATCTGAACCAAATAATCAGTAAAATACTATAGCCAAGAACGCAAAATACATCAGCTAACTTAGGTGAGATACTACACGTTAGACATGTTGCAAATTTCAAATTCATGCAAAGTGGCACTCAAATGGCCATGAGAAATTTGATTTTCGAAGACTTTCAATATTATGAGGATCTTTTTTGTATCAAGCTTTAGCAAGCAACTCGTAGGACATATTTTCAGACATTATGTGTATATTGATTTTCCAACTATATTAATAAGCAATACTGAAATAAGCAGGTGTACACATCAATATACTTCAATATACATTTCATTTAATAAGCAAGTACTGAAATTAAATAGCCAGACAGAAATTAAACACAATTTTCATATCTTTCAACTTTTCATCTTTAGCACTGCCAAGCCTGGGTAAGAGTATCAGCATATGAGGTTAAGTTCAGATCAGCATAGGTCATTGTTCAGAGGTCATTGATCATGTAGCCCACTAATACATAATCATAAAACTATGTCAATTCAAACGTGGGTGAGGGTACCACGACCAAAATAAATAAAAAATGGTACAAGTTAAAAAGATGATAATGGGTGTTATGATCGAACTCCCTTTGTACCAAAGGGTGTACCACAACCAAAGTACCCAAAAGATGAAAGCAATAAGTTAAAGAATAACTTAAGGTGGGTAAGTGACCCTAATAATCACAAGTCATCTATGTGGGCATCATCTCTTACTAGCTGACTAGTGGGATGACTTTGGGGTTTTGGAACTGTTTCATGCTATAGAACTAGATAACATCAGTTATTGAGGACTTTGAATTGAGTGTACCAAGGATGATTTCTTCCCGAATGTTGTTATTTAATTATTTATCCTAATGGTATCAATGACCTCTTTAATAGACTGTTATTAAGGTTTCTATGCCTCCAAATAACTACAAAATATGCCAAATAAGAGGAGCACTCTAGTCTCCCAAGCAAGCAAACAACCGAAGGATGCCACCTCAGCACCTGATAGTCAAAATCCTAGAGGTCATTGATACCATTAAGATAAATAATTAAATAACAACGTTCAGGACCAATGTGTTAGTTGCAATTAAATGTGTGGGGAATGTTATGCAAGACCCTCAAACAACCCTTACACACCACATGTGCTTGATGCAAACATTCAAATCCTTCACAATTTAAGCCTTAACTGAAGTGAAATCAACAAGAGATATAAGTGTTGGAAACAACCAAACCATGACTACAATGATAGATGAGAATCTAATGTGCAATAAGACAATTTTGAAAATTTGAAAACACCATGCATACAAAGAAGAAATGAAGTCCATGTTCATAGTCTCAAAACAAATTTATAACTTTCAAAAGTAAGATCTAAAAGTTTGTATGACTTTCTTTTCAATCTTTATGACAATCTGAATGGACAGGCCCCACTCATAGCCAAATAATTTTGATATATTTAGAAATCATCAGAGTATGGGGGACCATATATTTCTCGAAAGAGGTTGGTATCAGTGCACCATGCCTTTGAATAAATAGACCATCGAACCACACGTCTATTATGATGCATGTGGACATCTATGCGGGTTTTGACAAGCCATTGTTCTTTGTATTTAATGTAGTACCCAAGGATTTGATCCTCAGTAATCTTTGTCTGCAAAATATCTTTGACCTGTTGCAGAGATTCTCCAACTTCCCGTTTGAGATTATAAATAACAGCTAGTTCTAATGTTGTCAGGTTGATGCCGAATGACTGCCACTAGTCTCTAATCCAATCAGGGACGTAGAATGCAGGATCCCCATATATTTGTGGAATTTGAAGTCCAAACTTTAACATGGTATAATATGTTCTATCTGTATTTTCTTTTCTCAAGAATTTCCACCATAATTTTTCATATTTTTCATAAGTCTGTGTAGTACTTGGAAACCGGAGACTAGCATCTTGATGTGTCCATGCTTCCAAAGAAAATATCTGGTTAATACAGTAGTATTTTTGGTCTAGTTGTAGCCCGGGGTGATGTGTAGAGCCCTCTATCAAGATTAAGGTAAGATCCTGGTAGAGGTTTGTTAACCAATTGCTTGCATCGGCTGCTTTTCTCAGGGAGTTGTTGTAAATCATCTTTGGTACTATATTGGATGCCATAGGAATTCTTCTGAGTTCTGGCACTAGTCTAATAAAAGCATTAGATCCCTGTAAGTTAGCATCTAACACTTCAATATGTCTCAACTCCCACCTAGGTTTCTAGTCTTGCATATAATCCAACCACATCATATTATCATCAATAGTATAGATCTGATGTTTTCCATCGATCCAAGTAGAGATTTCCATGTTTACTTGTTGGTTATGGGCCCACTGGATTCCGCTTTGACCTTCTACCCTTACTTTCCTTGGGCTCACTTGCACCAGGATCGCTTTTTTCAGGCTCGCTTGTTAAAATTTAACAGCATTCTTATGTGTCAAATATTCTCTTATTAGTAAACATTGTGGTACTTTGGTGCAAATGTTTTTCCTAAGTCATTATTTCTCCATATTGTGTGCCTAGTGCCACCTCTCTATGTCAATGCATAAATCAAACTCTTCTTGGTTTGTGGTTCTAGTTGGCCTTGTTTTGGGCCTTGTAGTGGTTCTCTAATGTCACGGCCATAGTCATTAACACATTAAAACACCTTAGATCTAAGCCCAAGGTGAATCGGGATTCAGATTCAAATCACAGTGGCTAGTACCTTGTAGTCGTCAGTCACCACTCGTCACCTTGAAAAGCTAAGCGGTGAGTGCATGACATGAGTGAGTGAATGAGTAAGTTTACTAAGGATGATTTCCTCCCAAATGTTGTTATTTAATTATTTATCCTAATGGTATCAATGACCTTTTTAATAGATTGTTAAAAAGGTTTCTATGCCTCCAAATAACTACAAAATATGTCAAATAAGGGGAGCACTCTAGTCTCCCAAGCAAGCAAACAACCGAAGGATGCCACCTCAGCACCTGATAGTCAAAATCATAGAGGTCATTGAGACCATTAGGATAAATAATTAAATAACAACATTCTGGAGCAATGTGTTAGTTGCAATCAAATGTGTGGGGAATGTTATGTAAGACCCTCAAACAACCGTTATACACCAAATTTGCTTGATGCAAACATTCAAATAAGAGATGATGATGCCAAACAAGAAGACAATGAACATCGTCTAAATACTATACACTAATAATATACCATCAGAAACAATCCCACCATGGTGATGTGCTCTATAGAGCAAAACACATAGAAAATCATGCATTAGAACAAACCCATCAGCAGTAAATCTTCATTTTGTTTTTAAGACTAATGTTAAAATCCTTGACAATTTAAGCCTTAACATAAGTGTTAAAAAAAAGAAATCGGACTAAATGGAAATCCTTGAATCGTGCATGTTTAATGTCACTAACTATCATGCATGTTTAAATGGCAACATCACATGTACAAGTGCACATACCAACAAATCAAATTAAATTAAGATGATATGTTGTATTGATTTTATGGAATCATACTTACATTGCTTTGAAATTATACATCTCTCCAATCCTCTTTGTATGCTTACACCAATGTAACATTACCTTATCAAGAGGCAAAACTGAAATCATATATCTAACTAATAAAAAAAGTGCTAAAATTAATTCTGCTAGGAATTGGCACAGCTGTAGAAACTACCATATTTTCTGTCACAGTTCTCAAAACTTTGACATTTGGGACTACTATAAAAATGATAAATAAGGGTAGATATTTAATCCTATATATCTTTCAAAATTGATTATGTTGTTATATGTTCAGTTAATATGATTCCTACAGTGGCTCATCTCAGTTGATGGCTATATTCATTATCTCCTTTTATAGCTTCCACTCACATGCACTGGCAACAACCATCATGAGAAGAATTCTCTCAAATTGCTTTATGGTTCCCTACATTACACACAGGTTTCTATTTGCATTTGTAATATGAAATTTGAATGATGTTGCATGGTATCCATGCTACGAACCATAAAGGACAAATATGCACTTAGTACATCAAAAGAAATATGAAGTAGTTTGAATCAGAATCTCATATTGCTTCAGTTTGATAAACTACAACAATTCTAATGTCATTTTATAGATTTTACAATAACGGGTATCTTTGGTTTACTATGAGAGTTATGGTTTCTAATTTCTAACACCCTTAATAAAGCTCATGGATTTCAATAGATAGTGTTACTGCCCAAGGTTGCACTCAAGTGAGAAAGCCCTAAGACATGAGTCCAACCTGAGGGGAACTAGGGAAGGATGTTGCCCACTGTCACCATAGCAACTCTTCCTCTAACTTTAGGTTGGCTCCTCCAGCACAAGGAGGGTGTCCCTAAGGAAAGGTATAAGATGAAACTTAGAAGTAAATGGGATGGTGTACCAAAACCAAAGCCAACCCAAAGGGTAATGGGGTCAAGTAATGTGAAGAAAGAGGGTTTAAGAACATGGAGAAGATTATATAACTAAGCCATAGTAGGATGTGCCATAATTAGTCCAAGTGTATTTTCAATTTGTATAAGAGTGAGTGGGAGCCCTAATAGTAGATGCACCATCACAACCATGAACTAACATCCAATAAATAGTATGCAACTATAAATAGTGAAGGACAACCATAACATAAGACTATAATGGGCTCCTAATAAGTCAATTTTGAATGCATGATGAATGATGATGGAAGGAAAGGTTGTGCAGTGGCTGCATGATTGTTTGGTATACTTAATTGAAATCCAACTTTCAACATAGCCCATGGCTTTCAATGATGCACGTTGTCATCAAAGAGTTCCCTCACCTTAACAATATATTTTTTAATAAATGGTTGGTGGAGAACCAAGTTGTTTCTACCAAATATTTTCCTTCGTATTAGATTACAAGATACGTCACCATATGCAATGTTGATTGAAAAACAAGGTTGTGCAAAGTGAGTCACCCTTTTGGGAAAGGTGATGCTAAACAGTATCCCAAACCATTTAGATACTTGGACCCACAAGGTGCCATGAATATGGAATTTAGCAAGAGATAAGAACAAAGTTTGGAAGTTGAGATTCCTCCATCTAGTTTTCCTTAGTGTTTCTCCTTATGAGATGCAACCATGTGATATCACTTAATTTTGAGTTCTCTTGACCCTCCATGACCCAAATCTCCCATATTGCACATAGGGAAGGAATGAACCTTGGTCATCCCCAAACCACCCCACTCCTTAGGGATACAATCCAATCTAGTAAAGTACTTTTCTTCCTATAATCCAATCTAAAGTAATCCTCGAAAGAGATTCTCCATTCATTGATAGGCTACAATAGACATAACACATGAGTAATAGTTAGTACCTTTGAGAAAATTTAGAATCTAGCTTCTAAAGACAGAGTTTGTGCTATCCACCTATCAACTTTCTTGGATATTCTCTTCAGCACCACCTCCCTAAGGGATTTTAGTGAACCTTATGACACACAAAGATCCCCAAGAACTTCAACACTCAACTATACTAAATTCATGACTAGCCCCAACTCACTAACCAAGCTATAATGTTTTTGAGTGACCTATAACAATTCATTGTTTCCATTTACAGTTTGGACCCAAAATCATCATTAAAGACTTGAATAGAATCTATTATATTTCCCACCCCTATTTTTTCTCAATATAGTAAGAAAATAATTGTGAATGAAATGCCCAATAACCATTTGGCTAGCATTGAGCCTTGGGAAGGGAATACATTCAATGAAATTGAGAGGATTCTAGTGATTCAAGTGTTCATTGAGAGCCTCAACAGGAAGCACATAGAGGGTCAAGGCCACTGCGAAACCTTTCCTAATTGAGCATAATTGTTGCATGATGAATGCTTTAGCAACACAACCCTACCCTGCAAACATTTAGAAAACCGATAATCCAGTCGTGTGAGTGAGGTGGGGGCTAATTGTGAATGAAATGTCCATTAACCATTTGGATAGCATTGAGCCTTGGGAAGGGAATACATTCAATGAAATTGAGAGGATTCTAGTGATTCAAGTGTTCATTGAGAGCCTCAACAGGAAACACATAGAGGGTCAAGGCCACTATGCAACCTTTCCTAATTGGGCATAATTGTTGCATGTTGAATGCTTTAGAAACCCAACCCTACCCTGCAAACATTTAGAAAACCGATAATCCAGTCGTGTGAGTGAGGCGGGGGCTAATTAACCTGAAAACCGATAATCCATGACATAATGTGTTTCCAATGACCGAGAGCATAATGTGTTTCAAAACAAGTTGGCCTGAAATAATTTAGAAAACAATATGAATATCCAGAGATTCGAAATAAAATGAAAACCACCTAATTCGCACCCAAAAATGCAGAGATTCGACTCAATAGAGGAGTGTTTCAACTTACGGTTACCATTGAGGGTCTGCGAGGATATGCAGACACGGACGGAGCGGGTGCCACAAAGAAACCAACTTCAATATCCCTCGTAGAAAACTGAAATGAGTACAATGCCGAAGCGGGTGCAACCAAAAACCAGGTGGAACATGCACATTAAATCCTCGTAGCAAAGTGTAATGAGGACACTGCTGGATTGGGTGCCACCAAAAGACTGGTGGAAGTTGCATAATGAAGGAGGACACGACCAAAGATTTGGTCGCATGCAGGGAGTGCCATCGAACCCAACAGAGCATTTTGGCCAAGCTCGACAGGTATGTTTCACTTATGTTTTGTTTGTTGTTTGACAAATAATAATATATATTAATTAAATTACAATATATACTAATTAAATAAATAATATATTATAAATATATATTAATTAATGCTATGCTTAAAGGCAAAATTACCTAAAACTATCGTATCCACAATGAAAATGCAATAACTATATTATTCCTCAATATTGTTTATGCTTACCATATAACCCAACATCAACCGCATCACTTCATCAACAAAGACATGGATTTCTACAATGCATATATAAAACAAAGATGCTTCTATAATGTCAATACCATTTGGTATTGGCTCATTCGTATATATATATATATATATATATATATATATATATATATATATATATATATATATATATTATAGGTTAACAATTACATGCCACATTGATTTTGAATTTTTTTTTTCCATGGAGAGATGTGAAAGGAAGAAATAATACAAACTTGTAGTGTATTTGGGACAGAGCTATGTTGCGACATAGATGGAACATGGGACAAGGTTGTGAACGTGAACAATTCCTTAGGTATTTTCATAATGGTATTCATTATTTACCACTACTCATTTGTACAAAAGGATAATTGTATTTATGAGCGTCAATTGTCTCTGAGTGTTGTCCATAGTTGAGCTATTAGATTCATCACCATCGAGTACATTTTCCTTTCTACTAGGTCTATTATGAAACTCCATTTCTTTTTGGTGTTGACTCAACCATTTTGTTTCATCTATTATAAGTTACTATTAATCTCACGTATGTATAGAGAAGTTTCATATCTTTAAAAGTATTCCAAACATACCAACTTATTTTTTTTAAGTCTAATAAACAAGATAAGGGTGTCTAAATTTTAAATAGGACTATAAGTGTTTCTATATCATATTTGTTATCATCTATTCCTTATTATTTTTAAGTAAATATTATATTTTGTTTAGAATAGTTTTAATAAAATATTTCAAGAGTGAGTGAGGGATACTTTTTTGGCTACTAGATATTTTTAGTTTATCCTAAAGCAAGGAGGTTTCAATCCTATAGAGGGTACCTTGAATAGTTCTCTAGCCAAGAATATCTCAAGGAATAATAAGTCGATAAAGAATATTTTTCATTATTAAAACATAAATATAAGGACCAAAATATTATAGATTCCAATTCAAAACTATTTTTGGGTTCATATTAAGACATAAGGGCCAAATTCTACCCCACCCCACAATCCTTAAAATAAGAGACAATGTATTTTGGGTCTGGTTGGGTCCATAAGAAGACTTGTTACATTATAGAACATAAAAGCCTAAATATTTCTAATCATATGGACCGAAGAGATTTATTCCATACGACTTTAATTATATGAATTAAAAAAAGAATCCTACCAAGGCTTAAACTCTCATCCTTGCTAAGTGTTAAAAGTTTAACATATTTATACTAGACAACAAGTCGTGGATATAGGGATGAAAATTGAAACATTGAAATTTCGTGGATATAGGGACGAAAGTTCGTGGATATAGGGACGAAATTAAACATCGTCGCTATTGCCACAGTTTTTCCGCCATGTCATTTTTTTTTTAAACAATAAAAATTTCATTTCATGGACCCACGAATGTTGAAAACGTGGAAATATTGCGTGGAAAAATCCGCCTATATGTAATAGTGTCAAAATATACCCTGAGATAGAAGGAGTAATGTATGAAAATTAACTAAAGGTGTCTCCTCACGAAGATGTGTGGGCTGTAATGGAGTCTCGAGGGAGGTGTTCAACACTACACCAACAAGGGTGTATCCTAACTGTGCCTTGAGGTCGCCTCCTAGTGGTTCCTGCTTCTTCTGAGAAATTTCCCCACACAATAACTAATGTCTAAGTGTCGAATTTTCACTATGTTTAGGGTTGTTGGTTTTATTAGTATGAGTTTTTTTAATTAAGTGTGGAAAAATGAAGGAGTTGTTGCAACTCTTTCTGATTTCCCACAGGACCAGGCAAATGCCCGCAAGGGGAAAGAGCATACTTTGAGTTGGAAACAAAATTTTTATTTCATTTGATCACAAAAGATAAATAACTGAAGTAAAATGTTATGCTAATTACTATAGGCAAAGAGTCTCTTTTCTAATCATCCGATCACGTACTCAGGCAAAGCCCTTTATGTGACGGTGAGAGCATACTTTGGGAAAGCAATGCCAAATTCGTTAATTTAAAGAAATAAAGAAAAAATTGAAATGACTAAAAACAATATTTATGATCTTTTAAAATGAAATTATACTGCATGTTGTGCGTGTGTGTTTGTGTTTAAGCAGAAAACAAAAATTGTTAGAAAAATTCATGCCACAAAAAAATGTGAATCCCCCCATGGGGATGGGGTGTGGGTGCTGGGTAGCCCACTTGCTCTTCTTTTTATTTTGATTTACAATAAAATTTTGAAGAAAATACCTTGGATCTTTATAGATCTAGATCTAAAAGGCTTAAAAAAATGCAAAGGGTAAATGTCGAATGAAGTTGGGATACCCCGGGAATCTCTGAAATGGCCCAAACTTGAATTTTTTGACCAAAAAGTGCCAAAACCTGCTAAAACGTAAAACAGGACAGCGAGCTAATTAGTGTTAGAAAATGCCCAAAATCGCTTTTAAAAATGATTTTGGCAACTACAAACAATATGGAAAAAATCTAGGCTAGTTTACTTGAAAAGATTGAATGAAAATAACTCAAAAGGACAAGTCATTTTGAGGATCTTCGATTGCTTTTGAGGGCAGACAATAAATCACTTTGACTTCTGCTAGATATATCTATTGAACCCAAAAGAATCTATTTAACATGCAAGCTAAAAATTGTACTTTGAAAGAACTTACAAAATGAAATAGCTTCCTAGCTAGATCTACTTTTTATGATAAAACTTCGAAAGGATTTTAGATCTAAACATAAACTAAACTCATAAATCATATCTACTTAGTGATTGAAAATTGAAGCATAGATCTATAAGTCTAGAAAGTAACCAAGGAGAAAATATTGCTTTAAGAGGAGAAAGAGAAGGAGAAGCGATCTTGAAGCCAGATGGAGTTCTTGTAGAAACTTTTTGGTGGAATGCAATTGGACTAAGCCACATGAAAGCTTGGAGATAGGGAGAACAAGCTTGTTCAAGCTCCAATCCACGGTTACCTGCAACTATTTCGAAGGATACTTGCAACAAAGTTTGTCAGATCTAGTTACACATGTATGAGAAAAACTAGCAGTATAATAATAAACTTATTAAGATGCTAGATATACATTTTTCAACATATATGAGCAAAAGGAACCAAGAAATAAACTTATTATATGATTCATTCCTATCGATTGAGAAAATCCTACCAAAGCTAGATTCACCATAAAAAGTTGTAAGAAGAATTTAATTAAATACAAGTTACCTCAAACATGCATGGCCATGATCATCCAAGACAAAGACACTACACCAATGAGCCTCCAAAGCTTGAACTCTTTATTCCAACAATGCAAAGCATAAGGCAATTACAAATAGCAAGACTACTCTTCTCCACAACTCCAACTCCTTGAAATGAGAGAATGAAGCCTCAGTATATAGCAAAACCAAGTGAAATCCCATTTGACACTTGGAGAAATGAGTTGATACACTTGTAAAAGGATTTTTGACACATATGAGAGGTTTGGGGAGGTTAATGACACCTTTATCCAACCATTTGACACTTTTCAACCTCCACATGACACCTCTCCAACCACAAATTCCCTGCCCCTTTGGTGGATCTCCAATATTCAATCAATCATCATTTATTTGCTCAATATTCTCTTTGATTTGATTGTCAATCAAAGGAGATTTGAGTCCAACACATTTCCTTGATCCGTGGGATTGGGATTTTGCCTTTATTATGTCTTTTTTGCCAATTAAATTTGTCTTTTTGGGTTTTTTGAGTAAATATTATTTTATGAGATAAATGCTTACCCAAAACTTAGGATATGTGGGTTTATGGGTTTAGTGGATGTTCTGGCTTAGAAAACGAGCATCCACTTTACAAATTATGCCCACAAACCATACTTTTATTACATTTTTAATTTTTCCAATTAAACTATTAAAAAATAGTCCAATTTTTTGGGAATTTTTTTTTCTCATAATTTAAAAAAAAACTAAGGGGACATAGCACATGTCCATAGGACTCAATTGTAATGTCTATCATGGTAATATACATTGACACTTGGGCTCTAATAACCTCATAGGGCCGTGAAATCATGTCGACCACCCCAACTTTGGAGGTATGAGTGAAAAACTCAAAAATTATAAGTTGTTTATTCAACAACATATAATTGAAAAGGAAAAAAACACTCTGGGCTAGTTAGATTGATATCTAAGTCCTAGGAAATCCGAGTTCATTACAAAACCATCATGCTAAGACATTTTTTACAATTTCCCCGCAGGGCATGGAAATGTAATTTTATTTTTAAAAAAAGGGCCAAGGTGGCCTGCTAGGACTTCTGATCTTCTGAATATGAACAAGTAAACTTGTTCCATCTTCACAGGTTCACTCGGAATCCACTAAGTGCAATTTATTGGATAACATGTCCCTTGATCTATGAGTAATCTTATCAAAACTCTGTTAGACTTCTCTTTTGGAAGAATTTTATTATCAGCCAAAGCAAGTCTAACCTTGTGAGAGACCTGTCCAGAAGTAATGGAATGATTCTGGACGATTGTCCACTTTCTGTCCCACCATATCCCATAAGAAAAACAGACAAGGAAGCATCCTATAGGTTGATATAGAATTATTAGAAAGTCAATCAAAAAGACATTCAACCAAGGTCATTTTATCCCACTTAGATTTTCCAGCAATCATTTGAGAAATTTCATTCCAAACATCTCTAGAAAAGGCACAAGTTACGAATAGGTGGTCAACTGATTTATCATGATTTTTACAAAGAGAGAAAAATCCAGGCCCAACCCAGCTCTTCTGTCTATTATCCTAGGTTAACAAATTGTTTTCAAGTGCCAACCACATAAGAATTTTAGTTTTTAATGGACAAGATAACTTCAATACTAATCTCCACCACCAGATTCTCTGATTCCCTAGGTCTCTTCTATTCTTTTTTTATACCCCAATTTGACTGTATAGTCCCTAGATAGTATTGTTTATTTTGATAGCACTATGATTTAGTATTTTGACATATTGATTCCACTCCTCTACAAGATCCGCTTGCAAATTTAAGCTTTTTGTTGTCTCCCCACCTTGTACCCATTGAATTTTGTTCAACAGGGAGACTACATCTTTCAAGTGAAAAAAAACTCGATTATAGAGCACTTCCAATAAAGCATATGATATTATGAAATTACCTTTGACCCCCATCCAAGGATCCTCATCGATCCCGATTTTGTTACCATTTCCAATTTGCCAAGCAATCTATTTACCCGCAATGGGAAAAGTTGTGACCAATACTTTCCATACAATAGAGGCTCTCTAAGTCTGTTTTATTTTTTATCCAAGGAAGTCTTCCATTGTCATCCCTTTTAGGCATTTGGTTTTCATAACACTTCCCCATAAGCCACCATTATAAATCAAACTTCAAAGACTTTTTGGAGCTAGTGCTTGGCTGAAGTAGTAAATATTTTTTAATCCCCATCCTCCTACTTCTTTCGGAGTAGCCAGTCTCTTCCAATTAACCAAGGGAATACCTACCTCAGCTCTTTTCGTAGTCCAATGGAAGCTAAAACATTTCTTTTTTTATTTTATCTAGGATGCCTTTAGGAATATTAGTAATAATCATCCAATATAGAGGAATACTATTCAAGATTGACTTCACTAACAGTAATATTCCTCCCCGAAATAACCATTTATTGCACCAGACAGATATTCTTGCTTCCAACTTATTATATAACTAGTAACAATCTTCAAAGTGATAGTTGTTAGGTTTTAGATGGAATCCAAGGAATTTTACCCCTTGATCCAGATCAACATTTGGCATGGGGAAAACAAATTCAACTTCCCTTTTTACATCATCTGCCAGCTCAGTAATCAACATAGTAGACTTCTGCATATTAATCTTCATACTTGAGCTTTACAGTAAAGCTCCAACACCTCCTTAATTTTCTCCATCTCTTTTACTGACCCATGAACAAATATAATGATATCATCTACAAAAATTAAATGATTAATGTGGAGTATGCCTGAAATCTTTACCTCTTTCAGCTCTCCTTTATTTTGAGCATCTTTGATTAGCATACTTAAGCCTTTTGCTACCATCAAACAACACAGCAAAAGAGACTAAGGAAAGGAATTCCATAATCCAGTTTACCGTTTGTAGATTCATTCCTAATTGTAGGAGTAGCAATCTGATAAATAACCAGTTCATCCTCTCATACGCATTGGCCAAGTCAATTTTTAAAATTGTTGCATGGAGCTTCTAAGCTTTTACTGTATGTGTTCCTTCTTGGACTCTTTGCACAACATCATGAATCTGTGGTTGAAAAGGAACCCAAACTGTTCATCTGAAATAATACCAGTCAACAAACCTTTCAATCTATTAGCTATAATTTTGGAAATCAACTTGTAAATGAAATTACATAAAGAAATAGGTCTATAATCATCAAAAATAGAAACATCTTGTTCTTAAGGGATCAGTGCTATAAAGGTAGTATTCAGAGCTCTCAACACTTTCCCTAATAACCTTGATTCTTCCACAACTTGTAACAAATTGTGTTCCCACATTTCATCATTCAGGCTCAGGAACGAGCTTATAATCTTCACAATCTCTCCTAGTTAGCTTCTTTTGGATCCTTAAAAGGTGACTTAAAATGCAATCTACTAGCCTCTGCCATTTCTTTAAATGTGCTTGCTTTGGTGCCATTACGATGGATAAGATCCCAAATAGTATGTATGTGTTTTCTGTATTTAGCATATTTATGAAAAAACTTAGTATTATTATCTCCTTCATTGATCCAAGTGGCTCTACTTTTAAGCCTCCAAGCAATCTCCTCTTTATCCAAAAAAAACTTCTTTTTACCCTCTAAATCTTTCAGTGTCTGTAATTCATAATTATTTCAATGTCTGTAATTCATCATCTATGAATATTCTACCTTCATTGTTGTCAAAAAAGGCGTTTATCCCTTCTTTCACCTCTTTTAATTCTTTTTGAGATTTGGTGGCATTGGAAAAAGCCCAATCTTTCATAACTTCCTTCAATCTTTTTAAATTTTCAGCAAACTGCTTCATGGCTGACTCCCCTAACTAAGAATCCACATACCTCCCTCCAAGTTTTCTTCACGAGATCCCTGTACTCTTTTTCTAACAACTGAGCATTATTAAATTTCAGTGGACTCGGTGGCTTCCAATCCTCGGTTTATAAATGCAATAAGATTGGAAGGTTGTCAAAGGAACCCCATATCACAACCAAAAATTTGAATTTTATCCTTTCATTAAATAATGTTTATGCAATCAAGAACCTATCTAATCTTTTAGATATACCATCTCTACATATTCTTGCATTCTACCTATTCTTGCATTCCTATTATAATTTTGATACTTCCAAGATGGTTATGTTAGATATTCAAACAATTTATATATTATCACAATAACCATATGCAATAGGATCACTGAAAGATAGACAAGCACAGCATAACAAGAGAACACACATATTTACCCTGGGAAAACCCTCTCATGGGAAAAACCCAACAAAACTTCTTCAGTATAGATTCGTCAAAAAGTATAATGTCAATCTCGTACAATAACCCGAGAATAAGATAAAATATAAACCCCAAGAAAGAGTGTCTTCAATGCAACTACTCTTTCTCCTAAGCAAACTTGTCCTTTTGCCTCTACTCATGCGAACTTGTTTGAGTGAGTGATGCACCAAATGAGCTAGGCGCCACTCTATTTATACTAGTCACCCTTTTTACCTAACTGGGCCAACTTGACTTTCCCTAACTGGGTTGACTTGACTGAGGCAGTTTTGCCCATTGTTTGGGGCAGACTGCCCATTGTTTGAGGAAATTTACCCACTGGGCTAACTTGTCTATTTTACATGATTTCTTTTAAGGTTTTTACATAATCAAACATAGTATGAATATTTTCCGAAGGAAGTACAATAAAAAATACAATAAGAATATCTTCCGAAGTTGCATTCTTCAACAATTCTGCCATGTAGAAACTATCTTAACACATTCTACGTCAACCCAAGTGTGAAGATTCAAACAAATGAACAAAATAATCACCAAGAGAATGCTTTCTCACAAACTGCCACCAAATTTCTATAAGATTGAGGGTTAAGTTCATATCACCTCCCACTATCACATTGTTTCTCCTTGGAGTGTCAAAGGCAGCCAAATTTTCCCATTATGTTCTTCTATCCCCATAAGGACCATAAACATTTTAGCCTTAATTCTTTCCCTAGATCCTTGGAATATAGATCTACCACTGGACCTGAAGTTAAGATTGATGAGTAATAGAAACAAATTTGGAATTCCATCCTGTAACCAATCCAAATGAAAGTCCCTCCACACCTTAGGAACAAAAACTCCAATCTCTTAAAACAGAGGCCAAGAAATCTAAAGCCTTATGACCTCAACAAATCATTTCTTGAAGCATGACTACACCAGCATAGATCCATCTTAAACTCGGATCTCCCAATTTCTTAATGTGTAAAATTTTTTATCTTAAGTTTTTTATGCATACAGAAAAAATAAAAAATAAAAAATAAAAAATAAAATAAATAAAATAAAAAATAAAAAATAAAAAAATAAAAAATAAAAAATAAAATAAATAACAAATAAAATAAAATAAATAACAAATAAATAAAAAATTAAAAATAAAAATAATAAATAAATAAAAATAAAAATAAAAATAAAAATAAAAATAAAAAAATTAAAAAATAAATAAAAAATTAAAAATTAAAAAATAAAAAAAAATTAAAAAATTAAAAAATTAAAAAAAATTAAAAAAAAAATAAAAAATAAAAAATTCCATCCTGTAACCAATCCAAATGAAAGTCCCTCCACACCCTAGGAACAAAAACTCCAATTTCTTAAAACAGAGGCCAAGAAATATAAAGCCTTATGACCTCAACAAATCATTTCTTGAAGCATGACTACACCAGCATAGATCCATCTTAAACTCGGATCTCCCAATTTCTTAATGTGTAAAATTTTTTATCTTAAATTTTTTACGCATACAGAGAAAAATAAAATAAAATTACACCTCAAGAAATTGGATCCCTCTACGTACTTGATAGATCTAGGGAAATTGGATCCCTCTGTGTACTTGATAGATTTGGGGTTTAAGATACAACTATGTTGTTTTAATTTTTTTATTTTATGATGGACATGGATTTTTAAAAAAAAAATTATTTGGTTTTAATTTTTTAGTTTATGAGCCAACATGAATTTTTTTAATTATTTTTTTTATTTTTGATAGTAAGTACATGAGAACATGCTCGCGGGGGTGTAGATCAATCGGCGATTTGCTTGATATGAAGGAAATGTTGTACATGGAGGTCACGAGTTCAAATCACCCCGACTTACTCGTGCCCCATGCTTCGGGCTGTGTGGGTGCACCTAGGGATATAGTGGTAGCGGACGAGATTGGATACCTGGACCTCGTGTCATGCGAGTACCATCCCTTCCCAGTTGTCGATTCCCCTAGTTACAAAAAAAAAAGTATGTGACAACATCTCCCCCATGCTAGGCTGTACAACACCTTATAGACTAAAAAGAGTCTTTTGAGGGCTAGATGTTTGTGGGCACCCCCAACCCTATAACGTTGAAAGAAAGAATTGTCATTTAGTAACCTGCTTCTGGGCCTTCCCTGCTCTAGGGGGCCTGGAAATGGTAAGTTGTTTTCCACCTCTAATCTCTTTTTTTTCCTGCGTCTTTGCCAAGGATAGATGATATTTTCTTCCAGTTGTAGCAGGAAACACTTTATCCAAAGCCAGCCCCAAACCTAATGAAAATCTCCTCTTTATCTTTCTTGGATTTAAGATGATAAGAGGAATTCACCGAGGATTTTAGGATCTCTTCCTTTTGTTGCAAAGGACTCATGGAGATCAAATCTTCCAATTCCTTTAGCAAACTCTTGATAGATACCTGACCAATGCTAGTTTGTCCTGCTCCTCGATACTTAGGTTGGGACTCGGGGGTATCTCTTCAACCAAATCTACATTGTTATTATGCAATGAATCATTTACTTCATGATGAGTCTCTGTTTGGGAACCCTATGAGGTGCTTCTTTGTCTGTGTTAATATTTACGATAGTGTTTCCTACAGTAAGAGTGAGGGTTCCATTACCAAGAGGATTCGAGGGACCGCCTTTTCCTTCCGAAAGACATTAAGGAGAGGCGAGAGAGTCCATACCTTTTAAGGCGAGGTATGGAGCTGTTGGCGAAATCACCATATTTTGTCACACTTGAAGTGTCGCTGGACTGGCAGGACTATATCCTTCGATGGGGAAATGAGTCACCAAGGTATTGCCTACTGTTTTTTTCAAACCCTCTTTCAATGGACTCTCTTTCTTTGCTTTATATTTTTTTTACTCCGCGTTTTGAGATATCCCTGAAACTCCCCTCGCCAACGAACAAGAATAGGATTCCATGAAGTGACCAATCTCATGGCAAGCTACACAATGGAACATAAGCTTCCACTTGTCTAGTTTATGTGTATTTGATTGTTAGGCCAAATGACTTTTGCACAAGGTACGTGATTGAAAGTTTTTCCTTTTTTCTTTTTTCAAGTTTTGATCATGTTATGTGTAACAAAGATTGGATGGGTTCAGAAGAGACTTCGTCTAAAAATCTTGAAAATTGGAGATATGTACCAAATTCCAAGTGATTATGTATTTTATGTTTGCTCATCATAAATGAAGACCATCACTTTTTGGCTTAGACATGTCTTTTAGCCTAAGCCTAAAAATATTTCAGGTTTCTCAATGGGATTCGAGAAAGAATATACTATCTACTTTAGTGGATGTATAGACACAACAATTGCAATTCCCTTGTCCCTTCCATCTACTAGATCCCATGTTGTCCCTTAGATGCAATAGATGATAATGGACTTGTAGGGACTCAACAATAACAATCAAGTCCAAAACAACAATATGAGCATGAGCTACATGAGTAGCTATGGGGTCGACACTAAGCTCCTAGTTGAATTTAATGAATATGTTATTTCGTGTGTGTGTGGGAAAAATATAATGATTGTGGCTATGTGTGCTTGCAACTACAACTTCTACAAGAATGTGGTTCCTACATTTTAGACAAGTAAATGGTATTCCATATGAGCACAAAAACAATATAGCTAGGTAAACAACTATCTTTTTACTAGACATCATCCATCATATAAATACCTGTGATGATTCCATATATATATATATATATATATATATATATATTTCAAAGGAAAAAAATCTCTTATTCATATATGAATAACTTTGACTATCCAAAAAGGACTTACATCATGACTTTCATTCCTGAAAATACATTATAGAGAACTTCATAGGGTCCTTGATTCATACACAACTTCATCTATTTACCTCTTTTTACTTTTCAAAATAGAGTTCCATTACATACTTGCCTCAAAACATAATGTGTCAAAAACAAGAGTTATTGAGTAAATTGGACCCCAATCTCATCCTAAAAAATGAGTGTTCCTGGGTCCAAGAATAACGCGCTCTTTGAGAGCGAGTCTGCCTCATCATTCAACTCCCTGTAAATATTATTGAAAGAAATAAAACCAAACCTTTTGATTTGTTTCCTAATTGTTTCAAGTAAGTGAAGTAAATGAGGTGCCTTGATCAGTATTTTATTGTTTTCCCAGTCTACGACCATTTTTTAGTCCCCTAGGATCTGAATTTTAGAAATGTTTCGAGCCAATGTTGTGTTGAGTACTGCCAAGAGTGCTGATAATTCCTCTTTATTGTTTGTGCACTGTCTCAGGTCGTATTTTATTGCAATTTTTACCGCATCTAAAAGATATATAATTGCTCCAGACCCTCCCAAGGGAGGGTCACCTTGGCTTGCTCCGTTGAAATAGGCCAAAGGGATGTTTTTATCAATGTTGGGTTCCTTTAACTCTCGCTTCTTTTTAAATTTTTCTGTACATTTATACTCCCTTGTCCACTGCACAATCATGACAGAAGTTACCTCTGAAGGAATTCTTCGATTTCAAAAAATGGCAGGATTTCTTGCCCACCATATGCCATATATAAACAGGGAGGGGAATGGGTCAAAGCATCGTACTGAGGGATGTTTCCGCTAGTGTCTGCAGCTGAGTTCCAGAGAGGTTTCCAGTGGCATATCCATGCTACTCATTTATTTGGATGATGCCTTCCAAATGTCCCCTACATAAGGGAAAGAAGAAAATAAGTGTGGTGAGGATTCACAACAGGACAGACATAAGATACACCGGCTTGGTCCTTCCCACCCCCTCTTCATCAAGTTTTCCCAGGTTAGTAGTTTATTTTTTAAAGCTAGCCATAGAACTATATTGGCTTTCAAAGGGCCTGTTGTTTTCCAAATAGTATGCCACCACCATTCCTTTTCGCTAGAGAAAGTTTCAAGAGATTTAACCTCATAACCCAGCTTCACTGCGAATTCCCCTATCGAACAATTTTTTGTCCAAACCAATTTGTTAGGTTCACTATCCTCCAGAGTGATGAAGTTAGACTTTAAAGTGATGACCATTCCTATCCAATATTTAGCTGCTTCATTCGTTAGCCCAAGATCCTCAGTGGTTTTCCACTCATCACCTGCCACTCTATAAGGAACTATGTTCCTTGTGTCTGCTAAATTTTTTTTATTCTGTCGTCTTAGTAAAGTAAATTTGTTTGGGGACAGCACATAAGCACCACCTGAGCCGACCCACGGATCTTCTCTTAATTGAACACTCTTACCGTCCAACCTTCCACGTTGTCCAATTGCCTATTAGAGGGAAAGAAAGTACCAGAGCTTTCCATCCAACTGAACCTCCTTTGTAAGTTTTTGCTTGATTTCTAAACCAATCTATTAATGAAGAGTTTGGACAATATTTGGAGGTCATTTTTTTCCCCTAAAGAGAGTTAGTATTTCTTGTTAATCTCCAAAGGGATTTTGTTGCCAAAGCTTGACTGAATAGAAAGGGGTTTTCTATCCCCCGTCCCCCCAATTCCTTTAAGTTGGCCACAGTTGTCCATTTCACCAAAGGGATTCCATGATTTTTTTTACTTGTTGTCCACAGAAAGGAAAAGCACAACTTACGGATCTTCATCAAAATTCCCTTTGGTATGTATGAGATGGATGCCCAATACACCGGTATACTCTGTAAAACTGATTTTAAAAGAGTCAAATGAACCCCCCTTGAGAGAAATCTATTGGCCCAATTGGAGATGCGGGGTTCCACCTTATTGTATAACCAAATCCAGTCCTTAAAGGAGTATGTATTGGGCTTGAGAAAGAACCCAAAGTATTTGAAGCCTTCACTCACTGGGCCAAGAGAATATTTAACTTTGTTCTTTATTTGTTGTTGAAGAGCGTCAGACACTTTATTTAGTGTAATATTAGATTTGTCAAAATTGATTACCATCCTTGTTGCCTTGCTGTAGAGTATTAGGATCTATTCTATGGTATGCAAATTTTCTAAAGTTCCTTCTCCCATCAAAAGCACGTCATCCACAAAGAGGATGTGTGTCAATTCCACCGTCTCCGAGACTAATATTCCCTTTAGGGAGCCTTCTCTTTTGGCCTGGTGTACCAGCTTGCTGAGGGCTTCTGCAATCTGTAAAAATAAGAAAGGGGAGAGGGGACAACCCTGACGTAATCCTCTTGAAGGCCTAACAAAAGAGGAAGGGGAACCATTGATTAGAACCGCAAACGATGACAATGTTACACATCCCATAATCCAATTCTCTAGATCAATCGAGAAACCCATTTGAATTAGCAGAAGTCGTAAGAAATTCCAATTAACTCGATCATAAGCTTTTGACAAGTCTAGCTTAAGAGAAAACGCGTTTAGATTTTTCTTGATAATCAAATGAATTGCTTCTTTGGATAAAGAGACTGCATCATGAATTTGGCTATCGAACAAAAAACCAAATTGTTCTTCCAATACAATCTGGCTGAAGATCAGTTTTAACCTTTGGGATATTATTTTGGCAAGTATTTTATAAACTGTATTGCAGCAAGAGATCGGTCTGAAGTCTCTAAAGTCTATGGGTTTTTGTTTCTTTGGGATTAAATCCAAAAAGGTGGAATTCATTGATCCCAGAACCTTACCAAAGTGTTGTGACTCTCGGACAACCTTTAAGATATCTTCCTTTACTAATTCATTGAATCCCGAAAATAAATCGACTGAAAACCCGTCTGGACCTGGGCTCTTTCCTTTCTAGAAAGATTGTACTGTACTGCATAACTCTTATTCTGTTACCTCATTTGTTAGAGTGGAATTCATTTCATCTGTTATATTTTGCTTTGGGAAAAGCATTAGGACCTGTAATATTTCTTGTATCGGGCACCCTTCGGCCTCACTGAAAATATTTAAAAAAAAAGAGACTCCTGCTTCACACTTCTCTTTGAAAGAATTTACACTGTGACATTGAACATCTTGGATTTTCATTATAGTATTTACATTATTTTTGTGTGAAGCGAATCTATGAAAGAACTTTGTGTTGTTGTCTCCTTCGGCTATCCATAATGCTCTACTTTTGAGCCTCCAGATCTGTTCTTCATTTTCCAAAAGGATAGTACGTTGTGCTTCCAAAGCTTTTAATTTCTTTAAATCCTCCGTAGAAAAGACCCCAACTTTGTTCTCCCTATATAAATTTTTTATGTCATCTTCCACCCTTTTTAGGTCGGCCTGTTGACGTGCCCGAAAATTTTTCACCCGCTTCTTAGAGACTGCTTTCACCTTAGCCATATTATCCATCATTTGTTGCATATAAGTCACCGAAGTATCATTCCTTAAAGTGGTCCAGGATTCCTCAATCAATTTATTATATTTTTCTTCTTTCAGCCACACCGGATTAAACCTGAAATGGGAAGCAGCTTTCTTCTCTTGAATGCCAATTGACAGCATTATGGGTCGATGATCAGAGAGGCCCCCATATTCTACCCACGAGGTTATCACTAGTTCACTTGTGTATAGATTTTTTGAAACCAAAAAATGGTCCAATCTTTTGGAGATCGCATTTTCCCCACTTCTCCTATTTCTCTAGGTTGGCTCCAGTTTCTCCGACTGAACATCAACAAGTCCCTTTGAGTCCAAAAAGGTTAAGAAGAAGTTGCTTAGGGAGTCTACTCGAGCAATCTTCCCCCATATTTCTTTTTCTGACACCGTGAGATTTAAATCTCCTCCAATTATCAGATTGTGTTCTTCCCAAAGACTGTTTGCTGACAAACTTTCCCATAAATATCTGTGATTGTGGAACAACCCATATATATTCACTAAAGTGTATGAGAATCCAGTGGAACTGTCCTCAAGAACTGCCTGTATCAAATTATCGATCTTTATAGATTTTACCTTTTTTAAATAAGGGCTCCATGCTGTTAAAATCCCTCCTGAATGACCCTCCGAGTCTATAAATTCAAAGGACCAGTCTTTTAAAAGGGCTCTAAGACCTCCTGTGCTTTTTTGCCTTCAGCCATGGTTTATTGTAAGAGGATGACCGAAGGCTTCAAAGCTTATATCATCCTCTCGAGGGCCCTTTGTTTGGGGGATTCCCCTACCCCCTTTCATTGTAGGAGAAGCACAACATTAGTTAACCCTCGAAAGGGATTTCCCCGCTCTAAGGGCTCCATTTATTGTTGATTGTTTTCTAGCTTTGATATCTACCAACGATTGATTTTTCGCTTTTGATAACTGAGACTTTCTTCCCAGTATAACTTTGGACATAGCATCTTGTTTTAGCCTTCCTTCTAGCTCTTCCTTGCTACCAGACAGAGCGGCCACCTTAGCCCTAGTGTTGTAGACTTTGGTAAAAGCTACCTGGCCGAATTTTGCTTTAGTCAGGGGGGTTGAGGATTTTTCAAAAAATTATGCTACTGACAAGTCTTTCTTTATGGAAGTACAGGCGGGGGATAAGTACCCCACACAAAGATATTCTCTTTTTCCAAAGGAATTTCCAATAAAGAAAAAATAATAGGAGGGACAGGTTGAGAAACATCGCACTTACCAGTGGGAGAAACTAACTCATTTTCTGCCAACTTGCATGGCTCAACGTTGCGGATGTGCTCCTGTGCTACATTCTAATCATCACCTTTTAATTCGATTCCTGACTTCTTCGTCTATTGAATTATCCTCGACGTTTTTTTGACCCATACTTTCCTTCGATTCTGAGCAATTGGGGAAGGCAACGGGAAATCATGGATTATATGGCCTACCTTTATGTAGCTAAAACATATGAAAGGAATCTTCCAGTAATCCAAACGTTGATTCTACAAGCTACCGTGCATTTCCAACTTGATTTCTTCATATAACCCATCGCACAGGTCCATCTCTACTAGTATTTTTGCACAATGTCTATCCATTTTTATATCCCAGTCTTCTTCCGAGGAGATGAATCTCCCAAGCTTGTTACCAATTTCTTGCATAATAGGTTTTTGGTAGAAAATCATGGGAAGTTGAGGAAAAATAGCCCACAACTGTTGCAAATTTTGTGGCTCTCTTCGTGCATCAAAATCAACCTGTCATCGCTTAAGGATTAAACCGGATGGACCCCAACTCCAATTTTGATTCAACAGCCTTTGTTTGTCCAATTCTGAATGCACTCGAAATAAGATCCATCCTCTCGAAAAGATATGAAAGGAAGGGATCTGGTTCAGTATTGGTCCCCAATGTGTTTCCATCCAGCTGGCTCTTTTTTTGGTCGAGCTCCCTTCCGTCGCTTGGGTTTGTCATCAGAATCAATTATCGAAGGAACTGCATCATCATTGTCTTGACTGGGGGATAAATGTGGCTCCTCCTCTCGTAGGGAATCCTACAAATGAAATTTCTTATCATGATCGGGCGTACCTTTAAAACTGTTGTGACACTTTATTTCCTCATTTGTTGCGAAGATTGATCCCACAGGTGAAGGACTATCGTAGTCCACCTCATCCAGCTCCATCGTGCGAGCCTCATGTATGTTCTAACGCAGAAAAAATATGATGAAATGCCTAGCTTACGGTCTGTCGAAAGAAGACCAAGGAGAGCCGAACAAACACAAAAATTAAAAACCTCCATCTTGATTTGTTGTATCATCGACCTTCGGGTCATCTGTGCGCCGTAGAGCTGCATCCTCTCGCCTCGATTCCATATATATATATCACAATCATGAAGATGTGGGTGTTTATTTGATATCACTTGCATTTGAAGTTTTACCCATCTCAAAGTTGGCTTTAGGTAGAATTCCTTGGGTTGATGTAATATCATTCTCCTTTAGTATGGTGGTAATATAATCAGTGATTTCGATGTCATGCCATGTGGATCTTCTATAACTTATTCTTCTTACATATTTGACAATACAAGTCTTACTGATATAGTAGAGCATCACATGATTGGGATATTTGTGGTGCAAGTCTTTAGATTCATGTGATAAAGGGAGTTTCCCATGGATTCTCTTAGACAAATGGAGTTGCCTATGATGTTACCCTTGCTTCAAGATTGTCTCAAGATGAGGGAATTGACCTAGTTCAGGTTGTCTCAATTGTTGGAGGATTGAAGGTACATGATTGGGATTCTCATCTTGATAGGTTGATGATGGCCTTGCATAGGTCATTACCTTTACCATAAGCTTTGTATTCTAGGATCGAGGAGTTGACTTGTGTAGATTTTTATCTTTATGACTTTGATAAATGTAATCCACGTGACTTGGTCTTGTATGGATTTATGATTATCTTTACAAGAATTATGTTGTGGTGTCATTTGACTTTGGCCCATTATAATAACTAGGAGGATGATGAATTTCCAGGATTACGTTCATTTGTATTCATGTGTGGTAATTATTACGAGGATCGAGATATCGTAATAACAAGGATGACAATTTCTTTACAAGTGAGAGTGGTTGGTTCCAAGACTATAGCAGGTACATATTTGCATGTAGAATGTTTGGTAGAGTCACAAAGGGATTCAATAGGTGTTGGTGTAAACACTTTACTTCTAAAAGGAAGTGTAGCATTAGGGTCACTATAAAAGTGTTTACACCATGTTTTAATGTACATCATGAGATTTGGGGTACATGATTTATGTCCATACCTTGGATGGTCCAAGATGCATTGGCACATAGGAGATGGTTGGTCCACAATGGATTTGCACATTGGAAATATCTTGCTCGATGGTTGCTTTAACTTAGTTAGGTGTTGGCTTGGAATTCTTCCCCAGGGCATTAGAGTTTCTACTGATATCTTGGTGGAAATACTTCATTGTCACAATATGGAGAGGTTCAATTTCTTAGAGAATGCCCTACTTGGGGGGAGGAGAATTATGCATCTCATAGGAGGGCATCATGCCCTAGACAACATAGGGTTGCTTGGATTCTTGGATTGAGGCTTAGAGTTGGCTAAGCGATGCCTAGGTTGCAACATTATTCATGCAGGGGGATTGGACCTCGTGGAGCATGTGGCTTAGGAGGGGAAATGGAGTCTATGCAAGATTTTGACAAAGATGTTTGTACACACCTTGTGTAGCTACATCATCTTAGAGAACTTATTGTGCATGACATCACCTTGTAGCATGACATGTGTACCCTTGGAGTGGATCACTTCACTTTTGTTGTCCTACATGAAGTTATCATAGGTTTCTTTTAATGTTAGCAGATAAGTCTACGAGTGCAGACACAAGTGGACCTCCCTAGTCCGAATTGTTCAAATCTAGAACAAAAAAAGACAATGAATGCATACATTCTCCTAAATTAATCAAGTTTTTATGAGAAACAAAGAAGGGAAGACTTACATATTGAAGGAAGTTTGTCCTCGTTGTCCTTGAACTGCTACAATCCAACTCCTCAAATGAAGAACATGTAAGAGATTCACCACAAGCAAAGACCAAGTGGATTGTACTACAAACAACTTGACTAATGTAAGTAAATGACCAAGAAAATTCACTATAAATGATATTAACATTCAAATATGGGAAATGAAATGCATCATTGTATTATAAAAAGCATAAATAATTACAACCATAGCCTTAGTGTCGTATATTCCTTCTGATGGATTCCTCTTGCTCCAACTTGTCACACTTGTCTTGGAAGAATGGACATCGAGAGTCTAGAACTCTGGTACAATTTCTCCAGCATCTACTTACTATCGATTCCTCCCCCCTTCACCCATGGATAAGAGCTTCACTTATAGGGAAAATATGATAAGGATGGGATGAGAGGACAAGGGAGATGGATGAGAGAGGATCCCCACAGTTGTGGAACTCAAGAAAGATCCAAGTAAATAAGAGGGAAAGCTAATCCAAACAGATTTTTCTCTAGAAACCTCTCGAAGACCTAATTTTATGTGCGTACAGAAGTCGAAGCGACTTGCAATGGAGCAACATGCATCTCTCTAAGGAAATGTGGTTTACTGTGAAGACAAGACGCGCCATTGGCGCATGTTGACAGCGAGACAAGATGCGTCGAGTAGGCTTCAATGCATGTTGTTGGATAGAAACATGTGCTGAGGTTGCAAAATACATTAATTTTCAAGGAAAGGAAATCAGGGTTCATCCTCCATGATAATCTCTTCAGGGATTGTGACAATGCCAGGTTACAGGATTCATGAGACTGGAAAAAATGTCGTGTAACAGATTCCCCCTAAAGTACGAAGCGAGAGAGAAGTGATAGGTGATGTACTTTGATGTGACTACTAAAGCGAGGAACCATCGGTTGGAGAACTGTCGACAACAACCAAGGAATTTGCAATACAAGCTCTAACATTTCTGAACTGGACATCTCAATGAATCAAAGCATGGATGCCCACCAATATATTATAGATCCATGCAAACACTAGAGGTGGATATAACCACTGAAGACAGAAACATGGATCCATATCATCAAAATAAGATGTAAATCATAGCCACCAACCAATACATCATGGATCTATGAAACAAACATAACATATCCACCGACCAATACAACGTGGACCTATGTGAAATAAATAAGATAGCCACCAACCAATACAGTGTGGATCTATGTGACAAAGTACCCACATAATTCTCATGTAGGAAGTTACTCGAACAATATCCATCGCAACCTGGGTAATATATGCAAGAAAGGTACCCCAGGGTCTTCAAACCAATCCCAAAATTAATACGATCACGATCGTGTGAATAGAGTTGAATTCGAACATGGTAGGAACCACTTGATTACTAGTCAACGATGTGAACCGTTAACAAGTGTGAGGGAAATCACCAGTGATGACAATGATTCACAAGGTATCTCAGTACATTTTGACGAATGTGAATGGATGAGTTGGAGTCAAACATTCATGGAATCATTCGATCAGAGTTCAATGATGTAAAACTATTGTCTAAGGTGATAAAACCTACCATTGAGGCATGCAGGTTTCAAGGTACTCAGTGGTCTCTAAATCTAATCCCCAGATGATGTGTTGGTGTCAATAGGGATAGATTCGTCAAAGGAGGGCCATGATGAGTCCCATATCATCGACATGAAACCGATATAGGAGGATGATTTTGGATGTTAGATTAAATGATTATGGACTGGCATGAGATGTGTGGATAAGTATTGCCAAGAGACTGCTTCAGGGATGGCCAACATGATAGAGGGCTTGACAATTGCAAAGTTTGACTCAAATGGAGGACCCTTGAACATTTTACAGCACGACAAATGACCTGGCAGCATTGACTTGGTGAGACGGAGCCCAAGACATAATGTGCCATGAATGAGGCATTCTTCAGATGACCCAAAGGAGTAAAGAGACTCATAGAATTGACACGACTCAAAGAAAAATTTGATCACCCAACTGTTTGGATGAAATACAAACAGGTGCCATGTTCAAGGGTTACAATAAGCTGCCATAAATACAGGTTTAGACGCATTTCCCTTCCCTTATTCCCCATCATCATTGGCAAGTACATTGGTGTTTATCAACGAGCTTGAGGAGGATAAAAGATGCTCGGTATAGCTCATCCTTCGGACGAGTCCAATCTCACATGTTTTACAAACCTGAGAAAGGAGGGATTTGGTCCTGAAAGGGTCCTTCCGTGTCTAATTTTACAAGTCCAAAGAAGGTAAACTTAGTGATGTTTCACATTTAGAGAGACTAAAATGATCAAAAGAAAACACTAGGGTGAAATTTTTCGTAAAGTTAGTCCCCAAGGTCCGAAAGAGTATAAAATAATACCTGGAAGAACTCTTCTAGTCAAATGTTGGCTAGAGTATTCCTTTTTTGTAAATAGTCCAAGCGGTCCAAAAAAGGGGTAAACTAACACTGGAAAGATGACCTTTCTAATACTTTTACAAGTGTGAAAGGATCAAGTTCGCTTGGCGATCTTTTCTTATTTTGGGAGTCCGAAAAGAGCTTAAAGACAACTCCATGGGGGTTCCTTTTTCGTAGAGGTTTTACGAGCCCGAAAAAGCAATAAAAGTGTACTCGGTAACTGAGTTCAATACCTTTTTACTAAGCGTGAAAATAGTTCAGACCATAACTTCATTATTGCATTTGACCTGTCACCTCAAAAGCAAGTGTGAGAAACCATAAAAATTAATAAATAAAGGGCTTTTCATGTTTTTTAAAATTTTTATGCAATTTTTGAATATTTTAATTTTTGGGTGTACTAAGACTTTTTAAATTTCACTAATGCAAATGTCGGTCCAGAGAGGCCACTTGGGGATTCCCCTATTCAGCGGCGGGGGGAAGGCAGGGCCATTGTTGCATGTGAATGAGAGGCAAGCGGGGATCTCACGGAGACTGAGTAGAACATGGAGAGGTTGACCACTAATGTCACATATATATCATTGGATGATCTACTGCGACGTTATTAGCACCACATGGTGGGGGTTCTCAAAATGTTGGATGTTTGCTCCATTGAGTAGCTCGAGCTATGATATGTTATCATGAGCATCATGATTAGCCTTGTCATCTATATGTACTGATTTTTGAAATCCATGAGCTTCAGAGTTTTGTCGGGTGATATCTGAAAGCTATGGGCTTCATTATTTTGTCCTAGTACTTTTGTAAAACTTTTATCATGCTTAATATAAAAAGATTTTTTAGTGATTTTATATATAATGTGTCTATGGTGGATATGGATCTCATGTAGGCTGCTTATCTACATAATAATGATTTACATGTTATGCTTATTTATACATTTTATTGATGAAATTCTTAAGAATGTGCAATATACCAACCTAAGATAAAATTAGCTAATGAATCAGCAACCATATTCATGTGCCTTGGGAGATGTTGGTATTGAATAAACTCAAATGATAACTCCAAGAGGTATACTTGTCAGAAAAGATGAAGTAGTGTAGCGTTACGAATGGTGTATACTCGATTCAAATGAGAGACCACAAGCTGAGAATCCAAATGGATGATAATGTGGTCCACAACATGGGAGGAATCATCAGTTAATAATCAAATCACCACATGATATTCGACAATGTTATTAGTTGTACAACCTAGGAAAACTCCACCTTGTTAGATTTTTTCAGAATTTAATTCAATCTAATCTAGGATCTTAACTGAGAGAACAACATGGATCTTAACTGAGAGAACAACATGTATAGCATATCTATAGCATATCAATCATGGACACAATAATGCAATCACACAAGAGACACAGAGTTTACTTGGGGAAAACCATAAAGGTGAAAAACCCCAATAACTTCCTCAGAGATGGATAGAGCAATGATAAAACCCAAGCATAAGAGATAGACATCTCTTAGTAGCAGCTTCTCCTCCTCCACAAGTGTGCCACTCTCCCTAGAGTGTGAGAGAGAATAGAATGATGAAATAGAGTGCCTCTCGTACTCTATTTATACTTGACTTGACTTGCCTAATAACCTTTACTAGGTCGGCCTTAACTTAACCACATAACATAATGCTAACTAGGCCGACACCCAATAGGGTGGTCTAATAACCCTTTGACCCACATGGACGACCCCCAATAGGGTGGTCTAATAACCCTTCGACCCACATGAATTATACAGGGCCGACCCCAACAAGGTGGTCTAATAACCGATCAAGTATAAGTTACGACACTTACAATATAAATGACGACACTTCCTTATAGAGTAATAATAACATCTCTATAAGAATACAAACACTTTCGTATAGAGGAATAATACCAACTCTATAGGAGTACAATATACATTTATGAAATACATTCTGAAGTTACATATACATCAACACTCCCTCTTAACTAGGAAGGTGTTTCTCGACACAGGTCTTCTAGCACAAGTCTTCTTCTCTGGATCATCGTCACTGGATAATCGTCATCGAGTCATCGTCATTGTCACTGCTGCTGCTATCTCAATCAATCTCTGAATCTACTCGTCATAGGAAGTTCTACAGAGCCAGTCCTTTTTCATACTGGATGCAAGCCCACCACCTGCAGGTCTTCATCACTAGCCATACTGTGGAATCCTCAGGACTTATTATGTGCGTCACAAAACCTGGAAGTAGCATCCCAGCCTGTTACGAGCACACAGATCTACCTGACGGATCTCCCAGGAGCACATTACATGTGACCCATCACAAAACCTGGTTGAAGCATCCCAGGCTGTTACGAGCACACAACTCTACCTGTCAGATCTCCCAGGAGCACATTACATGTGAGCTCACCACAAAACCTAGTTGAAGCATCCCAGGCTATTACGAGCACACAGCTCTACCTGTTGGATCTCCCAGGAGCACATTACTTGTGGTCTACCACAAAACTTGGCTAAAGCATCTGAGGCCTTTTTCATCCTGTCTAGATCTCCCAGGAGCAAAGTACATGTGGTCATGGCAAAACCTGGCTAAAGCATCTGAGGCCTTTTTCATGCTGTCCAGATCTCCCAGGAGCAAATTACATGCCATAGGACAAAACCTCGCAAGAGCATCTCAGGATGTTACGGGTACACAACTCCGACCTGAAGATCTCCCTGGGCACAAATTACATGTCCTCCCAGAGCAATGTCTTGAAAGAGCATCCTAGGCTGTTACGGGTACACAACTTCGACCTATAGGATCTCTCAGACATGCTCATCTGCACAACCTAATCCACGGCCACAAAGTATCATCCTGATACTCACCATACATCATCCTGATGTACACATGATCATCCTGATCATCATCATTGCATCGTGCTGATGCATGTCATCTGGAGAAGCTCGTCATCCACGATCATCTTGATCATACAATGCATCCACCTGATGCATACCAAGTATATACCTGATACGTATCATCATATATAATGTATCTACCTGATACATACATAGATACAAGATCCAAACAATGTATCCATCAACATACATGATCTACCTGATCATACCTGATACATATACAGATACATGGTCGAAGCATCCAACATTATGCATACATACATAAATGATCCAACTGATCATATCCAACATCCAACATGATGCGTACATACATAAATGATCCAACTGATCATATACAACATCCAACATGATGCGTACATACATAAATGATCCAACTGATCATATCCAACATCCAACATGATGTGTACATACATAAATGATCCAACTGATCATATCCAGCATCCAACATGATACATACATAGATAAATGATCCAACTGATCATATCCAGCATCCAACATGATGTGTACATACATAAATGATCCAACTAATCATACAGAGCAAAAACTAGAACATCATCTTGATGCTCATTATCCAGCGCTTACATCCACAGTCATGTGAAGGATCCCCCTTCCACCATGCTAGGAATGGCTACAGCAAATGTCTCCACCACTTCTTCCTCGAAGTGTCGTCGATCCGAAGAACACCAAGCCTCTCTCTGAAGTACTCAAAATTCACTCTGGCTAGTGGCTTCACCAACACATCTGCAATCTACTCATCCGTCGCAACATACAGGAGCTTCACTGCTCCACTCTGCACCATATCCCTGATATAGTGATATTTGATCTCTATGCATTTCGACCTGTCATGGAACACCGGGTTCTCAGATAGCTTCACACAACTCTGGTTGTCACAAAATATACCGGTAGCCTCCAATGGTAGATCAAATAACTCAGACAGTAGCTTTGTCAGCCATACTGCCTCACAACTAGCCAAACATGCTACAACATACTCTGCCTCGGCTATACTCAGTGCTATGCAGTATTGCTTCTTGCTAAACCAAGAGATCACACTTGATCCCATACTGAAGCAGCATCCAGAAGTGCTCTTCCTATCTACAGCACTGCCTTCCCAATCTGAATCAACATAACCCTGTAGGTTAAACTTTTGATTCAAATCATACTTGAGCCCATAACCAACTGTACCCTTCAAGTACCTTAGAATATGCTTTACAGCAGCCAGGTGAACACTTCTGGGATCTGTCAGGAACTGGCTCAATCTGTTCACCGCAAAGCAAATATCTGGCCTCATGTTCGTCAGGTACATCAAGGACCCAATCATCTGTCGATACACAGTAACATCAACTGGATCTGATGAAGCATCACACAGAAGCTTCAGGTTCGATTCCATAGGTGTGGCCATGGCCTTGCAGTCCATCATCCCGAACCTCTTCAGGATCTCCACTGCATACTTCCCTTGTCCAAGTAAGATTCCATCGGTACTCTCCCACACCTCCATGCCTAGAGAATAGTGCATCATCTCCAAGTTCTTCATCTCGAACTCAGAAGCAAGCTTCCGCTGCGTGTCGGCAATCAATCTATCTTCATCTATAATAAACAGGTCATCCATATACAAAAGTAGTATCACTGGATTTCCTTCCTCAACCTTGTAGTAAAGGTTGGAATCCGCTTTACTCTTGGTAAAGCCCAAACTAGATAGAAGGTTGTCTATCCTACCATACCAAGTTTTGCACATATATGACTCCCTATCATGAGTCTTAGAACCAAGTGGCTGCTCCACATACACTTCTTCTTCAATTACACCATTCAAGAAAGATGTCTTGAAATCCATTTGGTGTATCTTCCATTTCATCACTGCAGCCAGAGCAAGTACGGATCTAATGGAAATGTATCTGGATACAGGAGAAAAAGTTTCTATGCTACCACCTATAGCATACTTGATCTTGTAGATCCTCTTGGAAGTCACTACAGACTCTCCTTCAGGTCTTGGGACTGCATCCCAAACATCTTCATGATCGACTGGTACTCCTCGATCATGGCATTCTTCCCAGATCCTAGGAACTTCAATATCTTCAATATATAACTTTGTTGCTGAACAAATGTTGTAGTCCTTCTTTTGTAGGTGATGGTATATGATCTTTCCTACACAACACGTTAAATTGCATGATTAGAAAACGTCTCATAGTTTTCAGAACAAATTCTTACACATAAAAAAATATGTCATATAGTCATGCAATTATCTTAGCCAATGCTTCAATACAACATTTATCCATATCTCGTAACTTTCTAGATGCCTTCCAATCTCTACCAAAACATTGTTAAGAGTGTGCACAACTCCCAACATGTCAGCAAAGAGGTTTCATTCTAGATAAGTAGCAATGGAATGTTGTACAGTGCCATAGCCCACTTACCCATGCATAATACACAACCTAATTCTAGGAACATGAGTACATACATTATTGAACAATATTATTTAAACAATAAAACATGCAAGGAATGATAATTCAAATACTTATCTTTGTTTGTTTGTTGAGTTGACTCCCTCTCAGTCTTTGCTTCTTTTCTGCAACTCCATTCTGATGTGGATTGTGAGAAGTGGTCAACTCCCTCTGAATATCTCCATCCTTGCAGAAAATACTGAAGTGTGCTCCTTCTTGATCTTTGCTTCCTTGCAGGAACAACTGGAGTGTTCTCCCTCTTGATCTTTGCTTCCTTGCGGGAACAACTGGAGTGTGCTCCCTCTTGATCTTTGCTTCCTTGCAGGAACAACTGGAGTGTGCTCCCTCTTGATCTTTGCTTCCTGGATTATCTGTCCTTGAACTTATATCTATCACTATGCATGCTTATTAGTATCATCATTGTGTTATCCTCGAGGTCTCATACATAATCACACATTCATTAGTATAATCTTAACACAATAATCTTAAACATGTATAGTGATGATCATTTCAAACACAGATAATAAACATTAGTATTCAAGGTTTCATAGAAGTCTTCTTTTACTCATGCATATTCTTATTTGATCATAGGACTCTTCTGGTTAGTTAAATCATCAATCAAGATAAGAGACATAACATGCATAAACCCTTGATTACTTACATTTCTAACTTTATGAATAAACATAACCAATCATACCAAGTATACTTATATAAGGAATCTTAACACAAGGTAGGATTCTAACTTGATATAGGAAAAACATACCTAGATTGGTATGTTAGCTAGTTATGTCTAACATACCCATATGATGTCTTCTTGTTCTCTTCAATGACTTGTGCTAGTAACCTACATATCTCATAGGTTAACCATTATAGAACCAAGTTATACATACCTCGCAAATAGATATTCTAAGTGATCCATGACAATGGATGAATCTTTGTCCTCATGTCAGCACGATCATATGTTCTTGAACTAGAACATGATTTGTCTTTCTTGGTGTACCTTTCATGTTAGTGGACAACATAAACCTCATACAACACCATGATGCATTAGTACAATCATAAGTGTCAACACCCTAATCAATGAATATCTTCTATCATGCATTCATAATTTTATTAAGGTGATACGACAAGTCTAAATTTAATCAAGATTGTACTAACCATAATAACATGAAGACAAACATACCATAAACTTAATCATGAAAAAATCTCAAAACATACCTGGATGAGTCATACCTATTGAGATTGATTGTAATCTTTTTATGTAAGGCCTTATCCTCATCTCCCTCTGAAACAGGAACTTCTTCACTTATGCAGGTGACCAATACATTCTCTTCTAGAATTAACCCAATCCACTTGATTTGCAGGAACTGGATCTAGAGCTGGATTAGGGTTTGTTAGAGAAACCCTAAAAATTCAAACTTTGAATTTCAAACTTCCTAAAGGATATAAATATGCGCCTTGATGAGCTGATCAAGCTTGTATACTCATAATTTGAAAACTGCAAAGTTTCACCCCTTAAATTTTCCTTTGAAACTTCCGGATGCACTGGACATGACCCTGAACTAGGGTTTGATAAATCCCACCCTTATTCCCAATCAAAAGGTTTGATCCAAAGCTCTAATCTTCTATTTTTCTAAGGAGCTTCCAACCGTGGTCACAGATTTAAAAAATTTCCATTTTTGCAGAAGCTCTAATTTTCCACTTTTCCGATCAAAGTCCCGAACTAGGGTCTGATCAAGCCCAGCCTTCTGCCCAACCGAAAATTCTGATATTGGTTTCTAAATTTCGATTTTGATGATTAGCATTCAGCCGTAGTCTCTGATTACAAAAATTCCAACTTTCTCTGAAACCCTAAATTCTGGATGCTGTGAATGAAGGTGCTCAAAAATAATTCTATTTTGATAGAAATATGTACCTGATTTTTTCTGGTGTAACTCTGAACTTTTTGATCCACAGGGTCTGAATTTGTTTTTTTTCATAGCCCGCCCTGTAATCTTTCCAACCCCATAGGTTTGACCTCAAATGGATTCTCTGAGAGATATTTATGCCAAGTGTCGCAACGTGAGTTGTTTATGAGATAAAATAGGAGAGCTAACTTGTACGGAGTGCCACATGTCACTGGTTCAGTTTTGGCCTCTGAAAACATTACCTGAGACAGCACAGTCCGTGAACTACATTTTACATTTTACAAAATTTCATTTGGAGCTTCCTAGCCCAAGTTATGACCTTTTTTCCAAGGTCACTTGTTTATGACTGAGATCTAGAAGAGGCAGAAACCCTATATTGTACAGATCATAAATCACAAAGTACAACGAAATAGAGGTTTTCCTTTCGATACAAGGTACATGGGGACCTTAGCTTTGCTTTGTACGATTTTCAGACCCTGAAACCTCGTAGAAATTTATTTATAGCGAAAATGCTACGATGACTGGTTTTTGCTATATCAAGCCCTAGCTTCACAATTGCAACAAGTGTCATACATGCCATACCATGCCTTCTTTCAGGCTAGCTCTGATACCATGTTAGATTTTTTCATAATTTACTTCAATCTGATCTAGGATCTTAACTGAGAGAACAACATGTATAGCATATCTATAGCATATCAATCATGGACACAATAATGCAAGCACACAAGAGACACAGAGTTTACTTGGGGAAAACCATAAAGGTGAAAAACTCCAATAACTTCCTCAGAGATGGATAGAGCAATGATACAACCCAAGCATAAGAGATAGACATCTCTTAGTAGCAGTTTCTCCTCCTCCACAAGTGCGCCACTCTCCCGAGAGTGTGAGAGAGAATAGAATGATGAAATAGAGTGCCTCTCGTACTCTATTTATACTTGACTTGACTTGCCTAATAACCTTTACTAGGTCGGCCTTAACTTAACCACATAACATAATTCTGACTGGGCCGACACCCAATAGGGTGGTCTAATAACCCTTTGACCCACATGGCCGACCCCCAATAGGGTGTTCTAATAACCCGTCGACCCACATGACTTATATAGGGCCAACCCCAACAAGGTGGTCTATTAACCCATCAAGTATAAGTTACGACACTTACAATATAAATGACGACACTTCCTTATAGAGGAATAATAACATCTCTTTAGGAATACAAACACTTCCGTATAGAGGAATAATACCATCTCTATAGGAGTACAATATACATATATGAAATACATTCCAAAGTTACATTACATCAACACACCTGAGCTTATAAGTTCATCGACAAGGGAATAAAGTACCCAAGCTGCCAAAGCGAGGTTTCAGGTGTGTCGGATAGCACCATCTACGGATCTAGAATAGGTTGTCATCTGCGCATTCAAGCAGAACATGGTATAAGTAGTCATAGTTGAGATGAGACCCTGACACATGAAAGGAGGAAAAAAATCCACACCATATCAAACACACATTATATACAAAATGTACAATGAACTTATGTAGGATTGTCTTAAGCATAGTACCTTTTAAGGTAGAGCCCATTTCTAGGCTCCCCCAGAGGTATCCCATCGTAATCAACTAACTCGTAGGCCCCTTTCTCTAAGACACGATTCACGATGTAGGGCTCATGGTGGGCCCATGCCACATGGACTCAAACTTTCCTGCCCCCAGTTTATCGTGCATTTGATCATATGTCAGGACCAAATAACCCTCATTGAAAATGTGGGGTTTGATTGATTTGTCGTACTGGGATTTGATGCACTTTTTATATGTTTCGTTGGAAAGGGAAGCATCATGATGAGTCTCATCAAGTTTGGCTAAATAAAAAATATTTATTCCTCAGCCATAGTGTCCGACAGGAATTCAACAGCTAGTTTGAGAGACGGAATCTCGCACTCAATAGGTAATACTTCCTCCCAACCATAAACCAATTGGAAGGGTGTGAATCCGGTAGAAATTTTCATAGAGGTCCTATATGCCCACAGAGATGAAAAGAGCATTAGATGCCAGTTTGACTTGTGGGTCCTTATTATGCGCTGTATCATGGTTTTCGAGACTTTATTTATGGCCTCTACTTGTCTATTTACTTGGGGGTAGTAGGGGGCTGAGTTATCATGGAGAAAACCCAACTTGGAACTTAATTCAACTACCATTTGGTTTTGAAAATGTGAGCCATGGTCAGTGAAAATGGCTTGTGGGACTCTGAATTTGGCAATGACGTCATCGAACATAAAGACTATGGCAGTTTTTCCATCTTCTTTGTATGTAGGCATAAGCTCGACCGATTTTGTATAGTAGTCTATAGCGACAATGACATAGCCATGCCCCGGGTCTAGCTAGGCTTATAGTGCATAAAATCAATGCCCCATTTTTCAAAGGGGCCAACGACAATAACTAGGTGTAACGGGGTAGTATGGGTGCACTTTTTGGAATGGAAAAGTTGGCAAGGAGGACACTTCTTGACTGCTTCCATACAATATTTAAAAGGATGGCTATAAGTATCCAATGCGTAAAATATTATGGGTTGTATCCATCCCAGGGAGGTGATCGTCGCATGCCACAGAGTGGTAGTCATTCAAAACATGCTGGACTTCATCATGGGTTAAACAACACCATAGAATTGAGTCAACACCTCAATGATATAGAGTGTCACTGTTGGGCCCAAGTTGTGACAAAGTTTTGGTAACATTTTTGATAAGTAGGAAAAGCTGAGCTGGGCACAACTCAGGCAAAGATGTAATTTTGTCTAAGTGTTGAGGGTGCTACAAAGTTGTGCGCAACATCTGAATTTTGGAAGCACCGCGAAGACCAGCGCTGCGAGGAAGCAATGCTGCAAAGCAGTCAAGCCACGTGGAGCCAACAAAGCGGAGTGCTGGACAAGGATCAAGTGCAGGCATCGGATGGACCAGTAGTGGTCTAATTTTGGAAATATTCTCTAGGAGTTTCGAGTGGCGGGCACGAGCAAATCAGGAAGGCGGCCAATGCACGAGTTTGTTAAGGAAAGGACAGATCAGGGAAAGCAATAGCTTGGCATGCCTGGTGGGAGGAACCGTTAGAGATGAACAGTTCAGAGAAAGCGACCTGTTGGCACGAGTGCAACAGGAAGGCCGATAGCAATAGAAGGAAGACGTGGAGAACCACAACGAGGAAGCGGACGCTACCAGATTCCAGCAAGCCGGTTTAGGGAAAACGACATAGTTTTGTAAACCCTAAGGGTTTTTGGGTTTAGGTCTTCGGCATTGTAAAGACATGACCTTCAGGCATGGTCTATTTAAGAAGACAATTTTGTATGGGATGGGGTTACACTTTACTTTTGTTGTTACAATTTTGGATCATTGTATTGTAAAATCTCTTTGAGCTAAGAAGATTGTAAAGGATCCGCAGTTGTGTGCGCAGAGACCTATCTGAGAGGAAGGAGAGTCTGCAACTGAGTGCATAGACTAAGAACGGTTTTCCCCATCCCTTTTAAAGAAATATATTACCAACCGTTCTTGTGGACGTAGCTTCCCACCAGGGGGAGTGAACCACGTTAAATCTCATGTTGTTTGATTGTGTTTTATGAATGAATGATTATCTGTATTTTCTGTAAATGAATGTCTAGATGTTTCCTTGAATGCTATTATGAGAGAACTTTGATATGTATTTCCCTTCAGAAGAAGAATGGAGATTATATGTTAAGTTCTGTGTGACCAGATGAATGATGAACATTTAGCATTGTGTTTGAAGACCGTGAGTCAGTCATTTAGTTAAACACTTTCCTATACGCAGTAAAAGAATGCTTAACAGTTGGATTGTATAGTCATATATGTTCAAATAGCAGCACCCTGACTTAACGAATGAATGTTAGAAGAATAGTCAGTTAAGTGCCTGAACGAGTGGATGAGTGATATTCGTTTCAGTGCCTTAAGTATTTTCAAGATAATCCAAGTATAGAATAGAGCTGCATTGTCACAGCTTCAGGAGAAGTCCCGAGGTAGAAGAACATAGTGGTGCGGACCGCAGCATTGCCCATCGCTGCGCAGTCTCACCTTGCAGCACATACCCTCTTTGGTGTTGCGCAGTACGTCGATCCAAGGAACTTATCACTTACTATGGAAACCTGATTCCGCAGTACCCCATAGATACACCTCGGGTGAGACCTCAACCTGCTCACAGGTTGTTGCCGAAAGGGCCGGTGTGAAGGGGTTTTGTTGGTCAAAGGGAAACTGCGAAGAACCTGGGTCTTATAGAAAACCTTTGGGTTAGTTATAGCCAACAATAACCGACTATAAAATAATATTTCATGTGGTGGAAAATACAACGATGGTCGTCATGAGATAATTGGGGCCGAAAGTGTTGGGTTTGGAGATATTAAGTAATGTCTCCATACCACGGGTCAAACGTACTGATTAGGAACAATGACTCATCAGGAAGAGAGTCAATGGGCTCAACTTCTTGATCAACATGTGGAAGATCACAAATGAGTTTCGCAAATACTAATGATTTCTTCAATTTTGATTTCTCGAACTGTAGGTCAAATTCTTGGAGAATTACAATCCAACATGAGTAGTTTCCCCCCAGTACTTGATGAGTTAGAACGTGGTACATGAGGTTTGAATATGCAATGATGGTAGTTGTGCATAGTAAAATGTAATGATGAAATCTCTAGAAACTTCCAAATCCAACTTCTCAACATGTGAGTAATGCGTTTCAGAGTTAGCAAGACTCTTACTAAGGTAATAGATCACATGTTCTTGACCGTTATTATCTTCCTACACTAGCACCATACCAACAGTAGATGTAGAGGCATCAAGATAAAGGAGATAATCTTTTGTATAATCAGGCAGATGCAACACATGTGCATGTGTTATAGCATGTTTAAGATTGTCAAAGGCGTGTTGAGCACAATCATCCCAAACAAAAGGAACTCCCTTTTTTAACAACCGCATAAAACCATGTGTTTTCTCTCCATAATTACACACAAAACAATGCAAGTAGTTTACCTTCCCTTGAAAAATTTGAAGTTCGGTAATGTTTGTTGGTGGGGGTAGGGCGAGAATAGCCTCTACTTTCAAGGGATCAATGTGAATCCCGTATTTAGACACAATGAAGCCAAGAAGGTGTCCAGAGTCAACACAGAAAATGCACTTATGAGGATTTAAGTGGATATTATAACGTCGACATCTGAGGAAAATCGTTGTCAAATGGTCAATGTTGAATTCACGATGGTTTGAATGGGCTGGAAAATCATCGAGATAGGGATCCACTATATCCTTGATATCATGAAAGGAATACAACATGGCTCGTTGGAATGTGGCACCGACATTTTTAAGGCCAAAAGGTAACTTGCAATATGCAAATGTGCCCCATGGGAAGATGAAGGCAGTATTGAGTTGGTCAACTGGGTTGATTTCGATCTAATTATAGCCAGAGAAGCCATCCATAAATGAAAAGATGATGCTACAAGCGCAGTTATCGATAATCTGGTCAATGAAAGGGGTAGGATACTTGTCTTTGGGACAAGCCTTGTTTAAATCCCTATAATCGACACATACTCTAATAGTTCCTTGTTTTTTCATGATAGGAACGATGTTAGAGACCCAGTCTGTCAAAGGGATAGGATAAATAAAGCCATCTTTCAAGATATTTTCAACATATTCCTTTATAGCCACAGTCTTTCGGGGGTGCATGGGATAGAATTTTTGTCGGACGGGTTTTTCCCCAGGATAAGTTTTGATCTCATGAAAAACGATGGAAGCATCAATACTAGGCATTTCTTCATAGCTCCATGCAAATACGTCACGAAACTATTTAAATAAGGTCATGTAGGCTCTGATTTCTTCAGGAGAGCAGGTTTGGTCGATGTGAATATGTTCCACAACACTGGGTTTCACTAAGATGTCGATGGAGATGGTAGGTGTGATACTCGCCAAATTCCCTTCAGTTACCATATCTCGTGTGAGAATAGGAGGTTCAGGATTTTGAACGATATTAGGTGAAACAATGGAGTTAATATCATTATCTATTGTATCTAGGGGTGGGAGGAAGGATGATCGATGGAGATGGTCCTCCTAGGGAAGCTCATCCAAGCTCATAATTTCCATGATAGATTCATCAGAGGGAAAGGTCTAGAGGAGATAATTAAGTGATGGCAAAGACAAGTGTATCCAATATGGAAGAGAAGAGGGGTCTGATTCCACTAAGTGATGGTAACCAGGTGGGTCAGACACCAATTGGATGGCATGATATGTAGCCTCAGCTGATCTAAGAGGCATATGATTTCCAATCGAGTCAAATTTAGTAGAACTAGGGACAATGCAGGGATTAGTCGACTTGAAGGAATGTTGGGCCATGGTCGAGATCATGTTCACTGTGGAAATTTGTGATGGTGGATCAGGTGTTGGAAAGACTCCCATCATTGATGATTCCTTGAGGAGCCCTACCCCCACACTCTCATAACTAGGTGAGAACTGCCCTAGAAGAGGGACATTATTTGTAGGACGAGATTTGGTGTTAGGTGTACATAAATCTAATTGGTCAATGGTGACAATTTTCCCTTGGTGGGGAAACTGCATAATGGAAATAACTAAGGATGCCACTATAGTCATGGCATAAAACTAGTTCTGACCAAGTAATAAATTATAGTCCAAGGGCACATCGACTACTTCCACATGAATGGAAACGGTTTTTCCTCCTAACTCAATAGTTAAGGATTGTAAAAGTCCATGCGGTTGAAATCCACGTCTGTCAAATGCTTTTAAGGTGGTGGGAGATTGGTTCAGTTCAGGAGATCCAATGGCTCTCCAATAGGACAAAGACATAATGGAAGTGGAGGCTCCTTCACCGAGAACAGTATGATAGATTCTTTTCTCGACAACATTGGTAATGATTTGGAATGCTAGTGTTATTGGACAATCTACTCGAGCGGACGCGAGCCATATCTCCCTAGTTCAATGTGAATCTAGAACAAATAAGAACATAATACAAAGCTACTTTCCTAGATCTAGTTAAAGGTTGAGTACTTAGACATCTTACCTTCAGATAGCAGATCTTCGTCCTCGTTGTTGCTCCAAGTCCCACGGTCGTCAAATCTTTAGTTGCAAGGCCTATCAAGACATATGGAAACAATACAAGTAGTAAAATATTTCTAAACAATAACTGATCTAAGTAAACAGTTAAGGAAGTAAACTACGAAACATTATCAACACAATAAAATTTGTGGAAAGAGTTTATATTACTGTATAAAAGAGCGAAATACAAAGTAGAGAGATGATCACAACCCAAGCCTTAGCTCTGCAATCCTCCTCCAAGAAGCCAATCCAATGCCTCCAAAGGAAGTGAGAGTCTCCCAGTAGGTGGATAGGGATCTCCTAAGCTAATTTCACTAGCATACAAGTGTTAAAGACTTCCTCCCTTTGGAATGGACATGGGACTTGTATTTATAGGACCAAGTAGATAGAGTAGGTTGAGGTTCATGGGGAGAGGGCTAAGGGATCCTCCCTTGAGGTTAGGGAGTTGAAGGATAGCTCACCTAGGAGTTAGGGATAGAGATCCACCTCATCCAACTTCTAGAAGTCGCTTGAAATATACCTTTATCCTAATTAACCAACTTTGGTGCAAGTTGCATGAAGACAACCAGGGTCAGGGAAGAGAAGCGCAGGTGGTACGAAGATACTCTGTGCCGCCGGCGTAGGCTGGCAGAATAAATTCTACGTTGGCCCTAGTTGGGCGCTTCTTTCTCAAGGACAATGTGCCCCAACCCAACTATAAATGTGGACAAAGGGCATCAACTTGATCTAACATGACTTGCTTGATCATGGGAACTTCAGGGATTGAGGCATTGAGTTAACAAGGGACTCGTGATGACGAGATTTAGGTGTAACAGATGTAGCTAGGGTTTTCAACCTAGTTTGTGCAAATTAGCACCTACTAAGGAGAAGGGCCTCCTTAGTAGCAGTTCAATAAACAGTAAATAAAAGCAGTAAAACAATATGAAATTCAACGAGCATGAGCATTAACATAAATAATAAAACATGAAAATATGGCAAAAGATTTTTGTTTTTGTATTAAAAGTTACCTCAGATGTAGAGGTTGGTGGAGCCTTTGCAGCAGCCCAAGAGGTTTACTTCCAAGCTCTAGTGTTGTTCCTTTCTCCTTCTCTAAAGGGTTTTGGAAATGGGCCAAAGGGGCACTCAAATGTGAAAATAGCTCAAAAGGGTGAGCTAGGGTTTCAAGAGTGATTTTGGCAGAGTAAGGATATGGATGATTGTGGATGAAAAATGGGGAGCCTCCATCACCTATTTATAGGCTTTTAGTGGTGGAGTGCTGACCCATGGTTTTGGGCACCATATGTTTTAGGTCAGCTGTATAGGGTTTTTCCTTCCTTTTTCCCTCTTTTTCCTCTTTTTTGTATTTTTTATTCCCTTTTTAGAGGGTTTTTGCTATTTTTGGAGGAATTTACATTATTTTGGGGGAAAGGGGGGGGTTTTGGCCTTTTGGGGGCTTTTTTAATGGTTCTTTGGCCTTTTGGAGGCTTTTTAATGGGTTTTTTGGCCTTTTGGAGGCTTTTTAATGGGTTTTTAAGGTTTTGGAGGCAAATATGTTAGGAAATATGGACAAATGAGTCATGTAATGAGGGAGATGAGGTAGTGAGCACTTTTTGGGTGTTAACAACAGAATGCCCCCCAAAGCATGAAGCTGGAAAAACAAGATAGGTGAAGTGCTTTGAAAGATAGATGGCAAGGACATGCTGGTTGGAGGATGCTATTGCAGTACAACTGACTCCGAGATACAAGTCTCACATGACTCATAACATGGCTTCCGACCAATACATTGTAGATCCATGGTAGTAAAGATCGACTGAACACAATCATGGCTAATAGACACAACCGTAGATCCATGATGAGATGATAACAAAGCCACAACCAATACAAAGTGGATCCTTGTAATATGACTCAAACAATCTCCATCACAACCTGGGTAGAATATGACACGAATCTATCCATGTGATTACAATGTTTTGGAGTCGAACATGGTAGAAACCACTTGATTACCGGTCATTAATTTATACCGTTAACAAGCACGAGGGAAATCACCATTAATGTTGATGATCCTAAAGGTATCAAAGTACATATCATCAAGCGTGAATAAACGAGTTGAGGTCGAACGCTCGATGAAATATTTCAATTAATAGTCAATGATGTAAACTCATGTTGAAAGCGAGGTAACCTACCATTGAGGCATGCAGGCCCAAGGTACTTGGTTGGTTTCTAGATTCATTCCTCGAATGATGCATTGAAGTTGACAAGGATGAATCCGTCGAAGGAGAGCCATGATTGAATCTCCCATCAACGACACAAAACTCGATAATGGATGTTTGGAGTAGATTGGACGGTAGAGTAATGTGCAAGACTGATTCAAGGTAGACAGATATGGTGGAAGGTGTATTGATTGTAGATGATGAGAGATGGACATCTCTTGAACATGGGCATGGCATGACTTGGAAGTATTGACATGACGAGAACAATGCTGACCCCTAATGTAACTAATAGTGGAGACATTCTTCAGATGTCCCAAAGGAGCGACATGACTCATGGAATCAGTATGACTCAAAGAAAAACGAATGAACCAAGTGTTGCATGCAAATGCAAATGAGTGCCATGTTCAAGAGTGATGATGTGGTTCCTGTAAATAAAGTGTAACAAAAAATATTTCTTTTTTCCCCATCATAACTAATGAGTTCCTCACTTGTTTTTTAACGAGCTTGAGGAGGGTAAACAGATGCTCGGTATAGCTCATCTCATAGATGAGTCCAATCCCAAACATTTTTCGAACTTGGGAAATGAGGGTTTCGTTCCATGACGGGCCCTTCAATGCTGAATTTTAATGAGTCCATAGAAGGTAAACTCAGCGTCATTTCATATTTAGAGAGTCTGAAAAGAAATAAAGAAGACTCCAAAGGTCCTTTTTCGTAAGGTTAGCCTCTTCGCTCAAAAAAGGGTAAAACAATGAGAGAGAGGACTCTTCCAGTCATGATTGGCTGGAGTATTCCTTTTTCATAAGCAGTTCCACCTAGTCTGAAAAAGGGGTAAACTATCACCAAGAAGACGATCATTCAAATACTTTTACAAGTATGAACGCATCAAGTTCGCTTGGCGATCTTTTCGTACTTAGAGAGACTGAAAAGAGCTTAAAGATAAGATTCCGGGGGGTTCCTTTTTCATGGGATCTTAATGAGCCCGAAAAAGTGATAAACTATAACTTGGTGACTTATTCTCATTGTTTTACGAGCACAAGAAAGAACAAAGAGTTAGCTCGGTGTCATTAATAATTGAATTTAATGAGCGAAATAACGACAAAAAGACGCTTGATGAGTTGTTCATACCTTAGAATATGCATGAAAAGATCACAACCGCAAAAAACAAGATCAAAGTGGTACTTAACTTCACCTGCAAGCTTCAAAACTAGGTCAAAAATGATTAACCGGGTATAAATGAATCCAACTATAGCAAAATAACCCATATTGGAATAAATTAAAAAGGGACTATGCTCTTTTTCAATATAAATAGGGGTAAATAGTTAAAATAATTACTATATGTATTTTACCAAGTTGGAGATGTGAAAAGTGCCATTTGGATCCATTCTTCTTCTGTTGATTTTGGGAGGTGTGATCCATCATTTCAGGTGTTGTTAGAGATAGGTAACCCTAAACTTGTTTCTTTAACTTTCTAGTGGTTTAGAATTTGCTTTTTCTTGCATTTAGGTAGGTTTTGGGCATGTTGGGTTGGGAGATTTGCACTCATGGGTTGGCGTAGGTCGCCCTTTCGGGATTTGCACCGGCGCAGAACCCGAAAGGGAGTTCTGCGTCAGAAACACACTGTCTGAATGGACATTTCGCGCCGGCGCAAATGGCCAACTCATCCCCAAAACGTCGCCAAATGGAAGCTTCTTTGATGGTTGGGAAAAGTTCTAAAGGTGTTAAAATGTTTTTCTTGACAGGTTTGGAGTGAGCACAATGGTTCTTGAGTGGAGAGAATGCGAGCATGAGCTCGATGATGTACAAGCAGAAAACGATCCACAATGTGTTGCAGCGTTGAGAAACTGTGGACTACTCAAGTATTTTCAAGTGTCGGGGATGAGGTCCCAAGTACCCTTACTAACATAGCTAGTCCAATGATGGGACCCTATATAGCAGCATTTCCATATTGGTGAGCACACGCTGACTATAGATGTCGAGGAAATCTACTTTTTGATAGGGTTATCCTGGTGAGGAAGCCTTGTGTCCTTGACTGGGTCACGAGGTGGTGACCTCTCAGTAGAGGACATGATTGATCAGTGGTGTACTCCAGGTATGCCGATGATAGGTGGGAAGATTCCCATCAAGGATGTCCAGGACCAGGCTCTCCGGACGGTACTCTTTACTATTGTGCAGGTAGCTGGCAGCAAATCTGCTCATCTGGCGAGAAAATCACAAATGATGTATGCCGAGGACTACATGGATCCTACCGTGTTCAACTGGTGCGATGGGATTCTCACCAGTCTCCGAGATCAGTTGACCAAATTCCAGTGTGAGGTGCTGAAGCAGTTTGGGTATGGTTAAGTGGTAGTGTCCTTCATGCTGGAGCGGGTGCCCCACTTGCACCCGCAAGTAGACCTTGAGGATCGGGATGCACGCGATCCTCACATGATCAGGTGGGAAGAGGTGATGGCTCCCCATGGTGGCGGGGGTCCCATCATCAATTTTGGTATAGGGTTCTTTGCGTGGTTGCAGGGATAGATCCTCATGGTGGAGGACTACCCATACCATGGTACAGACTTCCGAGGACACCCAGACTTGGCGCTTCCCGAGGGAGCGCGGTGGGATGATATCGGTAAGAACAACTGCTTGTGTTTTTTCATTTTATGCACTTTTATGATTTTTATTTGGAGTAGTGTTGATGACTTTTACATGTTTCTTGTAGATGTGGATCTAGAGTGACCACTTGGATTCTCTCACCTTTTGAGGAGAGGAGTAGCATCGAAGGTTGTCCCTACGGTCCGTGATTCTCTAGGGGAGCTGGAGGCGGTTGAGGAGAACATCCAGAGGATGACCTTGGACATCCCAGAGCTACGTGTCCATGACCTACCCCATCGCTATCAGAAGCTGACAGTTGGAGTATCAGTTCATTTTGGGATGCTACTTCGGAAGGTGGCGAGGGATGTAGTTTGCTTCCATGCGTAGCCTAGGGTTTTGAGGCCTAGGGCTGCGTGACCTAGGGATTAGGCGCTTGTTTTACTTATGTATATACTGAACGATTATGAGCTTCATATTTTGTAGAGATGACTCTTACTGAAATATAGCATGCTTCAGACTTTTGTATCAGCACTACCATTTTTGTATCTTGTTACTGATTTATATATATACAGACACTATTGGCAATTTTACACATCTTGTGTTCTATTGGTGATTAATGAGATCTTGTTTACATGTTTGCTTATACAATGGATGATTTACATTTTATGTCTATCTTTATATTTTATGAATATGTTATGTGTGTGCAATGTACCAATCTAAAATGAAGTTGGCCATCGAGTCAACAACTGTATTCATGTCTCATGGAATGTGCAGGTGTTGAATAGACTCAAAGGACCTTTCCAGAAGACAAACTCGTCAGAAGAGAAAGAGTAGAGTGGGGTCACGGATAGTGTAGATCCAGTTAAGATGAGAAACCACTAGTTGTGAATCCATATGGATGACAACATGGCTCATACCCAAGGAAAGAGCGTCAGTTAGGGTTCCAATCACTGCTTGATACTTTGCAGCGTTATTGGTTGCGTATCCTAGACAACTTCCTCCTGAGCTGATAAGCTTTCCAGTGGGAGAATAGAGTACCCAGGCTGCCTAAACAAGGTTACGAGTATGTCGGTCGACGTCGTCCTCGAATCCATAGAAATTTTCCACTTGCACATGCAGACAAAACATGGTATAAGTAGTGAAACAAGATCTAGACACACTAAAACAAAGCGTCACGCCACACAAAACACACACCATGTACAATATATACAAGATACCTGTGCATGAAAGAATAAGGCATAGTACCTCTTCAGGTAGATCCCATTGCAGGGCTCACCCAAATATAATCCATCATAATCCTCTAGCATGTAGGTTCCCTTCTCCATAACACGTTTCACTATGTACGGTCCATGCCACATGGACTCGAACTTACTTGCCCCCATCTTATCATGCTTTTGGTCATATGTGAGGACCAAATCACCCTCGTTAAAGATGCAAGGTTTAAGTGACCTATCATATTGTGCTTTGATGTGTTTCTTGTGTGCCTCATTGGAAAGAGCAGCATCGTGGCAATTCTCGTCAAGTTTTGCTAGGTAAAGGAAGCTTTCTTCCTCAACAGTGGTGTTCGAAAGAATTTCAACTACGAGTTTGAGAGATGGGATCTCACACTCTATAGGTAGGACTTCCTCCAATATGTAAACTAGTTGGAATGGTGTAAATTTGGTGGTAATTGTGATGTACCTACAATAATTAATTAATGCAAATACACGAGATATCAGAAATACTAGAACAGAATCGCTTTTATATTGATCACGGGCCACTTCGAGGGGGCAACCTCCTTTGAGCAAGCTCAATACAATTAACTTCACGGTTCCTTCAAAGACCTCAACACACACTTATATACTAAGTCTATGCCCAATACTATGAGTCAAAACCATGGGACATATAATACTACAGGACGACTTACAAAGCATATGCGTCCAATACTATGGGTCAATACTATGGGCTAATATAAACTACGGATCAACAAATACTACGGGACGACTTACAAAGCATATGCGTCCAACAACAATATACTAACATAGTAAAGAGAAGGGTTGACATAGGTTCCTAACATCCCCTCTCCCTTAGAAAAATCTTTGTCCTCAAAGCTTTGGTTGGAGAAATTGCTGCAGAATCTGAAGGAGTGGTTCCCCGGTAGCATCCTCGGTTTGCATTTCGGGCCACTGACGCCTTTGGAGTGTCAAGGAGGATTGCTTGGAAGGATGTAGATGAAGAAGAACCCTGTCAGCTGCGTGAAAAATGCGCTCGGAACGGTGCTGATTAGCTTGTTGTTTCCGGCGAATTCTGGCCATGTGAAGATTGTCCTGCAGAATGAGAAGAATCTGATTGCGGTTTCGAAGAACCGAGTCAATTTCCTGAACTGGGGAGCTGCTAAGGGTGTATGGAAGAAGAACTGGCGGTGTTTTTCCATAGACTGCTTCATATGGTGTCCTTTGAGATGTGGTATTGTACTACCAGAGTGCTATTAGGAAATCCATAGAAATAGTTGGCCAAAGATGTGTAGGGATGGGAAAGGGTTTGATCAATCCCGAAAGGAGTGTTGGTTCCCCCTTGTTGATTTGGAAAGTATCATCGTTAGCCACCATCTGTTGAATTGTCATTTTTAGTCCCGGCCAAAAGAAGTTACATTGTTCCTGGTCATACATTTTGCAGAACCCAGAGTTCCCTATTGATGAAGAAGCATGGAGTTCATAGAAGAGATAGCCCTGTTGAACATATTGCAACCAATTTGGAACAAGTAGAGAAAGAGCTGTAAGAGAAACTAGGTCATCAATTGTGCGAGAAGGAGCATCTTCCACCATATTGTCCTTACCCTTCTGGTAAGTGATCACATACGGATAACCCATGAGTTGGATAACCCATTGCAGGTGTGTTGGGGAGGAGACCCATTGTTCCAGAAAATTTTTCAGACTCGGGAGATCAGTCTTGATGTAGAAATAATTGCCTAATAGGTATGGCTACCACTTCTGTACTGCATGCAAAATAGCCATCATTTCCTGCTGAGAGGTAGATGTGGCTACATTCTTACCGGAAAGGTCTCTTGAAGGAAGCAAGCTCATTGGTTCAACAAAGATACCTGCATATCTATCCAAGGGAGTAGTGGAGACTGTTGATGGGTGCATCTGAATAGAATTAAGCTGAGCGATGACACCATGTGAATTCTTCTTAAGGATTTTTTCTAGGCGATGTGAACTGATGATGCAGAGAGACCCTGGGTGTAAGCCCCTAAATTTGTGTTGTGCCCCATTGACTTTAAACTGCATCCAAAGTTCAGCAAAATCCCATAAGATGGGGCCAAGTGTGCGTAACCATTGAACGCCCAAAACCACATCACATCCGCCTAAGGGCAAGGCAAACATGTCAGAGCGTAGGTTATAATCTTCCATAGAGATATGCACATTGTGACACTTCCCCTTGCAAGGTAAGGTGCCCCCATTGGCAACCATGACTTCAAAGTTGGAGCAAGGATGGACAAAACAATCATCCTGTTTGGCAATTCGAGGGTCAATGAAGTTATGAGTGCTACCAGAATCAATGAGTATGGTAAGAGGGAGCTTCTTGAAGTATCCCCTAACCCGCATTGTTTGTGGGGTGGTGACGTCGGTTACAGCATGGAGAGAGATCTCGGGTGGGTCGTCTTGAGATGGGGTGTCAACAGGCAGGTGTTGCATGTCGACCGGATCATCTATTGTATCTGTAGCTTCTTCACCAAGTTCTAAGGCAGGCGGAGAATCTACATTCAAGAGATAGAGCTTTTGTTGAACACATCTATGTCCCCGAGTGAATTTCTCATCACAATTATAGCAAAGCCCTTTTTCTCGGCGTGCCTGCATTTCTATTTCAAACAAATGCTTGATAGGAGTTGGTTGAGGAGCAGGTGTGATGGGAGGTCGTTGGGAACCCATATTTCTGAAGGGAACAAAGGTGGGTTTGGAGAGTTGTTGAGCTGCAATCTTGTCCTCGGCCAACTTAGCCAACCCTAGGACTTCCATCATTGTGTTGGGACAAAACATTTTGACCTCTGAGCGGATTTCATCCTTGAGACCACTGATAAAACAACTCCTGTAGAATTCATCAGACAATCCTTCTGTGTGATTGGCTAGTTTCTCAAATTCCATTTGATACTCTCTCACTGTGCCAGTTTGGTGAATTTTAGTGAGTGCTCCTGTGAAGTCATCAAAAGCACTAGGACCAAATCGTGGTAAAATGAGTTGGCAAAAATCTGTCCAGTTTGGCTCAGGATGAGCTTTGATGTACCAACGGTACCATTGAAGGGCTTCCTGTTCCAAATGAAAGGATGCAAGTGGAACTTTCTGAACATCAAAAGTATTATGCAGACTGAAATATTGTTCTGCTCGATATATCCATCCAGTCGGATCAGTACCATTGAAGCGAGGAAAATCAAGCTTTGGCCCACGAAAATTGCTAGAAGCAGAGAACCCGGTGGCTGCAAAAGATTCTGGCTATCTGGTATTGTTCATGGCTGAATGCTGTAGATGGAGGCTGAGAAATTTTTCATCCAGATCTTGGAGTTTGGTTTGGATGGCTGCCAGTGCTTCCTCCATGGTGTGTGCTCCTGCACAGGTGACAACCATAACCAAGTTTTTTTTTTTTACAGACTGGAGCGGCTACGGCTCAGAAGGAATCTGGAACAACGCCGAACGGCTAGATCTGGAATGGCTTGCAAAATGGATGTGAAACGGCGCAGCAGTGATCGACAATAGTTCAGCTGAAAGTAGATATGGACCCCAGGTATGTGCAGCTTCCTAACAGTTTAGGGTTTTCACTCGGCCACCAATGCTATCTGACGGCTTGCGTATTGGGGCAGTACCCCTCACTCCACGGCTCAGGTAAAACTGAGAACCTCTTTGCCACAAACGACAGCTCTTGGTTTACCTCACGGGTGGGAACTAGTCAATCAGGTAGGGGTCGTTGCCCTTTTCGCTGGAAGGTCCTCTCAATGGGCCAGCTACTTCGGGGTTCCTGTGGTACTCCTCACAATGAGTTTTAGGGCTTATGCCCAAGTACTTCCCACAGTTAAGCAGATGGGGATTATTCCCAAATCCAAACCTGCAACAGAAAAAATTTGGGCAGAAATTCCACCCAATGTTCAAAAACCAGATCTATATTGCTCAGAATCGCTATTATAGCATGTTTCCAGAACTGGAACAACCACTCTGCTTCTACTCACGAAAACATAATAGAAATCTGAGCACTCGGTCAAAATATTTTCTCGCCTCAATTTCCGCGGCCGTCACCGAAATTCTGAAAAATTGCTGATTTTAAATCCGCGATATCTCCACTTTTAGAACCCCAAATGAGATGATTTTTTTTTTGAAACTGCATATTTTTGAAAGAGGAATTCAGATATGCAATCAGTTTCTTCTGATTTTGTGCAGAAATTTTCAGAAATTGATCTGAAAGTCGCCGCCCAAAAAAAGAAAAAAAATTCCCACTTGTGCCAAGGAAAGTGCTCTGATACCAGATGTGATGTACCTGCAATAATTAATTAATGCAAATACATGAGATATCAGAAATACTAGAATAGAATCGCTTTTATATTGATCACGGGCCACTTCGAGGGGGCAACCTCCTTTGAGCAAGCTCAATACAATTAACTTCACGGTGCCTTCAATGACCTCAACACACACTTATATACTAAGTCTATGCCCAATACTATGATTCAAAACCATGGGACATATAATACTACAGGACGACTTACAAAGCATATGCGTCCAATACTATGGGTCAATACTATGAGCTAATATAAACTACGGATCAACAAATACTACGGGACGACTTACAAAGCATATGCGTCCAACAACAATATACTAACATAGTAAAGAGAAGGGTTGACATAGGTTCCTAACAGTAATCTTGATGGAGGTCTGATATTCCCATAGTGAGGAAAAGAGCATGTTATGCCAGTTGGACTTGTGCGTACCCACCATGCGTTGAATCATGGTTTTCAAGACCTTGTTGATGGCCTCTACTTGTCCGTTGGAATGTGGGTAGTAAGGGGTTGATTTTTTTGTGACGAAAATCCAATCTGGCACTCAATTAGTCTACCATGTGGTTCTGGAAGTGAGACCCATGGTCGGTGACTATGGCTTGTGGAACTCCGAACCATGAAATAACATGATTAAACATGAAGAGTGCTGCATTTTTTTCATCTTCATTGTACATAGGCATAGCCTCGACCCATTTAGTAAACTAATCCATGGCTACTATGATGTAACCATGCCCCCCAGCCGAGGTAGGCTTACAGTGCATGAAATCTATGCCCCATTTTGCAAAGGGGCCAACGGAAATAACCAAGTGTAAAGGGGCTAGGTCGGTGCACTTTTTGTTTGAAAATGCTGGCATGGGGGACATTTCTTAATGGCCTCGATACAATCTTTAAAGATGGATGGGCAGTAATATCCCACGTGTAGTATCTTCTAGGTTGTAGCCATCCCAAAGAGATGACCGCCAGAATCCCTAGAGTGATAGTCATTCAAGACGTGTTCAGCCTCCTCGTGTGTCAGACAACGTCGAAGAATAGAATCAACACCACGTCGATACATGGTATCGCTAATAATCAAGTAATACTTGGCGTGGTGACATATACGACGGCGATCGTCACGAGATAGTTGGGGTTGAACCATTGGGTTTGAAGATATAAGTTAATATCACCATACATGATCTAGATTTATGTGAGAACGAAATGAAAGGGCATATATATATATTCACATACACAGATATATGGCAAGAAACAAAGTGATACAACAAACTCAGATTCTATTAAATGAAGTAAATAGAACAAACTGTAAAATAAAAAAAAGTTAGAATGGTGGTTGCTATAACTCTTAGAAGAGATGTGACGGCTACGCTCATTCGTGACAAGCTGAATACAAAGAGAGGCCGAAAGGGCCTATCTATCATAAGCATGAGGGAAAGAATCCCAAACATCCAAAAACCTAACCCTAGAAGATGAACCATCATAAAGATTGTGGCGCCAAGGTGGTTAGTTGAACAACCAACTTCCCGGGGTCATAATTGTTGTCAGACCAAGATTTCCCAAAAAATGTCATTTAGGGCCTCAAAATGGCCCCAAAAGTTTGGGACCCAAAAAACTGTAGAAAAATAACAAGAAAACCGCCAAAATGAAAAACTATTTTGAGCCAGTGGAATAGGTGGGTGTCCACCTACATCCATTTGGATCATTCCTCCCTCCTTAGGAAGCAATGGTCTCCATTGCGTTGAGTGCCCCCATTAGGTGGTGAAACTTATCTTGAACTTGACTCTTGGTGAGCCACTTTCCTTGGTGAAGTAGTTGCCCTGCTTTGACAACTCGATATAGCTAGATCTTCTATGGGTGAGTTTGCTTAACCTGTGTGTCCATGATCTGATCAATGGTTGCTCTGTAGGTGTCAATTGCTTTTCCACCTCTGAGGTGTCCAACAATGGTGGAAAATATGGGCGAAGGAGCTCCACATTGAACACTGGGTACAGGCCAAGGAATGGAGGAATGCTTAGCTCAAAGGCATTGTCACCAACTTCCTTGGTGATGGTGTACAGACCATATCGAAGTGGATGAAGCTTGCGATGGGGTCCTGTGAGCCTCTCTTTCTACAAATGCAACCAAACCTTATCACCCATCTGGAACTTGTGTGGAACCCGATGCTGGTCACGTCGCTACTTGTAGTTAGTGTTTGCCTTTTCCAAAATTTCATGGACCTATTGGCGAATGTGCTGGATTCATTCAACAAATCTAGTGTCCTTATCATCCTGGGTATGAGCATGGGAATATTCCTCATGTGTGGATGCAATGGGAAGAGCTACATCGATTGGTGCGAGTGGTTAGAACCCAAGACACACTTGAAAAGGGTTGTGGCTGGTAGAGCTATGAAGGGCTCTATTATAGCTATGTTGAACATAAGGAAGGCTCTCATCCCATGTGTGGGGATGTTTAGAATTGTACATCCTCAGAATATGCACAATCATCCTGTTGACTACCTCTATTTGTCCATCGGGATGGGGGTGGAAGGTAGTTGATTTGGTGAGCTTGGTATCCATCAATGACCATAGGCTGGACCAGAAAGTGCTTAGAGACCTGCTGTCCCAATTTGAAATGATAGTCTGTGGCAACCCGAAATGAACCCAAACACGCTCGAAGAAGATCTTAGCAGTGGCTTCAGCAGAGATGTTCTTCTTGCAAGCTATTAGAATGGCCATCTTAAAGAAACGATCCACGACCACAAACACACAGTCATTTCCATGCTTGGTTGAAGGTAGTCCAGACATGTAATCCATGGAGATGGATTCCCATGGCCCATTGGGAGTGGGAAGAGGGGTGTACAACCCCTGCTTTTTTATGGAAGTTTTTCTATGGCACAGGCAGTGCAGGATATTATGTATCGACCGACGTCTTGTCGAAGCTTAGGCCAATAAAAATACTTTTGCAATATGGCCACTGTCTTTTCGGTGCCAAAGTTCCCTGCCACCTGACTGTAATGAGCTTCCCAAATCATCTTCGCACGCTCACTTGAAGGAACGCAAAGATGGCCCAGGTGACATAGCAAGCCTTCCTGAAGATGAAAGTCTGATATGGATGTGCCTGCACATAGGGCTCGATATATGGGAGAAAACTCAGGATCATTGCTATATAGTTGAGGCCACCCTGAGGTCTCATGGCCACAAGAGTGGAGCATTGTGGTAAGCACACCTACTGGATGCCGACTGAGGCAATCGGAGACTCGGTTGGTGCTTCCCTTCTTATATTTAATATTCAGGTGGAAGTGCTGCAAGTAAGTGGACCACTTCTAGTGGCGGTCATTCTGTAACTTTTCTTGGGTTTGCATGAATTGCAGGGGCTTGTGATCAGTGTGGATGACTGTCTCTTTTCCAAGGATGTAATGCTTCCATTGGCAGCAGGCTTGGACAATGGAATACATTTCATTTTCATAGGTGGGGTACTTGCGGACTGTGTCTGAAAATGTCTCACTGTGATATGCCACTAGATCTCCATGCTGAGTGAGGACTGCACCAACAGCATAGTCTGAAGCATCTGTTTCAATCTCAAAGGGTTCTTGTAGATCCGGTAAGGAAAGGACAGGTGCCGAACATAAGCATTTCTTTAGCTCCTCAAATGCTTGTTGATGTGGCTTGGACCAACTGAACTTGTCCTGAGATCCCCCTTTGGTCACCTATCTAAGGGACCAAGCAATATTAGAGAATCCCAACACAAATCTGCGATAGAAGTTGGCAAGGCCTAGGAAGCTACGAAGCTCTGTGAGAGTTGTTGGGGTTGGCCAATCACGGATGACTTAAAAATATTGGTTGGATCCACATGAACACCATGTCCATCCACAATGTATCCCAAATATTGAACCCTCTTCATGCCAAATGAGCACTTCTCTAAATTAGCATATAGCTTGTGCTGGTGCAAGCTGCTGAGGACTTGGTGGATATGCTGCAGATGCTCTGCCCATGTTATACTGTAGATGATAATATCATCCAGATATACAACCACAAAAGAGTTACTGAATGGCCGTATGATATCGTCCATCATCCTCATGAAAGTTGCTGAAGCATTAGTCAAACCGAAAGGCATGACCAACCACTCAAAAAGGCCTTCCCGAGATTTGAAGGCAGTCTTCCGAACACCAGTCTGCTCAATTGGCACTTGATGATAGCCAGACCTCAAATCAATATTGTTGAAATATTTGGTGCCCTTGAGCTGGTCAAGAAGGTCGTCAATACAGGGAATGGGATACCGATTTTGGACTGTAATCTTGTTTAGAGCTCAGTAATCAATACAGAGTCGCCATGTCCCATGTTTCTTCTGTACCAACACAATTGGGCTCCCACAAGGCGAGGAGCTAGGTTGAGGAACCCCTTTTGGATCGATTCTTGAATCTGGCATTTGATTTCTTCATTTTCCACGAGGGAACGCCTGTATACTGGCCCGTTAGGTAAAGGTGTATCAAGTGTCAAATCAATGGAATGCTTGATCGGGCAATGTATTGGCACCCCACTAGATGTGGTGAAGATGTCTTTGTATGCTTCCACAATCTTTTCCATTTGTTTATGCTATGTAAAGGGGTTCTGCATGGAGCTGGTTGATGTTGCTGCATTCTTTCGTTCACCTTCATAACGAACATGAAGAGGATGAATTTCCCTGTCTGGGAGATTACCTTCGTGCACTGCTTAGCTGTGATGAGGGAAACTGTAGAGGTGGGAAGTGTCTCTGGTATCCTATAGAGCTTCTTTCCCAAAGTAATACTGACACTACGAGGTCTAGACTCATACACATCATGACGTTTCCACATATATGGTTGTCCTAAAAGAACATCACAAAATTCAAGCGGGGCAACATCACACATTACCTCATCTTTGAAGAGCTTGATCCCATAGGAAAGGCGGCATTGTTGACTAACGCGGATGTCTCGTCCCTGGCTTAGCCAACCTATGTTGTATGGTTGGGGATGTGGAACTGTCGGAAGCTTCAATCTTTTGACGACCTCAGCCGAGATGAGGTTTTTTTGGCTACCACTATCAACAATGAAGTGTAGCGGAGTTCCTTGCACCCACAATTGTGAATGGAAGAGGCGCTCCCCTTCCTTTGGCTCTTCTGAATCTTCTAGTTGAATATTTGTAGTTGCGATGGTGGCACTAGGTTCCGCATCAATGATCTGCTTTCCCTTTTCTATCTCTCCATCAGGTTCTGAGTCAGAGTCTGGATTCGAGGATTTTGTCTCGGCCAACAATGATTGTTTTGAGCGGCACTCATTAGTTTTGTGCCAAGGGATCTTGTGGAATTCACACCACTTTCTAGTGTCCTTCTTTGATTTCCCATTACCCTTATTTTCCCGTGGCTTTGGATGGTTTTCGGGGCTTTGTCCATCCTTGCTCTATCCTTTTCCTTGTGAGTTGGGGTCACTTTTTCCAGGCTTCTGCTGCTGATTTGCATACCCAAAATCACGCTTATTCTTTTGCTTAAAATTCTGCTCGATCTTGACGGCGTATCTATAAGTTGCTCCTAGTGAGGATATGTCAAGGAAATCCATCTTTGTCTAAATGTACCTGTGCAGGCCGTTGCGATACTTTAGGACCAAGTGTCATTCGGAGTCTCGAATACCCAACTTGGAGCGCAGGGTATGGAACATGTTGGTAAAATATGGGACTGTTTGGTCCCTCTCCTTGCGAAGAACCTGCAATAATTAATTAATGCAAATACACGAGATATCAAAAATAACATAACTCAGAATCACTTTTATATTGATCACAGGCCACTTCGAGGGGGAAACCTCCTTTGAGAAAGCTCAATACAATTAACTTCACGGTGCCTTCAATGACCTCAACACACACTTATATACGAAGTCTATTCCCAATACTATGAGTCAAAACCATGGGACATATAATACTATGGGACGACTTACAAAGCATATGCGTCCAATACTATGGGTCAATACTATGGGCTAATATAAACTATGGATCAACAAATACTATGGGACGACTTACAAAGCATATGCGTTTAACAACAATATACTAACATAGTAAAGAGAAGGGTTGACATGGGTTCCTAACATCCCCTCTCCCTTAGAAAAATCTTTGTCCTCAAAGATTTGGTTGGGGAAATTGCTATAGAATCTGAAGGAGTGGTTCCCTGGTAGCATCCTCGGGTTGCATTTCGGGCCACTGATGCCTTTGGAGTGTCAGGGAGGATTGCTTGGAAGGTTGTAGACGAAGAAGAACCCTATCAGCTGCGTGGAAAGTGCACTCAGAACGGTGTTGATCGGCTTGTTGTTTCAGTCGAATTCTGGCCATGTGAAGATTGTCCTGTAGAATGAGAAGAATTTGATCACGGTTTTGAAGAACCAAATCAATTTCCTAAACTAGGAAGCTGCTAAGGGTGTATGGAAGAAGAAATGGCAGTGTCTATCCATAGACTGCTTCATATGGTGTCCTTTGAGATGTGGTATTGTACCACCATAGCGATTCCAGGAAATCCATAGAAATAGTTGGCCAAAGCTGTGTAGGGATGGGCAAGGGTTTGAGCAATCACGAAAGGAGTGTCATTTCACCCTTGTTGACCTGGAAAGTATCACAGTCAACCACTATCTATTGAATTGTCATTTTCAGTCCCTGCCAAAAGAAGTTACATTGTTCCTGGTCATACATTTTGAAGAACCCAGAGTACCGTGTTGATGAAGAAGCATGGAGTTCATAGAAGAGATAGCCCTGTTGAACATATTGTAACCAATTTGGAACAAGCAGAGAAAGAACTGTAAGAGAAACTAGGTCATCAATTGTGCGAGAAGGAGCATCTTCCACCATATTGTCCTTACCCTTCTTGTAAGTGATCGCACAGGGATAACCCATGAGTTGGATAACCCATTTCAGGTGTGTTGGGGAGGAGACCCATTGTTCCAGAAAATTTTCCAGACTTTGGTGATTAGTCTTGATGCAGAAATAATTCCCTAATAGGTATGGCTGCCACTTCTGTACTGCATGCAAAATAGCCATCATTTCCTGCTGAGAGGTAGATGCGACTAAATTCTTACCGGAAAGGTCTCTTGAAGGTGGCAATCTCATTGGTTCAGCAAAGACACCTGCATATCTATCCAAGGAAGTAGTGGAGACCATGGATGGGTGCATTTGAATGAAATGGAGCTGAGCAATGACACCATGTGAATTCTTCTTAAGGATTTTTTCCAAGCGATGTGAACTGATGTTGCCGAGAGACCTTGGTTGTAATCCCATTAATTTATGTTGTGCCCCATTGATTAAAAACTGCATCCAAAGTTCAGCAAAATGCCATAATATGGGGCCAAGTGTGCGTAACCATTGAATGCCCAAAACCACATCACATCTACCTAAGGACAAGGAAAACGTGTCAGAGCACAAGTTATAATCTTCCATAGAGATATGCACATTGTGACACTTGCCCTTGCAAGGTAAGGTGCCCCCATTGGCAACCATGACTTCAAAGTTGGAGCAAGGATGGACAAAACAATCAACCTGTTTGGAAATCCGAGGGTCAATGAAGTTATGAGTGCTACCATAATCAATGAGTATGGTAAGAGGGAAATTCTTGAAGTATCCCTTGACCTGCATTGTTTTTGGGGTTGTGACGCTGGTTATAGCATGGAGAGAGATCACGGGTGGGTCATCCTGAGATGGTGTGTTAATAGGCGAGTACTGAATGTCAACCTGATCATCTACTGTATCTAGAGATTATTCACAAAGTTCAGAGGCAGGAAGAGAATCCACATCCAAGAGATAGAGCTTTTGTTGAACACATCTATGTCCCCAAGTGAATTTCTCATCACAATTATAACAACGCCCTTTTTCTCGGCGTGCCTGCATCTCGGTTTCAGACAAATGCTTGATAGGAGTTGGTTGAGGAGCTGGTGAGATGGGAGGTCGTTGAGAACCCATATTTTGGAAGGGAACAAAAGTGGGTTTGGAGCACTGTTGGGTTGCAAGCTTGTCTTCTGCCAACTTAACCAAACCTAGGACTTCCATCATTGTGTTGGGACAGAACATTTTAACCTCTGACCGGATTTCATCTTTAAGACCACTGATAAAACAACTCCTGTAAAATTCTTCGAACAATCCTTCTGTGTGATTGGCGAGTTTCTCAAATTCTGCCTGATACTCTCTCACTGTGCCAGTTTGGTGCAGTTTAGTGAGTGCTCCCATGAAGTCGTCAAAAGCACTAGGACCAAATCGTGGCAAAAGGAGTTGGCAAAAATCTGTCCAGTTTGGCTCGGGATGAGCTTTGATGTACCAACGGTACCATTGAAGGGCTTCCTATTCCAAATGAAAGGATGCAAGTGGAACTTTCTGGACATCAAAAATATTATGCAGACTGAAATATTTTTCTACGCAGTATATTCAACTAGTCGTATCAGTACCATTGAAGCGAGGAAAATCAAGCTTCGGCCCACGAAAATTGTTGGAAGAAGAGAACCTGGAGGCTACAAAAGATTCTAGTTGTCGGTTACTGTTCATGGCTGAATGCTAAAGATGGAGGATGAGAAATGTTTCATCCAGATATTAGAGTTTGGTTTGGATGGCTGCAAGTGCTTCCTCCATGGTTTTTGCTCCTACACGGGTGACAACCAAAACCAAGAGTTTTTTTTTTTTTTTGGAAATGGATAGAAAAACACAAACAAAAGCTTATTTAGTAAAGGAAGATTCGGATTTGGGAAAAACTCGGATGGGTAATTGGGGTTTGACTAGGTTTTGGACACTTTTTTATGGACAAGGAAGCAAAAAATGGGGACTTCAGAAGCGGGGTGAAAGAATGAGAAAATTTGGTAGAGAGGGACAAACAAATAGAATTAGGAAAGGAACACAGTGGCAAAATTTGAAGGCGTTTGGGTGAAAATTGAACGAGTTATGGCAAACCCTAAAAATAGACAAATGTGGGATTTCTAGTCTTGGGAATTGGAATTTGGGATAGGGTCTTCAAGAATGAAATATGAAGAATGGGATTGCAGGGATGTCAGTGAAGTTTCAGGGAAAACAGAGTTGAAACAAGGGAGATATGGCCCAAAAACAGAATTTTATACTCTTTTTTTTCTTTTTCTTTTTCTTTCAGAAATGGATCAGCAACAGCGGCGCAGAAGGGATCCGCAACAGATGGATCTACAACGGCGTGGAAGGGATCGAAAATGGATGGATCTGAAATGATGACTAGATCTGGAATGACTTTCAGAATAGACCTAAAATGGCTAGATCTAGAGCGGAAGTAATTGGCAACAGTTCAGCTGAAAATAGATATGGACCCCAGGTATGTGTGGCTTCCTATCGGTTCAAGGGTTTCACTCAGCCACCAATGCTGTCTGACGGCTTGCGTATTGGAGAAGTACCCCTCACTCCACGGCTCAGGTAAAACTGATAACTGCTTTGCCACAAACAACAGCTCTTGATTTACCTCACGGGTGAGAACTAGTCAATCAGGTAGGGGTCATTGTCCTTTTCGCTGGCAGGTCCTCTCAATGGGCCAGCTACTTTGGGGTTCCTGTGGTACTCCTCACAATGATTTTTAGGGCTTATGCCCAAGTAATTTCCACAGTTAAGCGGATAGGGGTTATTCCCAGATCCGAACTTGCAACAGATGCGAAAAAACAATTTGGCATAAATTCCACCCAACGAGCCCAAGAAAGTGCTCTGATACCAGATGTGAAGAACCTGCAATAATTAATTAATGCAAATAAATGAGATATCAGAAATAACAGAACTTGGACTCACTTTTATATTGATCACAGGCCACTTCGAGGGGGAAACCTCCTTTGAGCAAGCTCAATACAATTAACTTCACGGTGCCTTCAATGACCTCAACACACACTTATATACTAAGTCTATGCCCAATACTATGAGTCAAAACCATGGGACATATAATACTACGGGACGACCTACAAAGCATATGCGTCCAATACTATGGGTCAATACTATGGGCTAATATAAACTATGGATCAACAAATACTATGGGACGACTTACAAAGCATATGCGTCCAACAACAATATACTAACATAGTAAAGAGAAGGGTTGACACGAGTTCCTAACACTCCTGGCGCAAGGTCGTCCATTTGGTGTACTGGTCATCATAGTTTCCGACAGGGTAGAATTATTCCTTAATGGCATCGACAAAATCCTCCCAAGTAGGGTCTGTTTTGAATAGTTCAAACTCATCTCTTGCATGCCTCTCGCAGTACCCATCCCACTAGTCTTTAATATGGGGAAGGGACTTAAGGAGCTCGGATGTGATCTTTTCGTTGTCGGAAAAATTTTGAACAAAGATGTAACCCTCTAATAGATTCAACCATTTCTCTAAAGCATCTGCATCTATCTTTCCTTCAAATATTGGGATGTCAAAGTTAACTTGTACCTTGAAGGGAGTCACACCCTTGAAATGGCTGCTCGTTGAAGGTGCATCCGTCGTCGTTGGCATCCTGTGAAGGATTTGTGCAAAATTATCCATCATCTCGTTCCTATGTTGTGTGAGGGATTCCTCGAGAAACAACTTAATAGGATCTCCTGCTCCATCATCTCTCTTTTCTTCTCCCGCCATGGGATCCTGCTTGGGTCAACGAGGAGGGTTTTCCCCAAGCTCAACTAGTTTGAGACCCAACTCTCGATATTCAGATATCGTCGGGGACATGCACTGATAAATCATAAGAGCATAAGGCTCTGATACCACTAATCCGGATTTACGTGAGAAGGAAATGAAAGAGCATATATATATTCACATACACAGATATATGGAAAGAAACACAGCGATACAACAAACTCAGATTCTATTAAATGAATGAAATAGAACAAACTATAAAATAAAAAGCAGCTAGAATGGTGGTAGCTATAACTCTGAGAAGAGATGTGACGGCTACGCTCATTCGTGACAAGTTGAATACCAAGAGAGGCCGAATTGGCCTATTTATTATAAGCATGAGGAAAAGAATCCCAAACATCCAAAAACCTAACCCTAGAAGATGAACCATCATAAAGTTTGCGGCCCAAAGGTGGTTAGTTGAACAATCAACTTCTCGGGGTCATAACTTTTGCATACAATCTCCGTTTGGAGTGCTCGGTATCCCATTGGAAAGATATATCCAAGGACTATGCCAAGGACCATAAAATATATGGGCTTTGTCGGACCAAGAGTTTCCAAAAAACGTCGTTTAGGGCCTCAAAGCAGCCCTGGAAGTTTGGGACCCAAAAAACCGTAGAAAAATAACAAGAAAACCGCCATAATGAAAAATTGTTTTGAGCTAGTGGAATAGGTGGGTGGCCACCTACATCCATCTGGATAAATACCATGGGTCAGACTTGCTGATGAGAAACAACGATTCATTAAGAAGGGAATCATTGGGCTCAGATCCTAAATTAACACGGGGAAGATCATAGATGAGCTCGGCAAACACCAAATACTTCTTAGAATTGGCCTTCTCGAAGAGGAGATTGAATTCCTGAAGTATCACAATCCAACGTGAATACTTGCCCCCGAGTACTTGACATGTCAAAATGTGGTACATGGGGTTCGATTTAGCGATAATGGTGGTGGTGCAGAGAAGTATATAATGACGTAACTTTGGGATGGCAATGAATGCCATGAGAGAGAGCTTCTCGACATGTGAGTAACGAGTTTCAGAGTCAATAAGACCCTTACTGAGGTAATAAATCACATGTTCCTCGACGTTGTTGTCCTCCTGGACCAAGACCATGGCGATCATGGTGGCAGAAGAGGCAAGATAAAGGATGTAATCCTTGTAGTAATTGGGTTGTTGGAGCACAGGGGCATGCGTAATGGAATGCTTCAGGCTATCGAAGGATTGTTACGCTTGCTCGTCCCATATGAACGGGATGTCCTTCTTTAGTAATCTCATATAGCCCTGTGTCTTTTGAGTGAAATTACAGACAAATTTCCATAGGTAAGTTTCCTTCCCTTGCAAACTTTGTAGTTCCGTAATGTCAATAGGAGGTGGGAGAGTGAAAATGGCTTCCACCTTCAAGGGATCAATGCGGATCCCATCCTTCAAAATGATAAAACCTAGGAGGCGTCCGGACTCGACACAGAAAATACACTTGCAAGGGTTCAGGTGAATGTTATAACACCTCCATCTGAGGATTACGGCTGTCAAATGATCGATGTGGAACTCACACTGCCACGAATGAGCAGGTAGATCATCAAGATAGGGTTCCACAAAGTCCTTCACATCATGAAAAGCGTACGACATGGCCCGCTGGAATGTGGCACCAGCATTTTTGATACCAAAAGGGAGTTTGCGATAAGAAAACATGTCCCAAGAGCAGATGAAAGTTGTCTTATGTTGGTCAGGCGGTTGGATCTCAATCTGGTTTTAACTGGAAAAGCCATCCATGAATGATAAGATGACACTCCCAACACAATTGTCTATGATATGATCGATAAAGGGAGTGGGGTAGTTTTCCTTAGGACAAGCCTTGTTCAAATCCCAATAATCGACACAGATGCGGATGGTGCCCTACTTCTTAGCCACGGGGACGATATTTGAGACCCATTCTATTAATGGAACAGGGTAAATGAAATCGGCCTTCAAGAGCTTTTCAATTTCTTCCTTAATCTCCACAGTTTTTCAAGGGTGTACCAATCGTAACTTTTGACGGACTGGTTTAGCATCGGGATAGGTTTTAATCTCATGCGAAATGATAGCAGGATCTATCTTGGGCATTTCCTCGTAGGTCCAAGAAAACACATCTCATAATTGCTTGAATAAGGTTGTGAAAGTAGTAATCTCTTCAAGGGAACATTTCTATCCTAAACGAATATGTTCCACTACACCAGGAGTAACTGATATGTCTATTGGAATGGTAGGTTCAATGTTCTCTAGGTTTCCCTCAGTGTCTGTCTGAAAAGTGAGTATCCGGGACTGGGGGAAAGGGTAGACATCCGGTGTGAAAATGGTGGTGATGCTATTCTCCATGGAACCTAAGGGGGATAGGAAAGACAACCGGTAGTGGAGGTCTTCCCACGGCGAGTCATCCCCGCTCATAATATCCATAATGGACTCGTCGGAATGAAAAGTACGGAGCAGATAATCTGGTAAGGATGACGTCCGTTGTAGAGAACAAGATATAGAGGCCACATCCAAGTGGTCCTATGGTGCTGACTGGATAGCCTCATAGGTGATTTCAATGAGTGAAAGAGGCATACTATCTCCAATCAAATGCATGGTGGCTTTGTCATGTATGAGCCATTGATCAGTGAGGTTGGGAAAAGAGGATATCATGTTCACTGTGGAAACATGGTGTTGGAATATTCTGTCACGTCCCCTCCCATTATACTAGTGCAATGGAGAGGATCGTGATCCCAAACCGGGCATCCAGCCCCATAAACTTATTTCATGAGCAATCACATACTAAATGGAGATATGAAGATGCATAAGGATTTTAAAAAAAACACAGCAGAAGTAATTTCAACTACTCATTCATTTCCCATTCAAGGTATTCATCCATTAAACAATTGAAAGATAGCACAAGAGGATACTTATCTTAATGAAGTAATCCCAAGCAACCAGCTATGCTTCTGCAACGTTCCACCCAACCGTAGGCCAGTGTGCTCCTTAATCTCTCAGCACCACTGCCACCCCCGAGCTGGGCACGATCTCCACAAGGAAAAAGGGGAAAACAGGCTCTCACATAGCCAAGGATATGCCAGAATCAGCCAAGCCAACTAGCAGTTGGGTTTCTCAGGCTGTTAAGAGGTGGGCAGGGGAGAATTACTAGGCTAGTGGCTCAACAATGGAGCTATGGATACACCATTGGCTCATCAAGCCAAATCTGCCCTCTTCCACTCTCGAAGCTCCTGCTCACAGGTTCAAATCCAAAACTGGATGCACTGAACAACAAAACCACAATTACTGGGCATGAGGAAAACGCTTTCCACAGTGGGATGCATGAGATGGGGTTTCAACCCACTCAGAAAAACGTGGGAACTCACGAAAACTAAATGGGGAGATGGGGAACAACCCTGGGAAACCAATCCGTTTTTAGAAAAACGTCCTTGGACATTCAGGGGCAAAAACGACCTCCATACAGTCCCCAAATCGTGGCCCTTTTCTCCCAAGCCACTGTCTATGCAAAAACGAGCTCCCAGGCATGGAAAAATGCAGGATTTGGATGAAAATCGTGTAGGGAAAGTCCCAGCTAACTCCAACTGCGTGAATGACTGAAGACTGCCTATTCCCCATGGCTTTGGGCACCATTTCGTGGGTGGTTTCTTGCCCCACAAGCAAAAACATGATTTTTCCAAGTTGATGGCTTACCCATGCACGAAAATGGCTTGCCCATACTCTTTCATTCCCAAGGCATTAACTGCCTTAACCAATTTCTTGGAAAAAAATTAAATGATTGGGTGAATGAGACAAAATGGGTATTGGTAGTTTATGGGTTTCCCCATTGACACATGGATTAATACCATTGGCTCAAGGGTTTAAATAATTTCCCTCCCTTTCCCTTGTAAATATCATGCCCCCATCTCTTTTGTTGCATTGCGTAGCTGGTTGTGGGTTTTGCATTAAAATTGCATATTTACATGATGTCCGATTTTACATTGTGCACTGCTAGCACAAGAACCATATGCACCTATTCTAATTGCCGATACATAAAACGATAAGTCAGTGGCGGGGCCTTGGCCTTGAGCTCCTCGCCATGACTAATTGACAATATTTACATCATTTACAATATTAATGCAATAGGGTCAAGCTGGGGACGTTACATTCCCCTCCCCTTGGAAGAACACCGTCCTCGGTGTTCCAACACTTCGGAAATAAATACCCACTTTACATATGTCCAAAATTCACAAAATGTGGTAGGTTTGTCCTGCAATTCACCCTTTACTTGGGTCTTTCAGGACTAAGTCCTTGGTCTTTACAAGCTGCTTTTGTTGGCTAGGACCCTCTAGCTCTGCATGAGGACGTCGTTCCACAACAATTCCTTCTTTTCCTTTTCCCTCCAACTGGCCCACGAACTTGGAGAATTTACGGTTGTTGTCCTCTTGATATTCTTTTGTTGGGCAGTCACGGAGGCAATGATTTCCTCCACATCCCCAGCATTTCATTAGCGGCTTTACCTGTTCCCGATCCATTTCCTCTGAGTCTTCCCACCTGGAACGTTTCTTACTCGGACAGTTGGATGAACACTTCTTCATTGATCCACTTTCCTTTCCCTTGCTGATTGCTCCCAGAATGCTTTTCACTTCTTTTTGCAGACGAATAGAGTCCTGCAAAGCTTCATGGTTTCTCTCATTCTATTGCCTCTATAGCTTGAGCATCTCCCCAAGATTCTCTTGGGTCCTGGCAATTGTTCGAAGAAGACTTTCAGCCAACTCTAATAGCCCTCGGTCTGCTGCCATGGTCAATGGGCACAACTGAACACACTTTGCTTACTAGCAATACTTTCTTGTGCCGGTCGCAACCAATTGTTTCACTTTCTTACCTGTGAAATTCATCATGGGAATTCTTTGTTAGGACAAGCATAACATAAACATTTAGGATTAGTCAATTATTTTCCTAATTGACATGGAATGTCCATGCTTTATTCATGGGACTTCCATACTTTTCATGCTTTCCCAACATACACATGAACCCATTCATGTTCATCTTTTCACAGGAAATTTACTACTTCAGCATTCACAATTCATCTCAAGCAATTACACACAATCTATTTTCAGCCATGATATGCACTCCACAATCTTGTTTTATAAATGCATCAATCAAAAGGAAAGAGAAGAATAGGGGTTTCTCCCTCTTAGTCTTGTTATATTATGGAGCTACACCATCACTGTGGTTTCATGCTCCTTAGTCTCTTTCACTTCAATGTGAATGCTTTGAATTTCCTTTCTTGGCTATGACACTTAGTGTCTAAGGTCTGCATATAGATTTCAACCAGGGAACCCTTCCCCATGGTCGCTTACAGAGCCTTTGGCTGCTAGGACCCACATAGTTCCACTAGCACCATCTTTCATTACTGCTCATACTGAGCTTTTTAGGACGGTCACATGTCCACATGCATCTTTAGGATGCCTTCATAGTCCTTGCTTCCAGCAATACCTACATTCAAGCATTGAATTAATTCGCATGTTTAGTTCATTTTCATAGGGTTTTTCTCTAAACAAAAGTTTAGGAATTCATAACCAAATCATATACACACGTATATAAGCAAGAAGCTACAAGGTAATGAAATACTTATCTGCATTGGATGTCTTTACTTTATTCCACGGGATCCTTCTTCGCTTTCCAAGCATTGGATTTCCCGTGGATACAACCATGAATGTTGGGTCAGCATACAGGCTACTCCACAACCATTCGAATAGGCAATGCCAGGCCAGTACGCCGACTAGTTTTATCAATTGTTTTAAGGGGTGTTGGGCCAGCGTACATGCTGCTTTACCATATCAAGTGGTTAATGCCCAACTAGTCACTCTCTGGACTTATCAAGAACTTTATAGCGTTCAACCAGCTACTCCCTGGATTTCTTAATAATTTATATCGCCCACTCATTTACTCTCTGGATTTACCAGCAATTTATAGTCTTTCAGGGTCTTTCCTTCCTGCAACGACCAAGGTTTCCAACAAAGAAACAATAGTGTATCAGCTTAGCTGTTAAAAGATTTATACCCGTAATCTTCATTATTCCAAACAAGACATAAATGAAACGAATACTTATCTGTATTGTGCGTTTCCCCTCTGGTCCACAGGATCCTGCTTCGCTTTGTAAGCCTTGGGATCGCCTATGGACTTGGATATAGTTAATGCTTAACCAGTACACCTCCCCATCGGCTGGATTTACCAAGCATTTGGTGGTGCCCAACCAGTCCCATACCTGGTTGGCCCTCTCCAATGTCGAGCCAGCACATTCGTCTAGGTCATCGACCAATGGAAAGAAACTGCGCCACCGACCATCATAGGTCAAGGCTCTACTATGGATCCATAGGTATCTCAGGGTTTCCAGTCAGTCATTGGCGCCTGCCCTCCCACTGCTGACCCAATAGAGATTTCAGGGTTTTCAGTCAGTCATCGGCGCCCGCCCTCCCACTGTTGACCCAATAGGCATCTCAGGGTTTTCAGTCAGTCATCGGCGCCCGCCCTCCCACTGCTGACCCAATAGAGATTTCATGTCTATACCAATGCCACCACACCTTCTTGCACCATAACCCTTCACACACATCGGCTCTTCATTTATACAAGGACGCCACTCCTTCTTTTGTGCAATTCGGTGGTTCCTTTTAGGAACTTTATAGGTGACTTTCTTGACTGCAGGTGAACATGACCCCTACTCACACAAGGATGCTGCCTTCTCTTATTACACAGCTCTTCGGGCCTTTCCATCCCTTCTGGTAATATTTCACGTGAGCATAAAAAGGTTTCCAATTCCCATACAGTCTCCTTGCGTACCCTTCTTCACTTTGCCCTTGAATGTGCACTATCAATCTGCATCTGTGTAGGCTGACAATACAAGAAGGATAAGCAAGCTCATCAGTATGGTTGTTCAATTCTTAACCATATTCCATATCATTCACTACCAAGTATTGAAACACCAGGAATGCGTCCATTCCCTTAGGGTGTAGTCAATATTGGAAACCCTATCATGACCCAGCACTAGAAAAGGTGTGCACCCCCCTTTCCGATGTGCGCCATGTAGGCCCTAATCATACTCAAGCAATCTGCAATGATATAAATAAGATAGAGCATGCTCTGCGTATTAACCCTAATAATTTAGACATGCATGTTCTTGTCTAGGGTCACGGAATACTCATTCAGTTTGCAGATTTGTCTCACATGCCTTCTGGGCATAGCTTTACCATCTCACTTTCATGGTTTACCGTCATGCGGTTTGGCTGAGATATTATCAATGGCGTTTCACCCGAAACCCATTTCCAAAGCATGGGGTCTTTCCCATCTGGTTTGGCTTCTGCAGGCCATCACACATGATCTTCCTGCAATGTGTCATCCTGGCACATTTTAGCAAATAGCCAAACCGTCAGCAACATTTAGCAATAAGCTTCATATACGATTGTTCCATAACCAATCAATAGCATTCATAAATAAATTCAATATGAATTTACAATTCTATCTCCTACAGAAATTAGTTTTCTTATCCATGAGGCTATCCTCATATTGTTTGGCTCCTGTAAGGGACACCACTCTGCCCGTTATGGCCTTATGCCTGCTACCATACATGAGCATCCACTTACAGCATGTCCTCCTGACGCATTTTCATATAAGCCAAACAGTCATTAGCAATTATTAGCAAAATTTCAAATCCGAAATATTTACCAATCTGGTATCTACAACTGTTCTTATTAACAGAACTTAGAGCTCTCAACCATGAGAACCTTCTCATAACCCTTGGATTCGGCATGTGGTAGATCCCGGTCTCTACTATGGACTTATCCTCATTGCCATATGTAAGACCTTCCTACCGAAAACTGAAACTTCAATCAGCCAAACACGTTGTGAGTATCTATGCACATAATCATTCATTGCCATAACAGTCACTGAAGTGATCTCAGAATTATAACACTCAATAATTCAAACACCTTCAACTGTTAACATTTGAAATGCAACAAAATATATACACTTCTATATATGCATCATTATCACAATTCATCAATTCATCAATTATCATGATTGGGCTCTTCATGCATTTACTATTCTGCATTCATAACATCTCATGAAATGATCCTAGAATTATCATCAATTCATCATTTCATTCATTATTTGTTTTGCAATAACATATGCATTCATACAATGCATCACAAGATTTATAAAATCTCTTAATGCTCATCTACTCAGTGCTACTTTGCATTGTTTCATGAGTACTATGCATTCAAGCATATTATGATTGAAACATGACTATCTCATATATCTTGCATTTCCATAATCAGGACCACCAGTCCTCACTTGATTTGGTTATCAAGCACATAACAATCATACACATGGCATGATACAAATTCATATGAATGCATTGATATTTCTAAACGGTCATAGGGTGTAAGGATCATTTCCTTCACTAACCCACACCTCACCAAGCTTGGTAGGTTAACAGTCCCAAGTGGTATTTAATATCATATGCAAACTATCTCAACATAACTCATACATAGTTGAAGGGATCTTACCAAATCCTTTTTCAACATTCATGCCATTTGGAACCAATAACCATTACCTATATGGTCACCATTAACATTGTCTGATGTTACCTGATCAGTTGGCCTCTTACCAAGGCTGCTCAGTCCTTTTTCCAACTTTATGATCCTAGACTCGTTGCACCATCCTTTCTGCATAAGGTTGTTGGCTTTATGCAACAACATCCTCAACACATTTAGCCATGATCTTTGTTATCTTTGGTCCTACAACCAGTACCAACATCAATAGTGATTATCAACCACAATATTCTCCATTAGTGGTTCATTGCATATGTAGACTTCATTATTCTACCAATACGCAATATCCCATTTATGCAAAAGCATTTCTATATGCACTATGCAATGTTTGTTAGGATGCCATCTAGTGCATATACATCTATGTAATTCTTTACATTTTTAACATTTTTATGCCATATGACAATTTCATAATTATAAGTATGATAACAAACAGAGGTTTAAGAAATTCTTCCCTTAAGGATTTTAGGTTTCCGTGGTTTGTAGTGTTTGAAAAGGTATTTGGATGATCCACGGTGGTCATTTTCGTAGTCGACGTTTCGAATCCCAAGCTGGATTCATCATCACGACAGAATATGTTGTAGGAAGTTGCTCATCTGCATATAAATAGTTAGAGATGCCTTCTCATCTTCTCGTCTTTTCATCTTCTACATCTTCATCTTTTCACATTCAACTTCAACTATGATGTTCTATAAATTCTCCAATTTCTCCCATTTTCCTCTTCGAATTCTAGAAATCATTCAAAAATTATTCATTCATACAAGTTCAACTTAATAGAAAGATAATCAAACAAAATAAAAATCATTATTGAAATAATGATTATTAAAACCTTTACTAATGAAATAATGCCACTATATAATAATAAAGGTCTAGCTAATTAATAATTGATAAATAATAAAATCATTAAAAGACCTTCACAATAAAACTGTATAGTTTTTATTTCTCAAAATCAACCAGTCATATTAATAATCAAATATTAATAATAATTATTAATGGTCCAAATGATTATTAAAAACCTTTACTAATGAAATAAAACAATTATAAAACAATAAAGGTCCAATTAAAGATTAGCTAACTAATTAATAATTGATTCTTAATACTAGATTAGCTAACTAATTAATAATTGATTCTCAATAATAAAATCATTAAAAAGTATAATTAAATGACCTTCACAATAATAAAATAAAACTATATAGTATTTATTACTCTAAAGGTCTCACAATCAACCAGTCATACTAATAATCAATTATTAATAATTATTAATGGTCCATATATAACCAATGAATAATTGAATGAAAAATTGAATGAAAAATTCATGATAGTCCTCATACCAATAAAAACTCACCGATGAAATGGATAAGACGAGTCGGAGGCTAGTGATACTCATCACAGAAAGTGCTAGTTATAGAAACATACCTGGTTTTATCCATTACCTTCCTTGTTTACCAGAGGTAGCCATCTCTCGCTTATTTCAAGTCCCCCGTCTCTATTTAGGTTGTTCGGGTGCTTTATGATTTCCAAGGCCTCTCTCACCCTTCGTTTGTAGTAGTGGTCCTCCACCGCGAGTACCTCCGCGTTTTCCAAGCAGACCTGGTGTTTTGTTTTGAGGGAATGCTCTGCGAGTGCGGAAGTGTTTGCCCTCTCTCTTCTTATGTCCGCCCCATGCTCTTTCAATCTAGTTTGAAAAGATCGACCTGTCTCTCCTATATAGCTCTTTCCACATGAATAGTTTACCTTATACACCCCCTTATACTAGTGCCAATCAACCTTGTCTTTCACCGACCTCATTTTCTGTCTAATGGTTTCCATAGGTTTGAAGGCAGTCCAAACTTCTTTTTTCTTTAACACCCTTGCAATTTTGTCGGTTACTCCTTGGATGTAAGGGAGGAAAGCCTTGCGAGTCTTCCTCTCCTTTGTGTGTTGAGTCTAGTTTTCTGCTTTCTTCATTGCCTTATGGATGTCCTTGTTCTTGTATCCCAGGTTACTGAAGATGGTGGTTAAGTGGTCTTTCTCTTTTTCAAGATGCTCCTTGTCAGATAAGCGGAAAGCTCTCATGGCCAAGGTATTGATTACCCCAATTTTCTGAGAGGGGTGGTGGTGTGAGTGAGCGTGAAGGTAATTTTCTGAGTGGGTTTTCTTTCTGTAGACACCATGGCTTAGGGTTCCATCTTCATTTTTCTTTATTAGCACATCGAGGAAGGGGATGCTACCATCTTCTTCAATATCCATAGTGAACTTAATGTCCTCCGAGAGTTGGTTGAGATGCTCATGAAATTTGTTTAGCTCGTTAATCCCATGGGGCCATCTCACATTGGTATCGTCCACATACCTTTTCCACCTTGCGGGTTGTAAAGGGAACAAGTGAAGGGCTTTCGTTTCGAAGTGTTCCATAAAGATATTAGCCACAATTGGTGACAAAGGGGACCCCATTGCCACCCCCGCTAGTTTGCTCATAGAATTCACCTCTGAAGCTGAAGAAGGTGGATCGGAGGCATACTTCTGCCAGCTTTGCAGTATCTGAATCCGCTACTTCGAATAACACCTGCACTGCTTCATTGAGGGGAATTTTGGTAAATAGACCCACAACATCAAAGCTTATTAGTAAGTCATGTGCGTCTAATTTTTCCTCCTTGATGATATTAATGAAATCCTTGGAGTCTTTGATAAACGAGTCTGTATTCCCCACTAGTGGGCTTAATAAACTGGCTACATATTTGGCGAGGTGGTAGGTTGGGGAACCAATTGTATTCACAATTGGTCTAAGAGGAACCCCTTCTTTGTGAATCTTTGGCAAGCCATAAATTCTGGGCGTGATCTCGTTGCCAGGCATGAGGCGTTTTTTAATCCTCTCTTCAATGCTAGATTCTTTAATGGCTTTTCTTACCTCTTTCGTAACCCTAGAAATTGGATTTCCAGGTAACTTTTTATAGCTGCCACTAGTTTCCAGGTGTTCTATCATCTTCTTGTTGTAGTCCTCTCTGTTCATCACCACCGTGGCTCCTCCTTTATCTGCCTTGAGTACCACAATCGCTTCATTATTTTTCAGGTTTCTGAGGGCTCTACGCTCATTTTTGCTCAGGTTATCTCTTGGGAGCTTGGCTTTTTTCAGGATCATTGCACAGTCTAGTCTCACATCCTCCTTGTCTTCTTCGGAAAGTGTTTGGATGCTGTCCTCCACGCTACAGATGAGTATCACTAGCCTCCGACTCGTCTTATCCATTTCATCGGTGAGTTTTTATTGGTATGAGGACTATCATGAATTTTTCATTCAATTATTCATTGGTTATATATGGACCATTAATAATTATTAATAATTGATTATTAGTATGACTGGTTGATTGTGAGACCTTTAGAGTAATAAATACTATATAGTTTTATTTTATTATTGTGAAGGTCATTTAATTATACTTTTTAATGATTTTATTATTGAGAATCAATTATTAATTAGTTAGCTAATCTAGTATTAAGAATCAATTATTAATTAGTTAGCTAATCTTTAATTGGACCTTTATTGTTTTATAATTGTTTTATTTCATTAGTAAAGGTTTTTAATAATCATTTGGACCATTAATAATTATTATTAATATTTGATTATTAATATGACTGGTTGATTTTGAGAAATAAAAACTATACAGTTTTATTGTGAAGGTCTTTTAATGATTTTATTATTTATCAATTATTAATTAGCTAGACCTTTATTATTATATAGTGGCATTATTTCATTAGTAAAGGTTTTAATAATCATTATTTCAATAATGATTTTTATTTTGTTTGATTATCTTTCTATTAAGTTGAACTTGTATGAATGAATAATTTTTGAATGATTTCTAGAATTCGAAGAGGAAAATGGGAGAAATTGGAGAATTTATAGAACATCATAGTTGAAGTTGAATGTGAAAAGATGAATATGTAGAAGATGAAAAGACGAGAAGATGAGAAGGCATCTCTAACTATTTATATGCAGATGAGCAACTTCCTACAACATATTCTGTCCTGATGATGAATCCAGCTTGGGATTCGAAACGTCGACTACGAAAATGACCACCGTGGATCATCCGAATACCTTTTCAATTCTTCCCTTTTCGATCCCTCATCGTGACATGGAATTCCTCTTCCATATCCTGCAATTGTAGAAATTGCCCATATTGACAACAAAATTTGTTTGTCAAAACAGCCGTTGGCACTCTTCTGCACTAAATATCTATGATATATGTAGACCTCCTTCAAACTCTGGTCATGCATCATTGTTCCTTGCTGGACAAGCTTTCCAATGCCTATCTTCATGCTCCATTGTGACATCAGGTGTGGGAACTGCATCCTTTCAAAAATGACAACTTTCACTCCCATTCTGCACATTTTACACAGTTGCATTATATTCTCAGAAATTCACAAATTTCTTCATGCATGTGGGAAGAATGCCATATTGACAATTCGTCAAACCACAACAAAGACACATGAGGGGAAAAAGAAAGGGGGTCAAGGGGCGGTTCGGGTGATTTTCGGCTCGCCTCCGTTGCGGGGCAGTTCGGCGACGGCTTCCGCAACTGCGGAGCAGTTCGCCGAACGCTTCCGCAATTGCGGAGCAGTTCGCCGAACGCTTCCGCAATGGCGGGGCAATTTGCCGAACGCTCCCGCAATTGCGGAGCCATTCGGTGAAGGCTTCCGCAACTTCGGAGCCATTCGCGGAATGCTTCCGGGTTTCGGGGCGGTTTTCGGAATGCCTTTGCGGAAAGACTTGCGGAACGCTTCCACAGTTGCGAAACGATTCGCTGAGGTCTTCTGCAGTTGCGGAACGATTCGGCGAAGTCTTCCATAGTTGCGGAACGATTCGCCGAAGTCTTCCGCAACTTCGGAACGGCTCGCCGATCTCTTCCGCGTTGCGGAAAGACTCGCGGAATCCTTCCGCAATTTCGGAAGAGAATTCCTTCCGCAAATTTCGGAAGAGAAATCCTTCCACAATTTCGGAAGAGAATTCCTTCCGAAAAACTTCCCTTCGCAAATTTTCGGAAAAATTCTCGGAACGCTTCCGAAACTTCAGAACGATTCGCCGAATGCTTCCGCAGTTGCGGAAGGCATTCGGGAATTCTTTCCGAAACAGTCTTTAAACAGTCCTAAACAAAATTTTCAAAAACAGACTTAAAACAAAATTTCCAAAAACTCATAAGACAACAATTTTCTTGTAATTGCCTATCAGATTTGGCCCATAGAGGCCCAATGCTGCAACGCAGCTCTGATACCATTATGTCACGTCCCCTCCCATTATACTAGTGCAATGGAGAGGATCGTGATCCCAAACCGGGCATCCAGCCCCATAAACTTATTTCATGAGCAATCACATACTAAATGGAGATATGAAGATGCATAAGGATTTTAAAAAAAACACAGCAGAAGTAATTTCAACTACTCATTCATTTCCCATTCAAGGTATTCATCCATTAAACAATTGAAAGATAGCACAAGAGGATACTTATCTTAATGAAGTAATCCCAAGCAACCAGCTACGCTTCTGCAACGTTCCACCCAACCGTAGGCCAGTGTGCTCCTTAATCTCTCAGCACCACTGCCACCCCCGAGCTGGGCACGATCTCCACAAGGAAAAAGGGGAAAACAGGCTCTCACATAGCCAAGGATATGCCAGAATCAGCCAAGCCAACTAGCAGTTGGGTTTCTCAGGCTGTTAAGAGGTGGGAAGGGGAGAATTACTAGGCTAGTGGCTCAACAATGGAGCTATGGATACACCATTGGCTCATCAAGCCAAATCTGCCCTCTTCCACTCTCGAAGCTCCTGCTCACAGGTTCAAATCCAAAACTGGATGCACTGAACAACAAAACCACAATTACTGGGCATGAGGAAAACGCTTTCCACAGTGGGATGCAGGAGATGGGGTTTCAACCCACTCAGAAAAACGTGGGAACTCACGAAAACTAAATGGGGAGATGGGGAACAACCCTGGGAAACCAATCCGTTTTTAGAAAAACGTCCTTGGACATTCAGGGGCAAAAACGACCTCCATACAGTCCCCAAATCGTGGCCCTTTTCTCCCAAGCCACTGTCTATGCAAAAACGAGCTCCCAGGCATGGAAAAATGCAGGATTTGGATGAAAATCGTGTAGGGAAAGTCCCAGCTAACTCCAACTGCGTGAATGACTGAAGACTGCCTATTCCCCATGGCTTTGGGCACCATTTCATGGGTGGTTTCTTGCCCCACAAGCAAAAACACGATTTTTCCAAGTTGATGGCTTACCCATGCACGAAAATGGCTTGCCCATACTCTTTCATTCCCAAGGCATTAACTGCCTTAACCAATTTCTTGGAAAAAAATTAAATGATTGGGTGAATGAGACAAAATGGGTATTGGTAGTTTATGGGTTTCCCCATTGACACATGGATTAATACCATTGGCTCAAGGGTTTAAATAATTTCCCTCCCTTTCCCTTGTAAATATCATGCCCCCATCTCTTTTGTTGCATTGCGTAGCTGGTTGTGGGTTTTGCATTAAAATTGCATATTTACATGATGTCCGATTTTACATTGTGCACTGCTAGCACAAGAACCATATGCACCTATTCTAATTGCCGATACATAAAACGATAAGTCAGTGGCGGGGCCTTGGCCTTGAGCTCCTCGCCATGACTAATTGACAATATTTACATCATTTACAATATTAATGCAATAGGGTCAAGCTGAGGACGTTACATATTCTCCCCATCATTTTCCAGTTTTGCATGCATCCAGTCATTTGCATGCATCTAGTCATCATCATTGTGAACCTCCTAGCTCCTAGAGCTTGGTTCTAGCTCTCTGCAGCCTATCTACAACCCCCAGGGGGACTCCTACCTACCAAAGGAACCCTTCTTCATGGCAAGTGTGCCTTTCTCACCTACCACAGCCAGTTAGGCGCCCTTCTCACCTACCAGTCAGTTATCACTCAGTTCTTCCTTGATTTAAGGCTAGATTGACTCCCCCACTAACTGTTTCACTCTGATGGACCTCCACTGAGACTAGTCTTCCCATTTTGACTCCAGTTAGCTCCTCATGTGCCCTCCATTTAGCCTCCTTCATTCAGTTCGTTCCTACCTCACTGAGTTAGACTCTTCATGCGCCCTCCACTGAGCCTCCTTCATTCAGTTAGTGCCTACCTCACTCAGTTAGACCCAGTTGACTCACTGTTACCATTGATGATTGATACATTGATTGGATGATGACTCCACTATCATTCAAGCCACACTTTGAGTTAGAAATTCGAATGCCCTACTTGGCCTATTCGAATCCTATATGATTCCATCTTCATGGCTATTGTATTCATTCACTTACATTCTTATTCATTGTATAATACTGAGATATTGTTCTATTCTACTGTGTTTATGAGTCATCATTGAGTGTCTCCTTCTATTCTTCTTTGCAACATATTTGTGAGTTTGATTGTGAGTTGCTATAGCTTCCAAATCCCTTGTATATTCTTACATGGTATCAGAACAGGAAGCAGCTATTCGAATTGCAGCAGTTGCAGCATTTCTTTGAGCAGCTGTCTTTCACTTGTGCACCAGAAGCCTCTGAGTTTCCACAGCAATTCTTGGTGCTATTACTTGATTTCATTGGATAAATATAGTGAGGTCTAGCCAGGTGTGAAGGACTTATTTCATGTGCCAAGTGTCCTTAAGGTAGTGTTCAGTCGAAGTGTAGCATTCTCCATCAGCACTTCTTTTATTGTTTTGCAAGTTTATTCACTTGCTCGGAAACTTCTTCAACTATTCGACTTTCTCTGTTCAGATGGATCTAAAGCTTACATCTTCCAACTATGTTGAGTGGAAATCTAAGATGGCTCTCTTCATGAGATCCATGAGCTTCACCCGAATACTCAACGGAACGATGGTAGAGCCTCTCAGTGCAGTTGAAAATTTCAAGTACTTGGATCGGCTTGATGAAGCAATTGGTATCCTCCTCCTCTTAAATTATGATGAACTACACTTTCATGTCATCGATCTTACATCTCTGAAATAGGTGTGGGACAAGCTCAAATCTCTCTTTGGGCCCAAAGATGATATGGAAGCACACAAATTGGAAAATGAGCTCATATGTTTGAGTCCTAGCAGCTTCGATTCTATCAATGCCTTTCTCACCAAGCTCAAAAGCTTGATATCATAGTTGAACAGATATGAGATAGTGAGGGAAGATAAGCAGCTTATACTTACTATTCTCTCAAAGTTGGGGGCAAATTTTTCAGTTTTTTGTCTCTACTTTCCACTCATCTAGGTTGTCCATTCCAAGATGGAAGTTTCCCTCATTTGATGATTTCACACAATCTCTTACTCAAGAGGAAGAGAAGTTGATTTCAATAGGAATGATCATACCCAATTGGATTCAGCCCTTATAGTTGCAGAGAGAGCGAATGATATAGGAAAGCTAGAGATTCCTTGTGATACAAGGCCTACACACCATTCAGCTAGAGCTTCGTACTCTAAGAAGGCCAAACATTCTAAAAAGGGAAAGACATAGTGCACATACTGTCATAGAGGGCCTCATCCTGAGAGTTCTTGCATGCGAAAGGCCATTGATTTGATGGCTAAATTACTTGAAGAAAACAACCTTCTTGTACTAGCATGTGTAAGGAAGAAGGATCCTGATACTGATTCTTCTAGATCCAAAGGCAAAGAGAGTTGTCATGCTCTCACAAGAGTTACATCAACTAGTTCTTCTCTCGTCATAGATTCAAGAGCATCTTTCCATATGGCTTACTCAAAAGATCTCTTGTCTAGTCTCAAAAGCTCTACTGGTCATTCCATTAGTTTGGGCAATAATTCAGTTGTCACATCTCAAGGGATAGGAAGAATTGATGTTGATCATGGTCACTTTTCAGATGTGCTCTATGTTCCTTCTCTTGCAGCAACTGTTCTTTCAGTATTTCAACTGACTCATACTGGAGAGCCCAAAATAGTGATCTTTATTCCATATGAGGTCGAAGTACAACACATGATTTCAGGGGAAGTCATTGCAAAAGGAGTTGCAAATCAAAAGACAAAACTCTATGATTTTTCACACTTCTTACCTATATCAAAGGAGTCTACCCTTCACTCTTCTACTCATGACATGCGAATGCTGGATCTAGATTCACAAGAACCTAAAGATCCAGCACCTATTGGTCCATCTCCTATGGACCTCTATTACTCATCTGACCTTAATGAAGACCTCATACATGTCTTGGAAAAGCTTCATGGCATCAATTTTTTTGGATATGTTCCTCGTCCGAGTGATGATGAAGATGAGCCTGTTTTACTTACTTCTCCTCATGAGATATCAAAATCAGAGTTTGCATGTGAGGATGAGCCAATTTTACTTGCTCCTCCACTTGAGATTTCAAATTCAGGGATTGGATGTGATGATACATCTTCACATGATATTGCAGACAGATATGAGAGAATGCTAGGTCCAGATCCACAAGAACCTGAAGGTCTAGCAACTAATGAAGGAGATGAGCGAATGGGAAATCCAGATCCACAAGAACCTGAATATCTCTAACCTATTTTTCCTACTCTTCTTCAAAGGGCATTCACTAGTTTCAGATCAGCCAGATTAGAGTCTCAGCATGGGAGGTTTCACTCTTCCTTCTTTACTGATCCTCTTCTTCGATGGGAAACCACTGATTCCCGATATGCCAGGTTAGAATTTTCACATCTAAGGATTCATCCTTGTGAAATTCCTGATCCATTTCGGATGTATAGATCCCTCTTTGAGAAAGGAGGACACTTACCTCCTTAGGGGTGAGAGATTTTATGCTTCCCTGCCATCCTTCAGTCTATTTTGAGGGAGGGATTTCTTCCCACTGGGTTTTCCCTCTTTCCTCACTTAGTTTATTTTAGATTGATTGTACAGGGTGACCTTTGGTCTCAGTAACCTGGGCCCTGTCTTACTGTTTTTCAGGGTGAACTTTGGTCTTAGTCACTAGGGCCCTATTCTTCAGTTATTTTCTCATAGTATAGCTTGCAGTGGGGTGTTGGAATATTCTCCCCATCATTTTTCATTTTTGCATGCATGGATGCATTCTGCACGCATCTAGTCATCATCATGGTGAACCTCCCATTCCTAGAGCTTGGTTCTAGCTCTCTACAGCTTGTCTACAGCCCCCAGGGGTCCTCCTACCTACCTAAGGTGCCCTTCTTCATGTCAAGTGTGCCTTTCTCACATACCATAGCCAGTTAGGTTCCTTTCTCACCTACTAGTCAGTTATCACTCAGTTCTTCCTTGATTTAAGGCTAGATTGACTCCCCCACTAACTATTTCACTCCGATGGACCTCCAGTGAGACTAGTCTGCCCATTGTGATTCCAGCTAGCTCCTCATGCGCACTCCACTAAGCTTCCTTCATTCAGTTAGTGCCTACCTCACTTAGTTAGACTCCTCGTGCGCCCTCCACTGAGCCTCCTTCATTCAGTTAGTGCCTACCTCACTCAGTTAGACTCAGTTGACTGACTATTACCATTGATGATTGATACATTAACTGGATGATGACTCCACTATCATTCAAGCCACACTCTGAGTTAGGAATTCGAATTCCCTACTTGGCCTATTCGAATCCTATATGATTCCATCTTCATGTCTATTGTATTCATTCACTTACATTCTTATTCATTGTATAATACTGATATATTGTTCTATTCTACTATGTTTATGAGTGATCATTGAGTGTCTCCTTCTCTTCTTCTTTGCAACATATTTGTGAGTTTGATTGTGAGTTGCTATATCTTCTAGATCCCTTGCATATTCTTACACATGGTTAGGGGGATCCGGGGTTGGAAAGACACCCATAAGAGATGAATATTTTATGAGGCTGACCCCCATGATCTCATATGGTTGCGAAGACTGCCCAAGTAATGGGACATTATCGTCGGGATGAGTAGCGGTGTTTGGTGTACAAAAATCTAGTTGGTCAACTGTGACAATTCAACCTTGGTGGGGGAATTGCACAATGCGGAAGACGGATAAAGCGACCACAGCCATGGCATAAAACCAATTAAGACCAAGTAAAAGATTATAATCCAAAGGGGTTGTGACCACTGCCACGTTAATGGTTGCGGTCTTACCCCCCAACTCTACTGCCAAGGATAGTAACATCCCATGGGGTTGAAAGCCATGATCGTCAAATGCTTTCAGGGTAGTGGGAGAACGATTTAACTCGGGAGAACCACTGGCTCTCCAACATGATATCGACATGCCGAGGTAGAAGCACCTTTGTTTAACACAGTACAATGGATCATTTTCTTAGCAATATTTGTGGAAAATTGAAATGCCAACTAGTGGGGAAGCCTCGGTTTAAAGTACTCAAGTCGGAACATGATTGTATTAGAGGAATCCAGATCAACCATTCCAATGGCAGCAAGAAGAGTCTTGCGCTTTTTGGGATAGTTATACTAGACCTCTAGTGTAGACATGGCACAAGGGGCTTGTGCCTAGTCCTCTAAAATGTTGTAGTTTTGAGCTGCCTAAGCATTGGGATTGAAAACTGCTTTTTGAATTGTGCTCTTAGGCGGATGCAATACTGACTCTAAGGAAGGCTTCGCAATGGTGAGAGAATCCGGTGGCATGGTAACATCAGGAATAGATGTGGAGGCTTTTTCAGTATTACTTCCAATGGGTTCCTTCGAAGGGACTGAGTCGTAGGAGAGAGAGTGTGTGTTCAAGTTAACCATCTCACTACTCATCATGAGAACATGCGCGATGGAGGATGTGTCTCTGTGTGAAGGAGAAGGTTGAGAAATCATTTGTTGGTTCTAAGTAGGGAAGGGATCGTTGAGAGCTGCAGGAGTAGGGTTTCCCTTGAGAAACTTCTATACTTCGTCACGGTAGGGACATTCTTTGGAGAAATGGTCACCACCACATAGTAAACAAGGATACTTCAACTTCCTCTTCTTTTTGGTGTCTTCAAGGGTGGTATTCGGCTTCTACTGGTTAGAAGGTTTCTTGGGTTTAACTTTGTTTTTCGTCTTACCACCATATTTCTGAGGTGAAGCTGATTGAACAGAACTCACCTCTTCGGTGGAGGCAAGAGTGGGTGACTTGGTGGTGCTACTACTAGCCTGTGGTGGGGATGGAGAAGAACCCCAAGGTTTCGATGGTCCACCAGTTTGAGCAGAAGGATGGGAGTTAAGGGAACCAATGATGCCATTGGCCTGAGGTCCCGTAGGTGGTTTGCAGGATCATACGTAGGGCGGGGTGCATAAGGAACAATGTCATACAACATGCCGGATTGAGGATAGACTAGGTCTAAGTAATGGGAACGGGAAATGTTACAGAGAAAAAAATTCTATGGCTCGAAGTAGACCACAACAGATAATTGACTACTAGAAAATAACTCAATTCCCAATGCAATGTTATTACAATGAAAATGCTAAGATGTGGAAAATAAGAACCAACCTTCAATAGGATGTTCGAAGTAGATCCCCATTGAGATTTCAATCTCTACACTTGTACCTGCAAATTAATTTCAACAAAAAATATAAGCAAGTGCATATAATATGTGAAAGATATTAGCATAATCAATAACATGATCCATGATATCATAAGCAAATGTAACCCCATGTAATTTAAACAACATTCACAACATCAATTGGACGAGAAAATTAGTATTTCCATTAATAAATAACAAGAAGTACAATGATACGTCCTCTTGCCGACAACCAATATGAACCAAGAACTGGGTCTCTCCACTTGTGCCTCCACCACTTCAATCCCCGATGCGATGGAAAACTCAAACTATGAAAGGAATTTGGTAGGTGAACATAAGGAGTTCACAACAACAAGGATCAGTGAGTGTAGACTCAAGTCATGGAAAAAATCCACTAGAGTTATCTTGCTTTCTCTTTATCCTCCCTTCCATACACCATAAGAGCTCAATATATAGCCTTCCAAAGGTAAGTGAAAGGTCGAATCTAGTCGTTTCGGGGTATATGGAGGGCCAAAGGTCACCCTATGACCTCTTTTTGGGAGTAAAAAGTAATTCTTTAGTGGTTTTTACCATTTAACTTGGTGTACGTTGGCTATAGTGGAACAACCTGCGTGTACGCTGGCTATAATGGAACAACTAGCGTACAGGAACAAAAATAGGGAAAAGTGTGTTCCTGGAGGATAAAATGTGGGTCTGAGTCAATAAAATGGATCCTAAAGGCCAATCAATGCTGATGCTCACAAGGTGGAAAATTACACTATAACAAGAAATAGCCTATTCCTTGGTGACATCCCCTCCCATGGACACATATCGAGCTATGACAAGTAAAAGATACTTCATGAACCAATCAGTTAAGAGTTGGTTTGGAATAGAAGCCCTAATGAGACGTCGTCTCCTCTGCCACTCATGGATATGATCAGAGATATGACTTGCGGTGGTTTGACGGGGCAAAGTCAAAAGTTCCGTACCAGTTTCATAGCATATGGGTAACTGGAAATGAGTGAGAAAAGACATAGCAAGAGAGTGAAAATCGGGAAAGGAGTGTGGTGGTAATTCGATATACCACTTGGAAACTGGGCCGGTGAGGGTCCTTTGAAACAACCTTAAACAGATCGAGTCGTCCATCAAGGAATTGGATGAGCACCACAGATGGTAGGTCATCACATGGTTTTTCGGGTCCTCACTGGGTTTGCCATCAAATTTGGGAATATTAGAGGGTAACTTGACCAAAATAGGTGGGCAATTATGACCGTGGAAAATGGGATTGTTGGTTAGACGAGACAGGTCAGGTAGGTCCAAAGTGGCCAAAAATGATAGCTATTGGTTCAGCTGCGGATAATGATAGTATTTTTATGGCATATATGGACCAGTGGGACCTTGAATCGACTGATTATAAGGTATTCCCAGTGGGAATTGGCCATAAGGGGGTGGTCCTCCAAGGTTGGGTGGTGGACCATATGTAGGTCTGCCACCATAATAGGGTGGTCCGCTGCTGGAAGGTGGGGGTCCTCCACCACCAGAATAAGGTGTATCTCCAGGTAGGGGTCCTCTGCCGCCACGAGAAGGTGGGGGTCCTCCATCTCCACGAGAAGGTGGGGGTCCTCCGCCTCCGCCGTTAGACTAGGGTGGTCCACCGCCTCCACCACCGGAATAGGGTGGGCCACTGCCTCTAGAATAAGGTGGACCTCCTCCGTAAGGTGGGGGCCCGCAACTACCAGAAGGAGGTGGTCCTCTTCTACCAATAGAATAAGGTGGTCCATTTCCTAAAGGATGAGGTGGGCCTCCTCCATAAGGTGGGGGGCCGCCACTACCAGAAGGTGGTGGTACGCCACCTTCGCTAGGATAAGGTGGTCCTCCACCACCAGAAAGGGGTGGGCCTCCACCTCTACTAGAAGGTGGAGGTCCGGCCCCTCTGGAAGGAGGTGGACCATATAGTGGTGGGGGTGGGGGGCATGAGGGAATGTTTTTGGGGGTCCAATCGGTGCAACATTGAAATTTTCCCATGGAGTGTATATTTTTTCGGGATAAGGTATCCCGTGGAGTACGTTTCCGGGATTAAGTTGTCTCGACGCAGGGTTAAAATAACATGGATACGCTTGACTCCATGGTGGTTGAGTTGGGTTGGATGGTCCCCCACCATGAGGTAATCCCATAGTGGATCCCACAATAGGTAAAGAGATGCCAAGGGAATGGCCAATTGGTAGTTCTCCACTCAGATTATGGCTAGAAAACGAGGGCTTCCCCCCAATAACAATGTTTTGACCACTAGTGGATGGTTAACTCATAATGGGTTGTTGAATACTTACGATTAGAGGAACACTACGCGTAGTAAAACTAGGAGGTAATGAGTATCCTCCCCGTGAGTTTTAGGGTGGGGGAGGGGTGGATAACGTCCAGTAGTAGTAGTAGTGGTAGGGGTGTTGGACTATTGTGCTTCAACATTCTGAGTCATTTGAGGTATGGAACTGGTCCCCTAACTAAGATGTATACTCGTAGGAAATGAAGGTTGACCAGGTTCGTAAGTGATCATGTTGTGAATGGGTGTCTCCGGTGAAGTAAGTGATAATTGTTGAATTTAAACCAAATAGACAAGCAAGATCTCTGATAGAAACACAATCACAAGATAAACACACTATATATCCTGGGAAACCCTCATGGGGTAGAAAACCCAGTAAAGCTTTCCTCAATAAGATGATCAACCAAAATACAAGATGTGCTCCTTCCTCCTAAGTCTCCTTAGCAGATCTCCTCAACTAGTGCGCACTCTTCCACAAGTGAGTGAATGATCTAATGAGGAGTTCACCTCCTCTATTTATACTTGAATCTCATCTGACTAATAGACCTGTTGGGGCCGACCTCACCTGGAGAAGTCTAATAACCCCTAAAATATAACTACAGGGCCGACCCACACATGGTGGGTCTAATAACCCTAGTTAATACTAACCCTCGGAGGAATAAACATCTCCGGATACATAATAGGGTTACCTCGGAGGGATGAAACATCTCCGGAATAATAAAGTACAAATATAATATTCTTTGAAGTTACAATATTTAACACTCCCCCTTAACGAGAAGGATATTATAACAGCATCTGCAGGAGCATGGAGTCACTATACATGATACATCTATAAATCATTGGAAGCTTTCTTCAATTTGACTTCATTAGTAACTCAAGCAGTTACTAGTACATTAACATCAACATCACGATCAGCAGCATCGTCATCACATAATCAGCAGCGTCGTCATCATACGATCAGCAGTATCGTCATCACACGATCAGCAGCATCGTCATCACACGATCAGCAGCATCGTCATCACACGATCAGCAGCGTCGTCATCATATGATCAGCAGCATCGTCATCACACAATCAGCAGCATCGTCATCACATGATCAGCAGCATCGTCATCACACGATCACACGATCAGCAGCATCGTCATCACATGATCAGCAGCATCGTCATCACACGATCAGCAGCATCGTCATCACACGATCAGCAGCATCGTCATCACATGATCAGCAGCATCGTCATCACACGATCAGCAGCATCGTCATCACACAATCATATTTAAGACTATCCCTCCTGGATTTGCTGTCTAAGGATGATTAGTCCAACCACAATCATATTTAAGACTATCCCTCCTGGATTTGCTGTCTAAGGATGATTAGTCCAATCACAATCATATTTAAGACTATCCCTCCTGGATTTGCTGTCTAAGGATGATTAGTCCAACAATTCATTTAGGACTATCCTTCCTTTCGGAATTACTGGATTTACTGTCCAAGGATGATTTAATCCAACCACAATTCATTTAGGACTATCCTTCCTTTCGGAATTACTGGATTTACTGTCCAAGGATGATTTAATCCAACCACAATTCATTTAGGACTATCCTTCCTTTCGGAATTACTGGATTTACTGTCCAAGGATGATTTAATCCAACCACAATTCATTTAGGACTATCCTTCCTTTCGGAATTACTGGATTTACTGTCCAAGGATGATTTAATCCAACCACAATTCATTTAGGACTATCCTTCCTTTCGGAATTACTGGATTTACTGTCCAAGGATGATTTAATCCAACCACAATTCATTTAGGACTATCCTTCCTTTCGGAATTTCTGGATTTACTGTCCAAGGATGATTTAATCCACACAATTCATTCTCGAAGACCTTACGTCTACGGCTCTCTTTAGGACTGACAGTCCAGGGATGATCCAATCCCCTCAAGTCCATCAAAGACTTCATTCTCGGAGACCTTGCGTCTACGGCTCTTTTTAGGACTGAAAGTCCAGGGATGATCCAATCCCCTCAAGTCCATCAAGGACTTCATTCTCGGAGACCTTGCGTCTACGGTTCTCTTTAGGACTGAAAGTCCAGGGATGATCCAATCCCCTCAACTGTCCACTAAGGACTTCATTCTCGGAGACCTTACGTCTACGGTTCTCTTTAGGACTGAAAGTCCAGGGATGATCCAATCCCCTCAACTGTCCACTAAGGACTTCATTCTCGGAGACCTTACGTCTACGGTTCTCTTTAGGACTGAAAGTCCAGGGATGATCCAATCCCCTCAACTGTCCACTAAGGACTTCATTCTCGGAGACCTTACGTCTACGGTTCTCTTTAGGACTGAAAGTCCAGGGATGATCCAATCCCCTCAACTGTCCACTAAGGACTTCATTCTCGGAGACCTTACGTCTACGGTTCTCTTTAGGACTGAAAGTCCAGGGATGATCCAATCCCCTCAACTGTATTCTTATCCATACAGGTACAATCATGTATCACATCAAACCATGTATACATCTCATCAAAACATGTACATATCACATCGAAACATATGTACATCAAAACATGTATACATCACTAATCAAAACATGTATACATCACATCGAAACATATGTACATCAAAACATGTATACATCACTAATCAAAACATGTATACATCACATCGAAACATATGTGCATCAAAACATGTATACATCACTAATCAAAACATGTATACATCACATCAAAACATATGTGCATCAAAACATGTATACATCACTAATCAAAACATGTATACATCACATCAAAACATATGTGCATCAAAACATGTATACATCACTAATCAAAACATGTATACATCACATCAAAACATATGTGCATCAAAACATGTATACATCACTAATCAAAACATGTATACATCACATCAAAACATGTGTGCATCAAAACATGTATACATCACTAATCAAAACATGTACACATCACATCAAAACATGTGTACATCAAAACATGTATACATCACTAATCAAAACATGTACACATCTCATTAAAACATGTGTACATCTAGCATAAATGATATGTAAGAGTTCTAAATCTAAATAAATGTAGGTAGCTAACAAAACAGAAAGTAAATGATAGTAATACTATACTACTCCCCCTTTCGAGGAAGGTCCTTCTGAACTAAACCAAGCTTGTCTCGAAAGTACTCAAACTTCACTCGAGACAGAGGTTTAGTTAAGATATCAGCAACCTGCTCCTCAGTGCTTATATACTTGAGCTTGATGGCTCCTCTCTGCACCATGTCTCGTATATAGAAGTAACGGATCTCAATGTGTTTTGACTTATCATGGAACACAGGATTTTCAGTCATCTTAATGCAGCTTTGATTGTCACACATAATCACAGTGGGATCCATTTCTAAGTCAAAGATTCCAGATAAGAGTTTCCGAAGCCACACTGCTTCACAGCTGGCAGAACAAGCAGCTATATATTCTGCTTCAGCGGTACTGAGGGCCACACTAGATTGTTTCTTGCTGAACTAGGAGACCATGGCAGATCCAAGACCATAACACCCACCTGAAGTACTTTTTCTGTCTGAGACACTACCTGCCCAATCAGAATCTGAGAAACCATGCAACTTGAGTTCATTGTCTCCAAGATAGTAAAGGCCAAAGTCCACTGTACCTTTTAGGTACCTCATGATATGCTTTGCAGCTATAAGGTGAACCTTTCTAGGTTCTACTTGAAACTGACTGAGAGTATTTACAGCAAAGCATATATCAGGCCTAGTATTTGTCAAGTACATCAATGATCCAATGATTTGTCTATATAGGGTTATATCCACTATTTCTGACGAATCATTAGCTAACAGTTTTAAGTTGGAGTCCATGGGAGTGGCCATAGCTTTACACTCCAACATATCAAATCTTTTGAGGATCTCCACAGTATACTTACCTTGATTTAGAAAGATCCCTTTTGGCTCTTGCCACACTTCTAGGCCTAAGAAGTAGTGCATTAGTCCGAGATCTTTCATCTCGAATTCTGAAGAAAGCTTCTTCTTGCTTTCAATGATTTGTTTCTCATTTCCTGTTAGAAATAGATCATCTACATATAATAGCAATATAACAGGTTCATCATTCATTACTTTAAGATAGAGGTTGGGGTCAGCTTTACTTTTGGTAAAGCCCATGCTTAATAGGAAACTGTCAATTCTTCCATACCAAGCTCTGGGAGCTTGCTTCAAGCCATATAATGCCTTTTTCAGTTTGCATACATGGGTCCTTCCGTCTTTGACCTCAAAACCTTGAGGTTGTTCTATATATACTTCTTCTTCAATTACACCATTCAGAAAAGCTGTCTTAACATCCATTTGGTGCAATTTCCATTTCATCATGGATGCAAGTGCCATGATAGTTCTAATTGAAGTATACCTAGCAACAGGTGCAAAAGTTTCTTCATAGTCAATTCCCTCCTTCTGAGAGAATCCTCTGGCTACAAATCTTGCCTTGTACTTTTCAATGCTACCATCTGCAGCATGCTTTATCTTAAAAATCCATTTGGAGGAAACCACACTTTTATCTTTTGGTTTGGGAACTATATCCCAAACATCATTTTTCATTATTGACTGATATTCTTCTGTCATTGCTTCTACCCATTCTTTCTTTTGAGCTTCCTCTTCATAGCTGGTAGGTAGTTGATCCACAAGATCACACATCAAAGCCATATAGTTGGTTACTAGTTTTGGTTTCTTCCTTTCTCTAGTGGAACCTTCGGGAGCACCATATCTTTCAGCTCCTTGAATGATATCTCTAGCCCATGCTGGTCTTCTCTTCCTAGATAAATCTGCTACAGGAGGTTCTTGTGGTTCCAGCATGTCATGATCCTCTGGTGTATCCTCTTCAGGGAAATGAACAGTCTCTGAGACTCTGGGAGAAGAATCTTCTTCATAAACTTCTTCAAGTTGACACTTCCTGGATTTCTTGAGAGCTGCTTCCTCATCAAAGGTTACATCTCTACTTATTTCTATATGATGAAAACCTGGTATGTAGATTCTGAAGGCTTTGGCAGTTTCACAATAACCAACAAACATTCCCTTCTTTCCTGAGGGATCCAACTTGGTTCTCTTTTCTTTTGGAATGTGGATGTACACAGGACACCCAAATATTTTGAGATGACTTACCTCAGGCTTCTTACCTGTAAACACTTCTTCTGGAGTTTTGAATTCAAGAGCACTGTGAGATAATCTATTTTGCACATAAACTGCTGTCTTGGCTGCTTCAGCCCATAGATACATGGGAAGATCCTGGTCATGTATCATAGTCTTCACAGCTTCCATGATGGTTCTATTTTTCCTTTCTGCAACCCCATTTTGTTGGGGATTGTAGGGAGTGGTTAGTTCTCTCTTGATTCCAGCTTCTCTACAAAATTCTTCAAACTCTTTTGAAGTATATTCTCCACCATTATCTGTTCTGAGAATCTTGATTTTCTTTTCTGTGAGATTCTCTATTAGAGCCTTGAATTCTTTGAACTTTCCAAAGACTTCATTCTTTCCTTTTAGAAAGTAAATCCAAGTTTTCCTTGAATGATCATCAATGAAAGAAAGGTAGTATTCAAAACCACTTAAAGAGGTGGTGGGCATTGGACCACATACATCTGAGTGTATTAACTCCAAGATACTCTTAGTTTTTGTTTCACTCTTTGGAAAGGGGTTCTTGACATTCTTCCCTTTCTTACATCCTTTACAAGAGCCATTATGATCCACCTTCAAGTCTGGTAGTCCTATGACTACCTTGCTTACATAGGGTAAGGCTTTGTAGTTAATGTGAGCCAGTCTTCTATGCCATAGCTCACTGGGACTAGAAGTTTCATGAACAAGGGCAGCTTCTGGATGACCCTTGAGTTTATACAAGCCTCCTTCTTCTTCACCAATGACAATTGCATCCTTAATGGATTTGCCTTTGGACCACATTAACACTTGTCCATCAATGAATGCAACTCTATAGCCTTTCTTGTCCAAAGCTGATATTAAAAGTAAATTCTTCTTCAACCCTGGAACATACAAAACTTCTTTCATTTTCATGGGGGTTCCAGAATCAAGTTTGTAGTTTGCTTCTCCAACTCCCTTAATGGGATACTGATAGTTATCTCCAAGAGATACCTTTAGTGGAGAGGTCTTTTCTTCAAGACTTGATAAAGTCTTCTTTTGTCCTGTCATGTGCTTTGAGGCACCACTATCAATTACCCATGTGTCTTCTCCTGGTGTTATAGATCCAGAGAGTGCGGAGAAAAGAACATACTCTTCTGCATCTTCTTCTTCATTTCTTCTAGATCTTCTTTTGGAGAAAGTCCTTTCTTCATCTTCTTCTTCTTTTCTAGATCTTTTCTTGAGAGGCCTTTCTTCTTCAACTTCTTCTTCACTCTCATCTTCTGCAAGATGTGCATGATGTCTTCTGTGTTGAGTACCCTTAATCTTTTTGCTAGGACAATCTTTGGCAATGTGTCCTAATTTGTGACAAATGAAACATTGGTATGAGGAGTAGTCTCTTCCTTGGAAGGGTCCTCTTTTCTTTTGAAATCTCTGTGGAGGATGAGACTCCTTTTGACTATCCTTCTTAAAGTAGGATCGATTCTTTCTTCTCTTGGTATGGGTGGCCAAAGCTTGGTCATCTTCCTTGAGCAATGCCTCTCTGTTGGAAACCCTAGCCTCTTCTTGAACACAATCCTCCCATACTACATCAAACTTCATGCTTTCTTTTCTGGCACACATGGTTTGGATGAAGGATTCCCATGATCTAGTGAGACCATTTAGAGCTGTCATCACAAGTTCATCTTCATCAAGAGTATCACCAATGGCATCTAGTTGCTCTTTGATTAGAGAGACTCTTGAGAAGTAGTCTTGAATGGATTCTCCTTTGTGCATCTTGGTACTCTTCAACTGAGTCCTTAGATTCATCTTTCTGTTGATGTTCTTCCCTTCATACATTCTTCCTAGGGCATCATACATTTCCTTTGGAGTCTTCTTGGAAGACACTTGGGGAATCAAGTGGTCTTTAATTGAATCAGCTATGATTCTCTTTGCCCTAATCATATACTTCCTGTGTTTTTCCTTGGCTTCATCTTCTTCTGGTTCTGCAACCTCCTCCTTGATATAATGAGCAAGGTCATTCTCTTCAAGAATGAGACCAATTCTGTATTTCCATGCCCGGAAATTCTCTAAGCCTTCTAGCTTGTCTTCAAGCTTAGTATTTGGAGCCATCTTCTCTTGGGGGAGTCCAAGAGACAGAGTAGACTTACTTGGAAAGTTACTTTTCACTTTTCCGGAAACTGAAACAGAATTTTATCGCACTTTTGGTAGAATTAGGGTTTGCAATTCCCGGAGTTCTACTTAACCAAAAAGTTCGATCTATAGCTTAAAATAATGCTCTTGATAAGGGCTATCCAGCCATGCAATCAGAAATCAAAAATTCCAACTTTTTTCTGAAACCAAAATCTGACGTATCGCACTTTTGGTAGAATTAGGGTTTGCAATTCCCGGAGTTCTACCCAACCAAAAAGTTCGATCTAGAGCTTAAAAGAAAGGTATTGAGGAGGGCTATCCAGCCATGCAACCAAAAATCAATAATACCAACTTTGGGCTGAAACCCTAACTTCACCAAAAAGATAGAGAGAGAGAATCTTACCTTGTGAAAGATGTCCTATTCAGTCTAGCTCTGATACCATGTTGAATTTAAACCAAATAGACAAGCAAGATCTCTGATAGAAACACAATCACAAGATAAACACACTATATATCCTGGGAAACCCTCATGGGGTAGAAAACCCAGTAAAGCTTTCCTCAATAAGATGATCAACCAAAATACAAGATGTGCTCCTTCCTCCTAAGTCTCCTTAGCAGATCTCCTCAACTAGTGCGCACTCTTCCACAAGTGAGTGAATGATCTAATGAGGAGTTCACCTCCTCTATTTATACTTGAATCTCAACTGACTAATAGACCTGTTGGGGCCGACCTCACCTGGAGAAGTCTAATAACCCCTAAAATATAACTACAGGGCCGACCCACACATGGTGGGTCTAATAACCCTAGTTAATACTAACCCTCGGAGGAATAAACATCTCCGGATACATAATAGGGTTACCTCGGAGGGATGAAACATCTCCGGAATAATAAAGTACAAATATAATATTCTTTGAAGTTACAATATTTAACAATAATGAGCGAATGGGAGTGTATTGAAACATGGGTGTCTCAGGGATGTTTCTTCTTCGTGATAGACTTTGGCAACGAAGTTTGTCACCGCGTTGACGTAATTGGTCCATGAGTTCATAGACTGGAGCCATACGCTGGGCATGAGGGCCCAGAGAGGGGAAGTTGCAGTGTCCAAATCGAAAACCAAGTGGGCCCATTTTTTCTCAAGAGAGGTGTCCCAAAGATATGCAGATGTACCGACTGTTGTAGATACAGGGTCATCCTGGGATGCATTTAACCATTCTAAAGATCCATGTTCTCCTGCCATCACGCGATGGAAGGATGTGTCTTGTGAAGTGGAAGGTTCTCCTTCTTCAGCCCTTGACAGGTTAGAGGTTGGTGAATCAAGAGGAAACATGTTCACTCTAGACTCCATAGTGGATTTTTCTACTTTAGGTGACACGACCATGACTTATGCGTCCATGCTTACCCTCGAAATTACCTCCTAATTAAGGGAGTATTTAGGTTGTAAGTTCAAAATTCCGTGGGACCTTCTCACAGGTTGTTCATCCAGAATAACCGAACCAGAATTTCTCTTAAGGGTATACTAAACAAAAGAAAAGCAGTCCAAAAAAATCTACACAAACTAAGTCCGCAAGCAAACTTATGTGATAGGTGTGGATTCAAAAGTGTGGAACCTCACAGGATTTTCAAGACTTCGCAACTCTCGATATACTCCAGGGTCCAACAGTTATACTCGGCCCAATTTTTTAGAGCACTAACCAGAGAGGATTAGGACCGTACCGCTGACCATATAACCCGACTACCTAATAGTACGTGTGTAGTAGCTCCCCGAGTGTTGTTCTCGGTGTATTGCTCTATCAAGACGGACAAATGGTTAGCTTAGTTGGTTTCAGGAATCCTAGGAATGTCTCCCGATATACTCAAGGTACGTGGGAGCTCAAATCCATGTTGGTGCTATCTAACGCACAACCGTACGACAAGAGCCTTCCTATATACTATCGAGTACATGAAACACCTTTCGATATACTACCGAGTACCTGAAGTGCCTTTCGATATACCGTAAGGTACGTGAAAGAGCCTTCGATATACCGGTTGGTATGTGAAAGAGATTCGATATACCGGTTGGTACGTGGAAGAACTACAATGCCCCTGGGATGCAGTGCAGGAAAATAACGACAGCTGCCATGTTTTAAGACATCGGAACACATCTCTAACTTAACACACAAGTTACTAAAATTTTTAACCTAGTTCTATTGTTAATTTTATCTGGACGGTTAGGTGAATGCATGAGATGAGTACATCAACGTAAACATAATGAAAACCCTAACTACATGAAAAATGCACTCTTCTTTTGATGAAATCTATGTATGGGAAGGAGAGATATATTTTCAAATGGTCTCACAAAACAGTAAATTTCAACAACACTCTCAATCTACCAAAGATGATAATGAAAGTACTTTTTTTTTTCCAAGCAAAACATAAAAATTAACAACACATCAAATCCAAATCAAAGCACTTCTTTTTGTCTTTTTCGATTGGAATGAACCTAAATGACGAAAAAGGGAGAATCTCTATCTAGAGCACACTAACTTTTCAGTTTCACAATGTGTTAACAATAAAATTAACACCCTTAGTCAGGTGATAGAAGAAGCACATTTTTACCATGCACCTACAGCAGGAAGGCATGACACAAGTTCATGCAGAGATGAATCCTCTCTGAGAAATGCATTAAAATGCATTAATTGTGCTTAAAATCATTCTAAATGGTGCAAAAAGCCTAAAAACTATGAAAAGTGGGTTTTCAAGTTAAAATAATCTAAAATGGATTATCCCACACTCAAAAGAGAAACCTAAGGCACATTTCCCAATGCTATATAAGAAAGGCTTTGGGGCATGGTAAAGACACACAAAGAGAGAGCAAAGGCATGCTGAAGAGATTCTGAAGGAGGAAAAAGAGCTCAAATTCTTCAAAAGCAAGGGTGAAGGAAAGGAAGCTTATATCAAATGGAGGAAGGATTCACATCCAATTCCATGGTAAGGATGTATTTCTCCATTGTTCTACTATGAATAGATTCAAGTTTATACCATCTATGAGTTTAAATCCAGTTTATCTTGTATGAATTTAATTCTTGGATGGCTTTAGATCTTAAATATGTTTGTCTTGATTGATGAATAGATATAGATCTTTTGGAAATTTGTAATAATCTTTTCAAGTTACTGACGTAGGAACTCACCATTCCTTAGGAAGATAATTAAACTAGTGTAGACACATCCCTGCACTAAATACTGTTATCAGATTGGCGACCATACTGGCTTCTTGAATTTTCTTGAATTTTCTTGATTTTTCCTTAATTTTCTTCAAGTTTTTAGGTGTTCTTCCTTCATATTTGCTCCTTTGTAGCTTAAAGATCATTGAAAGAACTAAAGATTCAACTTGAGAAGCTCAATATCAACCTAAGTAGACCTTTAATTCATCAAGTTCTCTCAATCTCGTGCCTGAAATTTTGAGTTTCTTGGAGATCTAGGATTTTAACTTTGCTTTAAATCTCTAAAGATCAGAATGATTTCTTTAAAAAACTCTGTTTTGATCTTCAAAAACTTCATAAACTATCGAATCTCTACCTGAATGCTCATTTTCAGCATAAAATATGCCTGAATTTTACAACTCCGAGTGTAAGTTCTATGTTGAAGGCTATTTTCTGCCCTGGTGCTGCGTGTTCAAAAACTCTTCAAAGCTCTTCCTGGAAATTAGCATGGATTTAAAACTCTGTGTGTAAATGTATTAAACTCTGCTACGATTAGCATTTTTTAGGCGTCGATATTGTTTTTCAACCTTGGCCAAGCTCTCAAACTCTGCCATACATCCGCGTTGAATAAATCTCAGCATTTAAATATTTGAATTCTGCTCATTGCATTGAGGATCAACGTTTAAACATCTGATCTCTACGTGAATCATGGATAAATCTTTAAAACCCTGCACTAAATGCTAAATCCTCAGGAATACTATTTAGTTTTTGGTGAACAATGCATCGTTTTCATTTAATACTGCATGGTAAATGCATTTTTATTTCATGCTGTATGGTGAAAGCATTGGAAGGATAGAACCTCTGCCTAAAAACTACTGAAGCTATGCATATCTCTGCATTGGTCGACCTCGGTGTGTATTCAATTTTGTAAAAAAAGAATTTCTCACATGGGTATTAAACCTCAATAAGCTATAAACACTCGACCTCCCAGCTAACTCTGTTATGAGCTTTAGCGGTCTGTAGATAGGCATTGAAGGTTTCTCTTTAAGAAACAAAAAACTCTGCCACGATTTGGCATTGTGATGCATTGGATATTGGTAGCACTCTACCATTAAAGCATTGCAAATGTTAAACCTTTAATAAATCCCTTAAACTCTTCCCCTGCGACCTCTGCGTGTTTCTTTACTTTTGAATACATTGGACATGCTAATTACAGCAGGATGGGAGAGCTAATCTCAACAGCGTGACTCCATAGCCATCAATCTTCTGCATTGCCCTGCGGCCATTGCTGGACTGATGGCAAAAGAGGGTCGACTTTGCTTTAAAATGTGATAAGTTAGATTTTGATTCAAGAACGTAACCCGCCTCAATCCAATGACTATGGAATCCAATATAACCCAGTCCTTGGACAAAATTCCAACTGCTGCTGCTGTATGTTGAAGGCGTTTTCAATCCCCACCATTGACTGCTGCCATATTGACTGTTGTTTGATTGAGGCCATTTTCGTTTTGGGTAATGGCGTTTGAGTGAAAGAAAGATGCATTTTTTCCAGATGTTATTTCATTTCTAAAATTAGCAGTTGTGTCGTGAATGCTTTTCCATTTCAAAATCAAGTGTTGCATGGATTAAGGGCGTTTTACTTTTTGGTTCTGGTTTTTGGGGAAAACATGTTCATTTCCAGAATTGAATGACGACTGCATTGCTTTAAAACTCTCCCCAACATATAATGTATTGAGTGCCAAAAGCAATCTAACTCCAACGTTTTGGAGTTTGTTTCTAGATTAAATAAGAATTTAAAAGTTTGCACAGAGTTGTATTAAGTGAGGATGCATAATGACGGTATAATCTTTTTCATTTGATTAAAGAAAATTCAATTTTTTTTTTTAAATTCAAGCAAAATACGTTGCTAAATTTTTAAAATTTGGCACACTTGCATTTAATTCCTTAGTTTTGAATCAAAAAATAAACAAAATTGCAGCATTTTGGAAATTTTGGGTATATTTTAGATTTAAAACAAATAAGAAAAAGTTGCAAAATTTTAGAAGTTTGGTGTATGCTTGAGTTCAAATCTTTAATTTTAGATTTAAAAGGAAAAGAAAAAATTTGAAAATGTTTTGAAGCTTTTTAAATCTTTGAATTTAGACTAAAAAGAAAAAAAAATTTGCAAAATTTTTACAAAACTTGACAAGTTTGGATTAAGATTGTGTTATGCATGGAGTTGTATGATTGAAAGATCCTTTCACACACATTTGCATTTGAAAAACACCTTGAACATCACACGATTGAGATAATTTGAGAATTATTTCTTCCCAAAAAACAGAATTCAAACTTTAATTGGTTGCATTTTGTTTTAGAGTTAGAATATTTTCATGGTTTTCATGTACAATTAGAGGGAGTTGTACCTTTAGAGTTCAGTTTTCTTGAGATATATTGTGTATGAGGCACTGTATCCTCTTCACTCGCATCTTCTGATGATCTTGTGAATGAGAAAGTGTATTTCACGTGTAATAGTTTAGGGGTTGATTTTCAAAGCATCTTATATTGAGCCACCGTATCCTCTTCACTTGGGCCTTATGGCGATCTTGTGAATGAGAAAATGGATCTCACTTGTAATAGAGTAGATTTAACTTTTGCATCCAGTTTTTCTGAGCCACCGTATCCTTTTCAGTTGGGCCTTATGGCGATCTTGTGAATGAGAAAGTGGATCTCACATGTAACAGTTTAGGATTTAATTCAAAAGCATTCAAAGGGCTCTGCGTATCCTCTTCACTTGGGCCTTATGGCGATCTTGTGATTGAGAAACAGAGATCCCCCGTGTAATAGAATTAGATTCATGTTTACTTGAGATATCTATTTGGATTACATTGGTCTTCACACATCGATTATTATCCATATTTAAAAAAAAAACTGTGCATGAACATACAAAATCTACTAGGAATTTCGCATACCTGAAAGAAACTCATGAACCTCTAACTCTTCCTTAATTTAGAAAATTCATCGAATTGAAAGGTAGAGTAGTGAGCATTTTGCATTGTTTGGTTCATTTTTTTGTTTTCAAGTCAAAACACCACCAATTTCGTTTCCACTCCTGAAACTAAGCAAACTACATTAAAAATTGGCGCTCAACCTAAAATTGACAATCTTTTGATTTTAATATCACCAAAAATATTAGGTTAGTTCCCTGGATTAGGTTTGGGGAGTTGACACTCCTGGGCTACAAAAATTTGAAACTAGCATTGATTAAAGAGAGTAAATCCATTTTTCGCAAAAAACGCTTGTCGGGAAAGTGCTTCTTAAACATGCGTCAAGCACGAGGTCAATCTAGATAAGTAAGGGTGGTTCACCCTTCTTGCTTATTTAGTGGGACATGAGCTTATCGAAGGGATTCTATGTTCAATGACAAGTCCTCGAGGTGACATCATTGTTTCTAGAGTTTATGGTAATAAGAGTTGTCCTCGACTTACAATTGTCCGCCTGACCATCAATTGCGAAGTGGTGACTTTAGTGGCTATTCTTAGGATATCACATAGGATGTTGTGAGTGGGACACACTAGCAATACCTGAGACAGACTTTGGAACTTTTACTCCTTGGGAGGGTGAGTGGTCAGGAACCAACACTTGTACCCCTGGTGATTAAAGCTTATTGTAGCTGTTTCTCACACCTTTGCTCCTAGCAATTGTATGAGGACATGAAATCCCTCAGCAGCTACTAGTTTCGGAAGGCCCTACAATCCATCTTTTCACTGAGCTTCGGTTCTTTGGGAAAGTAAGTTTGCTTGCTTGAAATCTCTAGGAAATTTTTACTGTGTGGACACTTTTATTTTGTTGAGTCTAACAAGCCATAGGGTTGTTTGATGTTGTTTTCAAAAACTTTTTAAACACATCCTTTTATCAATATTCTTCAAAGTGGCTAATCTTCCGACCCACCAATCATGGCGGCATAGAGGCGAGTCACCAGAAATCAAAGGCCCCGCTACATTGCGGAGACGACTACAAAATACAAGACACTTTGACTTTGTTACCAACACACTTCTAACTTCAATAATCAACAATAGAGAAGAGACACATCAAACAAATACTACAACATCAACTACCCAAGAAAACATAGAAATTGTTGATCCTCTTGCTCTAATTTCAATTGAAACATTAGAAGACAACACTGCAAATCCCGTAAATCCACCTATGACAAATATTTCAGACCCAGTGGTACTCCACATCAGTGAACCTTTGAACACCATCAATCCTCTTGTGGCACACTTGGTACACATGCTAAATTCAACATCTAATCCCATGGCTTCATCAGGAGCACAAGGGACCACATCAACACCATCTCAAATAAGTGTTGGAGGTAGCAATAATCCCAACATCCCTATGGCTTCATCAAGAGCACAAGGGACCACATCATCAAAACCTCAAACGGTTGCTGGAGGTAGTAATATTTCCAACTTGACCTCTACCACAACTCCACCAGTTAATTTACCTACTTCTACCATAAGTTCAACTAGCACTTCAGTGCCAGTTGGTACAGTTTCGGGTCCCAATCCCGGAAGTACATCCACATTACCTGCAGGAATCCCTACTGGAGGGTCTTCCTTACCAAACTTGGGTTTCCCTTATGGTTTAGCTACTCAAGGTCAAAACAATTCAGGAGTCAACCAAAATCCTATTGGCATACCAAACATTTTCCCAAATCCTAACCCTAGGGGGAATCCTTCACTTTGGAATCTCAACATCCCTAGTGGACATAATGGACCATGGAACACTAATTCTAATTGGGGTAATACTCCACAAGTTAGTGTAAGTGCCTCGAGAAACCTTTATCCAAACTTTCCTATCACAAATCCTGGGGGCAATCCCACTCCCCCAATAGGTAGCACACCCGGAGGAAACCCATCCACCAACTTCATTCCACCATGGAGTGGTTAACTTCTAGGAAGTACCCAATCTTCTTGGGAACCACCCCCGTAAGGGGGAAATCAACCTTGGAACACTTATCCAAACCAAGGAAACACTCAAGGGAGTGGTAATGTTCCACCAAGTAACCAATCTCAATAGAACATACCCCCGCAAGGGGGCAATCCACCCATGAATCCCAACCAGCAATGGAGTGGTAATGTTCCAACAAGTAACCAATCTCAATGGAACATACCCCTGCAAGGGGGAAATCCACCCATTAATCCTATGCCACAATGGGGTGGCAATGTTCCACCAAGTATCCATCCTCAATGGAACATACCTCCGCAAGGGGGAAATCCATACATGCATCCTATCCCACAATGGAATGGACAATATTCAGGAAATAACCCACCTTTTTGGACCCAATCTCCGCAAGGAGGTAACCTTGCTTGGAATTCTTTTCAATCCCAATGACCACAATAGTGGAGCCATCAAGCTTCACCTGGATATCAAGCATTTTCTTCGGCATCATCCAAGTCACCATTTCTAGCTACATTGAATCTACCGGATTTATCCTGGCTGACCAATGAACCTGTTCTACATTTGAATGGGTGGCCAACCATACCAACCAAACTACCCTCAGACACACCCAAGTTTGATGGAAAACCAGGGGAAGATCCATCAAATCATGTAATGACATTCCATTTATGGTGTTCATCCAATTCCCTAGTTGATGATAGTACTAGGTTGAGGTTGTTTCAGCGGACCCTAACCGAAAATGCTGCGAAATGGTACATTGAGTTGCCCCGCAATATATTCACAGAATTTTCATCTTTAGCTATGGCATTTTGACACATTTTCAATTACCTATCCACTATGAGACGGGAACTGAACTTTTAACTTCACTTAGACAATCCACCGCTACTCACATCTTGGATCATATCCATGAGTGGAGGAGACGTCGAAGGCTTATAAAAGCTACAATCCCTAATCAATTCTTAGCAGATTGGTTCATTAAATCACTGTTGCCTACTCTTTCCAAAGATGTAGCCATGTCAGGAGCCATGACTGAATAACAACTCATTCAGAGCGCTCACCATATGGATTTAGTATATTCTCAATCGGGCACACTTTATGAATTAATACCCCATGCTGTAAGACCTACATCTGATCCAGCTAGGCCGCCAAAAGGACCTCATACCAATGGTGTGATTGGATTCGTGAAACAACTTGAACAGATTACCCAGCAATTGGGACAAATGTCAGTTCAAAACCCGCAACCCACAGCTAGCCAAGAAAATCAGCAATCTGCAACTCCTGCCCAAACTTTCGAAGTCCTTACGGTTCAAACTGTGGACCCAAAAGGAAAAAAGAAGAAGCAAATGAAGAAACCTAATGCAAACCCTGGGACAAGACAGCCACCTAAGGTTAATAACCCTACAGGAGGAAATCAGGAAAATAGGAAAAACAAGTATCCTTGCAAAATTTGAAAACAGGATCATCCCACTTATCTTTGTCCTCATATGGATGATATTCATCGCATGTTAGCACAACGAGGAGGGCAACAACCACAACCTACTGTCCTAACTCAACCCTTCCCCCAGCAACAACATATGGTTGCTGTGGTGCCAGTACCTCCACCAGGAGGGAACCAGGAAAACCCCCCACAGGAGGGAAATCCACCCAACATGAATATCTTCACAATTGGTGAACATAACATCCATATCCAAACTAGGGCTTGTTCTTATGACATACCTTCAAAATATGTTGAAGCAACTAGATCTCAGCCTAGTGGTTTTCTAAATATTGAAAAACCAACCATAGACATGGTGCCTCGACCTCCAAAAGGGGTCCTCCGCAAAACAACACACAACCCCAATGTGCTAGTTGCTCAAAACTACAATGTGGTTGAAATTTAGCTCAAGCCCCTTGTGCAATGTCTTCCTTGGAGGTGTTGCAAAGTTGTCCCACTTAGCGGAAAACACTATTGTCTTCCATCGGTGCTATTGATCCATCAGATACCAATTTAATCGCATTTGACTTAGAACAACCCACGTGTAGGCTTCCCTCACAAATTGCTTTCCAAATTAAAGTAACTTCACATGGGAAGAATATTTTTCAAACCATAGTGCATGAAGGAGCCTCCACTTGTGTTATGTCCCTAGCTTGTTGGAAAGCTTTGGGATCACCCACCTTAGTACCATCCCACACAATACTCAAGGCATTTGATGGACATTCGTTCCCACCTCATGGACTTATCTTGGCTTTCTTAGTCGAACTGGAGGGAAAAACAGTTCAAGTAGATGTTGAGGTAGTGGATGCACCCATAGACTACAATTTTCTATTGGGACATAGTTGGATACAAAAGATGACAACGATAGTGCCTTCCATATTCTGAGTCATTCGGTTCCCCCACCAAGGGAAGATTGTTACAATCAATCAACTAGATTACTACTCACCTGAAACTGGTATCCATTCGAATGTACCTTATGTAGGGGATGGAACAACGGTTATTCAAGATGTTGGGGTAGGAATGTTTAAAGACTCCTCCATTTTGGGAACTTTTCCACTTCCACCACCAATATTGACCCCTAACATTTCTCCAATTTTCACCATAACATCGGAGGTATACTTTCCATTAAGAGTTTTCTCTAATTCCGTTTCGGAGGTCGGTTCCACCTCGTCGGTTGGAACCTCCAAAGAAAACACCTTAGATGAAACTAATGATGGCAAGATACATACTTCTGCACACCATGAGGAAATGGAGAGTAGTGTTCCCTTTTCTGCCATGGAGCTCGCTTATCAAGCTATTCAAATGGCTTCGGTAGAACCGGATCAAAACCCTCCCAAGATGGAGGAGTATGATCCCTATACTTCACTTGTTTGGGCCTTGAACTCTCAAAGTAACTATGATCTCCTAGATCAGACTTTCTCTTCTAATGAAGCCATCTTAGAGGCTATGAACATCTCAGAACAACCCTGGGACGATATGCATCACAAATACTCGTTTCTTCCTAAGATCGATTCATTAGAAGTTAAACTTGAAAATCTTTACTTCGATGATGACATCATCAAGTACCCATGTGCTAACCAAGTTCACAATGTGAGTTCAGAAGGAAAATCGGTGAAACACTTTTACTTTGATGATGACATCAACAAGTACCAATGCCCGATCCAAATACACAATGTGAGTTCAAAGGGAAATTTGGCGAACATTTTGAAAACCATCTGAATTGATATATCCATCAAACCTGGTTGAGCACATCAACATAGGTGAGAATTGTTCTCCCGAGGAAATAAAATTTTACACTGCTTTATTTACAAATTATCGTGATGTGTTTGCATGGTCTTATGCAGAAATGCTAGGCATCGATCCTAGCATCGTAGAACATGAGATCAAAACCTATCCCAATGTTAAACCCATGCAGCAAAAAATACATCCAATGAACCCTAAGAAATCAGCTGTTATTAAAGCAGAAGTCGAAAAGCTCTTGAATGTTGGATTCATTTATCCTATTCCTTTGACTAATTGGGTATCCAATCCTGTTCCAGTTAACAAAAAACAAGGAACTATCCAGGTTTGTACCGATTTTAGAGACCTAAACTTAGCTTGTCCTAAGGATAACTATTCCATACCCTTCATTGATCCGATCATCGATGAATGCGTCGAGAATGAAATCTTCACGTTTATGGACAGCTTCACCGGTTACAACCAAATCCAGATTAAAAAGGAATACCAACATAAAATAGCTTTTATATGCCCTTGGGGAACTTTTGCATATCGAAAAATGCCATTCAGCCTTAAAAACGTCAAAGCTACTTTTCAAAGAGCTATGTCATATGCATTTCATGATATTAACGATATTGTCGAGGTTTACCTTGATGATTTGGCAACTAAATATAAAAAAAGAGCTGAACATGGCGCACATTTACAAGCCATCTTCGAGTGTTGCCGCAAGTACAACATTAGGTTAAATCCACATAAATGAATGTTTTGTGTGGACTCTGGGAGTTTACTTGGGTTCGCAGTATCCCAAAAAGGGATCATGGTTGATCCCATCAGGGTTGAGGCAATACTTCAGTTGCCTTCCCCAAAAACAATCACTCAACTTCAAAGCCTTCAAGGGAAAGCTAACTACTTGAGGAGATTTGTCGAAAATTTTGCTGAAAAAGCTAAAGGTTTCATGTGTATCTTAAAACAAGATGAAACATTTACATGGGATGACCAAGCTCAACGCTCATTCGATGAACTAAAGAAAGCTTTGGTCTCTGCCCCAGTGCTTAGTCCACCGAACTATAATCGAGACTTTCTTCTATATTTGGCTGCCTCTCCTTCCACAATTGGAATGGTCTTAGCTCAAGAAGTGTTGGGGTTTATTATGTGTTAAATAATTCCAATATTTAAATTATCAACCGAAGGAGGGATCTTGTGAGATGCAATCACTATATGTGCATGATTGAAGGCTTAAACTAACCTAAGATGACTAAAGATGCAAATGTGCTAATATGCAACTATATGATTTTAAACTACTTGCATGACTTCCATAATTCAAATGCAAGAATTTATTCTATCTATGAAAATAGGAAACTGATTAACAAATTAAGCAAGTAGAAAACTTAATAAAGATGTTTAATCTAAATTGGATTTGATTTGGAAAGTAGAAAACTTGATAAAGATATTTATTATAGATGCAAGTAAAAAATTTGATAAAGATATTAATTTCATGAACATCTTCATTATTGGTAAAAACGGAAACTAGTTCTATGATTAATGAATAAAACTATCAAACTAAAAATAAACTATACTTGAGAAGGAACTAATACATTCTGAAACAGTAAATAATTAACAAATCAGATTTGAAGAACTAAAGTTTGGAAGAAGGTTGGAAGAAAGTTTAAGAAGAAGTAAGAGAAAAGAGGAAATAATGATGAAGTTTGATCAAGAACTCTGAATAACATAAAACAAAAGTTAAATTACATCTAAAACCACTAATTAGAAATAAGAAGAATTATGATTGAGAGGCAGAAGAAATTAGATTCTGAAGAAGACCTAAAATAATGCAAAGAGTAAACAGGTTCGAGTGACGATCCGAATGACGGTTCGAATGAAGGGAAACAAGTTAAAGTGAGGAAAATGAAGAATTTGAATGATTTAATGACCAGCTGGATTTATGAGAATGATCCTACAGTGCACAGGAAGCAATAGATGATTATGTAGAAGCTAAACTAATAAGAAGCTATCTATTTTAATCATTACCTAGGTAGAGGAATTTTATGAGAAGTAGGAAGAAAGTTGGGATGGAAGAAGAGAAAGACGGTTAAACTACAGCAGATAGGAAGAGAAACTAACAGAAGAAAAGAGAAGAGAACTAACTAAGGAAGAATTTGGAAGCAATTTTGAACTACAATGATGGAAGGAGAAAACTGAAAAAACAACTACAAACTATTAAACTTGTGGTCGACCATAAAGAAAAAGGATTGTGTTAGTAGCATAATATGATTTACAAGAGAGTGAGAGAAGGACAACTACAGGAAAACATAAATAGTTAGATAACTGAGACATAAACTATCTATTTGCAAAAATGAAATGGTTGTAACAAATATGTGCAAAAACGAAATAACCTAGCTGAAAATACAAAGAAGTAAATTGCTGAATGTACAAAGATGAACCTTTGATTGTTGAGGGGCCCTTCCCAACAACAGGGGTTTGTTTCCTAAGCTACTCAGTCACCAACCATCAACAGAAAATGAAACTGATCATCAATAGCTGCAAACAAAACGTTTTATTAAGTGAGGCAGATTTTACACACTATTTTTCACTTCCTCTTTCTCAATCTTGGAGGTCTTTATATAGGTTTTACAAAGAGGGAGTAGGTCAGTGTCAACCTCTCTAAAAATTGAAATATTCTACAGTTGGAGAAACAACCCACTGAAACAAGAACCGGATCTGAAACGGCCAGCCATGTTTTTCCATTTTTCTAGGAAAGTGGGCTTCAAGGAACCACAAATTTCTCTCAAACGGCTTGGAATCTTGGCGAAATTCCTCTAAACGACCTAAATGGGCCTATTGCGCACAAAACCCATGTTCCAAAATTCCCAAATTCGCCTCCGTTTTCCCGCAAATCCATCCCGAAATTTGTTGTCTGTTAAAACGCGTTTATAACAGAAAGACGAATGAAGGTCTGAATGACCTATAACGGAATTGAATTTGGATTCTGAGCAGATTTTCTACTAAGTTGTTTGTTGACTGATGTGTTGGCTTGATGTGTTCCTAGATTCCTAGAATTTGTTGGTGAATCATGCCTTAATCCATTGAATACATCTTCATCCATTCTTCACGTGAGTGTGAGACAAAAGACATTGTGCATTGATATGGCATGTATGTAATCCTATATAACAAACAATCAAAGTATTAAATAACTTAAATGAAAACTTAACAATCAACATAGTTTTGAAAAGCCATTAAGATATTTTTAAAAGTGACATTTCAACGTTACTTCATTTCTTTTAATGTTTAAATTCAAATGAATTTTCTTTTATATATTCTAATACTTAATTCAAATGGTTTTATTTAATAATTTAAATAAATCCCTCAATAACATTTTAGTATTCGTTTATTTGTTATTTGTGTAAATTTTGAAACAAAGAAGTTTATCATTAACTCACACATTCATTTTCACTTGCAGGTATTTACAAGACTACCAAGAATCGAAAGATCAACCAAACCAATAATCCCAGTAAGAAACATGCCATCAAACCTAGTACAAGAATTAGAGACTGAAAGAAGGGCTGAATGAAAGATCAAATGAAGTACCAGAAGTTTATCATTTGCACAATATTATGTTTAATACATTAAAAGTAACATATTAGACTTCATTTACGTTTAAGTGTTTTAATTGATGAAATACAATAAAAGATAGCCATTTTTATGGATAGTTGTGTCAAATTACAGTAATAGGTCCGAAAATTAATGTAAATAAAATCATTATAAATGACAATTTCGGATCCCAACAAGAAGACAAATCCTCTCAAGAACATGTTATTTACTATCTTAGTAAGGGCTTTGCAGGTCCCAAATTGAGATATTCCCAGGTCAAGAAGTTGTCCTTGGCAGCGGTCCATGCTGTCTAATGACTTAGACATTACATACTTCCAAGGAAAACAACCATAGTGGCTGAAATGAACCCCATGAGACACATTTTGTCTCGCCATATCGTAGGTGGCAAATACTCGAAATGGATAGTAATTTTACAAGAATTTGACCTTGAATTCAAAATTGCTAAAGCCAAGAAGTTGTTGGCATTTGCTGAATTAATGTCTGAGTTACCCATAGAGAAGGAGAGTAATATATCTATTGAAACTTGGGCAAATGAACATGTATTCCTCATTGCACCTTCCGATACTTGGTATGGAGCATTCATTATATACCTCCAAACCCAAAGGATCGATCCTCAGCTTTCTAGTATTGAATGACGTCGTATTCGACATCGAGCTTGAAGATACCTCATCATCAGGGATACTTTGTATCGTCGAGGAATAGACATGATATTAATACGTTGTTTAGTACACTAGGAAGTTGAACAAGTATTGAATGATTGCCATGCTGGAGCATGTGGCGGTCATTTTTCTAGGTTAGCAACTGCTCAGAAAATATTGCGTGCAGGATACTTTTGGCCTACAATTTTCAAAGATTGCATAAATGCTGTCAAAAAGTGTCACCCTTACCAAATTTACACAAGGAAAATGCATGCACATCCTACTCCTTTACACCCTATAGTAACCGTGGGTCCATTTTCAAAATGGGCCATTGATTATATGACAGTCAACCCACCTTCAGCTAATGGCCACCACTACAGCATTGTAGCAGTGGACTACTTCACCAAGTGGGCAGAGGCAATGCCTACATTTAATTGCACGGGTAAAACTGCAACATACTTTCTATTCAATCATGTGATAGCAAGGTTTGGTGTACCCAAAGAAATCACTAGAGACAACAGAAGTCATTTTAGGAATTCCTGTATGGATGAACTTACAAACCAGTTAGGATTGCGGCAGGACTTCTCCTCGCCATACTATCCTCAAGCTAACGGACAAGTAGAAGCCATCAACAAGGTTTTGAAAACCATGTTACAAAGGATGATTAATAAAAAAAAGAATAACTAGCACTTGATGTCGTTTACTGCTCTTTGGGCCTACCGAACAACTGCTAAAACTGCAGCCGGATTCACTCATTTCCAACTGGTTTATGGAGAAGAAGCTGTGTTACCAATTGAATGTGAAATCCCATCATTAAAGATAGCTGTCGAACTTCTACCTAACACTTCTGCGGAAGAGGAAAGACTTCTCCATCTCCATGCTTTGGATGAAACTAGAAGAGAAGCCTCTCTAAACATAGAGTACATAAGAAGAGGGTCAAAACACAATATGACAAGTCCATTCGTCCTCGAGTCTTTTCTGAAGGCGATCTAGTTTTAGTTTATGACCAAGACCAGGATAAAATAGGAGAAGGAAAATTTGTACCTAAATGGTTCGGCCCACTTATTGTCAAAACTGTGTTAAAAAAGGGAGCTTATGAATTGGTCAATTTTGATGGGGAACCCATGTCAGAGATCAAAAATGGTCTTTATCTGAAGAAATACTTCACGTAGGCACTGATGCCTCAAACCATTTGTTGTATTATGTTGTATTTTTTGTATAAACTTGTGTACATTAGTTATTTTTGGCACACACTTATCTTTCTTGGCATTGTCACTTTGGCAAATGGCACAAGAGTCTTTCACATATTTGGGATATGCGGACGGTGCCAACCATAGTTATTGAAACATTGCTTCCGCCGCATGGGTTTTTTTCCACCTAATAACGAAGTTCTTAGTTCAGGGGGCACTTTTCTCAAATCTACAACCAACAATGTTGCAAAATATAGCGCAGTCATTGAGCTTCTTGTCGAGGCTATCACCCTTGACATCCGACGAAAAATAGTCAAACTAGACTCAGAATTAGTTGTATCCCAGTCAAATGGTCAGTATCAAGTTCGACCTCCTACACTGTTTAGAAAGTTTCTACGAGTACGTCTTTTAGTGCGTCAGTTCGAGTTTATTGAGCATATACATGTTCCTAGAAGTCTGAATAGTTTGGCTGATTCTTTGGCCAACTATGTACTTGATTGGCATCTAATTCATTAACATCATACCAAAAAGAAAGCATGTACATTATTTCATGGCCAATTTAATTGAACACATCATTTAAGGACATAAGTGAAACCAAAATAATCTAGCTTACATCATAACCCAAAAAGTGTGTAAATTTTGCACACACCAAAAAGAATAGTGTAAATGCTATTTTCCTTTTTTATTCTTTTTCTTACAGATAAAACCCAAAAAATGTTCATACAAACAAAAAAATGGAAAATTTGGAAAAACTCGAAAACATGGGAAACTATTTCAAACTTTTCTAGTTCACCATTGAAACTAACCCACTACTGACAGATCAAAGACTAAAGGTTCATAGCTTCTAAGAATTCAAACTAAAAGGGGATGCCTCCTCTCATACAATGGCTGCACAAAGAACACATATGGTAAATCATGAGTATTTTTACTTATAGTTTATTCATACATGTACAAACCGTATCCTTTTGAATGATAGAAAGATGCATAATTCCTCATTTTTGGCTATCTTTTTAGATATTAAATGCACATTTGAACCAATTTCTAACTAAACTTTTGGCTAGTGAAATGGTTTTTGATTTTAGGACTTGAAGACTTTGACAGTTCGAACTATTTGACTCAGGTAGTTGAGACAGACCATGATTCATGATGATCTGTGATTTTGGCATTTTTCACAAGAATCAAGCTGAAGTAAACCTCATTGAACCATTCCTACTTGGCCATTTCACCAAATTGGATAACCTCAGCCACATGGAATTACTTCACTGTCCGTCGACACATAATCCTGCTTTAGATAGCCTACCTTGGGAAGGAACAACTGTAAGCGTGTGCACAACTAGCTTAGCCCTTGTTTGCAATATGGATCTTTGCCTTGGCCTAACCCGTGCCCTTGAAAAATAGGCGTATTCCCATGCAACACTCGTTCTCTCCTATGTATCATAACATTCTTTATTCCTTTTTTCAAAAAATTAAAAAGCACAAAAATCCAAAAAGGTAGAGACTTGGATCACTTCATAGTATAATCCTTGGAGAAAATGACAACAGTTAGTCCTTGTAACTGTTAAATTTTCAGTATTAAATCACAATACTATAGGATCTTTGCTGAGAGAATAACATCTACAGTATATCAATGCATGACAATCATAATATGACAAGCATCACAAGCATCACACGAATCAAAAGCATAGAGACAAGAGACACAGAGTTTCCGTGGGGAAAACCCTAAGGTGAAAAACCCCACAACTTCCTCAGAGATAGAGAGAGCAATGGCTCAACCAAAATACAACCAAATAATACAGAGATAGTCTCCTAGCAGATGATCCTCCTCCTCCTCACTAGTGCGCCACTTTTCAGAGAGAGAGATAGATACTTTTCCGAGTGAGTAAAATAGAGATCTCCTATCTCTATTTATACTCACCTTTTTGCCCAGTGACCTACTGGGGCCGACTTGTCTACTTGAGTACATCCACATTATATTATATATTAATTAGGGCCGACCCCATAAGGTGGTCTAATAACCCATCGGCAAGTACACACACTTGCGACACTTGTCAATCCACATGACGACACTTCCTTATAGAGGAATAACACATCTCTTATAAGGGTACAATAAATATATATATAATACACAGATGAAATACATTCCGAAGTTACATATACATCAACACTCCCTCTTAACTAGGAAGGTATTTCTCGACACAGATCTGCTAGACAAGTCTTCTTCTCTGGATCATCGTCATCGATGCATCGTCATCGTCATCGTCACTGCTGCTGCTATCTCATCCAATCTCTGTCTCTACTCGTCATAGGAAGTTCTACAGAGCCATTCCTTTTTCATACTGGATGTAGGCCCACCACCTGCAGGTCTTCGTCATCACTGGCCATACTGTGGAATCCTCAGGACTTTTACGTGCGTCACAAAACCTCGAAAGAGCATTTGCCAGATGTCCCAGGGCACAGATTACATGCCATAGGCAAAACCTCGAAAGACCATCTGCAAATCTCCCAGGGCACAAATTATATGTGACCTCACCACAAAACCTCGCAAGAGCATCCCAGGACTGATTACGAGCACACAGCTCAACCTATCGGATCTCCCAGGGCACAAATTACATGTGGTCATGGAAAAACCTCGCAAGAGCATCCCAGGACTGATTACGAGCACACAGCTCAACCTATCGGATCTCCCAGGGCACAAATTACATGCCATAGGACAAAACCTCGAAAGAGCATCTGCCAGATATCCCAGGGCACAAATTACATGCCATAGGCAAAACCTCGAAAGACTATCTGCAGATCTCCCAGGGCACAAATTATATGTCCTCCCAAGCAAAACCTCGAAAGAGCATTTGCCAGATGTCCCAGGGCACAAATTACATGCCATAGGCAAAACCTCGAAAGACCATCTGCAAATCTCCCAGGGCACAAATTACATGCTTATCTGCACAACCTGATCCACGGCCACAGAGTATCAAACTGATACTCACCATACATCATCCTGATGTATCCATGATCATCCTGATCATCATCACTGCAACATCCTGCTGCATGTAATCTGGAGCAACATCCTGAAGCTCGTCATCTATGATCATCCTGATCATCATCACTGCAACATCCTGCTGCATGTCATCTGGAGCAACATCCTGAAGCTCGTCATCTATGATCATCCTGATCATCAATGCATCTACCTGATGCATACCAAGTATCTACCTGATACATATCATCATACATGATCCTCTTGATCATCAATATATCCACCTGATACAAATACATGATACATATCACCATACATGATCTACCTGATCATACAATGTACCCACCTGATACATATACAGATACATGGTCCAAGCATCCAACATGATGCATATACAAAATACATACGCATGATCTAACTGATCATATCCAGCATCTACATGATGCATACATACATCCAAAAATGATCTAACTGATCATATCCAGCATCCAACATGATGCGTACATACATACAAAAATGATCTAACTGATCATATCCAGCATCCAACATGATGCGTACATACAAAAATGATCCAACTAATCATATCCAGCAGAAACTAGAACATCATCCTGATGCTCATCATCCAGCGCTTACATCCACAGCCATGTGAAGGATCCTCCTTCCAACATGCTTGGAATGGCTTCAGCAAATGTGTCCATCACTTCTTCCTCGAAGTGTCCTCGATATGAAGAACGCCAAGCCTCTCTCTGAAGTACTCAAACTTCACCCTGGCTAGTGGCTTCGTCAACACATCTGCAATCTGCTCGTCCGTCGCAACATACAGGAGCTTCACAGCTCCTCTCTGCACCATATCCCTGATGTAGTGATATTTGATCTCTATGTGTTTCGACCTGTCATGAAACACTGGGTTCTCGGACAGCTTCACACAACTCTGGTTATCACAGAAGATACCAGTAGCCTCCAACGGGAGATCAAATAACTCAGACAGTAGCTTCCGTAGCCATACTGCCTCACAACTAGCTGAACAGGCTGCAACATACTCTGCCTCAGCTGTACTCAGTGCTACGCAGGACTGCTTCCTGCTAAACCAAGAGATCACACCTGATCCCATACTGAAGCAACACCCAGATGTGCTCTTCCTATCTGCAGCACTGCCAGCCCAATCTGAATCAACATAACCCAGCAGGTTAAACTTTTGATTCGCCTCATATCTGAGCCCATAATCCACTGTACCCTTCAGGTACCTCAGAACATGCTTTACAGCAACCAGGTGAACACTCCTCGGATCCGTCAGGAACTGGCTCAATGTGTTCACAGCAAAGCAAATATCTGGTCTCGTGTTCTTCAGGTACATCAAGGACCCAATCATCTGACGATACATAGAAACATCAACTGGCTCAGATGAAGCATCACAAAGAAGCTTCAAATTCGATGCCATAGGTGTGGTCATGGCCTTGCAATCCATCATCCCAAATCTCTTCAGGATATCTACTGTGTACTTCCCTTGACCAAGGAAGATCCCACCTGCATTCTGCCACACCTCCATACCTAGGAAATAGTGCATCATTCCCAAATCTTTCATATCGAATTCAGCTGCAAGCTTCCTCTTGGTATCTGCAATCATTCTGTCATCTCCTGTCACAAATAGGTCATCCACATATAGTAGTAGAATCACAGGATTCCCTTCCTCAACCTTGTAGTAAAGGTTGGAATCCGCTTTACTCTTGGTAAAGCCCAAACTAGATAGGAAACTGTCCATCCTACCATACCAGGTTCTGGGAGCTTGCTTCAAGCCATACAAGGATTTCTTCAATCTGCATACATAAGATTCCCTATCATGTATTTCAAAGCCGAGTGGCTGTTCCACATATACTTCCTCTTCTACTACATCGTTCAGGAAAGCAGTCTTGACATCCATCTGGTGTATCTTCCATTTCATTGCTGCAGCCAGGGCAAGTACTGTTCTGATGGAAGTATATCTGGCTACAGGTGCAAAGGTTTCTTCATAGTCTATTCCTTCCTTCTGAGAGAAACCACGAGCTACGAATCTTGCTTTATATTTTTCCACACTGCCATCTGCAGCATGCTTGATTTTGTAGATCCACTTGGAAGTCACAACAGACTTCCCTTTAGGTCTTGGGACAACATCCCAAACATCATTCTTCATAATTGATTGGTATTCCTCAACCATAGCATCCTTCCATTCTTTCTTTTCTGCTACCTCTTCATAACTGGAAGGCTCTTTGTTCATGATGTCACAGAGTAAAGCAACATAACTGGTGTGTGATCTGGTTCTCTTCTTTGCTCTGTGTTCTTCTTCTGGAATGCCAAATCTTTCTGCATCATGAATGAGCTCTCTAGCCCATGCAGGTTTCCTCTTGTGAGAGTTATCCTCACGGGGTGGATCTACAGGTTCTTGTGGATCTTCAAACTCACGAGCAGTTTCTGGAACTGCTTCAGTCATGGTAGTGTCCTGAAATCTTGTTTCCTTAGGTTCTTCATAAACTTCGGTAGGTGCCTTTCTTGATTTGATGAATGCTGAATTCTCATCAAATGTTACATCCCTGCTGACATCAATCTTCTTGAACCCTGGAAAATATATTCTGTAAGCCTTCGAGCTTTCACTATAACCCACAAAGATACCCTTCTTTCCTGAAGGATCTAGTTTAGTCCTCTTCTCCTTTGGGACATGAGTGTATACTGGACAACCAAATATTCTGAGATGGCTGACTTCAGGTTTCTTACCAGAAAAGACTTCTTCTGGTGTCTTGTTGTCCAATATATTGTGGGGTGTTCTGTTCTGCACATATACAGCTGTTCTAGCTGCTTCTGCCCATAGATGCATAGGAAGATCCTGGTCATGCAACATTGCCCTTGCTGCTTCCATGATAGTTCTGTTCTTCCTTTCTGCAACTCCATTCTGTTGAGGATTATAAGGAGCAGTCAACTCCCTCTTAATCCCTGAATCACTGCAAAGCTTCTTGAAGTCAATTGAGGTGAATTCTCCACCATTGTCAGATCTGAATGTCTTGATTTTCTTGTCAGTTTGATTCTCCATCAAGGTTTTGAATTCCTTGAATTTATCAAGCACCTCATCTTTGCCCTTCAAGAAGTATACCCAAGTCTTCCTGGAGAAGTCATCAATGAATGATACATAGTAAACATACCCACTTAGGGAACTGGATGACATGGGGCCACATACATCTGAGTGGATGATTTCCAGGATGTCTTTTGCCTTGCTTTCACTGCTTGGGAAAGCCTTCTTAATGTTCTTACCTTTTGCACATCCTTTGCAAACACCTTCATGTTTGGTCTTGATTTCAGGAAGACCTTCTACAGCCTTGCTTGCAATTGGAAGTGCTCTATAGTGCATGTGAGCAAGTCTTCTATGCCAAAGTTCACTTGGCTCCATGGATTCATGTATCATGGCATGTTCAGGTTGACCCTTTAGTTTATACAAGCCTCCCTCTTGCTCTCCAATCACTACTGCATCATCCATGGTCTTTCCCTTTGGCCACATTAGTACTTGGCCATCAACAAATGCAACCCTCATACCTTTTGCATCTAAAGCAGAGATGGAGAGTAAGTTCTTCTTGAGTCCAGGTACATAGAGGACTTCCTTCATCTTCAGAGATTTTCCAGAATCTAGGTTGTAAGAAGCTTCACCACTTCCTTTGATTGGATATTGATAATCATCCCCAAGTTTCACCTTATGGGGTGATTCATGTTCAGAAAGGTTCATAAAAGATTCCTTGAACCCAGTCATGTGTTTGGAAGCCCCACTATCAATCAACCAATCATTACAACCATGGGAGATGGTACCAGTGAGTGCAGAGATTAAAACATACTCTTCTTCACTTGATGAGTCATCATCACTACTGCTTTCTGCCTTAGCCTTCTTCTTTGGGGGTTCATCATCTTCGGCAGCATGAGCATGAAATCTTCTTTTGCTGCCCTTCTTCTTCTTACTGAAGCTGTTGTTGTCTTTCTTCTTCTTGGGACAATCTGAAGCAAAATGTCCCTTCTCATTGCAAGTGAAGCATCTGAGTTCTTTCTTATCTTTATGATAATGATGATGGTGAGAGAATCTTCTATTATGAGATGATTCCTTCTTGGATTTACTTCTTTTAGTGTGAGCTGCAAGAGCTTGATCTTCACCTCCCATCTTTTCCTCACGAGCTATAAGTCTAGCTTCTTCTTGAGAACATTCTTCCCGAAGCCTACTGAAAGAGATCAACTTCTTCCTTGCACAAATTCCTTGAATAAAGGAATCCCATGACCTAGGTAGGCCATTTAGAGTGGTCATCACCACCTCACCATTCTCCACCATTTCCTCTACTGCTTCCAATTGTTCCTTGATCTGAGAGACCCTTGAAAAATAGGATTGAATGGTTTCTCCATTCTGAAACTTTACTGCTTTCAATTGGTTCCGCAGGGTCATCTTCCGATTTATGTTCTTTCCTTCAAATAGCTTGGTCAAGGATTCAAACATCTCCTTGGGTGTCTTGAGAGAAGACACATGGGGTATGAGATGGTCTTTTATAGAATCAGCAATGATTCTCTTTGCCTTGACCAAGTTCTTCTTGTGCAATGCCTTGGCCTCTTCATCCTCTGGGATAGGGATGTCTTCTTTCACATATGAGTCCAACTCATTCTCTTCCAGGATTAGCCCAATCCTATACTTCCAGGCTCGGAAGTTATCAGCCCCTTCAAGCTTATCCTCAAGCTTGGTGTGAAGAGACATCTTTAAGAGTACTTCAAATGGAAATAGAAAAGATTTAGAACTTACCACTTGAAGTGCTGAAAACTGGATCTGGTCCCGGATTAGGGTTTGTCAGAGAAACCCTAAAAATTCAAAATGTGAATTTCAAAATTCCGAAAGGATAGAAAGATGCGCCTTGGAGAGATGATCAGCCTAGTACATTCAGAATTTGAGATCAGCAAAGTCTTGCCCTTCAGAATTGCCTTTTTGTCCTCCCGGGTTCACTAGGGAGATCCCTGAATTAGGGTTTTAGTTTCCCGGAGATCTACCTAGCCAAAAATCTCGATCCAAAGCTCAAACCTTCGATTTTTGCAAGGAGCTTCCAGCTGTACCTTCAGTTTCCAGAAATTCCTATTTTTGTGGAAACCCTAATTTTTAGGGCCAAAACTGAAAATGCTCGGAACTGAAATCTGATTGGACAGAAAGATGCGCCTTGATGAGTAGATCCAATCTACTATACTGAATTTCAAAAATCTATGGAGAGAAACCCAATAAACAAGGAATACAAGCTTTCGTCACTGCAAAATGTCTTCTTCTCAGTTAAGCTCTGATACCATGTTAAATTTTCAGTATTAAATCACAATACTATAGGATCTTTGCTGAGAGAATAACATCTACAGTATATCAATGCATGACAATCATAATATGACAAGCATCACAAGCATCACAAGAATCAAAAGCATAGAGACAAGAGACACAGAGTTTCCGTGGGGAAAACCCTAAGGTGAAAAACCCCACAACTTCCTCAGAGATAGAGAGAGCAATGGCTCAACCAAAATACAACCAAATAATACAGAGATAGTCTCCTAGCAGATGATCCTCCTCCTCCTCACTAGTGCGCCACTTTTCAGAGAGAGAGATAGATACTTTTCCGAGTGAGTAAAATAGAGATCTCCTATCTCTATTTATACTCACCTTTTTGCCCAGTGACCTACTGGGGCCGACTTGTCTACTTGAGTACATCCACATTATATTATATATTAATTAGGGCCGACCCCATAAGGTGGTCTAATAACCCATCGGCAAGTACACACACTTGCGACACTTGTCAATCCACATGACGACACTTCCTTATAGAGGAATAACACATCTCTTATAAGGGTACAATAAATATATATATAATACACAGATGAAATACATTCCGAAGTTACATATACATCAACAGTAACCCTTGAACACGGCACATAATTTGGTCTCCTCTATCCGTACAACATTTTCATTTGCCTTGTGAAACTGTACCAGTATTTTGACCAGATCTCCACTGATGGGTTATCCTTCCTGTGACCAATGGAGCTTTTCGTTAATGCATCTGGCATTAGCAGATTTCATCAAGGTCGGTTACTCAAATTCCTATGTTGCCAAGTGTCCATTCTGGGTCATGTTATGTGTTCAAGGGAAGTCCAAACCGAGTCGGCCATTCCTCAAATATTCCTAACCAATCATGTCGGCCTTCCTTATGTCAGTATACAGTGTTGGATCTTGCAGTTCTACCAAATTATATCATACTATTTATCTTTGTTTTGTATCGGTTGATGTGGGATACACTGTTTCCCTCCTTCCGATGGATTTATTCCTATCGACATCAAATCATCATCTAGGACATGGATATAGAAATCCGAGAGTACCTTGGATCTTGCAGTCATTAGTGGCAGGTTTCCTCGCAAATGACAGTGGGTATACATCAATGACCCCTGATTGTTTGATTCTACAAGTGTTCGACTTCAGAACATCTATTCACACTTGTTAGTTTGTACTTGGTACCTTAGAGTCCATCATCATTAACGGTGGGTCTCTTTGCATATGTTAATGGTATACATCAATGATCGGTAATCAGATGGTGTTTTATTATGCTCGACATCAGATCACTTATTCGCATGATATAAACTCATACTATCGTCGGTTTGTATTGAAGACCTTGGGAGAAATAGTTGTATCACTCATCAATGCACTTGTCGAGCTGTGCAAGATTAGACTGCCATGTCAGAAGCCCAAAAAGACTCTATTCTCGCACTCATCAAAGTGCACATTTACATTTTCATAAAATTTTCTTTTGACATGGATCCACTGTGTATTGTTCGTGGCCATGCTTGTTTACTGCTGAGCATGGGTATGCCTGCCTCAGGAATATATTATATATTTGAGAAATTGCTATGTTTTACAGGTGTGATCCTCAATCCATCGCATGTGAGCTTTCCTTCCCGTATCCTTGCTTTGAACAATAAAGAGTATTAGTGTACAGAGTATAAATTTCAGTAATGTATTTCGGTCCTTAGCTCTGCTTCAGACCTCACACATTAGGAGGAATCTATTAACAATAAAATTAACACCCTTATTCAGGTGGCAAAAGAAGCGCATTTTTACCATGCACCTGCAGTAGTAAGACATGACACAAGTTCATGTAGAGATGAATCCTCTTTGAGAAATGCATTAATTGTGCTTAAAATCATTCTAAATGGTGCAAAAATCCTAAAAACTATGAAAAGTGGGTTTTCAAGTTAAAATAATCTAAAATGGATTATCTCACACTCAAAAGAGAAACCTAAGGCACATTTCCCAATGCTATATAAGAAAGGATTTGGGGCATGGTAAAGACACACCAAGAGAGAGCAAAGGCATGCTGAAGAGATTTTGAAGGAGGAGAAAGAGCTCAAATTCTTCAAAAGCAAGGGTGAAGGAAAGGAATCTCATATCAAATGGAGGAAGGATTCACATCCAATTCCACGGTAAGGATGTACTTCTCCATTGTTCTGTTATGAATAGATTCAAGTTTCTACCATCTATGAGTTTAAATATGGTTTATCTTGTATGAATTTAATTCTTTGATGGCTTTAGATCTTAAATATGTTTGTCTTGATTGATGAATAGATATAGATCTTTTGGAAATTTGTAATAATCTTTTCAAGTTACTGACGTAGGAACTCACCATTCCTTAGGAAGATAGTTAAACTAGTGAAGACACATCCCTGCACTAAATATTGTTATCACAATGATAACCTAAAAGCATGAAAATCAAAGATGCATATAACATTTTCAAGCATGGAATCAGTTTTCGAAAAAAATCGACTATACTTGGATTCTTCAAGAAGATGAATAACTCATAATTCGAGAAAAATACAACTGATTAATTCTCAAACTTTCCAAACTATCAATGATGAATTCCAATGCATGAACCAATTTTTACAACAACTCTCAAATGTACTTGAAAATGGTAAAAATGAAGCACTTTTAATTTTCCTAATGATATGCCAAGACAAGACTTGATAACGATGATGCTTTTAAGCTTCAATGGATGAAAAGAAAAACTACTTGCAGCACTCTAATCACTCAGAAATTCTCAAAGAATGACAAGCACTGTAATGACCAAAAAAAACGAAAAGAATCACTCAAAAAGATCAAAATCAAGCCAACCAAAGATAACTAAGCTTGACAAGAGTTTGGAAGCGGATCTAACATGCTGGATAGACCCATTGAGGTAATCAGGGAGTGCAAGGTGGAGTGGATGACCATGGGGGATTGAATTTCCCACCACTTCAAGCAAACTCACCTCATCAAAAAGACCCAAAAACCAACACAAAAAAAACAAACTAAACACTGCTGAACAAAAAGACCTATGCCTGGAAGATACAGTGCAGAGATGTCTGCTGATCAATCCAAAAATCAAAAGGTTTGGAGTAAGAAACCCAAGCATGAAGTTGTAAAACTCGGTGTAGGTTATGGTTGGGAACAGAGTGCCCGACGCATGTTGCAAACAGGGGAAAAGCGTCTGCGACGCAAAATGTCATATCGGCAAAAGCGTCGATGGCACAATATGACCATAGGCAAAATGCGCTCCTGGGTGGATAGGCGCCCTGGATCTACTACCCAGGTGTGGTGGGTGAATAACTCAAAGAAAACAAGGAAAAATATCCAACCAATGACCAAATAAATAGACTGAGAATGGATAAACAGACCCAAAGAAAGTCAGCAAACTATCAGAAGAAAGAAACTTATGGTGAAATAGGATTAAGAGGAAAAGCAATGGCTCATTAAATAAATCAAGAATAACACACTCAAATTTGAAATCAAAACTAATGTACATCCCCAGTATGGTCGCCAGATTTTTTATTGGACAATCTACTTGAGTGGACGCGAGCCAAATCTCCCTAGTTCAATGTGAATCTAGAACAAATATGGATAGAATACAAAAGCTACTTTCCTATATGCCTAAACAATAACAGATCTAAGTAAACAGTTAAGGAGGTAAACCATGAAACATTATCAACACAATAACATTTGTTGAAAGAGTTTATATTACTGTATAAAAGAGGGAAATACAAAGTAGAGAGATGATCACAACCCAAGCCTTAACGCTGCAATCCTCCTCCAACAAGCCAAGCCAATGCCTCCAAAGGAAGTGAGAGTATCCCAATAGATGGATAGGGATCTCCTAAGTTAATTTCACCAGCATGCAAGTGCTATAGACTTCCTCCCTTTGGAATGGACAGGGGCCTTGTATTTATAGGACCAAGTGGATAGAGTAGGTTGAGTATCATGGGGAGAGGGCTAAGGGATCCTCCCTTGAGGTGAGGAACCGAAGGACAACTCACCTAGGAGTTACGGATAGATATCCACCTCATCCAACTTCTAGAAGTCGCTTGAAAGCTACCTTTATCCCAATTAACCAACTCCGACACAAGTTGCATGAAGACAACCAGCGTCAGGGAAGGGAAGCGCAGGTGGTACGAAGATACTCTATGCAACCGACGTAGGCTGGCAGAATACATTCTGCACCGGCCCTAGTTTTGCGCTTCTTGCTCAAGGACAATGTGCACTGTTCCAACTAGAAATGTGGACAAAGGGAATCAACTTGCTCTAACATGACTCACTTGATCATGGGAACATCAGGGATTGAGGCATTGAGTTAACAAGGGACTCATGATGACAAGATTTAGGTGTAACAACTAGTTGATGGGAATGCCTCACCTTGAAATATTCCAATTTAAACATAATAATGGTGGACATTTCTAGATCCATTGCTCCAATGGCAGATAGTAAGGTCTTACGCTGATTAGGACAGTTTTGTAAGAGTTTGAGGGTTGACATGGCGCAGGGTGCTTGAGCCAAATATTCAATAATGTTGTAGTTTTGTGTGGCTCGGGAATTAGGGTTGAAATTTGATTTTCAAATCGTGCTTTTGGGTGGGCACAATACTACATCTGATATGGGTTTCTCTATTGACAAAGGACCCTGTGGGGGAGGAGTAGTCGATGCAGAAGTGGAGGATTTTTTAGTATTACCTCCATTGGATTATTTTTATGGAATGGAGTCGTATGTATGTGTCTTGCTGGATAAATTAACCATCTCGCTACGCATCACGAGAACATGAACTGTCGTTGTTGGGTAAAATATATGCTATCTAATTCAACACTTAATTGTCAACCCGGGAAGATAACTTGTGAGATGCAAACACTATATGGGCAGGATTGAAGGCTTGAACTAATCTAAGCTAAAGGTGGAATCAACAAATTCTAGGGCAGTTAACAAGCTATACAAAAATAGAGTTAAAGTATTGACTGCAAATCCAAATACAAGCTGGAAATGAAAACTAAAGGTAGGCTAAAGAGATGAACATGTTAATTTTTGAGCATTAATTCAATATACTCTAGGATCTTTACTGAGAGAATAGCATGTACAACATATCAAGTATAACAATGCATATCAATCACACCAAGCAATCACATGAGACAATAGACACACAGGGTTTCACTAGGGAAAACCATAAAGGTGAAAAACCCCAAAACTTCCTTAGAGATAGAAAGAGCAATGATACAACCCAAGTACACAGAGATAGTCCTCCTAGTAGCTGAACCTCCTCCTCCACTAGTGTGCCACATTCCGAGTAGTGTAGAAGTGAATAATGAGATGATCAAATAGAGTTCCTCCCGCATTCTATTTATACATACCCTGACCTGCCTAATAACGTAGTAGGTCTGACTTGTCTAAATCAGTCTAATAACCCTTGGTTATACTAATCAGGGTCGACCCCACACTTGGTGGTCTAACAACCCATCACTTGCAAGTTGTGACACTTGCGACACTTGTCAATACAAATGACGACACTTCCGTATAGAGGAATAATAACATCTCTATAGGAGTACAATATACATAGTTGAAATACATTCCAAAGTTACATATACATCAACACTCCCTCTTAACTAGGAAGATATTTCCCAACACAGATATGCTAGAACAAGTCTTCTTCTCTGAATCATCGTCAGCGAATCATCGTCCTCGAATCCTCAAGACTTATTACATGCATCACAAACACTCGCAAGAGCATCCCAGGAGTTATTATGGGAACACAACCCAACCTATTGGATCTCCCAGGTCTTATATGTGACCCTCATCACAAACCCTCGAAAGAGCATCCCAGGACTTATTACAGGCACACAGCCCAACCTATCGGATCTCCCAGGTCTTATATGTGACCCTCATCACAAACCCTCGAAAGAGCATCCCAGGACTTATTACGGACACACAACCCAACCTATCGGATCTCCCAGGTCTTACATGTGGTCTCCACTACAAACCCTCGAAAGAGCATCCCAGGACTTATTACGGGCACACAGCCCAACCTCTCGGATCTCCCAAGTCTTACAAGTCCTCTCAAGCACAACCTGTCCACGGCCACATAGCATCATCTTGATACTCACCATACATCATCTTGATGTGCATGATCATCCTGATTATCATCATTGCATCGTCCTAGTGCATGTCATCATTGCATGATCATCCTGATCATCATCACTGCATTGTCCTGATGCATGTCATCTAGAGCATCATTCTGATACTCATCACACATGATCATCCTGATCATCATCATAGCATCATCCTGATGCACATCATATGGAGCAACATCCTTAAGCTCATTATCCATGATCATCCTTATCTTACAATGTATCCACCTGATACATATCAACATACATGATCTACCTGATCATACAATGTATCTACCTGATACATATACAAATACATGATCTACCTGATCATAACAAGCATCCAACATGATGCATATACATATACATGATCCAACTGATCATAACAAGCATCCAACATGATGCATATACATATACATGATCCAACTGATCATAACAAGCATCCAGCATGATGCATATACAAAGCAGTAACTGGAGCATCGTCCTCATGCTCATCATCCAGCACTTACATCGACAGCCATGGGAAGGATCCTCCTCTCACCATCCTTGGAATGGCTCCAGAAAATGTGTCCATCACTTATTCCTCGAAGTGTCGTCAATCTGAAGAACACCAAGCCTCTCCCTGAAGTATTCGAACTTCACTTTGTCTAGTGGTTTCATCAACACATCTAAAACCTGCTCATCTGTCACAACATACAGGAGCTTCACTGCTCCTCTCTGCACCATATCCCTGATATAGTGATATTTGATCTCTATGTGCTTCGACCTATTGTGGAACACCAGGTTCTCAGACAAATTCACACAACTCTGGTTATCACAAAAGATACCAGTAGCATCCAACGGGAGATCAAATAACAAAAAACAGTAGCTTCCGAAGCCATACTGCCTCACAACTAGTCGAACAAGATGGAACATACTCTGCCTCGGCTATACTTAGTGCTACGCAGGATTGCTTCCTACTAAACCAAGAGATAACACCTGATCCCATACTGAAGCAGCACCCAAATGTGCTCTTCCTATCTGCAGCACTTCCTGCCCAGTCTAAATCAATATAACCTTGTAGGTTAAACTTTTGATTCGCATCATACTTGATCCCATAATCAATTGTACCCTTCAGGTACCTCAGAATATGCTTTACAACAATCAGGTGAACACCTCTGGGATCTGTCAGGTCTGGCTCAATGTGTTCACCACAAAGCAAATATCTGGTCTGTGTTCGTCAGGTCAATCAAGGACCCAATCATATGACGATACACCGTGAGATCAACCAGATCAGATGAAGCATCACACATAAGCTTCAGGTTCGATGCCATAGGTGTGGCCATGGCCTTGCAGTCCATATGTTGACACTATATTTGAAAATACTCAAACCCTAAAAATTTGTCAAAAGAAAAATATCCAAAAGAATTGAAGTTACTACAAATGGGTTGAAGTAAAGGTTCATAATACAAAAACAACAAGAAAAAACCCACATATGCAAAGTCCGAAAGTAATTATTAAAGAGGTTAAGTCTTGGTCAAGTTTCAACGACAGAGATGACAATAATAGAGATCAACGGCTGTCATGGTTTCCCGCACCGCCCAAAGGATCGTTTGTAAACATTGGTGAGTGGTTGCGGACTTAATACCGCTGGAAACGTGTCATATTCTCATTGATCCGCATCAATGTGATAGTGGTATCACAAACCACTACAACGCCGTACAGAACCACCAAAGGATAATACGCGGCGGGCCATAGCACGTGGCAGGATAATAAACGGTGGGCCATAGCATGTGGCAGGATAATAAACGGTGGGCCATAGCATGTGGCAGATGGAGAAGTCATAAGGGAATATGCCACATGTTGATATTAATCGAAAGGAAAATACACATTGGGACAAAATTGACGGCTAAAATTCATCCACATCAGGAAAAGTGCACACTCGATAGAAGAAAGAGCGGTTGCGGAAATTAAACCACTCTAACAGGTGTCAGAAAATGGTTGATCCGCACACGGTAAAAACCGGAGAAGAAAACCATTGTTGGGATCGCGGATACCACCATGGGAAATAAAGAGATGCAAGATATAATGGCTCAAATCAAAAGCCTCGTGATCAACGGTTGGATATAAAGTACATTCAGAAAGCTGCCAGAAAGTTAATAAAAAAGGCTTATATAAAACAAAAGGGTTTCAAATAACGACATTTTGTATATGTGTCGCTATCCATGGGAGCTCTGAAGACTGGTGGAGATCAGCAATTGCGACAGAAGGATAAAGACGTGTCTATACAGGTCACGTTGAAATGCGAGTCCTGGTGAAAGAAATGACCAGTTATGATTTACCCACGGCCGACCAATGGAAGTATGTGGACAAATATGGAAGGACAAGATATTCTGTCCATTCATAGATACATTCAGAATTTTTTCCAAGTGGCAAAAAGATGTTTTTATTTTAAATTTGTAATATTGTTTGAAGACAATTATCTATTGTTTAAAGACAGTTATCTTTCGAGTTAAAATATTTTCAGTTATTAGTTAGAAGAAGCAGTTATGTCAAGCTTCTTCTGAATTTTGTATAAAAGACAATGAGAGTCATTTTTGAAGGGGTTGGAAAATCTTTGAGAGACGATTATGTTTTGAAGTCAAATTTTTGATAAATAAAAGGCAGTACAGTGGAAATACCTATCTTTTGAGACCAGAGATTCATGTGTTGATCAGTTTTATAGTCTGTTTTTCCCTTATCTTTATATGTGTATGTCCATTTTCTTTGTTATATCTTCTGCTATGTTCTTCTATATTTAAATGAACATTTGAAATAAATCGGGATTCATACTGGTTATGCTTCGTTTTATTGCATTTAAATATCCACTATTTCTCCAAAGTTGACAATGGATTCATCCTAGTTAGATGCCTATTGTTGATGGACTGTCATTATTTCTTTCTATACCACCTGCAAAATCAAATTGACTGTGATATGGTTGCTATCTTGCCTCTGTGGAAATCTATTTGGTATAAATCTCTTGCTGGCGTGTTAAATATTTGAAAGTTGACTCCATGCCCAATGTTTCTTGTTTCCTTTTCAACCAAGTAAATCCTTTTGAGAAATTTTGAGCGTGTTTCTATATATTTTTAGCCTTTACATATATCTTGTGAGAGAGCCCTCTCTGGTGGAAAAAATGGCTAAGTTTTCTATCTAAAGTTTGGTTTGAAATAGGTTACCTTAGGTGTTATTCTTTTACAACCGGGATAAAATCTAAGTGCTAACATTTTGGCACCGTTGCCGGGGAACGAAAGTGAAATTTTCCCTGGGAGAAACGACAAAGAAAGGTCAAATTTCTTGGGCAAGGAAGTTTGAAGTAAGATTGGTTGTAGATATTGCCCTGGCGAATTCACTTGTGAAAATTTTTTAAGGTTTTTTGAAGATATTCAGAAATAGACATTGTGGCTACAAGAAAAAATCCCGGTTTACAGTTCTTCTCAGGCGTGGATAATCCAGAAAATCTCCTCAAGACGGATAAAGGCAAAGGCAAAACAAAAGAAGGTATTCCTCAGTTTTCGAATATATTTCCTTCTTTTCAAGAAAATCTGTTTGAGGAAGAAAATATTGGTTCAAGTGAAAACGTTTTGCTTAGAACTAAATCAGATTCTGATTTGAAAGAAACAAAAGTTGACCCAAAAAGTTTGTGGGACTATTCTTTAAAATCTGTTTGGGAAAACTTACAAAAATCTGAAAGGGCTGGGTCCAGAATATTGAAGGCCCAAAGAATACCTGTGCAAAGTCATAAACAACAGGTAGTGATTGTTCCACCTTATAATCCACCACCGATGGATTCTAGATTTGCCCCATTGGTTTTTCCCACTGCTTTACATGATTTGCCTCAAAATTATGGACAGAGAATCGTTACTTTTGATAATGAGGGTAATTATACAGCACAACAACATGTTGATAACTTTAGTGATTTCAATTATTTAGAAGAAGTGGATTATGATGATGCAAAAATGAGGTTGTTTGCCCAAATCTTGCGAGGCAAAGTCAAAAAATGGTTCAGATCTTTGGCTGCAGGATCAATTGCTAATTATGATGCTTTCACAACTCTTTTTATCAAAAGATGGGAAGACCATAAAAATCCTTCACAGATGTTGACACAGTATAACAATCTGAAAAAGGGAGGTTTTGAGTTGGTTCAAGAATTCTCTGCCAGATTTATGAAAGTTTATTACTCTATTCCTACAGATATAAAACCTCCAGTAGGAGCAGCCAAGTTACATTATGCAGATGCTTTTGAAGGTGATTTTTCATGCACATTAAGAGAAAGAAGATCTACTACTTTGGCAATAATGATGAAATATGTGGTGGAAGTTGAATCTAATATGATGGCTTCTGGAAAAATGAGGCATAGAGATATAGACGGAAAGAAAAGTAGAAAAGATAATCAAAATGCAGCTTCTTCTTCTTCTTCCACAGATGTAAAATTTGAGGCAATGATGAAAACTATGGAAAAATTGTTAGACAGGTTAGTGGTGGATAACAAAGCTCCGAATAAAGAACAAATAGAACCTCAATCAGAAACCCTAACTTTAGGAGACCCTTTGTTCCACCTATAAGGCCAAGAGATCAAAGGAACCCAAGGAATGCAGAAGAAGATCCAATCAGACCTCCTTTCCCTGAAAATTATATTGCTGGAGAAGTTGAAGCTGAGATTCCTGAGAGTGATATTCACCATTGTGGCAGTTTGATTCGGAAGTGTATCTGACTAAACAAGAACATGATATGTTCCTTGCAGAAGGGGAATGTTGTAATTTGGAGACAAAAATTGATCAATACCAAATTGGTTACCAAAGTGCTATAAACGATCTTCAAAGAAAGATAAATCTGAGAAACCGAGACGTTATAATAGACAAAGGAAAAGAGCCAATGGGAAAATCAAAAGGATCTACAGATAAACCCTCTACCAGTCAGAATGAACAACAAACGAGAAGAAAAGAAAACGAGGATGTGCCAAAAGTGATTTCAGATAACAAGAAAGATTCAGTGAAGGAAGGTGATAAAAATTTGGTTCCTTTCAATATATAGAGTGAAATGTCGAAAGTCAAGATTTATGTACCTTTCAATGAGATATTAAAGAATAAGGAATACAAGGAACAAATTTTTAAGATGATGCAAGTAGAAAATCGAGTGGAAATAGACACTTTGGAATTAGATGATGATATTCCTAATATCTACCTGGGTTCAAGAATGGAAGATAATAGTTTTGGGGAAATTTCTCCTTTCTATGTAGATTTGAACGTTCATGATAAAGTTGTGCATAATTGTATGTTAGACTCAGGAGCTTCTCATAATCTGATGCCGAAACTTGTAGTTGAATCTTTGGGATTGGAAATCACAAGACCATATGATGACCTATTTTCTTTTGATTCAAGGAAAGTCAAATGTTTAGGGTTGATCAAAGATTTGACAGTCAATCTCAGTAAAATACCAGCCAAAGGTATTCTCATGGATGTGGTGGTTGCTGATATTCCAGCAAAATTTGGTATGCTATTGTCTAGATCATGGGCCTCAAAGTTAAAAGGAACTTTGCATATGGATATGTCTTTTGCTACTATTCCAGTGTTGGGGGTACACAGAAGATTATATGCTGAAAAGATGGTTGCTTATTTGGTAAGTGATTTAAAAGAACTCGAAAAACATGCTATATATGCAGTAGACACAGATTTGGGGTCTTGTATTCTGTACAATGATGTTGAATCCAAAGAAAAGATAGATTTAATCGAACCTAAAGAAAATGAAAAAGAAAGACTGTTAAGAGAAAAAATTAGAAAAGAAGGAACTTGGACAATGCACTTTGATGGAGCTAGAAGCAGAGAAGGAGTTGGTGCGGGAGTATGGATAATCACACCTGATCGAGAATTCTTGATGTTTTCTTATCAATTGAATTTTGAGTGTACAAACAATGTTGCAGAATATGAAGCTTTGATTCTGCGGTTGAATGTATAGAGAGATTTAAAAGCAAAAAGAATTGAAGTGTTTGGAGATTCTGAATTGGTAATAAATCAGGTAAAAGCTATTTATCAAACCAAACATCCTAAAATGGGGTCATATAGGAATGAAGTGTGGGATTTATTGGAAAACTTTTTCGATGAACATGATGTTGTTTCAATTCCCAGAGTTAATAACACCGTAGCAGATTCTTTGGCCACTGCGGGAGCTGCGTTCAAAACCCCTATCTTTTCTAAAAAGAAATATGATATTGAGGCCATACACATATCATCTATCCCAGACAATATCAAACACTGGTAGGTATTTGAAGATGATCAACATATTAAACGTTTTTTAGAGATGACAGATGAATTCAATTATAGGTCTATTGATGCAGAAGACGCTGGGGCTGGTCCAAATGAAAAAGATTCCCCTGAAGAAACAGAAAAGTTCAAGCAAAGGATTGGAGGTAAGGATATAATTCAGCTGAAGAATAACGTTATACCTAGAGGCTTGATTCCTTTAGAAAAATTGTTTGATAAAAATGACATGGTGAAAAATCCAAAAGTAGAACCTAAACCTGAGGATGTAAAAGATTACAATTTAGGTTTTGAAGAAGATCCCAAATTGGTAAAGCTTTCAAAGAAATTACCAAGAAAGGAAGAGAATAAAAGCGTGGAAGTGATGAAAATATTTTTAGATGTTTTCGCCTGGAGTTATGAAGACCTGAAAGAATATGATGTTTCTATTATACAACATACAATTCCTATCAAACCTGATGAAAAACCTTTTAAATAGAAATTGAGAAGAATAAATCCCAAGTTGCTTCTAGTGATAGAAAAAGAAGTGAGAAAGTTGTTTGATGCTAAGATAATTGTGTCCTTGAGATTTTCTAAGTGGTTGGCTAACCTGGTGCCAGTAAGGAAAAAGAATGGCAAAATATGGTTGTGCGTAGATTTTAGAAATTTGAACAAAGTCTCTTTGAAAGATAATTATCCACTCCCGAAAATGGATCAAATTTTGCAGAAAGTTGTGGGAGCTAAAATAATTTCTATGTTAGATGGTTTCTCAGGTTATAATCAAATTAAAGTTCACCCAGAAGATCAGGAGAAAACTACTTTTACTACTCCATCGGGAATGTTTATGTATGCCAAAATGCCATTTGGTTTGATGAACATAGGGGCAACTTTTCAGAGAGCCATGGACATTGCATTTACAAATGAAAGAGACAAATTTGTGGTAGTATACATGGATGATATTACTGTTTATTCAAAGAATGCTGCTGATCACTAGAAACATCTGGAAAGATTTTTTTCTGAAATGTAGAAGATTTGGGATCTCCTTAAATCCAAAGAAATCTCATTTTTGCATGGAAGAAGGAAAATTGTTGGGACACATCATATCAAAAGAAGGCATCAAGATTGACCCGGAGAGAGTATCTGCCATACAGAAGGTCGGAATCCCTAGGAGCAAGAAGGAAATTCAATCATTTATTGGAAGGGTAAATTGGTTAAGAAGGTTCATTCCTAGTTTTGCTGAGATTTTGAGAAACATAACTGAAATGCTAAGGAAAGACAAGGAAATTAAATGCACTGAAGAAGTAAGACAATCTTTTGATAATATTAAAAGGGAATTGACTGAAGCACCAGTGTTAATTAGTCCAGATTATTCAAAGGATTTCATTATGTTTACTTATGCATCAGAACACACAGTAGCTGGGGTATTGTTACAAAAGAACCAAGAAGATTTGGAATAGCCAATTGCATTTTTTAGTAAGATTCTGAGGGATGCAGAATTAAAATATAACATCATGGAGAAACAAGCTTATGCTTTAGTGAAAGCATTGAAGGATTTCAGGATATACATATTACATTCTCATATAATAGCACATGTTCCATCAGCAGCAGTGAAAGATATTCTTACCCATCCAGATCCTGAAGGAAAAAGAGAGAAGTGGATAGAAGTATTATTGGAATATGATCTCGACGTTAAACCTACAAAGCTGATAAAAGGCCAAGGTCTGGCTAAAATGATGACAGAAAAAAATTGGGATTCTCTAGGTATGAATTTTCTTTCTGAAATTTCAAAAGAAGACGTTCCAAATTTACAAGTAATTGAAGATTTCTCTTTATCTCCCTGGTACGCGGACATTGTGTATGTTCTGCAAAATCTCCAAGCACCTGCAAATATGGAAAAAACTAGAGCAAGATCAGTAAAGTTGAAAGCAGCCAAGTTCTGCATATTAAATGGGAATTTATTTTGGAAAGATCCAGGAGGTATTCTGTTGAATTGTCTATTAGAGAATGAAGCACAACATATTATGGGGGAATTTCATAAAGGTATGTGTGGAGGACATCATTCATGGAAAGCTACAGTGAATGAGATTCTTAGAGCTGGTTTTTATTGGCCCAGCATGTATTCAGATGTATATAAAGAAGTGACCAAATGTCATGAATGTCAAATATTTGATGGGAAAAGAGAATTATTACCATTTCCTTTGAAACCTATTTCAGTCGAAGCACCTTTTCAACAGTGGGGGTTAGATTTTATTGGAAAAATTAACCCAAATTCTTCAGGGCAGCATAAGTGGATTTTGACTGCTACAGATTACTTCATGAAATGGATTGAGGCCATTCCGATAAGAAATGCCACAGAAACAGTGATAATGAACTTTTTAGAAGAAAACATTTTATCCAGGTTTGGTTGTCCTAAAAGGATAGTGACAGATAATGCTCCAGTGTTCAAATAAAAAAATATGATAAATTTTTGTCACAAATACCACATACATTTGAATCATTCCACTGCTTATTATCCACAAGGAAATGGGTTGGCCGAATCTTCAAATAAAATTTTAGTGAGGATCATAAAGAGGTTGCTAGAAGATAACAAGAGGGCTTGGCACACTAAATTAAAATATTCTCTGTAGGTAGATAGAATCAGTACAAAAAGAGCAATTGGCACTTCCCCTTTCCAGTTGGTGTATGGCACAGAGGTAATTTTTCCTGTTTCTTTGGGTTTTCCAGTTATGAAATTGTTACAAGAAGTCAAAGAAGAACCAAATAATATGCAGAGGAGGAGAAATCAAATGATAGAATTACATGAAGTTAGAGAAAAGGCATATAACAAAACCCAAATGCATCAGGAGAAAATGAAGAAAACTTTTGACAAAAAGGTTAAAGAAAAGAATTTTCAGATAAATGATTTAGTTTTGAAGTGGGACTCTAGAAATGAAGATCACCATGGGAAGTTGGAGCATTTATGGAAAGGTCCATATATTGTTGCAGGATATCAAGGGGAAAATGCATTTACCGTAAAAAATTGTAATGGAGAATTCTTTCCTGGAGGACCAGTAAATGGTAGACACCTCAAACATTATCTCTCTTAAAAGGATAGAGGTGAAAGAGAGTTTTGTACAGTGTAAATATTTTTCAAAAAAAAAAAGGTATAAACTTTGATTTGCAGAAAAGTTTGAATGCATCCTAATGGATCAGGCACTTGGTCTACGATGTTCTTTGCTACCTCATAGGGAGGATAGCATCCCCATTTGGAGCCAGTTGTTGACACTTTATTTGAAAATACTCAAACCCTAAAAATTTGTCAAAAAAAAATAATCCAAAAGAAGTGAAGTTACTACAAATGGGTTGAAGTAAAGGTTCATAATACAAAAACAACAAGAAAAAATCCACATATGCAAAGTCTGAAAGTAATTATTAAAGAGGTTAATTCTTGGTCAAGTTTCAACGGCGGAGATGACAATAGTAGAGATCAACGGCTGTCATGGTTTCCCGCACCGCCCAAAGGATCGTTTGCAAACGTTGGTGAGTGGTTGCGGACTTAATACCGCTGGAAACGTGTCATATTCTCATTGATCTGCATCAACGTGATAGTGGTATCACAAACCACTACAATGTCATGCGGAACCACCAAAGGATAATACATGGCGGGCCATAGCACGTGGCAAGATAATAAATGACGGGCCATAGCACGTGGAAGATGGAAAAGGTGTAAGGGAATACACCACATGTTGATATTAATCAGAAGGGCAATACACATTGGGACAAAATTGATGGCCAAAATTCATCCGCATCAGGAAAAGTGCACACTCGATAGAAGAAAGAGCGATTGCAGAAATTAAACCACTCTAACAGGTGTCAGAAAATGGTTGATCCGCACATGGTAAAAACCGGAGAAGAAAACCGTTGTTGGGATCATGGATACCACCATGGTAAATAAAGAGATGCAAGATCTAACGGCTCAAATCAAAAGGCTCATGATCAACGTTTGGATATAAAGTACATTCGGAAAGCTGCTAGAAAGTTAATAAAAAAGGCTTATATAAAACAAAAGGGTTTCAAATAACGACATTTTGTATATGTGTCGCTATCCCTGGGAGCTCTGAAGACTGGTGGAGATCAGCAATTGCGACAGAAGGATAAAGACGTGTCTATACAGGTCACGTTGAAATGCGAGTCCTGGTGAAAGAAATGACCAGTTATGATTTACCCACGGCCAACCAATGGAAGTATGTGGACAAATATGGAAGGACAAGATATTCTGTCCATTCATAGATACATTCAGAATTTTTTCCAAGTGGCAAAAAGATGTTTTTATTTTAAATTTGTAATATTGTTTGAAGACAGTTATCTATTGTTTAAAGACAGTCATCTTTCGAGTTAAAACATTTTCAGTTATTAGTTAGAAGAAGCAGTTATATCAAGCTTCTTCTGAATTTTGTATAAAAGACAATGAGAGTCATTTTTGAAGGGGTTGGAAACTCTTTGAGAGACGATTATGTTTTGAAGTCAAATTTTTGATAAATAAAAAGCAATATAGTGGAAATACCTATCTTTTGAGACCAGAGATTCATGTGTTGATCAGTTTTATAGTCTGTTTTTCCCTTATCTTTATATGTGCATGTCCATTTTCTTTGTTACATCTTCCGTTATGTTCTTCTTCTATATTTAAATGAACGTTTGAAATAAATCGGGATTCATACTGGTTATGCCTCGTTTTATTGCATTTAAATATCCACTATTTCTCCAAAGTTGAAAATGGATTCATCCTAGTTAGATGCTTGTTGTTGATGGACTGTCATTATTTCTTTCTATACCACCTACAAAATCAAATTGACTGTGATATGGTTGCTGTCTTGCCTCTGTGGAAATTTGTTTGGTATAAATCTCTTGCTGGCGTGTTAAATTTTTGAAAGTTGACTCTATGCCCAATGTTTCTTGTTTCCTTTTCAACCAAGTAAATCCTTTTGAGAAATTTTGAGCGTACTTCTATATATTTTTAGCCTTTACATATATCTTGTGAGAGAGCCCTCTCTGGTGGAAAAAATGGCTAAGTTTTCTACCTAAAGTTTGGTTTGAAATAGGTTACCTTAGGTGTTATTCTTTTACAACCGAGATAAAATCTAAGTGCTAACACCATCATCCCGAACCTCTTCAGGATCTCTACTGCATACTTCCCTTGTCCAAGGAAGATTCCATTTGCACTCTGTCACACCTCCATGCCTATAAAATAGTGCATCATCCCCAAGTCCTTCATCTTGAACTCGGTATCAAGCTTCCTCTTGGTATCGGTAATCAAACCATCCTCACCTGTTACAAACAGGTCATCCACATACAATAGTAGTATCACTAGATTTCCTTCCTCAACCTTATAGTAAAGGTTGGAATCCATTTTACTCTTGGTAAAGCCCAAACTGGATAAAAAGCTGTCTATCCTACCATACCAAGTCCTAGGAGCTTGCTTCAAGCCATACAAGGATTTCTTCAACCTGCACACATATGACTCTCTGTCATGTGTCTCAAAACCAAGTGGCTGCTCCACATACACTTCCTCCTCGACTACACCATTCAAGAAAGTTGTCTTGACATCCATTTGGTGTATCTTCCATTTCATCACTACAGCCATAGCAAGTTCTTTTCTAATGGAAATGTATCTGGCCACATGAGCAAAAGTCTCTTCATAATCAATCCCTTCTTTCTTGGAGAAGCCATGAGATACAAATCTCGCTTTGTATTTCTCTATGCTGCCATTTGCAGCATGCTTGATCTTGTAGATCCACTTGGAAGTCACCACAGACTTCCCTTCAGGTCTTGGGACTACATCCCAAACATCATTCTTCATGATCAACTAGTATTCCTTGACCATGGCATCCTTCCATTCTTTCTTTTATACTGCTTCTTCATAACTGGAATGTTCTTTGTTCATAATGTCACGGAGTAAGACAACATAGCTGGTATGAGATATAGTCCTTTTCCTTGCTCTATGTTCTTCTTCTGGAATGCCATACCTTTCTGCATCTTGAATGAGCTCTCTAGCGCATGCAGGTTTCCTCTTGTGAGGGTTCTTCTCACGGGGTGGATCTACAGGTTCTTACGGATCTTCAACTTCACGATCTGCTTCTGGAAATGCTTCATTCATGGTGGTGTCTTGAAATCTGGTTTCCTTTGGTTCTTCATGATCTTCAACAGGTGCCTTTCTTGACTTGATGAAAGATGAGCATTCATCAAACGTTACATCCCTACTGACATCAATCTTCTTGAACCCTGGAAAGTATATTCTGTAAGCCTTCGAGCTTTCACTATACCCCACAAAGATGCCCTTCTTTCCTGAAGGATCTAGCTTTGTCCTCTTTTCCTTTGGAACATGTGTATATATTGGACAACCAAATATTCTGAGATGGCTAAATTCAGGTTTCTTACCAGAGAATACCTCTTCTAGTGTCTTGTTGTCCAATCTCTTGTGAGGTGTTCTATTCTGCACATATACAGCTGTCCTAGCTGCTTCTACCCAAAGATGCATAGGCAGATCCTGGTCATGCAGCATTGCCCATGCTACTTCCATGATTATTCTATTTTTCCTTTCTGTAGCTCCATTCTATTGTAGATTGTAGGGAGCAGTCAACTCCCTCTTAATCCCTGAATCACTGCATAACTTCTTGAAATCACCTAAAGTGAATTCTCCGCCATTGTCGGATCTGAGTGTCTTGATCTTCTTATCAGTTTGATTTTCCATCAAGGCTTTGAATTCCTTGAACTTATCAAACACTTCATCTTTGTTCTTCAAGAAGTAAACCCAAGTCTTCCTAGAAAAATCATCAATGAAAGAGACATAGTATACATACCCACTCAGAGAACTAGATGACATCGAACCACATACATCGGAGTGGATAATTTCCAAGATTCCTTTAGCTTTGCTTTCACTGCTTGGAAATGCCTTCTTAATGTTCTTTCCTTTTTCACATCCTTTGAAAACACCATCATGCTTTGTCTTGATTTTAGGAAGACCTTCTACAACTTTGCTTGCAATTGGTAGTGCTCTATAGTGCACATGAGCAAGCCTTCTATGCCAAAGTTCACTTGGCTCCATGGATTCATGTACCATGGCATGTTCAAGTTGTCCCTTCAATTTGTACAATCCTCCCTCTTGCTCTCCAATCACTACTGCATCATCTATAGTTTTACCCTTTGGCCACATTAGGACTTGGCCATCTACAAATGCAACCCTCATGCCTTTTTCATCCAATGCAGATATGGAGAGTAAGTTCTTCTTGAGCCCAGGTACATATAGAACATCTTTCATCTTCAAAGACTTCCCAGAGTCTAGGTTGTAGGAGGATTCACCACTTCCTTTGATAGGATATTGATAGTCATCCCCAAGTTTCACCTTATGGGGTGACTCGTGTTCAGATAGATTTGCAAAAGATTCTTTAAACCTAGTCATGTGTTTGGAAGCCCCACTATCAATGAGCCAATCATTACATCCATGAGAGATAGTACCTGTGAGAGCAGATATTAGAACATATTCATCTTCACTTGATGAATCATCACTTTCTGCTCTAGCCTTCTTCTTGGGAGGTTCATCATCCTCGGCAGCATGAGCATGATATCTCTTCTTGTTGTTTTTCTTCTTCTTGTTGAAATTGTTGTTGTTGTCTTTCTTCTTCTTGGGACAATCAGCAGCAAAGTGTCCCTTCTCATTGCATGTGAAGCATCTGAGATCTTTCTTATCCTTATGGTAATGGTGGTGCGAAGATTTCTTGAAGTGGGATGGCTCCCTCTTGAACTTTCCTTTCTTGGTGTGTGCTGTGAGAGCTTGATCTTCATTCCCCATCTTTTCTTCTCGGTCCACAAGCCTAGCTTATTCTTGAGACCATTCCTCCCACAACCTGCTGAAGGAGATCAATTTTCTTATTGCACAAATTCCTTGGATAAAGAAATCCCATGACCTAGGTAGGCCATTCAAAGTGGTCATAACAATTTCACCATTCTCCACCACTTCATCCACAACTTAAAGTTGTTCCTTGATCTAAGAGGCCTTAGAGAAATAGGATTGAATGGTCTCTCCATTCTGAAGCTTTACCCCTTTTAATTGATTCTGTAGAGTCATCTTCTAATTTATGTTCTTCCCTTCAAATAGCTTGGTCAGGGAATCAAACATCTCCTTGGCTGTCTTTATAGATGACACATGTGGTATGAGATGGTCTTTGATAGAATCAACAATGATTCTCTTCGCCTTGACCAAGTTCTTCTTATGCAAGGCTTTAGCCTCTTCTTCCTCTGGGATAGGGACCTCAAAACTTATGTAAGTATCTAATTCATTTTCTTCCAGGATTAACCCAATCATATACTTCCATGCTCAGAAGTTATCAACCCCTTCAAGCTTATCCTCAAGCTTGGTGTGTTGAGACATATTAAAGAGTACTTCAAATGGAAATGGAAAAGGTTTAGGTCTTACCACTTGATTTGAAGAAATATGGATCTGGTGCTGGATTAGGGTTTGTCAGAGAAACCCTAAAAATAAAAAATGTGAATTTCAATTTTTTGAAAGGATAAAAAGATGTGCCTTGATGAGCTGATCATCCTGGTATACGCAGAAATTGAAAACCGCAAAGATTCACCCTTCAGAAATTCTTTTCAATCTCCCGGATTCACTAAGGAGGACCCTGAATTAGGGTTTGAGTTTCTTGGAGCTTCACCCAACCAAAAATCTCGATCCAAAGCTCTAAAATTTGATTTTTCCAAGGAGCTTCTAGCTATGTCCTCAAATTTCAGAAATTCCTATGTTTGTGGAAACCCTAATTTTTAGGGCCAAACATGAAAGTGCCCAGAATTGGATTCTGATTGGACAGAAAGATTCACCTTGTAGAGGAGAGTCAATCTATCATATTGATTTTCCAAAAGTTTTGGAGAAACCCAATAAACAAGAATCCCTTAGCTTCTGCAACTGCACAGTGTCTTCTTCTCAAGTTAGCTCTAATACAATGTTAAATTTTTAGCATTAATTAAATATACTCTAGGATCTTTACTAAGAGAATAACATGTACAGCATATCAAGTATAACAATGCATATCAATCACACCAAGCAATCACATGAGACAATAGACACACAGAGTTTCACTAGGGAAAACCATAAAGGTGAAAAACCCCACAACTTCCTCAGAGATAGAAAGAGCAATGATACAACCCAAGTACACAGAAATAGTCCTCATAGCAGCTGAACCTCCTCCTACACTAGTGCGCCACTTTCTGAGTAGTGTAGAAGTGAATAATGAGATGATCAAATAGAGTGCCTCTCGCACTCTATTTATACATGACCTGACCTGCCTAATAACCTAGCAGGGCCGACTTGTCTAACTCAGTCTAATAACCCATGGTTATGCTAATCAGGGCTGACCCCACACTTGGTGGTCTAATAACCCATCACTTGCAAGTTACGACACTTGCAAAACTTGTCAATACAAATGACGACACTTCCGTATAGAGGAATAATAACATCTCTATAGGAGTACAATATACATAGGTGAAATACATTCTCAAGTGACATATACATCAACATAACAAGGACTAAAAATGAACATGAAGCTTAAACAAAACTCTATGTAATTGAAAACAAGGTTCTACCTACATATGCAGGTACTGGCTAGCTATAGGAGATAATGCAATTAAAAAGCCTGAGAAATTAAACTATAATTAACCATAAAACTCAACAGAAAATATTAAAGTCCGAATGGCAGTCCGGATGACAAAAACGATACAAACTATGAAAATAAACAAGATAAATGATTTTAATACCATCCGGGTTTATGCATACTACTTTATGGTGCAAGCATGATAGTAAATGAACTATTTGAATTGAAATAACAAGAAGGAGCTACATTAATTTGCATTCAAAGGAGAAAACCATTTTCTATTGCGTAGTAAAACAGAGTTAAAAGGTAAATAAATCCAACTATAGCTACAGTAAAATGAAGTTAAGTGTAAATGAATTTCATCATGACTTATAACAGAAATAATTAATCTATGTGTTAATATGAAACCAAATATGAATGCTAAAGGTGGATTCGAATCCCAAACTAGCTACAGAATATGATAAAGTACTAGAAAATTAACCTAAGCCCTAACTAATTATTTTTGCATAAAAATGTAATACTGAAAATTCTAGAAAATAATGAAAAGATATGTCTAAATACAAATGGAAGGCTGAAAGATAGTCCGAATGAGGTGCGAATGGCCGACCGTATGAATTCTTGAAATAAAAATTACATGTAAATAACAGAAAATGCATTTTATGAACAACAGAACAATTACAACTATTAAACAACTCAAAATCTATCTATTCTATGACCAAAGACTTATCATTTTGAGAATTAAAATATAATTATGTTATACGAATTTAAATTGCAAACTAGTTTTCAGCAAAGCGAAGCTTGCTATATTATGAAAGAAAACTAATTATGAGCATTTGAAATGAAAGTCTATTTAACTAAACTAAAACTTACCGTTCTATGTAAAAGAAACTACTTAATTGCATTTAGCTTGAAAACTAATTCCTATTGTGAATTAGCTTTAACGAAATCAAAATGCAATTATTTTCTAGTAAATGAAAACTATAGCAATGCCACTATCTATTGGATCCAATGTGCAAATGAGGTAAAAATGAATTCAAATGCATAAGCAAGAACAAAATTCAAACCCTAACCTACTCTACAAGCCACAACATTATTTGCACAAAATAAACTAATGCAAAGCAAATTACTACCGTACAAGGCAAATTTGATCACTACTATGAATTGACATACTATCTACAAAATACAGTAAATGCCATCTACAAAATTCAATGAGACATTATTTATGAAATAAAAGGCTATCTAACAAATACCATCTACAAAATGCATAAAACATAGATCTCTTTTCTTACTTAACAATCTACAATGAGCTCATATAACTTAACACATAGCACGCATGAATGGAATGAAACGTTTATACAACAAGACAAGATAGCAATGACTTGAATGTCTACAGGGAAAGAAAATATTCGCGCACATCAATAAATAAATAAGATACACACGACGACTTCTCTGACACTACAAAAACAATGGATGCTTCACGCTGCTGCTGAGGGGCCCTCCCAGGTAGTAGTGGAAACAACCTCACGAATTATTCAATCCTAGAACAGAAAAATGAATTTAACCCAAGAACAGAGCAAAACTTCCATTATAAAAATGCATAGCATAAATTACACCATTTCTCAGCCCTATGGATATCTATTTATACATAAAAATGCCAGTGGAGAAGGATAGAGTCGAATCCCCCAAATTCCTGAGCTGTTACAACTAATTTCTAAATTTAGAAAATGGCTAACCACGTTTTGACGTTTTCTGGGAAAATCCATTCCAAGGAACCACGAACTGCTCCCAGATGGCTTCGAATTTTGGAACAATTCTTCACGATGACCTAAATGGGCCTATTCCGCACAAAACCCATGTGCCATAATTTTCAATTTCGCCTCCATTTTCCCGTAGATCTAGCCCAAAATTTTGTTGTCAATTAAAACACATTTTTGATAGAAAATGAGTGAAGGTCCGAATGGGCGTACGAATGAGCGTCTGGATGGCCTGTAATGGAATTTAGTTAATAAATATGGATTTCTGGGCAGAATTTCTGCTGGGTTGTTTGTTGAATTGATGGCTGGGTGCTGAGTTGCTGATTGATGTGTTGGCTTCACATTGTAGCTGGATTGATGATTAGTGGATTGGGTTCTATCTATATGCATCATCATCTGTTGAATGCCTCCTTCCTTCACGTGAACCTGCATAAAAACAATCCATTAAAAAACATGCGTGATTTAATAATTTGTAACGGCCTGCATATAATTCTAAAACAAAATATTAAATGGTAATGAAGTTTGTTTTAAAATAAGAATTGATGTGGTGATGGGTTTTATGCATATTCAAACGAAAAACCAAAGAAAATGACGTGGAGTGGTATGAATTAGTTTTAAGTTTAAAATGCCATTATATTGTGTCTTGTGAAAAATAATATGGTGACATTTAAATAATTTCCAAACCAACTTAACATTTATTTTTGTCTTATTAAGTAACATGCAACATATTTAATTATCATATGTTTATATAGGAGGTTAAAAGTGGATTTAAATGATTATGTTTTAATTTGAATTTGTTAATTTAAATTAATTAATCAAATTGGTTTTATTATTTAAATGATTCTAAGTGTTAGGATTCACAACCTGTATTTTTAATTTTCATATGCAGATATACATGATAAACAATAACTATGAGACGAAGATAAACCAAGCTAGTGAACGGACAAGAGGTATGTGAAAATACATTATCAATCTTAGTGCAAAACTCAGTGCCGAATGGAGTATCGAAATGTTTATCATTTGCACAATATTGCGTTTAATACATTAAAAATAACACATAAGGCTTACTTTACATTTACGATATTTAATTAATAAAACAAAATAAAAGATAGTCTTATCGAACATAGATTTATTAAATCATGGTAGACAAAATGAGAAATTAATGTAAATAACATCATTATAAAAGATAATTCTAGAGCCCAACACTCCCCCATACCAAAGGTATGGTACGTCCATGTGCCATGAATGAATTGCAAGTGGTCTTTCATTTATTCAAAAACTTTGTTTGATCATCAATAGTTTATAGGCAATCTTCAACAAAACTAAGCCAACTTTATTAATGCATGAAAAACTAGAACTTAGAGGAAAAAATTTTATTAATGTTATGTTATGAGAAGACCAAAACAACTTCATATTATTTAAGATTTCACCAACTAGTGATAATTCATAATTATGAAGACCATATAAATTGAGACTCTCTCCCCCAGACCAAAGGTATGGCATGTCCTCGTGTCATGAATGAATTCATGAGACTAGGTTGTGTTCTCATGTCAACACTTTGGATCAACAGCACTCAACAGGTAATATCATTCTTCAATACATTCAAATTCATCAATTAATGCTCACAAAGACCACATATAGTTTATTATAGGGGATTTTCCTCATGTCTCCCAAAATAGAAAACATGAAGGTATAGATAGTCTGTAAAGCCTATAGGAGACTAGCCATCCCTGCTACTTCTCAAAGTTTTATTGTTATTCAAGTAATTATGGACAGCGTTTGCATTTGAGTTCATTAGGCTCCTAAGTTTATGGGTCCCACTTCTAGGATAGTGACATCCTAGGTATAGTAGGAATTAGGCAACAGGGTCTTAAGTGCAACTTACAAAAATTCTCAAATGGCAGACAGATGAAGTTCATTTACCATAACTTAACCATATATACTCCTTTCTAGCTAAACTCACAAATAGTTCCATACATTGAGGCATAGAAGAACCATATACTTTGGATAAATTATCCTCTCTAGGTAGATTCCCCTCTTTCAGCCAGGCCTGTTTAGTACCCCGTTGGGTTTACCTAGTCATACCACATGCCGATACCCGCTGCTAGCAAGCATGTTCAGTACTCTGGCAGGTCAACCTCTTAAACCCATTTTGCATCAGAGGCTCGTGTCCCAGTGTTTCCACTCCTTATATATTTTTGGCAATTAAATTTTCCTATGAAGGAGTGAATGGGGGAGCAGCTTTGAAAACCGTGCTATAGGATGGGATGGTATATGGGTTGGAGGATAATTTATATAAAACTTTTTTTGAACGAAATAAATATATTTCTCCCAATATATTGGATACTACAAGTTAGCTAACCAAATCAAAGACATAGATGGTTGAGTTTATTAATGTGAAGTGGATTGATCCATAAGATAATGAATGAAAGGTGTCTCTAGTTCCAAAGCTCACCTCTTTCATATAGAGTTATAGTAGTGTTCCCCACAAACTAGGAATTTCATTCACCCTTATGCTATTGTGTAGTAGAGATACTTAAATAACAAGCCCTGATAATGAAGCTAGGATGTACGAGTGACCTCTAGGTTTTAGATAGACCTTAATTTATGACAAATCCCCATGATGTTTAAAGTTGGTCTTGAGTAACTGGTAAAATAAGAAATATGCATGTATGAAAATGAATAATGATGTAAGAATGTTTTGGTTTAGTCATTAACATGATCTTATTCTTAGTTCTATTATTTTAAAGGAAAATAGAAAGTGAAGTTGTCTGAATATCTAAAGCTAACTAACCACATACAAATTTTTATTTATATACATACTATCCTATGCTATCTAAAAGAAAGAAAAACTCTTTATTCAAGTGCAAGAATTTTTCCAATGTAACCATCTACGAAGCAAAATGAAAAACATACCTATATCCACATATGAAAAAGTTAAAGCTGTTAGAAAAATAGGATCACAGAGCAATATCCACAAATGAAAAAGTTAAAGCTGTTAGAAAAATAGGATCGCAGAGCAATAACAATAATTAGAAATTCAAATATAATCACACATACACATTACAAGAGAGACACAAATATATCGTGGTTCACCCAAGATGGGCTATGTCCACACTGAAGTTGCCAGGTCCTTATTATTATTCTGTCCAGCAAAGTGAAGGGATACAATTTGCAGCACAACCGCTGCACTTCCTCTTCACTGTCTCACAGTCTCTCTTCTAATCTCAGAGATATTTACAATGCATAAAACCTAATACATCAACACTAGTCATATTACAATGTCTTTCTTTTATAAGAGATATACAATGGGAAAATACCACGGGTTACCGAAAACCATGGGCCCGAAAACTATTGGCGAAAACCAAACCTAGGGATCGTGCCGGGATCATAACCAAACCTGGGGTATAGACACAGCTGAATAATAATATCTCTGAATCTAGAGATTAGGCTCCACAACCAACAAAAGTAGTGATTACCTCAATGTGGAGAATCAACCGACTTACTTGATTTTGCAACAGAAGGTATCGAAGGAAGGAATGGTATTGTGGTTGGGTTACTTCTTGAAACCAGATTTCGATGTAGTCGTGGTACCCACCTTCCTTCCTCAAGCCATGCAGGTCATCTTCTTTTGAATGTTCAATTACTTGAGTACATGAAGGATCCGTTGATATATATATGGAGCACTCTTCAATTTCAGATCACTCTCCATCGAATGTAGTCTCCAAGTTTTTTATTTCCTTGGCAGATTGGCAAGGAGGGTTGGTTTGTAGCTCATGGGACTCTAGTTCTTCTATTATTTATGGAGAGGTAGATAAATTTTTTATTTCCATAAATATGTGTTCTCCTTGAGAAGAAGAAATTGAGATCCCAGCTACTGCTAGGATTTGAGAGAGTTTTCTCATACTGATGGTCACCTCTGAATCCATTTTGTCGGTTGATAGATCCTACTTCACACATGGATTAGTCCCTGGGGTTCTTACAACATAAGAAAAAAAAAATTATGTCGTTTTTTTTAAAATACTTTCTACTACTAAAACAATTGTGCGAACTAAACACACCACACTTTTATGAAATAAAGCACCTACATGAAATTAACTTGAAGAAAATAAACACACTCAAACATGCATAAAGGAAATCATACTTGTGCGGAAAGGAACAACAAGGCTTTGGGGCACCCCACTATAGTGGATGTGTAGCTTCTTACCTCTCGTCTTACCATTCTCCCCTCCCCCTTGTTTTGTAATGTAAAAGTAACCTATCTACCTATACTCCAACCCCTTTAGCACCTCCCCGGCAAGGGCGCAAAAATGTTGGGTAAAATATATGCTATCTAATTCAACACTTAATTGTCAACCCAGGAAGGTAGCTTGTGAGATGCAAACACTATATGTGCAGGATTGAAGGCTTGAACTAATCTAAGCTAAAGGTGGAATCAACAAGTTCTAGGGTAGTTAACAAGCTATAAAAAAAAAGATTTAAAGTATTGACTGCAAATCCAAATGCAAGCTGGAACTGAAAACTAAAGGTAGGCTAAAGTGATGAACAAGGACTAAAAACGAACATGAAGCTTAAACAAAACTCTATGTAATTCAAAACAAGGTTCTAACTACATATGCAGGTACTATACATCTACATGAGATAATGCAATTCGAAAATAGGAGAAATTAAACTCTAATTAAACATAAAAACACAATAGAAAATATTAAAGTCCGGATGGCAGTCCAGATGACAATCCGAATGACAATCCAAATGACAAAAACGATACAAACTATGAAAATAAACAGTCTAAATGATTTTAATACCAGCTGGGTTTATGCATACTACACTATGGTGCAAGCATGACATCAAAAGAACTATTTGAATTAAAATAACAAGAAGCAACTACACTAATTTGCATTCAAAGGAGAAAACCATTTTCTATTGCGTAGTAAAACAAAGTTAAAAGGTAAATAAATCCAACTATAGCTACAGTAAAATGAAGTTAAGTGTAAATGAATTTCATCATGACTTATAACAAAAATAATTATTCTATGTGTTAATATGAAGCCAAATATGAAATGTGAAAGGTGGATTCGAATCCCAGACTAGCTACAGAATATTATAAAGTACTGGAAAATTAAACTAAGCCCTAACTAATTATTTCTGCATAAAAACGTAATACTGGAAATTCTGAAAAATACTGAAAATTCTATCTAAATACGAATGGAAGGTCGAAAGATAATCCGAATGAGGGTGCGAATGGCCGTCCATATGAATTCTGGAAATACAAATTACATGTAAATAACATAAAATTGCATTTTATGAACAACATAACAATTACAACTATTAAACAACTCAAAATCCATCTATTCTATGACCAAAGACTTATCATTTTGAGAATTAAAATATAATTATGTTATACAAATTTAAATTGCAAACTAGTTTTGAGCAAAGCGAAGCTTGCTCTATTATGAAAGAAAATTAATTATGAGCATTTGAAATGAATGTCTATTTAACTAAACTAAAACTTATTGTTCTATGTAAAAGAAACTACGTAATTGCATTTAGCTTGAAAACTAATTCCTATTGTGAATTAACTTTAACGAAATCAAAATGCAATTCTTTTCTAGTAAATGAAAACTATAGCAATGCAACTATCTATTGGATCCAATGTGCAAATGAGGTAAAAACGAATTCAAGTGCATAAGCAAGAATGAAATTCAAACCCTAGCCTACTCTACAAGCCACAACACTATTTGCACGAAATAAACTAATGCAAAGCAAATTACTACTGTACGAGGCAAATTTGATCACTACTATGAATTGACACACTATCTACAAAATACAGTAAATGCCATCTACAAAATTAACCGAGACATTATTTATGAAATAAAAGGCTATCTAACAAATACCATCTACAAAATGCATAAAACATAGATCTCTTTTCTTACTTAACAATCTACAATAACTTAACACATAGCACGCATGAATGGAATGAAACGTTTATACAGCAAGACAAGATAGCAATGATTCGAACATCTACAGGGAAAGAAAATATTCATGCACAAAAATAAATGAATAAGATACACACAACTACTTATCTGACACTACAAAAACAATGGATGCTTCACGCTGCTGCTGAGGGGCCCTCGCAGGTAGCAGTGGAAACAACCTCATGAATTATTCAGTCCCAGAACAGAAAAAACGAATTTAAACCAGGAATAGAGCGAAAATTCCATTATAAAAACGCAGAGCAGAAATTACACCATTTCTCATCCCTATGGGGCTCTATTTATACATAAAAATGCCAGTGGGGAAGGATAGAGTCGAATCCCCCAAATTCATGAGTTGTTACAACTAATTTCTAAATTTAGAAAACGACCAACCACATTTTGGCTTTTTCTGGGAAAATCTGTTTTAAGGAACCATGAACTGCTCCCAAATGACTTCGAATTTTGGCAAAATTTCTCTTCGAAACCTAAATGGGCCTATTCCGCACAAAACCCATGTGCCAAAATTTTAAATTTCGCCTCCGTTTTCCCGCAGATCCAACCCGAAATTTTGTTGTCAGTTAAAACATGTTTTTGACAAAATGAATGAAGATCCGAATGGGAATCCGAATGAGCGTCTGGATGACCTATAACAGAATTTAGTTAATAAATCCATATTTATGGCAGAATTTCTGCTACGTTTTTTGTTGAATTGATGGTTGGGTGCTGAGTCGCGGATTGATGTGTTGGATTCACATTGTAGTTGGATTGATGATTAGTGGATTGGGTTCTATATATTTGCATCATCATCTGTTGAATGCCTCCTTCCTTCACGTGAACCTGCATAAAAACAATCAGTTAAAAAACATGCGTGATTTAATAATTTGTAACGACCTGCATATAATTCTAAAACAAAATATTAAATGGTAATGAAGTTTGTTTTAAAATAAGAATTGATATGGTGATGGGTTTTACGCATAGTCAAACGAAAAAACAAAGAAAATGACGTGGGGTGGTATGAATTAGTTTTAAGTTTAAAATGCCATTATATTGTGTCTTGTGAAAAATAATATGGTGACATTTAAATAATTTCCAAACCAACTTAACATTTATTTTTGTCTTATTAAGTAACATGCAACATATTTAATTATCATATGTTTATATAGTAGGTTAAAAGTGGATTTAAATGATTATGTTTTAGTTTGAATTTGTTAATTTAAATTAATTAATTAAATTGGTTTTATTATTTAAATGATTCTAAGTGTTAGGATTCACAATCTGTATTTTTAATTTTCATATGCAGATATACATGATGAACAATAACTATGAGACGAAGATAAACCAAGCTAGTGAATGGGCAAGAGGTATGTGAAACTACATTATCAAGCTTAGTGCAAAACTCAGTGCCGGATGGAGTATCAGAATTTTTATCATTTGCACAATATTGTATTTAATATATTAGAAATAACACATAAGGCTTACTTTACATTTACGAGATTTAATTAATAAAACAAAGTAAGAGATAGTCTTATCGAGCATAGATTTATTAAATCATGGTAGATAAAATGAGAAATTAATGTAAATAACATCATTATAAAAGACAATTCTGGAGCCCAACAGTCGTGGATGATTCTTCTTGCGAGGGGGTTCATTAATGTGCAACCATCTCTGGTTGTTGTGGGCAGAAGGGGTTAGTTAAGACTACGGGTTGAGTATTTCCTTTAAGGAATTTTTGGACCTCTTCATGACAGGGATGATCCTTCATGAAGTGGTTGTCACCTCACATTAAACATGGAAACTTAGCCTTCTGTTTTGGTTTAGCATCGGTTGTGTCTTGAATGATTTTGTTTTCTTGTTGGTTTGAATGTTTTTTGGATTTACCTTTATTCTTCTTCTTACCACTGTATTTCTGAGATGAACTAGATTGAACTGAATTCACCTCCGCGGTTAGAGTAGGATCGGGTGAATTTGTGGTGTTGTTACCAACCTATGTTAGAGCTAGATTTAGGGTCTGTTGGCTTTGTGATCCAGTTGATTGTGTTGCAGGATGGATTTGGATAGAACCAACTATGCCATCGGCATGTGATCCCGTGGGTGGTTTGGATGGGTTAGTGGTGGGGTGAGGGGCATTAGGAATTATGTCATATAGTGTGCCAGATTTAGCATAGACTAAGTCTAAATACTGAGCACATGCAATGCTTGTTCTTTGGTAACAACCCCACCTATAGCTACATATTTGGCTATAATATGAAGTAATGATTTAGTAAACCAATCAGCTAGTAATTGGTCTGGAATAGGAGCCTTAATTGACCTACGTCTCCTCCTCCACTCATGGATATAATAATAGATATGGGTGGAGGTAGATTGCCAAAGCGAGGTTAAGAGGTCTGTACTGGTTTCATAGCGGATTGGTAACTGGAAATGTGTCAAGAAAGCCATAGCCAAGGATTGAAAATATGTGAAAGAATGTTGTTGTAGTTCAATATACCGTTTGGAAATAGTGTCGGTGAGAGTTCTCTGAAAGAGCCACAAACGAATAGAATCATCCATTAATGAGTTTGAGGAACACCACAAGTGATATGTCATCATGTGGTTTTTTGGATCTTCGTTGGGCTTACGGTCAAAATTAGGTATTTCTAATGGCAGCTTAACAGCTATAGGTGTCCAGTTAGTGCCATGTTGAATGGGATCGTTCGTCAAACGTGACAGATCTAGCAGATCTAATGTAGCCATAAATGGTAACTATCGGTTTAGCTGAGGATACTAGTAGTATTGGTATGGCATTTGAGTACCAATAGGACCATAAATTGATTGCCCATAAGGTGCGGTTGTATATGGCAATGGTTCTCCCATAGGGAGTTGGCCATATGGTGGAGGTCCTCCCATATCAGGAAGTTGACATGGTGGTGGGTTTCCCTCCGAATGAGGGGGCCTCCCGAATAGGGGGGTTTTCTAGGAGGTGGTGGTGGAGGTGGACATGTGGTGGACGTTGGGGTGTGGGTGGTGGAGGTGGAGTGGGGGTGGTCCTCCAACTAGAGGTCCAGTCAGAGGAGTGTTCGTTAAATTCTGTTGTCCCCAGGGGTATTTGTGTTTCCAGCGTAAGGTACTCCGAGATGAACACTTCCTGAAGCAATGGGTTGGTATATTTGACTCATTTCCATATTTTGATTGCTTGGATATGTATAACCCCATGCAGGTTGACCCCATGTATATATCCCCCATATGGGATGCGCCCACAAAAGTTGTCCCATGCCTGGAGGTCGACCTCCAGTCATATTATAGGCAGTAGCTAAAGGTTTCCCTACAGTTACATTATGTCCACTAACCAAAGGTTTCCCCCCAATCACGTTATGACCACTAACCAAAGGTTTCCCCGTAGTCACACTTTCCCCGCTAACCGAAGGTTTTCCTCTAGTGACATTTTCCCTTGTAGTTGAAGATTGTCCTTTAGTTGAAAAATTAACCTTGGTTGAGGGTTTCCCCCTAGTCATCGAGGTCAAAAAAGGTCTAGAACTGACCATTTTATTTCAAGGCCATGCAACTGGAAAGGATGGTTGGCCTGGTTCATAAGAGACCACATTGGGCACGGGTATTACTGGTGAAGAAAAAGTGTAAGAATGAACATGAGTATGGTATTCGGGATTGAATACTTCCAAGGTGGATGGAAAAGGAGGATTAAAACTCCAACGTCTCACATTTTTTCCAAGTGCTCATATGTGAGATATAGTATCTTGAAGTGGTGCTAAAAAACGTCATTTTAGATGTATCTGGTAGGTCGTGAGAGTGGAGGTGGATTTACTTCCATAGTTGACGATGTACCAAAGTTGGAAATAGCTTGTCCTTAGGAAGTAATCCAAAATGGAGCAGATGGACCAAAAGTGGTTGTTACTAGATCATCTGGAGGTCGAGTAAATATCCAATCTACGGCTCCAGAATACCCTTCAAGTGATGTGTGAAAAGAGGTATCACATAGAGAAGGTTGCTATACTACCATTGGCCCCATGGGATTGGTGATAGGTGGATTGATAGGGGGAGAATAGTCTCCTCCTGATTCAGTAATTGGGATCCCTTCTTCGCATGGGCCAGTTGCAGTAGGTTGGCCCATGTTTTCCCCTGCACTTCTTTTCCCGAGGGGGGGATGCGCAAGTGACAAACCTTGCATTCTACGAGATCTCCTCTAGGGTTTCTTAGCCATAATTTCTTAACAAAAATATCTCCCTAACGATATTCTAAACAAAAGACACACTGCAAGTCCTACTCAAACTAAAGGTTGCAAGCAAACTTGTGTAACAAGTGGGATAAAAGGTCAGATCCTCGTGGGAGTTTCAAGTTGTTGCAACTCACGATATACCGTAGGGTTCAACAGTAATACTCGACCCAGTATTTGTTGGTGTCCATTTTATCACCACTTTTGATCATCAAACACACTCTGATTGGCGTCGTTTTCACTTTTTTGATATAATAATTTATTCTTTCCGCCATTCAGACCGTCAAACAGATCAAGTATGCATATATTCGCACATCACATGAATTTTGGGTAAAAATCGTCGTATTGTGATTTATTGATGTTTATTTGATATTTCTTGGCTTGCTTGGCAAATATATTTCATTCCATAGGTTATGGCTCTCAAACGAACCTCCATTCATGTTAACACCCAAAAAGTGCTCACTAGCTCATTCCCTTATTCACATGACCCATTTGTCCACTTTTTCCACCATGTGAGCCTTTAAAACCTTCAAAAGGTCACCAAAAAGACCATAATACACCCTTTTCCCCTCAAAATATGTATTTTTTTCTCAAAAAACCCTTAAAATGGGTCCACAATCCCCAAAAAATATTAAAAGGGAATAAAAATATAAAAAATATTCAAAAAAGGGAAAAGGGGGAAAAAGAGACCTAAACCATTTTGGTCAATACCATTGGTTTCCTTAAACCATAATGGTATTCCCCATCACCAAAAACTATAAAAAGGTGATAGGGGCTCCTCATTATTCATCCACATTTCATCCTATCCTTATGCTGCCAAATTCCCTTTGAGAGCCATTGCCTCCCATTTTGAGTTTGAATATCCCCCTTGAAGCTTTGGAGAAGAAGAGACCATTGGATATTGGATTTTCTCAACCTTGGAGTTGCTCAACACCCACCATCCTCACCACTTGAGGTAATACAAAATAAAATATTTTTCAAGTTATTGTTTCTCCATAGATCTTATTGCTTATGTTTTGAAATCTAGTTTTTTATTTATTTGCACATGCTTATGTTAGATTAGATTATATTAGTTTATTCATAGTTTTTTTGTTTTGTATTGAAATTTCTATTACAAGTTAATAGGTGCATCTTTAGCACATGCTTGGTTGAAAAACCAAGCAACAGTTTTTGGTGACTCCACTGGTATTTGAATTTTTGAATCTTAAACTTTAGCTTTAGATATTCATTTTTTACTAGTTTTTACCATTCCAATTTGCAGATCTGCCATACTAGATAGCATATTCATTGCTTCCCTAGATTTTGGCCCTTTCTGTAGCCTTTAACAGCCCAAAATTTCACTTTTCGGTTTCGTTTCCGGCGACCATTTTTCCGTTTTCGCATTGTGCCTTTTTGCCTGACAGTCGCGCAGCTCATCGCAGCCTTTTTCCATGCTGCCCATTGCGGCCTTTTTCCGCGCTACGCATCGTGTCCTCGCGGCCTTTTCCCATGCTGCACATCGCGACTTTTTCCCGCGCTGCACATCGCGGCTTCATGGCTTTTTCCCACGCTGCACATCGCAGCTTCACGGCTTTTTCCCGAGCTGCACATTGCGGTTATGCGCCTTAAACCCATGATGCACATCACGGATTTTACTCATAAACCCGCGATGCCGTTGTTTTTCGCCTGGCCCAATTTTTAGAAAAAATTTCTGCTGCATTTTTTGTCATTTAGTCTATTTCGTCCATCATTATTTTTTCTGCAATTTTTTTCAACATTCCGTTTTAATTATTGCAGCAATAGTAAATTTTTTTCTATTACATATGCTCTATTAAAATCTTTTTAAAAATCTTCAACAAGTGAAAGAAAGGTTTTTTAGCACTTTGTTTAGATCATAGATTTCACTTCTTTGCAAATTTCGAACCATCTTTCCGATTTGCTCAATAGTTTTTCCCAAGCAAGCGCTTAGAAATCCATTTATTTCTTGCAAATTTTACGATATTTTCTTTTCTTTAAAAAATTATTTCAAAAGTCCATAATTTTTTAATTATTTTTTGTTAAAGCATTTACATTTGAGAAAAAGGCTTTATTTTTTGCAAATTGAAATCGTCTTGTTTTTAATTTGTAATCAATCGCCCAAGCGAGGCAAATTCTTTGTTAGTTAAATAATCACACTTGCACCCAATCTACCACATTTTTAATTAACTGAGCCTTAAAATATTCCTAAACTCAACAAACACTTTAACCCCACTTGGGGAACACTTAAATAATATTGTAGCTAGGTAGGATTGGGGGGATAGGTGTTCCAATAACACCCCTCAATTATTTACATCTGAGACATAGTGGTTGAAATTTAGGGTACCAAAAATCCCTTATTATTTGTTGACACGGTTATACACCAATTTATCGGGAAGGCCTCTCCCTTAGGAGGGTTGAAGTAGCCAGACTGGTTCCGGAATTCTGAGTGGAATACCGCTATCCATTCAGTAACCAAAGGATGCCTTTCATAGTTATCGTTGTACCACCCTTATGGGAGTACAACGGCGATAGAACCAAATTGCAGATTCACCCAACCGAACATGTCATGAATTGGGTATCTTAGTGGCCAAACTTCTAGGATTGTTTACCCGGTGTCCCTTCCAGTAGGGGGATATCTAGCCTTTGATTCCACTACTCATATTTCCTGACTTGGATTTCATCACCTTGTAGAGGATATGTTTCGTTGAGTCATAATACCACTTTTAGTTAGGAATTTGCATGCTCTGCCACCCTCCTTGGTCTATTGAGCACCATTTTTTTCTAGGAGCCACTTGATTTTTGGTATTCTGACCGCTTTTCTTGATTACTCCACTTACTATAGCAAAACTATTATAGTAAGTGTTTTGAGGTTGGTTTTTGTCCTGAGAGCCATTGTTTTTCCAAACTCCCCTCCTACACACATTGTTGCATTAGGGTCTTGAGTTTTTTATCTCACCACCATCCATTGGCATTTCTAGACATCTCTCACCATTGAGAACTTAAGACAATCCCGACGTTTTCAGGGTGAACCCCCTCAGTTCGGTACACTTGACTCTACACGTCATAGACGTAGAGCGTTATCTCTTGACTCCACACATCATCGGCATAGAACCCAGTCATCCGATTCTGACGCACTCATTTCACATCTAATTCTGAGGCTGAATCTGAACACCCTACCGAGACATCCCCAACCAACCCCATGGTTGGATCACAATATGGACCCCTTTTCACCAGTACTGTTGGGGCTATATCAACAACCCCTGCTACTACCATGAAAACCATGGTAGCCACAACCCCCTTAGGCATGCCTAATATGGGGGCCACACCCACTTTAGGCATTCCCAACATAGGACCAACACCTATATTAGATATGCCCAACATGGGGGTCACCCCATCCCTCACCACCACTACCTAGATCCCAGTGATTACTGGAACCATTCCTAACCCATCTACAACCCATGTTGCACTTGGGAGCGTAGGCCTCTCCCACACCACATTGGATGGAGGACACATCCCTTTCACACCTAGCATACCCTTAGGGGGCACTGGACCAATCCATAATGCTACCATTAGCAATTATGCCCTAGTGACCATGCCACACCCATCTACCAGTCTACCATACATGGATAGTCTAAACTTACCAGACCTGGAAAGGTTAACCAACGACCCTATTAGACACGACCCTGCGTGGCCCCCCATGCCCACAAAACTCCCCTCAAACATCCCCAAGTTTGAAGGAAAAGATGGGGAATACCCCCAAAACCACATCATGTCGTTTCACCTATGGTGTTCCTCGAATTCCATAGTAGATGATTCTATTTGACTCAGACTTTTACAAATAACTTTCACTGGCTCTGTAGCTAAGTGGTACATTGAGTAGCCGAATGGGACACACCCCACTTTTACATCCCTCGCCTCAATGTTCCTTTAGTTCTTTCAATTACCTATATGCTATGATGCAGGAGTGGAAATACTTTTGGCTTGTAGATAGAACATCGCTACACACATCACTGATCATATCCATGAGTGGGGTAAGCGCCGTAGCCTCTGCAAGATAAAGCTTGATGACCGTATCTTTTTAGATTGGTTCCTCAAATCACTCCTCCCCCTCATAGCCAAAGATGTAGCTTCTGAACGACCCCAATCGGAAGAAGAAGCCATCTTAAAATCCCAGCAGTTCGACCTCATATATGCTCAGTCAGGATATCTATACACCATTTTACCTGACGCCCCGCACGGTGATCCATCCCACCATGATGCGCCGGGGGCATCCCATGATGCTAACGGTATTATAGTCCAGGTTATGGTGCAAAACAAACCTTTTACCATGATGAGTACAAACAATGCCCCAGACATTTCTAGGGATACATCTCATTCTAGAGCTACAACTTCGTATGCTCCAATAATACAAACCCACCACACTCATGGACCATCATGTCCACCACAGTGTTATGGGAAAGCACCATCAACTTATGCACCATCTCCATATTATAACCAACGGGCCCATCAGACTCCAGTTCAAAAAAAAGCCCAAGTGGCTTATTATCCTCAACAGGTAGCACCTCTTGCTCCAACACTTCCAGCAGCTCAAGGTTACCTACAACTGCAACAAGCAACAACTCCACCTCATAACCCTCCTGCCTACTACCCACCACAACCTACTCCAGAGCCTCCACGACCTCAAACCCCCCCTAATGCCCAAGGGAATGTGTACACACAGCAAAACCAACCTCATGTTGATGTATATGTAACTTCGGAATGTATTTCACATATATGTATATTGTATTCCTATAGAGATGTTATTATTCCTCTATATGGAAGTGGTTGTATTCCTATAGAGATGTTATTATTCCTCTATACGGAAGTGTCGTCATTTATATTGTAAGTGTTGTAACTTATACTTGATGGGTTATTAGACCACCTTGTTGGGGTCGGCCCTGTATAAGTCATGTGGGTCAAAGGGTTATTAGACCACCCTATTGAGGGTCGGACATGTGGGTCAAAATGTTATTAGACCACCCTAGTGGGGGTCGGTCCAGTCAACATTATGTGAAGTGGTTAAGTGGAGGCCGACCTAGTTGAGTAAAGGTCAAGTCAAGTTAGTGTATAAATAGAGAGTGTGTCTCTCTCATTTTACACATTCTATTCTCTCACTCACACTGTGGAGAGTGGCGCACTTGTGGAGGAGGAGGCTCCGCTGCTAGGAGAAGACTATCTCTTGTATTCTGGTTGTATCATTGCTCTATCTATCTCTGAGGAAGTTATTGGGGTTTTTCACCTTTATGGTTTTCCCCAAGTAAACTCTGTGTCTCTTGTGTGCTTGCATTATTGTGTCCATGATTGATATGCTTTAGATTTGTTGTACATGTTGTTCTCTTAGTTAATATCCTAGATCAGATTGAAGTAAATTCTGAAAATTTAACATGGTATCAGAGCTAGCCTGAAAGAAGGCATGATATGGCATGTATGACACTTGTTGCACTTACGATGTTAGGGCTTGACATAGCAAAAACCAGTCATCATAACACTTTCGCTATAAATATGTTTTGGCAAAGTTTTTGGATCTAAAACCTTTACAGGTCGAAGATTAAATCCCCATGTACCTTGCGTCCAAAGGAAAACCTCTAATTTGTTGTACTTTGTGATTTATTATCTGTACAATATAGGGTTTCTGCCTCTTCCAGATCTGAGTCAAAATAAGGTGACCTTGGGAAAAAGGTCATAAATTGGGATAGGAAGATCCAAATGAAATTTTGTAAAAAGTGACGGGTAGTAAATAGACTGTACTATCTCAGGAAAAATTTTCAGAGGCCAAAGTTGAACCAGTGACACGTGGCACGCCGTACAAGTTTGCTCTCCTATATTATCCCATAAACAGGTCACGTTGCGACACTTGGAATAACTCTGTCTCAGAGAATCCAATTGAGGTCAGACCTACCAGGATGGAAAGATAACAGGTCAGTCTATCTCAAGAAAAATTTTCAGACCCTGTGGATTGAAAAGTTAGGAGTTACACTAGAAACAATCAGGTACATATTTCTGTCAAAGCAGAATTATTTTTTAGTACCTTCATTCATGGCTTCCGGAATTTAGGGCTTCGGAGAAAGTTGGAATTTTTGTAATCGGATACCATGGCTGAATGCTACTCATCAAAATAAAAATTTAGAGACCAAGATCATAATTTGTGGTTGGGCAGAAGGCCGGGCTTGATCAAACCCTAGTTCGGGACTTTGATCAGAAAAGTGGAAAATTAGGGCTTCTGTAAAAATGGGAATTTTTGAAATCTGTGACCACGGCTGGAAGCTCCTCAGAAAAATAGAATATTAGAGCTTTGGATCAAACCTTTTGATTGGTCAGAAGAGTGGGCTTCATCAAACCCCAGTTCAGGGTCACGTCCAATGAATCCAGAAGTTTCAAAGGCAAAATTAAGGAGTGAAACTTTGCAGTTTTCAAATTCTGAATATACTAGCTTGATCAACTCATCAAGGCACATATTTCTATCCTTTCAAAAGTTTGAAATTCAAAGTTTGAATTTTTGGGGTTTCTTTGACAAACCCTTATCCAGCTCTAGGTCCAATTCTTGCGAATCAAGTAGATTGGGTTAATCCTAGAAGAAGATGGATTGGTCACCTGCATAAGTGAAGAAGTTCTTGTTTCAGAGGGAGATGAGGCTAAGGCCTTACATAAGAATATTACAAGAGATCTCGATAGGTATGACTCATCGAGGTATGTTTTGATATTTGTTCATGATTAAGTTTATGGTATGTTTGTCTTCATGTTATTACGGTTAGTACAATCTTGATTTTAGATTTGTTGTATCACCTTAACAAAATTATGAATGCATGATAGAAGATATTCATTGGTTAGGGTGTTGGCACTTATGATTGTACTAATGCATTATGGTGTTGTATGAGGTTTATGTTGTCTGCTAACATAAAAGGTACACCAAGAAAGACAAATCATGTTCTACTTCAAGAACATATGATCATGGTGACATGAAGACAAGGATTCATCCATTGTCATGGATCACATAGAAGATCTACTTTCGAGGTATGTATAACTTGGTTAACTTATGAGACATGCAGGTTACTAGCACAAGTCACTGAAGAGAACCATAAGACATTATGCGGGTATGTTAGACATAACTAGCTAGCATGCTAATCCAGGTATGTTTTTTTTTCTATACCAATCTAGAATCCTACCTTGTGTTAGGATCTTATACTGTTGTGGTGTTGATAATGATTATTCATGAAGTCATAGGTTTGAATAATCATGGTTGTATGCATATTATGTTTCTTACCATAATTGATGATATGACTAACCAGAAGAATCATGAAGGTATAGGTTTGAATAATCACGGGTTTTATGCATATTATATCTCTTCTCTTGATTGATGATTTAACTAACCAGAAGAGTCCTCTGATCAAATAAGAATATGTATGAATAAAAGAAGACTTCCTTGAAACCTTGAATACTAATGTTTATTATTTGTGTTTGAATTGATCCTGACTATACATGCTTGAGATTATTGTGTTTTGATAATATTAAGATTATACTAATGAATGTTTGATTATGTATGAGACCTAGAGGATAACTCAATGATGATACTAACAAGCATGCATAGGGATCGAGAATGTATATAAGTTCAAGGACAAGTAATCCAGGAAGCAAAGATCAAGAGGGAGCACACTCCAGTAGTTTCTACAAGGATGCATATATTCAGAGGGAGTTGACCACTTCTCACAATCCACATAAGAATGGAGTTGCAGAAAAGAATCAAAGACTGAGAGGGAGTCAACCCAACAAACAAACAAAGATAAGTATTTGAATTGTCATTACTTGCATATTTTATTGTTTAAATAATACTGTTCAATAATGTATATACTGATGTTCCTAGAATTAGGTTGTGTACTATGCATATTAGAATAGTTGCATTGATGAACAGTATACTTCTAATATGCATGGGTAAGTAGCCTATGGCACTGCACAACATTCCATTGCTACTTATCTAGAATGAAACCTCTTTGCTGACATGTTGGGAGTTGTGCACACTCTTAACAATGTTCTGGTAGAGATTGGAAGGCATCTAGAAAGTTACGGGATATGGATAAATATTGTATTGAAGCATTGGCTAAGATAATTGCATGACTGTACGACATATTTCTTTATGTGTAAGAATTTGTTCTGAAAACTATGAGATGTTTTCTAATCATGCAATTTAACTTGTTCTGTAGGAAAGGTCGTATACCATCACCTACAAAAGAAGGACTACAACATTTGTTCAAGCAACAAAATTATCTATTGAAGATATTGAAGTTCCCAAGATACGGGAAGAATGCCATGATCCGTCGATCATGAAGAACGATGTTTAGGATGCGGTCCCAAGAGCTGAAGGGAAGTCTGTTGTGACTTCCAAATGGAACTATCAGATCAAGCATGCTACAGATGGAAGCATAGAGAAATATAAAAGTGGTGAAATAGAAGATACACCAGATGAATTTCAAGATAGCATGGTGTAGTCATATATGTGTGCAGAACTTGGTATGATAGGATAGACAGCTTTCTATCCATTTTGGGCTTTACCAAGAATAAAGCGGATTCCAACCTTTTTTACAAGGTTGAGGAAGGCAATCCAGTGATACTACTTTTGTATGTGGATAACCTGCTTGTTACAGGTGAAGATAGATTGATTTCTGACACGCAGCGGAAGCTTGCTGCCGAGTTCGAGATGAAGAACTTGGGGATGATGCACTATTTGTTTTTTTGGCATGGAGGTGTGGAAGAGTGCAAATGGAATCTTCCTTGGACAAGGGAAGTATGCAGTAGAGATCCTGAAGAGGTTTGGGATGATGGATTGCAAGGCCATGGCCACACCTATGGCATCGAATCTGAAGCTTCTTTGTGATGCTTCATCTGAGCTGGTTGATGTCTCTATGCATCGTCAGATGATTGGGTCCTTGATGTACCTGACGAACACGAGACCAGATATTTGCTTTGTGGTGAACACATTGAGCCAGTTCCTGATGGATCCAAGGAGTGTTCACCTGGTTGCTGTAAAGCATGTTCTGAGGTACCTGAAGGGTATAGTGGATTATGGGCTCAAGTATGAAGCAAATCAAAAGTTTAACCTGCAGGGTTATGTTGATTCAGATTGGGCAGGCAGTGCTGCAGATAGGAAGAGCACATATGGGTGCTGCTTCAGTATGGGATCAGGTGTGATCTCTTGGTTCAGCAGGAAGCAGTCTTGCGTAGCACTGAGTACAGCTGAGGCAGAGTATTTTGCAGCCTGTTCAGCTAGTTGTGAGGCAGTATGGCTACGAAAGTTACTGTCTGAGTTATTTGATCTCCCGTTGGATGCTACTGGTATCTTCTGTGATAACCAGAGTTGTGAGAAGCTGTCCGAGAACCCAGTGTTTCATGACAGGTCGAAACACATAGAGATCAAATATCACTATATCAGGGATATGGTGCAGAGAGAAGCTGTGAAACTCCTATACATTGCGACGGACGAGCAGATTGTAGATGTGCTGACGAAGCCACTAGCCAGGGTGAAGTTCGAGTACTTCAGGGAGAGGCTTGGTGTTCTTCAGATTGATGACACTTCAAGGAAGAAGTGATGGACACATTTGCTGAAGCCATTCCAAGCATGTTGGAAGGAGGATCCTTCACATGGCTATGGATGTAAGCGCTGGATGATGAGCATCAGGATGATGTTCTAGTTTCTACTTTGTATGATCAGTTGGATCATTTATATGTATATGTATGTATGCATCATGTTGGATGCTGGATATGATCAGTTGGATCATTTATATGTATGTACACATCATGTTGGATGCTGGATATGATCGGTTGGATCATTTGTATGTATATGCATCATGTTGGATGCTTGGACCATGTATTTGTATATGTATCAGGTGGATACATTGTATGATCAACTAGATCATGTATATTGATATGTATCAGGTATGATCAGGTAGATCATGTATGTTGATGGATACATTGTGTGGATCGTGTATCTATGTATCAGGTGGATACACTATGTATGATGATATGTATCAGGTAGATACTTGGTGTGCATCAGATGGATGCATTGTATGATCAGGATGATCGTGGATGACGAGCTTCTCTAGATGACATGCAGCAAGATGTTGTAGTGATGATGATCAGGGTGATCATGTGTACATCAGGATAATGTATGATGAGTATCAAATGATACTCTGTGGCCGTAGAACAGGTTGTGCAGGTAAGCATGTAATTTATGCCCTGGGATATTTGCAGATGGTCTTTCGAGTTTTTTCCTATGGCATGTAATTCATACCCTGGGACATCTGGCAAATGCTCTTTCGAGGTTTTTCTTGTGAGGACATATAATTTGTGCCCTGGGAGATCTGCAGATAGTCTTTCAAGGTTTTCCCTATGGCATGTAATTTGTGCCCTGGGATATCTGACAGATGCTCTTTCGATGTTTTGTCCTATGGCATGTAATTTGCTCCTGGGATATATGGATAGGATGAAAAAGGCCTCAGATGCTTCAGCCAGGTTTTGCCATGACCACATGTAATTTGCTCCTAGGAGATCTGGACAGGATGAAAAAGGCCTCAGATGCTTCAGCCAGGTTTTGTAGTGGACCACATGTAATGTGCTCCTAGGAGATCCGACAGGTAGAGCCATGTGCTCGTAACAGCCTAGGATGCTTCAGCCAGGTTTTGTGGTGAGATCACATGTAATGTGCTCCTGGGAGATACGATAGGTAGAGCTGTGTGCTCGTAACATCCTGGGATGCTTCAGCCAGGTTTTGTGATGGGTCACATGTAATGTACTCCTGGGAGATCCTACAAGTAGAGCTGTGTGCTCGTAATAGCCTAGGATGCTGTAGCCAGGTTTTGTGACGCACATAATATGTCCTGAGAATTCCACAGTATGGCCAGTGATGACGAAGACTTGCAGGTGATGGGCCTACATCCAGTATGAAAAAGGACTGGCTCTGTAGAACTTCCTATGACGAGTAGATTCAGAGATTGATTGAGATAGCAGCAGCAGTGACGATGATGATGACTCGATGATGATTATCCAGTGACGATCATCTAGAGAAGATGACTTATGCTAGAAGACCTGTGTCAAGAAATACCTTCCTAGTTAAGAGGGAGTGTTGATGTATATGTAACTTCGGAATTTATTTCACATATATGTATATTGTGTTCCTCTATACGGAAGTGGTTGTATTCCTATAGAGATGTTATTATTCCTCTATATGGAAGTGTCGTCATTTATATTGTAAGTGTCGTAACTTATACTTGATGGGTTAATAGACCACCTTGTTGGGGTCGGCCCTATATAAGTCATGTGGGTCAAAGGGTTATTAGACCACCCTATTGGGGGTCGGACATGTGGGTCAAAGGGTTATTAGACCACCCTAGTGGGGGTCGGCCCAGTCAGCATTATGTTAAGTGGTTAAGTTGAGGCCGACCTAGTTGAGTAAAGGTCAAGTCAAGTTAGTGTATAAATAGAGAGTGTGTCTCTCTCATTTTACACATTCTATTCTCTCACTCACACTGTGGAGAGTGACGCACTTGTGGAGGAGGAGGCTCTGCTGCTAGGAGAAGACTATCTCTTGTATTCTGGTTGTATCATTGCTCTATCTATCTCTGAGGAAGTTATTGGGGTTTTTCACCTTTGTGGTTTTCCCCAAGTAAACTCTGTGTCTCTTGTTTGCTTGCATTATTGTGTCCATGATTGATATGCTGTAGATTTGCTGTACATGTTGTTCTCTCAGTTAAGATCCTAGATTAGATTGAAGTAAATTCTAAAAATTTAACACCTCAAAACCAGAACAACCAGCGTAACCAAGGAGGTCAACAAAACCACGGAAGAGGACGTAACCATGGAAACAACCAGCAACACAACCAAGGTGGACCACCACCTAATCCCCCAAATAATAATAACACTGTTACCCCCAACCAAAACCCTGACCGTCCACCAAAACAAGCCAAAAATAATAACTTGAGAACAAACCATCCATGTTCAATATGTGGAGTCTACGACCATTACACACATAATTGTCCCCATTTAGATCGAGCACGTCAACTTTGGACCGACGATGCCCAACGACGGGGACATGCTGCTCAGCCAGCACCTCCTCCTCAGCCACAACTCATGATATTGCAAAATCCCCTACCAAACCAAGGCATGGTAAACACTCGTCCAAATGATCCCCCTCAAGGATCCACTGCAACACAACAACAAATCACCTATGCGGCAGCCGATTACCAACATACAGAGTCCAATACTCACCATTTTCTAATGATGTCAATCTTCAAACCCATCGAAATCAATATGTCTCCGCCCCTGAGGCCACACCTACCGACCCATCTTCGAGTACTCTCCCAACTGATCAACCACTTCGCACCCAATATTCCCAGGGATAGGGGTCCAAAAGCACCTCATTTCCATTTGAGATGAATTAACAATAACCCTAACGCTCGTGTAGCTTCCAACTATAACATTGTAGAGGATTTAGCTCAGTCCCCCGCCGCTATGCCCGTTCTAGAAATCCTAAAAAATTGTCCTGCATAGAGAAAATTGTTGTTATCTTCCATCAGTACCATAGACCCTAATGACTCCAACATGATGGCTTTCAAATTAGACCAAGCCGAAGCTCGTCTGCCATCATCTCTAGCTTTCCAAGTTTCTGTTTCCATTCGCAACCTCATCGTTCATCGATGCATAATCGATGAAGGTGCCTCCACCTGCGTTATGTCAACTTTCGTATGGCAGAAACATGGATCCCCAACGCTACAACCGTCAACTACCTCATTACGAGCTTGCGATGGGTGTGTAGCTCAACCTCAAGGTTTGTTAGTGAACATACCCATACAGCTTGGGGGAAAATTGGTTCTCATAGATATAGAATTCATTAACTCCCAACTTGATTACAATCTCCTTCTGGGACAAAGCTACATGTATAAAATGAAAGCTGTCGCTTCTTCATTTTTTCGCCTCATGATGGTCCCCCATGAAGGATGCGTAGTCAAAATCGACCAGATTGCATACTACGATCCCAATGCCCCCGCAGCGCCTGAAAATTTTCTTCCCATGATCGAACAACCCGTTCAGAATGCACCTATATTGTTCGTCTCCTCAGTCGAACCTGGGATATATTCAGATAATCCCATGACCACCACTTTCCCTTCTATCCCACCCCCTCTCCGGGTAACTAAAGTATCTGATTTGTGCACCCTATCACACAACAAACAACAAAAACCTCAGCCACCGCCACAAGCACCCATCGTGCCTAGTCATATCGGAACAACACCAATTCACACTATCCCATTCTTATTTCCATTTTCAGGAGTTGTCAGCACGCCAATAATGGCTACACTTAACCTTCCAAGTTTAACATTAGGATTACCTGTATGGTACTTACCTACCCCAACTCCCCCACCAACTCCAACTGTTGTTTTACAGCCGGTGAAACCCATGAATATTTCAAACCATCCACCACCTGGCATACCAAACCCCCAAAATCGCCCACCACCTGGTGGTTCGAACCCCCAAAACCAATCAACTCCAACAGGGGGCACTACATCAACATCTAGTTATGTCCCCCCTCAATCCCGCCACACTGGGGGTAGAGGTCCACCAACCTACAATACTGCATCCACAACTTGCACCCCCCTAGTGAATCCCAAATTAGCTAAGAATCCCCCAACCCATGTGCTCCTTAAGTGCTCCATGTGCGATGATATAGGCCACGCTACCCATTTATGTCCACAACTACCGGCACTTCAAGAACACATGAATATGCTGGATGACGAAACCAACGTTCCAGTCGTTAAACTAGAACTCCCCCCTTAGCCTCATGATAAAACATTGCGTACAAACCACCCTTGTGCAATATGCGACATCTATGGCCATTATTCACATCACTGCCCTGACCTCCCAGATTACAAAGCAGCACTATACGAGTTGAATAATGCCAACCTAGAGATATCCCCACCACTTATCGAGGAAATATTCCCCCCATAATCTTCCCATTCAGAAGAAATCAATACCATTTATATGATTTCAATTACCTATAAACCCAAACCAATTAATTTAATGGCACACTACTTCCGTACCGACGAAGAAATCCTAGAAACACTCACTACACCAAACTACCCTTGGGATGATATGCACCATTGATCATACTTCCTCCCTGAGGCATCTATGTCCACCGCGGCAAACCAACTATCTGTTGAATCCAAGGACTTCTTACTAACTAAGGTTGATTGGTTCAAAGATCCAATACCAACTCCAGAATCCTTCGAAGAAGGTAACATGGCTAAAATTTTGCCCATTATAAAAATCGACATCTCCACCACCCCCAGAAAACCTGAGCTTATCTCTTTGGGCGCATAATGCACTGAAAAAGAAACCCAAGCTTATAAAAAACTCTTCCAAGAATTTCGAGATGTCTTCTCCTGGTCTTATACCGAGATGCCTGGTCTTGATCCTACCATCATAGAACATCACATAGACACTTGGCCCAACATATCACCGGTCCTCCAGAAACAACGTCCCATTCACCCATCCAAGCTTCCAGCCGTCAAAGCAGAAATTGAGAAGCTTTGAGCAGCAGGTTTCATATACCCTATTGCATACACCACATGGGTTTCAAACCCAGTACTAGTCAATAAGAAAGTTGGCACCATCCACGTATGTACTGACTTCCATGACCTCAACCTAGCTTGTCCCAAAGACAACTTCCCCACACCATTTATTGACCAACTAATCGATGAGTGTGTGGGGCATGAGGTACTTTCTTTTATGGACGGTTTCTCCGGATACAACCAAATCAAAATCCGTAAAGAAGATCAATCAAGACTACTTTTACTACCCCATGGGGCACCTTCGCCTATCGCATCATGCCTTTCGGTCTCAAGAATGCGGGAGCCACTTTACAACGTGCCATGACTTATTGCTTTCACAATCTGCATAAAATCATATTAGTTTATCTTGATGACCTCACCACTCAATCTATGAAACGATATGACCATTTAGACGATCTTCAACAAATTTTCTTGCATTGTCGAAAATACAACATCCGCTTGAACCCACTCAAGTGTGTCTTTTGCGTTCCAGCAGGTCGTCTGCTGGGGTTTATCATTTCAGAAAAAGGGATCACTGTTGACCCTCTAAAAGTTCAAGCCATAGTGGACCTACCATCACCACGTACATTAAGATAGCTTCAAAGCCTCAAGGGGAAGTCCAACTGCCTTCGTCGTTTTGTCCCAGACTATGCCACCATTGTACATGGTTTCCTCCATTTGCTACGTCTTCATACCCACTTCGTATGGGACAACCAAGCAGAAGGAGCTTTCATAGATCTGAAAAAAGCACTTACCAGGACCCCATTGATTTCTCCACCATATTTCACAAGAGACTTTAGCCTTTACATTTCGGCATCAGATTACGCCGTCTCTGGAGTTCTCGTCCAAGAAGACTTCGGTCACCAAGAGCATGTCATTAACTATGTGAGCCAAACTTTATCAAGCCCACCATTACGCTACCTGCATGAAGAGAAAATGGCCCTCGCCATCGTCTTTTCGGTACAAAAGATGCGACATTATATTCTCCTCAGCCATACCACAGTGGTGGCAAATTCCAACCCAATGGTCTATCTCTTGAATCGTCGCCTTCTACAAGACCACGTTGCCAAATGGGTGATTATCTTACCAGAATATGACCTAACTTTTAAAACCCCGAAGAGCACCAAAGCATTAGCACTCGCTCAACTCATTACGGACTTACCATCATCGTCGCCATCACCAACTATCCATACTGATACAATCGATGAACATTTTTCCATCATCTCGTCTGACTACCCTTGGTATGGCGACATTTTGGTATACCTCCGCACACAGAAATTTCAACCCAACATCGACGATGACGGACGCCATCGCATCCATCACCATGGCCCCCATTATCTCCTCTTGAGTGATGTCCTCTATTGACGTGGCATCGACATAATCTTACGACGATGCCTTTCCCAAGACAAAGCAGAACAAGTCCTTAACGACTGTCATAGCGGTGCCTGCGGCGGCCATTTCTCCGGAATGGCCACCGCCCAAAAGGTAATCCGCGCAGATTACTTTTGTCCATCATTATTCAATGATTGTATCACAGTAGTCAAACACTGCCAAAACTGCCAGCTCTTTTCCCCAAAGGCAAGAACCCCCTCCACCCTCCTTAATCTAGTCGTCACCGCTGGACTATTTTGCAAATGGGCCATCGACTTCATGGATTTTAATCCCACATCAGTTGATGGCCACAAACACGTTATTGTGGCTGTTGATTACTTTACCAAATGGGCGGAAGCCATGCCTACTTACAATTGCAAAGCCAACACTGCAGCCCATTTTTTCCTCAATCATGTTATTGCTCATTTTGGAGTACCAAAACAACTTGTCTTAGACCACGGCTCTCACTTCGAAGACTCCGTTTGGAGAGAATTGTCCATACTCCTTAAGTTTGAACATGATTTCTCCTCTGCCTACTACCCCCAAGGGAATGGCCAAGTCGAAGTTGTTAACAAAATTTTGAAGACTATCCTCTAGCGCACTGTCAACAAACATAAATCCAATTGGCATCATATGCTTTTTCCCACATTATGGGCTTACCCCACGTCGACTAAAACCGCCACTGGCTTTACCCCATTGCATTTAGTTCATGGCATGGAATCTGTCCTCCCCATTGAATGCCAAATACCAACATTACAAATTTCCTTAGAACTTCTCCCCGATATGTCACTAATTGAGGAACTTCTACTTCTTTTAGAGCAGGCCGACGAAGATCACCACGTAGCTCTCCAAACAATCGGAGCCGCAAAAAACAAATCTAAACTCCATTATGATAAACATGTTCACCCACGAGCATTTAGTGAAGGAGACCTGGTACTTGTTTACGACCAAGCCCGTGACAAAACAGGAAAAGGAAAGTTCCCATATATGTGGCAAGGCCCATTTATCATACACACTTGTCTTGAACATGGAGCATACATTTTGAATGACTCGGAAGGAAATCCCATGCACAACCCCCGTAACGGGTTGTAGCTCAAGAGATTCTACCCATAAAAAACTCCTGGACACAATAGTCCATATTGTATAGTTTTTTAATTGATTTTTTTTTCATTGTGAATTTTCAAAACCTTACATTTCCATTCTTTCCTACATGAACACATATGGATCCTACCCCACTCTACCACGTCGTTTTTGCCGATGGCGCAAGCCGTTGGTCTCCAAATCTTGCTTCAGCAGCTTGGGTAATTTATTCCCCTTCACATGAGTTGATCCACCTCGATGGAGTGTGTATAGGTGCTGCCACAAACAACCAAGCTGAGTACGATGCCATGACCGGTCTCCTCGCTGCCACTCTCCAAATGGGCATAAGTCACCTTCGTGTTTTCCTGGACTCCCAGCTCCTTGTTTCCCAGCTCAACAACTATTACCAGGTACATGATCCCGGTCTATTTAGAAAATTCCTATGCACAAAACAAATGATTTGACATTTTGAATCCATCTTTTTTACTCATGTCCCAAGAAATCATAACACTGTAGCAGACCAAATGGCTAACAACATTCTAGATTGGCACGTCAACCAAAACATGTAGGACATCACAACATGCATCACATAGGCATTATCAAATTATCAAAACATTGCATCCACGTGCATAAAATATGCCTCCATGGGCATACAAAAAATCAAAACATTGCATCCACATGCATAAAATATGCCTCCACAGGCATACAAAAAATCTAAACATTGCATCCACGTGCATAACATATGCCTCCACGGGTGTACAAAGAAGTAAAACATTGCATCCACGTGCATAATATATTCCTCCACGGGCATACAAAAAATCAAACATGCCTCCACGGGCAAACAAACAAACTACAATTGCATCCACATGCAACAAAATGTAATCAAGACAAAACGTGCATCCATGTGCATACACGAATATATACCAAAACATATATATATATATCATCATAAAAGTCATAATGTTAGGAGTTCCCTCAACACCGAAATATACAAAAAATACACTAGCCGTACAAAATCTGTATCAACAAAATCATCCCCATATGCTCATCAGCATTTGGGGGCAGGTATAATATCACCTAATCATCATGATCACCGGGATCCCCTGGCTACTCCTCCTCTGGCTCCTCTGGATCATACTAATCCCGAGATCTCCTCTCAGCCATCACCACAGCCACTCTCAGCAAGATCGACCGCCACTCACGTGAAGCATCGAAACAACGCTCGATAGTAGGCCGATCCAAATCCCTCCACCCCTCCTCTAGTGCTCCCACTAGAAGCGCCTCTAAAGTCTCACGTATTCGCTCTAGGGCATCATCTCGAGGATTCACAACTCCTCAAGCACAAGGAGGCGGTTCCACCACCATCATCCGTCCCCGACGGCCTATATGATCAGTTGGTGGCCTCGGACCAATATCTGTACAATCACACAAGTGAACCAAGTCAATATCATATAAATATCTCTAGTTATACTCATAACAAAAACATCTAAACATGATATAACAGAGAACCAAAAACAAAGACATACCATCTAGGCCCTAGGCCTATCCCTGAGCCCGAGGCATCTCAGGATCTCCTCGAAAGTCCATACCAGCATATGGATAATCATCAATAAGTAGGGGCATCTGCTCCCACTGATCATACATCTCCGATGAAAAGAACTGTCGGATACCACCACCACCTCAGGGCATCATCTCCCCCCACTGCACCATCCGTGGCTCACTCCTCAGCCCCTCCCAAACCGGCACACGTGTCCACAAGGTAGGAACCTGCTAAAAAAAGAAACAATAGAGGAAAGAAGCATAGCTGAACTCTCCTCCCTCCTGACTAACCTTGTTCATCTCTCGCCGAACACAGGCCAAAAACATCTACCCCCAAGAAAAATAGGTCCCCATCAGAACACTGTCTACCATCATCGTTTGTCCTCTAGACAAACGATGGGGTGCCTATGCACCAAGAACCCGCAAAACACAAGAAGCCACTGCCTGCATCTGCGTCTCCCACAGGTCAGAGACACTCAATGCATTGTTTTGTATACGGGCCCCCGGAACGCAGAATATCTCCAGTAGATCCTCAATGTCCAAACCAGCTGGAATCCTCGGCTGTAACTCCCTGATCTCCCCCAAATGAGGCAAGCTAGTAAGAAAATAAACATCGGTCAAGGTGATCTCTAGTCGCTCACCTTGCACCATGAAAGCCACCTCCTTAAGGACCCAGAAGTCAACCAACTTGTTCAGCAGATCTTTGACTGAACGCATAATAGGAATCTGAGCAAGCTTTAAAAGTCTGCCCACAGCCAAGGCCACTCGCACATTCGGGTCATCCCAAATCCTTCCCATTAGCTCCACATCAATCTCTCTCTCCCGCCATGACACTAACAGCCTCCTCAGCATCCTGCCAAAAAACAAAGGAAATTTTTTTAGAAATTTTTTTTTTCTCAAAAACCCCATCGCGACTTTTGGGCTCTTAGCCGTGATGGACATCGCAACTTTCAGCTTCAAAGTCGCGATGCACATCACGGGTATTAGCCCCACAGTCACGATGGGCATCGCGGCTGTTAGCCTCCACAGCTGCGATGAACATTGCGACTGTCATCCCCGACAGCCGGGATGAACATTGCGACTGTCAGACCCCACAGTCACGATGCACATCGCGACTTCAAGCCCATACCCGTGATGTACATCATGGAAAATGAGCCGAAACCCGCAATATTCCATGTTGGGAAGCCAAAATGGAATTTCGTAGCCTCCAGGGCCCCGACGCTAACCAGAAAGGAAATAATTTAAAAGGCTAAGGCACATAGGCTTACCTGAAACTCGCAGAATGAAAAACCAACGATATAATCTCCCACAAATTGAGAAAATGCTCTGACCACCTCAATTACTCTGTGAAACTCAACGGTGAAAATGACACTTGTCACATTGCGCCCACTTGTTATTTATAGAAATTTGACAATTTTCAATCAACCATTTCGGCATCATACGATGTCCGTTTTTCAAACTGTTGGTACCATTGGAATCAGCGCAGCGAGAAATTCATGATAGTCCACTCCTTTTTCGATTCCACCAGGTCCCTTTTTTGGGCATTTTTCCCATGACCCTCGTCGCCTTGATTTGCATGCCACCTCGACCGTGATCCATTTTTGATGAGTTTTATATCACCAGATCTAGTTTTCCACGCTCGTGATGATGCTTGAGATCATTTCTCGCTCTCACCACCATATTTTTTGGGCATTTTTCCCATGCCCCTCGTCGCCTTGATTTGAGTGCCACCTCGGACGTGATCCATTTTTGACAAGTTTTATACCGCCGGATTCAAGTTTCCGCGCTCGTGACGATGCTTGAGATCATTTCTCACTCTCTCCAATACCTTCTTGTTCAGTATAATTTTATCCCTTTTTCGGGCCGAGCAATTCTCTTATGAAAAAGGCACTTAGGGAGTTTTCGTTAAGCTCTTTTATGACTCCGAAAACAATGAAAAGATAGCCGAGCAATCTTGTTTCCTTTCATGCTCGCTAAAATTATCTGAAAAGGCATCTACCTGGTATAAGTTTACCCCTTTGCTAGACCTCATAGACTAATTACGAAAAAGGAATACTCTAGTCACATTGGCTAGAAGAGTTCTCCATTTGCATCATTTTATGCTTTTAATTCGGGCCTTGGAAACACACGAAAAAGAACACCATTGGAGTCTACTTATTGCTTTCAAACTCTCTAAAACTGAAAGCAACCATGAGCAATCACCGTCTTGGGCTCGTACAAATCCACAGGATGGTACCCATCCACCAATTCAGAGTCTTCTTACTGCTTTCAGACTCTCTAAAACTGAACGAAACCATGAGCATGAACAGTCCTGGGCTTGTATAAATCCACAGGACAGTACCATTTCAGAGCGCACTTTTATCCCTTCTTGGAGCTCGTTAAAACCACAAAGAAGGACCCAACGATGCTTTTCGATGCCACAACAAATCATGTCTACTCATAAGGAAGCTTCCCCATTATGGTTGCCTTTGTTCAGAGCATTCTGTAGTATGTCACCTTGAGAGTCTCCGAATAGCGTCCATCAACTTGTTCCCCCAAAGTCTCTCTAGTCTGGAATACATACCCCTGAGCTATGATCCCCACACCTAAAAGTCAGTTTCCTATGCTGCAAGGTCAACCATGTCATCATGCTCTTAACAAAGGAAGTTTGAGTCCACCCACTATATGACCCTAGCTATTCCCCATCCCCACAGTATGTCAATCCTACCATTAGTACTACCACACTTCAGTTGTACACCTCACGCTCCTATCAAGGAAACATCATTGCCTTGATAGTTGTTGGTCTCCATCTATCGACGCAAACCAAACTTATTCCAGAGGATAGACCCAGAGGTCCCTGTACCTTGGACTCATCACCATTAGTGATGAGTACCTATGGATCATTTCGAAAGGAGTCCTCAGTGCCTCTCCAAATGATTGTTTCTCACATGCTCAACTTCAACACCTTGATCGCATCGTTGAGATTCATACAGGGTTTGGTCCTTTGAGTTATTTGTTGAAGACACCAGATATCACCTGACTCTACCACATTTGAGAGTCTAATTAAGGAAACAACCAGTTACATTTTCCTATAGATATCCGGGTTGTGCTTGGCGATAGTATTCATATGTACCCCATTTTTATACTCCCTCGAGTATATAGTTACAAATACTCCTCAGAAGTTGACCCACAGTCATTGAGTCCCTACAGATGTTGGACACCTTTAGATTCAGTAGTTCATCAACCTTTCTGATACCTTATTCAGAACGATTGTTACTTTTTCGAGTGTATAAGTTATTGAAATCAGTCACGGTAAGACCATGAGTATGTCCCAGCATTGTGTCCCCTCTGTACCATTATGATGTACCAATAGATTTTTATGTATTATTCAGGTCCTCCTTCTTGGGCCTAATTGTTATGTATATGTCTTGATACGAGCATGGGTATGCTCGCCTCGTCGATTATCAGAGATTATTCCTCATTCATTTTGAGGCCATGTATTTTTTTCATTTTTTGCAGCTTCCAAGGGGTAGTTGTTCTAGTCTCCAATTGGTCTCTTCTCTTCTCCAAACCCCAATAAAAAGACAAAAGAACTATGATGTCTATCGGCCATATGATGAGCTCCTTCCCTCACACATCAGGGGGCAATCTGTTAACACCCAAAAAGTGCTCACTAGCTCATTCCCTTATTCACATGACCCATTTGTCCACTTTTTCCACCATTTGAGCCTTTAAAACCTTCAAAAGGTCACCAAAAAGACCATAATACACCCTTTTTCCCCTCAAAATATGTATTTTTCCTCAAAAAACCCTTAAAAGGGGTCCAAAATTTTCAAAAAATATTAAAAGGAAATAAAAATATAAAAAATATTCAAAAAAGGGAAAAGGGAGAAAAAGAGACCTAAACCATTTTGGTCAATACCATTGGTTTCCTTAAACCATAATGGTATTCCCCATCACCAAAAACTATAAAAAGGTGATAGGGGCTCCTCATTATTCATCCACATTTCATCCTATCCTTATGCTGCCAAATTCCCTTTGAGAGCCATTGCCTCCCATTTTGAGTTTGAAGATCCCACTTGAAGCTTTGGAGAAGAAGAGACCATTGGATATTGGAGCTTCTCAACCTTGGAGTTGCTCAACACCCACCATCCTCACCACTTAAGGTAATACAAAATCAAATATTTTTCAAGTTATTGTTTCTCCATAGATCTTATTGCTTATGTTTTGAAATCTAGTTTTTTATTTATTTGCACATGCTTATGTTAGATTAGATTATATTAGTTTATTCATAGTTGTTTTTGTTTTATATTGAAACAACTATTACAAGTTAATAGGTGCATCTTTAGCACATGCTTGGTTGAAAAACAAAACAACAATTCAGATGCATATTCACATTGCAAACGATCAGCCGCATTCATCCCTCCATTCAGACCCGCACTCAAACTGCAAAATCATCAGTTGAGATATTCTCGGGCCGTTAGAAAGCAAAACGTCACATGGGTTATGTTTAGAACATGGCCCTTATGGTGCGTGAGCTGGTGTTTTGGAATATTCCCTCATGCATGCTCAACTCGACAGCACGCCTCTCCCTGCCCATGTCAAAGGAGGATCAATGTCTCAACGACCGTGTGAAGGAAAGCAACGCCGTGGAACCTAGTAGATGCTCTGTGCACTGTCGTAAACTGTTATGAGTTTGTTCCTTGGCCATGTGTTGTCGTGAGTTGTTAAGCAGAGCCATTTTCTGGCATTAAGACTGCCTATTATTAGAGCAGTCGACCACTAAAGGGTTGACTTGCTCTCCCAATTGTAACTCTGTATATATAGACGTCTTCGTGACTGAGACGAGTTAGTCTTTGAGTCTCTTACATTTTTAGTCTTTTCAGCTACAAGTAGACACATAAACGCTGTAACTCTGTTTTAATTTAATATACCTATGTTCTAGTTTTATGAGAGCTTAGTAGCGTACGTGGTGATTGATTGATTAAGGCACAACCTCTGATTGCTGAGAAGGGCCCCTCAACAACCAGTGGTCTTCCGTCTGTGTACATAATTTGTCTTTGTCTTCTGCAGATAAGTTGTGTTATTTGTTTAATTTATGTATTTATTTTGTATATGATATCTTTTTCTTGTAATATATGTTGTTTTGCTACTTATGTAAATGGTACCTCTGTTTTATGATCTGTATTTCTAATTTGTTGTTCATATTAATGATATTCCCAGAATTTAATTAGTGACCGGTCACACTTAGTTTGCTTAAACATAGTTTGCTTAGTTTGCTTAATTTGCTTAGTTTGCTTAGTTTGCTTTTAGTCTTGTTATTTACAAATACCTAGAGTTTAGTTAGCTTAACATTCCCATTTCATTCGTAATTAGAATTAGTTCTGTTAGTTTCTTTCCTATAGCTGTAGGTTAGTTTTATTCATATCTCAGTTTTATTTGATTAGCCCATAGAAATAGTTTATTTCTTTAAACAATGATTAGAATAGGTTACTTCTTGCTATCTTAGCTTCTAAACACTCTATTCATTGCTTCCCTTTCACCATAGGATCATATGCATCAGCCAGCTGGTAGTTAAGATCATCCAAACTACTTATTTCCTTAGTTTAAATCGTTTTCCTCCATCTGGACTATCATTCAAACCGTCATTCGGACAGTCATCCGGATCGTCATTCGGACCTCAATACTTTCTGCATTATTTTTATGCTTATTTAGAATCCAGTTTCTTAGGCTTTTTAACTATAATATTTCTTGCTTTTAATTAGCAGTCTTATATGTAATTAAGATCTTGTTTCCCACTGCATAGAGTTTCATTAAGTTTCGTCATCGTTCTTAGTTTCTATTTCATCTTCCTTAACTTTGCTTTAACTATCTTTCAAGATATGTCTTTCATGTTTGATTTGCCAATAGGTTACTATTCTAGAATCTATCAATTTCATTCTTAGTGTGGTTTATTATATGTTCTTAAGGTTTATTTTGGATTAGAGTTAATAATTTCATTCTCCAAGTTATCTCAGTTTTGATAGTTTCTTCATTAAGCATAGGATCAGTTCCTCATTCACACAGATAATGAAGATGTTCATGAAATAGAGTTTGGTTCAGGAATAAATATCTTTATCAAGTTTTCTACTTGTTTCTATATAAAATATATTTATCAAGTTTTCTACTTGCTTCCAAATCAAATTCAGTTCCAGTAAATATCTTTATTAAGTTTTCTACTTGCTTCTAGATTTCATTAGTTCCAATTCATTTGCCCATAGATAAAATATAGGTCACAATGTTTAAAGTTAATTGTAGTTGGACATTCTTTAGTTTGCATTTGTTAGTAGAAATTAGGTTAGATTTACTTCCATTTTGTTTTGCTGTTACATTCGAAATTCATTACGATACATTCACCCCAGTTCCTATCACATTTGACGTACAACATCAAGGAGAATGGAATTAGATACTTTAGTGTAGTCTTGAAGTATTAATTGAATAGTTTTTTAATTAGATAGTTTGTAGTTTTGCTTTGAGTTGATATAGTTTTTTGTTTACATAATTGGTTGTCAAATTGAGTCATCTCATAGATAGGTCTCTAAATTTATTTATAGTTGTTTTTCATTCCTAGGTTAGAGTTTTATCAATAGCTTCCAATTCCATCAAAGTATTTTTGGTTCCTAGAATAATTTTTTTTTATATCTTTCAGTCCTTATCCATAGAGTAGAGTAGTATAGCTCGATACTATTCTGGTTTATTGGTTTAGCTAGGTTTAATTAGTTCCTTTGTTGTCTTTCTGAAGTTTGACTCGGATTTTCATTTTGAAAGATCTTTTGATCTTTTCTTTATTAAACATTTCTAAGGTCTGTCGAGCCGAAACTTAGGTCCCATTCTACCTCAGCATATACTGTGCCACAACTCTAATATTACCAACCCTGGTCGATAATTAAATATTTTGGTGATTTCTTAAGACAGTAAATACACCTCAACAGTATTTTAGAGCACTAATTAGGGAGGATTACGACCGTACCCCTTACTGTATTACCCGACTACCTAGCAGTACGTACGTAGTAGCTCCCCGAGTGTTGTTCTCAGTGTACTGCAACATTAGGAGGGTCGATAGTTTACTCAGTTGGTTTTAGGATCCTAAAAGGGTCTCCCAATATACACAAGGTACGTGGGATATCCAATCCGTAGTAGTGTTGTCTAATGCACAACTTTTCGAAAGGGATTTCCTATATATCGTCAAGTACATGAAAGAAACTCACAGTCCCCAGAATGCAGTGCAAAAATATAATGATAGCTCCTATGCTTAAAGACGTTGGAACACATCTCTAACCTATCACTCAAGTTGCTAAAGGTTTTAACTTAACTAGTGCTTTATTTTATCTTGTATGGTTAAGTGTACCAATGAGATGTGGACTCATCCCAATATAATGCATGAACTAAATGAGGTGCAATTCATTTTCCTTCGATGAAGTCTATCTACGAGAGAGAGAGAGAGAGAAAGAACTTTCTTTTTCTTCCTAAGACAAGTGAATATTTCCCAAAATAAAATACTACTCTTTCCACTTTCCTTTTCAAGCAAAGACCAAAAGACAAACAACTATCTTTCAACCAACCCAAAACCAAAAAAAATAAAATACCAAAGCAAATTTTTTCTTATTTGTTTTCAAAGAAGCCTAAAACTACAAGCTAAAATGAAAAATGGACTTCTTTCAATTGCAAAACCTCTTAATTTTGATCAAAGATGCAAAAGAGCTAAGGATCAATTCAAATGATTTTGGAGTATTCACTAATTGTTCAAATGGCTTCGAGAGAACATGTTTTTTGACTTCTTTTAAGAAATCTAAGTGCTCTTTTCTTTTAAAATCTAAAGGCCAAAAAGAAGAAAGTATAAACAACTTTCCATCTCTTTCAAAATTCTTTAAATAATCACCAAAGACCCAAAAGATGCATCTTTTCAACAAACCAAAGCAATGGACTTTAAGAGTGAAGGAAATGAAATTTTAGTTTCTGAATGCATTCAAGAAATTCTAAGAATGATTTTGCTTGCTTTGTTTTGATTCAAAATGTAAGAGATCAATCAATCCTGCAATCTTCAAAAGCAAAGAAGTTCTCAAGAAAACTAATCACCCAAAATACTCAGAACTCAAGCTTTAGACAACTCAAACCAAGCCCACAACAATCAAAGCTTTCACAACACCACACTTCAAAATCTTAAAACTCAAATCAAATCAAATCAGAGGCTTCCCAAGATCCACAAGATTAGTTTCCCCTGTGAGGGATTGAAATTTCCCAAGACAAGATAGGAAACCACTTGAATACCTAGGACTCACCAAGAAATCAAACTATGCTCCAAATCTCAAGAAAAACCAAGAAGAGAGGAAAAAAACAAACATGGAGAAGAGTGTGATTGAGATAAGCAAGGCACAAATATCAGAAAACCATCTAGTCCAACCTCAAATGGGGATCCTAACCCTAATGAAAATTTTTGTAGGGTGTCGCGGGCTGCTATGTAACACAGTGCATCGACCAAGGGTGTCGCGATCACAGGCGAAGCCCAGACACATCGATGCCGCACTATAGGATGAATGTAGAGTGCGTCGATGACAAAATAGAAGTTTTTTTCAAAAACTAAAGGACAAAGGATCCCTAAACTCAAAGGATCTGAATGGACTTGAGGTCTTAGAGTTGATCTGGATCACCAAGTGACTCAGGAAGACCAAATCTCAACAAGAAAGACAAAAACAAGTGACAAATTCGAAGAGAACCCCAAGACAAAGCAAGGAATATTTAGGGAGCTTGTCCCCAGTGGAGTCTCCAATTTTGTTAGCGGATAAGTCTACGAGTGCAGACACAAGTGGACCTCCCTAGTCCGAATTGTTCGAATCTAGAAAAAAACAAGACAATGAATGGATACCTTCTCCTAAACTAATCAAGTTTTTATGAGAAACAAAGAAGGGAAGACTTACCTCTTGATCAAAGTTCATCCTCACTGTCCTTGAACTGTTGCAATCCAACTCCTAAAATGAATAACCTGTAAGAGATTCACCACAAGAAAAGACCAAGTGGATTGTACTACAAACAACTTGACTAATCTAAGTAAATGAACAAGGAAATTCACTATAAATGATCTTAACAATCAAATATGGAAAATGAAATGCATCATTGTATTATAAAACGCAGAAAGAATGACAACGATAGCCTTGGTGTCATATAAGATCCCTTCTGATGGATTCCTCTTGCTCCAACTTGTCACACTTGTCTTGGAAGAATGGACATCGAGAGTCTAGCACTCTAGTACAATTTGTCCAGCATCTACTTACTATTGATTCCTCCCCCCCTTCAACTATGGCTAAGAGCTTCATTTATAGGGAAACGATGATAAGGAGGGGATGAGAGGATAAGGGAAAAAGGATGAGAGAGGATCCCCAGAATTGTGGAACTCGAGCAAGATCCCAGTAAATAGGAGGGAAATCTAATATAAACAGATTTCGCTCTACAAACCTCTCGAAGACCTTATTTTATGTCTGTATAGAGGTCGACACGGCCTACAATGGAGCAACATGCGTCTCTATAGGGAGACGCGGTTTGCCGTGAAGACAAGATGCACCATCGACGCATGTTGAAATCAAGACAAGACATGTCGAGTAGGCTTCGAAACATGTTGCTGGATAGCAACATGCATCGAGGTTGCAAAATAAATTAATTTGCAAGGCAAGGAAATCATGGTTCATCCTCCATGATAATCTCTTCGGGGATTGTGACAATTCTAGGTTATAGGATTCATGAGACTAATAAAACTACCATGTAACATGTAAGGGATTGGGCACACATATATTATTGGACTCACTTACCTCCCACATACATAGAGGAAAGAGAAATTCCTTCTCATATCATCATTATCAAATTATTTTTCAATGTACTTAGCTTCTTGGAGTGATTCGCTAAGGTTCACGAGGAAACCCTAGGAAACCTTCTGCATGGGAGGAGGACATCTTTGTACGATATTTCTCATGTGACTAGGGTTTTATCTTGTGAAGAATAATACATGAGAGATGATCATTCATGTGTATATTGTTGTGTTCATTCCTATTCATTATTGTATAGATATGTGACCTAAAATAGGAGCACACTAGTCTTCTCTCTCTCATCTCTTCATTTGCACTCTCTCTCGTGTCTCTTCATTTGCACTCTCTCTCTCTCTCTCTCTCTCTCTCACATCACTAGGGTTTCTTTGCCTTCTTGGAGTATCTTGGACCATCTTGTAAGCCTAGGGTTTGGGTTTATCCCTCGAAGGTTTGACATTAGGGATTTGTGAGAAAACCCTAGGGTGTATTTAAGGGGAAGAAGAGAAAATGGCATTTTTCGTTGGACTACTTGTTTGAGTGATTCATGCTTGTATATCCTTGGTTGAGTTAGGGTTTCATTGCTTTTCCTAACCAAGGTTTTAGAAAACTAGTGGATTTTACTAGACTTGAGAGAAGGATAGGGTATGTACATGAACTTCATATTCAACATATTATTGAATTTTTCAACTATATAGATCTTGTGTAGTTTCCAAATTTGATTTTCAGCCATCTATATTATTCATCTATTTTTATTTACAAATACATGTGTTCGCGCGCGTGTGTGTCTTACTGATTCAACAAAAGTAAAATGACAATTTCGATGAGTGGTTTGATATCATCAATGGAGAAATTAAGGTTTGTTTTGTTGTTGTTATATATTTTGTAAAACTAAATTTTTATATTTGGTTGCACAATAAGTTTCCCTAGAGGGATGGTTTATGTCATGTCCCAAAATTTTGCATTGGGTCACAATGGCCTAAGCCCCTTGGCCATACTCATGATAGTTTGTGAAATTGATGCTAAGGGTCAAATAATTGCCAAGAATCAAGTCCAAGTTAGTAATAATGTGAAATTAGATCCAAATGGGAAAGGTGGGTCACATTAAGAGAAATTCCCAATTCAAAGTTTGTAATATACCCATCCAAATGAACTATCATGGAGGAAAATTACTAGTTCCCTAGGTTGTGGGTGGAAGCTTTGGGATTTGAAATAAGGGGGATAATAAATGATGTTTGGACATTAGAATGGAATAAATAGTTAATAAAGGAGATAAATAAATAAATACAAGGGAAAATCAAATTGGAAATTGATCATGGTGACAAATGGAAGATGTGGGACCCACACAAGCTAGATTTTCTATGCCACATGGAATCCTCTTGTCATCTCGAATCCATAAGAAGACTAGAATTATTGGGATGAGTTGGAAGTTCAATATACTTGGAATGAATCAATTAAGATCTAATTGGATTGGAAGAGTAACTCCCATGGAAGAGGAAGAGGCATTTTGGAGCTAGTGGGACACTTGGACTAGATTCCCTAGCTCTATGACAACAATGATGAATATGCTATGACACCTATGACACAAATCAGAGCTGAATGCTGACATCTAACATATATGACATTGCAGGGATAAAATTAGCCTCCAAGAGGGCTCTCAAGGGATTTAGGGAAGCCAAAGAGACATCTATTCGAATTTGGTGGAGGAGGAGGCTAGAATTGGAGGGACGAGTGGCACACAATGGAATCTCTTCCCAACTTGAGTTGGCATGAATCTATTGGAAGGAATTCAACCCACGGAGGACCTTATAATTTTATAAAATACAATAACAAATAAGGATAGTGTCTTTTGATCATTTTAGAATTTGCATTTTTCATTTGGAGAGGAGAGTTAGTGGAGTGCTACTCTACTTACCTTAGCACCAATTTCGAGGGTGAAAGATTCCCATCCTAGTTGGTAATTGGAAAGGCCATTCAGACCTTCCACTTGGATATTTAACGAAGTATTTTTTTATAGGTTGAAGCTATATGGAAGCTCATGGTCACATCTATTTCAGCTTGCTTCTACAACCATTCTTCTATTTCTTGGCATATCCTTGCTCCTTGAGGAGAGGCACACTTGTTGAGGTGATGAACTCTTTGGGATAGATTTTGAGGTCCCATGTATTTTTAATATTATATATATACTCTTTTTTTACTTCTCAGAATACTTTCAGGTCGAAACTCAAAGAGATTTGATGTAAAAATGCTAAATTATGAACAAATGGTGTCATTTCCCCAATACCTTGTTATTTTCACTTGAAGTGGTATCAAATTTGAATGGTTCAGTCAATTTCTGATGTATTATTGTTGTATGGAGTGCCATTAATATTTTGAAGAAGTTTTATATTCATTATACAAGCATTTGGAGCAATATTCTTAAGTTTCATAACCATTTGTGAAGATTTACTATCATTTCCCCCCTATGTCGAAACTAGTCTTTTGTATCTGATTTAAGAGGGTGGTAGAAGACTTAATAAACTGAATGGTTATGAATATGAGACTATATTTATGTCCCCTAGATATACCCTACATCTATTCATAATTTAGAGAGGTTCCAATAGCATTTGGAGAGCCATTTCCAGCATCTACCCCATGGGGAATTGAACCCCTAATTGCTAGTCAAATTCCCTACATTGGCTAGAATTCAAAGGAGAGTTGCAAAATCCTTTTGAAGACCCTAAGGAATCAATGAAAATCATAATCATGTCCTAATACCATCCATATAATTTATTTAACAATTTGCGAGCATTTGGAGCTATTTAGAGATCAAGAAACCAATACTAGTTAAGAGAAATTGCTAGTCAAATCCCCTACCTTGTCCAGAATCCTAAGGAGAGTTGCAGAATCCTTTTGAATATTCTAAAGCATCCATGAATATCATAATAATTCCCTAATACCATACATATACCTTCTGTGACAAGTTGGGAGCATTTGGATCCATTTGGAGATCAAGAAACCAATACTAGTCAAGGGTCGAACTAGTGGAAAAATTGAAAATTTCACCATTTTAATGAATTTCTAAAAAGGGACATTACAGTGGTATCGGAGCATGGTCCTTGCACCTGTGTATTAGTTTCATACATTGAAGAATAATTTTCATCCATGTCTTACTATTATGATGACTCCTATGAGTACAATGCTCATGAGCAGTATGTAGATGATTGTGAGCAATATGAAGCAAAATGTGAATGGTTTGAGGAAGAGGTGCCATCATGCAACACTTTTTACAATTTCATGAGGAATGAAGATTATTATTATGACCGTATGTAATATATAGATGAGTGTTTCACACTACCAAAGGATTATCCTATGAATGAGTTACAAATATGGAGAGCAACATATAAAACCTTTCCCCAACAATATCATAAATATATTGATTTGTATAAGGGAAATACAAAAAAATCCCCTCCTTTCGAAGAGTTTGTCAATTTGGTGTTTGCAAATAGGCCCAAAAATGAAGATGTGGAGTTAGTGAAGAAATTTTTATTCCATTCTTGTAAAAGACCTTGGGGAGAATATCGCATATGTGTGAGTGAAAAGATCAATGAAATATCTGAAGCTTTAGGGAATGCATGTATGTCCTACTTGAGGAGAATTCTTGGGATTTTTCAAAAAGAGATTCCAAATATATTGATCTTAAGGAAACAAAGGGGAAAAATGCATCAACTTGCTTGAAGGAGCAAAAGGAAGAGACACATTCTACCTTGGACATGAATCAAAGACCATCTACTGATGGATGCTTAAACTACGAAGGAGTACCTACTGATGGGTGCTCACACCTCTATGTTGGTGACATAGAGATAACTTTTCAAAGTGTTTTTGCAAGTCAAACTTCCATTAAGCATGAAAATGAAGACCTTGTAGCAGTTGAAGAAGAAACAATATCAACTTCCCCATCACCACTTGAGCTTCATGAAGTTGGTCCAAGTAATAAAGAAGAAGATGAGGAAGTTTACTTGCAAGAGCCTCTTTTTCTTGAGGGGTCATTACATATGAATGAAAAGAAGATCCAAGATACCCTTAGCATGCTCCATGACACTCAATCATTAGTGTCAAATTCTTGTTGGAAGGTTTCTTCATTGAAGGATCCATCCTTGCTTGAATACATGGAGAAGATTCAAAGAGCAATGTGCAACATCAAAGGTAATTTCATGTCTTTTCTTTTTGATAGAAACAATTTGGTTGAGTTTAATGAATTGTTACAGGATGCATACTTGAAGAATGATGAGGATATTCATAAACTCAAAATTCAAAATGAGCAACTTCTTGAAAGGTTGCAATATACTTGTTCCTCCTCCTATGTTTCAAATTTTCAGATGGTAGATTGCATAGAGGATTCTCATGACATGGTAGATCATGAGAAACATGTAAATTTTCATGTGCTTGATGTGTTTGAAGATGAGCTTGATGATATCCAAGCGCTTGATGTGGTGGAAGAGGAACTTGAGTTTCCTCTTGGAAATGGTGACAAATGTTTTGAAGAAGTGTATGATTCCACTACCTTGGAACCAACATATGAGGAAAGTTTTGCACTTTTGAGGGAGGTGCATGATCCTACAATTATGGAGCATTCAAATGAGGACACTTATGCACTTTATGATCATTTGGGTGAGTTGGTTCATTCTCCTACATCATACACTTCCATATTTTGCAGCATTCATCCTAATGAAGTATGGGTGAAAGGTTTATCTTTTATGGTGCCACATGAGGAGCATGAAACTCCTATCTCTACTTTATATGATGACATTATTAGAGTCATGTATTATTTACATTTGCAGTAGCATCCCTTGTTACCTTATGATGATACAAGTCCACATGGATGCACTTATGATGTTCATTTGAGTCACTTGAAGACTCATGATTTTCCTTGCTCTTTGCTTAGTTCAATTGATATCAGAGGAACTTCATCCACTGATTGGGTGAAGAGATATATGATTGGAGAAAATTCTTATTGTCAGCAACATCCTTTTTTATTTCTTGATGATAAACATGTTCATGGATGCACAAATGGTACTTCTGTGAGCCCCTTGAAGGATCATTGTTTTCTTTGTTCCCTACTTGGTTTAGATTTTAGTGGAGGTTCTACATTCACTTCTTGGATGAAAGAACACATAGCTGATTATATTGATGCATCTTACATCCTTTTGGAGCAACATTATAGGACATTGGATCCTCACCTATGTTATTGGATCATATTTGGTTGGTCACTTGAAGCTTGTATGCACTTGGCAAATGGTGGTCTACTTACTTGTAGGTATAAGCACTTTCATGATTCTTTGATGAAGCACCTCCTTGATGTACATTTTTATTATGTTGTTATGTACTTTGATGATATATATTATGTAATCATGATTTTTGGAAGAATGCATACAAGAAAATGGGATCCAGGAATTCTTCTTCCTAATGGTATGGGTTGGAGAGCACTCCTAATTGTTGGAGTGCAATACAAGCAATGGGACCCTAGGATAAGTTTTAGTCTCACTGGTTTCAATTTTTTGGGGAAAAAAGTAGTATGGGAGATGGATTCCCCATTTCATAAATTGATTTTAATCAAAGCAGTGCAACAGCAAGCATGGTGGTTCCTCTCTAAAATCTTCATGGAATCTCAAATACTGAAAGATGGGAAACTCAGTGGAAACTTCAAGAATTACAGTGGTATCAGAAGGGGTTTCCAAAATATGAAAGAGGTAAAGAGTAATTGTCCAAACATGGTTTTGATGGATTTAATTAACATTTTTTTATTTATTGGTGATGTTACAGGGGATATCAAAATGAAAAAGAAAATCCACATCTCCTTGCTTTTGGAAACACACAATTGTAGTGCATGGGTGGATCTACTCAAGGTTCCGGAAGAGAAGTTTTGGGAAGCAAAATTTTGGAAAGAAAGTAGGTTATTCCACATACATGTGTTGAAATTTCTTGAGGACAAGCAATATTGGGAAGGGAGGAATTGTCATGTCCCAAAATTTTGCATTGGGTCACAATGGCCTAAGCCCCTTGGCCATACTCATGATAGTTTGTCAAATTGATGCTAAGGGTCAAATAATTGCCAAGAATGAAGTCCAAGTTAGTAATAATGTGAAATTAGATCCAAATGGACAAGGTGGGTCACATTAAGAGAAATTCTCAATTCAAAGTTTGTAATATACCCATCCAAATGAATTGTCATGGAGAAAAATTACTAGTTCCCTAGGTTGGGGGTGGAAGCTTTGGGATTTGAAATAAGAGGGATAATAAATGATGTTTGGAAACTAGAATGGCATAAATATTTAATAAAGGAGATAAATAAATAAATACAATGGAAAATCAAAGTGGCAATTGATCATGAAGACACATGGAGGATGTGGGACCCACACGAGATAGATTTTCTATGCCACATGGCATCCTCCTCTTGTCATTTTGAATCCATAATAAGCCCAACATTATTGGGATGAGTTGGAAGGTCAAAATACTTGGCATGAATCAATTAATTTTGAATTGGAGTGGAAGAGTAACTCCCATGGAAGAGGAAGAGGCATTTTGGAGCTAGTGGGACACTTGGACTAGATTCCCTAGCTCTATGACAACAATGATGAAGATGCTATGACACCTATGCAAAAATCAGACCTGAATGCTGACATATGACACATATGACATGTCAGGGATAAAAATATCCTCCAAGAGGGTTCTCAAGAAAGATAGGGAATCCAAGGAGACACCTATTCGAATTTGGTGGAGGAGGAGGCTAGAATTGGAGGGACAAGTGGCACACATTGGAATATCTTCCCAACTTGAGTTGGCATGAATCTATTGGAAGGAATTCGACCCATGGAGGACCTTAGAAGTTTATAAAAGAAAATATAAAAGAAGGATAGTGGATTTTTATCATTTTATAATTTTCATTTTTCATTTGGAGAGGAGAGCTAATGAAGTGCTACTCTACTTGCCTTAGCACCAATTTCGAGGGTGAAAGATTCCCATCCTAGTTGGTAATTGCAAAGGCCATTCAGACTTTTCATTTGGAGCTTTAATGGATTATTTTGTTACAGGTTGAAGCTACAAGGAATCACATGGTCCCATATCTTTTAGCTTGCTTCTACAACCATTCTTCTATTTCTTGGCATATTCTTGCTCCTTGAGGAGAGATGCACTTGTTGAGGTGATGAACTCTTTGGGATAGCTTGGGATAGCTTTTTAGGCCCCATATATTTGTAATATGATATATATACTCTGTTTTTACTGCTTATAATACTTTCATGTCGAAAATCAAAGAGATTTGATGTAAAAATGCTAAACTATGATCAAATGGTGTCATTTCCACAATACCTTGTTATTTGCACTTGAAGTGGTATCAAATTCAAATGGTTCAGTCAATGTCTGATTTATTAATGTTGTATGGAGTTCCATTAATATTCTGAAGAAGTTTCATATTCATTATATAAGCATTTGGATAAATATTCTTAAGTTTCATAACCATTTGTGAAGATTTACTATCATTTCCCCCCTATGTTGAAACTAGTCTTTTGTATCTGATTTAAGAGGGTGGTAGAATACTTAACAAACTGAATGGTGATGCATATGAGACTATATTGATTTCCCCTCGATAAACCCTTCCTATTTTCATAATTTAGAGAGGGTACAATATCATTTGGAGAGGCATTTCTAGCGTCTACCCCATGGGGAATTGAACCCATAATTGCTAGTCAAATTCCCTACATTGGATAGAATTCAAAGGAGAGTTGAAGAAGCATTTTGAAGACTCTAATGAATCCATGAATAGAATAAACATGTCCTAATACCATCATATACCTTCTGTAACAATTTGGGAGCATTTGGAGCTATTTGGAGATCAAGAAACCAATACTAGTTAAGAGAAATTGCTAGTCAAATCCCCTACCTTGGCCAGAATCCTAACGAGAGTTGCATAATCCTTTTGAAGATTCTAAATCATCCATGAACCTCATAATAATTCCCTAATACCATCCATATACCTTCTCTGACAAGTTGGGAGAATTTGGAGCCATTTGGAGATCAAGAAACCAATACTAGTCAAGGGTCGAACTAGTGGAAAAATTGAAAATTTCACCATTTTAATGAATTTCTAAAAAGGGACATTACAGTTTATTGCGGGTGCAATGTAAGACTAATCCAAAAACAAGTTGAATGAAATGATAGGTTATTATTCCTTAGGGTTTTTCTCCTATAAATTCATAGCTAACTTATGTGTGAACTAACTTGTTGAACCGAGATATCAAGTTAAAGTCTTACGGTAAAGTTGACTATAAGAAATTGTTGCTATGAGGTAAAGAAAAAAGGATGAAGTATAGTCATCCAATGAAACCTATGAAATCAAATTTCTACAACAACAGCAAGGGGGGAGGATGGTATTCCTGGATATAAGTAACTCATTAAAAGCACTTGTCTTTTGTTATTCCTTCTTCTTTTGATTTGAAATGGTCACGTATAAGTACTTTCATTACGATTTGGAAAATTCTTGTGTTGTTTGTTGAAAGAAACATGTAACAATGAACACAAAAGACCTGAAGAAATATCAAGGATATGTTAGACATGTGTCTGTGCTGAAAATTCTAGTCGATGCAACTGAAAAAATGACGAAAAGAAACAATTGTTATGTGCAAGCAACTGAGGATTAAAGGAAATTTTATGAAGTCAAGAAAGACTAGGAACACCGAGGATGATGTTGCTTCAAGTGGGAGAGGAATGTAATACCCTGGAATTTAACCCCTATTATGTAATTAATTTCAATTTATGTAAATGTTTTTATGTGCTGGTCTATTGCGTGGAGCTTAAGGCCAAAGTCCCGCCAATGAACAATGCAACATTGAACAACATTTTGATTTTGTAGCAGAACCATGTACTGGGAAGGCATGGTGACATCATGTATATGATGTAAATTGTAATGCTGAAATACTGAAAACGAAACCTAGGGTTGATTGTGCAAGGCAATACAATTGAAGGGGCAGTGATATCTACTAGAGGGAAATGTTAGAGGCTATTGAAGCCTTGAGAATCCAATTAATGATGATTGGGTTTTATCATGGTGTTTTTGAGTTCTAAAAGGAAAACGAGTTGTTATTACTCGCTTATTAGCCTAAATCCAATAGGTATGAATATAAGATTACTATTAGCCTCTAAGCATAGTGAGGCAATAAAATATTACATGAGCCTATATTAAGCTCACTATTACTATGAATATGCAAAGAAATCAGAGTATTATAGAGAGGGAATGTTGGGTCTCCTACCTCTCTCCTAAGCTGACCCGGGTTCTACGAAGTTCTATCTCATAGGCCCAACAACCCCTTTTGACTGGCCCTTTTGGAAACAACCTGCGAATAGGCTGAGGTCTCACCTGAGGCGAATTTATGGGGTGGTTACAGAAGTAGGTTTATGTAACCTTGCTGATGAGCATATATAGAATAGACCCTCTAGTGAAGTCACTCCTACTTCGCTTTTACTTCAAATACCACAGCACACATAAGTGACTGCGCACCTCGTAGTTACCACAATAAAGACTCCGCTAATTTAGTGTTATCTATGCAACTATGCATTCAACGCATTCCTTATAACTTCGCATAGTCAGATATGTGTGTGTTCACTACTTAGCTTATTATTCACATCGACCTTCACATGGAAATACACATAAAATCACAAGCATATGTATACATGAAATGCTCATAGGCACAATCACACAACACATATATTTGCGTGGTTCACCCCCCAGGTGGGAGCTATGTCCATGAGAACTGTTGTTTATATTAACAAGAAGGGTTAGCAATTCTGGTTTGCACACACGGCTGCAAAATCTTCTCTACAATGGGTCTCTGCACACACAGCTGCAGAGCCTCTTTCTCTCTTTGATCTTTTACGATACTCACAATGGCTATCGCCAGAATCCAACCCTTCCCTATAAAAAATTGACCTTTTCATAGATTGTGCCCGAAGGTCACATATTTACAATAAATATGGGTTCAAATCCCATAGTACCCTTACACCCAAAATGGCATGATTCTCCTATTGACCATGCTTTGTCTTTACTTCGTTCGAGCTCTGTTGTCCTTTCGCGCCGCTTATCTTGTTGATGTATTTGTAACTTTGGAATATATTCACTTGTATATTGTATGTATTACATTTGTACTTTATTGTATCCCCAACGGAGATGTATTATTCCTTCAATTGGAAGTGTTGTCATTTGTATTTGCAAGTGTCACAAGTTACATTGTAAGTGTCGTAACTTATATTTGATGGGTTATTGGACCACCCTAGTGGGGTCAACCCAGTGACATGTGGATGGGTTATTAGGCTTCCTTAGGAAGTCGACCCAGTTAGGGTTAAAGGCAAGTCAAGTCATTGTATAAATAGAGAGTGTGACTCTCTCATTCTATTCATTCATTCACTCACTCACTTCGTATTAGTGAGATAAAGGAGTGTGCACAAGTGGAGGAGGAGTAGCTGCTGCAGAAATCTATCTTTTGGGGATTCATCTTTGTGATCTTTGTATTGGTGCTCATTCTATCTCTGAGGAAGTTGTGGGGTGTTTCACCTTCTTGGTTTTCCCCGATGAAATGTTTTGTGTCTCTTGTCTCTTGTGTTTGATATGCTGTACATGTTGTTCTCTCAGTTAATATACTAGATCATATTGAATTAAATGATGAAAAGATAACATGGTATCAAATCTATCCTGAAGGAAGGCATTGTATGGCATTTATGACACTTGTTGCACTTGCGACAAATTGAAATCTAGGGCTTGGTATAGTAAAAACCAGTCATCGTGGAACTTTCGCTATAAATCCGTTTTGGCAAAGGTTCAGGATCTAAAAATTTTACAAGCCGAAGATGAAATGTTCATGTACCTTGTGTCCAACGCTCAGCCTCAGATTCGTTTTACTTTGTGAGATATGATCCGTACAAGTTAGGGTTTCTGCCTCTTCCAGAATGTAGCCCTAAACAGGTGACCTAGGAACAAAGGTCATATCTCGGGATAGGAAGCTCCAAATGGAATTCTATAAAAGGTGTAAATTAGGGCATGGATTGTACTTTCACAGGTCCTGGTTTTAGAGGCCAAAGTTGAAATAGTCACTCGTGGCACTTTGTACAAGTTTGCTATAATGTTTCATCCCATAAACAGGTCACATTGTGACATTTGGCATATCTCTATCAGAGAATCCATTAAAGATCAGATGTGTGGGGTTGGAAAGATGACAGGTCAGTCTACCACATGTCGAAGTTTCAGACCCTAAGGATCTAAAATTTCAAAGATACACCAAAAACAATATGGCATATATTTATGTCCAAACATAATTGGATTCTGAGCACTTTCATTTTCGGTTTGTCATTGTTGTGGGAAATTAGGGTTTCTACAAAAGTTTGAATTTTTGGAATCTGAGACCACGGCTGGATGATCCTCATCAAAATCAAAATTTAGAGACCAAGATCGAATTTTTTGGTTGGATAGAACCCCGAGATTTATCAAACCCTAGTTTGGGATTTTGACCAGAAAAACTAGAAAACCAGAATTTGACAGAAGCTGCAGATCCAAAACTCGTAGGTCAATTTTGAGGGGTCAATTTTTGGATTTTTCAAAATCTGAGCACACCAGCTTTCTTGCCTCAGTCATCTATATCTACTTGTCTAGACAGAAGTTTGAAATTCCAAGTTTGGATTTTTAGGGTTTCTCTAACAAACCCTAGCCAGCTCCAGATCTAGTTTCAACAAATCAAAGTGGATTGGGGTAATCCTAGAAGAGAATGAATTGGACACCTACATAAGTGAAGAGATTCTAGTTCCAGAGGGAGATGAGGCTAAGGCCTTACAAAAGAAGACTACAAGCAATCTCGACAGGTATGACTTGAGGAGATACAAGTATGTGTCGAAATGTGTTTCATTTATCTGATTATTAAGTTCATGATATGTTTGTCTTCATATTATTGAGGTTAGTACAATCTTGATTAATTTTAGATTTTCTGATCACCTTAGTAAAAGTATGAATGCATGTGAATGATAGAATACATTCATTTATTAGGGTTATGACACTTATGATTTTTATAATGCACTCTGGTGTTGTATGAGGATGATGTTGTCCGCTAACATGAAAGGTACATCAAGAAAGACAAATCAAGTTCTAGATCAAGAGCATATGACCATGGTGACATGAAGACAAAGACTCATCCATAGCGATTGATCACAGAGAAGCTCTACTTACGAGGTATGTATAATTTGGTTCTACAATGCTTAACTTATGAGATATGCATGTTACTAGCACAAGGTCTCTAAATCATTGAAGAGAACAAAGAAGACATTGTTTGGGTATGTTAGACATAACTCGCAAACATGATAATCTAGGTATGATTTTCTTATATCAAGTTAGAATCCTACCATGTGTTAGGGTCTCATATAAATATACTTCCATATGATTGATGATGATTATTCATGAAGTTATAAGTTTGAGAAATCATGGGTTTATGCATATTATGCTTCTTACTTTGATTAATTATATAACAAACCAAAAGAGTCCTATGGTCATATAACAATATGCATAAAAGTACTCCCTGAAACCTTGGATACTAACGCTTGTGATAAATTACCTGTATATGAAATAATCATGACCATACATGTTTAAGATTATTTAGAATCATAATGTTTTTATAGTATTGAGATTATACTAATGAATGTATGATTATGTATGAGATCTTGAGGATGACACAATGATGGCACTAGTGCACACTTAAGTATGCATAGTGGTCCAGGATGGATATAAGTTCAAAGATAGATAATGCAGGAAGCAAAGATAAAGAGGGAGCACACTCCAGTAGTTCCTGCAAGGAAGCAAAGATCAAGAGGGAGCACACTCCAGTAATTCTTATAAGGAAGCAAAGATTGAGAGGGAGTCCACCCAACAACCAAACAAAGATAAGTATTTGAATTGTTATTTCCTGTATATATGATTACTTAAATGATGTTGTTTAGTCATGTACATACTTATTAGTTAGGATGTATATTATGCATTTTAGAAAAGCTGCATTAATGAACAAGATACTACTAATATGCAAGTAATGGGTAAGTGGCCTATGGTACTGTACAACATTCCATTGCTACTTATCTAGAATGAAACCTCTTTGTTGACATGTTGGAGTAGTGCACACTCTTAACAATGTTCTAGTAGAGATGGAAGGCATCTAGAAAGTTAAAGGATATGGATAAATGTTCTATTGAAGCATTGGCTAAGATAATTGCATGGTTGTATGACATATATCTTTATGTGTAAGAATTTGTTCTGAAATATATGAGATGCTTCTAATCATGCAATTGAACTTGTCTTGTAGGAAAGAATATGTACCATTACCTACAAGAGAGACTTGTTTCGAAGAAAAAGCGACGAAGACTCAACAAATTCATAAAACTACCTATTGAAGATATTGAAGAATCTAAAGTTCCCAGGATCCGAGATGCAGTAATGGAAGGATGCCATGATCGAGGAGTACCAATCGATCATGAAGAATGATGTCTGGGATGTGGTCCCGAGACTAGAAGAGAAGTCTTTTGTGACTTCCAAATGGATCTACAAGATCAAGCATGTTGCAGATGGTAGCATAGAGAAATACAAGGCATGGTTTGTGGCTCATGGCTTCTCTCAGAAAGAAGGGATATATTATGAAGAAACTTTTGCACCTGTAGCCAGATACACTTCCATCAAAACAGTACTTGCTATGCTACAATAATGAAGTGGAAGATACAGCAGATGGATGTCAAGACAACTTTCTTGAATGGTGTAGTTGAAGAGGAAGTGTATGTGGAGCAGCCACTCGTTTTTGAGACACATTGCAGGGAGTCAAATGTGTGCAAGTTAAAGAAAGTCGTGTATGGATTGAATCAAGCACCCAAGACATGGTATGGCGGGATAGACAGCTTCATGTCCTGTTTGGGCTTTACCAAGAGTAAATCGGATAACAACCTTTACTACAAGGTTGAGGAAGGAAATCCAGTGATACTCCTACTATATGTGGATGACCTGTTTGTGACAGGTGAGGATAGATTGATTGCCAACACAAAGAGGAAGCTTGCTACCGATTTTGAGATGAAGGACTTGGGTATGATGCATTACTTTCTAGGTATGGAGGTGTGGCAGAGTGCAAATGGAATATTCCTTAGACAAGGGAAGTATGCAGTAGAGATCCTGAAGCAGTTCGGGATGATGGACTGCAAGGCCATGGCCACACCTATGGCATCGAACCTGAAGCTATTGAGTGATGCTTCATCAAAGTCGGTTTATGCCACGATGTATCGTTAGATGATTGGGTCCTTGATGTACCTAACGAGCACGAGACCAGATATTTGCTTTACAGTGAACACCTTGAGCCAGTTCCTGGCAGATCCTAGACATGTTCACCTGATTGTTGTAAAGCATATTCTGAGGTACTTGAAGGGTACCGTTGATTATGGGCTCAAGTATGATGTGAATCAAAAGTTTAACCTGGAGGGTTATGTTGATTCAGAGTGGGCAGGTAGTGCTACAGATAGGAAGAGCACTTCGGGGTGATGCTTCAGTATGGGATCAGGTGTGATCTCTTTGTTTAGAAGGAAGCAATCCTGCATAGCACTGAGTACAACCGAAGCAGAGTATGTTGCATCTTGTTCGACTAATTGTGAGGCAGTATGGATAAGGAAGCCAATGTCTGATTTATTTGATCTCCAGTTGGATGCTACTTGCATCTATTGTGACAAACATAGTTGTGTGAAGTTGTCAGAGAAACCAGTGTTCCATGACAAGTCGAAGCACATCGAGATCAAATATCACTATATCAGGGATATGGTGTAGAGAGGATCAATGAATCTCCTGTATGTTGCGACAGATGAGCAAATTGCAGATGTGTTGACCAAATTACTCAGCCGGATTGAATTTCGAGTACTTCAGAGAGAGGCTTAGTGTTCTTCAGATAGAAGCTACTTCGAGGAGGAAATGATGGGACACATTTGCAGGAGCCATTCCAATCATGGTGGTAGGAGGATCCTTCCCATGGCTGTGGATGTAAGCACCGTGTGATGAGCATCAGGACGATGCTCCAGATGATGATATGTATGATGATGATCAGGATGATCATGTGTGATGAGCATTAGGATGATTCTCCAGATGATATGCATCAGGATGATGCAATGATGATGATCGGGATGAGCATTAGGACGATGCTCTAGATGATATGCATCGGGATGATGCAATGATGATGATCAGGACGATCATGTGATGTGATGATGTGCATCAGGATGATGTACTGTATGATGATGATCAATATGATCATGAGCATCAGGATGATGCTCCATGCGAGGATGATCAGGTTGATCATGAGTATCAGGATGGTACTCCATGGCTGTGGACAGGTTGTGCGAGGGTAGCATGTAATAAGTCCTGGAGATCCGGACAGGTTGTGCTAGGCACATAAAATTCCTCGAATTCTCTTTAGAGATCTTGCAGGGCAAGACACTCTTTCAAGGTTTTTCTAGACCACATGTAATAAGTGTTGGAGATCTGGACAAGTTGTGTTAGGCACGTAAAAGTCCTCGGATGCTCTTTAGAGATCTTGCTGGGAAAGACACTCTTTTAAGGTTTTATGGAGACCACATGTAATAAGTCCTGGAGATCCGGATAGGTTGTGCTAGGCACGTAAAAGTCCTCAGATGCTCTTTAGAGATCTTGCTAGGAAAGAAAGTATTTTAAGGTTTTGTGGAGATCACATGTAATCAGTCCTAGAGATCCGGACAAGTTGTGCTAGGCACGTAAAATTCCTCTAATGCTCTCTAGAGATCTTGCTGGGAAAGACACTCTTTTAAGGTTTTGTGAAGGTCACATGTAAAATTCCTAGGAGATCTGATAGGTTGATTAGTAAGCTCATAATCAGTCCTGGGATGCTCTTTCGAGGTTTGGTTGACGGACGTAATCAGCCCTGAGGATTCCATAGGATGGCCAACTCGCAGAGATGATGAAGACCTACAGGAGGCTAGGCCTACATCGAGCATGAACAAGGGTTGGCTCTATAGAAATTCCTATGACAAGAAGAATTGAGAGATAGCCCCAGTGATCGAGATGACAACTACAACAACAGTGACGATGATGCTTCGTGATCTAGAGACGATGATCCAACTTCAGAATTGAAGACTTGTGCCTTTATGTATTGATGACCTGTGTCAAGAGAATACCTTCCTAGTTAAGAGGGAGTGTTGATGTATTTGTAACTTCGGAAGATATTCAGTTGTATATTGTATGTATTACATTTGTACTTTATTGTATCCCCAACGGAGATGTATTATTCCTCTGGTTGGAATTGTCGTCATTTGTATTTGCAAGTGTTGCGAGTTACATTGTAAGTGTCATAACTTATATTTAATGGGTTATTAGAGCACCTTAGAGGGTTCGTCCTAGTGTGGGTTAAAGGGTTATTAGACCACCCTAGTGGGGTCGGCCCAGTGACATGTGGATGGGTTATTAGGATTCCTTAGGAAGTCGGCCCAGTTAGGGTTAAAGGCAAGTCAAGTCATTGTATAAATAGAGTGTGACTCTCTCATTCTATTCATTTAGTCACTCACTCACTTCGCATTAGTGAGAGAGAGGAGGAGTGCGCACAAGTGGAAGAGGAGTAGATGCTGCAGATCTCTATCTTTTGGGGATTCATCTTTGTGATCTTTGTATTGGTGCTCATTCTATCTCTAAGGAAGTTGCGTGGTTTTTCACCTTCTTGATTTTCCTTGGTGAAATGCTTTGTGTCTCTTGTCTCTTGTGTTTTATATGCTGTACATGTTGTTCTCTCAGTTAATATCCTAGATCATATTGAATTAAATGATGAAAAACTAACATCTCTGGCTCTAACGCTTCTTCTGACAATCGCAGCTATGACCACACTGACATGGTGCATCCTTTACACTATTCCACCTCTTTACTCTTCGCTCCCATAGCTGACAGTCCACCGCTTCATACATAACTGCTCCAAATACCTTGACCCTACTTAGTACTTTGCTTTTACTAAGGGGATGAGTCCTTTTCTGTTGACTACGCATCGCTCCATACCCTACTCCTAGGATTTGCAGAGTTTCTTCTCTCAAAATAGGCCAATACTAGGCCTTGCCTAACTTGTACTTCTGCCATCAATGTTACTATGCTTAAGCCTCGCTTAACCAAAACTGCTCCACTTGGGCCGCACCCAACAGGGAATTATGAATGTAAGTGCTCATCTTAGTTTTGATGAGGAAGAAAACAAGTTAGCATATACTTATAATGTGATTCACTCATGTGCATAAAAGAGAATGAATATTATTATTAAGGTTTCGAAGAAAAGGAAAGACACATTATTATTATGTCGCAAAAGAAACTCAAATTATTATTATTGTGACTAGATTACATGTTTAAAGAGAAATCATAGTGTTATTATTTAATGGGAAGACAATGTATTAGAACCATTAACTCAAAATGAACAATTTTTAATTACCCGAATTTACAAGGTTTTGATAGGGTTGTAATGGGAAGGCAATATCTGTGGAGAGAAGCCAATTTCCACAAGAGTGTTTTAATTATATTTTGAAATCGCCACAAATATATATTAATTAAGAAAATGGCCTTAAGTATAAAGGTGAATGGAAAATAATCTCATATGTTAAGATGGAATCATCTAATATATATTTATATATATTAGAAAAGAAATGATAATATTTTAATTTTGAGCACAAAATCATTATATATATATATATATATATATATATTGTAATAAGAAACCGTTTAAATAAGATATATATTTATATGCTAGAAAAATAAGCGGGGAGGGGGGGGCCGATCCACTTTCCGATGAGGGATTTTTATGGTAGAGGTTCTATGCTGGGGAGAAGTGACAGAGTTTTGGGGGGAAAGAGCCAAGAGGTATCCCTCAACATGTTTAATTTTATATATAATATATATAGAGAGAGAGAGAGATTGTAATAAGAAACCATTTAAATCATATATATATATATATATATATATATAGTTATATGCTAGAAAAAAGAAGCGGGGAGGGGGGAGTCGATCCACTTTCCGATGAGGGATTTTGATGGTAGAGGTTCTATGCTAGGGAGAATTGACAGAGTTTTGGGGGAAAAGAGCCAAGAGGTATCCCTCAACATGTTTAATTTTGAAGAGCTCTATTGCTTGAGAACCCAACCCTATCGTTTTAATATTTATATTGTCTTTAAGAAGTCAAGCTATGGGTAAAGTTTGTGGGAGCCGACTCCATTCTTGGTTGGAGAGGACGGCCCCAATTCATATTATTTTTAGATAAAGAGGGCGCACTTCCTTCTTGAAGAGGGTGAACCTCATTTATTATTGTTGTTCACTATGAAGGGTGTGTTATCCACTAAGTTGCACTTAGGTGGATTTCCAGTGAGCCGCTGAAGTTGTGAACAAATCAATTGTTCATTATTAGTGCTCAGAAGTTTAGATGTATCCTCAGGGGCAATTTTGGCCCCTTTTTAAAAAATTTACATGTTCATACCTCTCGGGGCTATTGTAATAAAATGTTGTAGCATGATGAAAGTATGTAACAGACTTGGCTTTACTGGGACCTAAACATTGAGTCCGCTATTCCATAGTGTTTTCTCCTTATTAATTATACACACTTTTAAGTATTGTATAATTTTCGAGTTTTTCACCTGCTCCTCCAAAGTTGGAATGGTTGCTCGAGTGTTCGGGCCTTAGGAGGTTACTAAATTCTAGGTTTCAATGTATATTACTATGCTAGGCATTATTTTGGGTTCTTATGAACATGTACTAGGCCCCATAGGATTTATTCCAAGTTTTGCAAATAAAAGATTTTCCCATAAAACAGGTCAATTTTTTAATAAGTTAATTGTAAAAATTCAAAGTGTCATAAAAGTGTGGTAAAGAGGGGAAGTTTTCCATGGGGGGTGCTCATTTTATAATTTAGAGCACCCAAATTACCCCAAAACCCACTTTCCGAAGTGTTTGAGTGATTATTTATCACTTAAATAAATTTATCTCCAAAAAAAGGAAAAAGTGAATAGAAAATTATAGAAAATAAAGATATGAGAGAAAATCAAATTTCAAATCAAAGGATTTTTGTCCCAGCGATGATCCATTTCAACTGATGATCAAATCAGAGGCCAAATCAATCAATATTGGGTGATTTCAATCAAGTCTTGGGTGATGGCGAGTTAGTATTTAGTTGAGGATGCACCCTCCCTCATGAGAGGGGTGCATTTCCTCGTGTGACGTCATCTGTGTGGTTGGGTGGAAGATCCAAGAGAGGGGGCGCACCTCTTCTTGAGGTGGTGCTGACCTCATTCAATCAAAGGTCAATCGTGATATAATCAAGGATCAATCTAGATCCCCTTTTCTCTCATGTGCCCTCATAATCTCTAGATGACTTATGTGCCCCCCCTTCTCTCAGGAAATCTACTTAAGCAAGGCTTTGCTCCTCCATTTGGAATAAAGAATTGAACCTCTTCTCTTGTAAATCTTACAATTTTCTTGAATATTATTTGTTGAAAGGCTTTGGAGGTCTACATGCTATGCAATTTGCCCATCTTGATGCATACTTTCTTTGGTTGAGGTAATATCTAGCTTAGTTTTGTTTTGATCTTGTATTTAGTTGTGGATTTATCTAACTTAGAATGCCTTTGATCCCATAGAGTAAGCATTCATAGTCTTTGATTTGCTTATGGATATTTGGTTAGTTAGATATTTAGAAGCATCATGTGTATTCAGTTGTACTAATGCCCTTCTAGTTTCTTCTAATTGCATATACTAGATTGTATCCCTCTTTTGCGAGTGTTTCTTGAGACTGTGCAGGATAGGAAGCTGAAGGAGGAGGTCGAGCTAAGTTGCATCATCTTCTAACTTCAGTTCTTGGTTTATCTTCTATTCTCACCCTCGCTGTGTTGCAGGCATTCTTGATCCCCCAACCCTTCAAGTAGAGGATTGGTTCTCCTTTCTTCCATCCTTTAAAACAATCAATCTTTATTGTTACTTTATTTTAAGCAAGTTGATCAGATATGTAGAGACATCATACATCTCTTGTTGCATAGCTAGATAAATATAAAAGATTCCTTTTCAAAAGCTTTATCATAAACCTAGATCTATCTTAATCATACTACTTGTAGTAGCATGTTTTTCTAGAATATTTTCCAAGTACTATGTTGTATACTTTCCATGTAATTTTTTGACTAGTCTACTAATCTTTTAAGACTTATTTTGCTGGTTTTTTAGATTTGGCGAAAGAGGAAAAATAAAATTTGGCAAAATTCATGCAAATATAGCCATCCAGGACTCTGGAGAGCACCTCTTCTTCCGATCCTCTTTTTATTTCTTGTAATCTATTGTAAGCCTACCTGATCAATATCTATAAGGATCAAAGGCATTGTATTTAATCACTTTGTAAATTGTAATAAAAAATAAGTGAGTGGGCTACACGGCGCCCACAACCCCCTTCCCCCATGTGGTGGAAGCATGTATCTGCCTCATGTATGTTTCTTTTTTGCTTTAGTTTAGTTTGCTTCTTAGATTAGAATAGTTTTAGTCTTACTAAAGTAGATTTAGTTTGTTTTATTGTTTTCCCTTTTTTGCAAACTAATACTCATTCATTGTGCTCTCCTGAAGTAATGAAAGGGAAAAGAGACTCATAGTGTAGAAATTAGAATTTTTTTTTTTCGCAATTTGCCTTTTAAAATATTGTACAACAATCTTACAATTTACTTTTTGCAATCATAAATTTGGTATTTTATTTCCCGAAGTACTATGATCTGTAAGGGATTTCCCGACAAAGCAATGTGTGGAAAAAGATTCTTGCCATTAATAATTTACAACAATTGTTCTTCAACTTACAATATCAATTGGAACAAACATTTGGCGTAGACCGTGTATGCTCTTTCCCTTTGCAAGCTTTACCTGAGCACTAGGAAATCATAAACGGATTTATTGAACTATCTAAATTTCAACATTTAATTAAGCAGATAGAATTTAATAAAATCAATTCCCTTTAAATTGATGAAAATTTGGTGTCTTGAAACTTGGCTTGTGTGGAAAAATTCTTCAGAGAAAGTGGGAACTACTAGACAGTGACCTCAAGGCCCTGTCAGGAAGCACCCTCATTTGGTGTAGTGTTGGACATCCCCCCGAGACTCCATCTAGCCCACATTTTCTCAAGTTGAGCCACCTTTTTCAGAATCCGTACATATTCTCAGTACCTCACAGTATATTGGGAATTCCCCTTCCCTTTAATTTACTCATCATAATAATTCTAAAACCGACCAAGATACAATTGCAAAACGTTTTCATTTTCAGCAGCACTTATTTTCACTCCATTTGGCATTGATCAACTTTACAACAATACCTATTTTTTTCTTAATATATTTTAATTGTTGTTTATGTCATATCGTTGTATGATATGTTGTTGATCTAATTTACATCTTTTTGCACTTGCCCTGATTCAGTATTATATATCAAAAAATCCTAAAAAACTTACTTCCATTTTAACATCTAAAGACTAAAATCCTTAGTAACATTTCTTAGGGTATACCCCCCTTGGATTCGATAGGAGTTTTCCTAAACAAAGGATTCAAGATCAGGTGACAACACTTGACTCAAGACTTTCCCCCAAGGACACACCCAGTGGTTGACGATTTCTGCCACGTTAACCCGATGTGTGCTTCTGGCAGCAACAAGGTGCACTTCATTCTTGAAGAGGGCGCACCTCTTCTAGTATTGGTCCTTGTTGCAAGAAGGAGCTATGTCAAATCCATTTACTTCTTGTATATATATTTTTTTATGATTATTGAAGCAAGAGAGGTCTCTATAGATAAATATGATTCCCCTCTTTTATAAATATTGTTTCTCATTGCAAGAAGGAGCGGTCTATAGAGAGAGAACTGACTCCACACTTACATATATTTTTTCTTCTGAAAAGACTCCATTTCTTGTTATGATTGAGTGTGTTTGGTTGATAACTGAAAAGAGGTCTCTATGGGAGAGAACCAACTCTAGATTTAGATATATAATTTTCTTTCCAATTGAATGCATTCGTTGATAAATAAAGAGTGGTCTTTATGGATGAGATATGACTCTAGATGTAGATATAAAATTTGTTTTATGATTAAATTCATTTGGTTTATAAATGGAGAGCAGTCTCTATGGAGGTACTGACTCCATTTAGTTACGTACTATTCTTTGTTGGAAGGAGTAGTGAGATTTATAGAGAGCTGATCCCTTTTGCATTGGTTTGCTAATGTTTTGAAGGGGTGATCTCTATGAGAGCCACTACAACAAATCCCCGTGATTAGTTACCTTTTTTCCCGTGATTAGTTACCTTTTTTCCTCCTGTTTTTACTTGTAGGGACTATTTTAGTGTATTGTTCTCCATTTTTAAAAAATTCAGTGCTATTTATTAGGATGACACTATTTTTGGCATTTTATGTATTGATAAGAACATGTAGGCGCTAAATTAGGCACTAAGTAGCACTGGGATCAGTGCCAAACTTAGCGCTGAAATTAGCTCCCAATTTAGCAACATATTTTGCTCTGGATTTAGCTCCTTATTTAACGTCATTTTTAGCTCTGTATGTATCACTGTATTTATATCCTTATTTAACGCTGGGTTTAGCTACAAATTTAGCTGCTTATTTAGAGTTGGATTTAGCACCTGTTATGCCTAGATAGTTAATTTATTGAGGTGTTGGGGGTTAAGTGGATATAGGCTTTCAGGATTATGGGATTTATGTATTTGGGGTGTAGGGATTAAGGGTTAAGGGATTATGTTTTAAGGGATTAAGGGTCAAGAGCTAAGGGATTTGGAACTTACGAGTTAGGTAGTTTAATGGTTAATGGATTAGGGATTGTGGGTTAAGGGATTAATGTTTAATTTAGGGGATAGAATTTTATGGATTAAGGGATTAAGGATTGGGGATTAAGTGTTTAAGGGCCAATGTATTAGGGGTTAGGGGATTAAGGGATTTTGTGTTAAGGGATTAGTGATTAAGGGTTTAGGGCTTAATGATTTAGGGATTAGGGATTAAGGATTTAAGGGTCAATGTCTTATGGGTTAGGGGATTTAGGGATTTGTTGGAACTCTTTTGAAATGTCATGGAACTTCCAACACAACCATCACCAATGTCATCCATCGATGCCGCATGGCGAGAAGTGAATGGGGCCAACATTGAAATTTCTTCAAATTGTCCCTATATGCATCGAAATTTAACATGGTTAGACTAGGCACATGCCTTGACAATATTTGATGGTTTCAAGACTCAGGGATTATTGACGCCCCCGCATAATCTTTGATATCATCCACGTTTTCATCAGCATTCATCATGCAGTATCATTGTCATCATCAATCATTCCCATATATAGAATCTTTGTTGAAACTCTCTTGAAATGTCATGGAACATATTCCAACATTCCCATCACCAATGCCATCCACCAACGCTTCATGGTGAGCAGTGAACAGGGCCAACATTGAAATTTCTTTAAAATGTGATTGTATGCGTTGAAATTTTACATGGTTAGAGTAGGCGCATGCCTTGATGGTATGGGATGGTTTTAAGACTCAAGGAAATCATTCTCATCATCATGTTTTTCATTTCCATCGGCATCATCATCATATTCATCATGACCCAATTTGTCCATCATCACTACTGTGTCGCGGGTCGCCTCCGTCTCCTTGAAATGTTGTAGTTTTCGTTGATATCTTGTGGAACCTCATGATGGATGTGTTGGGAAATTTTACGAACAAATCTCCTTTAAGAATGCACTTGAACACCAGTGCACCCATGTGTGCCGGTGCTGATGTGCGCAAAATTGCATTTGTATGGGTGTGACCAAGCTACTCGATGAAAAAGTAAAGTCGTGACTTGGTCATTCCCTTATACATTTTATTTTTTGTTATTTACCCCCTTTCACTAATGTGCTATCGATTGCCTCTATCTCCTTTCAATGTTTGTGTTTGCGTTGTTGTCTTGTGGCTCCTCGTCATGGATGCAATGAATGGGACCAACATTGAAATTTCTTCAAACTATGCCTGTACGTGGAAAAATTTGACATGGTTAGACTACACGCATGCCTTGATGGTATGTGAGGGTTTCAAAACTCGAGGATTCTTGACGTCCCCGCATAATCGTTGAGATCATCCATGTTTTCATCAAGGTTCATCCTGCAATCTCATTGTCATCATTTGTCATTCCCATATATATAATATTTGTTGGAACTCTCTTGAAATGTCATGGAACATCCAAGACACCCACCACCATTCTCATCCACCAACCCCACACAATGAACACTAAATGGGGTCAACATTGAAATTTCTTCAAAATGTTACTGTATGCGTTGAAATTTTACATGCTTAGAATAGGCACATGCCTTGAAGGTATTGGATGTTTTTAAGACTTAGGGACATCATTCTCATCATCACCTCCATCATCATGGTTGTCATTTCCATTGTCATCATCATCATATTCATCATGGCCCAATCTTCCATCCATTCCAAGGGATTATGGATTAAGGGTTTAGGGATTAAGGGTTCAAGGATTAGGTCTAAAGGCCGGTTTAAGGGGCAATGGCTTTGGGGTTAGAGGATTTAGGGATTTTGTGTTAAGGGATTATGGATTAAGGGTTTAGGGCTTAAGGGTTCAGGGATCATGGATTAGGGTTTATGGGATTAAAGATCTAGGGCTTAGGCATTAGGGGATAGGGTGTTTTAAAGGGTAAGGGCCTAGCTGTTATGGGTTAAGGGCAATTTCCTTTTAAATTTATAATTATTTTCTTATTATAAATTTTATTTTACAGTATGTGATGTAACTTTTCATATTTTGTTTTACTTTAGATTAATTTAGATTATTATATATGCTAACTTAAAACATATTATTAATATTGAATATTCATGTTTTTATTGAAATAGGAAACTCAAATTGAGCTTTAAATTATTAAATTTTCACCTAATTATAGGTTATTAATTTTTTCTTTTGTTTAATTATTTTATTTTTAGCTCTTAATAAAACATAATAAAAAATTATGTTCAACATAAAATGGAAACAATTTAAAAATATTGAAGTTAACAAAGTTGCTTATTCAAATCATTGTGAGATACTTGCAGTAATATTTTATTAACTTTTGTGTCTTCACAAACATATTGTTAGGATATTCCTATAATCCATCATAGACCTATCAGCATTTCCATTATTTTCATTTTAGGTCATGCATGCATTTTTAGGGTTTGCATGCATTATTTAGGGTTTGCATGCATTTTCATGCATCCCAGTCATCAGTCCCAGCACATAGCCCTCAGTTAGCTAGCCCCCGGAGCTTCTTTCCACTAAGTTTCATACCTCCTAGTGCTTAGTGCAACCTCCTTTCACCTACTACATGAGAAAGGTGCCCTTCCTTACCTACCATTCAGTTATCTTCAGTTCTTTCCTTGATTTAAGGCTAGACTGACTGTATCACTACGATGGACCTCCAGTGAGACTTGACTGCCCATTCTGACTCCAGTTAGCTCCTCATGTGCCCTCCACTGAGCCTCCTTCATTCAGTTAGTGCCAGTTACACTTAGTTACACCTACCACACTTAGTTAGTGTAACATCCTGTAATTTCGTAAAAATTTAAAACTTTTTAAAAACAACAATTAATATTAAAATGCAATGCGGAAGTAATAAATATTTATTAAAACAGTATTAAATAACAAAATCATTAATGTAGAAAACAACTTAACTATTGTGTCATTTTAACCAATGACATTTTAAGATAGTGACATGTCATACTTCTATAACGATTAAGATGCTAAATTATTTTCGTTTGTAATATTTCTTTAAGACAGAGTTCTCTTGAGAGGTTACTAACAACTTGCTTCTTATTGATGATGAAAGGGGTCCCTCGAGGTGCCCCGAGGCTTACTTAGCTTTTTGGGCTAAAGCATTTGTACCCATCCTTCATGTGTAGATTCACAGGTAAGAACAAAAGCGACAACACAGGTGTTAAGAGTATTTAAAAAAAATTCCAATGGCCGTCAATGTTTTTAAAGAAATCTATGTAAATATTTGTTGTATGTATGGATCTCTCATCTGTTCTAAATATGATGTTTGAACATGTAATCATCTTGCAACAATAACATAATTTCAATCGATACTTCATTCGGAATGAATATGTCAACAAAATGCTTTTGTCTAAGGCTTGTTATGATATAGGCTAGAATACAAAAACTAAGTATTATGATGATACTTCTACTATCTATTTCAACCATTAATGTAATATGCATCGATCTATGGATACTTGACTGTGTGTAGGCTTTGAAACTATACAAAGATACCACATGAAATGTTATGAAGCATCTAGACTTTTAATTCAACTCTACTTGAAGTTTAGTAACAATTTAAACTATGTAAAAACCATATATATATATAAATCCTAACTATAGAATACAAATTGGATTAACATGTCAATTAGGAATTCTAGGTATCGATCATACGAGAACTATATGAATTAATCGATGGTGCAATACTATGAAGTTTTATGGAATATATCCCATAGTCAACCTATACGATCAAATTCATTCAACATACCTTTGATATTATTAAAACAATGGATTGATATGTAATGCATTAACGTTGAGATGGTGACATGGCAGGTGTTACCATCATAATGAGTATTGAGTACAGAAGGGTTGTATCACAACGTCGGTCCTGGTCTTGGTATTGAAGTTTCCTGAAAGTGGTAATTAATGGAAACACGTGTGAATGCTACCGTGGCCAAGGATATGTGAAACATTTTGCTAAATAAGTGATACGAGTCTTACCTATAACTATCTTTACCCATTGAACTGTTGATTTGGCACTTCGTGGTTGTAAAAATTAATATAGTAATAAATATGGTGGTTGTCCATATTCCAATACGCCCGATTGGCAATGATCTCCACCGTTGATTTGTGACACCTTGAGATTGTAATGAAAAACCCGATTTGCATACTACATCAACTTTGAACGTGTTTCTCGACATTCATTTTGCTGGGTAATGGTTCGGGAGAGAGGCCGAAAGGTCAAGGATTTTTAGGTTTTTTTAGTGTTTGGTTCTTTGAATTCGAACCTGTGACCTCTGTGCATTCATCCTGTAAGTGACAATTCTATTTTTAAGAAGCCGAGCTAAGGTATTGTAAAGTCACAGTGATTTATTTGTTGAAGGGTTTGAGCCTGTAACTTATTTCACTGTATAAGTTTGAGATATTTTTATCTAAGGTTTTTGTTGAGCGATGGCACTAGTTTCGAACCTCGGTATGTGGTAATCGTTGTTGTTTCTCGGAACTGGAATTCTCGTTTTTCTGAGCTGGAAGTTGGCTTCATCAATCTTGTCTACAGGAAATTCTCCTTGATACGAAGGTAAGAATATTTCTTACCCATCTCCTTGTTTTACAAACCTTCATACGTAATGTGGAAATATTGTTTAACCAATGTACTTTTTTTGTGGCAGGTTACCCTTCGTCAGAGAACCATTCTCTTGGAGATGAAGAAGGAGTCTTGCGTGTTCACCGGTAAGCTTCGGTGGTTTCCTTACCTCGTTGGTCATCCTATCAGTTGAATTCCATGAATGGTGTTTGACACAGTTCTAGGTATTTGGATTTTGACACAGTTTTTGTCCAAGAAATTTGTGGACAGTAATACTATGTTCCTAGATCTACTATCGTGCTGGCTAGTAGTTTTGATGCAGTGTCTATTGTAAGAGTTTAATGAAAAAGTGACTCGTTTTTGGTATTGTAAACTCTAAGGAGTATACCCTCGTCATTTGATTGTTACAGTGGTTTGAAACTACCAGATTTACTATGTAATACTGAGATTCCCAATCGTTGATGAAGATATAAAAGCAAAGTGTTTTTTATGACAATTATTATGATGGTGAAAAATCGTTTCTATAAACGAATGTTTGGACTGTGGTCTTTTTAAACAAAACAACAATGTTTTATAATTAATAGGGTTATTTTTTTAGTTATTTGAATGTTGGCCGAGAGTTTAAGGCTTGCATACTTATATGACTACATTGTTTTCCGTTGTTTGATAATCATGATTTGGAAAATAGCTGAAGTAGTTTGTACTATTAAAAATTTCTGTGAAGGTTTTGCCTCCATACTCTAGTTTTCGTTTACAAAGGATACCCTACCTAATACTTTCAAATGCCATCGGGCCTGTGTTAGGGTTTGTCCAACCTTTACTTTTGGCTATTTGAAAAATATTGATTTTTAAATACTTTGTGTAAACGGAAGTGTTAGAAACCAAGAACTGGTTCCTCACTTGTAAATGTGAATGTTTCCAAGAACTATCCATGTTTTCTTACTAGAGTTATAACTTGTCGTTTAAGTAAAGATAGAGGGAATGCATTCTACTAAGTGAAATTTACTGTAATGTAGTAGTCTCGAATGCTAATTAGGGTTTAATAAATTATAATGTTATCATGCTTTGAATAAAATCCATAGTTTGTCTTTGAGATAGAAAAGATGATGTTTGTATACAGAGTTAGGGTTTACAGTGTATTAGGTTTTGACACCACTGAAATAAATAATTGATACATGAAATCGAATAGGAAAATAGTGAAGAATTACAGTATATGTAAAGATAAAAAAACTATTTATTGATCAGTTCTAGCAACTGTTAAAATAATTGGAAACACTATTACTTGGAAAACATGATATATATGCTTTTAATTGCATTTGTTTGCTATCTTGATTGAATAGAAATAAGAGGAAATTATATGTCTATGCAAAAATTAAACTATATTTATATTTCATGAAATAACAAAATAATCCTATAACACTGTTGATACTATATAGTAAATTTTACTATGTTTAGATATAGGACAGAATTATAATCATAGAACTTACTAAAATTAATTGTCTAATCAATGGCAATATGCCTATCTCTCATCTATCATTTAATTTGCTTCTCTATACTAGAGTACGATGCAAATAACAGCATGTGGAAAAATATAGAGTTGATTTTCTAATCAGATTTTTAACAAAGCTTATCATTCAGACTTAAACAAAGATCAGAAATAAATACATTTACAAAACAGAGTTTGATGATTTCACTAACAATAATTATTAAACTGTAAACAAAATAGGAAAACAGCAAAACCTGGTTAATTTGTAGGGAAACAAACAGCCCAAGGAGCCTATTCCACCCAACCAATTCTTGAAGACAGCCAAATTACTTTCCTTAGGACCCTCAATCTTGTTCACTGAACCACCAAGAGGAAGAAACTTAGAAGCTTAGAACCTCAACTTGTAGTAGTAATAGTTATTTAGTCTTGAAAACTTAGCAGTCAAAGGGACATGCACCAGCACCTCTGGTTCTCCTTCTCAGAATAATTTGCAGACTTACAATGTACTCACATAGCCTCCCTATTTGAATCTCTCAGTGATCACCTGATGCACATGAGGAATATTTCTGTAGAAAATATTGTGTAAGAGCTGCCTACTCAATTCGAATTTTCCTTATGTAGGCTTCCTAGGCCTTTTCAGTTGTTAACTGGTCATTAAATGAGCTTCCTACTCACTCCCTCCACCTGAGGGATAATGCCACATTTGTAGTCGTATTTTTCCCATAACCAACAACCAGTGGTGAAGTGCAATTGTTGCCATCTATCCCATGCCTTCTAATAGCTTCCATTCCTCCTAGTGGGTCAGTGAACACTCATTTAACAATTCCCTTGGGTGTTTGTCTCCTACTTTAATTTATTAAATAATAATAATTCAGTAATTACATTCATCCTTGACGAAACTTGATCATAATTACAAAACTTTGTAATTAAAATTTAACATAAAGTATTTTTCCAATAAAATAATAATTTCAGAAATTGGGTAGGTGACATACACCCCCCCTTAAGTCTCAACATCGTCCTCGATGTTGGTCAATCACTCTCTGAGTCTTCCTGAAACAGAGTTGGGTATGCTGCCTGCATACTACTCCCCAACTCCCACATTGCCTCTTCCAGGCTAAGGTGCTTCCATTGCACCTTCACTTGCCCAATGGTGCGATTCCAGAGCAGAGTTTCCCTCCTTTCGAGTATACAGTCCGGTTTCACTTGAAAATCATCGTCTTGTTCCACCTGTACATCATTCCATTTTACAACATGAGTAGCATTGTGTACATATTTCTTTAAAAATGATATATGAAAAACATTATGTATTTTTAAACTTGGTGGCAAAGCGATTCGGTATGCCATTGCTCCAACCTTAGACAATATTTCGAAAGGACCGCAATACCTGGGTGCCAACTTGGCACAGCTTCCCAATTTAAATGAACTTTTTTTCGGTATTACCTTGAGGAGCACATGTTCACCAACCTGGAACTCTTTATGAGTCCTTTTTAAATCTGCTTAACTCTTTTGCCTATCTTGGGCAGCTTTTAAATTTCCTTGTACCTGTTTCACAATTAGTTCTAACTCCTGCAACAATTTAGGTCCTAAAACAACTCTATTTACTGGGTCATTCCAAGAAATAGGTGTATCACATTTCCTACCATAAAGAATTTCAAATGGGCTAAGTCTAGATGATGCATGATAATGGTTATTATATGCAAATTCTGCTAAGTGTAAGTAGTCTTCCCACTTACTAGGTTGATCCTTAACATACATCCTCAGTAAGTCTTCTAAAACTTGATTCACCCTTTCTGCCTGTCCATCCGTTTGTGGATGAAATGTTGTGCTGAAATTTAAGGTTGTATTCAACTCTTTAAACAAAGATCTCCAAAAGTTTCCAGTAAATTTAGAGTCACAATCTGAAATTATAACTTTCATTATACCATGTAGTCGAAAAATCTATTTCATGAAGATTTTTGCAATGTTTGGAGCCTTATTAGTAGTCTTCACAGGTATAAAGTGTGCTTCTTTGCTCAGTTTGTCTACTACCACCATGATAGAGTCATTTTGTTTCTGATTTTTGGGTAGTCCAGTAATAAAGTCTATGCTCATCACTTCCCCTTTCCAACTTGGTATAGGTAATGGATGTAACAATCCTGTAGGATGTTGGTGTTCAACTTTCACTTTTTAACAATCCAAACATTTAGCTATGTACTCTGCTACTTCATCTTTCATTTTGTGCCAATAGTATTCTTTCCTAAGCATAGTAATGGTCTTCTGATAACCTGGATGGCCAGAGTAATGGCTTTTGTGCATCTCATTTAAAATCAGAATTTTTATTTCTGGTATGTTAGGTACATACAATCTGTTTTTGTATAGAAATAGTCCATTTTCCTTCATTCTGTAATCTGCCATAGAATTTTTAGAACTGTTGTTTGTTGTCTTTTCCTTTAATTTTCGGTATTCTTCATCCGTTTCACTCCTTTCAAGGATTTGATTTTCTAAATTTGTTGAGTAAGTACTGATGGCTGAAATAAAATTTAGTTTTGCTTTACAACTCAATGCATCTGCAACCTTGTTCTCTTTCCCTTTAATATGCTGAATTTTGAAATCATACTCACTTAAGAAAGTTAACCATCTAGCTTGTCTAGCATTCAGATTTTCCTGATCTAATAAATATTTTAGACCCATGTTGTCTGTCAATAAGGTAAATTTTCTGCCAATAAGGTGGTGACGCCACATTTTTAAAGCATGAATTACTACTAATAATTCTAAATCATAAGTAGAGTAATTCTTCTCATGTATTTTTAGCTTTCTTGATTCGTATGCCACCGCATGCCCTTCTTGTATTAGCACTCCACTGACTCCCTCATTACAAGCATCTATGCAAACTATGAAATCTTTATTAGGATCTGCCACAAGGGCTTCACTAGAAGGCAATATAATATCACGTTCATTCATGTTGCAGTATTAAATATTCATGAAAACCTAAAAACTATATTGCTTATATATTAAGGGGCAAAGGGTTTTTTTATTTAATGTAACAATACAAAAATAATTTGGGGCCTTTTTTATATGGGCGGGCTGAAAAATATCCACCAAATGGAGATGGTAGGATCACGGCCGGATGAGAAATCGGGTTGAGGCAAGGCTCGAGCTTACCAATACGTAGATAAATCGCGTCTTGAGGCATGCTTGAGGCCAGGGGTTTCGTGGTGAAGTGGGTTTGCAGTCGATCATAGTCAAGAGACAGTGGTCATTGACAACCAATTGTTACCAATAGCACTCAACCAGTTGTTACCAATATCCTTGGGAGGCTCTAAGCTTCCAGGGCCTATTATAGGCCCTCGATAGGCCTTGGGAGCTTGAATACCCAACCACTCGTTCCTATTATAGGACTTGGGAGATTTATCCAGCCTCCTAGAGATTTTTATAGGCCCTGGGGGCTTGGATACCTAGTCCACAATAGGCTTAGTCAGCAATTAGGGAACTGCAACCTGCAATCTAAATGTTGTAGTATGTGCATTGGCTCTAGTGACATACAAGAAGTGATCTCCTATCTCTTCATTAGACCATTAGATGTTGCAAATCATAATGATATGTGGTTGAGTAATTGCATTGTGGGTGAAGAAATGTGCATCCAAAATATACATCGAAAGAAGCAAGGTGCATTGTAGAATGCATGTGGGGTCATACGAGGGGTATCATATCAATATACTAGGTAGAAATATAAAGGGGTATAAAAAATGTTAATGAAAAAATTGATACATACAATATCTAGTGAAAATAGGGGTTTTTTTTAAATTTGGAAGGCATATTGGGAGGGGGTTAAAAAAATGATTTTGGAAGGTATTTTTTTGTTGATGTATATGTATCTTCGGAATGTATTTCATCTATGTATTTCATATATATTTATTATACCCTTATAAGAGATGTGTTATTCCTCTATAAGGAAGTGTCGTCATGTGGATTGACAAGTGTCGCAAGTGTGTGTACTTGCCAATGGGTTATTAGACCACCATGTGTGGGGACGGCCCTGAAACATATATTATATTGTGGATGTATCTAGATAGATAAGTCGGCCCCATAGTGTAACTGGGCAAACAGGTTAGTATAAATAGAGATCGGGAGATCTCTATTTTCATCATTCAGAAAGTCACACTTCTCTCACTCAGAAAGTGGCGCACTAGTGAGGAGGAGGATCATATGCTACTAGGAGACTATCTCAAGTGTATTTTGGTTGTACTTTGGTTGATCCATTGCTCTCTCTGTCTCTGAGGAAGTTGTGGGTTTTTTCACCTTAGGGTTTTCCCCACAGAAACTCTGTGTCTCTTGTCTCTCATGCTTTTGATTCTTGTGATGCTTTTCATGCTTATTGTGATTGTTATGCATTGATATACTGTATATGTTATTCTCTCAGTAAAGATCCAAGAGTATTGTGAATTAATGATCAAAATTTAACATGGTATCAGAGCTAACCTGAGAAGAAGACATTTTGCAGTGACGAAAACTTGAGTTTCTTGTTTATTAGGTTTCGCTCCACAGATTTTGGAAAAGCAATATAGTAGATTGACGCAACTCATCAAGGAGAATCCATCTGTCCAATCAGAATTCAATTCTGAGCATTTTCAGATTTTGGCCTTAAAAATTAGGGTTTCCACAAAAATAGGAATTTCTGAAATCTAAAGACATAGCTGAAAGCTCCTTGCAAAAATTGAAGTTTAGAGCTTTGGATCTAGATTTTTGGCTGGGTAGATCTCCAGGAAAATCAAACCCTAATTTAGGGCTCTCCTACTGAACCCGGGAGGACAAAAAGGAAAATCTGAAGGGTAAAGCTTTGCTGATCTCAAATTCTAAATACACCAGGCTAATCAGCGCATCAAGGCGCATCTTTCTATCCTTTAAGAAAGTTGAAATTCACATTTTGAATTTTTAGGGTTTTCTCGACAAACCCTAATCCAGGGCCAGATCTAGTTTTCAGCATTTCAAGTGGTAAGACCTAAATATTTTATATTTCCATTTGAAGTACTCTTTAAGATGTCTTGCCACACCAAGCTTGCGGATAAGCTTGAAGGGGCTGATAACTTCTGAGCTTGGAAGTATAGGATTGGGTTAATCTTGGAAGAAAATGAGTTGGACTCATATATAAAAGAAGACATCCCTATCCCAGAGGATGAAGAGGCTAAAGTATTGCATAAGAAGAACTTGGTCAAGGCAAAGAGAATCATTGTTGATTCTATCAAAGACCATCTCATACCCCATGTGTCTTCTCTAAAGACACCCAAAGAGATGTTTGACTCTTTGACCAAGCTATTTGAAGGGAAGAACATAAATCGAAAGATGACCCTTCGAAACCAATTGAAAGGAGTAAAGTTTCAGAATGGAGAAACCATTCAATATTATTTTTCAAGGGTCTCCCAGATTAAGGAACAACTAGAAGCGATGGATGAAATGGTAGAGAATGGTGAAGTTGTCATGACCACTCTAAATAGCTTACCTAGGTCATGGGACTCCTTCATTCAAGGAATCTGTGCAAGAAAGAAGTTGATTTCCTTCAGCAAACTACGGGAAGAATGCTCACAAGAAGAAGCAAGGCTTGTGGCACGAGAAGAAAAGATGGGGAATGAAGATTAAGCTCTCATAGTTCACACCAAGAAAGGGAAGTCCAAGAGAGAGCCATCTCACTCCAAGAAATCTTCACATCACTTCAAAGAAAGAAGAATATGCTTCACCTGTAATGAAAAAGGACATATTGCCATAAATTGTCCCAAGAACAAGAAGGACAACAACAACTTCAACAAGAAGAAGAAGGGAAGCAAAAGAAGCTTTCATGCTCATGCTGTCGAGGATGATGAACCATCCAAGAAGAAGGCTAGGGAAGAAAGTGATGATAGTAATGATGACTCATCAAGTGAAGAAGAGTATGTTCTAATCTCTGCATTGGATGCAAAAGGTATGGGGGTGGCATTTGTGGATGGCCAAGTCTTAATGTGGCCAAAGGGAAAGACCATAGATGATGCAGCAGTGATTAGAGAGCAAGAGGGAGTTTTGTATAAATTGAAGGGACAACCTGAACATGCCATGGTGCATGAATCCATGGAGCCAAGTGAACTTTGGCATAGAAGACTTGCTCATATGCACTATAGGGCACTTCCAATTGCAAGCAAGGCTGTAGAGGGTCTTCCTAAAATCAAGACCAAACATGAAGGTGTTTGCAAATTATGTGAAAAAGGTAAGAACATTAAGAAGGCTTTCCCAAGTAGTGAAAGCAAGGAAAAGGATATCCTGGAAATCATCCACTCAAATGTATGTGGTCCTATGTCATCCAGTTCTCTAAGTGGGTATGTTTTCTATGTCTCATTTATTGATGACTTCTCCAAGAAGACTTGGGTATACTTCTTGAAGAACAAAGATGAGGTGTTTGATAAGTTCAAGGAATTGAAAACCTTGATGGAGAATCAAACTGACAAGACGATCAAAACATTCAGATCCAACAATGGTGGAGAATTCACCTCAGGTGACTTCAAGAAGCTTTGCAGTGATTCAGGGATTAAGAGGGAGTTGACTGCTCCTTACAATCCACAACAGAATGGAGTTGCATAAAGGAAGAACAGAACAATCATGGAAGCAGCAAGAGAAATGCTACATGACCAGGATCTACCTATGCATCTATGGGTAGAAGCAGCTAGAACAGCTGTATATGTGCAGAACAAAACAACCCACAAGATATTGGACAACAAGACACCAGAAGAGGTATTTTCTGGTAAGAAACCTGAATTCAGCCATCTCAAAATATTCGGTTGTCTAGTATTCACTCATGTCCCAAAGTAAAAGAGGGCCAAACTAGATCCTTCAGGAAAGAAGGGTATCTTTGTGGGTTACAGTGAAAGCTCGAAGGCTTACATAATATACTTTCCAGGGTTCAAGAAGATTGATGTCAGCAGGGATGTGACATTTGATGAAAACTCAGCATTCATCAAATCAAGGAAGGCACCTATCGAAGTTTATGAAGAACCTAAGGAAACTAGATTTCAAGACACTACCATGACTAAAGCAATTCCAGAAGTTGTTCGTGAGTTTGAAGATCTGCAAGAACCTGTAGATCCACCCTGTGAGGATAACTCTCACAAGAGGAAACTTGCATGGGCTAGAGAGCTCATTCAAGATGCAGAAATATTTGGCATTCCAGAAGAAGAACACAGAGCAAAGAAGAGAACCAGATCACATACCAGCTATGTTTCTTTACTCTGTGATATTATGAACAAAGAACCTTCCAGTTATGAAGAAGCAGTGGAAAAGAAAGAATGGAAGGATCCCATGGTTGAGGAATACCAATCAATAATGAAGAATGTTTGGGATGTTGTCCCAAGACCTAAAGAGAAGTCTGTTGTGACTTCCAAATGGATCTACAAAATTAAGCATGCTGCAGATGGCAGTGTAGAGAAATACAAAGCAAGATTTGTAGCTCGTGGCTTCTCTCAGAAAGAGGGAATAGATTATGAAGAAACCTTTGCACCTGTAGCTAGGTATACTTGCATCAGAATAGTACTTGCCCTCGCTGTAGCAATGAAATGGAAAATACACCAAATGGATGTCAAGACTGCCTTCTTGAATGGTGTATTTGAAGAAGAAGTATATGTGGAGTAGCCACTCGGTTTCGAAATACATTACATGGAGTCATATGTGTGCATATTGAAGAAAGCCTTGTATGGCTTGAAACAAGCTCCCAGAAGTTGGTATGGTAGGATGGACAATTTCCTATCTAGTTTGGGATTTACCAAGAGTAAAGAGGATTCCAACCTTTACTACAAGGTTGAAGAAGGGAATCCTGTGATTCTACTCCTGTATGTGGATGACTTATTTGTAATAGGAAATGACAAATTGATTGCAGTTACTAAGAGGAAGCTTGCTGCTGAGTTCGATATGAAAGATTTGGGAATGATGCATTATTTCCTAGCTATGGAGGTGTGGCAGAGTGTAGGTGGGATCTTCCTTGGTCAAGGTAAGTACACAGTACATATCCTAAAGAGATTCGGGATGATGGATTGCAAGGCCATGGCCACACCTATGGCATCAAATTTGAAGCTTCTATGTAATGCTTCATCTGAGCTGGTTGATGTCTCTATGTATCATTAGATGATTGGGTCCTTGATGTACCTGATGAACTGTTGGCTGCTTTTTGGACAGACCCGGGTTTTAATGAAGCGCAGCAACAAAACCCCTTGGCGCACTGGCCCTCTCGGCAACGAGCTGCGCGGCAGCTCGAGGTCTCACCCGAAGTGGCTATGGGGGGGCTAAGGAATCAGATTTCCTTAACCCGGGCGACGCGGAGACTGTTCTTTCCTCCTCGACGATTCCTCTCAGGTGAATGTCTGACCCCTCTTCAGAATTATGAGCGCAACAGCTCTCAAGCTCCTGCTCAGCCGCTTAGCTACGCGGTACTTCCACTCCTGCGCTAGGACCTATTATCCTCTGTGCCGATATTCTATGCGCCGTTTCACTTGCACGCCCGTCGCAGCAACACGTTCTCCTATCGCTGCGGCGACGTGGTCTTACCGATTCCTTCGACCCTTAACGATTGTAATTTCTAAGGAAGCTTTAAGAACTTACTCAACGCACTCATGAAGATAATGCAAAATTCCTGTATTTGCTGTTAGTAAACTAAAACAGGCAATCACTCCAATCACAACATCACCATAGCGAGAAATATGAAGTCCACCTCCACGGGGAAAACCACGTCCATGGGAGTATCTTATATTAACCAGAAAAGGTATATTTATACACTATGCTGCGCACACAGCTGCAGCCTTAGATCTTTCCAGGAAACTCCACGCACACAGCTGGGAGCCCTTCTCTCGATCTAGTCTCTTCCTCTTCAGAGATTACAATAGTTCAGACGTCGACTCTGACTGTCTGCAACTCAAGGATTAGCTTCACTGCTAACCAGCTCTAACTCCTGTTTTCTAGCAACACGGTAGAAAACAATCAACAAGATCGTAACAGAGGATGATCAACTCGATCGATCCTTCTTACATCTAGTATCTACTATCCTATCTAGCTCACTCACAGGCTTAGCTAACTGACTCACTAATTAATCAGCTCCCAAACTAGCTAACTAACATCTACCCTTTACAATTATACATATATATAGGTGGCCATGGCGGTCGCACCTTTACAAAACTGTGGGCCTTTCCCAGCAGTAATCCCCAAAAACCCTAACCACGCACATGGCTAGGTGTACTGTAGGCGCCGCTTGCAGTCATGTCGCCGCTTCCTACATGCTCCATGATTTTTGGCGTAGCTTACGGGTATGGGCGCCTTGTCCTTCGCTTTCAATGCTTTGGTCCGTTGCTCCTCCTTGATCCGAGCAACCATAACTTCTGTACTTAGCCTTAATGAGGGTAGCTGAGCCCTCTATTCCATTGCTTCATTCATTGTGGTAGCTGGGCTTTCCACTCAGCTACCTTCCTTCTCTTCTGACGTGCGCGCGAGCTCCACGATTTCCGGTCCGTAATCTACGCTGAGATTATCCATCTGGCACCGTACTGCGCACCGTCTGCTTCTGTCCCAAAATTGGCGCTTATTCAAAATTTAGCACTTTCTCTTCCATACTTGTGCTTTTTCCTCAAAATTTGCAGCTTTTACCATAGCTGCGGCCTTGGCTCCAACAGGCCCCTAACACTTACTTGTGGCTCGCCCTCGAGCCACTTGCACTATTGTGTGGTCGCTTTACTTGCGCATCTACTTCTACTTGGGTCTCCGCGAATGTTTTCTTCCACTGCACAATAGCGTGGTCCAATTCATCGACACACTCCATAGCTGTCTGCACCGTTTCTGCAGTGGCTTCTTCTTTAGTTATGGCCTCAATCACCTCTTGAGATTCAGCAATTTCTTTGATTTTTGCCTCGACTTGGCCAACGATGTCAGCATACTCATCCATAAATGGCTGAATGCTGTTGGTGAGCTTTTCATCTTCAGTTCTGAGCTTGTGCAGTTGTTGTTGCACTCTGCGCACTTCACTCATTTTCTTCATTTTTGGTAAGCCTGTTAAGGCCTTAGCTTCTTCAGTCAGAACAGTTAGGGACTGTTCTGCGGCTTGCACCTGTTCCAAAAGACCAACTTTAAAAGGGAGCTTCTCAAGCTCCGTCCAAGCTTCCATAGCTTGGCTCATCAGGTTCTCGACTTCCTGTAGTTTGTCTTTCATTTGTGTGGAAGCTCTGCTCAGCGCTTCAAATTGTTCCTTCGCATCATCTGTAAACTGCGTAGCAACATGAGCTTCCAGCTCGGCAATCTGGGTTCTATGGCCCTCAGCCATAGCAACTATTTCGTGCTCCAGGGTTTTCACCCTTCCTCCAATAATTTGAACTTTCTCAACCAGAGGGAGGTCTGGTTGAATCTCGCAAGCCGGAAACTCCTGGGCAATCTCATCCACTGCGTTTCTTATGCCAATGTCTTACACCTCATAAAGTGTGAGTTTCTCGGAGATATTCTTATGGCTTGCCTTCAGCTCTATCTCCTGCGATTGCAGTCGTTGATTCTCCTGGAATGTAGAGAGCTCTCTAGCTCTCAACTCAACAGAAACTTTCTCATGTACCAGCTGTAGAGTCTCTATAGGAATTAGGGACAAATTTATTTCAACGGGTCCAACTGCGCTTACCTGTAGTGCAGCTAGAGGATCCGGAAGTGTCATGCTTGTAGGCGGAATGTGCACGACAATATGCCTTTCTGCGAGTTCTTCAACTCGCTCAGTGTTTGTGGTTACTTGTGGCGCCTGCAAAGTAGATGATGGCGCATGAGTCTGCGCAATCCTTCCTGCGAGACCCTTTAATTCCACAAACTGCAGGTCTAGATCACTTCTGATGTGAGCGTGCGTGTTCCGCAGCTCGCGAAATTGCTCTTTCAAATACTGGTCGATCCCCGAGGGAATGGCCTCAGAGGGATGCGACACCTTTTGTCTCTTGGTTGCTGGTCCTGTCGAGCCTTCATCACTTCTCTGCTCGGGGGCTTCCTTGCCCTTATCCTTCTCTTGCGCAGTGGCGGGTGGCATCGCGGATGCGATGTCGGAGGCTTCCCTCCATTCATCCGACCAAGATTTGATAGTTTCTTCGACATCTTCGGTGGTCATCCTGTAAAGGCCTACGGCCCATTCCTCTTGAATGCCGCAGGGACGGAGGTAAAGTTGATGCAAGTCGGCAGTAAAGGCCAACTTTCCGTCATATATTTTCGCTGTCTCCTCACTCAGCCTTGGCATTTCCTGAATGGTATCTCTGAGGAGATAGTAGTATTCACAAAATACAGCGCGGTTCATCTTGCGCTTCATGGGATTAGCTGATTCCCAAAGGTTAACATAGTGGATTCCGGCAGGTTCTCCTGCGCGGCGCGGGAGGAACTGAGTGATCGGGGGCTCCTTCCACCCGACGAGAGCACATAAAATTAAAAGCCAAGAAAAATGGAACAACTGACCAGGGTTATCTTGGACGTTCTGGCAGTCTTCCAAAAAAGAATTGAGGAGGAAGAGGGACCAGTTGTACTGTTCTCCCTCCGCAGCTGCGATGGCGAGTTCCACGACAGCTCCAGTAACTTCCTTCGGTCTGCACTTTGTGAGAAGTCTACCTGCGAGCAGACTTCCTGTAAATCTAAGTGCTTAGTCTTCTACTATAGTGAGGTCATAAGCCCGACCTCCTCTTGTAAGGTTGTATTTTTGCACCAGCTGTGCAGCCAGTTTTCTATCCTTGTCTTTTCCCACAAAATGAATATTGGGATCTTTACCAACCTTAGATAGGCCAGTAATACGGTGAATCAAATCGACATTTACATCGATTGGCCTCCCCAGCCAAAGGTAACCTCCATGAACGCAGGATAGCAGTGTCTTAACAACTGCGTTCACTTCATTGCTACGCCCGAAATGCGGTAGCTTTAACAGGTTCAGGAGTCCAGGGCGCTCAAGATTTGCTGCAAATCCCTTCGGGATGAATTCGTCAACCTTTCTGGTGGGATTATGCACTACCGTCAGATATCGGTCTAGCGCGAACTGAGGATATGTTTTATAGTCTCCCAGGTTGAAATCAGAGAACTTGACCAGTGGAAGGTGTCCGAGCAAGGACCCTTCTATTCGCACGCCAGCCGGTAGTGGAGGTAACGGAAGCGGATAATTTGCATTCTTCGGAATATGCACCTCTGGTGCATCGTCTGGACGCGGCGGAATATAATTCACCATAGTGGCCAACGGTTCTGGAACGGGCTCTTCTGGCTGTGGTTGAGACGCTCGTGTGGCCGGAGATTGTCTGGGATCCTGATAACCAGGATGTACATAAGTCGAGGCCGTCACGGGGGTAGTCATACCGAAATCTAGGCCTCGGCGCAGGAATTGACGAACAACTTCTTCAGTCGACAAGTTCTCCGTCGTGAAAGGGTATAGGTAACAAGAACTTGGACAGAAACAGCGGACCGGCGTGGGATATGAACGCTGAAAACAAGGGAAGCACTCTGCACAACTCGGCTCTGAAAACAATGGCTTAGATTCTCAAACAAGACTATGTAGCTCGAGAAAAGTAACCCGAAAATATACAAGTGTGGGGTATTTATAGCCAAAGGTGATAGTAAATGCGGGCAAGTGGGGCTACTAGCTGTAGGTGGCTCTGCATGATTTGACAATCGTTCTATCCCCCTCGCCTCTGCGGTGCATTTATTGTGATGGACGGGCTCTGACAGCCTTCCGGGAGAAGCTAAAGCTTTTCGGCACATGAGTTAAATGCAAATCTTACGGAGATCAAGCCGAATCTGTCAGAGCGGCTACACTTAAATGGCGGGCTTATCCTTCATTTATTCTCAGACGCGGCTACATAACTGCTGTAATTCAAATTTTTCGGCGAGTCATTTCAACTTAGGTAACTGTGCCTATAGGGGTCCACAACAAGAACTTCTTCAAGTGGCAAATTATCACAATGAACTTCGCAAGAGTGACGGTTCAACGGCCTGGGGAAAACCTCACAAGAGCGCAAATATAAGCTCGCTCAATCCCAAATTATTATTCGGTATGCGCGGATGTTTCACGGAACTGCACGGGAAGCCAGAGACTGAGGGTCTCACGACTTCCGTGTAGACTGATAATGCGATGCCTCTTTCAAATACACTGGACATCTGCATCTCTGATCAGCTATTTAAGTCGACAGGGCGGAGTGGCCGTCGCGGTAAAGCTTGAGCCAACTCGCGTTGATCTTTGTAGGCAGTACTTCTCCATTCAGCTTCGCAAGCTGAACTGCTCCTCCTTCCGTTATTTTTATCACCTGAAAAGGGCCTAACCAGTGTACGCGAAACTTGCCTGGAAACTTGATGAATTTACTATCACATAGGAGTACCAAGTCTCGTTCCTGAAAGACTTTATTCTTAATATTCCTGTCATGCCAAGATTTCTGTCTTGCCTTCTGTACCTGTTGATGGAATCCAGCTAAGAGTCTGTCTTCCTCTAAGGCAAGCAATTGTGAAAGTCTTTCACTCATGGTATCCGTATCTGTCATTTCTGTAATTTGCGCAATTCTGAGACTGGGAATAATGTATTCCATAGGCATAACTGCTTCTTGTCCATACACCAAACTGAATGGTGTGTGGCTTGTTAATTTCTTGCAGGTAATTCTGTAAGCCCATAATACAGCTGTGACTCTAAGGTCCCAATCATCTCTTTGTTGATTAAAGATCTTCGTCGGGGCATTCTCAAGAATTTTATTGAATGCCTCCACCGTGCCATTAGCTTGAGGGTGGTAGGGTGTACCCTTATGGTGACTAATTTGGAATTCTTCAGTAAGGGCTTCTATAGTCTTATTGAGGAAATGTGTACCCTGATCACTCATTAGAATCAGTGGACATCCAAATCTAGTGATAATATTCTCAAAAATGAACTGCGCGGCCGTGGCAGCGTCGCAGTTCTTCACTGGCTTAGCCTCAGCCCATCGGGTGAGGTATTCAGTAGCTGTAATGATGTATCTTGCGCCGGTTCTCTTTCCTAGTGGGTTGATAGGACCTACAAAATCAATGGCCCATTTATCAAAAGCACGCAGTGTTATCTGAGGTCTTAGCGGCATCTCATCTCTTCTTGAAGGTTTTCCTATTCGCTGGCACACATCGCAACATTTGCAGAATTCCTTAGTATCCTTATGCAATGTCGGCCACCAAAGACCTGCGGCTAAGATCTTCTGAGTAGTCGGCTTTCCTGCGAAATGGCCTCCTACGGTGCCTGAGTGTGCTTCTGCGATGATAGAGTTCTTTTCATGCGGTAGAATACATCTGCGCAAGACTTCATCGAGGCCCAGCTTATAAAGCTGGCCTGCTATCAAAGTGAAGTCTGCGTCTTTGACGACAAGTTGTTTCTTCTGCTGGATTGTAAACTCAACTGGCGCTTGTCCGGTGGTGAGAAACTCAAGGATATCAGAATAATATTCATCTATTGCTTGAACAAAAAATAGCTGTGCATCAGGCAGATTGTCCTCCAGATTTGTAGGTTCTTCTCCTGACTCGATCCTAGATAAGTGGTCAGGTCCTGCATTCAATCTACCTGGCTTTACAATAACCTCAAAATCATATTCTTGAAAGAGCAGTAGCCATCTGTAAATTCTTCCCCCTAACACTGGCTTATTGACCAAGTATTTCAAAGCAGAATGGTCAGTATACATTTTAAAATGTGCGCCCAGTAAGTAGTGTCTGAACTTCTGTAGGGCGTACACCATAGCTAGTCCTTCTCTCTCTGTAGTAGTGTAGTTCTTCTCGGCTGTGGACAGCTTCCGGCTAGAGTAAGCAATGGGGTGATCGATACCTCCTTCTCCCGGTTGTGTAAGTACGACCCCCAATGCTATGGAAGAAGCATCGACATGAACATGAAAGGGTTTATTCCAGTCTGGGAAAACTAGAATTGGCGCACTGATCATCTTGTCTTTAAGTGTGTCCAAGCTCTGTTGGCATTCTTCTGTCCATTGGAATTTCGAATCCTTTTTCAGCAATCTTTCCATAGGTGATGTGATCTTTGCATAACCTTTGATAAATTTTCTGTAGTATCCAGTATGTCCCAATGTAGTGCGCAATTGCTTGACTGAGTTGGGCGCAGGTAAATTAGCAATGATGGCAACCTTCGCAGGATCCATCAGGAGTCCTTGTCTGCATACAATGTGACCCAACAAAATACCAAAAGGAGCACAGAAGATACATTTTTTCAAGTTAAGGGAAATCTGATGCTGTCTACATTTTTCTAACATCATTCGCAGGTTCGCTATATGATTCTTTAATAAACCAAATACAGTCCAGTCATCAAAATAGACTTCTAAGAACTTGTGAATGAATTATTTAAAAACAGCAACAACGACTCTAGAGAAGATAGCAGGTGCGTTCTTAAGACCAAAGGGCATTACCGTGTACTGGAATGAGCCCCATTCAGTCGCAAAAGTAGTCTTATGGCGGTCGTCTGGATGGATTCTGATCTGATGGTATCCCGAAAATCCGTCAGTGAAGGAGTAAGCCTCTTGTCCTCCAACATTATCAAGCACTTCATCTGTAAAGGGAGTAGGAAATGGATCATGCGCTGATGCGTCATTGAGTTTGCGCAAGTCCACGCAAATTCTTATTTCACATTTTGTATTCTTCTCTTGTACAACCATAGGGCTAATCTAATCGCTTTCTTCTACTGTCTCAATAATACCTGCTGCGAGCATCTTGTCAATTTATTCTTTGAATTTTTCTTTATAGCGCGGGTTCAACCTGTATGGGCGCTGCTTTACTGGCTTGGCATCTGCTTTCAAAGGTATGCGCATCACTCCTAAGTCTCCTAGGATGCCTTTCATTTATGTGAACTTGGTAGGAAAGATATCCTGGTAGTCACATAATAAATCTGAAATATGTCCAACAGTTTCATCATCCCAATAGTCTCCTATAGAAGCAAACTTGGGTTCGGCTTCTGTACCAATGTTAACCTTTTTGAGCTTGATGTGTTCTGTAATGGCAGGGATATCAAGCTGAGGACCTTCAACATTGCGCGTCCCTTTTGATTCTGGGATATTGATGTTGCGAGGATCATCCTCCTCTTCTCCATTGGTGAAATTATAGCATTCCAGGGCATGTTCTATCTGAACAGCCCAATCCGGTTGGGAATATTCTGGTAATAGACATGGTTCAAATACCTTCTTTTTAATACACTTCAGAGCCTGATCAATACTTGGATGCTCTAACTCAAAGATGAAGGTAAGTTGAAAACTTTCTATCATAAGAGGCCAAGTAAGAGTGCCTCTGCGCAATTCTGTTTCAGTGTACCAGTTCCTTGGAACTGTGTCCAATGTGTGGATGAATAGGTGAACCCACTCATCGTCCGGAATATCCGGCCATTGCTGAATGCATGCTTCAATGTGTGACCTGGGGTCACTCTGTCCCTCATATTTGCGCGATACTTCTGCTGTAGTGTCCTGGAATCTGCGCAGTATCAATCTGCGACAGTCTTGCCATGTGTGAATATTCTCTTTATGCACACCCCACCATCTTGCGGGTGTAGCGCGCAGTGATACATCTAATGCCTGTATGCGCTGCTGTTCTGGAAGCTGTTGTTCATATGCCTGTATGAATTCGCTTACTTCAGTTAAACCATCAAAAATTGGAGTGTCAGTCAATTCTGTGCCAATCCATCGAATGGATTTAGTCATCATGGCACAACGTCTTGTATAAACCTCATGTAAGCGATTCTGCCAGTTTTCCAATCCTGCATCTGAGTCTGATGTGCACGAGTTATCGCATCGCCAGCTGATATGGCCATCTGCTGTGGGATTGACATAGTCACTCTGACTAGCAGTCATCTGATACAAACTTTCCATTTGGCGCGCTTCTTCTTCTGCCCGAATGGGTTCTATATACCTTGGTCCTTGAATAGGATCAAGCGGTGCAATGACCCTAATCTGGTCGTCCTCAAAGGTCATCTGTCTTTTCTTCAAATTAATGACAGCCAAATTATCAAATGCCCAGTCTATACCTAAAAGTGCAGGGTAAGGTCTACTATCATCCAAAATTTTGATGACTTCAAAGTCTGCAGAACTTCTTACTCCCTCAATATCAATAGGTACATTGGGTAATCTTCCCAATGGAGAGACTCGTTGCTGGTTCGCGAGTCTTAGCTGGATGGGGGATATTGAAAGTTGAGGACTTCCCATCTATTCCCATGTCTGCATGGTGAGAACATTAACTTCTGAGCCCAAATCTAAAATGACTTCGTCCATCTCAAATGCTCCAATCTGCACTGTGAGCCTCATCTCTTTTCCAGTTCTAGTGTGACTCCCAATCTGGTGAACAGCACGCTGTGGCATGTTTGTCGAAGCAGATTGTTGACATTTATCCAATAGGTGTTGAAGTTCCATAGTTGCTTTTTCATTGCGCAACAACTTTAAGCAATTCCCTAGAAAAGTATGGACAGTGCCTAGTGCATCTTCTTCATCAGGCCTTCCGGATGTAGTGGCCTGTTCTTGTACCAGGTTGTCTTGTCTTAGCACTTGCGATCTAATATCATTATGCGGAGTTGCGACAGAACTTGAAGCTCTGGGATCTGAGAAATACTCTTGGGCTTGCTTGAATGCTTCTTTTTGCTTCTGCAGATTAAGTGGGGTTGGTTTAATATTAGCGCGGCGCACCCATTGCGTCGCTTGCTTTCCAGTTCCCGACTCTGGCGCACCAGTGGTTGTCCCACTGCGCGTCACGATATTAACTGTACGGTCTGGTTCCATTTTTTCTGCTCCAATCAATTGAATATTCTGGTTGACCTGTGGCGTCTTTGCTTGCATCTTAGCCATCAATTGAGGGCATTCTTCAATGATATGATCATAAGATTTACAATATCTGCAAAGGGTTGTAGGGTTTTGGCAATCTCTTACAAAATGACCTTGCGCTCCACAATTATAACAAGTGATCTGGCCTCTTCCGTGGCCAAAATTTGTTGCACGTCTGCATCCTCTATAATTTCCTGTTCGTCCGTCGCGAGTTTGGTCATACTGTGGACCTGCTACGGGTCCTTGTGCTTCTGATTGTACTCTATAAACATCGTGTTTCCTTTCCATCATAAGGTCATATGCTCTGCAATTGTTTTCATCATGGCCTACTGATTTACAGAAATTACAATATAGACTCTTTGGAGTTTGTACATATTTCTGAAGTAAGTGACATTCTTGTGGTCTATGACCTCTAGTTCTACAGATTTCACACCAAGGCCCCTGTGGCTGTGGTAAAGGGTTAGGTGCTCCAGTTGCAATATACTCTATGAAAACGGGACAGTGGTCCTTTGAATGGCCTTGTGCTTTACATTTTGTACACCATATTTCTTCCTTAACATCCTTGCCTTTTTTAATATCATGCACTTGCAGGGTTAAGTTTTCTAATTGGTTCTGCAACTGCGCAACATCGTTGTTTGTTCCAGCAATTGGTGAAGCTTCTAGTTTCATAGCCATCTCTAGAGCTTGTTCCTGAGTAGTGAGATTCTGTTGCATAAGAGGAAGTCTAATGTGTGGAAGCAGCGCAGCAATGAACCATTCCTTATGTTGTTGTGGTGCAAACTCAAAGCTTACTTGATCTATCAAGGCTTTGAACTTTTGGTCAAAGTCCCATACTGACTCTGTAGGTAACTGCTTGATGTCTTTGAGCTATGTTATACACTGTGATTCTGATTTAGGTTTTTTAAATTCTCTAATCATAGCATTTCTTACATCAGCAAGCGTCCTATTCTGTGCTGCTGAGTATTTCATGAACCAAGTTAAGGCTCTTTCTCTTAGTGTGGTTGCTAACTGAACCAGTTTAACAGCATCATCATTAATTTGCTTAATTGTCCAAATGGCTTCACATAGGAACCAGTGTTGCTCAGGGTCTTCTATCCCTGTTCCTCTAAAAGTTGGTAGTTTCATGTCATCACCCATCTTTCTTGCGCTAGGTTGAGGTGGCGGTGCTGTAGCAGTTCTTCTGGGTTGGTTGAACAAAGGTGGCACAGAGGTACTAGAAGTACCGTGTGGGCTACTAGAAGGTGTTACTGCGGAATTAAACTGAGCTTCATCTGGCTTTTGCGGTGTAAAAGGGTGGTAAGGGATATGAGCGCTCCCTTGTCTTTCTATGTGGCTTGCTCTAGGAACTTGACTGTCTTCTGGGCTCGACTCAAAAGAATGTTGGTCAAGGCCTACTTTATACCGTTTTCCACTACGAGTGCAACCAATAACTTCAGGGTCACTATCAGAGTCTACGAACATTACTTGTCTATGCTATTCATCTGAAGCTATACATAGTTTTGCTTTTTCATATAGAAGCATTTTAATCCATAAGTTCAAAGAATTTATAAACTTGCCTCTAGGTGCTTGAAAGAAACTCCTCTCAGCTTCACTGAAACTTTTTCTTGTATCCACTGCAAACTCAGTGATGAAACCTTCCAGCAGACTATACAACCAAAAGTCTACTGCGCGGGACACAGAATTATCTACCCGCTTCAAAATACTGACTAGCTCAGGGGTCCAAGCGACTGGTCGATCAATATGCACAGTGGGCCTAGTATCTGCTAACTTGGCTATCCAAGCATGTAACTCAAGTGCAAATGTGACAAAGAAAATTTTCGTGAAGGTCAGTATAGATATACTTCTGCAACCATTCTTCTGGCTGGAGCCTAGAGCTTCTATTTTCTTGTTCAGCGAACTCGTTAGCCTTTAAATCGAACCACTCCTGAATTTCTATAGCTGTAGGATTCCAATAACACATTTGTTAGCTGAGCAAGTCTCAAGGCAACAGAACCATGTGTTGGCTCAACAACAGGGTTCAAAGCAACGGAGTGACGTGATCAAGAAGTCATAAGACAACGGAACCATTTGTTGGCTCCTTCTTTCTCTGGGTTTCGCCTCAATCTCGTGTGTCGCTGAAATAACAAGTCTCATTCACGCGGCAACGGAACCATTTATTGGCTGCTTTTTGGACAGACCCGGGTTTTAATGAAGCGCAGCAACAAAACCCCTTGGCGCACTGGCCCTCTCGGCAACGAGCTGCGCGGCAACTCAAGGTCTCACCCGAAGTGGCTATGGGGGGGCTAAGGAATCAGATTTCCTTAACCCGGGCGACGCTGAGACTGTTCTTTCCTCCTCGACGATTCCTCTCAGGTGAATGTCTGACCCCTCTTCAGACTTATGAGTGCAACAGCTCTCAAGCTCCTACTCAGCCACTTAGCTACGCGGTACTTCCACTCCTGCGCTAGGACCTATTATCCTCTGTGCCGATATTCTATGCATCGTTTCACTTGCACGCCCGTCGCAGCAACACGTTCTCCTATCGCTGCGGCGACGTGGTATTACCGATTCCTTCGACCCTTAACGATTGTAATTTCTAAGGAAGCTTTAAGAACTTACTCAACGCACTCATGAAGATAATGCAACATTCCTGTATTTGCTGTTAGTAAACTAAAACAGGCAATCACTCCAATCACAACATCACCATAGCGAGAAATATGAAGTCCACCTCCACGGGGAAAACCACGTCCATGGGAGTATCTTATATTAACCAGAAAAGGTAGATTTATACACTATGCTGCGCACACAGCTGCAGCCTTAGATCTTTCCAGGAAACTCCACGCACACAGCTGGGAGCCCTTCTCTCGATCTAGTCTCTTTCTCTTCAGAGATTACAATAGTTCAGACGTCGACTCTGACTGTCTGCAACTCAAGGATTAGCTTCACTGCTAACCAGCTCTAACTCCTGTTTTCTAGCAACACGGTAGAAAACAATCAACAAGATCGTAACAGAGGATGATCAACTCGATCGATCCTTCTTACATCTAGTATCTACTATCCTAGCTAGCTCCCTTACAGGCTTAGCTAACTGACTCACTAATTAATCAGCTCCCAAACTAGCTAACTAACATCTACCCTTTACAATTATACATATATATAGGTGGCCATGGCGGTCGCACCTTTACAAAACTGTGGGCCTTTCCCAGCAGTAATCCCCAAAAACCCTAACCACGCACATGGCTAGGTGTACTGTAGGCGCCGCTTGCAGTCATGTCGCCGCTTCCTGCATGCTCCATGATTTTCGGCGTAGCTTACGGGTATGGGCGCCTTGTCCTTCGCTTTCAATGCTTTGGTCCGTTGCTCCTCCTTGATCCGAGCAACCATAACTTCTGTACTTAGCCTTAATGAGGGTAGTTGAGCCCTCTATTCCATTGCTTCATTCATTGTGGTAGCTGGGATTTCCACTCAGCTACCTTCCTTCTCTTCTGACGTGCGCGCGAGCTCCACGATTTCCAGTCCGTAATCTACGCTGAGATTATCCATCTGGCACCGTACTGCGCACCGTCTGCTTCTGTCCCAAAATTGGCGCTTATTCAAAATTTAGCACTTTCTCTTCCATACTTGTGTTTTTTCCTCAAAATTCGCAGCTTTTACCATAGCTGCGGCCTTGGCTCCAACACGAACACGAGACCAGATATTTGCTTTGCTGTGAACACATTGAGCCAGTTCCTGACAAATCCGAGGAGTGTTCACCTGGTTGTTGTAAAGCATGTTCTGAGGTACCTAAAGGGTACAGTGTATTTTGGGCTCAAGTATGAAGCGAATCAAAATTTTAACCTACAGGGTTATGTTGATTCAGATTGGGCTGGCAGTGCTGCAGATAGGAAGAGCACATCTGGATGCTACTTCAGTATGGGATCAGGTGTGATCTCTTGGTTTGTTAAATATTGTAACTTCAAAGAATATTATATTTGTACTTTATTATTCCGAAGATGTTTCATCCCTCCGAGGTAACCCTATTATGTATCCGGAGATGTTTATTCCTCCGAGGGTTAGTATTAACTAGGGTTATTAGACCCACCATGTGTGGGTCGGCCCTGTAGTTATATTTTAGGGGTTATTAGACTTCTCCAGGTGAGGTCGGCCCCAACAGGTCTATTAGTCAGTTGAGATTCAAGTATAAATAGAGGAGGTGAACTCCTCATTAGATCATTCACTCACTTGTGGAAGAGTGCGCACTAGTTGAGGAGATCTGCTAAGGAGACTTAGGAGGAAGGAGCACATCTTGTATTTTGGTTGATCATCTTATTGAGGAAAGCTTTACTGGGTTTTCTACCCCATGAGGGTTTCCCAGGATATATAGTGTGTTTATCTTGTGATTGTGTTTCTATCAGAGATCTTGCTTGTCTATTTGGTTTAAATTCAACATGGTATCAGAGCTAGACTGAATAGGACATCTTTCACAAGGTAAGATTCTCTCTCTCTATCTTTTTGGTGAAGTTAGGGTTTCATCCCAAAGTTGGTATTATTGATTTTTGGTTGCATGGCTGGATATCCCTCCTCAATACCTTTCTTTTAAGCTCTAGATCGAACTTTTTGGTTGGGTAGAACTCCGGGAATTGCAAACCCTAATTCTACCAAAAGTGCGATACGTCAAATTTTGGTTTCAGAAAAAAAGTTGGAATTTTTTATTTCTGATTGCATGGCTGGATAGCCCTTATCAAGAGCATTCTTTTAAGCTATAGATCGAACTTTTTGGTTAAGTAGAACTCTGGGAATTGCAAACCCTAATTCTACCAAAAGTGCGATAAAATTCGGTTTCAGTTTCCGGAAAAGTGAAAAGTAACTTTCCAAGTAAGTCTACTCTGTCTCTTGGACTCCCCCAAGAGAATATGGCTCCAAATACTAAGCTTGAAGACAAGCTAGAAGGCTTAGAGAATTTCCGGGCATGGAAATACAGAATTGGTCTCATTCTTGAAGAGAATGACCTTGCTCATTATATCAAGGAGGAGGTTGCAGAACCAGAAGAAGATGAAGCCAAGGAAAAACACAGGAAGGATATGATTAGGGCAAAGAGAATCATAGCTGATTCAATTAAAGACCACTTGATTCCCCAAGTGTCTTCCAAGAAGACTCCAAAGGAAATGTATGATGCCCTAGGAAGAATGTATGAAGGGAAGAACATCAACAGAAAGATGAATCTAAGGACTCAGTTGAAGAGTACCAAGATGCACAAAGGAGAATCCATTCAAGACTACTTCTCAAGAGTCTCTCTAATCAAAGAGCAACTAGATGCCATTGGTGATACTCTTGATGAAGATGAACTTGTGATGACAGCTCTAAATGGTCTCACTAGATCATGGGAATCCTTCATCCAAACCATGTGTGCCAGAAAAGAAAGCATGAAGTTTGATGTAGTATGGGAGGATTGTGTTCAAGAAGAGGCTAGGGTTGCCAACAGAGAGGCATTGCTCAAGGAAGATGACCAAGCTTTGGCCACCCATACCAAGAGAAGAAAGAATCGATCCTACTTTAAGAAGGATAGTCAAAAGGAGTCTCATCCTCCACAGAGATTTCAAAAGAAAAGAGGACCCTTCCAAGGAAGAGACTACTCCTCATACCAATGTTTCATTTGTCACAAATTAGGACACATTGCCAAAGATTGTCCTAGCAAAAAGATTAAGGGTACTCAACACAGAAGACATCATGCACATCTTGCAGAAGATGAGAGTGAAGAAGAAGTTGAAGAAGAAAGGCCTCTCAAGAAAAGATCTAGAAAAGAAGAAGAAGATGAAGAAAGGACTTTCTCCAAAAGAAGATCTAGAAGAAATGAAGAAGAAGATGCAGAAGAGTATGTTCTTTTCTCCGCACTCTCTGGATCTATAACACCAGGAGAAGACACATGGGTAATTGATAGTGGTGCCTCAAAGCACATGACAGGACAAAAGAAGACTTTATCAAGTCTTGAAGAAAAGACCTCTCCACTAAAGGTATCTCTTGGAGATAACTATCAGTATCCCATTAAGGGAGTTGGAGAAGCAAACTACAAACTTGATTCTGGAACCCCCATGAAAATGAAAGAAGTTTTGTATGTTCCAGGGTTGAAGAATAATTTACTTTCAATATCAGCTTTGGACAAGAAAGGCTATAGAGTTGCATTCATTGATGGACAAGTGTTAATGTGGTCCAAAGGCAAATCCATTAAGGATGCAATTGTCATTGGTGAAGAATAAGGAGGCTTGTATAAACTCAAGGGTCATCCAGAAGCTGCCCTTGTTCATGAAACTTCTAGTCCCAGTGAGCTATGGCATAGAAGACTGGCTCACATTAACTACAAAGCCTTACCCTATGTAAGCAAGGTAGTCATAGGACTACCAGACTTGAAGGTGTATCATAATGGCTCTTGTAAAGGATGTAAGAAAGGGAAGAATGTCAAGAACCCCTTTCCAAAGAGTGAAACAAAAACTAAGAGTATCTTGGAGTTAATACACTCAGATGTATGTGGTCCAATGCCCACCACCTCTTTAAGTGGTTTTGAATACTACCTTTCTTTCATTGATGATCATTCAAGGAAAACTTGGATTTACTTTCTAAAAGGAAAGAATGAAGTCTTTGGAAAGTTCAAAGAATCAAGGCTCTAATAGAGAATCTCACAGAAAAGAAAATCAAGATTCTCAGAACAGATAATGGTGGAGAATATACTTCAAAAGAGTTTGAAGAATTTTGTAGAGAAGCTGGAATCAAGAGAGAACTAACCACTCCCTACAATCCCCAACAAAATGGGGTTGCAGAAAGGAAAAATAGAACCATCATGGAAGCTGTGAAGACTATGATACATGACCAGGATCTTCCCATGTATCTATGGGCTGAAGCAGCCAAGACAGCAGTTTATGTGCAAAATAGATTATCTCACAGTGCTCTTGAATTCAAAACTCCAGAAGAAGTGTTTACAGGTAAGAAGCCTGAGGTAAGTCATCTCAAAATATTTGGGTGTCCTGTGTACATCCACATTCCAAAAGAAAAGAGAACCAAGTTGGATCCCTCAGGAAAGAAGGGAATGTTTGTTGGTTATTGTGAAACTTCCAAAGCCTTCATAATCTACATACCAGGTTTTCATCATATAGAAATAAGTAGAGATGTAACCTTTGATGAGGAAGCAGCTCTCAAGAAATCCAGGAAGTGTCAACTTGAAGAAGTTTATGAAGAAGATTCTTCTCCCAGAGTCTCAGAGACTGTTCATGTCCCTGAAGAGGATACACCAGAGGATCATGACATGCTGGAACCACAAGAACCTCCTGTAGCAGATTTATCTAGGAAGAGAAGACCAGCATGGGCTAGAGATATCATTCAAGGAGCTGAAAGATATGGTGCTCCCGAAGGTTCCACTAGAGAAAGGAAGAAACCAAAACTAGTAACCAACTATATGGCTTTGATGTGTGATCTTGTGGATCAACTACCTACCAGCTATGAAGAGGCAGCTCAAAAGAAAGAATGGGTAGAAGCAATGACAGAAGAATATCAGTCAATAATGAAAAATGATGTTTGGGATATAGTTCCCAAACCAAAAGATAAAAGTGTGGTTTCCTCCAAATGGATTTTTAAGATAAAGCATGCTGCAGATGGTAGCATTGAAAAGTACAAGGCAAGATTTGTAGCCAGAGGATTCTCTCAGAAGGAGGGAATTGACTATGAAGAAACTTTTGCACCTGTTGCTAGGTATACTTCAATTAGAACTATCATGGCACTTGCATCCATGATGAAATGGAAATTGCACCAAATGGATGTGAAGACAGCTTTTCTGAATGGTGTAATTGAAGAAGAAGTATATATAGAACAACCTCAAGGTTTTGAGGTCAAAGACGGAAGGACCCATGTATGCAAACTGAAAAAGGCATTATATGGCTTGAAGCAAGCTCCCAGAGCTTGGTATGGAAGAATTGACAGTTTCCTATTAAGCATGGGCTTTACCAAAAGTAAAGCTGACCCCAACCTCTATCTTAAAGTAATGAATGATGAACCTGTTATATTGCTATTATATGTAGATGATCTATTTCTAACAGGAAATGAGAAACAAATCATTGAAAGCAAGAAGAAGCTTTCTTCAGAATTCGAGATGAAAGATCTCGGACTAATGCACTACTTCTTAGGCCTAGAAGTGTGGCAAGAGCCAAAAGGGATCTTTCTAAATCAAGGTAAGTATACTGTGGAGATCCTCAAAAGATTTAATATGTTGGAGTGTAAAGCTATGGCCACTCCCATGGACTCCAACTTAAAACTGTTAGCTAATGATTCGTCAGAAATAGTGGATATAACCCTATATAGACAAATCATTGGATCATTGATGTACTTGAAAAATACTAGGCCTGATATATGCTTTGCTGTAAATACTCTCAGTCAGTTTCAAGTAGAACCTAGAAAGGTTCACCTTATAGCTGCAAAGCATATCATGAGGTACCTAAAAGGTACAGTGGACTTTGGCCTTTACTATCTTGGAGACAATGAACTCAAGTTGCATGGTTTCTCAGATTCTGATTGGGCAGGTAGTGTCTCAGACAGAAAAAGTACTTCAGGTGGGTGTTATGGTCTTGGATCTGCCATGGTCTCCTGGTTCAGCAAGAAACAATCTAGTGTGGCCCTCAGTACCGCTGAAGCAGAATATATAGCTGCTTGTTCTGCCAGCTGTGAAGCAGTGTGGCTTCGGAAACTCTTATCTGGAATCTTTGACTTAGAAATGGATCCCACTGTGATTATGTGTGACAATCAAAGCTGCATTAAGATGACTAAAAATCCTGTGTTCCATGATAAGTCAAAACACATTGAGATCCGTTACTTCTATATACGAGACATGGTGCAGAGAAGAGCCATCAAGCTCGAGTATATAAGCACTGAGGAGCAGGTTGCTGATATCTTAACTAAACCTCTGTCTCGAGTGAAGTTTGAGTACTTTCGAGACAAGCTTGGTTTAGTTCAGAAGGACCTTCCTCGAAAGGGGGAGTAGTATAGTATTACTATCATTTACTTTCTGTTTTGTTAGCTACCTACATTTATTTAGATTTAGAACTCTTACATATCATTTATGCTAGATGTACACATGTTTTAATGAGATGTGTACATGTTTTGATTAGTGATGTATACATGTTTTGATGTACACATGTTTTGATGTGATGTGTACATGTTTTGATTAGTGATGTATACATGTTTTGATGCACACATGTTTTGATGTGATGTATACATGTTTTGATTAGTGATGTATACATGTTTTGATGCACATATGTTTTGATGTGATGTATACATGTTTTGATTAGTGATGTATACATGTTTTGATGCACATATGTTTTGATGTGATGTATACATGTTTTGATTAGTGATGTATACATGTTTTGATGCACATATGTTTCGATGTGATGTATACATGTTTTGATTAGTGATGTATACATGTTTTGATGCACATATGTTTCGATGTGATGTATGCATGTTTTGATTAGTGATGTATACATGTTTTGATGCACATATGTTTCGATGTGATGTATGCATGTTTTGATTAGTGATGTATACATGTTTTGATGCACATATGTTTCGATGTGATGTATACATGTTTTGATTAGTGATGTATACATGTTTTGATGTACATATGTTTCGATGTGATGTATACATGTTTTGATTAGTGATGTATACATGTTTTGATGTACATATGTTTCGATGTGATATGTACATGTTTTGATGAGATGTATACATGGTTTGATGTGATACATGATTGTACCTGTATGGATAAGAATACAGTTGAGGGGATTGGATCATCCCTGGACTTTCAGTCCTAAAGAGAACCGTAGATGTAAGGTCTCCGAGAATGAAGTCCTTAGTGGACAGTTGAGGGGATTGGATCATCCCTGGACTTTCAGTCCTAAAGAGAACCGTAGACGTAAGGTCTCCGAGAATGAAGTCCTTAGTGGACAGTTGAGGGGATTGGATCATCCCTGGACTTTCATTCCTAAAGAGAACCGTAGACGTAAGGTCTCCGAGAATGAAGTCCTTAGTGGACAGTTGAGGGGATTGGATCATCCCTGGACTTTCAGTCCTAAAGAGAACCGTAGACGTAAGGTCTCCGAGAATGAAGTCCTTAGTGGACAGTTGAGGGGATTGGATCATCCCTGGACTTTCAGTCCTAAAGAGAACCGTAGACGCAAGGTCTCCGAGAATGAATTCCTTGATGGACTTGAGGGGATTGGATCATCCCTGGACTTTCAGTCCTAAAAAGAGCCGTAGACGCAAGGTCTCCGAGAATGAAGTCTTTGATGGACTTGAGGGGATTGGATCATCCCTAGACTGTCAGTCCTAAAGAGAGCCGTAGACGTAAGGTCTTCGAGAATGAATTGTGTGGATTAAATCATCCTTGGACAGTAAATCCAGAAATTCCGAAAGGAAGGATAGTCCTAAATGAATTGTGGTTGGATTAAATCATCCTTGGACAGTAAATCCAGTAATTTCGAAAGGAAGGATAGTCCTAAATGAATTGTGGTTGGATTAAATCATCCTTGGACAGTAAATCCAGTAATTCCGAAAGGAAGGATAGTCCTAAATGAATTGTGGTTGGATTAAATCATCCTTGGACAGTAAATCCAGTAATTCCGAAAGGAAGGATAGTCCTAAATGAATTGTGGTTGGATTAAATCATCCTTGGACAGTAAATCCAGTAATTCCGAAAGGAAGGATAGTCCTAAATGAATTGTGGTTGGATTAAATCTTCCTTGGACAGTAAATCCAGTAATTCTGAAAGGAAGGATAGTCCTAAATGAATTGTGGTTGGATTAAATCATCCTTGGACAGTAAATCCAGTAATTCCGAAAGGAAGGATAGTCCTAAATGAATTGTTGGACTAATCATCCTTAGACAGCAAATCCAGGAGGGATAGTCTTAAATATGATTGTGATTGGACTAATCATCCTTAGACAGCAAATCCAGGAGGGATAGTCTTAAATATGATTGTGGTTGGACTAATCATCCTTAGACAGCAAATCCAGGAGGGATAGTCTTAAATATGATTGTGTGATGACGATGCTGCTGATCGTGTGCTGCTGATCGTGTGATGACGATGCTGCTGATCATGTGATGACGATGCTGCTGATCGTGTGATCGTGTGATGACGATGCTGCTGATTGTGTGATGACGATGCTGCTGATCATGTGATGACGATGCTGCTGATCGTGTGATTGTGTGATGACGATGCTGCTGATCATGTGATGACGATGCTGCTGATTGTGTGATGACGATGCTGCTGATCATATGATGACGACGCTGCTGATCGTGTGATGACGATGCTGCTGATCGTGTGATGACGATGCTGCTGATCGTGTGATGACGATACTGCTGATCGTATGATGACGACGCTGCTGATTATGTGATGACGATGCTACTGATCGTGATGTTGATGTTAATGTACTAGTAACTGCTTGAGTTACTAATGAAGTCAAATTGAAGAAAGCTTCCAATGATTTATAGATGTATCATGTATAGTGACTCCATGCTCCTGCAGATGCTGTTATAATATCCTTCTCGTTAAGGGGGAGTGTTAAATATTGTAACTTCAAAGAATATTATATTTGTACTTTATTATTCCGGAGATGTTTCATCCCTCCGAGGTAACCCTATTATGTATCCGGAGATGTTTATTCCTCCGAGGGTTAGTATTAACTAGGGTTATTAGACCCACCATGTGTGGGTCGGCCCTGTAGTTATATTTTAGGGGTTATTAGACTTCTCCAGGTGAGGTCGGCCCCAACAGGTCTATTAGTCAGTTGAGATTCAAGTATAAATAGAGGAGGTGAACTCCTCATTAGATCATTCACTCACTTGTGGAAGAGTGCGCACTAGTTGAGGAGATCTGCTAAGGAGACTTAGGAGGAAGGAGCACATCTTGTATTTTGGTTGATCATCTTATTGAGGAAAGCTTTACTGGGTTTTCTACCCCATGAGGGTTTCCCAGGATATATAGTGTGTTTATCTTGTGATTGTGTTTCTATCAGAGATCTTGCTTGTCTATTTGGTTTAAATTCAACATGGTTTAGCAGGAAGTAGTCCTGTGTGGCACTGAGTACAGTTGAGGCAGAGTATGTTGCAGCCTGTTCAGCTAGTTGTGAGGCAGTATGGCTACGGAAGCTACTGTTTGAGTTATTTGATCTCCCATTGGATGCTACTGGTATCTTCTGCGATAACCAGAGTTGTGTGAAGCTGTCTTAGAACCCAGTGTTTCATGACAGGTCGAAACACATACAGATCAAATATCACTATATCAGGGATATGGTGCAGAGAGGAGCTGTGAAGCTCCTGTATGTTGCGACGGACGAGCAGATTGCAGATGTGCTGACGAAGCCACTAGCCAGGGTGAAGTTCGAGTACTTCAAGGAGAGGCTTGGTGTTCTTCAGATCGAGTAAACTTTGAGGAAGAAGTGATGGACACATTTCCTGAAGCCATTCCAAGCATGTTGGAAGGAGGATCCTTCACATGGCTGTGGATGTAAGCACTGGATGATGAGCATCAGGATGATGTTCTAGTTTCTGCTTTGTATGATCAGTTGGATCATTTATATGTATATGTATGTACGCATCATGTTGGATGTTGGATATTATCAGTTGGATCATTTATATGTATGCATGCATCATGTTGGATGTTGGATATGATCAGTTGGATCATTTATATGTATGTATGCATCATGTTGGATGTTGGATATGATCGGTTGGATCATTTGTATGTATTTTGTATATGCATCATATTGGATGCTTGGACCATATATCTATATATGTATCAGGTGGATACATTGTATCATCAGGTAGATCATGTATGATGGATACATTGTGTGGATCATGTATCTATGTATCAGGTGGATACACTATGTATGATGATATGTATCAGGTCGATACTTGGTGTGCATCAGATGGATGCATTGTATGATCAGGGTGATCATGGACGACGAGCTTCTCCAGATGACATGCAACAGGATGTTGTAGTGATGATGATCAGGATGATCATGTGTACATCAGGAAGATGTATGGTGAGTATCATATGATACTTTGTGGCCGTGGATCAGGTTGTACAGATGAGCATGTCTGGGAGATCCTATAGGTCGGATTTGCGTACCCATAACAACCTGGGATGCTCTTTCGAGACATTGCTCTAGGAGGACATGTAATTTGTGCCCTGGGAGATCTTCAGGTCGGAGTTGTGTACCCGTAAAATCCTGAGATGCTCTTGCGAGGTTTTGTCCTATGGCATGTAATTTGCTCCTGGGAGATCTGGACAGGATGAAAAAGGCCACAGATGCTTCAGCCAGGTTTTTCCATGACCACATGTAATTTGCTCCTGGGAGATCTCGAAAAGATGAAAAAGGCCTCAGATGCTTCAGCCAGGTTTTGTGGTGGACCACATGTAGTGTGCTCCTGGGAGATCCGACAAGCAGAGTTGTGTGCTTGTAACAGCCTGGGATACTTCAACTAGGTTTGTGGTGAGATCACATGTAATGTGCTCCTGGGAGATCCGACAGGTAGAGCTGTGTGCTCGTAATAGCTTGGGATGCTTCAGCCAGGTTTTGTGATGGGTCACATGTAATGTGCTCCTGGGAGATCCTACAGGTGGAGCTGTGTGCTCGTAATAGCCTGGGATGCTGCAGACAGGTTTTGTGACACACATAATAAGTCCTGAGGATTCCACAGTATGGCCAATGATGATGAAGACCTACAGGTGGTGGGCCTACATCCAGTATGAAAAAGGACTGGCCCTGTAGAACTTCCTATGATGAGTAGAGTCAGAGATTGGTTGAGATAGCAGCAGCAGTGAAGATGATGATGACGAGGCATCGATGATGATGATCCCGAGAAGAATACTTGTCTAGTAGAACTGTGTCAAGAAATACCTTCCTAGTTAAGAGGGAGTGTTGATGTATATGTAACTTCGGAATGTATTTCATCTATGTATTTCATATATATTTATTGTACCCTTATAAGAGATGTGTTATTCCTCTATAAGGAAGTGTCGTCATGTGAATTGACAAGTGTCGCAAGTGTGTGTACTTGCCGATGGGTTATTAGACCACCATGTGTGGGGTAGGCCCTGAAACATATATTATATTGTGGATGTATCTAGATAGACAAGTCGGCCCCATAGTGTAACTGGGCAAAAAGGTTAGTATAAATAGAGATCGGGAGATCTCTATTTTCATCATTTGGAAAGAGACACTTCTCTCACTCAGAAAGTGGCGCACTAGTGAGGAGGAGGATCATCTGCTACTAGGAGACTATCTCAAGTGTATTTTGGTTGTACTTTGGTTGAGCCATTGCTCTCTCTATGGCTGAGGAAGTTGTGGGGTTTTTCACCTTAGGGTTTTCCCCACGAAAACTCTGTGTCTCTTGTCTCTCATGCTTTTGATTCTTGTGATGCTTTTCATGCTTATTGTGATTGTTATGCATTGATATACTGTATATGTTATTCTCTCAGTAAAGATCCAAGAGTATTATGAATTAATGCTCAAAATTTAACATTTTTCAATATTTATTGAAATTAGGGGTACTGTTTCATATGCCACGAACGAACGTGCTATGATGGCGGTTTATTTTGTGATGCCCCCGTGGGATCTTCTATCCTCAGAATAGGTGCTGTAGTCAACAATTCCTTTAACTTCTTAAAACGGTCAGAACATTTCTGATCCCACACAAATTTCTTCCCTTTCTTCTGCAAGGAGGTTATGGGGTTTGCAATCTTTGAAAAACCCTCTATAAATTTTCTATAATATCTGGTAATACCCATAAATGATCTTACATCCGACACATCCTTTGGAACCGTCCAATCATTAATGGCCTTTATCTTGTTGGGGTCAACCGAGATTACTTCTTTAGAAATTATGTGTCCTAAATACTGAATTTTGTCCTTATGGAAGTCACCCGTACTAAACTTAGCGTATAGTTGATGATCTCTCAGAACTTGTAAGATAATCCGTAGATGTTCATCATGCTCTTCTTTGCTTTTAGAATACACTAAAATGTCATATATAAACACAACTGCAAACTTATCTAAGTATTTGTGTAGAATATTGTTCATCAAACACATAAATATAGCCGGGGCATTAGTCAAGCCAAATGGCATGACTACGAACTCATAATGTCCATATCGAGTTCTGAAAGCTATCTTGAAAATATATTCATCATTAACCCGCATTTGATGATATCCTGACCTTAGATCAATCTTTGAAAATATCGTTGCTCCACACAGCTGATCAAACAAATTGTCTATGCGGGGCAACGGATATCGATTCTTGATTGTCATCTTATTAAGCTGACGATAATCTATGCACAGTCTTAGGGTTCCATATTTCTTCTTAACAAATATAACAGGTGCTCCCCAAGGAGACACGTTGGGTCTTATATAATTCTTATCAATCAGTTCCTTCAACTGTGATTTCAATTTGTTTAATTCCAATATATTCATTCTGTACGGAGATTTAGAATTTGGTACAGCCCCTAGTATTAACTCGATGGTAAAATATAAATCTCTTTTAGGAGGTAATCCTAAAATCTCCTCAGGAAATACATCCTTGAAATCCTTTAGGATAGGTATGTCTTCTAATTTTAGTTTGTCCTCTTTACACATAAACTCATCATTTACTACATTTATTGCAAACAACTAACATCCTTTCCTAACTGCCCTCTTAACTTGCATGGCTGAAATCTATCTAAGGGTTACCTTTCTTGGGATACCTTTTGCTTCTACAGTTTTTCCTTCTTCATTTAAACATGTAAAAAAAATTTCATAACAATTCAGTATTACATGATGGGCTTCTAACCAGTCCATTCCGATCATAATATCATAGGATCCTAAAGGTAAAATATTCAACTTGATTTGTATCTGTAACTGATTTATGGATAAAGCACAACTTTCTATAAAATCTTATACTTTCCTCTTCGTTCCAGTTGCTAGTCTAACTAACCAAGATTTACAGAACTTTTCTGTTTTCAATTTAAGACTTTCCACAATATCTGGTGATATATAACTTAAGCTAGCACCTAGGTCAATTAAAATAGTAACAGGATGATTTTGTAGCATGCCGGGCCAATCTCTACCATAGAGATTTGATGATCTGCTTGCCTATTGTCAAGTGCTGCATTGATTCTAGGCATCTCCCTCGCCACGTCTCCAACAGTAGGTTCAGTTTGAATAGAGTGAATGCTGTTAGTTGTCCGCCTCCTCTTGGGACATTCTGATGCATAGTGAAGACCTTGACACTAGAAACATTTGATATGTGTTTTTTGTTCATTAGTCCTGGTATTATTGGGGGCATTTCTGGGTGTTGTAGAATTCTGTTGTTGACTGTTTCTGAAATTATTTCCTTGAAAATTTCGATTCTGAAAATTTTTCTTTTGGAAACCGGAATTCCCACTGAACCTGAAATTTTTCTTTTTCAACTCAAAATTACTGGGCTTATGACTTTTCCAGTTTGGCATTCCTTCTCTTTTCCGATTAGTGTCATAACATAAAACTGCCTTTCTCATAGCCTCTTCCAAAGTTTTTGGACTGTAATGCTCGATTCTGTCCTTAATATTGAAAGGTAGACAACTCAAGTATCTTTGAATCTTCGATTTTTCTTCCACAAGATATGGCACATATCTCAACAAGTTCAGAAATTTATTGTTCATTTCCTTCATTTTCATACTTCCCAGCTTTAAATCGTAGAATTCTTTGGATTTTTCTTCATAGTACTATTCAAATAAAATTTTCCTTCTTGACGTATCGTTTAAAAGTACTCCAGTTTACATCTTTATCCTTGATACCCTTTACTCTTTTGATGTCCTACCACCAAATATCCGCTTTTCCATTCAAGTTATATATAGCCATTTTTTCTTTCAAGGATTCTGAATAGTTATAAATATGGAAATATTTCTTCATGCCGGACAGCCATGATCAGCTGTCTCACCCTTCTCAGTTTCTCCATTGAAAGTTGGAGGTCTAATCTTTTTGAACTCCCCAGAAATCTGTTCATACTCTTTATGGCTTTTCTTCCTGGGTTTGTAATCTCCTTTACTACTATCGCTTGAATAGTTACGTCTCTTTTTACGTGCTTCAATAGCATCTCCTGATGATGTTGAACTACTGTTCACATCATCGATTTTCATTTTCTTACTTTTGTTACTATGAGGCAGATCCTTAGCCTTGGAGATATCTTCATTATCTCTCTCCTGCTCATCAATTGGGCATTGTTCAAACAGCACTTGGTTTAACTCTTCTTGTGCTTTCATAATTCTTTCATTGTCTTGTTTCACGGATCTAATTTCTGCATTTAATTCCTGAAACACACGTAACAATTCTAACGAATTGTTATTCAATTCCCCCTGGACTTCTTCTGCATAGTGTTGTCCCAAGCTATGGTTGTTTGGTTGAAATATGTCTTCTACATGTTCGGCTGAGTTCTCCATACCTGTAACTTAAAATAATTTATGTATAACACAATAGTTTAAATTTTAATTAGTAATATTTTCTGCTGTAATAAAATTTATGTTGCGTGTTCTTGGACCTTTTTCAGGCCTAGAGTTTGAACATGAGCTCTGATACCACATGTAGCATCCCGTAATTTCATAAAAATTTAAAACTTTTTAAAAACAACAATTAATATTAAAATTCAATGCAGAAGTAATAAATATTTATTAAAATAGTATTAAATAACAAAATCATTAATGCAGAAAACAACTTAACTATTGTGTCATTTTAACCAATGACATTCTAAGATAGTGACACGTCATACTTCTTTAAGGCAGAGTTCTTTTGAGAGGTTACTAACAACTTGTTTCTTATTGATGATGAAATGGGTCCCTCAAGGTGCCTCGAGGCTTACGTAGATTTGTTGGCTAAAGCATTTGTACCCGTCCTTCATGCGCAGATTCACAGGTAAGAGCAAAAGCGACAACACAGGTGTTAAGAGTATTTAAAAAAAAAATCCAATGGTCGTCAATGTTTTTAAAGAAATCTGTGTAACTCTTTGTTGTAGGTATGGATCTCTTATCTATTCTAAATATGATGTTTGAACATCTAATCATCTTACAACAATAGCATAATTTCAATCGATACTTCATTCGGAATGAATATGTCAACAAAATGCTTTTGTCTAAGGCTTGTTATGATATAGGCTAGAATACAAAAACTAAGTATTATGATGATACTTCTACTATCTATTTCAACCATTAATGTAATATGCATCGATCTATGGATACTTGATTGTGTGTAGGATTTGAAACTATACAAAGATACCACATGAAATGTTATGAAGCATTTAGACTTTTAATTCAACTCTACTTGAAGTTTAGTAACAATTTAAACTATGTAAAAACCATATCTATATATAAATCCTAACTATAGAATACAAATTGGATTAACATGTCAATTATGAATTCTAGGTATCACTCATACGAGAACTATATGAATTAATCGATGGTGTAATACTATGAAGTTTTATGGAATATATCCCATAGTCAACCTATACGAACAAATTCATTCAACATACCTTTGATATTATTAAAACAATGGATTGATATGTAATGCATTAACGTTGAGATGGTGACATGGCAGGTGTTACCATCGTAATGAGTATTGAGTACAGAAGGTTTGTATCATGACGTCAGTCCTGGTCTTGGCATTGAAGTTTCTTAATAGTGGTAATTAGTGGAAACACGAGTGAATTCTACCGTGGCCAAGGATATGTGAAAGAGTTTTCTAAACAAGTGATACGAGTCTTACCTGTAACTATACTTACCCATTGAACTGTTGATTTGGCACTTCATGGTTGTAACAATTAATAGAGTAATAAATATGGTGGTTGTCCATATTCCAATATGCCCGGTTGGCAATGATCTCCACCATTGATTTGTGAAACCTTGAGATTGTAATAAAAAACCCTATTTGCATACTACATCAACTTTGAACATGTTTCTCGGCATTCATTTTGCTGAGTAATGGTTCGGGAGAGTGTTAACACTCAAAAAGTGCTCACTACCTCATCTACCCCATTACATGACTCATTTGTCCATATTTCCTACCCTATTTGCCTCCAAAACCTTAAAAACCCATTAAAAATCCTCCAAAAGGCCAAAAACCCCATTAAAAAGCCTCCAAAAGGCCAAAAAACCCCCTTTTTTTCCCCCAAAATAATGTAAATTCCTCCAAAAATAGCAAAAACCCTTTAAAAAGGGAATAAAAAATACAAAAAAGAGGAAAAAGAGGAAAAAAATGAAGCAAAAACCCTATACAGCTGACCTAAACCATATGGTGCCCAAAACCATGGGTCAGCACTCCACCACTAAACACCTATAAACAGGTGATGGAGGCTCTCCATTTTTCATCCACAGTCATCCATATCCTTACTTTGCCAAAATCACTCCTGATACCCTAGCTCACCCTTGAGCTACTTTCACATTTGAGTGCCCCTTTGGCCCATTTCCAAAACCCTTTGGAGAAAGAGAAAGGAACAACACTGGAGCTTGGAAGCAACCCTCTTGGACTGTTGCAAAGGCTTCATCAACCTTCACATTGGAGGTATAATCAATACAAAAAAACCACTTTTATTATCTTTCTGTTATTTTATGCACATGCTTAGAGTAGTTGTTGTTTTATTTACTATCTTTTATTTACTGTTTTTACTGAACTGCTACTAAGGAGGCCCTTCTCCTTAGTAGGTGCTCATTTGCACAAGCTAGGGTGAAAACCCTAGCTACAGTTTTGGCGAATCCCCTAGTGTTCCTTTGAATTTCTGGTTATAGTATTAAACGTTTTTAATTTTCTGCAATATTTTTCTGTTTTTTCCTTTCGGCTGCCGTAAACCGCGTCTTTAGCCCCCCGCAGTTGCGTTCCGACTGCATCTTTCAGACTGTTACCTGCGATACAACCGTGGCTCTCAAACTGTTACCAGCGATCTACCGACGGTTTTCATTTTGTTACTTGCGATCTGACCGCGACTCTCAGCTTGTTTCGTGGGTCCGACCGCAGCTATTCACCCATTTTCCTGCGGACCGCCTGCGGCTTGCAGCCCTTTTTCTGCTATCCGCCTGCACATTTCGGCCTTTTTCCCATGGGCCGCCTGTGGCTTGCAGCCATTTTTCTGCTATCCGGTTGTGTCTTTGATCCTTTTTAACGTGTCCCACCTATGGCTTTCAGCCATTTTCCTGCTATCCGCATGTGTCTTTCAGCCTTTTTCCCGCGTCCCGCCTGCGGCTTTCAGCCATTTTCCTGCTATCCGCCTGCGACTTTCGGCCTTTTTCCCATGGTCCGCCTGCATCTTTCAGCCAAATTCCCACAATCTGCGTGCAACTGTCGACCTATTTCCCATGGTCTGACCATGCAGATTTGCCACAGACCCGCGGTCTATTTTCTACACTTTTCCCTATTTGAACCCAGCACTTTGCTGCAATATTTTCTGCACTTGCACAGCCATCTGTCCTATCTGCAGCCTTACTTCCCTACAACCTGTTTTTTGCAGTATTATTTCTATTCCATTTACAGTATTTTTTAAAATTTCAGCATTTTAATTGAAAAGAGAAAATTTTGTATTTCAAAATTTAATTTCTACATTGTTATTTTTAGTTAGAAAGTTTCCCACCCCGTGGCACTTTTATTTGGGTTCATCATTTCGCATGCACACACTCTGTCACCTAATTCAAGTGAGCCCTAAAATACTACTTAATACAACCAACATTCTAACCCCACTTGGGGAACACATAATAATATTGTAGTTAGGTAGGATCGGGGGGATAGGCATCCAAATAACACCCCTCGATCGCTTACACTTGAGACATAGTTGTTGTCCATTTGGGAACCAAAATTCCCTAGTATTTTTTGACACGGTTTAAAACCAATTTATCGGGAAGGCCTCTCCCCTAAGAGGGTTGAAGTAGTTAGACTGGTGCCGGAAGCCTGAGTGGAATACCACAATCCATTCAATAACCGAAGGATACCTTTCGTAGTTCTCGGTGTACTACCCATATGGTAGTACAGCAGCGATAGAACCAAACTGCAGATTCACCCAACTGAACATGTCATGAACGGGGTATCTTAGTTGCTTTTCTTCCAGGATTGACTCCCCGATGTCCCTCCTGGTATGGGGATATCTTTAGCCACTTGGCTCTACTATCCATATTGTCTGACTTGGATTTCATCACCTTACAGAGGATATGTCTGGTTGAGTCAGAATACTATTTAGCTAGGTGTTTGCATGCTCCCTTACCTCCCTTTGGTCTAGCGAGTCCACTATTTTTATTTTTCTAGGAAACTTGCTGCTTGTTGGTATTCTAACCATTTCTGTTGATACTCCACTTATTGTAGCACAGCTATTACAGTAAGTGTTTTGAGTTGGTGTTGGCCTGAGTGCCATATTTTTTTCGCTCTCCTTCTGCACACTCAGTTGCATTAGGGTTTTTGAGCTGTTTTTCACTCAACACAACCCTCAGATACTTGACACCATCTATCACCATTGAGTCCCCAAGACATTCTCGGTGCCTCCGGAGCGAGCCCCCACAGCACAGTTCACTTGACATCACCCATCATAGACATAGATCTTCATCACTTGATACCACTCATCATAGATCTAAAGCTTTGTCACTTGACTCCACTCATCAAAGGCATAGAACTCTGTCACCTCATCTAGATGCCCCTTATTTTACCTCTGATTCCGAGGCAGAGTCCGAGAACCCCACTTACACTGCACCAACCAGCCCCATGGCTGGCATGTCTTCCAACCCTTTCTTTGTAGGGACCATTGGTGGAGCATCCACCACCACACCCACTTTGGGTATGCCCTCGATAGGGCCCACATCTACCATTCCGATCACTATACCCATTCCAGTAGCTAGCATACCCATCCCAACTCCATCAGTGACTCACACTACCCTTGGCGATGCAAGACCGTCCCATACCACTTTCGTTCCTCCACCTGGGGGCAACGTCCCAAACCTAGCCCCTCCACTCGGGGGCATTGGCCCCAACATGGTCACAACCACTAGTATGTCACATCCTTCTATTAGTTTTCCATTCATGGCTAGTCTCAACCTTCCTGACCTATCCATACTCACTAACGATCCCATCAGACATGACCCTGCGTGGCCTCACATGCCCACCAAGCTCCCCTCTGACATCCCTAAGTTTGAGGGCAAGGTAGGTGAAGACCCCCAGAACCATATTATGTCCTTCCATCTATGGTGTTCCTCCAACTCCATATTGGATGACTCTGTCTTCCTCCGTCTATTACAGTGCACCCTCACTGGCTCTACAGCTAAATGGTACATCAAGCAGCCCCATGGGACCCATGCCACCTTTACTTCCCTTGCATCAACTTTCCTGCAGTTCTTTCAGTTACCTTTCCGCTATGATGTGGGAGTTGAGATCCTACTGTCTTGCAGACAGAACATGGCTACCCACATCACTGATCACATTCATGAGTGGCATCGACGCCGTAGCCTCTACAAAATCAAGTTAGACAACCGTATCTTCTTATATTGGTTTCTAAAATCTCTCCTTCCTGTCATTGCCAAGGATGTGGCATCCGAGCGACCCCAGTCCGAAGAAGAGGCCATCCTCAAAGCCCATCAATTTGACCTTATTTATGCCCAGTCTGGTTACCTATATTCCATCATAATAGATGCCCCCCACGGTGATTCCTCCCAACACGATGCATCAGGGGCATCCCATGCCACAGATGGCATCATTGGTCATACAGCCTCACATAACCAACCCTTTTCCATAGCACACCCTAGCCATGGCCCCGACCTTTCATGGGATACATCTCAGTCCGGAGCAACCAATTCGTATGCTCCCATGGCACATCACCATCATTCCCATGGACCATCATGTCCACCTCAGTGCTTTGGCCATGCCTCCCCCGCTTATGCCCCACCAGTTGCACCTCATCCATATTACCACCCACAGGCTGCACCTATCCTCTCAATCCCAACCTGCTTATTACCCGCCACAGGTAGCCCCTGCGAAAAACCCACAACCGGTTTCACAGACATATCAGCAACCCCCACAAGGTTCAGCACCTGCGCTGCCTCCACCTACTTATTATCCACCGCAGCCTACTCCCGCACCTGTACAACCCCATAACCCACCTGCTACCCAAGGGAAAGTGTATGCCCAACAGAATCCACAGTAGAACCAAAATAACCAGTGCCAACAGGGCTAGCAAAATCATGGCAAAGGTCGTAACCATGGGAACAACCCCCCTCCAAACCAAGGCGGTCAACCTCCCAATCCCCCCAACAAAAATAACGCGGCACCTACCAACTAGAACCCTGATCGGCCTCCCAAACAAGCCAAAAATCCTAATTTGCGAACAAACCATCCTTGTTCTATTTGCGGGGTCTATGGCCACTACACTCATGCTTTCCCACATTTGGAGTGAGCTCGGTAACTCTGGACCAATGATGCCCATCGCCAAGGGCACGCAGCTCCTCAGGCGCCGCCCAACCCCCCACCACCTCAACATCAACCCTTGGTGTTACAAAACCCTTTACCGACCCAAGGCGTAGTGAACACTCAGCCATTGGTTCCCCCTCAAGGAAACGCGCCACCACAACAGTAGATCACTTATGCCGCTCCTGATCAACCCATGTTAGACTCAGGTACCCACCACTTGTTAATGATGTCATCCGCCGATGTCAACCTTCAAACCCGTCGGAACCAATATGGCTCCACCCCCGAAGCCCCTCCCACTGACAAGAACACTAACGCTCATCCCACTGATCAGTCATTACGTATACCTTTGGCTCCACTAGATGGCGCCTCCAAAGCACCTCGCTTCCCACTTCGTAGCATCAACAATAATCCCAATGCTCGCGCAGCTTCTAATTACAACATTATAGATGACTTAGCCCAATCTCCCGCAGCCATGTCTGCGTTAGACGTCTTAAAAAACTGTCCTTCACAGCGCAAGACTTTGCTCTCCGCCATTGGTGCTATTGACCCAAATGATTCATGACTGATGGCCTTTGATTTGGACCAATATGAACCACGCTTGCCCTCCACTTTAGCGTTCCAAGTTTCTATATCTGTTCGAAATCTTGTCATCCATCGGTGCATTATCGATGAAGGTGCCTCTACATGCGTTATGTCCACATTTGTTTGGCAGAAGTTGCGATCCCCTACTCTCCAGCAGTCCACCACTGCGTTGCGAGCCTACGATGGCCATTCGGTTCAACCCCAAGGTCTCTTTGCTAATGTCTTCGTCCAGTTGGCTGGCAAAACTGTGCTCATTGACATAGAGGTCATCAATGCCCAACTTGATTATAACCTCTTACTTGGCCGCAGCTAAATGTATTCCATGTAGGTGGTTGCCTCATCCATTTTTCATACCATGATGTTCCCCCATGACGGACGCGTGGTCAAGGTCGATCAACTCACCTATTACGATCCCAATGCCCCCACTGCACCCGAAAATGTTCTCCCCATGGTTGAACAACCTATTTGTGGTGCATCTGCCTCGTTGGTTTCCTCCGTGGGACCCGGACTTTACTCAGATACGCCAATGACCTCAACATTCCAATCCATTCCACCCCCATCACCATCGATCGAAGTATCTGACCTATGTACCCTTTCCCACAATACACAAACACCCAACAATCAACTGCCCTTGTTACCCAAACCACCATTGGTACCTATTCATATTGGTGTTACACCCATCCACACAATCCCCTTCCTATTCCCTCCCTCAGGAGTAGTAAGCGCCCCGGTTGTGGCTACTCTCAGCCTCCCCGGGTTAACCTTAGGATTACCCGTGTGGTATATTTTGCCTCTCGTTCCCCCACCGACACCAAATGTCACCCTACAACCGGTGCAACCCATCGCCACTACTAGTCAACCACCTCTCAGTGTCACTACCCCTTCTTCATCTACGAATCCACCCCCTCTTATCAAGCACAATGGGGGCAGAGGCCCACAACCATACACTGGTATACCCCCTCCCAAAACAGTTAAAAACCCCCCCGTGTTTCATGCTCCTTCCAAATGCTCGTTGTGTGATGAGTTAGGCCATCCGACTCATCAATGCCCACAATTACCTGCATTACAGGAACACATGCAAATGCTTGATGATGACCCCAGCATCCCAGTTGTCCAACTCGATCCAACCCCTAAGCCTCGTGATAAATCACTGCATACCAACCACCCCTGTGCAATATGCAGTGTTTACGGCCATTACTCACATCACTGTCCTGATCTCCCAGATTACAAAGAAGCTCTCTATGAGATGAATAATTTGGACCTTGAGACAGCGCCCCCCACAATTGAGGAAATCCACCCCCCAGTATCACCCTCATCCGGCAAGATTAATACCATCTATATGATCTCTTCTACTACCACTTCCTCGTCAACCGATTTGACAACTCAAAGTTTCCACAATGATGAGGAGATTCTAGAGGCTCTCACTGCCCTGGATTACCCCTGGGAAGACATGCACCATCATTCTTACTTCCTCCTAGAAGAGTCCTCCTCCACCACAGCCACTTAATTTGCGGTTGAGTCCAAAGATTTCCTCCCCACCAAAGTCAACTAGTTTAAGGATCCCATTCCCGCTCCTGATGCTTTTGAGGAAGGTAACATGGCCAAAATCTCACCCATCATCCACATCGATATCTTTTCCCCAGGAAGTGCCCCTAAACTCATCACTTTAGGAGCCTCCTGTAGTGAATATGAGATCGGAGAGTACAAAAAACTTTTCCAAGAGTTCTGTGACATCTTTGCCTGGTCCTATACCGAAATGCCTAGTCTTGACCCCGCTATTATAGAACACCACATTGATACATGGCCAGATGTACCCCCCGTTCACCAGAAACAGCGCCCCATTCATCCCTCAAAGCTCCCCGTTGTTAAAGCAAAGATCGAGAAACTTCTCAAAGAAGGATTCATTTATCCTATTGCATATACCACTTGGGTTTCTAACCCCGTCCCTATTAACAAGAAACAAGGTACCATAAGAGTATGTACTAACTTCTGCAATTTAAACCGAGCCTATCCCAAAGACAACTTCCCCATGCCATTTATTGACCAACTCATCGTTGCGTGTGCGAGGCATGAAGTCCTATATTTCATGGACAATTTTTTCGGATACAACCAGATTCAGATCCGCAAGGAGGATCAGTACAAGACTACCTTTACCACCCCCTAGGGCACCTTTTCCTATCGCGTCATGCCTTTCAACCTCAAAAATGCTGGTGCCACCTTCAAGCGGGCCATGACCTACTATTTTCATGACTTGGTCCATATCTTGCTAGTCTATCTTGACGATCTTACAGCTCGTTCCCGGAAATGATTAGACCACCTTAACAACCTCCAGCAAGTCTTTCTACATTGTCACAAATATCAAATTCGCTTGAACCCACACAAGTGTGTCTTTTGCATTCCGGCAGGCCGGTTGTTGGGTTTCATTGTTTCCCAGAAAGGAATCGTTGTTGATCCCCTGAAAGTCCAAGCCATCATAGACCTTCCCACTCCTCGCACGCTTCGGAAGCTCCAAAGTCTGCAGGGGAGATCTAATTTCCTCCGTCGCTTCGTTCTTGATTATGCCACCACCATTCACAGTTTCTTACGCCTGCTCTGTATCCACATACCCTTTGTTTGGGATGACCAGGCGCAAGATGCATTCGAAGCCCTTAAGAAATCTCTCGCACAAGCCCCTCTGATCTCCCCCCTGGATTTCTCTCAAGACTTCATCCTGTACGTCTCAGCATCCGATTATGCCGTGTCCGGAGTCCTTGTTCAAGCAGACGCCGCTTTGCAGGAGCATGTCATCTATTACGTCAGCCAAACCTTGTCTGGACCACCCCTACATTACCCGTATGAGGAAAGACTAGCCCTTGTTGTGGTCTTTTCCGTCCAAAAATTGCGACATTACATTTTACTCAGTCAAACCACAGTTGTCGCCGACTCCAACCCCATGGTCTATCTCTTGAACCGGCGCCTCCTACAAGGTCGAGTTGTTAAATGGGTAATTATCCTCCAAGAATATGACCTCACTTTCACAACCCCTAAGAGCACTAAAGCCCTCACGCTTGCCCAACTCATCACCGATATCCCATCCCTCTTGCTGTTCCCACAAATCTCCGATGAGTTACCTGACAATCACTTGTTCATCATCTCGTCTGATGACCCATGGTACGGTGATATTTTGTTATACCTTCGTACATAGAAGTTTCGACCCAACATAAATCGTGATGGACGCCACTGTATGCGTCACCAGGCCTCTTGATAACTCCTCTTGGGCGATGTCCTTTACCGGTGAGGGGTTGACACAATTCTCCATTGTTGTCTTACACATGAGGAAGCCGAACAAGTCCTCAATGACTTTCATAGCGGTTCCTGCGGCGGACATTTCTCTGGAATGGCCACCACCCAAAAGGTCATTTGCATTGGATACTTCTGGCCCACACTCTTTACCAACTGCATTACAGCGGTCAAACATTGCCATGATTGCCAACTTTTTGCCCCTAAGGCTTGGACACCACCTGCTTCGTTACACCCAGTCGTCACCGTTGGCCCCTTTTGTAAATGTGCCATCGACTTCATGGAATGTAAACCCTCATCTGCCAACGGCCATAAGTACATAATTGTCACCGTCGACTACTTCACCAAATGGGATGAAGCCGTGCCCACCTTCAATTGTAAAGCTGACACCGCTGCCCGTTTCTTTTTTAACCATGTTATCACTCGATTTGGGATCCCTAAACAGTTGGTCTTAGACCATGGTTCACACATCGAAGATTCCATTTGGCGCGCGTTATCCACCCTACTGAAGTTCGAGCATCAGTATTCCTCTGCTTACTACCCCCAAGGGAACGGCCAAGCAGAGGCCATTAACAAAATTTTAAAAACCATCCTCCAATGCACTGTTGACCGACATAAGTCCAATTGGCATCACATGTTGTTTCCTGCATTATGCGCTTTCCTTACATTAACCAAGACCGCCACCAGTTTTACCCCGTTTCATTTAGTTCACAGTGTAGAGTCTATCCTCCCCATCGAGTGTCAAATACCTGCCTTACCATCACCGTCGAGCTTCTTCCAGACACCTCCCCACTCGAGCAACGTCTACTATCACTAGAACAAGCTGATGAACACCGTCGTACCACCCTCCAGACCATTGAAGCTGCCAAGAACTGCTCCAAAGCTGGTTACAACAAACATGTCCACCCTCGAACTTTCCGTGAAGGGGACCTCGTCGTCGCCTATGACCAAGCCCATGACAAGATTGGTAAAGGAAAGTTTGAATCCATGTGGCAAGGCCCTTATATCGTGTAGACCTGCCTCAGAAATGGGGCATACATTTTAACTGACTCAGAAGGTCACCCTTTGCGCAACCCCCGTAATGGGTTGTATCTTAAATGCTTTTATCCTTAAAACAAACCCGCGGCCCCATTGGTCCGTATTGTACAGTTTCCTTTATTTTTGTTTTCACATTTTTTACCACAACCTTACATTCATCATTTTTGCATGATCACAGATGGACCATCTTCCACATCATTACATTGGCTTCACTGATGGAGCAAGCCACTGGTCTCCAAACCTAGCTTCTGTAGCATGGGTCTTATATTCCCCTTTACATGAGTTGATTCACCTTGACAGAATATGTATAGGCGCTACTACCAATAACCAGGCGGAGTATGATGCTGTGACCGGTCTCCTGACCGCTGCCCTTCAGATGGGCATATGTCACCTTCATGTGTTCCTTGACTCGCAGCTACTTGTCTCCCAGCTCAACAACTGCTACCAGGTGCGTGATCCCTGCCTCTTTAGAAAATTCCTGCGCACAAAACAACTCAGCCGACAATTTGAATCCATAACATTCACCCATGTCCCAAGAGCTTAGAATAGTGTCGCCGATCAAATGGCTAACAACATCCTAGATTGGCATATCAATCACACCACGTAAAACATCCATCATGCATTATCATCCCATATCATCTCATCAAAAATATATAAAAATCCAAAAAGATTGCAAGGAGCATCCACGTGCCTATCATCACATAAGCATTTGCATCCATGTGAAAATAACATAAACACATTACTATACAGGGGCATCCACGTGCCTATCCTACATACATAATGTTGCATCCATGTGCAATACATAACATAAAATATACAAGGGGAATCCACATACCCATCATCCTACACTACTTGCATCCACGCGCAGTACAAACATATAACAAACCATAAGCACATCCATGTGCGTACACTAAATCATCATCGCAAAAAGGTGCATCCATGTGCATATATATATATCAAAAATAAACGTCAATGTGCTACACATGTCTTGAGTACCTCCGTACTCAGCTATACAAAAAATATCTATACATCAATAAGCCTCATAGAATACATGTCATAGCTACAAAATCAGGGGGGAGTCCTCTGTACTCCCTACTGAGAGTCATACCCTCCATCACTGCCTGCATCAGCTGCCTCCGAGTCCTCACCCTGCTCCTCCTCCGACAACTCCTCATCCCATGCAAGCTCCTGTGCCCGACCCCTATCCGCCAAAATGGCCAGCCGGATCGCAATCGATTGGAACTCCCGTGGCGCCCTCAGACAGTCCTAAATCACCTCCGAATCCATGTCCCGCCACCCATCATTAGTCACTCCAACCAGGAAACGATCGAGAAGCATCCGTACAGCATCCAGAGTCCCCTCAATGTCGCATCGACGCACCTCCCCTTGGCCCGGCAGGGCTGGTATCGCCACATGCCCCCTGCAAGCTACATGTCCCGGTGGTGGTCTCAAGCCAACATCTGCAGATCATCCATTAGTCAGTAACAGCATATCAATATCTCAAAACCTGACATCAACCAACAATCAAGCAAATCAATACATACCATCTGGTCCCCACGCCTGCCCTGGAGGTCGTGGTGCCTCTGGATCTCCTGTGTAGTCCATCTCTTTGTATGGATAATCATCCAACGTCAGCAGCATCTACAACCACTGTAGGTAGAGATCCTGGGTGAAATACCTACCCACCTCACCGCCACCTCGTCAGCACATCATCTCTCCCCACCACACCAAGCGCGGCTCCATAGGTCCTGCTGCCCTGATCGGCACCCGCAGCCACAGTGTAGGTACCCTCTCCATGAAGAAGGCACATAGAAAGGATCCATAACAGAATCCCTTGCCAGATTCCTTCACTGAGGTCAGCTGCCACTAAACACAAGTGAGGAACATCTGGCCCCAGGCATAGTATACACCATCCAGCACCTGCTCCACCAGCTGCATCTGGCCCCCTGACACCTTCTCAAGTGACTGGGACCCCAAAACCCAAACCACGCATGCCGTGATCGCCCGTACTGATGGCTCCCGCAGGTCCACAACCTGGAGTACATTCCCCTACACCCTAGCCTCCGGACCGCAGTACCGCTCCAACATATCCTCGATATCCACGTCGGCGGATACTCGTGGCTGCGTATCAGCTACTCTACCCAGACAGGGAAACCCCGTCAAGAAATATACATCTGCAAGGGTGAGATCCACCCTCTCTCCCTGCACCTTGAACGCATGAATGTCAAGCTCCCAAAATCTCACTAACCTATTCAGCAATAGCATTGTTGAATGCATCATGGGCACCTGTGCGAACTTCATCAGCCCGCACAACCCCAATGTAGACCGCACATGCCGATCCCTCCGGATGACATCCACTATGTCGTCCGGTACCTCCCGCTCTCGCCATAGCACTAACGGCATCCTTCCAATCACAAAATGCACACTCATCAAACTCATGTCAAAGAACCCACGGTCCCCAACCGCGGTTCCACCCCACAAACCCGCAGTCCACCCCACGTGGACCGTATAGAAAACCCCCTGGGACCCACTACCCTCCCGAACCCAATGAAAAATGCAGGTATGAGTTTATTAGAATACATATAACTCCCTGATCTAAAAACGGTCGGTCGGATCGTCCAGAAACACCAACTCAACTCTGTTCCACTCTGATCTCTCGTCAAAGTCAACAAGTCCAAATGACACTTGTCATGTTGGACCCACTTACTATTTATAGTTTGTTGACTTTTTCTTGTTTTATCCTTTCTGAACCGATATGGAGTCCCTTTTTCGAACTGTTTCCACCACTAGAATCAGCACGACGAGACCGTCATGATGGTTGACTCGTTTTCTTATTTTTTTCGCATCGTTTTTTGAGCATTTTTCTAGACACCACTAGTCACCTTGATTTACGTGCCACTTCTGCTGCTCTCCATTTTTGATATATTTTATATCATCGAATTCATTTTTCCAAGCCCATGATGATGCTTCATATCATTTCTTGCTCTCACCCCCATATTTTTTGGGTATTTTTTCCAAAACGCCCCCCGTCACCTTGGTTTGCATGCCACATCGGTCGTTATCTATTTTTTACACTTCTTATATCGCCGGATTCATTTTTCCGAGCCCGTGATGATGCTTGAGATCATTTATCACTCTCACTAGGTACAATTTAAACATTGTGTCCCGACACCTTGCTACCTCGGTTTACGCGCCACATCGACCGCCATCGGATTGTTCCACATTTTTACATGAGCCATTCACTCCTTTCATATTGCAATTATTTTGTTATTTTTCCACCATTCATTATCCCACAAGGAAGCCCACCAGTGCTCCCCCCTACCCTCGTTCTTGGTCATCTTCAATGTTCCTTGATTGAGCACTTCCTCCTTGCCTAACCATTCCTTTTGTTCAGTATAATTTTATCCCTTTTTCTAGCCGGACAAGTCCTTTATGAAAAAGGCACTTAGGGAGTTTCTGTTAAGCTCTTTTCTGACTCCTGAAACAATGAAAAGATCATTGAGCAATATTGCTTCCTTTCATGCTCGTTAAAGTACCTGAAAGGGCATCTATCTGGTATAAGTTTAACCCTTTTCCGGACCTGGTAGACTAATTACGAAAAAGGAATACTCTAGTCACACCGGCTAGAAGAGTTCTTCATTGCATCCTTTTATGCTTCTTTGGGCCTTGGAGACTAACACACGAAAAAGCAACCCCCTAGAGTCTTCTTATCGCTTTCAGATTCTCTAAAATTGAAAGCAACCACGAGCATGAACTGTCCTGGGCTCGTACAAATCCACACGACAGTACCATTCCATTATTTCAGAGTCTTCTTATCGCTTTAAAACTCCTTAAAATTGAAAGCAATCACGAGCATGAACTGTCCTGGGCTCATATAAATCCACATGAAAGTACCATTTTGAACACACTTCTTCTCATTCCTTAACCCATGAAGAAGCCCCCCCATGCCTCTCGGCACTATGATCGATCATCTTGGCAGCACCCCCAATCAGGTCGCCTTTGTTCAAAGTATTCTGCAGTCTCCTGCCATCTTACACCACCTTGAGTATCACTCATCCCAATCACCATCCTTGATCCATTACAGCTATGATCCCTTTCCCACCAGCCAATTTCATATGCTGCCCGATCATCCCCGCAATCATACTATGAACAAAGGAAGTTTGAGCCCACCCCCTCTACTTTCCCAGTTATTTTCTACCCCCACAGTATGTCAGTCCTACCATCAGTACTCTCACACTCTGGTTCTCCACCTCGTGCTCCTATCAAGGAAACATCATTGCCTTGCTAGTTGCAGGTCTCCCTCTGTCGACGACAGCCCATCTATTGCAGAGGATAGACCCAGAGGTCCCTGCACCTTGGACTCATCACCATTTGTGGTGAGTGCCTACGGACCATTTTGAGAGGAGTCATCAGTGCCTCTCTGAGTGGTTGTTTCTCACATGCTCGACTTCAACACCTTGATCGCATCATTGAGAATCGCACAGGGTATATATCCCTTTAGTTATTGGTTGAAGACCCCGGATTTCCCCCTACTCTAGCACATTGGTGAGTCACTTTGGAACGCCCAGTTATATGTTCCCGTGGATGTCCGGGTTGCATTGGCGATTGTATTCAGAATCCATCCTGTTATGTGCTTCCTGTAGTACCCAGTTCAGTTCCAATTCAATGTACCATTGAGGGTATGACTCCCCGTCACTATGATCCAACAGCTCATCAATTCCCCTGGTACCACACTCAACAGCACTATTGTTATTCCAGTGTATCAGTTCTTCAACTCAGACATGGTCAGCCCAGCAGTATGTCCCAGATTTGTGTCCCCTCTAGACCCTTATGATGTACACAGTGGTTCTCCATGTATCCTTTAGGCCCCCATTTTTGGGCCTCATTGTTATTTTTTATATATATCTAGATACGAGCATGGGTATGCCCGCCTCGTCCATATATTGAGATTCTTCATCATTTTAGGCCATGTATATTTCAGGTCCCTATTTTTTGGACCCCCTTGTTATTGTTTTATATCTTGATACGAGCATGGGAATGCCCGCCTTGTCCATATGTTCATATTATTCCTCATTCATTATTGAGGTCATGTACTTTCAGTTTTTGTAGTTTCTTCGAGACCATTGTTCCGGGCTCTAGTTCGTTTCTTCTCCTCTCCACATCCTAGGAAAACCATAAAAGACTTATGATGTCTATCAGCCATACGATGCGCTCCTGCCCTCACACATCAGGGGTAATCTGTTAACACTCAAAAAGTGCTCACTACCTCATCTACCCGATTACATGACTCATTTGTCCATATTTCCTACCCTATTTGCCTCCAAAACCTTTAAAAGCCTCCAAAATGCCAAAAAATCCATTAAAAATCCTCCAAAAGGCCAAAAAACCATTAAAAAGGCCTCGAAAAGGCCAAAAAACCATTAAAAAAGCCTCCAAAAGGCCAAAAAAAAACCCTTTTTTCCTCCAAAATAATGTAAATTCCTCCAAAAATACCAAAAACCCTCTAAAAAGAGAATAAAAAATACAAAAAAGAGGAAAAAGAGGGAAAAAAGGAAGCAAAAACCCTATACAGCTAACCTAAACCATATGGTGCCCAAAACCATGGGTCAACACTCCACCACTAAAAACCTATAAATAGGTGATGGAGGCTCCCCATTTTTCATCCATGGTCATCCATATCCTTACTCTTCCAAAATCACTCCCGATACCCTAGCTCACCCTTGAGCTACTTTCACATTTGAGTGCCCCTTTGGCCCATTTCCAAAACCCTTTGGAGAAAGAGAAAGGAACAACACTGGAGCTTGGAAGCAACCCTCTTGGACTGTTGCAAAGGCTTCATCAACCTTCACATTGGAGGTATAATCAATACAAAAAACCACTTTTATTATCTTTCTGTTATTTTATGCACATGCTTAGAGTAGTTGATGTTTTATTTACTGTCTTTTATTTACTGTTTTTACTGAACTGCTACTAAGGAGGCCCTTCTCCTTAGTAGGTGCTCATTTGCACAGGCTAGGGTGAAAACCCTAGCTACAGAGAGGGGCCGACAGGCCGAGGAGTTTTAGGGTTTATTAGTGTTTGGTTCTCTGAATTCAAACCTATGACCTCTGTGCATTCATCCTATAAGTGACAGTTCTGTTTTTAAGAAGCCGAGCTAAGGTATTGTAAAGTCACAGTGATTTATTTGTTGAAGGGCTTGAGCCTGCAACTTATTTCACTATATGAGTTTGAGAGATTTTTATCTAAGGTTTTTGTTGAGCAATGGCACTGGTTTCGAACCTTGGTACGTGGTAATCATTGTTGTTGCATGGAACTAGAATTCTCATTTTTCTGAGCTGGAAGTTGGCTTCGTCAATCTTGTCTACAGGAAAGTCTCCTTGATACGAAGTTAAGAATCTTTCTTACCCATCTCCTTATTTTACAAACCTTCATACGTAATGTGGAAATATTGTTTAACCAATGTACTATTTTTGTGGCAGGTTAGCCTTCGTTAGAGAACCATTCTCTTGGAGATGAAGGAGGAGTCTTGCATGTTCACCGGTAAGCTTCGGTGGTTTCCTTACCTCGTTGGTCATCCTATCAGCTGAAGTCCATGAATGGTGTTTGACACAGTTCTGGGTATTTGGATTTTGACACGATTTTTGTCCAAGAACATTGTGGACAGTAATACTATGTTCCTAGCTCTACTATCGTGCTGGCTAGTAGTTTTGATGCAGTGTCTATTGTAAGATTTTAATGAAAAAGTGACTCGTTTTTGGTATTCTAAACTCTAAGGAGTAAACCCTCATCATTTGATTGTTACAGTGGTTTGAAACTACTAGATTTACTATGTAATACTGAGATTCCCAATCGTTGATGAAGATATAAAAGCAAAGTGTTTTTTATGACAATTATTATGATGGTGAAATCGTTTCTGTAAACGAATGTATGGACTGTGGTCTTTTTAAACAAAACAACAATGTTTTATAATGAATAGGGTTATTGTTTTAGTTATTCGAATGTTGGCCAAGAGTTTAAGGCTTGCATACTTATATGCATGTACATCATTTTTCATTGTTTGATAATCATGATTTGGAAAATAGTTGAAGTAGTTTGTACTATTAAAAAAATTTGTGAAGGTTTTGCCTCCATACTCTAGTTTTCGTTTACAAAGGATACCCTACCTGAGACTTTCAAATGCCATCAGGCCTATGTTAGGGTTTGTCCAACCTTTACTTTCGGTTATTTGAAAAATATTGATGTTTAAATACTTTGTGTAAACGGAAGTGTTAGAAACCAAGATCTGGTTCCTCACTTGTAAAATGTGAATGTTTCCAAGAACTATCCATGTTTTCTTACTAGAGTTATAACCTGTCGTTTAAGTAAAGATACAGGGAATGCATTCTACTAAGTGAAATTTATTGTAATGTAGTAGTCTCGAATGCCAATTAGGGTTTAATAAATTATAATGTTATCATGCTTTGAATAAAATCCATAGTTTGTCTTTGAGATAGAAAAGATGATGTTTGTATACAGAGTTAGGGTTTACAGTGTATTAGGTTCTGATACTACTAAAATAAATAATTGATACATGAAATCAAATAGGAAAATAGTGAAGAATTACAGTATATGTAAAGATAAGAAAACTATTTATTGATCAGTTCTAGCAGCTGTTAAAATCATTGGAAACACTATTACTTGGAAAACATGATATGTATGATTTTAATTGCATTTGTTTGCTATCTTGATTGAAGAGAAATAAGAGGAAATTATATGTCTGTACATAAATTAAACTATATTTATATTTCATGAAATAACAAAAGAATCCTATAACACTGTTGATACTATACAGTAATTTTTACTATGTTTAGATATAGGACAGAATTATAATCAAGCACTTACTGTAATTAATTGTCTAATCAATGACAATCTGCCTATCTCTCATCTATCATTTAATTTGCTTCTCTATACTAGAGTACGATGAAAATAACAGCATGTGGAAAAATATAGAGTTGATTTTCTAATCATATTTTTAACAAATCTTATCATTCAGACTTAAACAAAGATCAGAAATAAATACATTTACAAAACAGAGTTTGATGATTTCACTAAACTGAATTATTAAACTATAAACAAAATAGGAAAACAGCAAAACCTAGTTACTCTATAGGGAAACAAACATCCCAAGGATCCTATTCCACCCAACCAATTCCTGAAGACAGCCAAATTACTTGCCTTAGGACCCCCAAGCTTGTTCACTGAACCACCAGGAGGAAGAAACTTAGAAGCTTAGAACCTCAACTTGTAGTAGTAATAGTTATCCAGTTTTGAAAACTTAGCAGTCAAAGGGACCTGCACCAGCACCTCTGGTTCTCCTTCTCAGAATAATTTGCATACTTACAATGCACTCACATAGCCTCCCTATTCGAATCACTCAGTCATCACCTGATGCACATGAGGAATATTTCTACATAAAATATTATGTAAGAGCTGCTTGCTCAATTTGAATTTTCCTTATATAGGCTTCCTAGGCCTTTTTAGTTGTTAACTGGTCATTAAATGAGATGACTGCTCACTCCCTCCACCTGGGGGATAATGCCACATTTGTAGGGGTAGTTGTCCCATAACCAATAGCTAGTGGTGAAGTGCAATTGCTGTCATATGTCCCATGCCTTCTAACAGCTTCCATTCCTCCTAGTGGGTCAGTGAACACTCATTTAACAGTTCCCTTGGGTGTTTGTCTCCTACTTTAATTTATTAAATAATAATAATTCAGTAATTACATTCATCCTTGACCAAACTTGGTCATAATTACAAAACTTTGTAATTAAAATTCAACATAAAGTATTTTTCCAATAAAATAATAATTTCAAAAATTGGGTAGGTGACAGTTTGACTCAATTTGACTAATGGTTGACAGTTACTTCTGCATTGATGACTCCACTGCTGATGATGATGACTTCTAGTTGTGCTCCGATGACACTCCAATGATCTTTTGTGTTAAATTTTGAGCATTAATTCACAATACTCTAGTATCTTCACTGAGAGAATAACATATATAGTATATCAATGCATAACAATCACAATAAGCTTGACAAGCATCACAAGAATCAAAAGCATGAGAGACAAGAGACACAGAGTTTCCATGGGGAAAACCCTAAGGTGAAAAACCCCACAACTTCCTCAGAGATAGAGAGTGCAATGGCTCAACCAAAGTACAACCAAAATACACTGAGATAGTCTCCTAGTAGCAGATGATCCTCCTCCTCACTAGTGCGCCACTTTCTGAGTGAGAGAAGTGTGACTTTCTGAATGATTAAAATAGAGATCTCCCAATCTCTATTTATACTAACATGTTTTCCCAGTTACACTATGGGGCCGACTTGTCTATCTAGATACATCCACAATATAATGTATATTTCAAGGCCGACCCCACACATGGTGGTCTAATAACCCATCGGCAAGTACATACACTTGCGACACTTGTCAATCCACATGACGACACTTCCTTATAGAGGAATAACACATCTCTTATAAGGGTACAATAAATATATATGAAATACATAGATGAAATACATTCCGAAGTTGCATATACATCAACACTCCCTCTTAACTAGGAAGGTATTTCTCAACACAGTTCTACTAGACAAGTCTTCTTCTCGGGATCATTGTCATCGATGCATCGTCATCATCATCGTCACTGCTGCTGCTATCTCAACCAATATCTGACTCTACTTGTCATAGGAAGTTCTAAAGAGCCAATCCTTTTTCATACTGGATGTAGGCCCACCACCTGCAGCTCTTCATCATCACTGTGCATACTGTGGAATCCTTAGGACTTATTACGTGCGTCACAAAACCTCGCTGTAGCATCCCAGGCTATTACGAGCACACAGCTCTACCTGTCGGATTTCCTAGGAGCACATTACATGTGACCCATAACAAAACCTGGCTGAAGCATCCCAGGCTGTTATGAGCACACAGCTCTACCTGTTGGATCTCCTAGGAGCACATTACATGTGATCTCACCACAAAACCTGGCTGAAGCATCTGAGGCCTTTTTCATCCTGTCCAGATCTCCCAGGAGCAAATTACATGTGGTCCACCACAAAACCTGGCTAAAGCATCTGAGGCCTTTTTCATCCTGTCCAGATCTCCCAGGAGCAAATTACATGTGGTCATGGCAAAACTTGGTTGAAGCATCTGAGGCCTTTTTCATCCTATCCGGATCTCCCAGGAGCCAATTACATGCCATAGGACAAAACCTTGCAAGAGCACCTCAGGATGTTACGGGTACACAACTCCGATTGAAAGATCTCCCAGGGCACAAATTACATGTCCTCCCAGAGCAATGTCTCGAAAGAGCATCCCAGGATGTTATGGGTACACAACTCCGACCTATAGGATCTCCCAGACATGCTCATCTGCACAACCTGATCCACGGCCACAAAGTATCATCTGATACTCACCATACATCATCCTGATGTACACATGATCATCCTGATCATCCTCATTGCAACATCCTACTGGATGTCATCTGGAGAAGCTCGTCATCCACGATCACCCTGATCATACAATGCATCCATCTGATACACACCAAGTATCTACCTGATACATATCATCATACATAGTGTATCCACCTGATACATAGATACATGATCCACACAATGTATCCATCAACATACATGATCTACCTGATCATACAATGTATCCACCTGATACATATACAAATACATGGTCTAAGCATCCAACATGATGCATATACAAAATACATACAAATGATCCAACCGATCATATCCAGCATCCAACATGATGCGTACATACATATAAATTATCCAACTGATCATATCCAGCATCCAACATGATGCATACATACATATAAATGATCCAACTGATCATATCCAGCATCCAACATGATGCGTACATACATATAAATGATCCAACTGATCATATCTAGCATCCAACATGATGCGTACATACATATACATATAAATGATCCAACTGATCATACAAAGCAGAAACTAGAACATCATCCTAATGCTCATCATCCAGCGCTTACATCCACAACCATGTGAAGGATCCTCCTTCCAACATGCTTGGAATGGCTTCAGCAAATGTGTCCATCACTTCTTCCTCGAAGTGTCATCAATCTGAAGAACACCAAGCCTCTCCTTGAAGTACTCGAACTTCACCCTGGCTAGTGGCTTCGTCAGCACATCTACAATCTGCTCGTCTGTCGCAACATACAGAAGCTTCACATCTCCTCTCTACACCATATCCCTGATATAGTGATATTTGATCTCTATGTGTTTCGACCTGTCATGAAACACTGGGTTCTCAGGAAACTTCACACAACTCTAGTTATCGCAGAAGATACCAGTAGCATCCAATGGGAGATCAAATAACTTAGACAGTAGCTTCCGTAGCCATACTGCCTCACAACTAGCTGAACAGGCTGCAACATACTCTGCCTCAGCTATGCTCAGTGCTACACAGGACTGCTTCTTGCTAAGCCAAGAGATCACACCTGATCCCATACTAAAGCAGCATCTAGATGTGCTCTTCCTATCTGCAGCATTGTCAGCCCAATATGAATCAACATAACCCTTCAGGTTAAACTTTTGATTCACTTCATACTTGATCCCATAATCCACTGTACCCTTCAGGTACCTCAGAACATGCTTTACTGCAACCAGGTGAACAATCCTTGGATCCGTCAGGAACTGGCTCAATGTGTTCACAGCAAAGCAAATATTCGGTCTTGTGTTTTTCAGGTACATCAAGGAGCCAATCATCTGACGATACATAGAGACATCAACTGGCTTAGATGAAGCATCACATAGAAGCTTCAGATTCGATGCCATAGGTGTGGCCATGGCCTTGCAATCCATCATCCCGAATCTCTTCAGGATATCTATTGTGTACTTCCCTTGACCAAGGAAGATCCCACCTGCACTCTTCCACACCTCCATACCTAGGAAATAATGCATCATTCCCAAATCTTTCATATCGAACTCAGCAGCAAGCTTTCTCTTAGTATCTGCAATCAATCTGTCATCTCCTGTTACAAATAAGTCATCCACATACAGGAGTAGAATCATAGGATTCCCTTCTTCAACCTTGTAGTAAAGGTTGAAATCCGCTTTACTCTTGGTAAAGCCCAAAGTAGATAGGAAACTGTCCATCCTACCATACCAAGTTCTGGGAGCTTGTTTCAAGCCATACAAGGCTTTCTTCAATCTGCACACATATGACTCCCTGTCATGTATTTCGAAACCAAGTGGCTGCTCCACATATACTTCTTCTTCAACTACACCATTCAAGAAGGCAGTCTTGACATCCATCTGGTGTATTTTCCATTTCATTGCTGCAGCCAGGGCAAGTACTGTTCTGATGGAAGTATACCTGGCTACATGTGCAAAAGTTTCTTCATAATCTATTCCCTCTTTCTAAGAGAAGCCATGAGCTACAAATCTTGCTTTGTATTTCTCTACACTGCCATCTGCAACATGCTTGATTTTGTAGATCCATTTGGAAGTCACAACAGACTTCTCTTTAGGTCTTGGGACAACATCCCAAACATCATTCTTCATTATTGATTGGTATTCCTCAACCATGGCATGCTTCCATTTTTTCTTTTCCGTTGCTTCTTCATAACTGGAAGGTTCTTTGTTAAGAATATCACAGAGTAAAGCAACATAGCTGGTATGTGATCTGGTTCTCTTCTTTGCTCTGTGTTCTTCTTCTGGAATGCCAAATATTTCTGCATCTTGAATGAGCTCTCTAGCCCATGCAGGTTTCCTCTTGTGAGATTTACCCTCACGGGGTGGATCTACAGGTTCTTGCGGATCTTCAAACTCACGAGCAACTTTTGGAATTGCTTCAGTCATGGTAGTGTCTTGAAATCTAGTTTCCTTAAGCTCTTCATAAACTTCGATAGGTGCCTTCCTTGATTTGATGAATGCTGAGTTTTCATCAAATGTCACATCCCTAGTGACATCAATCTTCTTGAACCCTGGAAAGTATTTTCCGTAAGCCTTCGAGCTTTCACTATAACCCACAAAGATACCCTTCTTTCCTGAAGGATCTAGTTTGGTCCTCTTTTCCTTTGGGACATGAGTGAATACTGGACAACCAAATATTCTGAGATGGCTAACTTCAGGTTTCTTACCAGAAAAGACCTCTTCTGGTGTCTTGTTGTCCAATATCTTGTGGGGTGTTCTGTTCTACACATATACAGCTGTTCTAGCTGCTTCTGCCCATAGATGCATAGGTAGATCCTGGTCATGTAGCATTGCTCTTGTTGCTTCCATGATTGTTCTGTTCTTCCTTTCTGCAACTCCATTCTATTGTGGATTGTAAGGAGCAGTCAACTCCCTCTTAATCCCTGAATCACTGCAAAGCTTCTTAAAGTCACCTGCGGTGAATTCTCCACCATTGTCAGATCTTAATGTTTTGATCTTCTTGTCAGTTTCATTCTCCATCAAGGTTTTGAATTCCTTAAAATTATCAAACACCTCATCTTTGTTCTTCAAGAAGTATACCCAAATCTTCCTAGAGAAGTCATCAATAAATGAGACATAGTAAACATACCCACTTAGAGAACTGGATGACATAGGACCACATACATTTGAGTGGATGATTTCCAGGATATCCTTTGCCTTGCTTTCAGTGCTTGGGAAAGCCTTCTTAATGTTCGTACCTTTTGCACATCCTTTGCAAACACCTTCATGTTTGGTCTTGATTTCAGGAAGACCCTCTACAGCCTTGCTTGCAATTGGAAGTGCCCTATAGTACATATGAGCAAGTCTTCTATGCCAAAGTTCACTTGGCTCCATGGATTCATGCACCATGGCATGTTCAGCTTGTCCCTTTAATTTATACAAACCTCCCTCTTGCTCTCCAATCACTACTGCATCATCTATGGTCTTTCCCTTTGGCCACATTAGGACTTGGCCATCCACAAATGCCACCCCCATACCTTTTGCATCCAATGCAGAGATGGAGAGTAAGTTCTTCTTGAGCCCAGGTACATAAAGGACTTCTTTCATCTTCAAAGATTTTCCAGAATCTAGGTTGTAGGAGGCTTCACCACTTCCTTTGATTGGGTATTGATAAGCATCCCCAAGTTTCACCTTATGGGGTGATTCATGTTCAGATAGGTTCACAAAAGATTCCTTAAACCCATTCATGTGTTTGGAAGCCCCACTATCAATTAACCCATCATTACAACCATGGGAGATAGTACATGTGAGAGCAGAGATCAGAACATACTCTTCTTCACTTGATGAGTCATCATTACTATCATCACTTTCTACCCTAGCCTTCTTCTTGGGTGGTTCATCATCCTTGGCAGCATGAGCATGAAACCTTCTTTTGCTTCCCTTCTTCTTCTTGTTGAAGTTGTTGTTGTCCTTCTTGTTCTTGGGACAATTTATGGCAATATGTCCTTTCTCATTACAGGTGAAGCATATTCTTCTTTCTTTGAAGTGATGTGAAGATTTATTGGAGTGGGATGGCTCTCTCTTGGACTTCCCTTTCTTGGTGTGAGTTGTGAGAGCTTGATCTTCATTCCCCATCTTTTCTTCTCGTGCCATAAGCCTTGCTTCTTCTTGTGAGCATTCTTCCCGTAGTCTACTGAAGGAAATCAACTTCTTTCTTGCACAGATTTCTTGAATGAAGGAGTCCCATGACCTAGGTAAGCCATTCAGAGTTGTCATGACAACTTCACCATTCTCCACCATTTCATCCACTGCTTCTAGTTGTTCCTTGATCTGGGAGACCCTTGAAAAATAAGATTGAATGGTTTCTCCATTCTGATACTTTACTCCTTTCAATTGGTTATGCAGGGTCATCTTCCGATTTATGTTCTTCCCTTCAAATAGCTTGGTCAAAGAATCAAACATCTCTTTGGGTGTCTTTAGAGAATACACATGGGGTATGAGATGGTCTTTGATAGAATCATCAATGATTCTCTTTTCCTTGACCAAGTTCCTCTTATGCAATACTTTAGCCTCTTCATCCTCTGGGATAGGGATGTCTTCTTTTATATATGAGTCCAACTCATTCTCTTCTAGGATTAACCCAATCCTATACTTCCAAGCTCGGAAGTTATCAACCCCTTCAAGCTTATCCTCAAGATTGGTGTGGTGAGACATTTTAAAGAGTACTTCAAATGGAAATTGAAAAGATTTAGGTCTTACCACTTGAAATGCTGAAAAGTGGATCTAGTCCCAGATTAGGGTTTGTCGAAAAAACCCTAAAAATTCAAAATATGAATTTCAACTTTCTGAAAGGATAGAAAGATGTGCCTTGATGAGCTGATCATCCTGGTGCATTTAGAATTTTAGATCAGCAAAGTTTTACCCTTCAGATTTGATTTTTTGTCCTTTCCGGTTCACTAGGGAGAGCCCTGAATTAGGGTTTGAGTTTCCCGGAGATCTACCCAGCCAAAAAACTCGATCTAAAGCTCTAAAATTCGATTTTTGCAAGGAGCTTCCAGCTATGTCTTCAAATTTCATAAATTCCTATTTTTGTGGAAACCCTAATTTTTAGGGCCAAATCTGAAAATGCTCAGAATTGAATTCTGATTGGACAGATGGATTCCCAAAATTTGTGGAGAGAAACCCAATAAACAAGAAACTCAAGTTTTTGTCACTGCAAAATGTCTTCTTCTCAGGTTAGCTCTGATAACATGTTAAATTTTGAGCATTAATTCACAATACTCTAGGATCTTCACTGAGAGAATAACATATACAGTATATCAATGCATAACAATCACAATAAGCATGACAAGCATCACAAGAATCAAAAGCATGAGAGACAAGAGACACAGAGTTTCCGTGGGGAAAACCCTAAGGTGAAAAACCCCACAACTTCCTCAGAGATAGAGAGAGCAATGGCTCAACCAAAGTACAACCAAAATACACTGAGATAGTCTCCTAGTAGCAGATGATCCTCCTCCTCACTAGTGCGCCACTTTCTAAGTGAGAGAAGTGTGACTTTTTGAATGATCAAAATAGAGATCTCCCGATCTCTATTTATACTAACCTGTTTGCCCAGTTACACTATGGGGCCGACTTGTCTATCTAGATACATCCACAATATAATATATATTTCAGGGCCGACCCCACACATGGTGGTCTAATAACCCATCGGCAAGTACACACACTTGCGACACTTGTCAATCCACATGACGACACTTCCTTATACAGGAATAACACATCTCTTATAAGGGTACAATAAATATATATGAAATACATAGATGAAATACATTCTGAAGTTACATATACATCAACATTTTGATCACTCCATGAAGGCTAATTCGAATTGCCACCTTTGGAATTTGAATCCTCGTGCATTGTACTATTTATTTGTCCATATTGTGATTAATGAATTAGTGTGTGTGAAGTATTTTTCTTATATTCGAGTTCTACTGTATTATTATTTTGTTGCTCATTTTACTACATTGACCACTCTTAATCTTATTCCTAAATTCTTTCATTGTGAGGTATACATCAACTCTTAAATCTGTTGTGAGGATTTTCACATGGTATCAGAGCATGTTGAGAGTATTTTTTATCTCCATTTCTAAGAGTTTTTTGCAGGTTATTATCAAGATTTCGAGTGCAGCAGTTGTGGCAGTTTCTGCATTTTTGCAGCAATAGTAGTTGCAGATATTTCTATTATTTTTTACAGGTCTTCTATAGCTTCCATTTATTCAGAATAAATCCCTCCTCTTTCTCCATTCAACTATGATATTCTTTCTCCATTCAACTATGATGAATGGAAACCAAAAATGATAGCATATTTGAAGAAAAATGATCTCTTTGATCATTGTTTTGAAAGAGAGTTCGAATCCTCTGAAGAAGAGATTGACTGGTTAAATAAAGGTGACAGAGTCTATGCAACAATGATGTTTGCTTTGCCTGAATAGATGATATACCAATACCTTGATGATGTTGAAACTCCAAAACAGCTATGGGCCCACCTGGATGAAAGATTTGGCAGACAAAATGAAGGGATTGGTCCAAATCCCTTCGAGAGAAAGCAAAGTGATCATGAATCAGTATCAAACATAGCTCATATTGAAGTTGTCCACAAAAAAGAAGAACTTGCAGATTCTACACCCATGCTCCAAGTTTCTTATATTTCGAATTCTGTGCCAGCTCAAACTCTACAAATTGCAGAAGGTCCTAAATCCTCTCTTACACCAGAGTCTGTTGGTTTGCATCATGATCACATGAATGTTTCGGAGATTATTGAAGACCATGGTTTTGAACTCACCCCTATTGGTTCAAAGGAGATCTCAAGAAACCATTGCCATTCGCTTGGGATAATTTCTCATGCACATCATGGTTTTGATCTGACCCCTGTTGGTTCAAAGGAGATCTCAAGAAACCGTTGCCATTCGCTCGGGATAATTTCTCATGCATTTACTGGTTTGATCTCACCTCTAATGGTTCAAAGGATATCTCAAGAAACATGATTCAAGTCTTGGAGCTGATTTGGATTCCAAGCAATCATTATTATTTGATGGTTCTTTTTGGCATAATCTCACCCATGATGGTTCGAAGGAGAAGACAAAAGACTATCTGCACATTCATAGATTTGATCCTACCTCAGCTGATTCGAATCACAGGTTCAAGGATCATCCTCATACTTTTGGATTTGTTCTCGTCACATTCGATCTGAAGAGCAAGTACAAGCACATGCTTTCTGAGTATGATCCACTTCTTCCCAAGAAGAAGATACCTCCAGACATATGACCAAGCATCACACCTGCTTGAGTTTGGAGCATTTATTTTTGTGTGTGCCTTACAGTCTATTTTGAGGGGGGGTATTTTTCCCATGAGGTTTTCCCCATTTCCTTAGTTTATTGACTATTATTATTATTCATTGTATTGGGTGACCTTTGGTATCAGTTACCAGGGCCCAGGATGGATTAAGGGGGGGTGTTAGGATATTCCTATACTCCATCCTAGACCTATCAACATTTTTATTATTTGCATTTTATGTCATGCATGCATTTTTAAGGTTTGCATGCATTATTTAGGGTTTGCATGCATCCCAATCATCAGTCCCAGCACCTAGCCCTCAGTTAGCTATCCCTCAGAGCTTCTTTCCACTCATTTTCACCCCTCCTAGTGCTTAGTGCGCCCTCTTTTCACCTATTGCATGAGAAAGGTGCCCTTCCTTACCTACCATTCAGTTATCTTCAGTTCTTTCCTTGATTTAAGGCTAGACTGACTCTCAACTGGATATATCACTCCGATGGACCTCCAGTGAGACTTGACTGCCCATTCTGAATCCAATTACCTCCTCATGTACCCTCCACTGAGCCTCCTTCATTCAGTTAGTGCCAGTTACACTCAGTTATACCTACCACACTCAGTTAGACTCAGTTTGATTGATGGTTGACAATTACTTGTGCATTGATGACTCCACTAATGATGATGATGAATTCTAGTTGTGCTCCGATGACACTCCAGTTATCTTTTGATCACTCCATGAAGGCTAATTCGAATTGCCACCTTTGGCATTCGAATCCTCATGCATTGTAGTATTTATTTTTCCATATTGTGATTAATGAATTAGTGTGTGTGAAGTATTTTGCTTCTATCCGAGTTCTACTGTATTATTATTCTGTTGCTCATTTTAATGCATTGACCACTCTTAATCTTATTCCTAAATTCTTTCATTGTGAGGTATACATCAGCTCTTAGATCTGTTGTGAGGATTTTCACACATATGTTGATACAAAATGAATGGAAGAAGCATCGTAGTAATCCTAACTTTTTATGCCAACAATTTTTACGAAAGAATGAACACTTTAAGGATATTGCAATAGGTAATTTGTATCTACACAAAAATTACTAAAGCCTTTCAAATTTTAGACCATAAGAATCATCAATTTTTAAACATGGATTACAAATAATTCTAAGAATTTAGAAGTCTTGTTCATTAACATCATTGTCTGCAACAATGTCATCTATTGTATCATTGTCAATGTTCATATGTTCTTTCAAGTGGTTAATATTATCATTATCCTCGTCTTGACCTACATCATCAAAATTTGACAGTAGACCATCTATATTGTTACCAGATGTACCTGGATCACCATTTTCTATACCACCCATATTATTGTCTTCCATAACATCATCTAACTCTGGATTGTTTTCTTCTTGTGCCTGAACATAACCATCTTTAACATCATCATGGATGTCAATTTCCTTGATGTTCTCTAATCCCTCTCTCTCATTTTGTTGGCCATCATTGTTTTGCTCAGTATCCACTAATGCATTGTCAAATACATGTCCTAATATTGGATCAAATGTATGACAAATGTATGTCTTGACCTACATCATCTTCATCATCATCGAAATTTGAAAGTAGACCATCTATATTTTTACCAGATGTACCTGGATCACCATTTTCTATACCATCCCTATTATTGTCTTCCATAACATCATCTAACTCTAAATTTTTTCTTCTTGTGCATGAACATAACCATCTTTAACATCATCACGGATGTCAATTTCCTTGATGTTCTCTAATCCCTCTCTCTCATTTTGTTGTCCATCATTGTTTTGCTCAGTATCCACTAATGCATCGTCAAATACATGTACTAATATTGGATCATAATGTATGACAAATATCCATTTATGACAAATGTATGTCTTGACTTGCATCATCTTCATCATCATCAAAATTTGAAATTAGACCATCTATATTGTTACCAGATGTACCTGGATCACCATTTTCTATACCATCCATATTATTGTCTTCCATAACATCATCTAACTCTGGATTGTTTTCTTCTTGTGCCTGAACATAACCATATTTAACATCATCATGGATGTCAATTTCCTTGATGTTCTCTAATTCCTCTCTCTCATTTTGTTAGCCATCATTGTTTTTCTCAGTATCCACTAATGCCTCGTCAAATACATGTCATAATCTTGGATCATAATGTATGACAAATATCCATTTTGGGACCAAAATATCTTCATAAAAAATACATGCACATGAATGGCATACACATATTAGACGTATGTTATAACAATTTTATTGATTAATAAACACGTGTATATATTCGCAATAAACTATGAATTAATAGATTAATGATCACTACCACTTCTTGTTTGAGTTAAAGAAATACCTGCTCACAATGATTTGGTAGAATATCCTCCGGTAGGAACCTTTAGGAATCTATAGAAAAAAATACACTATGGGTATCATGTCTTCGTGTCCTCTCAAATGCTTCATACCATCTACACATAAAAATACAACATTTAAAAGACCGGTAATCCAACTTAATAATTTCTTGTATTTTCCCAACATATTGTAGATCCACTTCAATAATATTCTTATCTTTTGATATTGCTCGAATGTATTTCTTGAATTCAACCATGATTCCACAATCGAAGGATCATCTCTTGACATCTACACATTCTACACGATAATGCCGACCATATGCTAGCATTGCTGGATATTTCCTCACATGTGAAAGACCATATATTTTAGTGAAAACAAATATAATGGTGAATATTAAAATAGTTAATAGTGTCAAAATTGTAAGGAAACAGCATTTTGTAAAATTCCAACTGTGCCTTTCTTTCAAATCCTCTAGACATGTTGATTTCATCTTCTGTTATGTTTGAATCTATACCTGCATCTTCTATTTGATTTTGAATTTGTTCAGTAACCCATTCTAGTGTGCAATCTTTTCCCCATTCCCTAAGAAGATAAGTGGGAAGTGGAGTATTCTTTGGGTTCAATCTCTTACACTATCTCCTTGCTTCTAACACGTCTTCTTTCTTTTTATCATATAGATCAATCCATTTGTTCATAAAGTGCACGTGGTATAGAATGAACTTGTTGAGTATAGAACTTTCGTCTACACCTATTACATGTCAAAAAAATTATTTCAAACTCCAAATGTCATGTTGTTAATTTGATATGTAAATTACAGAGTAAACTAATGATTGCAAGAAAAATAACCAGAATGATAATGAATTTACTTACTAATTTATAAGTGAACACCATTAGATTGTGGTTTTTCTCCATCAATAATATCTGATGCTTGTTCTTCATCCCAGAAGCATGGCCCATCTTCAATATCCTTACCAAGGAATTCACATAGGAAGAAAAATGCTTCATTCAATATACCCTTCAGCCATGCAACCCTATGGACGTGCCTATTGTCAGACATATATTTTTAGATTTTTCATATACCTGTCAAAGAAAAAATCCACCTCGTTGATATGACACCCTCCAATCCAATGTCATTGACTAGGTGTATAAGTAAATGTACTTGTAGGTCCATGAAACTTGTAGGGCGCTCCTTCTCAAATACACATCCAATTTTTGCAATTTCCTTCTTCCATTTTGGCACTTCACATTCATGGATCTCCTTGGAATTCACCCACCTAATATAAGAATAGTAAATTCGTATGAACCATTTGTCAAAAAACAAAATGCAATATAATATCTCTATATCTCTCACACATGAACATTTCATATAACTACATACCTTGTAAATGGTGACAATCGACTTATGGCATTCCTAAAGTCAATTGTAAGGCATGAATCCCCCCTAATTGCCAATGTCATGATATGCTATCAAACACATTTATCAAAAGGTCATTAGTAATTTTTCTCACACAACAGAACATCAAAATATATTTAGTACTTAATCAATGTTACTAGCTAAAGTTAAATGATGATATATAATACCTTCATAAAATTATGAAAATCATGTGTTTTAAATCCTATGATATGTCCATCAACTGTAAAATCTTTACCCAATGATGACCCATAGCCAGAAGGTGTCCTTATTAAGAAGGAAAATAGAAGAAGAGTGGACAATGTAGTGTAAAACAACAGCAAAATTATGATACAATAGAACTCAAATAGAAGCAGAATAACATCACACTAATTCATTAATCATAATATGAACAATAAATAATACAATGGAGAGGATTCAAATGCCAAGCTGGCAATTCGAATTAGCCTGCATGAGCATGGATTATCTACACTAGGAGTCTTAATCATCAGATCAGTAGTGGTGTCATCAGATCATGAGTGGTTTTCCATGTGTCAAACTGAGCTAACTGAATCTAACTGAATCTAACTGGATGTAACTAAGTGTAACTGATAGATGTGACACTGTCTATAGTCAGAACAAATCAACTAGTCTCTCTAGAGTTCTCACTAAGTGTATCAGTCAGTAAACAAGTCAATATGTCCTCAAATCAAGGATTATAACCACAAATCTAGTAACTAACTAAGTGTGTCACTAGTGGTAGGTGAGAGAGGGCGCACTTCTTCTTGTGGTAGGTGAGAGAGGGCGCATCACAGACTACGAGGGATGGAACTGAGTGGAAACAAGCTCCCGGGGCTATTAAACTAAGCACTAGGTGCCGAGAGACACCATACTAATGACTGGAAGGCATGCATTTGCATGGATGCATGCAATTGCATGACTGCATGCAAAACCGTTGCATGCAGAACTGACATAATGCTGGTAGGACTAGGATGGAGTATAGGAATATCCTAACACACCCCTTTAATCCATCCTGGGCCCTGGTAACTGAGACCAAAGGTCACCTAATACAATGAATAATAAAGAATAGTCCATGAAACAAGGAAATGGGGAAAAACCTCATGGGAAAAAATACCCCCCCTCAAAAGAGACTGTAAGGCACACCAAAAAAAAATGCTCCAAACTCAAGAAGGTGTGATGCTTGTTCATATGTCTGGTGGTATCTTCTTCTTGCTTGTGTTCTCATTCAGTGGATGCAAGCGAATATGGAGACATGTGCTTGTACTTGCTCTTCAAACCGAATGTGATGAGAACAAATCCAAAGGTATGAGGATGATCCCGGAACCTGCGATTCGAATCAACTGAGGTAGGATCAAATCCATGAATGTGTAGATAGTCTTTTGTTATCTACTTTAAACCTTCATTGGTGAGATCATGCCCAAAAGAACCATCACATGATAGTGGTTTTTTGGACTTCAAATCAGCTCTAAGACTTGATAAATGGTTTCTTGAGATCTCCTTTGAACCAACAGGGGTGATATCAAAACCAAATGAACCATTAAATAATGGTAATGGCTTGGATTTCAAATCAACTCCAAGAAATGATGAATGGTTTCTTGAGATCTCTTTTGAACCAGCAAGGGTGACATCAAAACCAAATAAACCATGATATGCATGAGAAATGATCCCAAGCTAATGGTAATGCCCTGCATCTTCAATGAAATTTTGAAAGCATGTACAAATTATCATATAGTAGTACACAAGAGGTAAGTGATCAAGGAGAGCCAATGCATCACCTCAAATTGCTGATTTAACCTCTGAAACATTCAATAGATCATCATTATGCAAACCAATAGACTCTTGTGCAAGAGAGGATTTAAGAACCTCTTTAGTTTATAGAGTGTGAGCTGGCACAGAATTTGAAATAGAAGACAGTGAGAACATGAGTGTTGAATCTGCAAGTTCTTCTTCTTTTTGGACAACTTCATTATTGTTAACACCCAAAAAGTGCTCACGAGCTCATTCCCTTATTCACATGACCTATTTGTCCACTTTTTCCACCATTTGAGCCTCTAAAACCATCAAAAGATCACCAAAAAGACCATAATACACCTTTTCCCCCTCAAAATATGTATTTTTCCTCAAAAAACCCTCAAAAAGGGTCCAAAATTTCCAAAAAATATTAAAAGGGAATAAAAATATAAAAAATATTCAAAAAAGGAAAAAGAGGGAAAAAGAGACCTAAACCATGTTGGCTAATACCATTGGTTTCCTTAAAACCATAGTGGTATTCCGCATCACCAAAAACTATAAAAAGGTGATAGGGGCTCCTCACTTTTGATCCACATTTCATCCTATCCTTATGCTGCCAAATTCCCTTTGAGAGCCATTGCTTCCCATTTTGAGTTTGAAGATCCCCATTGAAGCATTGGAGAAGAAGAGACCATTCGACATTGGAGCTTCTCAACCTTGGAGCTGCTCAAAACTCACCATCCTCACCATTTGAGGTAATATAAAATCAATTTTTTTAAATGTCTTGTTTTTCTCATAGATCTTATTGCTTATGTTCTTAAATCTAGTTTTTTATTTTCTTTGCACATGTTAATGTTAGATCAGATTACATTAGTTTTTACATATCTTTATTGAGACTGCTGCTACTAGTTAGCAGATGCATCCTTGCACATGCTTGGTTGAAAAACCAAGCAACAGTTTTTGGTGACTCTGCTATTTTTCGAATTTTAAATTTTTGTTTTAAATCTTTATTTTAGTTGTTTTTCCCGTTTAAAACTGTAGATCTGTCATACTAGTGAGCTTCTTGATAGATTCCCTAGCCATTGCCCCTTTCTACAGCCCGAAACATTGCGACTTTCGGTACCCAAAGTTGCGCAATCCATCGCGACTGTGAGCCTTTTTTCCACGCAGTCCATCGCAACTTTTTGGCTTTTTCCCGCGTGGCTCATTACGGCTGGGCAAACTTTTCCCGCGCGGTCCATCATGACTATTTCGCATTTTCCTACACGGTCCATCATGACTATTTGGAATTTTTTCGCACAGTTCATCACGATTTTTTACCACCGCACCGCAATTCACATCGCGGCTTTTGCCCACATCGCTGCGTGGCTCATTGCGGGTTTTGACCTGACAGCCGCGATATTTCCTGTTTCGTTTTGACCAATTTTTTCAAAAAAAAATCGCTCAATCAGCCCATTTTTCCAGCATCAATTTCTGCAATTTTTTACAGCCCATTGTGTCATTATTGCAACATTATTAAATTGATATTCGTTAGATACTTCATTTATCTTTTTGAAAATTTTCAATTAATTGAAAGAATGATTTTTTAAGTATTTCTGAGATTCTAAGTTTTATACATTGCAAATTTAGAACCATATTTCTAAAAAATTGCCCAATATTTTTCCCAAGAAAGACTCTAAAATCCATTTATTTTCACATCTGTTATTTTCTTTACTTTTTAAATAATCCATATTTTTTGAAAAGGTTATTAAAGCATTTACATTTGAAACGTCTTTCATTTTTTTTCACAAATTAGAATCCTTATTTTAGTTTGTGATTAAATCGCCCATGCGAGGCACATTTTTTTGGTATATACCTACACCAGCACACAATCTGTCACAATAATTTCAAGTGAGCCTTAAAAGTTACCTTAACTCAACCAACATTCTAACCCCACTTGGGGAACACAAAAAGAATTTTGTAGCTAGGTAGGACTAAGGGGATAAGTATCCAAATAACACCCTTCACTCATTTTTCATGTTGAGACATAGTGATTGACATTTAGGGTACCAAAATCCCTTATTATTTGTTCACACGGTTTAACACCAATTCATCGGGAAGGCATCTCCCTAAGGAGGGTTGAAGTAGCCAGACTGGTTTTGGAAGCCTGAGTGGAATACCGCAATCTATTCAATAACCGAAGGATACCTTTCGTAGTTCTCGTTGTACCACCCTTATGGGAGTACAGCGGTGATAGAACCAAACTGCAGATTCATCCAACCGAACGTGTCATGAACAGGGTATCTTAGTGGCCAAATTTATAGGATTGTCTACCCAGTGTCCCTCCCGGTAGGGGGATATCTAGCCTTTGATTCTACAATTTATATTGTCTGACTTGGATTTCATCACCTTGTAGAGGATGTACCTTGTTGAGTCATAATACTTTTAGGTTAGGTGTTTGCATGCTCCATTACCTCCCTTGGGTCGTAGCGTACACCTTTTTTCTATTTTTAGGAGTTGTTTGCATGTTGGTTTTCTGACCGCATTTTTTAATTACTCCACTTAATATAGCACAACTGTTATAGTAAGTGTTTTGAGGTTGGTTTTTTTTGTCCCGAGTGCCATTTAATTTTTACGCTCCCCTCTTGCTTGCATAGTTGCATTAAGGTTTTTAGAGCTTTCCACTCACCACCACCTAGTAGTTTGTATTCACCAACTATCACCATTGATTCCCCGAGACGTTCTCGGCGCTTCCGGGGAGACCCCCTCGTAGTACAGTTCCCTTGACTCCACATGTCATCGGAGTAGAGCCCTATCATCCGATTCTGATGCACCTCATTTCACATATGATTCTAAGGAAGAATCCGAAAATCCCACACACACCACACCTACTAGCCCCATGGCTGGTTCGCATTACGATAATGTTTTCACAGGGGTTGTTGGTGGAACATCATCCACCCCCACCACCACAAAAACCACCATGGTAGCCATAACTACCACACCCCTCTTAGGAATGCCCAATATGGGACCTACACCTAACTTAGGCATGCCCACTATGGCAACTGTACCAACTATCCCCGCTACCACTCAAATTCCAACACCCCTTGGACATCTTCCCAACCCATCTGTGACTCTCGTTGCACTTGGTGGCGCGGGCCCCTCCCACACTATGAAATTACAACATTTTACAAGGCATTTGTTTCTGAAATTTTCGCTACGGGGGCGCTACTCCTGAACCCCCTCCAAGGGGGGCAATCCCCCATGGAGACTATTTTTTGGGGGAAATCCCCCCAAAACCCCCTCATCATGGGTTGTGATCCAAACATGGCTGAAACACAATCTATGAATAAGGAAGATCAAGATCCATAACCAACAATCTCCCACTTGGAGACTGATGACAGCAACTCCACTGCTACTATACTTGCTGGACTATGATATGAACCTTGGATCTAGCAAATTTCTCTTCTTCAAATTTATTCTTGAAGGTCAACTGAAACCGATAAGGAACTCAGTTCTCTTTGGTTACCCACCTTTGTTAACATGTCTGCAGGATTCTGGCTAGTGTGTATCTTTTCCATCTTCAATAGTTCATCTTCCAGAACATACTGTATGAAATGGTACTTGAGATGTATATGTTTAGTCTTAGAATGGAAGGAAGAGTTATTTGCAAGATGAATGGTACTCTGGTTGTCACTGTACAACCTATTATTCTCCTGCTTCTTACCCAATTCCTCAATGAACCTCTGTAACTGAATCATCTCTTTACTAGCCTCTATAGCATCAACATACTTTGTTTCTGTTGTTGAAAGTGAAACAACCTTTCGCAACTTAAAAATATAACTTACTATCGTTCCACCTACAGTAAAGACATACCCTATGGTTCTCTTCTTGCTATCTTTATCACCTTCCATATATGCATCAACACATCCCTGTAGAACAATGTCTAAACCTCCAAAACATAATACATGAGTGGTAGTACCTCTCAAATACCTGAGAATCCACTGTATTGCCTTCCAATGTTCTTTACCTGGATTGTTCATATACCTGCTCACAACTCCCACTGCATGTGCAATATTTGGTCTTGTGCACACCATGGCATACATTAAGCTTCCAATCACTGATGAATAGGGAACCCTGGACATGTAATTTATCTCTTCATGTGTCTTGGGACACATCTCCTTACTTAGTTTGAAATGGTTGGCCAAAGGTGTACTAACTGGTTTTTCATTCTGCATTCTAAACCTCTCCAACGCCCTTTGTATGTACTCACCATGAGACAATGTCAATTTGCGATTTTCCATGTCTCTTGTTATTCTCATACCAAGGATTTTATTTACATCACCCAAATCCTTCATCACAAATGAAGTAGATAACTTCCTTTTGAACACATTTATATCCTGCATGTTATACCCTGCAACAAGCATGTTATCCACATACAATAACAAGATAATATATATTCCATTATCTAGCCTCTTGAAATAAACACAATGGTCATAATGACATCTACTATAACTTTGTTCTGTCATAAACCTGTCAAATTTCAAATACCACTGCCTTGGAGCTTGCTTCAGGCCATACATGCTCTTCTTCAACCTGCATACCAAATTCTCCTTCCCTTTGACCTCATATTCCTGTGGTTGCTGCATATAAATCTCTTCCTCCAAATCCCCATGGAGAAAGACTGTTTTTACATCTAACTGTTCAAGATGCAAATATTCTACCGCTACTAGACTTAAAATAGTTCTAATTGAAGTCATTTTAACAATAGGAGAAAATATTTCATCAAAATCTATATATTTCTTCTGTGCAAACCCCTTTACAACAAGTCTAGACTTGTTTCGCTTCTTTTCTCCATCTTATTCCTTCAACCTGTAAACCCATTTATTCTACAATGCTCTTTTACCAGCAGGCAACAGAAACAAATCCCAATTCTGTTTTCTTACTAATGATTCCATCTCCTCATTCATGCCTTGCTCCCACTTCTTTCTAGTTTCCACTTGCATTGATTCTTCATAACATTCTTATTCACCAGAATTGGTCATCAATAAATAATACAATGAAGGAGAGAATCATTCAGGGGGTCTGCTTAACCTGGTAGATATTTTAACACTTGCAGGAATTTGAGGTACATGCTGTTGTTCTTGATTTTCTGGCACCTTTGGAACTTCATTTTCTTTGATTTCATCAAGCACTGTGTACTCTGTGTTTTTCTTTTCTTGTTTCTTTCCCTCCAACTAATATTTATACATGACATTTTCATTGAATACCACATCTCTACTTCTAATGATTTTGTTATTTTCATAATCCCATAAGCGATAACCAAAATTATCAACCCCGTATCCAATAAAGGTACATTTCATGGATTTAGTCTCAAGTTTTGTTCTATTTTCTTTATCAATATGGACAAATGCTTCACAACCAAAAGTTCTCAGAAAAGAGTAGTTTACCTTTTTACCTGTCCATAACTCCTCTGGAATACCACCATCCAAAGCACTTGAAGGCCCTCTGTTTATTAAGTAAAAAATAGTACATCTACCCAAAACTGTAAGGGCAACCCTGCATGCAATCTCATACACCTTGCATGCTCCATGATTGTTCTGTTCATCCTTTATTAAGGAAATGTTGAATAAGTTCATAATGGAAGACTGCAAACCTATAAGTACTCCTATGGTCTTTGGTTGCAAGTTGAGAAAATATGATGAATCCAAAGAAGTGGATCAGAGACTCTATAGATCAATGATTGGCAGTCTACTCTATGCAACAACTTCAAGACCAGATGTTATGTAGGAAGTTGTACAAGTTGCAAGATTTCATGCAGCTCCAAAGGAAACTCATGTTTTAGCAGTGAAACAGATCTTCAAATATCTTAAAGGAATAACAGACTTTGGACTATGGTTTCAGAAAGGAAATGAGTTGGACATGGTCATGTACATAGACATATATTCAACAAGAAGTTTTGATGATAGAAGAAGTACAAGTGGAGCAACTTTCTACTTAGGTGACCACTTAGTGTCCTAGTTGAGTAAGAAGTAATATTCAATATCTTTATCCACAGTAGAAGCATAATATATTGCAACAACAACATGTTGTACTTAGGTTCTCTGGATGAAACAAACTCTTCAAGACATACATGTGAAATATGATGAGCATATTCCGACACTCTATGACAACACTACTACTATAAATATCTCCAAAATCTAGTGATGCATTCCAAGACAAAACATATTCCTATCAAGTTTCACTTTCTACGGGAATAGGTCATAAAAGAACATCAAGTTGGATTATATTGGGACAAAGGAATAGATTGTAGATATCTTCACGAAGCCTCTTCCTAGGGATACATTTGAGTATCTTTGACAGAACTTGGGAGTAATTTTGCTCCAAATTGATTAGCATAATCTTCAGCAGAAAATTAGTTGTGAGAAACACGACAAGAGATCAAGGAGAGAGATATTGTTAGGGAGACTTACCCTTTTCCATTGATGTCAAAGGGGGGTAGAAATATCAGAAACATGATGATAGGGGGGGGAGGCATGATGACAGGGGGAGTATGATGGTTCCATCAATAACAAAGGGGGATATTGTTGAATAAGATTGTCATTGATGTCAAAATCCAAGCATAAGTGTATATAACTCCAAAGAAGTCCCCTTATGGCATAGTGGTTACATGTGGCCCTCACGGGAAGACACTTTGAGTTGTACACAAATAGAGCAAGCCATTAAAGAATTCCTTAAGGTTGCTCCAAAGTAATATTGGTGTAAAGTGTGAAGAGACCCCTAAAATAATGGTCTTGGGTCCCCATGACCAAGATGATTGGTCCATATGACCATGATAAGTAGTCACCAAAGTAATAAGGATTGGTCCACAAGACCATGATGGTGTGAAATATGAAGAAACTCCCAAAATAATGGTGATTTGGTCCACATAACCGCAAAAATAATGGTGTTGATTCCACATGACCCTGAGAGGAGTAAAGAGTTGTCCAATTAAGTATGATGATGAGGAGAAGTCCCAAAGCCCCTTTTGATGAAGATATGAAGTGATCAAGAAGGAAAGTTAAAGACTCATATTGAAATCTTGAAGTGGTCTAGGACCCATTCAAGTACCCCTTAAAATACAGAGATACTAAATTTAAGGATAAGTGAAACATTGGCCCTAAAGCACGTTAAAGGAATCTTGGAGGGTATGCATAGGAGGAGAGACTTCTCATTTTCTCATCAATTCATCTCTCACTCTCTATTACGCAACTCTAAGGAGAAAGTGTGAAGCTTTGTGGACGAGATAGTGTGAAATGTTTGGGAATCATCTTTTGTTCTTTCGTGAATATTGATAAAATTTACATAACTCTCTCATACGGTATTGGAATAAAAAACTTATTGGCTATTTTGAAAGCTTGTTGTAAGGGCTATGTGATGACATGATCTAGAGTTTCTTTTGGTGAAAGGTTTTTTTCTTGCTTCTTCATATTGGAAAAGGCATGGTTCTTGCTTATGGGATTCTCTTGTGATGATACATGTATCTCATGGACTAGGGTCCATGTTATATTGGCTATGGTATGAATCTTAGAGCTTCTCTCTTTGTGAATCTTGTTAAATATCTTACATAGATTATGATGATGATCTTGGTATAGATCATGGTGATGGCATATATCATGATGGTGTTATTGGCATATATTACAGTGATGATCTTGGTATAGATCATGGTGTTGGCATAGAGCATGATGATGTTATTGGCATATATTATGGCGATGATCTTGCATAGATTGTGGTTGCATAGATTATAGTGAACTTGATATGTTATGGTGACTATGGTGATGACCTTGGCATAGATCATGGTGATTATCTTGACATAATTTATGGTGATATTGGAATGGATTAGTGTGATGTCATTGGCATGATCTAGGGTTCCTCTCTTTGAATGACCTAGGGTTTGAAGGTGATAATGATTTTAAAGGTTTGAAGAAGAAAACAAATGAAATCTATTGGTGATTGTTTCTAGGATTTGATTACACTCTTCAGAGGCATATTTATGGTTCTATTTGTTAGGATATTCCTATACTTTATCCTAGTCCCACCAGTATTTTGATCATTTACATTTTCAATCATGCATGCACTTGTAGGGTTTTCATGCATCATTTAGGGTTTGCATGCATTCCAGTCATCAGTCCCAGCACCTAGCCCTCAGTTAGCTAGCCCCCGGATCTTCCTTCCACTCAGTTTCATCCCTCCTAGCCTATCATGCACCCTCCTTTCACCTACTGCATGAGAAGGGTGCCTTTCTCACCTACTAGTCCAGTTTACTTCAGTTATCCACCAATCTTTCCTTGATTTGAGGCCAGACTGACTCCTCACTACTATTATCACTTTGATTGACCTCCGATGAGGCATGACTACCTATTCTAACTCCAGTTAGCTCCTCATGCACCCTCCACTAAGCCTCCTTCATTCAGTTAGTGTCTCCATGTGCCAGTTACATTTAGTTACACCTACCACACTCAGTTAGACTCAGTTTGACTGACGGTTGACAGTTACTTGTGCATTGATTACTCCACCGATGATGAGATAGACTACTAGTTGTGCTCGATGACACTCCAGTGATCTTTTGATCACTCCATGAAGGCTAATACGAATTGCCACCTTTGGCATTCGAATCCTCATGCATTGTACTATTTATTTGTCCATATTGTGATTAATTAATTAGTTTGTGTGAAGTATTTTTGCCTCTATCCGAGTTCTACTGTATTATTATTTTGTTGCTCATTATACTGCATTCACCACTCTTCTTCTATTTTCCTGCTTAATCATAATTATTCTCTTTTGAGGTATACATCATCTCTTAGATCTGCTGTGAGGATTTTCACACGGTATCAGAGCATGTTGAGAGTATTGTTTATCTCCATTCCTGAGAGTCTTTTGCAGGTTATTATCAATATTTTGAGTGCAGCAGTTTCTGCATTTATGCAGTAGCAGCAGTTGCAAATATTCTCTATTTTTTTTGCAGGTCTTCTACAGCTTCAATGAATTCAGAAGAAATCCCTCTTCTTTCTCCATTCAACTATGATGAATGGAAACCAAAAATGATAGCATATTTGAAGAGCCATAATCTCTTTGATTGTTATTTTGAAAGAGAGTTCGAATCCTCTGAAGAGAAGATTGACTGGTTGAATAAAAGTGACATGGCCTTTGGAAGAATGATGCTTGCTTTGCCTGAATACATGTTATTCCAAATCATTGATGATGTTGAAACTCCAATAGAGCTATGGGCCCATCTGGATGAAAGATTCGGCAAACAGAATGAAGGATTTGGTCCAAATCCCTTCAAGAGCAAGCAAAGTGATGCATTCTCCCTCCTTGATGATCTCATTGATCATGAACTAGTATCAAACACATCTCATATTGAAGTTGTCCACAAAGAAGAAGAACTTGCAGATTCTATGCTCATGCTCCAAATTTATTCTCTTTCTATGCTAGTTCACACTCTAGATATTGCATAAGGTCCTAAATCCTCTCTTGCACCAGAGTCTGTTGGTCTGCATCATGATCTATTGAATGTTTCGGAGGTCAAATCAGCTATTGGAGGTAATGCATTCGCTCTCCTCAAGCAATCACCTCTTATTTACTACTATATGATCATTATTCCATGCTTTCAGAAGGTTATTGAAGAATATGGCCATTTCCATTCGCTTGGGATAATTTCTCATGCACATCATGGCTTTGATCTCACCCCTGCTGGTTCAAAGGAGATCTCAAGAAACCATTCCCATCCGCTTGGGATAATTTCTCATGCATCTACTGGTTTTGATCTCACCTCTTCTGTTTCAAAGGAGATCTCAAGAAACCATGATTCAAGCCTTGGATCTGATTTGAATTCCAAGCAATCACCTCTCATTTACTACTGTAAGATCATTCTTTCATGTTCTAAGAAGTTTATTGAAGATAATGGCCATTGCCATTCGCTTGAGAAAATTTCTCATGCACTTACTGGTTTAGATCTCACCTCAAATGGTTCAAAGGAGATCTTAAGCAACCATGATTCAAGTCTTGGATCTGATTTGGATTCCAAGCAATCATTATTATTTGATGGTTCTTTTTGGGATAATCTCACCCATGATGGTTCGAAGGAGAAGACAAAAGACTATCTGCACATTCATAGATTTGATCCTACCTCAGCTGATCCGAATCATAGGTTCAAGGATCATCCTCATACTTTTGGATTTGTTCTCATCACATTCGATCTGAAGAGAAAGTACAAGCACATGCTTTTTGAGCATGATCCACTTCTTCCCAAGAAGAAGATACCTCCAGACATATTACCAAGCATCACACCTACTTGAGTTTGGAGCATTTATTTTTTATGTGTGCCTTACAGTCTGTTTTGAGGGGGGGTATTTTTCGCATGAAATTTTCCCCACTTCCTTGGTTTATTAATTGTTATTATTCATTGTATTGGGTGACCTTTGGTCTTAGTTACCAGGGCCCAGGATGGATTGGGGGGGGGGGGGTTAGGATATTCCTATACTCCATCCTAGTCCCACCAGTATTTTGATCATTTACATTTTCATTCATGTATGCACTTTTAGGGTTTGCATGCATTCCAGTCATCAGTCCCAGCACTTAGCCCTCAGTTAGCTAGCCCCCAGAGCTTCCTTCCACTTAGTTTCAGCCCTTCTAGCCTGTCATGCGCCCTCCTTTCACCTACTGCATGAGAAGGGATCCTTTCTCACCTACCAGTCCAGTTTACTTCAGTTATCCACCAATATTTCCTTGATTTGAGGCCAGACTGACTCCTCACTGTTGTTATCACTCCGATTGACCTCTGATGAGACATGACTACCTGTTCTGACTCCAGTTAGCTCCTCATGCGCCCTCCACTGAGCCTCCTTCATTCAGTTAGTGTCTCCATGTTTCAGTTACATTCAGTTACACCTACCACACTCAGTTAGACTCAGTTTGACTGACGGTTGACAGTTACTTGTGCATTGATGACTCCACCGATGATGAGATAGACTACTAGTTGTGCTCCGATGACACTCCAGTGATCTTTTGATCACTCCATGAAGGCTAATTCAAATTTCCACCTTGGGCATTCGAATCCTCATGCATTGTACTATTTATTTGTCCATATTGTGATTAATTAATTAGTGTGTGTGAAGTATTTTTGCTTCTATCTGAGTTCTACTGTATTATTATTCTGTTGCTCATTATACTACATTGACCACTCTTCTTCTATTTTCCTGCTTAATCATAATTATTCTCTTGTGAGGTATACATCATCTCTTAGATCTGCTATGAGGATTTTCACACTATTTAATAATTTTTTGTATAGGTTGTGATTGCGCTAGTGATACTGACAATAATACAGGTAGGAGTTGACAGAGACAATGATACATGTACAAGGACATAGCGACAGTGACATGAACAGGGACACATAGACAATGCCAGAGATAGGTTGGCATTCTTATTCATATCACGGTGGCAAGACGGGGCAAGGACAAGACATCAAAGTATCCTTCAAGTTGGTGCTTGAAAGGTGTTAGTTGGTGCTCACAAAGGGGGTTGGTGCTAGAGAAATTAGGGGGTTGGTGCCTCCATCCTGTCAGTGTTGGTAAATCAAGGAGTTGGAGCTTCCTTTAGGTTGGAGTCTATAAATCAAGGGGTTGGTGCCTCCTTGCAATTGGTGCTGGAGAATCTTGGAAGTTGGTGCTTCCTATGAATGCAATTTTATTATTATATAAGAAAATTATTCTGTGATTTTCTCTTCTTTTGGTTTCCACGTAAAAATATCTTGTCCACTACATATGATTTTATGTGATTGTTTTATGTGATGATGATTGGCTTTGTAAATGGTTAATGTTACATGTCCTATTTTGAAGTTTGAAATGATAAAAAGTGCTCAATACTTATTCACCCCCCTCTCAATATTGGAGAATATCCAACAAATATAACTTGTTAAAATTATGTTTTGTTCGATTTCATACTACTTTATGGATTTTTGTTGATCTATGATTTTCCTGATGATGTTTAAAAAATAAAAGAGGTTAAATATTTTTACAAGATATTTAATCTTATTTTTAAAAGATATCTCATATTGAAATTTTGATGCAGATGGAGTCAAGGATGATGATGACACCATCAATTCAAGGCAGGGAGAATGTCATGGACCAATTTCCCGTGTGATAATTTATAAATAAAAGAAAAATATATATGGGAAAAAAAGTTTAAAAGTGAAATTATTTTTGTAATTTTGTAAAATAGTGAAGGGCAACGAGAAATGTTGTTACTTTCCATTATGCAACCTTTCAATTCCTATTTATTCGGAAGGGGGGCTAAAGTTTAGGGCATGGAGGAAGGAAATATCGAGAGAATTCTGTGACAAGAGGAAAGTGTCCTTGACTAGGGCTATACTTGGATGGATACCATTTAGTCAATGATCCAGTATAAAAGGCTCTTGTCTGATAAGACATTACATAATTCTTCCGTGGGGATCCTTCTGGGGTTATAGACACGCCATGAACTAGATAAGTTCTATAGCTTGTACTATTGTTTTGATGGATGAATAAAATATTTTATTTTCAAGTAAATGTACTAAGTCGTGTATATGCATATTAATACAAATAACCATTTTATAAATTTTTGTATGTTATTCTCTTTTATTTATTATCAATCGAGTAAATATAAATAAATAAGAATCAATTAGATTTCAAGTCATATAAAAAAATATCCATCATAGAATCTTTGAGTTATTCACTAGATGGAAAAACACTAGGGATGTGTCTCACAAATGGGTGATTGTATAGTGAGGTAACCCCCCACCTAACCATTAACAATGAGACTTCTACCATTACTTTGAATTTTCTAGCTCCTCTTGGACATGGTATTCTAGGACAAGTCTTCATTTGATTCGTTGGACTTATTGCTTGTACTTCTTTTGTATTTGAGACCTTGGCCTATTGTCTTTTATTTTTAAGGCCTTTTTCCAAGGGAAATTTTTCTTGCCTTGATCCTTTCTTTGAATTTTAATTTTTATATTCAATGGTATTCAACTATGATGTTGACCTTTTTTAGGTACAAGGAGTCTTTGACCAGGAGCTTTTTCACATGTCCTCATTTATTTTTGGGCAAAAGGGATGAAGGAATTTCATGCCAACAGTCTAGGAGGATCATTACTCCATGACAACTCTATTTGCTTACTGAGGTCAGTGCTAGGGGAAGGGGCGCCCTAGGGACTGTGTAGTAGTGAAGGGGACCTTACCTAGGCTAAGAGTGGAGGTGGTGGGGGTGCTTGAGCCATATGAAATCATTGGGACAAGCCAACAGCTCTGTAGAGGAGCTTATTGATTGGAAAATCCTCGCATGCCTTCCCCATTTGCTTGATAGAGTTAACTGTGTGGTGAATGCCTTGAGTGACTGTGAACCAATGCTATGAGTGATCCTGAGTAATCTTAGTGGATACATAGCCCCAGCTCGGGGTGATCTCTGATTGCTGAAATAATAGAGGCTGGGTAGAGATCTATGGTTGGGATGGAACGTTGCAGTCCATAAGCCAGTTTCTTGGTGGTTTCCAATTAAAACATAAGTGCCCTTGTGGTGTTTGAATAAGGATGTTTCATGTGTTTATGGTTATGCTTATTATATTTCAGTTATTGATTGAATGAATTATATGGAAATGGAGCAATAGGAAGCTATGTATGAGCAGGACTATATACTTATTCCTTGTATCTAAACCTATGTTTAAGTTGTTGTGGTGCCATGATGAATGTTGGATGCATGTTAGAAGTGTGTGTTATATGTCAAATGTATGATTTGGTTCAGATGGTTAATATGGTTGAATGCCCAAGTATTATTTTTTGATGTTGTTGGGCATGTCATTGCTTTACTCCTGCACTTTGCATCTTCTTATTATGTTGGTATTCATATACATTCATGCTTGAGAAATAATACTAAATACCTGTATGTCATTCCTCAATCTGTTTAAGAGGAATATACTGGGTATGATTCCTTTCTAAGGGTGGATTTGGCTTCAATCCCCTTGTGGTCATTGATGCATGGACCTTCCTACATGATTTATTGAGCATGCTTCTATCTATTTCCTTTTATATTTATGTTGTATTTACACATGTTACCCTTGATGAATAGGACTAAGTTCAAGGCTAAGAGGTGCAATCTATTCCAGTCGGGACTGTGATCAAGAATAATAGGAAACCCTATGGATCAGATGAATGAGGGAAGACTTAACAGACTTGGAATAGATTTTATTGCAGAAAAGTAAAGGCACTTAGGAGAAATTATAGACCAAAGTCTCAGTCGGAAAAAATGACAACGTTAGAGACCTCGTTTGGGCAGGGGATTACACCAGTGGATGGAGCTCTCCAAGATATTTCCAATGGTACAAACCTTGCCTCATTTGGACCAAGGATGAGGAAGTTATTCCCTTCGGAAGCTGCAGGAGTAGAGGAGGTGCTTCCGCAGTTCCGCATCCGCAATGCGGATTGTGGAAGGGCATTTTTATCGGAACGTCTGTTTGGGATTCCACAATTGTGGAATTGCGGATTGCGAAAGGACATTTTTCCAAAGCCATAAATTTGGACTTTCACATTCCCACATGCGCAATGCAGATTGTGGATTGCGGAAGGGAAAGTTTTCTGGAAGGTTGGAGTTGGATGTCCACAAATTCCAAGTTTCGCAATGCGGACTGCGGGTTGCAGAAAGGCAGTGTGCAAAGTAATGAGACTTCCGCAATTCTGAATTTTGCAATGCGGATTGTGGATTGCATAAGGGTGTGGAGAAATAAGTTCAACGATCCGTCTTCCGAATCCCGCAATGCAGATTGCGGAGTGTGGAAGGACAGATTGTGGATCCAAGAAACTTGCGGATTGTGGATCCGAGAATAGTTGTAGAAGGATGGTTGCGGATTACAGATCCAAGAGGCTTGTGGATTATGGATCCGAGAATAGTTGCAAAAGGATGGTTGTGGATTGCGGATCCGAGAATAGTTGCGGAAGGATGGTTGCAGATTGTGGATCCCAGAGACTTGTGTAATGCGGATCCGAGAATAGTTGTGGAAGGATGGTTGCGGATTACGGATCCGAGAATAGTTGTAGAAGGATGGTTGTTGATTGTAGATCCGAGAGACTTGCGGATAGCGGATCCGAGAATAGTTGCGGAAGGATGGTTGCGGATTGTATATCCGAGAGACTTGCGGATCGCAATTGCGGAATGCGGATTGTGGATTGCAATTGCAAAATGCGGATTGTGGATCGCAATTGCATAATGCAGACTGCGGATCGCAATGGTGGATTGCGGATCCGAGCTTATTGCGGTTGTGTGTAGTTTTGGAAGTAAAGAAAAATAATAAAAAAAGTAATGAAAATATCTTATGGTGTAAATGTTGTAAATGTGCATGCATAAGTGTGGGTGCACATGTTGGGATGCATTATGTGAATGCATGGTTGTGATGTATGTTCATTGCAATTAGATAATAGATGAAATGATGAATTAGTGGTGATTTTGAGATCATTTCATGAGCGACTGTGAATGCAGGAAGACCATGTGTGATGGCCTGTAGAATCCAAACTTCATGGGAGGGATCCCATGCTTTGGAAATGGGTTTCAGGGGAAAAAACATTGTAAATTTCGATAATGTCTCAGTTGAACTACATGTGATAAACCATGTGACTGAGATGGTAAAGATTATGTCAGTAAGACATAGGTGGGTTATGGAACATAAGAAGGAGTTGGGATGAAAAACCGAGGGACTATCAACTCAGAGAAGGGAGCCCCCATTCCTCGCAAGTGAAGAGAAAATACATCTGCAAAATGGATAAGTGTTTCGTAAACCCTATCTGAGATGTATACATGTTTAGCTACTAGATTTAATACGTAGAGCATGTTTTATTTTATTTAAATTATTTTAGACTGCATGAAGTGTGACTAAGGCCTACATGGATCACGACAGAAAGGGATGCATACCTTTCTGGTGCTGGGTTATGATAGGGTTGTCAATATTGACTACACCCTAAGGGAATGGACGCATTCCCAGTGTTTCAACGATTGATAGAGAATATTATGAAACATAGTTACAGTTTAAGAGCAGCAATACTGATGAGCTTGTGTATCCCTCTTGTGTTGGAAGCTTGAACAAATGCAATTTGGTGCTACACATTAAAGAAGCAAGGTGAAAAGGGTGTTGTGAGGGTTTGTGGGTAAGGGCTGCTATGTGCATGAAGGCTTGTGGCATGTGTGAAAGGCTGATGCATTCCTATGTCTATGTAGTAGAGCCTTGACCTGGAATGGTCGTGGTGCAGTTTCCTTAAATGCCTGATAAACTAGTCGGTGTACTGGATTCGAATTAACTACTTTATGTTGTGGAGCAGTGTGTGTGCTGGCCAAACATTCCTTAAAATCCTGATAAACCAGCCGGTGTACTGGCTTGGCATTAACCACTTGATGTTGTGGAGTAGCGTGTGTGCTGGACAAACATTCCTTAAATGCCTAATAAACCAGTCGGTGTACTGGCTTGGAATTAACTACTTGATGTTGTGGAACAACGTGTGTTCCAACCAAACATCCAAGTCCGCAGGCGATCCCCAAGGCTTGTAAAGTAAATCAAGACCCTGTGGACCAGAGAGGAAATGTCCAATACATAAGTGTTCAATTTCATTCATTTCTTTTTCTTGAATGATGAAGATTTCATGTATAAGTCTTCTAACAGCTAAGCTGATACACTATTGTTTATTTGTTGAAAACCTTGGCCATTGCAGGAAGCAGGGAGCCTTGAGGGAATCCCAAGGATGCGTGGGGACATGTGACTGGCCTAGAAGAGCTCAGCATGAGCAGAAATGAATGATGGTGCTAGTGGACTTGTGTGGGTCCTAGGAGCCAAATGTTCTGTGGGAAATCATGGGAAAGAGTTCCCTGGATGAGAGGCCTAAGACAGACCTTAGACACTAAGTGTCATAGCCAAGGGAGGGAAATTCAAGCATTCATGTTGAACTGAAAGAGGCTAAGAGCATGAAAACCACAGTGGTTGTGTGGTTCTGGATTGGAACAAGACTAAGAGGAGAAAACTCTTACTGCTCTCTCTTTCTTTTTTATCGACGCATTTATAAAACAAAGAATTGTTTGATGCATGTTATAAATGGAAATGATTGTGTTAATTGCTTGAAATAGGTGTGAATGCTGAAACAGTGAATTTCCTGTGAAAGGATGAACATGAACGGGTTCATGTATATGTTGGGAAAGCATGAAAAGTGTGAAAGTCTCATGGATGAAGCATGAGATTCCATGTCAATTGGGAATTTAATTGACTAGTTTTAATTTTATGTTATGTTTTCCTAACAAAATTACAATGATGTATTTCAGAGGTGAGAAATTGAAGTTAATTTGTTGCAGCTGTTACAAAGCAAGTGCTGCTTGTGAGCAAAGTGAGAGCCAATTGTGCTCATTGACCAATGGAAACAGACCATAGGTTGTTGGATTTGGATAAAAATATTCTTCAAACAATTTCCAAGACCCAAGAAAATCTTGGAGAAATGCTCAAGCTACAAGAGCAACAGAATGAGATGAACCACAAGGCCTTGCAGGACACTATTTGTCTACAAAGGCAGATGGGGCGCATTCTGGAGCACACCAGCAATGGGAAGGAAAGTGGATCAATGAAGAAACATTCATCCAATCATCCCAATAAGAAACGTCCCAGGCATGAAGGCTCCCAGGAAAGTGAACAGGTAAGAATAAATCAGCCATTGAAATGTTGGAAATGTGGAGGAGAGCATTGCCTCCGCAACTGCCCAACAAGAAACAACACGAAAGCTAGCAACCATGAAGATTTCAGGCTTGTAGATTAGTTGGGAAGCAAGGAAAAAGAAGGGATTACTGTGGATCAATGCCCACCTGCATAGATGGAAAATAAAATCCAGCTGAAGCAGTTTGTGGAAGACAAAGGACTTGGTCCTGAAAGTTCCAAGTAAAGGATGCAATGCAGGGGCAGACCTGCAACATTTTTGCAATTTTGGGACATGTATAAATTGTAAATGTAATCCTAAGTATTGGAACACCGAGGACGGTGTTATTTTAAGGGAGGGGGAGTTGTAATACCCATATATTGACCCTTATGGTTATTGGCCTCAATATAAATATTGTATGCAATGTGTGTCACCCTAATGTGGAGCTCAAGGCCAAGGCCCCACTAGTGGATGTTCAGGTTTTAGTTGCATAAACAAGTATTTGGCAGTTTCACTATCCATGAGTTGTTAAGCCATGAGGTATATTGTAAATGATGTAAGTAACACTATTAAATAAAATGCTAAGGGATGACTATGGCTGCAACGAAATGAGGGGGGGACTATGTATCCACTAGGGAGTGGTGAGGGGGTGTGGATGGAACCCTGCGTCACCATTTATCACCTATAGAACCCCTCTGAACTGTCCTAAGCATCCTTGAATGTTGTTGTAAGGAAGGGGGTGAAGGACGTCGTGCAGGAGGTCGTGGAGTATGGGAAACCCATGAAAGGGACGGATGGCAAGGTATGGAGCGTTGTTTCCTTGACCCGCATGTGATTCCACCTCCTGGCAGTTCATATTCCCCATTCCCAAACCGTAGTGAGGGGGGGGAGCTGCAGTCAAGCAGGAACACAATGGCATGAGAACCAAGCGTGAAAAAGGGTAAAGATCGCAATTCTTTGGGGGGTTGCGCTCTGGAGAGATAGGGATGCATAGAAACCCTGCATGGAGACAATGTTGGAGAAGAGCGCCATGAACCCGAGTACTGAGGGGAATGGCAGATCATGGGATGCTCAAAAATCGTGAGGAAGAAACCCTGTGTTGGCGGCCGAGAACCCAGCTGCGAAATAGAGTTGTTTGGCCAGATAAAGTGGGGGGGAGAAAACCTAAGTGAGAAGGAGCCAAGGGTTTTAAATGGCATGCTAGAGCCTGAGAGGGCTTATGTACCTTGATTTAGAATCCAAGACCAGCCACACTTACCCAGGTCAGTTCCAGGGGAAGGGGTTCCCTAGGGACTATGCAGCAGTGAAGGGGACCTTACCTAGGATGAGAGTGGAGGTGGTGGGGGTGCTTGAGCCGTCTGAAATCATTGGGGCAAGCCCACAGCTCTGTAGAGGAGCTTATTGATTGGAAAACCCTCACCTATCTTCCCCATTTGCTTGATAGAGTTAACTGTGTGTTGAATTCCTTAAGTCACTGTGAAACAATGTTGTGAGTGAGCTTGAGTGATGCTCCTTAGTGGATACATAGCCCCAACTAAGGGGTGATCTCTGGTTGCTGAAATAATAGAGGTTGGGAAAAGACCTATGGTTGGGATGGAACATTGCAGTCCATAAGCCAATTTCTTGGTGGTTTCCAATTAAAAAATAAGTGCCCTTGTGGTGTTTGAATAAGGATGTTTCATGTGTTTATGGTTATGATTATTATATTTCAGTTATTGATTGAATGAATTATATGGAAATGGAGCAATAAGAAGCTATGTATGAGAAGGACTATATACTTATGCCTTGTATCTAAACCTGTGCTTAAGTTGTTGTGGTGCCATGATGAATGTTGGATGCATGTTAGAAGTGTGTGTTATATGTCAAATGTATGATTTGGTTCAGATGTTTAATAGGGATGAATGCCCAATTATTATGTTTTGATGTTAGTAGGCATGTCATTGCTTTAATCCTGCACTTTGCATCTTCTTATTATGCTGGTATTCATATACATTCATGCTTGAGAAATAAGACTAAATACCTGTATGTCATTCCTCAATCTGTTTAAGAGAAATATACTAGGTATAATTCCTTTCTAAGGGTGAATAAGGCTTCAGTCTCCTTGTGGTTATTGATGCATGGACTTTCCTACATGAGTTATTGAGCAAGCTTCTGTATATTGCCTTTTTATACTTATGTTGTACTTACACATGTTACCCTTGATGAATAGGACTAAGTTCAAGGCTAAGAGGTGCAATCTATTCCAGTCAGGACTGTGATCAGGAAGAATAGGAACCCCTGTGGATCAAATGAAGGAGGGAAGACTTAATAGAGTTGGAACATAGTTTATTGCAGAAAAGTAAAGGCACTTAGGAGAAATTATAGACCAAAGTATCCGTTGGGAAAAATGACAAGGTTAGAGACCTCATTTGGGAAGGAGATTACACTAGTGGATGGAGCTCTCCAAGAACTTTCCAACGATACCAACCTTGCCTCATTTGGACTCGGGATGAGGAAGTTATGCCCTTCGGAAGCTACAAGAGCACAGGAGGTGCTTCCGCAGTTCCGCATGCGCAATGCGGATTGTGGATCGCGGAAGGGCATTTTTATCAGAACATCCATTTGGGCTTCCGCAATTCTAAGTTCCGCAATTGCGGAATTGCGAATTGCAGAAGGGCATTTTTTGAGAGCCATAAATATGGACTTCCGCATTTCCGCATCCATAATGCGGATTGCCGATTGCGGAAGGGGAAGTTTTCCGGAAGGTTGGAGTTGGATGTCTACAAATTTCGAGTTTTGCAATGCGGACTGCGGGTTGTGGAAAGGCAGTGTGCAGAGTAATGAGACTTCCGCAATTCCGAGTTCCGCAATGCGGATTGCAGAAGGGTGTGGAGAGATAAGTTCAACAATCCGTCTTTTGAATCCCGCAATGCGAATTGCGAATTGCGGATTGTGGATCCGAGAGACTTGCGGATTGTGGATACTTCAACAAAATAAGATATATACTAATCTATCTAAATGTTCTTTTGCTCAAAGACCAATCTCTTATCTTTGTTTTATTATTGATGCACATAGAGTTAGGGGATCCTACTAAGGTCAAAGCTCTCTTCAATTGGCCTATGCATTCCACTCTTACTATATTAGTGTTTTTTTGGCCTTGTGAACTTCTATTGTAATTTCATCCCTTGATTTTTCTAAATTGTCTTTCCCTTGCATCAATTGACAAAGGACAATGCTTATTTTTAGTGGACATAGTATCATTATCATGCTTTCTATTACCACCTCAGTCGCACTTAGCTAGATTTTTAGTTCAATAGCCGAAGAATGAACAAGTCAGTTGTTCAATTCTTAAAAGTTCAGAAGTCAAGAAGTTCATGCAAGCCAATTTTGGCCCTATTTTTAATTGTTTACATGTCCATACCTCTGCGGGGGAATTGTAATAAGTGATGTAGCATGATGGCTTATGTAAAAGTCTTGGATTTCCTAGGACTTAGGCATCAATATGTTACTCCAGAGTGTTCTCTTCCTTGATAATTGTTTGTTGCTTTTCAATAACTTATAATTTTTGAGTTTTTTCACTCAAACCTCCAAAGCTGAAGTAATTGTCTTGGTGGTTACGCCTTAAGAGGTTATTGCACCGAGTGAAACGAGGTGCTCTACAGCCCAATATGGGGGAGATGTTGTAACGTGATATAACATTTGTAACAAAATAATTAAAAAAATTCATGTCGGCTCATAAAATAAAAAATTATGGAAAGTACTTAAAAAAAAATCCATGTTGGTTCATAAAATAAAATATTATGAAAAGTAATTAAAAAATAGATGTTCATTTATAAAATAAAAACTTAAAACTTAAACTCGGATCTATCAATCAGGAGAGATCAAATTTCTTGAGTTTAAATTTTAAAAAAGAAATACACCTCAAGAAATTGGATCCCTCTCGATGCTTGATAGATATGGGTTTAAGATGGATCTATGTTGGTTTTATAACCCAAAGCACCCACTTAACCCCTAAACCCACTTTTGAGAGAAAATTAATTAGTATTTATCACTAAAATTGATTTTCTCTCAAAAAATGAAAAAAAAAGACATAATATTTGGGAAAAAATTAGCATCCCATGATTCAGAGAACATATATGACATGTTTCAATCATTCAAAGTGGTGACAAAAGTTTGGTAAGGAAAAGTCGAGCGGAAGAGATCTAATTTGGCTGATTGATTTGGTTGATGGGATCCCCTTTTAGATGTGGCGCATTACACAAGGAAGAGAGGGCACATCCTCTTAAGCACATGTGGGGAATTAGAGAGGGGCGTGTCTCTTGAGTGAGATGCGACACATGCCACTCCCCCTCTCTCCTAAATCATATCCCTCAACTCCAATTCGCCCTCACCAAAAAATTAACACTTGTCAAAGAGGATCTCCTTGGGAAATGCACCCCCCTTCTCTTCATTTGGCTATTTAAGCAAACACTCTCTTCTCTTTTTCTCATGGTTAGAGCACCGAAAGCCTCCTCAAGATTTGTACTTGTAATCTGCAATATTTGTTGGAATAAAAGGCTTTGGAGGCAAACCTGTGGTGTATGGCTCAATGTGTGTGGATGAACATTGCTTTGCTTATGAGGTAACTTGTTTTGCTGGTTATTGTCTTTGTGTATTTTTGGTTAGTTGTGGGTCTACAAAGGAATCTATCCCCTAGTAGGGTAAGAGATTATTCTAGTTTGATTTATGCTCTTACTACTTGCTTGTTGTAGATCTCTTAGAGATGCATGTATTTTTGGATTAATTGCATGCTTTCCAAGTTTCTGCTTCCGGTATCACCCTTGTTTAACCATTTCTTTGTGAAACAATGCTTAAGTAGCTGCAGGTGCCTATATTGAAGAAAGGGTTGAGAGAGTAAGCATCCTCCTCATATTCAAACACTTATGAAGAAGCATAGTCTCTCCACTCTCCACCAATAGACTCCATGGCCTAGAAGTTTCCAAGCTTGCAGTTTCTTTCTTTCTAGCTTTCTTTCATTTAAAATTAAAAAAATCTTTCAATTACTTTTTTGCATACTAGTTTTGTATTAGTTCGTCATTTAATATCTAAAACTAATCGTTCTAGTTTATGTTTTCAAGGTTGAATCTAAATTATCAAATCGTTACATCTTTCCAAAGTAGATCTAACCATTGAATCTAGTCTTTAATTGTCACAAAGAGTAAATTTGTTGAGTATAAAGGCTAAGATTTTTTATGCTTCTAAAGGTTTTATCCAACATTTTAGTGCTTTGCAGATGGCTGGTTTTTACTTTTTAATAAACATGTAAGAGGAAATACTGTCGAAAATCCAAAGATTTAGGCCATTTGAGACCCCAAGAGCACCCAACCTTCCTCGGTATCAAATCTGTAAAACTTGTAAGCCTTTGGATCTTTATTTATCAAGGACCAAAGGCATCCACCCATAAATTGTAAAATTAATAATAAAAGCGAGAGGGCTACCCAACGCCCACACCCCATCCCCCTTAGGGATCTGCGTCATTTTCATGGCGTGCAGTTTTTCTTCCTTTTTGCTTTTGTGTTGTTTGGATTTACTAACCTATCGATTATTTTCAATTTCTTAGATTAAAATAGTTAATTTCCATTCTTTCATTTTTGTAATAAAGAGTAACAAACCTGGGCTTTATCCCTCATATGCTCTTGTCCATCGCAGGCTTCCTGGTCTATGGAACAATTAGAAAAGGGATACTAGTGGCTAGTTTAATAGGAAAATCCACTTAAAATTTTATTTTCATAGTAAGGGGTTCGCACTAAACAATACCAAGGAGTTGGGGGGTTACTATAAGCAGACTTTATGTCTCGCCCTTTTGGACACCTGGTATAGTTGCTTTGCACTTACTAGTGAAGATAAGAGGCTAAGTGGACCAAACAGGGATTAACCCACCTTAATCCATTCATCCGTGATAATTAAAATTGCCAAGAAGCATTGCACAACATTTCCCATTAGAAACAATTAATTAACTTACTATGCCATTGGTCTACTTTACAATCATATTTGCTTAAACCAATTATGTGTCATGGATTAAACTGTGTCATATGCTGCTATCTTTAAATTTGTGGTTGTTGCTTTCTTGTTCATGTTTCTTTTCAAAACTACTAGATTTCTTTTCCGTTGTAGCATAAACCTTAGTTTGTTTTATTAGGGACCACCCCCCTTGGATTCACTAGGAGTTGGCCTAGATAGAGGAGTTGAGTATTGAGTGATAGTATCTCAACTCGTGACTTGCCCCTAAGGACGCACCCAGTGGCTTGAATATTTCTTCCACATTACCCGAGGTGCATATCAGGCGACAACACTTTCAATACCTTGAAAGAAAAGTTATGTTTTGCTCATGTACTTGTATTTCCAATCTCTCAAAACCTTTTGAAATTGAGACTAATGCTTCACAACTTGCACTTGGAGTGGTTTTGATGCAAAATAGTCATCCAATGGCTATCATTGAGAAACATTTTCAAAAACCAAAAGAAACTACTCATGATAAAGAGTTTTATGCATTGATTCGGGCTACCAAACAATGGAGACACTAGCAAATGGACAAAAAAATCGTTGTGCATACTAATCATTTAATTTTATAGTTTCTTTAATCCCAAAACAAAATTGAAGAAGTCAAGAATATGAAATAGGTATGCTATTTGTAATGATCTCATTTGATTATCAAGTACAAAAGGGAAACACAAATACAGTGATAGATTGTTTGAGTTGGCCTCCTTCAATTCATGCCTTGACCATTGTCACAACTTCATATTTGGGATTTCAAAATTGGGCTTCATATTATCTAGAGGATTCAGATTTTGGACAAGTTTACAATAGTCTCCAATGCCCAGCATCTTCAAAATTAGTTCATTTCCAATATTTTCATATCGATGAAGGATTAATGTACAAGTTTGATAAGTTGTGTGTACTTTGTTATCATCACTCTTCTCTTTTCAAAGAGACACATTCTACTCTCTATGTTGGTCACTTTGGCAAGCTAAATACTCTTCACAATCTACAATGTTTCTTCTATTCACCTCAACATGCAACAAGACATTCTTCATTTTTTGAGGCATGCTACAATTTATTGTCGATCCAAACTGGCTTATACAAATTTAGGTTTGAGTTCCCATTACCCACTCCTACCCATCCTTGGGAGATAATTTCCATGGCCCTAGTAAATGGCTTTTTGATGATTGTTCAACGCCATGATTGCATTGTTTTGGTTGTTGACCAATTTAGTAAAATGGCTAAGTTCACTCCTCGTCATAAAACCAATTCTGCTAGCGGCATAGTCCAACTATTATTTGATTCTATTTGGCATTCATTTGGTCTCCCAACCAATATTGTGTCTGATCATGACTCACGTTTTGTGGACCATTTTTGTTGGTCCCTTTGAAAAATATCAAGAACTTCTCTTAATTATTCAATTGCCTTTTTTCCACACACTAATGATCAAACCAAAGTGATTAATTGTACCTTAGTCCAAATTCTTCGAATTTATCATCACACTTCTCTAACCAAGTGGGATTTGAGTCATACCCATATTGAGCATGCATATAATTGAGTAGTTCACTCCCCACGCCATTTTCCCTATGAGTTGCCCTTATCTTTTCCTTTTCCAACTACAACACATCTTCAAAAGGAGCAAGATAGGACAAAGTTTTGTTCAACACTTGCAACATCTCCAAAGTTAAAGTTGTCTAGATTCTTCAAAAGACACAAGAACAATAGAATCAACTCATGGATCGTTGTTTTGCATATATTTAGTATGACCCCTACTCCATCCAAGAGGTGTTTGAGAATGTTTTTCACTTTGATATTCCACCTCTATTGGAAATCCATGATGTTGTCAATGTTGATTTGCTCAAACCATATCATGAGTCAACATTGGAGACATGTCCTAACCAATGACCCTACATATATTGTCTAGACTTTCAACTCCTGCTTGTTGTAGATCAAGTTTTCAACATAGACTCACCAGGGTCATCAAGGAACCATAAATTCCTACCTTGTGTTAATGTATTTGTAACTTCGGAAGATACTCACTTGTATATATTATATCGTATTCATATGTTATTCAACTTCCAACGGAGAGGTTTTATTCCTCCGATCGGGAAAGTTATTATTGTATTTGAAAGGGTTATTAGACTCCCCTAAAGGAATCGGCCCTGAGTTAAGTTGTAGGGGGTTATTAGACTCTCCTAGGAGAAGTCGGCCCAGTTAAAGTAAAAGTAAAGTATAGATAGAGAGCGTGCTCCTCTCTATTTACACATTCACTCACTCACTCATTTGCGCATTAGTGAGAGAGAGGAGTTTGCACAAGTGAAGAAGAGAGAAGTTGTTGGAGACCATTTCTATATTTTGGGGTTTTGTATTATTGTTCATTCTATCTTTGAGGAAGTTGCGGGGTTTTCTACTTTATGGTTTCCTCGATGAAACTCTTTGTGTCTCGTCTCTTGTGTTTGATTTGTTGTGCGTGCTATTCTCTCAGATAAGATCCTAGATCATATTGAATTAAATAGTGAAAAATCTAACATGGTATCAGAGCTAACCTGAGAAGAAGACACTGTGCAGCTGCAGAAGCTAGGGATTCTTAATTTTTGGGGTTTCTCTATACAAATCATCAGCAAAAGGAGACTAGGCTAACTCACCTAAGGAAGGCACATCTTTCTGTCGAAGCAGAATTGGATTCTAAGCATTTTCACTTCACTGTTTGGCCTATCACTGCTGCGGGAAATTAGGGCTTTTCACAGAAGAAGAATTTTGGAATGCAATCAGCATAGGATTGTTCTCCTCCTCAAAATTGAAGTTTTTGGTTGGGTAGAACCCCGTGATAAGTCAAGCCGTAATTTGACATTGGACCAGAAAAACCAGAAAACCAGAAAAAAGCCAGAAACTGTAGATCCGAAATTTGCAAGTCAATTATCAAGGGTGAATTTTTGGAATCTTCAGAAACCAAGTGCACCAGCATACTCGCCTCATCCAGGAGAATCTTCATGTCAAAGCATAATTCAATTCTGAGAATTTTCATTTTTCGGCCCATCACTACTGCCGGAGGAAAACTAGGGCGTCAAATATTGTGGGTTTTTGTTCACTGATTTGTGGAAGTGAGTACATTAGACAACTCTCCTTGAGGAGGCACACCTATCTGTCCAACCAAAAGTTCCAAATTCCAACTTTGGAAAATTAGGGTTTCTCTAACAAACCCTAGGCCAGCCAGCTCCAGATCCAGTTTCAACAAATCAAGTGGTAAGACCTACAGCCTTTCTATTTCCATTTGAGTTTCTCATTAAAGATGTCTCACCACACCAAGCTTGAGGATAAGCTTGAAGGAGCTGATAACTTCCGAGCATGGAAGTATAGGATTGGGCTTCTCCTAGAAGAGAATGAATTGGACACCTATGTGAATGAAGAGGTTCCAGTTCTAGATGGAGATGAGGATAAGGCCTTACATAAGAAGAACTTGGTCAAGGCCAAGAGGATTATTACAGATTCTATCAAGGACTATCTCATACCACATGTGTCATCTCTAAAGACACCCAAGGAGATGTTTGATTCCTTGACCAAGCTATTTGAAGGAAAGAATATAAATCAAAAGATGAGATTGAGGAACCAATTGAAAAATGTCAAGATACAAAATGCAGAGACCATGCAGTCCTACTTTACAAGGGTCTCCCAGATAAAAGAACAACTTGAAGTTGTGGGATAAGACATAGAGAATGGATAAATAGTGATGACCACCTTGAATGGTCTTCCTAGGTCATGGGATTCATTTATTCAAGGAATCTATGCAAAAAGAAAGTTGATCACCTTCAGTAGGTTGTGGGAGGAGTGCTCACAGGAAGAAGCTCAAATTGTAGCTCAAGAAGAAAAGATGGGTAATGAAGACCAAGCTCTCACAACACATACCAAGAAGAACAACAACAAGAGGGACCATCTTCATCACAAGAAGGGTAAACAACACCACCAGAATCAGAGGGAGAACCTTGGAGGATCCAGGAGAGATCTTTCTCACATTCGATGTTATACTTGTGATGAGAAGGGGCACTATTCCAGAGATTGTCCCAGGAACAAAAGCAGCTCCCACAAGAAGAACAACAACAAGAAAAGACATCATGCTCACATTGCAAGGATGATGAACCTCCAAGGAAGAGAACTAAAGAAGACAGTGAAGATTCTTCAAGTGATGAAGAATATGTATTATAATGAAGGCAACCAGCTACAAGGGTTTATTTAGAAGGTTCCACCTCATAAGGTGAAGCTAGAGATAACTTTCAGTATTACATGAAAGGAGTAGAAGAAACTACTGCAGAGTCAGACTCCGGAAAACAAATAAAGATCAATAATCTATGAAAGAACCTCTCATCCATTTTCCACATTGGTTAAGGTGCACACTATCAGACTCTTCAGTAATTCTTGCAAGGAAGTAAAGATCAAGAGGGAGCACACTCCAGTAGTTCCTGCAAGGAAGCAAAGATTGAGAGGGAGTCCACCCAACAACCAAACAAAGATAAATATTTGAATTGTCATTTCTTATATATATGATTACTTAAATGATGTTGTTCAGTCATGTACATACTTATGTTCCTAGATTTAGGATGTATATTATGCATATTAAAAAAGTTGCATTAATGAACAAGATACTACTAATATGCAAGTAATGGGTAAGTGGCCTATGGTACTGTACAACACTCCATTGCTACTTATCTAGATTGAAACCTCTTTGCTGACATGTTGGAGTAGTGCACACTTTTAACAATGTTTTGGTAGAGATGGAAGGCATCTGGAAAGTTACGGGATATGGATCAATGTTGTATTGAAGCATTGGCTAAGATAATTGCGTGATTGTATGACCTATGTCTTTATGCGTAAGAATTTGTTCAGAAAACTATGAAATGTTTCTAATCATGCAATTGAACTTGACTAGTAGGAAAGATCGTATACCATCACCTACAAAAGAGACTTGTTTCAAATAACAAGTGACGAAGAATCAACATACATTAGAAAACTACCTATTGAAGAACCTAAAGTTCTCAGGATCAAAAATATAGTAATGGAAGAAGCAATTCCAGAAGAATATGAAGAACGCGATATGGAAGACCCACAGGAGCCTATAGATCCACCACATGAGAAAAATTCTCACAAGAGAAAACCAACATGGGTACGAGAAGCAATTCAAGATGCAGAGAGATATGGTGCTCCAGAAGGAATGCATAGAGAAAGCAAGAGACTGAGACCATTCTCCAGTGATGTAGACCTGATGTGTGACATCATTGACAAAGAACCTTCCAACTATGAGGAAACAACTAAGAAGAAAGAATGGAAGGATGCCATGATCGAGGAGTACCGGTCGATCATGAACAATGATGTCTGGGATGTGGCCCCGAGACCAATAGGAAATTCTATTGTGACTTCCAAGTGGATCTACAAGATCAAACATGTTGCAGATGGAATCATAGAGAAACACAAGGCGAGATTTGTGGCATGTGGCTTCTCCCAGAAGGAAGGGATAGACTATGAGGAGACATTTGCACCTATAGCCAGATATACTTCCATCAAATTAGTACTTGCTCTAGTTGCAGTGCTGAAGTGGAAGGTACACAAGATGCATGTCAAGACAACATTCTTGAATGGTGTAGTAGAGGAGGAAGTGTATGTGGAGAAGCCACTCGGATTTGAGACACATGACAGGGAGACTCGTGCGCAAATTGAAGAAAGCCTTGTATGGATTGAAACAGTCACCCAGAACGTGGTACGACAAGATTGATAGCTTCCTGGCCGGTTTGGGCTTTACCAAGAGTAAAGCGGATTCCAACCTTTACTACAAGGTTGAGGAAGGAACCCAGTGATACTTCTACTTTATGTAGATGACCTGTTTGTGATAGGTGAGGATGGGTTGATTGCTGACACGAAGAGGAAGCTTGTTGTCGAGTTTGAGATGAAGGACTTGGGTATGATGCACTACTTTCTAGGCATAGAGGTGTGGCAGAGTGCGGATGGAATCTTCCTTGGACAAAGGAAGTATGCAGTAGAGATCCTGAAAAGGTTCGGGATAATGGACTGCAAGGCCATGGCCACACCTATGGCATCGAACCTGAAGCTATTGAGTGATGCTTCATCAGAGTCGGTTGATGCCACGATGTATCGTCAGATGATTGGATCTTTGATGTACCTAACGAATACAAGACCAGATATTTGCTTTGTTGAGAACACATTGAGCCAGTTCCTGATGGATCAAAGACATGTTCACTTGATTGCTGCAAAGCATATTCTGAGGTACCTAAAAGGTGCGGTTGATTATGGGCTCCAGTATGATGTGAATCAGAAGATTAACCTGGAGGGTTATGTTGATTCTGATTGGGCAAACAGTGCCATTGTTAGGAAGAGCACTTCGAGGTGTTGCTTCAGTATGGGATCACGTGTGATCTCTTGGTTTAGCAGGAAGCAGTCCTACGTGGCACTGAGTACAGTCGAAACAGAGTATGTCGCAACTTATTCGGCTAGTTGTGAGGCAGTATGGCTGAGGAAGCTAATGTCTGATTTGTTTGATCTCCAGTTGGACGCGACTTGTATATATTGCGACAACTAGAGTTGTCTGAAGTTGTCTGAGAACCTAGTGTTCCATGACAAATCGAAGCACATTGAGATCAAGTATCACTATATCATGGATATGGTGCAGAGAGGAGCAGTAAAGCTCCAGTATGTTGCGACAGACGAGCAGATAACCGATGTATTGACCAAGCCGCTAGCCAAAGTGAATTTTGAATACTTCAGAGAGAAGCTTGTGTACTTCAGATCGAGGTTCCTTCCAAGGGGAAGTGATGAGTCTGGAAGACGCAGATGCACATGGGCCATTCTCGCATAATGGTAGGAAAGTCCTCCTATGTTGGTAGATGTAAGGGCCGAGCGATTCTCACATAGTGGTAGGAAAATCCTCCTATGGTGTAGATATAAGGGCTAAGCCATTCTCACATGGTGGTAGGAAAGTTCTCCCATGGTGTAGATGTAAGGGTTGTTCCTTTCCCGAATGGTGGTAGGAAAGTCCTCCCATGTCGATTGATGTAAGTGTCGTGTCTCACATGCTGGTAGGAAAGTCCTCGCACGTTGGTAGATAGAGTCTCGTATGGTGGTAGGAAAGTCCTCCCATACTGGAGACATTGTGATGTGCATCTGGGTTGTGCTCTGTGTGATGACGAGATGATCTGAAGATGATGAGGTGACAGTAGGGTACACAGGTTTTGCAGAGGCATATAATCAGTCCTAGGATGCTCCTTCAGGTTTTACAGTGGCATATAATAAGTCCTAGGAGATCTTGCAGGTTTTGCAGTGGCATATAATAAGTCCTAAGATGTACCTACTTGATGGCTTGCTTGCAAAGATGATGAAGACCTACATGGAGGCTAGGCCTACATCCAGCATGAAAAATGGTTGGCTCTGTAGAACTTCCTATGACGAGTAGATTGGAGACTGGTGGTCGAGATAGCAGCAACAATGACAATGATGATCCAGCTTTGGAAAGTTATTATTGTATTTGAAAGGGTTATTAGACTCCCCTAGAGAGGTCAGCCCCGAGTTAAGTTGTAGGGGGGTATTAAACTCTCCTAGGAGAAGTCGGCCCAGTTAGGGTAAAAGTCAAGTGGAAGTAAAGTATAAATAGAGAGGGTGCTCCTCTCTATTTACACATTCACTCACCCACTCATTTGCGCATTAGTGAGAGAGGAGGAGTTCGCACAAGTGAAGAAGAGAGAATCTGCTGGAGACCATTTCTATCTTTTGGAGTTTTGTATTGTTGCTAATTTTATCTCTGAAGAAGTTGCGGGGTTTTCTCCTTTATGGTTTCCCCGATGAAACTCTGTCTCTTGTCTCTTGTGTTTGATTTGTTGTGCATGTTATTCTCTCAGATAAGATCCTAGATCATATTGAATTAAATAGTGAAAAATCTAACAATTGCTAAGTAAGGTCAACTACCAAATGCAATACACTTTCCCTCTCTTTTGAAAGCATTGGAGGCCAATGTTTTTGTTGTTAGGAGGAATGATAGGGATTCTTGGCATATACTAGTATGTTTTTATTATTATGTGTTGTGTGAAAATATGTTGGAATCCTTAATATTTTGGTTCGTTGTGACTTTTCCACTTGGTTTCCTATTATTGTGGATAATGTTTCCCTCTCTTTTGAAAGCATTGGAGGCCAATGTTTTTGGTGTTGGGAGGAATGATAGGGATTCTTGGCATATACTAGTATGTTTTTATTACTATGTGTTGTATGAAAATATGATGGAATCATTAATATTTTGGTTCATTGCGACTTTTCCAGTTGGTTTCCTATTATTGTGGATAGTTGAGATCTTATCTCTAACTATATCTATAATTATAGTTAGTTGCTAGTTTTTAGTAGTTCGTTGAAATACATGCTGGGAAAAACATTCTAGTTTAATTCTATGAATTCGTAATGAAAAATGGTAGGGAATCTTTTCATTCACTTTGGAGTAGAACCCTACTAGACATTTCTGAGCGCGCGTCCTCAATGCAAGGTGGATCAAAGCTTTTATTGTAGATGCTTTTTAATTGTGTGGGGTGATGACGAATGCAATATTTGTCCAGATGTATCTTGGGGGTCCAATATAGCTTAAATAATACCTATTTGTTAACAGAGATACGGTCTGCAGCTAGACATCCTCTCTTTTCCCAAATATGAAAAACCAAAACTTGATAGATGATTATTTGGTGGCAATGGGCATGGACGAACTTCTCAAACATAGATACAATCTGGATATGCAGTGTGCCTAGTATATATAAATGGCACAAATTTCGCAAAGAATTAAAATCACCATCTGAAGTACTACAAACTGATTTCAACGTTTTTGAGCATGGCACAATGCTTTCATTTTCACTGATAGGTGAGACTAAAGACAAGAGGTGGAGATATGAATGCCACTCTGCTTGCATGGCCTCATATTTCATTTTCTTGTGGTAGAAAAATGGAACTAATAGTGAACACAATGGCAGACAACAATAGTCATAATCAAAGTTTCATCTGACCTAATATCTTACATTTTTCAGAGTTACGTAACTGCTGACAAATTTACTATAGAAATCTCACGTAAGAATTTTTTCGAGAGAGATTTCAATTGCTTGACATTGTGCCCAAATAATCATTAAAAATGGGAACAGTGAAATAATAACTTTACCCAAAAATGGGCATTACAACACTTGGCAGGACATGACAACTGCTTTCATTCTCAAAGATGGCTTTATGAAGAATGCCTTAAACCGATTTTGAAGACATGTGATTGTCAGGCATTCAATCATGCCACTTTCTCAAGTTATATTACATATGTTATATATTCAGCTCTGCATCCTAGTACTTGCCTGTATATATGTACCATCCTTAAATCAACAAGCATTTTCCGATGTTGACTCTTCTAGTTTACAAGTATCCAAGAGAATTAGGTGCATGCATCGACCCCTGATACATTCGTGTACTGGTCATGGTACCACCTCTCTTTGAATTTGAGGTTGACCAAGATATAAATACTCCATCTCTGCTTGCCAGACCTGCAAACAAAAGGAAGTCCTCGCCATTAATGAAAGAATGTAACCAACACGATCTAGTAGACCCAAAGGTAACTGACATACCTCATCACGAAATTCCACTCGCATGTGAGGCACATTAGTCCTATGGATGTCATTCCCTGCTGGACCTCTTTTGTAATAATTTCTTCCAATCCAGTGTGACTGGGACATCATGTGGATATCATAATGCTGATGTTAGAGAGGGAGAATTTCTTTTATCCAACAAAAATGTTGACGCCATAGATTGAAAGTTTTCTTATGCTTACCTTCAGAGCATGAGAAAATCCAGACTGGTAAACTGAGTTACGAGCAATTTCACAGAGATCACAAGCACTAAGCTTCCAGACCTGTGATGGAAGGAAATTTATAAATAAGCACTGTGATTAACAAATTCAGGCTAGAACAGATTTCCATTAAAAAATGATCCTGACTAAATGGAGACATGGACTAGAAACATACCGAAGCTGCAATGCTGTACTCCTCTACAAGAGGCTCTCTTGTCAAATGAATTTGTAAAGGATCATCCGTAGAAAGAGACACATTAAGACCACGCGAAAAGAACATAGGGAAAGGATTTCGATGATAATCCAAGAAGAGGGAATTGTTACTTAAGGGAGACATGGCCAAACCAATCTGGACCAAGAAGATGCCAATCAAGTTAGTGTCTCATACTCTCAAGATTGCTGATGTACATATTTTGAGTGTAAGAACAAAATTCACAACTCGGCCACAAATTCAAGACTAGCTTCTCAATTGGACACCTTTACTAAATTAGTAATGGAATATTAAAAACTGTATAAATTGTAACTGATGTTTTGCAGACAAAGAGAACACAAAATTCAGTTTGATACCTGAGAAAGATAATACAAATACTGCAACGAAGGAGACTTCCTTAGATTATTTCCATGAGCAATATTGTGAGCCAACAGGAATGTGGCAGCCAAGTGATCGACATCTCCAGACTAGCATATCACATTCAAATCAAACTCAGCCCAGGCTACAAGAAACATAATTTTATGAGTGGTAGAACCTGCATATCTGATTGCTTATTTAAAACAACAAGAATACCTCGCCAGAGTGGGGACGGAATTTTATTGTTGTGAATCCCTTCAATTCACGAAGCTGCAAATACAGAAAAGATAATGTCATAAATGCCTGGAAGTATATATAGGCTAGAACTTATAGAACACTTCTAACCAAATAAGAAGAGGATGCTTCCAAAATTTTCAACTAGTGCTGACTGACCATTTTGAGCAAAGAACTTTATCAAAGAAAACATCAATAAACATAAGAAATGCACTTTAATACTTGAAGTAATTATGAAATAACCTTGTTGAGTGTGTATAAATTTGCATAGCAATAGTATGCATAGTATGAAAAGGCAGGATTAAAGACATTGATCCACTGTTCTGGAGTTGGCATGTGCTTTGTCGGACGCCTCTCAGGTTTGCTTTCATCATCGACCATATCAAAACCTACAACCTGAACATATAAGGATCATGAGAACCAAACCATGCTTTCATAATACTTAGCTGAAAGTCAATTTGCATCCCAGCAATAAGTAAAAGGTAGGTAATAAGAGAAATTAAATGTGAAATTGTACAAAAGAACCTTAATTTATAACTGAAGGAAAAAATCAATCTACAGGAGTTGTAGTGAGCTCAGGCTTACTTTCCTGGTCTTTGTCACATTTGATATCTATCTTGTCTCATTGATTGGCCTGAATTGTGTTGGTGTTAATCGTGGTTAAGCTTGACTTTGTGGCCCTTAGTGGTAATTTTGTGACTAACTCTTAGTGAGAGGTTATAGCCCACACTGGTCGTTACTGGGTAGCCTTAATGGTCCCATGTTTTAGGGGTTGGGGGTAGCTAATCTAAACCCTACACCTATGGATTCACCTCATTTGCAAACATCATGTGAACTATACTGTTTATGCTATTCATTGAATTATTTTGGTATCAAGGATACCCACGATATCATTGTGCCATGGGTTGTTCATGTGATCAATGTGCGGAGTTTGTTGCCGCCTGGAAGCACACCTAAGGGGGGAACGCGGCAGAAATCTTCAAGCCGCTTGGTGTGGCCTTGGGGGCAAGTTAGAGTTTGGGTCCTGGGAGCAGAGGCTTGCACATGTAATAGTTGTTCTATCAGTTTTTGATGAGAAATAAAAAGGCCTTGGAGGTCATACCTGTGTGATGCTCTGTGTGTGTGGATGAATGATCTTGTGGCATGAGGTAACATGTGTCTAAACCATTTACGCATTTTTCTTTATCATGATCTAGCTTACTGAAGGATTGGTATTCAACGGCAGGCCACAAGAGTACTCAGGATTTAGATTTTCACACTTTTGTTAACAATTTCCTGCTTTCAGAGTAATAGTGTCCTTGCTTTCCCAAAGTATGGTGCCATGGAAAGAGCTTGCTCGAGTACTGGAATTCGGCCGGAAAAGATATTCTTGGAAGTAGATTTAACCAAGTAGAAAATCCATTTTCATTTAATAAAATAAACCAATGCTTAAACTCTGACTATGCTCTTGGCCGCTGTAGCTTAGTCTGATCAGTTGGTAAACCAGAAAGAAAGGTAAACACTAGTTTAATAGGAAAATCCAAATAAACTAAACTTCAAGAACTCGGGATGTTGCATGGGTGGACACCATAGAGTCATAAGGCTACTGTAAGCAGGTTATGCCTCGCCTTGTTGGACACTTGGTAAAACCACTAAAGCACTCAGTTTGAGAGGTTAAGTTTAGTTGGTCTAAACCCCAAATAAACCCACTCCTTTAATACTCACTAATAAATTTAAAACCAACAACGAGACTTTGCAATAATTTCACGACACAACACAGCAGCAGCATTTTCACAATCTCGGCACTGGTCATCATATGTTATCATGGTTTAAATTAATCTGCAAAATGTCGTGAGTATCTTTTAATCGCATGTGTTGTTGTGCTTACATCAATTGCAAGTGTTTCCTTTCAGTATTTTATTCATCATCACTCTAACTCCTAGATTAAGTGCTTTTTCTCTTTCCATAGATTAAAAACCTTAGATTTTATTTTATTAGTGCCCACCCCCCTTGGCTTTGCTAGGAGTAAGCCTAAACGGAGGAGTTAAGTTTCGAGTGAAAACTCTTAACTCTAGCTTGCCCCCACGGCCACATCAAGCAGCTTGAAGATTTTTGCCACATTCCTCCCTTAGGTGTGCTTCCAAGCGGTAACAGAGCCTCCATTTTCCTAATGTCGTTAATGTTTTAACTTTAGCAAACTAGCCCGACTAGTATGCCAACTTTGGCACAAGGCCATAGGGTGCCTTAAATGGATTCTCTTGGGCCTGCTAGCTAGATTCGTTGATTCATCTATTGTTGGACTTATAGTAGAAACTTTGGGAGCAATGATGGTACTACCCAAAGCATTGAGGAAATCCATACCTGAGATTTACCACAAGGTTATCTCAACAATGAGGAAATCTGTATTGATTATTGTCTTTGAATAGGAAAATGTTTATGCTCCATTTCAAGAAATAACTCCTTTGGGGTATTTTGTGGGTAGAGTTCCTCAAAAAGGGGTTTGGGAACCCCATGCCTAGTGTTCTCTTAACACCATGAGTTTGACTAAAGGTTTTTCTCGTTTATGTTTGTTGATAAATCTTACATTAATGATATTGACACATGGTCCTTGGTTACACAAAAAGAAGCATATTATTTTAGTGTCTTGCATGACAGATATACATTGTAGAGTTGCTTTTGAGGGACAATGGTGCACCATCAAAGATTGAAGACTAGCTAGTTCTAATTTTGAGGAGGCACATGTAGACATCATGCATGGTGGGATGCCATGGAGATAGGTTCATAACCTATAATGGATTCAAGATGTTGTGATTACATCTTGTGATGGATACAATGATACCTATACAACTTACAAGATTGAGATTCCGACACAATGAAAGACTGTGGTGAGTAGAAATGTGATATTTGATGAGGATGAGAGATCTTCTAGTTCAGAAGATTCTCCTATAGTGATTGAGGAGAAGGTAGAGGATGTTGTTCCAAACACTAATTTAGAGATTCGAGGTGGGTCGGATTTAGATGTGAGATTGAGTGTGGATATGTTCTCACCTACTACAAATTCTAGGAGGCTGAGAGGGCTCACTTAGATGTTACAACATGCATGGCTAGAGGTCATAAACCCAAGTACAACTTTGATCCTAGATAATCTAATTGTATCTCATGTTGATGATGATGTGAGATATCTCAGTGCAAAGGGTTCTTCTTCAAGGATTGAGGGGAATGGGGAGATTGTTGATTTAGAGGCTTGGGAGCATGCAGGAGCACCTAGATCATCACTGAGGGCAAGTGTACCTCCTAGGAGATATGCTAGTCATGTATCATTGGTTTCTTCCATTTATGAGACTTTTAGTTGTATAGAGGAGGAGATGTGTGATGATGAAATTGACTTCATCCATGATCCTTCTAGTTGTTCATTGGAGGAGAGGTGTGATGCCTCAATGGAGGATGTTGCTAAGATTGTTTCCAAAGTTGCAGCTAATGGGAATATTATAGAGTACAGAGCAATAGATTCTACATTCTCTCAAATAGAGAGAGTTTCTCTTGATGTTACCCTTACTTCAAGATTCTCTTGAGATGAGGAAAGTGACCTAGTTCACGTTGGTTTAGTTGTTATAGGATTTGAGGTGCGTGAGAGGGATTCTTATGTAGACAAGTTGATGACGACCTTGCATAGACCATGAGCTTTGTATTCCATGATTGAAGAGTTGATTTGTATGGATCTCTATCTTTGTGACTTTGATAGATGTGATCCACTTGTCTTGTTCTCAAATGGAGATATGCCTATCTTTGCGGGTAATCACGAGGAGCTTTTGAAGTGGAATCCTTTGATGTTGACCCATAATGCTAAGGATGATGGAGGTTGGAAGATAGCTATTGCTCCAGTAAGATATCCCTTTATTCATAGGTCGTCTTTATTCATTGGATGATGTTGCAATAGCATGGATGATAGTTTTGTTGCAAATGGTAGTGGTTAATTTTGGGACCACAATTAGTACTGATTTGTCAACAATAAATTTGGTAGAGATGTGAGGGAGCCAATAGGCGTTGGTGTAAATACTTTCCTTGTAAAGAGGGAGTATTAAATTTTTGAGTTACTCTGAAAGTGTTTACACCATGTTTGGGTGCTTCATGAGATTTGGGGTACATGGTGTATGATCAACCCTTGGTTATTGTAGCATGAGAGATGGTTCGTGATGGATATGCACAATTGAGATTGCTTGCTAAATGGATGCTTGACCTCAAGATGGCATTGGTTTAGTGTTATTCCCTTAGGTGTTAGAGTTCTCTTGCTTGATTGGTGGACGCCCTTTGATGGACACATGGATGGACCACTTGCTTGGAGAGCGCCCCCCACTTAGGATGAGGAGCGTTTCACGTCATAGAGGAGGGATCTGTTATCACATATATAGTAGTCGGGATACCATACATTCTTTTTCTGATTTCAATACACTATTCAGCCAGTTCCCTTGCATTGAGATGCTGAGATGAGCATCTATTATGGATCACTATCAGATTATGGACAACAGTTTTCTTTCCCGTGCCATGACTGAGTTTCAGGACACTCAGAGAGATGACCGATGTAGCCATTTAGCCATTTATACAGAGCAGTCAGTATTGCCTAGAGTTACAGCAGCAGTTTCAGAGGACATATGTTGGTTCAAATGATGAGCATTCAGGTATATGACTCAGCAGGTATATTTTGGTGTTATGGTTATATTGCTTTTATATTCATTCTTGTAGCATGTCTTAGAATTTAGTATCATGATCTGGCGATCATATAGATATGTGGACCTAGTTGTACTTATATATATATATATATATATATATATATATCATTGTCCCTACTCAGACTTAGAAGTTCTTGACCTATACTCATCGGTTTTACCCTCCCTAGGGAGATTAGAGGTGATCATTCCCACCATACTTTGGCTTGCTAGGGTTGGTCTCATTATCCATTGTATTCATCCATACATTACCTACCCAGTTTGTTCATTACCTTGACTTACTACTTGACTAATGGCATGGAGGACCTTTCCCCGCTGTAGCCTCTGTATTGGATGAGCTTCCTTGTTTATTGTGTCTCGACTCTAAGTTGGTGACAAAACTTACCTTTGGTGAGTTGGATTAGTCCCCCTAGTCACTAAAGATGTTGTTGGCTAGACCTGAAACAGATAGTACTGCCATAAATGCAAAATTGTGAAAAGAAAATGTTATATCTATTGTGAAAATCCAAATGAATCTGGCAAAGAAATATCAAATGTTATATCTATTGTGAAATGTAATACCCAGGTAAACAAGATGTCTAAAAACACACCTGAAAGTGCTCAAATAAACAAGTGCCTTAAAAACACACCTAAGACAAGAAGCCTAATGAAAATGTAAATCTATGCAATGTGTTTATAAACACACATAGATCAAAGGCTATGGAAACTAAAGGCCCAAAAAGCAATGGAACTTAAACTCTATATCAAAAAGATTGTTGGCATCATTTGAATTATGGATTGTGAGCATCTGCCAAGGTGAATAAACACTCTTTGAACGACTTACCCATTTGTGAGACACCGCCATTCCCTGTGTTATTGCTTGTCCGATATATGCTATGATGTGTATTCCATTTTCCATCTCCAAAGTGTCACAGTGTTAAGTCAGTAAGTCATCCCTTGGCCTAGCCATTTTATTTTTAGCCTTCACCGTTCACTAGCAAATTGATCACAACTATGAAGTGAGTATGGTCTTGAAAGTCTAGTCTGAGTTATAAATAATAATTAATGACCTTATATATTTGGATTTAGATCGCCAGTAATGATTACTTTTTGTTATAATTACTATTTGAATGGATTGTAAAGCATGTTTTAACCTTTGACACCTTGCAGCAGTTTGATGACAGTTTGAGTTATATTTTGGTCATGTTGACTTGATCAAACCCAATTTGACCAAAAGTCAACCACAGGACATGAGGTGGCAGACCTCGGATGTTACAGAGATATTATAAATGGTCTGGTACAAGTCACCATGATGGTTCTATGCAGTGGTTTCAGGCTTATGATGATGATTTGTGCTTTTCAACACTTTTACAGATTATTACTATTTGGTCTGTCGGATATGATGAATATTTATTTTTGACCATGCAGAGGTCTATATGGTGTATGAGTACATATCTTAGATGGATTTCGACCTTCTGAGTCCAATGGGACAGTCTGTTTTCAGTTCCGAGCAATTACAATGATGTTTAGCCTCACTTGGCTATCCTAGTGCAGTTTTGGCCTATCAAAGGCCCTGTCAGAGCAGAGCATAGAGTTGATGAGTTCACCTAGGGCGTTGTGCATGGAGGGGGTGGTCCAGCCACTTGATATTACCATATTACCCCCCTCCCAGAGAACCCAATGGCCTCACCTTAACAGCGCAGGCACTCCAGGAGGCAGTTTGGGCATGTTCACATTTCCCAAGACAGTCCAGAAATGGTGAAAATGGCTACTGAAGGATTCGATTTGGGCTACTGAGGGAAAGTTATGGCATGGGATGATTTGTGATGATGAGTGTGATGTCTTCCACACCTTCTCCAACAGTTTCAGCCTTCCGTGGGACCCAAACCCATCACATTTGGCATTTTATATTATTTTCTGGAGCCTCCAAAGGCTCACGACTTTCCCAAAGGGGCACGATTTGGTGTCTAGATTATTTATTTTTGGATATTGTGCCATGGGGATTGACCAAGGGTGTTGATAATCACCCCTTGGACCCACCATGAGCTAGATCTTATATTTTATCATTAATATTTGGTGGGATCCCCTCTCATAGGGCGATTTGGTCCATTGATGTATTATTTTATTAGTGATCCATGTATTGTATTGTTGAGCTCATCTCAACCATTGATTAAATCATTTGATCTTTTAATCTTAGCCACTCATTCAAAAAGTGGTTAGGATTATGGCCTCCCTCCATCCTATTTAAAGGAGAGAGCTTCTCATTGTAAAGAGGACTTTTGGCTCTGGATTATTGGAATAGAAAAATACTATTGCATCTATTTGTTGTGTTGTGGTGAATGCTTTTGGAGTTCGTTCGTTGGTTCTTCCTTTGCACTGGGTTATTGGAGATTTATCTTGCTATCAATTTTGTTCCATGATTTTGTCATCTACAGGTGGAGGCCGAATTGGTTCAAGGAAGATGCATTGGTAGGGGAAGACTCTCCCTACTTCTTCTTTGGGTTTCTTCGTCGGTAACAGGGAGTATTATTGTCTTGGGACCTTCTATTTCATGTTATCATTCACTTATACTTGTATTTCCTCCATGCTTGATCATTCTGATTGAATCGATTTTCCTTGGTTTGACAGGTAGAGGAGGGCGCACGTGTGGAGCTAGGGCATCAATTCAAGCGAGGCAAATCAAAGATCTCCCATTTGATCTCTGCGGGAATCTTTCTCAACAACAAGGCAACCTCATCCATCACTCAAGTATGATCTCAAGGTAAATCTCTCATGCCATGATCTATCCATTTCTCTAAGTAACTGAAAACCCTCATTTTACATTTTCTCAGATCTACTTAGATCTACTTGGCTTTTGGGTAAAACATTTAAAACCCACCTCTATAGAATCCACAGCAATTCGGATCTATAGTTTGGTGTGGTTTGGCCTTCATCCGACCCATTTCCCAAGACAAATTAGCCTCTCCAAGTGAGATCGCACTTCTTGGATGGGTGAGTTTTGCTAGATCTAGCACCTGGGTAGGTGAGATCCCACTTGATCCTTAATCTCCACAGGTGTGTCACTTATTGATTTTCACCTTGTGGGCCCCATTCCTCATTTTGAGGGTCGAGCCCCACTTGGGTCACTTGGTGATATATCTTAGAACTCAGATCTACTGAGATCTGGCCATTGGATGGACTTGAACTTCTAAACCCACCTAACCTTACACCTTGACATCCCTGATCTGTAGTTTCGTGGACATCGAACTCCATTTGGCCCATTTCCCAAGGCACTGATCTTTCTCCAAGCCCTCACGACTTTCTTGGTTTGTTGAGTTTGCTTGTGGTTTGACCTTTGTCTTATTGCTTGAACACCTAAAGTTTGTCATATCCATTCATCAAGCTTACCTTTGGTAAAGGTTAGCCCCAATTTGGTCCTTAACTACCCTGCATTGGACACGATTCCCAAGGCAGTGGATTTTCTCATCTTTGACTAGTACCCTGATCCTAGATCTTGTTTTAAATCTCATAAGTCACTCACATAACCAAGTTGGACCAATTCCTCATTGCTTAAATCTCTTGATCCAACCTATTACTCATCTTGTGACTTCATCCATAGATATAGGGTTTACCATACACCTTACGTACTTCATCCATACTTGATTTGATATGATGTCTTGGTCTGATCTCTCCTACCGGGAGTAGATCTGGGTCTCCCCCTTTGTTGTCTTGGGCTAGATAACATAAAGTGAAGATTGCCTCGATTGGCATGACAACCATCCATTGGGACTTGAAGCTATCTTGGTTGCACCTCTTTGGTTGCCCATCCCCTCTGCCATCCATCTTGGATCCATCTCTAGGGGAAACTACAAGTTTGGTGATAACAGGATCCAAGCCCTAGATGGTACCTAAGGGAGCTGGTTGTTGTACATTGTTGCCCGTCAATGTGCACACAGCAACGGAAATCTTTCGAAGCTGCTTTTGGGATGTGTGGCCTTGGGGGCAAGCAAAGAGTCAGGTGTTGTCACCTAATCTCGACTCCTCCATTTAGGCTTAACTCCTAACGAAGCCAAGGGGGGTAGACCCTACAAAGAGTTACTAAGGCTCTTTAAATGTTTTTTGAGTGTTTTTTTTGTGGATTGGGATGGGTGTTTGTTTAGGAGTTTTTAGACAATTTGCAACAAAATTATATCCAAACATATATTCGCAAGATAAAGCACATCCACAATATATGATGATAAATAATCTACTCACAGATGCATTCACAGCATAAATATAATCAAGATAGTGCAATTGTAACATAGATGAATTAACCTTAGAAAAATAGTGAGACAATTGCTTTGTTCGAGAATTGAGACCAGTGCTAGTGGAGTCATTGTCTTTGGAGTGCTTGGAGTGCTTGGAAAATGTTGTGCGAATGTATCTCGGTAAATTTTATTGTAAATTTTAATGAATGAAGTGGATTATTGTGGGAAAAAGGGGATCTCCAAGATATACCTTTCGGTATAGGAGATATGTCTGGAATGCAGTCTAGGTGGCTCCGTACAAGGACATGTGGGCTGGAAGGGAGCCTCGAGAGCGATGTTCAACACTACACCAACAAGAGTGTAGTCTAACTGGTGCTCTGAGGTCTCTTCCCAATGGTTCCCGCATCCCCAGGCAGAATTTGCCCACTTTTGACTGCAGCGTTCAGCGCCGGATTTTCGTTGGTTTATACGGGAGTTTATTTTAATTAGATTGAAGTAGATTAGTCAGATGTGAGGAAATGGAATAAGCTACACCTGTTTCTGGTATCCGCCAGCTCAGACGGACTGCTGGTGGGTAGAGCATATGCAATGTAGTAAATAAGTTCGTTCCAATTTTATTGTTTAAGTGATGAAAATAAGAGCCATAGACTCTCCGACAGAGAGCACTCTTGATCCGCCTTATGGCGAGATTCAAGGGATTTTGCAAAACAAACTAAGGTAAAACAAAATAAATCTAAGACAACTAAGTAAAATAAAGCTCTCTGATAGAGAGTACTCTTGATCCACTTTGCAGTGAGATTCAAGAGACTTTTTGTTCCTTTTAAGCAGTTTATATCAAAAGTAAATCTCAGCAGCTAAAACAAAATAAAGCTCTCTGATAGAGAGTGCTCTTGATCCACTTTGCAGTGAGATTCAAGAGACTTTGGGTTCCTTTTAGCAGTTTATATCAAAAGAATGAAATAAAAGCTTGAATTTATTGAAAGCAAAAAATGGAAACTAGTCTAACAGTTTATCAAAATGAAACTATTCTAACATTTTTATTCTACTCTTGCAGGTATAAAGCAAATAAGGAAATAACTCCAAAGGACAATACAAGCTTCCCCAAAATGGGGGAAGAAGGGTGTGGGAGCCGTAATCCCACTTGCTCTTTATTTATGCTTTATACAAATGATGTTAATCCTTCTTCTGAAGGCACAACGATAGAAATGGGGATGAGGAAGGGGGGAGATAGGATTTTTTGTGCCCTTTAAGCACTTCGCTTTGCTCTTCTTGCTTTGCCTTTTTAGCCTTTGGGCTATTGCTTTGCCTTGCTTTCCTATAGATAAGAGCTTTAAACAAAGGCTAGTTAATGGATTAGTGTATAAACAAATAAATACAAACTAGATCAAAGATGAAAGCTTTTAGAAAATAAGATCTAGATACTAAGTAGATCAACAAAAGAATGTAAACTTTTGAAACTTTGAACCACTTAAGGAAGAGCAAAAGGATCAAGAAGATAATGAAATTAATTGATGGATCCAACTCTTAAGGAGAGCGAATAGGCTTTGAAGAGATAAAAATGAAGCTTAAAACCTACTTGCATGGACAAGAAAAAAGGGTTGAGAAGATGATGAGACCTTAAAAATTGAAACCTACTTTGCACTTTAGGAGAGTGAAATGCATGAAAAATAGAACTTTTAAGCCTATGACAATTCACTTTTGTAACAACAGAAAGGGAAAAAGAGTTTGATAATTTTGATTTAAAAGGTGAAAGAAGGAGCCCTTTAGCTCAGTTTTGAAACAAGAGAAGAGGAGGTTTGAGATCCTGCAGACATAAGGAGATTAGATCCAAAGTATTTTTTAATGAAGACAAACAAGATGTAGCTAAGCTCAAGCTTGTCTTCACACTTGGTGATCCTGCAAATCTACAAAAGAACTCAAAGCAAGTGAGATCAAAGACTAGTGTTCTAAATAAACAAAGATTTAATCAACATCAGTATAACTTACTACAGTTTGTTCATTAAAATCTTGGAAAACCTCACATGAGTAAACAAATTGAAGCCTTCAAATGATTACTCTATGGACTAGAATGATAGTCTTCTAAGCTAGATAAAATTACTACACTTGCATAAGAGAAAACGAGATTAGAATGGTATCACCTCAACAGTTTAAGCATGCATTCATCATTTGAAACCTTGCACCCATGGACCTCCAAAGTCTTCCACTTTTATTCCAAAAATATAAGCCAACACCATTACAATTCTCAGCAGAGGTCTCTTGCAATCCACTCTGAATAATGGAGCTTGAGCCTGCTTTTAAGATAAATACAGAGGAGTGCGAATTGAGGAGAAAAGCTAGGGTTTAGGAAGGCGCAATCCATCAAGAAGAGAGCCAAAGCGCTTGAATCAAGGCTTAACTGAGCCTTGGTTGTTGGTGATTGGGGATGTGGCCTCCACATAGGCAAGGCGCCTTCACCTAAGTCTTGGAAACATCACCCATCCAATGCGTGAGTGGAAAATAGGAAAGTCGCCCGAGCTAGAGAGGAGGGCGCAAATCCCAAGAAGAAATTACTTCTAGTGCTCCAATACTGATCTGGATTTGGTTGGTGATGATTGGAATATTCCCAGATGCTAATTGCCATGTCATCTAACTCTTTATTTTGTCTTTTTTCCTCAATTTTGGAGTTTTTCTATTTTCTCCAAATTGATTTTTTTTATTTATTTAATTCTCTTTTAATAATCCAGAGAGAATTTTTATTTGAGTGAATAATATTCACTGAAAACTTAGGAAAATTGGGCTTAGGGGTTTTATGGGTGCTCTAGGTTAGAAAACGAGCACCCCCATGGCAGAATTAACCTCCAAACCCATCTTTTATTATTTTTTATGATTTTTTAATTAAATCATTAAAAACCCCCGAGAAGCGGGAAAAAATATTTTTAACGGAAATGTCTGAAAATCCTAGGGGACCTAGTGCATGTCCACATGACTCAATTTAATAACCACCATGGTAAATACTCCAGCTTTGGAGGTGTGAGTGAAAAACTCAGGAATTATACTTCACTGAAGAGTAACGACATAATTCCTAAGGAAAAAACACTCTAGAGTATCACCCTGATAGTTAAACCTAAGGAAAGCCAAGTCTTTTATAAAAGGACCATGCTTAGACCAAATTTATACAATTCCCCCAAGGGGGTGTGAAGCATGCATTTTATTACAAATGGGGCAAGAATTGCCCTGAAAATGACTTCTGAACTTCTAAACTCTGAAGATGAACATGTATCATGTTCATGAAACTGGCAGCTCACTAGAAGTTCAACTATTGTACAAAATAGTTGGTAACAGTACGTACTGTATGGCCTGCCCTTCTTCTGCCTCAATTTTTGAGCCCACACGTGCCTGCAATTAATGTTGTACGGACTGCATTTAATGCACAGTCATATTCTTGGGATTCGAGCGAGCTTCCTTGGGATTCAAGCCCACACGTGTGACTGTAATTAATGTTGTTGTATGGCTTGCTACAGGCTGCCTAGGAATGTGTGTTGCTCCTCTCTCTTGGAAATCGTGCCCTTCTTTACTTGGGAACCCTTCTTGGTCTTCAATCTCCCTCTTCCTCTCTCTGATAATGAGTGTCTTCAATGCCCCTTCTCTCTTTATCTTATACTTTGTCTTTTTGTAACTAACTTCTAACTACCCAATCTAGGGTTGAGATCAAATTACAAAATCTAGGGTCTAAAATACATGCACTCACTTTTTAATAATTAAATCATTAACTATTAAATATTTCACTTGAGTAAGACCCAAACTCATAAAGTACAAAATAGCACACTTTATTTATATAAAAAAAAATTTGCCAGTGAGGGTTTAAAGATAAATTTCATTGTATTGAAATTTCTACTCTTCTTAATGAAAAATCTTCTTCTTAGGGTTTTCCCCAGAATGGGGTTTTGCCTAGTCTAGGTTGACCAAAATACATGTGTTCTATGTGCTTGTTAAAATTTCAGTATTTGAAGGGATCTTGAAGTGGTGGTTTTAGCCATTGATGAGGTAGTTAATGGTAGTTAGGGTTAGTTGGAGAAAATTAAAGTATAAAAGAATGAGAAGGGGCAAAGGAGGATACGCCAGCAAGAAGTGAGAAGAGAGAGTGAAGGGAAGATTTTTCTTCAAGGAGAGAAGAGGCTAGATTACCAAGGCTACTAGGGTAGAATTCCCATCATGTTTTCCAAGAAAGATGGCTGCATTAAATGCACAGGTTGTACAACATTAAATGCTATCACAGTGGCATGATTTCCAAGGTAAAGATTGTTAGCAGGGTTTCCGAAGCGTCCCCCCCCCCACGGTCCGACAGTGCAAAACGCGCTCCAAGCAAGAGCATTGCCGAAGCATCCAAGGCAGCGAGCTCTCGAATTTCGGAACCCCGCTTCGACTTGAAAAATCACGCTCCCTGCCTCTGTGCAATTCATTTTTGCTCCCGAACGCTCTGAACTCCCCGCTCCACGCTTCGCCATCGCTCCCCGAACGCTCCCACTCATAGCCCGGTGCTCACCGAAAACCGACGGATAAGTCACGTTTTTTATGTTTTTTTTTGTTTTTTTTGTTTGTTTTCTTGCTTTTTGGTTGGGGCCTAGGGCATTTTTAGAGTAAGAGAGGGGAGATAAAGCACAATCTCTCCCTCTTCTTCCTCATTGTTTCATCTTTGAGTTGGAGTGGAGAGGGAAGGAGCTCTTGGTATTGGCTTGATGTTGGAGCAAACTTGGAGAGCTTGAAGAGGATTTGTGAGAGCTTGGAGGAGACAACAAAGGGTTCCATCTACTTGCAAATCATTGGAGATCAAAATAGGTATGCCCAATGTGTATTTTTGTTGAATATTGTTCACCAAATGTCTTGTTTATTATTGTATTTTTTTCTTCTCCTACATTTTCACATTCCCTCTTCCTCATTCTATTGCAGGTTGTTCATCTAAAACTTGAAGAAAATGTTCTTCTTGTGGTGTTTCCTTCCATTTTTGGTTCTCATGGTGTTGATTGGAAATAGGCATGTGAATGAAGAAGATGATAGTGATCATTCTCATAGTGACCCAATGAATGAAGGAGAGGAGGGTGGTGAAGGGGGATGATAATGAAGCTGATAGTAGTAAATCTTCATTAACCCCTGTTATCACACAACTTGTAGTTGTCCCTAATGGTATCCCATTCGGGATGGTAGAGGAGATGGACAACTAAAGAGGTGACCCAAGAGATGCCACGGTTCCCAATGCAAGCTGGGAGTCATTACAACTGAGGCACTCTTCACTTTAGATCTAGGCAAGACAAGATCAAGGGGGAGATCCTATAGCCAATCGACAGAAGATTAGCCAAAGCAAAGGTTCCTAGGGATATGTGAAAGTCAAGTTACGGAAACCAATGCAAGCTTAGGTGGACCCAAGAATTTAAGTTTGGTTGAAGAGGCTTAAGATGTGACAAGTTTTTAACCAATGAATGAGTTAGGCCACCTAGGAAGACCAAAATGATAGATCTAGTACCATGAAATACACAAGTGGGGCCTGTTATCACCTATTTTGTACCATAGTTGGATTATCTGAAGAGCCGCCATTTGACAAACATGATGAATGTTTATACCCCAGTGTATCAGATGATCCATCATTTGTGCCTAGCCAATTTTGGCTAGTCAGTTTTGTTTTTCAGTTGACATGACCATGGCCCCACGAGGTTTGTAATAAAGTGTGCTAGTAGGATTTTGAGTGGCTCGGTTCCCCGTGACTTGATTGAGCAACTAAGGTATTCCAGGGAGTTTTTTCCCTTGTCAATTATACTTTGCCTATAGCCGAGCTATAATCGATGAGGTTTTCTCCTGCTTCCTCCAAAGCTGGAATGCCCAATTTTGAAAATTTTAGCCATGGGGGGTTATTAGAGTCCAACTGATGTATATAAGCCTACTAGACACTATTAGAATAGTTTTTGGTCATGTCCTAGGTCCCTAGAACCCTAAAAAAGAAAATTGAAAAAATTTTACTGGGTCCTCCGGTTTTGGGTTTTTAATTATTTTTTAAATTTTAATAAATTTTTCCATAGTTTAAATGGAAAAATTTCAATTTGTAATATGTCAGTCATCCGGAATCCAAATTCAGTGATTGAAGGCTCCAACCTTAAGCCAAAAATCATTCATGATCCCCGGTCCGGTCTATCCTAAGTTTCGGATGTCAATTCAGCCTCATAATTAATAATTTCTCAAAAAAGTCAGTTACAGAGAAATTATTAATTAAAATATTATAAATGAATATTTTGGAGATAATCCAAATCTCTCCAGAATAATCCAAAATGAATAAAATAGAAGGCTAATCGACATGGCACTGGGCATTAATGAGGATTCCAGTCATCTCCAATCAACTCCAGTCAACTGTACAGTCACTACAAGAGATCTTCTTCAAGCAAATTCGCCTCCCTCCAATGGAAATTCGATTTGGTGATGTGTCACATGATAAATGGGTTGGTTGAGAAACATTTAAAGCCTATGGTAGGCGCCTCCCTAAATCTATGCAATCACATGGCATTGGCTTCCTTCAAAGGTCGAATTGGCATTCATTACACATCAAGATGAGATCTCCCATGAGCTCACGTCAACCTCTACTTGGAGCTCGAGTTCTACACATGGCATATGCTTATTCGTTGGTGACAATCACATGGCATTGGCTTCCTTCAAAGGTCGAATTGGCATTCATTACACATCAAGATGAGATCTCCCATGAGCTCACGTCAACCTCTACTTGGAGCTCGAGTTCTACACATGGCATATGCTTATTCGTTGGTGATACTTCCAAGAATTGGATGGGTGGGCGCCTTGCCTAGGTGGAGGCCACCTCCCCACCCTAACTAAATGCAATTCGAGTTTATTGGAGTTCTAACACTCCAAGCTTAGGTTGACACAAGATTTGATTGGAGTTTTGATTGGCAATTCGAGTTTGTGACTAGTGCATTAGCTCCTTCCAAGCCAATTTGAATTAGGGTAGGGTATGGCTCTAGTTTCTTATATAATGAGGGCTCTTCTTCTCATTCCTCGTGGATTTTTGTTATAAACTTACTCTGCTGAGATTGTAAAAGCTTGTAGCATTTGCTACCATTGGAAATAAAAGGTGACTTTGGAGGTCTATGGTTTGCCATTGTTGTCTATGGAGAATGATTCACAATGTATGAGGTGATACTGTTTCTTTTGCACTTACTTACATTATCTATATTCAATCTTGCTTATCTTAGAATTATTTTTTAAGAGCATAGGATGAATATTTGATGGTCCAAGTTACTCATTGATGTTAGGCTTGATGTGATTAGGAGTACAAACTGTAGTCGGATATACTTATGTACTTCTCATTTCATTTTGTTTAATATGCTAAGTTTTGATCTGAGTTTATGCTTGTAAGTGGTGCATTTGTGGAGTGATTCAAGGATTGAGTGGAGCTTGAGCTCGGCTGCTTCTCCCCCCTCTCCATCAACTATTTTCTAACAACTTTTGTATTTCAGGAACTCTCCAAGGATCCAATCAAAGTTACAAATTGGCCTTGAGGCTTGCTATCTTTTCCATCTCCAAATCTTAATATTTAAACTTGGTTACCTTGGTTCTAAAGGCTCTTCTCTTCAAGCCTTCTCGTTTTCTCCTTGATCCCCTTTTTCTCTTTGATTTGCTAGCCTCGTTTCCTTCCTCCTTTTCTCCTTCTTCCCTTACTTCGTTTTTGCCTTATATCTCTCTCTCTCTTCCTAGTTTCGTCCATCTCTACCTTTTCTTGTCTTTTGCCTCTCGTCCCACTCCAATTTGCCTTCCTTCTCCTCTTTTGCTCTCGTCCACCTTAGGTTTCCTATCTCCACAAGCTTCCTCCTTTCATTTTTCCTACTCTCTCCCTTTCTCCTTCCTCTCGTCAAAGTCTCTTACTCCCTCTCGTCCAAGTCCATTTGAGCCCTAAAAAACATCAAGAAAAACAAAATAATAAAGATGGTTAAGCATTGAGTAGTTTAGTCTCATTTCAAAGTTATTAGTTTTGCATATGCTTGTTTAAAATTTTAGTTTAGATCTCTTTGAAAGTGCTTAAAGTTTGCATCTAGGATTTGGCATATAGATTAGGTCTTAGGTTGCATCTAGTTTCAAAGTTCTTACTTGATATTTCACTAACATTTAATGGGTACTTGTTGAAGACGTTTTGAGCTTGTGTAGATATCTTTGAAGGAGGAGAAAATCTTGATAAGAACAATACTCAAAGAGGAGCAAAGTACACTCAATGAGAAGATTCAAACTAAATAATAGAACCAAAGCCACTCTCCTTTTCTTTGTAAAAGCCATTAAGGGTTTATAAATTTTGCTTCACTAAGTTGTTCTCTTCTTCAAAAAGACCTTTCAAGGATTTTTCTCAAGGCAATTGTAACCCAAGTAATAAAAAGGCTAGGTGGGATAGTGCCTCCCACACTTAGTTTCTCCTTCCCCATTTGGGGAAATTTGTTCATGCATGCTTAGATTAGTTTTATTTTCAATTCTTAGATTAAAATCTGCTTTCTGTACTTAGATTAGTTCTCTTCCAAGTCTTGACTTGAGATAGTAGCAGGGCCACATAGTTTTGTGGTTACTTCTCTTTTCCCCGTTAGCATCCTTGCGAACATCCAGCTAGCTGGAAGGTTTTCGGGACTAGCGGTTCTAGCGGTCGGCCTTGTTCGGAGGTTGATCCCACTTCGTTATTTGTTTCGTAGCTAATTGTCAAATTTGGCCTAGTTTCTTTTATGCATCTTGTTTACTCTTTCACTTTGCAAGTAGTTGTTCTTTCACTAGTTCAATTTATTTCATTTTTGTCATTTGTTGAGCTATCCCAAGGGCAGGGCCACATAGTTTTGTGGTTACTTCTCTTTCCCCGTTAGCATCCTTGTGAACATCTAGCTAGCTGGAAGGTTTTCGGGACTGGCGGTTCTAGCGGTTAGCCTTGTTCGGAGGTTGATCCCACTTCGTTATTTGTTTCTTAGCTAATTGTCAGATTTGGCCTAGTTTCTTTTATGCATCTTGTTTAGTCTTTCACTTTGCAAGTAGTTGTTTTTTCACTAGTTCAATTTATTTCATTTTTGTCATTTGTTGAGCTATCATATGAGTTCCCATTTATAACTGCTTCTATCTTAACAATGAACAAAGTCTCTTGAACTTGAAATAACCCAAGTCAAGAGCACTCTCTATCGGAGAGCATACTAGATTCTGCATTCCCCTTGCATTAGGCATTTCAATCAAATAAGTCTCTTGAACTTTGGTCTTAAGACTAAGTCAAGAGCGCTCTCTGTCAGAGAGTTGAACTGTGTGCTTTAACAACAATAAAAATTTCCAACTCACACTCCCATAATAAATTCATCTTGGTTGCTATCTGACACCCGTATGTTCTACCAACCTGAAAGGGTTGGGCTAGTACTCAGAAAGGTGTTAGATCTAAATAACTTCTACAGCATAATAAAATTTTCACCCCCACAACCAACGAACCGGCTTTGACTTTTCGAGGCATACTCAGGTGGTGGGCAAAGTTCCTAAACCTGGTGGGGCCGGAAGTTACCGCTGTCTTAGACATCAGGGTGGTTAAGTCATTGGACACTTACTCTTTGAAATCTGGGTGGTCCGACATACCATCAAAAGAGGAAGTCACTGAAAGTATAACTTTCCGGACTTTTGCTTACCTCATTGTTCTTATCCTAATAATCAAGACCACTAAAACTTTTAATTTACCAAGATAATTTGCACATCGATCTCACGAACGATTCTTCGAGACTTGTACTTTCAGCATCCCCCAGCACTATATAATTTTTGACTCCACAAGGCACTGGGCTATTTGTTACATTTTCATATATTCATATTGTTGGGCCATTTGTCCATTTTAGTCATTTATCTATGGATGCTATCTCATCTTCGTAAGTCTTTTGATATACTACTAATCTTGTATCGCAACGTGGATTGCATTTTACCTTGGGTTTTATATAAAGTAATTTGTGATCTTGTCTTTTCATCTTTAAAACTCCTAAACAACACCCATCCGCATCACAACACATTTAAAAAACACATTGAGCCATAGTTAAACTCTTTGTAGGGACTACCCCCCTTGGCTTCGTTAGGAGTTTGCCTAAACGGAGGAGTTGGGATTCAGGTGACAGTACCTGGCTCATTGCTTGCCCCCAAGGCCACACCTTCCCCACTTGTAGTGAGGGAACAACTTTCGAAAGATTTCTACTGCTGGTGTGCATCTCAGTGGACAATAGGGCCCACTTCCTTAAAACAGGGAAAATGGTCCAAGATGGGTCCACTTGGTCAAAATTAATGGAAGATGGTACTAGAGGGACTCTATAGCATAGATCTATGGATTAACCAAGAATTGAGAGCACCCACATGCGGGATCTAAGAAAAGCCACTAATTCCAAGAAGTACGAATTACCCCAAGGAAGACTAGTGCCTTAGATCAAGGGCCAAATGGAGTCGGATGTCCACCAAAATGTAAATCGAGGTAGTCAAGGTGCAAAGCAAGGTGGGTTTTTAAGATCAAAAGCATCCAATGGCTAGATCTCAGTAGATCTGAGATTCAAAATGCATCACCAAGTGACCCAAGTGAGGCTCAATTCCTCAAAATCAGGAATGGGACCCACAAGGTGAAAATCAACAAGGTGAAGCACTAGGGGTAGGTTTTCAAGGTGGATCTATGCAAATCAAGTGGGATCTCACCTACCCATGTCTTGGAACTAGCCCCAATAGCTTCCCTCAAGGAGTGCGACCTCCCTCAAGAAGGCTAATGTGCCTTGGAAAGTGTGTCAAATGAAGGCCAATCCACACCAAACTATAGATCCGAATTGCCGTGGATACTATAGAGGTGGGTTTTCAATATTTTTCCCAAAGCCAAACTAGATCCAAGTAGATCTAGAAAAAAGTGAAAAATGAGGGTTTTAATCAGTGAGGGTTTTTAGATCTAAGAGAATAGATAGATAAGATAGAAGAATTTCATACCTCTTGGAACATACCTGGAAGATGAAGATGGAAGAGGCTTGTGACGAGGATTACTTCCCACAAAGATCAAATGCCAAACTTGGATGAGCCCTTCTTGCCAATATTTTGCCTCCTTCAACCAAATCGATTTCTCTATTCCTGTCAATCAAGGACACAAAGATCAATCAATCAATCAATCAAGAATGGAAAGAGATGCAAACAAAGAGATGATAAACATGAATTGTTGGTACAAAGACAAAACAACTCCCTGTCAACCAAAACGTCCTCTTGAAGCTTGAAGGGTAGGCCTCCCCACCAATTCGCACTCCTCAAAGTCGCCTTCTTTGCCTGCAAAACAATGTTAGTTGAACATAAAATCAAGATGGCCACCAATGTCTGTCAGTGCAGAGGAAGAAGCATTTACAATCACCACAAGTATTCCAACTTCAAGATCCAAGATGTCCAGAAAGTATTTTTATTCCAATAGCTAAGAGCCAAAAATCACTAGATGAATTTTACAATGAGGGGGTCTCCTCCTTATACAGGATAATAAAGACCAAAACCCTAGATCTCAAAACCACTTTATGAAATGAGTGGTTGAGATTAAAAGATCTCACAACATAATCAATGGCTAAGATGAGCCATAGCATAATATCAAATGGATCACTCAAAATAGAGGTGACGTCATAGCTAAAAGTGACTAAGTGAGGGTGACATCATCCTCTAGTGGGAGCTAAAACACATGGGCCCACCTCATATAACATGGACATGACTCATAAAGCTCATGGTGGGGCTAGGAGGCATCAATCCTTGCTAGCTCATCCCCATGGCACAATAATATAAAATAGTATGTCCAAAATAATACAAATGATCAAATCCTGTCCTCAAAATCTGTGAGAGACATGCAGTAAAAGGCCTCATGTGGCCTCTGTGGACCCCACTAACTGAAGAAAACTGGCTGGAAGATGGGGGGTTCACCCTGGAAGACCTCTGTGAAGACCAAGTGCCAAAACCTTGCCTCAATTGCCCAAATCGAATTCCTCACTAAGTCACTTGAAACGAGGACACGAGACACGAGTGTCCCCAAAATATGAGTGTCCCCACGAGACACAGTGACCCCCGGAATCAGGACACGAAGGACACGTTTTATATACATATATATATATATTTTTAAATATATTAAAATTTAAAAATATACACATATAGATCCAATAAAATTTAGAAACTAGAACATTTACCTGCAAGAAAACAAACTCCAAACTCCCTCACCTACAAAAAAACCAAGTTTGGGCTCTCTCTAGCTCTCCCTCACTCTCCCTTCAATTCACAAATGGCAAAAAAAAACAAAAATCAACTTTTATGGGCCCGCGGGTTCACTTTTGCCACACGGAAGTGTCCTGGAATCAGGACACGGTGTGCAGAGACAGGACACGAAAAAGGTCGTGTCACCCACGTGGGGGAGCCGTGTCCACGCCAACACGTCCCCACGGGACACTTGGCCCTAAAATGACATGTCCGGTGACTTAGATTCCTCAGTGACCCTTTTATCCCATTTTTAATCTGCCTCAGTAACTGTGAAGCTGCTGAAACTGCCATCTGGGGCTCCTGCGCTGTCGAACCGAGCCCACTACGCTCTCCAGAAGGGGGGTATAATGGTAATATCAAGTGGCTGGACCACCCCCTCCTCATACAACGCCCTAGGTGAACTGGCCTCTCATGGCCCCTATTGGACAGGCTGGGAAAACAACACCAAATCTGGTCAACAAGTGCAAAACTGCATCTATCACTGTCAGAAGTGCCTGGAGTTGAATGATAAGTGTCTCATTGGATCCAGAAGACCCAAAACTACTAGGGACTGTGTACTCGTACACCATGGGTTGACCTGAGGGGTCAACAATAGGGTCCACCATATCCGAACAGTGCATAATCTGATGATCTGAAATAATAATAAAACCTGTTGAACTGCATCAATCACCATCTGAATCATATGTCCGCCATATGGTATCATCAATAAGAGTATGTGGGACCATCAATCATCATCAATAAGCATACATGGCCCACATCATCACGGATCCCAAGAATGACCATAGTCAAACTAGGTTTGACTAGGTCAATATACAACCAAGGACAAATCATATCAATAGACTAAGACATGTTCCTCTAATCATACTCACAGCTTAACTTAAAGTATAAGCATCATTCAGTGGCATTTATCATGTTTGCATATTCCATTGTTATTTATATTTACTTGCACAATAGCTTAAATGACAGACTCACCCATTGGACATAGTCTAACTGCTAGCTAAGGATGAAGGCTAGGAACAAGGATGGGCAAAGGGGATGACTTGCCTAAACTTAATTAAAAGACACTTTGGAATGGGAGAGGGGGAAGCTACACTCTGTGCCAGACAAATAACACGGGGAAGGGTTGTGCCTCACAAATGGGTAAGTTGTTTAGAAAGTGCTTATTCAACTTAGGCATCATGTCTACATCAAGTGGATCCAAGTTTATTAGGATCATTCAATTTCATTTCATGGCCTTTTTGGCCTACATAACCCTTCGAATTTCAGATGTGCTGAGAAGCACAACTAGTTGCAGCTTGCATCGAGGGCAAGTTTACATATATATAAGGTCAGCAATAATAGATATAACTTTTGAGTAACATTTGCTTTTTGGACCCTTTTATACACTTTGAGGAGTAATTTAGCAGTTCATCGCTCTTGCCCTTTACTCACGTGTGTTTAAAAACACATTCTAGAGTTTACAATTTCCATGGGCAAATTTATAAAGATTTCCAATAGGTAGTACATGAACTTTAAGTTTTAGCCAACAACATCTCAGGTGACTAGGGGGACTTCAACCAGTGCCAAACATCGGGACAACCGACCAGAATGATTTAGGCCTACAATCCAACTCACCAAAGGCAAGTTCTGTCACCAACTCAGAATCGAGACACTAAACAAACATGGATGCGGTCCAACACAGAGGTAGTAAATGGGGAAGTCCTCAGTATCAAAAAGTCAAGAACGACAAGTCAAAGGTGAAAGCCAAATCAGGAAGGTCATGGATGGACGGAGTCAAATGAACGTGGTGCCTAAGCTAGCAGACAAATAATGTCAAGAACGACCATATCCATGCAAGGAGCGTATTAAAACCGATGAGTTTTGTCAAGCAACGTAAATGTACAAGTAGTATGTCCATTTTATAAATTATAACATCACCAAGATAGTTCATTTTAATTTTACAAAGTTAGCCACATCATGAATGACTACCAAGCTAATGCTGTGAACATGACTAGAACAACAAGATAATAATCCATATTCAATGATCAGATGTCCATAAGTCATATAACATCATAACCATAATCATCATAAACCATCTGAAACACTGCTGCAATAACATCTCTCGGCACTGAACTGAAACTGTATGGGATAAAGGATCACATCGATCATCAAATCTAAACTCTCAAGGCTCAGCCTTGGCACAAGGTCTAACAAACATCTTATATATAATACTGCTCTGATCATGAGTGATCTCAAAATATAAGCTCATCATAGCCAAGCTTTGAATAATCCAAGCTCTGAAAATTGCAAATATTTGTTAAGCAAGAATAGTATCCCTACTACTATGGTGTGATAACAACCCCCTTGTGGAGGTATGTCACAAAACTTGAGGAGGGTAGAGGTGGTGGAACCACTAAGTTTTTATGCCCACATGGTTGTCGTCCAGGAAAACCTTATAGCGGTTCATACACCCGTGTGAGGAGACATCTTTGTGGGGCATTAGACAATGATGATAACAAAGGGTCCCTTGGTATTGCAATTTTCCCTAAGATAACACAGCTGAGAGGGGAGAAAACTACGTCAAGATAGAGGAAGTTGCACATCTCTCTCTTTTCCTCCTCCTCCGTTGTTGTTGTTGAGAGAGCATCTCTCTCTTTTCCTCCTCCTCCGTTGTTGTTGTTGAGAGAGATCTCTCTCTTTCCTCCTCCTCCGTTGTTGTTGTTGTGAGAGATTGATATTACTGGCAGGGAGGATGTGGATGCAAAAGTGGTGAGGTTTCTTTATGCATGTGGTGTGCCATTCAATGTTCTCCGCTACCCTTATTGGCATGCCATGGTTAAAGCCATTAACAAAGCCCCTGTTGGATACAAGAGCCCTGGGTATGAAAAAGCTAGAACTGTGTTACTTGACAAAGAAAAAGCAAAATTCAAAAGAGCTCTTACACGGTTTACAGATGGGTGGGCAGATATTGGGGTATCCATTGTATCTGATGGTTGGACAAATGTTAGAAACCAACATTTGATAAATATCCTTGGTGTTTCGTCTAGTGGTGCAGTTTTTCTTGGAGCGCAAGACTCCTCATCACTCATGGCCTCTTCTCAAAACATAGCAGACATCTTACTGAAAACTATTGATGAGGTTGGTCCTACTAATGTGATTCAAGTAATCACTGATAATGCAGCAAATTGTAAAGGAGCAGGAAAAATCATCAAGCGGAAATATACTCACATATTTTGGTCTGGTTGTTTGGTGCACACATTGAACCTTTTCATGCATGGTATTATCAAGCACAAAGAATGCACATGGATAAATTATTTGTACAAGTGGGGGAAGAAACTCATTAAATTTATCACCGGGCATTCAAGGGTCAATGCCTTTTATGGCACTTACTCTAAGTTGCAATTACTTAAGCTTGCAAAGACTAGATTTGGTAGCTATTTCCTCACCTTCAGGCGCCTATTGAGGGTAAGACAGGCTTTGGGTGCTATGGTGATGAGTGATGAGTGGGATGACATTAGCACTGATAGAGATGGCATGGATGCAGCAAAGGACACTGTTCTTGATAGCTATTTTTGGACACAAGTCAAGTATGTTTTACAGTTCATCAAGCCAATTTATAACATGCTTCGGCTTGCAGATAAGTAACATAACTCTCTCTCTCGGTTTATCTCCATTCCACAAGTCAATTGTAATTTAAACTCTCTTAAAACCCTAGTTTTTGTTTTTGCACAAGTCACATAGCTCGAAATTAGCTGATTTTCAACACTTGGGTATCTGTTGTCTTGGTCTAGAACCTCTTAATCTTAAGCGGCAAATCTTTTTGACTCTTTAAAGCGCAATAGACTAGGCACTGATCTTCAGCTGTTGCGCCCCTTAGTGTTGGTGACTGTTGTTTTGGTGTGTGGACTTGTTGTTGCTTGTTTTCTGGTCATTTGCATCTATCTCTTACTCCAGCAATCCTTTTTTGTGCTAAGAATCCATCTAAACCAGACTCAAGTTCACCCTCGGATTTTTGCATTTGACAGCCTTTAAATCCCCAGGGGTGCCTCAAACATTAGCTTCTAGCACTTATCATTGTCCTTGACCGTGTTGAACTTGTTTACTCACTGAAAATCATTGATTTGAATCACCATATCAGATCTGCCATATACAAATCAGATTGCATAAATTACTTTCAGTGACACATTTAGTGTTCTAGGACATAATCTATCAAGTCACTGTTCAATCTTTAGCTATATTTATCTTCCCTGGTGTCTTGATTGTTTGAGTCTTTCCAAGAGGAGAGACTAGGGTCTCCCCTTGGCCATACTTGTTTAGTTGGCCTAAAGTGACAAGGGCTTGGTTGGTGTGACAACTGGCATCACTTGCCGGCTAAGTTACCGGAAACGTCACAGTAGCCTTGGTGAAACGCTGTTCCCAGTTTCGGATCCTAAAACGGAGGGGATACGGCCCTGAAACGTCATTGAAATGTATCAGAGTGGTACAGATACATTTCAAGGGTTTTGGATACGTTCCAGGGGAATTGTGAAACATATCAGAGAGAGAGGGCCACGTTTCTAACCGTTTTTATTCCTGAAGTCAACTTTTTAATTGTTTCCCTGATCTACATTGAAACCCTGAAGGACCCACAACCTCTCCATGGAAGCTATAAAGAATATTAAATGGTAATATTAAATTCTTAAAGTTATCCTTTTACTTAAATTTTTAACATTACCATTAATTGTTTCAGGATGTTTGAGAGTGGTTCCAACCTCATCGGACTTCATATGCAAAAAGTAGACTTTTTAGTCCCATTCAGAATTCAACAGAATTAACAGTTTTCAGGATTTCAGGATTGCAATGTTGCCACTGGATTCAATCAAGCACATCAACCCCTCTATGTACCTTGATGTTGGTGGTGTTGATTGTTGAACTCCTCTGTCTTATAATGGACTTCGACCCACTTCCATAGCTAGAGAATATGAACATTGGTGTTGGACGAGTGCCTCCAAGCCCAGGCGAATCAAGCCACGCTTAGGATCCCTATTTTCGGTCTACTTTTGTTGAGGACATAGATGATGACTCTGACTCTGAGCATGAGGATTCAAATGATATTAGTTAAAAGTTTTCATAGTATCATGTTACATGTATGATTAATGATATTTGATGGTAGTGTTAGGTGATGATGATGATGTACAATGATAATATTATGATGATTATGATGACAATGATAATATTTATGATGATGACGATATATATATATATATATATATGCCGTTTCCCCGCCATATCTTATCTGGATTTTTTGAAAAATTGTCGTATCCGTGTCTCTCCCCATATCCTTATCCGTTTCCATATCCGCTTCAGTGCAACTTAGCTTGCCGGCGACCAAGACCCTTGTGGGTCACTGTTTCAGCTGCTGCCCCTCTACCACCCTGGATGAGATAACAAACAAAAGGGCGGCTACAGAAACGGTGATAACAGACACATTTCAGAAAGAAAAATCAAATGCATTGCTATGACTGAAACACTATAAATCCTAGAAAGGCAGGTATTTGTGTCTTAAAATACATCATAAAGATAAATTTGCTTGGATTCCTACTTCTTAGATACTTTCTGCAAAACTAATGTGACTTCTTCAGTTCTGTGTCTTCACGGTTATTTTCTAGAACACCAATTCTACATAACAGTCTTATCTCACATTCTTACGAGTATATGTTTTGTGAAAATCTTTAAATGATAAAACAAAGGATAGATGAACCAAGAGGATGCACTTTATAGGAACATTCTGTCACATTAATATCTTTTTATATCAAATAGAACTTTAATCCACAACAATAAAACAACAATCAAAGAACAAATGACAAAGCAAACCTGTTTCAAGAAGACATGCAGTTGAGGATGAGAACTTGGATCAACTGTCACCTCAAATAGGGGAATGAAAACGTTATCCAACATATTCTGGAAAGATGTAACAATTCCCATTTCCTTGTACACATTATACAACCGAGGTAGCTGAAAAAGGAAGAAAAAAACATAACAGTTAAAATATGGGTATTTTTACTACCAGAAAATAAGATATATCTAAAATTTTATACACTTCTAAGTCCTATCATAGAACAAATATCCAACACTGTCATATATGCTGAAAACCATAAAAAAATTATGTATCAACCCTTTGGGTAGCACAACAAATCAAATTTAGTTGTTGATTCAAGTGCAAATTGAATGCACAATATAAATCACAGGAATGATCTCACGTGTATAGCTGGGTGCACAGAGAAGGCATCTAAAAGCAAGAATAGAATGCAGCAAATACAGCATGGCATTCTGTACTTACAATGATTAACCCACTTAGCTTTGTGCATACATAATGCTAGTATATGTCTCTTCATACCATAGAGGCCTTTGTAGTGCTATACACTAAAATGGAGAAAACTGGAGACTTGAGAGGTTTAAAATGTTACCAGTAGGTTATTAATAATACATGAGAGGTGAAAAGAAAAGAACTAAGTTGAGTTCTTCTAAGAAAGAATTGACAAAGAGTAGTCGAAGGCCTCAATGCCAAGGAATCATTGATGCAACCATTGAACAAACTCCTTCAAATACCTAATAGCATTTGCTGGAACCTCAATTAACAGTATCTAATCCTAATAAGAATTAGATCATTTTGTCTTTTATATCAGCAATTTGCCTCTCTTGTAATGATTATTCTTGAACAATTTTGTAACAGTGTAAATATTATCCCTCCTCAAATTGTAAAGCATTTATCAGTCTCCTTTTGTGCACTCATTTCTCTCATCAAATAGCCTTTTCTTTTCAATGCAACTACCAGTTATGAACAATTACATAACAGTGTAATTGAGATTCCTGCTCCAGTTACAAACCTGCACTAAACACCCTTGCAAGATAATTCATTTTCCAATAAAGTCAATCCAGTCTTTTATTATGTGTCTACTAAAGATTGCCTTCATTGACCAGTTTTCCATTTTGTCCCTATTTCCATCATTTCTTGACCCTTCTTTTAATAAGCCTGTTTTTCTTGGACAAAAACGCAAATGAAGCCCCTTCCACACTTCTCAACCTTCATTAATTACCCTTGTGGATTCACTTTCCAATGGCATTGTAGGTGTTACCCTCCTGAATTAGCATGTGAAATTTAAAGCGCAAAATAACGATGCTAACCCAAGGCAAACTAAGAGGGGCTATCCACTGTCACCTCTATAACACCCTCTCCAACTTTAGGTTGGCTCTCCTCTAACTCAAGGGGGATTGTCCTTGTTGATGCACAAATTAGCAACCCAAGAAGATGGACAAGCTGATCAGCTGCTAACCTGACACAACTATAAACTCTTGACCCAACATGTCAGTACCGAAAGGGAGTTTGTCACTTTTGGCTTCCTAGACCCGACAGTAAACGAGTCTAGACTATCCAAGAGGGAGACCCTGGCCAAGCTTTAGCTTGAGATTATCCTAGGACAACTTCAAGTGTACACCTTGGCCAGGGTCTCCCCCTTGGATAGTCTAGACTCATTTACTATTGGGTCTAGGAAACCAAAAGTGATGAACACCCTTCCAGTAGGGACACATTGGGTTGGGAGTTAATAGTTGTGTCAGGTTAGCAGCTGATCAGCTTGTCCATCTTCTTGGGCTGCTAATTTGTGCATCAACATTTCTGGCACCATTGTCAGGGAAGGCAAGCCTACCTAGTTAATCCTTCAACGATATATCTTGTGGTGAAGATAATATCTTCATCTGGCAACTCCACATCTTGACTCCATAGAGAAAATATTTCCCAGAGGTGACTCCGCTGGGAAGACGAACCCCAAAGTATAAATATTTCCCTTTTTGTTTTGGTTTGGATATGAATAATTGATCTACATGGTCTCTCACGAGCAAAATGGGAGAAGCTCATCAAGTATTCCAATTTAATTTATGGAAAGCACTCCTATACTTGGATATCGTGTTTTAGAACCTCCATCCTTTGTCAATGACTTCCTTAACTTCATTGTAAAATTTAACTTAACCCATGAGGATGAAGTCATGAAGATGTTTTCCCTTTCTATCATGAGGCATTGCAAGGGATGGTATTCTAGTTTTCCTCCAAGATGCTAATGCTCATTTTGTGCTCTTCTAGTGGCTTTTCAAGAATCATGGATGGACCTAGAATATCAATGGAAGGATTGATGATGCTAAACTTTGGGTTCATATTTGTCAAATGAAGGAAAGTGGAATTTATAATTGACGACAACTATATGAACTCAACCCTTTTAGCATTAATAAAAGAGAATTATTTAATTCAAAAATAATGAAATAGGAGAAAATCTAAACTCCTATTTCAGTGGATTTTGGTTGGGTGAGTTGGCCCAAGTGAGTTGGCATAAGCATTTAAGGTGATTGTCAATCAAAATTTGGAGATTCCAATCAACATTTAGATTGGAATGATGTGTCTTCTCTTGGAGATTTGCACCCTCACTTGAGGTGGGCGACTTCTTGATGTGGCACCTCATGATAGATGGGCTGGAGTTTACAATGTTGAGGAGAGGGCGCCCTCTTGAGGTGGCAGCCCTCGCATTTAATGGAACTCACCTCTATCACTCCAATCAAGGATTTGCTCCACCACTTGTCTATCTGCACTCACCAATTCGCCCTCCTTGACCTAATTCGACCTCTCTTACATGGAGGCTATAAAAGCTAGGCTCTTGCTCCATTTTTCACATGGATGCATTGAACCTCTGCTATTTTGTACACTGCTGATATTTAGTAATATATTGAAAGACTTTGGAGGTCCATCGGGTGCATCTTGTGTTGGAGCGTTGTTCATGAGGTGATATTGTTGGTTTGCATTTGCTATTTCATGCTTTCATTATTGTAGATCTAATATATTGGGTATAGAAACAAACATTTACGGTTGATAAGTTGTTTGTTTGTGTTTAGATATTAGGAGATTTGAATGTAATCAACTGTATTTGGTTATCCATCCATTTGTCCTTTCCCCATTTATTGATCTTCACCCTGACTTACACCTTGACTTGTGATATGGAGGATCTCCCCGCTTCTGCCTCTGTATTGGACTTGCACCCATGTTTATTTTGTGTTTCGGCTCTGAGTTGGCACCAAAACTTGCCCTTGGTGAATTGGATTTTATGCCTCTATCATTCTAGTCGGTTGCCCCGATGTGTGGTTTAGATTTGTGGAAGTCCCCCTAATTGCTTCAGTTGTGTTGGCTAAAACCTGAAGCAAATTTGTACTACATGTTACCACTTAAAGTTGCACTTTAGTTGGACTTCAGTGAGCCGCCAGTTATTGCACAATTAGTTGTGCTTATCAGAGTTCAGAATTTCCAGCCTTGGCCAAATTTTGGCCATCTTTTCATGTCTATAATAATTGACTGTGCCCTACAGGGTTTGTAATAAAGCGTACTAGCATGGTGGTCTTTGAGTGACTCGGTTCCCTAAGACTTGAAAACCAAAGAAGGTATTCCAAGGAGTTTTTTCCCTTGTCGATTATGCTTTGCCTTTAGCCGAGTATAATCGATGAGGTTTTCTCCCGCTCCTCCAAAGCTGGAATGCCCAAAGTGGTGGTTAGGCCTTAGGGGATTATTAGAGTCCATTTTATACTGTTTATAAACATGCTAGACGCTGGGATTTTATCATTTTGTCATGTACTAGGTTCCTTTGAAGTTTCAGTCAATTCCAAGAAATATAATGTTTTTGCATTTTAAGCCATTTTTTAATGGTTTAAATGAAAAAATTAAAAAGATGATAAAAGTGTGATCTGGAGTCGGAATTTGGCGCAAGGATGCTTGTTTTCAAGCTCAGAGCATCCTCTTTACCTTGGTACCCGGTTTTCCTATGTTTCGAGCAACCAAAAACCCCCGTGGAACAGTTTTGCCTATCAGAGCTACATACTGGCACTTTAATGCCAAAAATGCACCATTATCCAAATATTCAAAAATAAAAAGGGAGCATTTGTCACATGCCAAATGACATGGCATTGACTCAAATGGAAAAACGACTATTCTAAAGTTTCAAAGCTTAGAATTCATGGTGAATAAAATAAAGTTTGAAGCTTTCTAAAAATCCGTATGATTCTCTTCTTCACGTGGGGCCATCTCCACATTCACGTGAGCGAGTTGGTTAAGGTATAAATCAAGTAAGTGCTGGGCATATAAATTAATGTCAAAACATATAAATTACAAAGCATGTAATATGGTCGAGCTAAAAGGATTGAATGGTTATTACATTTGCCATGTCACGATTTTTCCCTCGAGTGGGTCCTCTCCTCCACTCAGTAACGTATGGTTTGAGGTCATATCTTCAAGGTTCAAAGCGCCTACCTCATGGAGAGGTGGCACACACCCCTCAGCTTGGCTCTCAATCATGTGCCATCCACCAAATTCATGGCTTGGTATCTCACGCCAACATCATCTACAAGGGCAACTTTTTCCCACATGGCAGCTCACGGATGGGGTGATGTTTAAAATGTAGATTTGTACCTACCTCATGGAGAGGTGGTGCATAGCTTGTGGCTTGGCTTTCAATCACGTGCCAATCACAACCACAACTCAACGATTGAACTTTGGATCAAACCAATCGCCCTCTCTTGGATTGACGCCCTCTCTGCATTGTAATTTGCTATATAAACTGAGCTCTCTTCCATGGTAAAGATCAAAAGGTCAAACCTCTGTTTGCAATTGTAATATTTTTGTATTAAGTTAATAAGAAGGCTTTGGAGGCTACCCTAGTGTTGTCTGCGGTGTTGGATTGTTCTATTCTTTGCTCCTTATGAGGTAAATTTGTATCATCATAGCATGCTAGTAACTATTGGATTTATCTGTCTTTGAAGGGAAAGTATTTTTCATAAGAATAGTAGGTGGTGCTTTATAGACTATTTTCTATTGTGGATAACATTAGAATGCTAGAGGTAAGAAAATTCTTGTTTGAATCTATCATCTCTCACATTGTCTTTTAATTATTCACACAGGTGCTTTTAATCCCTTTGCTAGTGGTGTTTTGATCTTACAGGATGCTTAAGCTAGACGAGTGGATGAACATGTTAGATCTTCATTTCCTCCAGCAAACTTAAACAGAGAGGTCAATCCCACCGGTGCATCAAAAAGCAGACTCCATTTGCCATCCTCAGAGCTCAAACCCCATGGGTTCAAACTTCTCGATCCATTTCTTCTATTCTTTCTTGGTTATCGTTCCTATTTTGACTTAGATCTTGCTTTCAAAGTGTTATTCATAAGTAGATCTGAGTTGAATCACAACCTAATAGTTAAAACTCATTTGATAATCTAGATCTAGGTTGTTAGTTTCTATTTTTGCATTTTTTCAAGTAGATCTAAAGCAAAATAGAATCTCGTGTCTTTCAAAGTCTTATCAAGTAAATAGTACTTTGATTTGCTTGTCATCTCTTAAAGAGACAAGCAAAGATCCTAAGAAGACAAGCTTTCTAGCTTGCCTTACTTAGTTCTTTTTCTCATTCTTTTTTTGTACTTTTAAGTTAGAAATTTTTTCGTTTCTTGGCATATAAGCAAACACACTCTTAAAGTGTGTTTCGGTAGATTTCAAGCATTTGATAGCTTGCTGGTTTTTGCATTTAAATATCAGTCCTAACTTATTAAATTCATTTAAAAGTTAGTTTTAAGTCCAAAAATTGCCCGAAAAACTTCATTTTTACTTACTAGTTGCATCGTAGTTCATTTTGGTGATTTATAGTGTTGTCAAAACACTCTTAAAGTGTTCTAAACACTCTTAAAGTATTCTGATTGTGTTTCCTAATCCACTTTGGTCGCTAGTCTGATTTTTACATTTGACAGGTAGAAGCTCGATAAACAAGAAGTTCACCATCTCCATGCTTCCCAAACACTCGCAAGAACCAGCAATTCGAACCTTGTGGCTTTCCATCAATAATTTGTACATTGACTTGTTTCCCTAAGTAAAAAGGGCAAGCAGTAGATCACTTCTTTTTTTTTATCTTGTAAAAACAAAATAAAAAGAGCAAGCAGGCAATTCCAGCGCCTGGACCCCAATCCCCCCAGGGTGGATTCGCATTTTTCATTTTTTTTCAGTTTCTCGCTTTTTCTTTATTTCCTTTGTTTTAGATTAGTTTATTTGTTGTTTTTAGTAATTAAATAACATTCACAAAGCACACAAGGCGTCCCAGGGGGACTTACAATCTGTTTCAATCTCTCACCTAAGTGCTACAAAATAAACCACAATCTTGTTCTAAAAAACTTCAAGTAAAATTAACCCCCCTTGCTCTACCGAAGTACTCCACCTTAAGTGGAAGAAAAGATACTCTTGGAGATTAGATTAGATTAAATTAATCATCCATTTACACTTCATAATAAAATACACCAACGCCCCAAACCCAGAGTATGCTCTTGGCCGCTGCAACTTAGTCGGAACCACTAGTCAATCAGAAACGGGTGCAAAGTACTTAGTTTTAATAGGACAATCCATCAGAATCGAATCCTAAGAACTCGAGAGGTTGCATGGACTGAATCCACAGAGTCAGCAGGTTCTTAAGCCGGTTCATCCGCGCCTGGTTGGACACTTGGTAAGGTTGCTAAAGCACTCAGTTCGAAGGTTAGGTTTCTTTTGGGCCAAACCAAGAAATAACCCACACCTTAATCCACTCATTTAATAATCATAAAATAAACCAATTGAGACACTGCAATACTTTCACTTGAGCCTACAGAAGCAACCCCACACAGCAAAAATCGCAAGCATTCTACATTCTCGGCACTGGTCTATATTTGCTTATATTTTAAGATTCAATCATATATGTCGTGAATGCTTTCTATCTCATGTGGTGTTGATCTTTTGATTTAATTCATAAAGTCGTACTGAGTTATTATCATTTCATCATTTAATAAACTCCACGATTAGACTTTTATTTTCGTTATAGATTAAAAGCCTTAGTTTTACTTTTATAGGGACCACCCCCCTTGGCTTCACTAAGAGTAAGCCTAGATGGAGGAGCCGAATAATCAGGTGACAGCACTTGACTCTCACTTGCCCCCAAGGACACACTGAGCGACTTGAAGGTTTCCTGCCGCGTTTCCCCCCTGGTGTGTATTAGGGGGCAACACTACATATGGAAATTATTGTTATATCTTGTACATCCCAATGAAAAGGGCTATGGAATTGAAATGAAATTCAAATGCTATGTAATGTAAATGCACCCCGGATGAAAGTTGCGATTAGTTGTGCTTATAAGCACATGTGAAATCCTAGAGGGGTCATATTAGACCTAAAAAGCAATGGATAAATGTATGCTAAATCTAAAGATTGTTGGCAATGAAATTCGATTAAATGAAAGGTCCCAAAAAACAGTGGTTAAATGTATGCCTAATCTAAATACTGTTGACCTTATGTGAAACTTTCCTCATTGAGCCTGCGGGCTATGATATGCGACGGAGCAAGGGACAGCTAATTCTAAGTGTCCCCTAGAACCTCAAGTTACGGTTAGCCTAACACCTAGTTCATGGCGGTTCTAATAGTAGACATTTTTGCCAAGGTTAAATAAGCACTTCTCTGAACAACTCATCCATTTGTGAGACACCGCCATTCCTTGTGTACTCCTTGTCCAACACATGCTTAAGTGTGTAACACCATGGCCCTCATCCAAAGGATCACAGTGTCAAGTCAGTCAAGTCATCCCATTCAGCCTAACCTTGCGCACTTAGCATTCACCCTTTGTTAGCAATTTGATCACATTTACAAACAAGTATATTCTTGAGATTCTTCTTGAAAGTAAATTATTTAACTAACCTATTACCACTTATTAACTGCTAGTGAAATGATGCTTAATACTCTAGAGTCTTGCTATGAAAATGATTTAGAGAGCATGTCTTAACCATTTGCACTTGCAGTAGCATGGCTTCTTGGCCGGGGTTATATTTTGATCAGTTTGATCGATCAAACTTAGTTTGACCAAGGTCAACCTTGGGATCCGTGATGAGATGGACAACTTTATGTATGATGTTGATCTATGGTCTTCTATATGTAGATTTTCCTGGGTTTTACTACTTGTTGGTTTATGTTAACTTTTCAAGTGTTTTTCATTTGCAGCCGGTTTTGCATAGGCTACAAACTACTTATGAAAAATGTTATAACAATTAGACACACAGTAAACTACCACTAATAGACTGAAAGTAAATATTAACACATGCACACCATAAAAGAGACACTCAGATTTTTCGGCAACTGTGCCCTGGAAAAACCCCCACGGGGAAAACCAGTAAGAGAAAGAGAGTTTTTATTATTCTTTAGCAAAATATTTCAGTACAGAAAATACAGTGAAAATTTCAACTTATCTCCACCATAGATTTCATCTTGAAATTCTAGAAAACTGTGCCCAGCTTATGCCTCAATTTTTGTGCCAAAAGACAAAGCCTCGGGATGTGTGCCAACAACCTCGAACTGAGTGTAGCTGTACCTCGAAATCTGTGCAAAAATAAAACAGTCCGTACAGCTATACGGCCCTCGATTTCTGTGCCAAATTATTTGCCTCGGTTTTTGTGCAATCTGCCCTTGATTTCTGTGCACAAAACAGTGCCTCGAAAACTGTGCAAAAATCGTACAGTACAGATCCGTACACCTCGAAAACAGTGCAGCAATAAATGTGATGTATCCTTGCCTCGATTTCAGTGCCTGTAATAAATGCAATCCGTACACTCCTCGAATTCTGTGCAGCAATTAATGGCTGTACCTTTTCCTTGGGAATCGTGCAAATGAAAAACTCAAAACCCTTGCCTCGATTTCTACGCCCTTCTTCTCTGCTCTCTCTTCTCACTTTCCAAAAATGCAAAAGTGAAATGAAAATGTTTCCCTCAACCCTTTTTGTCTAACCCTAAGTGGGTTCTAATCCAACGGTGGAAAAAGATCCAAATCCAATGGCTAAGATTCAATGAGAGTGAAAAGTCACTTTTATTTAAATCACTTAAATAAAAAATCACTCACCCACTTAACTTTAGTAAAAAGTAACTTTAATGTTATAAAGTCTCATTAATGTGCATTTAATGTGAGGGTCACCTTTTTCCCCCTTCTAAGTGACATTAGGCAATTGTCACTTGGGGAACACTTCCCTAAGTACAAAACTAACACTCCATCTTACCGAGGAAGGTGTTCCGCACCACTCCCAACTTATCTCTGAAGAAGACAAACTTCCCCCTCCCCAAAGACTTCGTCAAGATATCCGCTACATGCTCATCAGTGGAAATATACTGCAACTCAACTGCCCCTCTCTGGACGTAGTCCCAGATGAAATGGTACCTAATCTCAATGTGCTTCGACCTGTCATGGAACACCGGATTCTCAGAGAGCTGAATGCAACTCTGATTGTCGCAATAGATCACCATAGGTCTCAGCTACTGATCAAATAAATCTACCAATAACTTACGAAGCCATAGGTCTTTCTTGACATTATTTGTCTGCTAGCTTAGGCACCACATTCATTTGACTCAGTCCATCCATAACCTTCCCGATTTGGCTTTCACCTTTGACTTGCCTTTCTTGACTTTTTGATACTAAGGACTTCCCCATTTCTACCTCTGTGTTAGACCGGATCCATGTTTGTTTAGTGTCTTCGCTCTGAGTTGGTGACAAAACGTGCCTTTGGTGAGTTGGATTGTAGGCCTAAATCATTCTGGTCGGTTGTCCCGATGTTTGGCACTGGCAGAAGTCCCCCAAGTCACTTGAGATGTTGTTGGCTAAAATTGAAAGCTCATGTACTACTTTATACTAGAAATTCTTATAAATTCGCCCATGGGAACTGTAAACTCTGGAATGTGTTTCTTAACACATGTAAGTAAAAGGCAAGAGCAATGAAATGCTAAAAATAATCCTCGAAGAGTATAAGAAAGGTCCAAAAAATCAAATGTTACTTAAAAGTTATATCTATTATTGTTGACCTTGTATATGTATAAACATGCCCTCGATGCAAGCTGCAACTAGTTGTGCTTCTTAGCACATCTGAAATCCGAAGGGTTATGTAGGCCAAAAAGGCCATGAAATGGAATGAATGATCTTAATGAACTTGATCGAGCTGATGTAGACATGATGCCTAAGTTGAATAAGCACTCTCTAAACAACTTATCCATTTGTGAGGCACAGCGCTTCCCCGTGTTATTTGTCCGGCACAGAGTGTAGCTCCCCCTTTCCCTATCTAAAGTGTCACCTAGTTGAGTTTGGTCAAGTCATCCCTTTTACCTAGCCTTCTTCTTAGCCTTCATCCTTAGCTAGCAGTTACGCCATGTCCAATGGGTGAGTCTGTCATTTAAGCTATTGTGCAAGTAAATACAAATAACAATGCAATATGTAAAGTGATAAATGCCATTGAATGATGTTTATACTTTAAGCTGTGAGTATGATTATAGGAACATGTCTTAGTCTATTGATATAATTTGTCCTTGGTTGTATTTTGACCTAGTCAAACTTAGTTTGACTATGGTCATTCTTGGGATCCGTGATGATGTGGACCATATATGACTACTGATGATGATTGATGGTCCCACATACTCTTATTGATAATACCATATGGTGGACATATGATTCAGATGGTGATTGATGTAGTTTAGTAGGTTTTATTATTATTCCAAATCATCAGATTATGCACTGTCCGGATATGGTTGACCTTATTGTTGAACCTTCAGGTCAACCCATGGTGTATGAGTACACATTCTTAGTAGATTTGGGTCTTTTGGATCCAATGAGACACTTATCATTCAGTTCCGACCACTTCTGACAGTGATAGATGCAGTTATCCACTTGATGACCAGTTTTGAGGCTGTTTTCCCAGCCTGTCTAGCAGGGGCCATGAGAGGCCAGTTCACTTAATGCGCTGTATGAGGAGGGGGTGGTCCAGCCACTTGATTTTACCATTATACCCCCCTCCCAGAGAGCCTGGTGGGATCAGTTTGACAGCCCAGGCACTCCAGGAGGCAGTTTGGGCAGCTTCACAGTTACCGAGGCAGATAAAAAAAGGAATAAAAGGGTCACTGAGGAATTCGATTTGGGCAATTGAGGGAAGGTTTTGGCACTTGGTCTTCACAGAGGTCTTCCAGGGTGAACCCCCTATCTTCCAGCCAGAAATCACCAGTCAGTGGGGTCCACAGTGGCCACTGGAGGCCATTTACTGCATGTCTCTATCCGTTTTGGAGACAAGATTTGATCATTTGTATTATCTTGGACATATTATTTTATATTATTGTGCCATGGGGATGAGCTAGTAAGGATTGATACCTCCTAGCCCCACCATGAGCTTATTGAGTCATGTCCTAGTCATATGAGGTGGGCCCATGTGTCTTAGCCCCCTCCTAGTGATGAGGTCACCCTCCATGAGTCACTTTAGGCTATGACATCATCCCTCTTTTGAGTGATCCATGTGATATTATGTATTGGCTCATCTTAGCCATTGATTAGATTATGAGATCTTTTAATCTCTACCACTCATCTTGTTGTATTGTAGAGTGGTTTTGAGATCTAGAGTTTTGGTCTTTATTATCCTATATAAGGAGGAGACACCCTATTGTAAAATCACCTTTGGGCTTTGGAAAACATGGAATGAAAATAATATTTTGGAGATCTACTTCTTGGCTTTGATTGGGTTACTCTTGTATATGTTCTTGCATCTTGTTTCTAGACATTCTTTGCTTTACAGGTGAAATCGACATCAATTGAAGGGAGGCCGAATTGCTTGAAGATAGCTCAACGATTTGCTTTGTGGGAAGATTGTAGGGATTGCTCACATACCCCATGGGCAAAACGTCTTCATCTTGAGGGAGTTCTTCAATTGTGCTTTGTCCATTGATTGCTTTCTTGATATGACATGCTTAAATATTATGGATTTGTGGATCAAATCTAACTTGATGTAATTTGATTTACATGTTTTCATGGGACATCTCTCCTCCTTGACCTTCCTTATTTGGCTTCTACCCTTGACTTATCTGGCTTGCCTTTCTGATATTGAGGACTTCCCTTTCTACTACCTCTGTGTTTAGATCGCATCCATGTTTGTTTTGTGTCTCAGCTCTGAGTTGGTGACAAAACTTGCCTTTGGTAAGTTGGATTGTAGGCCTAAATCATTCTGGTCGGTTGTCCCGATGTTTGGTAATGGCACGAACTCCCCCTTGTCACTTGAGATGTTGTTGGCTAAAACTGAAAGCTCATGTACTATTTATGGAAACTTATGTAAATTCGCCCATGGAAATTGGAAACTCTAGAATGTGTTTTTGAACACACATGAGTAAAGGGCAAGAGCGATAAACTGCTAAAAATACTCCTCGAAGAGTATAAGAAAGGTCCAAAAAGCAATGGTTCTTAAAATCTCTAAACAATTGCTGACCTTATATATATATAAACATGCCCTAGATGCAAGCTGCAATTAGTTGTGCTTTTTAGCACACCTGAGATCCAAAGGGTTATGTAGGCCAAAAAGGCCAAGAAATGAAATTGAATGATCCTAATGAACTTGGATCAACTGGATATAGACATGATGCCTAAGTTGAATAAACACTCTCTAAACAACTTACCCATTTGTGAGGCACAACCCTTCCCCGTGTTATTTGTCCAACACAGAGTGTAGCTTCCCCTGTCTCCCAGTCCAAAGTGTCTTTTAGTTGAGTTTAGACAAGTCACCCCTTTGCCCAGCCTTGTTCCTAGCCTTCATCGTTAGCTAGCAGTTAGACCATGTCCAATGGGTGAGTTTGTTATTTAAGTTATTGTGCAAGTAATTATAAATAACAATGGAATATGCAAACATGATTAATGCCACTAAATGATGTTATACTTTAAGCTAAGCTGTGAGTATGATTAGAGGAACATGTCTTAGTCTATTGATATGATTTATCCTTGGTTGTATATGGACCTAATCAAACCCAGTTTAACTATGGTCATTTCTTGGGATCTGTGATGATTTGGAACATGTATGCTTATTGATGATGATTGATGGTCCCACATACTCTTGATGATGATACTATATGATGGACATATGATTCAGATGGTGATTGATGCAATTCAGCAAGTTTTATTATTACTTCAGATCATCAAATTATGCACTGTCCATATATGGTGGACCCTACAGTTAGTCCATCAGGGCAACCCATAGTGTATTGAGTACACATTCTTAGTAGTTTTGGGTCTTCTGGATCCAATGAGACACTTATCATTCAGTTCCAGGCACTTCTGCCAGTGATAGATGCAGTTTTCCACTTGTTGACCATGAGAGGCCAGTTCACCTAGGGCGTTGTATGAGGAGAGGGTGGTCCAGCCACTTGATAATACCATTTACCCCCCCTTCTGGAGAGCCTGGTGGGCTCAGTTTGACAGCGCAGGTGCCCTAGGGGGCAGTTTCAACATCTTCACAGTTACCGAGGCAGGTTAAAAATGGAATATAAAAGGGTCACTGAGGAATTCAATTTGGGCAATTGAGGCAAGGTTTTGGCACTTGGTCTTCACAGAGGTTTTCCAGGGTGAACCCCCCATCTTCCAGCCAGTTTTACAAGGTCAGTGGGGTCCACAGAGGCCATAGGGGGCCTTTTACTGCATGTCTCTCACAGATTTTGAGGACAGATTTGATCATTTGTATTATTCTGGACATATTATTTTATATTATTGTGCCATGGGGATGAGCTAGCAAGGATTGATGCCTCCTAGCCCCACCATGTGCTTCATGAGTCATCTCCTAGTCATATGAGGTGGGCCCATGTACTTATGCCCCCTCTAGAGGATGACGTCACCCTCACTTTGTGCTTTCTAGCTATGACATCATCACTATTTTGAGTGATCCATGTGATATATTGTTATGGTTCATCTTAGCCATTGATTATGTATTGAGATCTTTTAATCTCAACCACTTATTTCATAAAGTGGCTTTGAGATCTAAGGTTTTGGTCTTTATTATCCTATATAGGGAGGAGACCCCCTACTATATAGCTCACCTTTGGAGCTCTAGGATATTGGAATAGAACACTTCTTTGTGGAGCATATTTCTCTTGTCTTGTGGATTCTCTTGCATCTTGAATATACAGTATCTCTTCTATGTATCATTGTGGATTTTGGAGCCACACGTTGTTTTCTTGCAGGGAGGCCGAATTGGTGGAGAGGAGGACGATTTGAAGAGGGTTATTGTTGGAGGGATCCACATATTCTCTCTTGGGTTGATCTTGGTGACAGTGAGTATCATTATTGTATCTTTGTGACATAGTTGATGCTTTCTATTACATCTTTCCATCATTTTCATAATCATCTTACTTGGCTTGTTTCACTTGATCTTGTCTTGTAGGAGGGGGACGATTTGGCATCTTGGAGGAGGACGTTTTGGCTTGGAGCAGCAAAATATCACTCTTGAATATACATATAGTTGAATGCTATCAATTTGCAAGGTGGCCAGAATCAATTGAGGTAAGTTCTACAAGGTATGTGCCTAGATCCATCCATTCTTCTTCATTTGTCAACAAACCCTTAAAATCAAAACCCTTGTTTTCACTTTTTCTTAGATCTACAAAGATCTAGCTTAGCTTTGGGTATAATAAAAAGAGCCCACCTCTATAGTATCCACGACAATTCGGATCTATAGTTTGGCACTTTGGTGGCATTTGGACTTCATTTGACCCTTCCCCCAAGGCACTTAGCCTTCCTTGAGTGAGGTTGCCCTCCTTGGGTAAGTGAGTTAAGCTAGTTCCATCACATGGGTAGGTGAGTTGAGCTAGTTCCATCACATGGGTAGGTGAGATCCCACTTGATTCATGATCCTCTCACTTGATAGCCTACCCCTAGTGCTTCACTTCATTGATTTTCACCTTGTGGGCCCCATTCCTCATTTTGAGGGTTGTGCTCCACTTGGGTCAATTTTGTGTTGCATTTTCAATCTTAGATCTATGGAGCTCTAGCCACTGGATGCCTTTAATCTTCAAAACCCACTTTGATAATTGCCTAAACTACCCCGATCTATAATTTGGCATACTTTGGACTACATTTACCCATCCATTTTAAGGAACTAGTCCACCTAAAGGAAATCGCACTTCTTGGGATTAGTGTCATGTGCTAGATCCCATATGTGGGTATCTTCAATTTCATCCTAGATCCATAGATCTACTCTTTGCATACCCCTTGGTACCATTTACACCCCTAATCTCACCTTGTGGGTCCCATTTGGATCATTTCCATATCCCAAGGAAGTGGGCCCCACTTGTGTATTTCATGGTACTAAATCTTGTCATTTGATCTCATTATGTGGCCTAAACCATTCATTGGTTGAAACACTAGTCATCCCTTAAGCCTCTTTCAACCATACTTAAACTTCTAGGTCCACCTAACCTTGCATTGGTTTTCGTAACTTGTCTTTCACACTTCCCTAGGAACCTTTGCTTTGGTCCAATCACCTTTGATTGGCTATAGGGTCTACCCCTTGGTCTTGATTCATCTTGATCTAAAGTGAAGAGTGCCTCGGTTGACGTGACTCCCAACTTGCATTGGGAACTGTGGCATCTCTTGGGTCACCTCTTTGGTTGTCCATCTCCTCTACCATCCTGGATGGGATACTTTTAGGGACAACTGCAAGTTGTGTGATAACAGGCCCCATTCCTCATTTTGAAGGTTGTGCCCCACTTGGGTCATTGAGTGTTGCATTTTCAACCTTAGATCGATCTATGGTGATCTAGCCTACCTTGGGGCATGCCACTTAAAACCCACTTTGATAAAGGCCTTAACTATCCCGATCTACATTTTGGCATACTTTGGACTCCATTTCAAGGCACTAGTCTCCTTGGTTCAATTCGCACTCCTTGGGGATTGTGTCATGTGCTAGATCCCATATGTGGGTGTTGCCTAATCTAACTTGGATCCATAGATCGACATCTTCAAACACCCCTTAGTGCCATACCACCCCTAACTTCACCTTATGGGTCCCATTTGAGCCATTTCCATATTTTAAGGAAGTGGGCCCCACTTGTGTATTTCATGGTACTAGATCTATCTCTTTGATCTCCCTAGGTGGCCTAACTCATTCATTAGTTGTACACTTGTCACTTCTTAAGCCTCTTCAACCACATCATAAACTCTTGGGTCCACCTAAGCTTGCATTGGTTTCCGTAACTCAATTTACACACTTCCCTAGGAACCTTTGCTTTGGCTAATCTCCTTTGATTAGCTATAGGGTCTCCCCCTTGATCTTAACTTGTCTAGATCTAAAGTGAAGAGTGCCTCAGTTATCGTGACTCCCAGCTTGCATTGGGAACCGTGGCATCTCTTGGGTCACTTCTTTAGTTGTCTGCCTCCTCTACCGTCCCGGATGGGATACCTTTAGGGACAACTACAAGTTGTGTGATAACAGAGCCTTTGCACTTACTGCATTGTTCCCTTGGAAAGATGGAAGCTTTTGAATAGCCTTTTCTAGAATGTTGCGAGGATAACCATTAATGGGTGAAAAATCAAGAGGTTTGTACAGATCATTGGCCATGTTTGATTGACTTAAATACAGAAAGAGGTTCCTTATGTCAACGATAGATTCTAATCTTAAATTATCAAGAACTCACCTTGAATTAGACTTGTTTAACCTTCTTCTATATACTTGCTCCAATTCAGGGATTAATTGAACAATTCCTTCATTATCTCTTCTTTAGAATATCTTTTAGGATTATTTTTATGTGGAGTCACCAGATGAACTTCAATAGATGTTGATTACCATACAAGTCCACCAATATTCTCAAGAAAGGAATCAATTAGATTTTTGTTTCAAGATTTAACCGAGAAGAAAGAATGAATTAGAGATTAACTTAAGACATATTTCTCCAATGAGTTGGTAACACCTTTCCCAATGAACCAGACATCCAACAATTAACTGTCACTCCATGCATGAAACTAGGAGTTAAAGGATGGCAATATAAAAGAACTATTCATGAACAAACCTGAATTAACCAAACAACATTTCTATTGTACAAATCATTGTTGACTATCCAGCTTGCCAATTGGTCCCACTCGCTTTGTTTTCTCCCATAGATTGATATTCTGTATTCTGCCATCTGCCACATAAAATGCAGGAACAACGTATAAATTGCATTTGTTAATTACATCAATGAAAATGAAATCCCTGAATGTACAATAAGTGAAATCAGTTCAGACAAAACTGCACCTCTTTATAAGCAGATTCCATGTTTCAGAAAATACAAATATTTGAAGTTTTATTAAAATTGCCAAGAAAGATGCATCTAATTCTATCAAACTTTGTCAACAGTGTAGTTAACAATTGGCATACGGAGCAATGCTTAGAAAGTCTGAAACATTGTCAGAATTCTCTCACAATACCAACCTGGTATTTACTTGCAGCAAGATCAGAAAAGACTTCCTTCGTGAGCTCAGCAAGAAAACGACCTGAAATAGACAAGAAATAAATGGGACCTAAATCATTAGTAATAGATTCTTAGAGGGCTAGCAAACTAGCATGAAACATAGCATATTCATGTCCACTGGCCTTAGTTATAAAGTTTAAATTTTTCAACAGATTCACAGAAAAATTGTTACATAACTTGCAATACGATTGATTGTGATAAAGATTACCAGAGACGAGAAACGGGAAATGAAATGGGAGGTGACAACCGAATGAGAAATGGGTGCTAGACAGTTTCAGTATAACATATGATCCCTCCTGTTACCACCCAAGATGTTGATGCATTTTGGTATTTTAATGGCACAGGCATATTTGTAGCAGGCTTGTGAATGATTTCCAGCAGTAAACTATGGCTCTAAGTGTTAAAATTTGTACCAAGGGAAGTGTTTTTCCACCTTGAGATGCCTAGGGGTGGACAAAACATTAAAAAGTGATCCCTAGCACTTTATTAAAGTGTGATGTACTTTATGTTCATAAAGTCACTTTATAAAGTACTTTAAGTTATAATTTTCTCCTAAGTTCACTTTATGAGAAATAAAGTGAGTGTTTAATTAGAAAAAGGGAACTCACGTATTAAATGATATTTGAGCATTAAATATTATTTAAGTGAGTTATTAATGAGCTTTTAATGTGAACCCTTCATCATATCTAATCTAAGCCATTGAATGAAAAGGAGGAAATTGCCATGAACAAAAAGGGAGGAGTTAGGGATTGGTGGCATCATTATTCACTTTCACAAAGAGATTTTGGGAGAGGAGAAAGAGAAGAGAAAAAGAGAGAAGAAACCCTTGAGAAAATTTTGAGAAGGCTGAGTTGCAGATTGAAGAACAAAAATGGAGGGCATGAATTCCAAGGCATCTGTACAGCAGCAAGTACAGCAATAAAGAAGGCTGTACAGGCTTGAATTTCGAGGCAGGGTGGTTCTGCATTTATTGCAGTTTGTACACATCAATTTGGCACAGAAATCGAGTAGGCCATACAGCATTTATTGTTGGCCATACAGCACAGAAATCGAGGAGGATTCTGTCAGAGTTGGCACACATATCGAGGCAGACGGTACAGCATTAAAGTCTGACTGTACAGCACAGAAATCGAGAAACAGAATTTCTGGGCACATTTTTCAAGAAATACAGCAGCATTTAATTCACACGTGTGGGTCATACTGCTGTTAGAAAGGTTCAGTTTTTCTGTTGTGTTTTGGGCACCTTTTCAAGATGAAAAGCTGAGATAAGGACTACTGTTCTGTTTTGTAATTTGTTGAAAAAATAAAAAAAATTCTCTCTGTGTCAGGTTTTCCCTTCGGGGTTTTTCCTGAGCCAAGTTGGCTAAATTTCCGAGTCTTAATATTTTCATGTGGCTGGTTTAAATTTCTGTACTTGAAAAAGATTGTAACAAATCTCATGTGTTTCAAGCAAAATGTCAAATTTATGTTCATAAGAAGCTAATGGGGTTTGGGCATTAAAATCTATGCAAACAAAACTTGAAACTGGGTTGGGGTTTGAAAATTTTACATGGTATCAGAGCCTATTTAAAGGCAGAAATTAAATCAGAGGTTGAGATTTCAGAATTTGAGAAAATAAGGGAAAACAGATTTTTGAGAAGAACAGGTTCTTGAACAAGTTTCTCTTTTAGAAGAACAGGTACAGGTTGTAGCCATGGTCACTGGACTTAGACTAGAGGACAGGTTGGATGGGGCTGCAAATTTTAGCCCATGGAAGGCTAGGATAATGTTAATACTGGAGGAGAATGAACTATGGGAAATAGTTCACAGTACAACAGCAAATCCAATCACGGTTCCTACTGATGTTATAGATAGGGCAGCCTTTATAAAGAAAGATGTGAGGGCAAGAAGGATCATTCTTGATGCTGTAAAGAATCATGTGATCCCACACATTTCAGCGAAGGCTCATGCTTTTCAGATGTGGACAGCTTTAACTAACCTTCACCAAAGTTCGAATGAAAACGGGAAGATGGTGTTGAGGGAAAAGTTGAAGAGTGTTCACATGAGTAAGGGTGAAAGCATGGCTTCCTACCTTACCAAGATTACACGGGTGAGAGATGAACTTGCAGTTGTTGGGGAGGTTGTACAGGGCAGTGAGATGGTACAAACAGCTTTGAATGGCATGACACAGCCATGGGGGATATTTGTACAGTCAGTGGTTTCTCGTGAGCATATGCCTTCTTGAGATCGTCTTTGGGACAACTTCATTCAAGAGGAGACTTGAAGAAGATACATACAGAGTAGTTCATCTCAAAGTGGGTCATTTTTATTTTCACTGTACAAGGCCCTTTCATATAGTAGGATTTGTCAAGTGAGTAATGCTCTTTCCAAGATCTTATCTAATTTATCCTATGTTAAAGTTAAATAAGGTGGCAATTGGTAGGGTAGGTAATCCTTGAATGAAGAGGTTAAGCCTACTTGTGGTACAAAGGCAATACAGTGGCAACTCCGTGGGGCTATGGATGGTTGCTAGCAGCAGAGCTAAGGCCGTGTCATTATCTGGGGTCCACAAGGTTATCCAGGGCTTGTACCTTTCAAAAGTCATCCTAAGCAAATGAAATGTGATATCAAATGAAATAAATCCAATGTGCTATGAATGCAAAATCTAAAGGAAATGACAAAGCTAAATGCAAATAACTGTAAAGGTGGCTTGATAATGTCCGACCGGGAGAGTAACTCACTACTTCTGACTCCCTTTGTGAGACACATCCCTAGTATTCGTCTAAATGGTGAAAGACATAGAGATTTATTGTACTTCCCCTTGTCTAAAATCCATCAGTTTTGTTTAAGCCATATAAAAATCACTTGACTAACCTCATTTGACCATCTAAATTCCACCCCCATAGGCAAAAGAGCTCTTTTTAATGCCTTGGTGTCACTTCAATGTTGGCTAATGGGTAACCCAATCATCCCAAGAACCCATTTGAAGATATCTTTGTGGTTGGTATATCATCATGCCATGCATGACTACTTATGTGATGAGTCAACTTTTGACGATTACTGTGCATCTTGTATCAGTCCAACATGGACTCTCTATGTTGCTGGTCCATCAGAGACATATTATACAAGTATACATTATTCAGGCCTATTATTGAAGAATATCAATCAGATCAATCAGCTTGAAAAAGGATGGATTAATTATGGTTTAGACTATGGTATTTCCTAAGTCAAGCCTGATTAATTTTAAAAGAGTGCAAAAGGGCTTCTAATTTCACTTTGATATAGCACTTTTGAATTATTTGGGAAAATTAATTAATTTTTCCTAAGTAATTTTAATTAAAGTTGAGCATGGCCATATGTGGAGGCAAAATATAATATTTTATTCACAAACCTCAAGAAGAAATGTAATCAACGGCCAATATCTAGAACTCAATTAGCAATTAAGTCACATTTGTAGATTTGGAACTTAGCACATGGATCAAGAGCCTTTTGAGGAAGTTGTTGGGCCTAAAAAGGATAAAAAAAGATTGATTATCCGATGGTATTTTGTGGTGGATGGTATTTGGTCTTTTGTCCCATGGTATTTTGTAATTTTTATTGTTTATCCTCTGCAAAGAAGGTATGCGTCCCACTTGAGCCAACTACTTCAACATATTTTATTATTTTTGAGATTTAGATCTAAATCTTAGCCCTTTAGGGCTAGGGTTTCTTGGGATCATACAATCTAAAAATTATATTTTATTGTAACCACCATTTGACTTTTAATGAGCCTAAGGTATATCCTCCGCAAAGAAGGTATGCGTCCCACTTGAGCCAACTACTTCAACATATTTTATTATTTTTGAGATTTAGATCTAAATCTTAGCCCTTTAGGGCTAGGGTTTCTTGGGATAATACAATCTAAAAATTATATTTTATTGTAACCACCATTTGACTTTTAATCAGCCTAAGGTGCTCTCCTTATACTATAAAAGGAGAGGTATTAGCCTTAGCAAGGGGTCGGAAAATTTCTGGAAATGAAATTTTACTATTTTGTAGGGCTAGTACTTGGTGCATGTTGGAGAAATTTATTGGCATCTTATGGATATGTTTCAAGCTTTTGGCTTTGGTGATGTAAATTTCCATTGAGGTATTGGTTTATTGCAGGTTGTAATCAAGATACCTTGATGGAAGCGATGCATTTGGATTGATGATTTTCTTCCTCCTCTTGGTGGGTGCTTAAACATTTTACAGATCTACTATCAACTTACTTGACTCCATTTGCCCCAATACTCTTCTACAATGGCACAAATCTATGAAACCCAAATTAATGGTAAGGTGTAGCTCCTAGTTATTTTCCTTCCATCACAATTTACTCATTTTCATTCAATCTACTCTTGCATAATTGGTTATTTTTGTTAGATCTTGATAGTTCTAGGGAAAATTTTAATTTTTACTCTTAAAACCCTAGATCTAATAGCTATCCAAGATCTCGATTTTATTTGTTCCAAATATGTTTTCTTATGGCATTTCAATTTCAGATCTAAAGACTAAATCTGAAGACTAGACTAGCTCCCATTTCATTTGGATCTAGACATTTGTAGTGTTATTCTTGTGCAAGTATGCATGTTTACCATGAATAACAAATCTTAAACCCTAGATCTAAAGCTTCCAAACCCTAGCGATTTTTAAAGCAAATTTTATTTTTGTGAATTTGGGTTTTGTTATAATTTGCAAGAGGACAAAGCTCCAACAACTTCAATGTTTTTAGTTGCAAACTGAGTGGCTTTGAAATCACTTTCATACCCTAACGTCCTCATAAAATTTTATGGTTTTAAAACATTTTGTAAAATCCATCAAGACAGATCGAAGGAATTTCGTATGGCATTGTAAAATTGCTCATAAGGTTTAAAACACACAAAAATTGCAAATTTGGAGCGGAAAATACTATCGCTGCTCCTAGATCCATTTTCAAATACAGCGATTGGAGGATATTCATTCTCATTTCACTCAAATTGCATCTCTTGGAAAAAAAATTGTTGACGTGTTCACAATTTAATTTCAAAACGAAAAAAATTAATAGAAATCGAACACCCTCTCCCAAATAACTGTTTTGGTCTATACGTTGAGAGCATCATTTGAAACATTGACGCCCTCCTAATTTAAATCAGCATTTACTGAAGAATCGTATGCATGCTTCATTTAAATGGCACCATGAGCATTTTAATTGAACCTGTAAGTCAAAGAAGTCGTAGTTTCATAACGCTTCACTCTCATTTTGACCTTGCTGTTGTTTGCCATCTCCAAGATCAAATCGGCCTTCCTAGCGTATCTGTTGCTAATAACCAAAACGGTCTGAGCAAGATAAATCAGCTGGTAATTTCGAATCGCCTTTCTTCAGTAGTCACTCCAGATATCTTGATTATTTAGCTCTTGTGATCTTTTTTTTTTAGCCCATTTACTTATGCAAATCGCCCTTATTGCGGAAGTGATTCATTATCATAATTTTTTTATAAATTAAATAAAGTCCAGCGATTTCCATTAATACCCAACGACTTGGGTGAGGGCTTCCTTGAAGTCGAAATCGGCTCCCTTTCTTTTGACGTGATTGTATTAAAAGCAAATCATAAAATGTGAATTATTCATAGAAGTTTGACGTTTTTCCTAGCCTAACGCTTTTATCCAAAGAATTAGTTTGGTTCAAATATTTAAATATTATTTTAATGTGGAGTATTTCTTCGTCAAAACGGCATCTCTTCTTATAGTTTAAAGAATGTCATTATAAGGCACTTCATACATTGAAATTTGGGCTTGATCTAGATCTACCTTTTTCTTATTTTTATTTTGTGAGCATTAATTTGAAGAACTAAAGCACTTATTTCTCTTTTAATTGATCAAACTTGGATTGTTAAAAAGATAATATGCCACCGTCTTGCATACCAAATGAAGATATGGTCAACATATGGTCTCATGTGACTTTGTTTTCAACGGTTCAATTTTGTGTATTTGGCACCTATGGGAATCCACTACATTGTTCCATACTTGAGTTGGTCGTTATATGTTATGGTTCATGGTTATTTTTATTATTATCAATTATTTTGGGCCATATTTTATACTAGACATGGATGAGCTTACAGATTGTTCCACAAGTGGATCCATGGGGTGCTTGTGGTCACCTTTAGTGGATTTGAGGTCTCTGAATCTCATTTTTGCATTCAGATTGATTATCTGGGCAAAGGAAAGGCATGATATGGGCAGATTTATCACTTAACAACATTATTGGCAAATTCATTAAATAATAAAGTGACCATAGGCTAGCCAAGATATCGATTTGGCTAATGAGGGGCAAGGAAATTATTTGGGATGTTATATTATGTTGTATTGAGGCTCTAGGGACCACACTTCATATTCATATCACTCTTGGGGTCCACTTTTATCTTATTCCTCACCTATTGAGGACGTCTTCTCCATGGGGGCATACTTGGTGTTGGGATTATATGATTATGACATTGTATTGTTTTATCATTGTACATGGGGGTGACTTAGGGAGACTTAGACTCCTAGGCGACCCCCCATCTCACATCTTTATGTTATATTATATGCCATGTTGCTATACTTGGGCGCATCAGGGAAATCGACCCCCCTCTTTTGATAGCTCAATGTGGTTGTAGAGAGACTCTTTCCATCATTGATTGAGTTAGTTATGTTTTGATACTAGTTGTCTATCCTTTCGGGGCTAGGGATTTTGTACTTGGAACTCTATTTAATTGGAGACACACTCATTGTATGGGACTTTTGTCTCGTGATTCATAATAGAGAAGAACTCAATTTTGTCTCGACCTTGTGATCTCATTTGTGGATGTGCATTATTGATGTTGATATCGATTTTGCCTCTCATTAGCTATCTACCTTCCACGTTTTAGCATCTCTTGTTGTCGAATTTCGCATGCAGGAACAAAGGGACTTCGGGATAGCAATTTGGCCAAATTGGCTTTATCTCTCTCTAGATCGGTTTTGGCAAAAAGGGGGTTTTTCTTGTTGCAATTTTGCTTGTCATTTGTACAAGATTGCTTTCCATTTTGTCTTGCTAGCATTTGTTACTTCTGTTATTGATCATTCCATTTGAGCTAACACTCTTGGTTTGGTTGGCAAGGGCACACTTGAGGAAATTGAAGGTCAAGTTGAAGCATGGAAATGGATCGTTATTTTGTGGAGGTGTGAAGATCATCAACAATCACCAGGCATCTCTTGAATCCGGGCATTTCAAATCTATTCTCTCTCTGTTTTCTTTGCATTCCAACAAGTCAATTTAACAATAAAATCACAAACCCTCTTTTAGTGTTAGTCACTTAGCACTGAATCTTTTTAAAAAGCAAGTTAAGGATCTCCTAAACCCTCCTTGGGAAACCAAAACGACTTAATCTTTGCACTCTTTTGACCCCATTTTCCCAATGAATTGGGCATTGGTTTGCTTAAGGAAAATCACACTTCTTGGCTTGGTGTCTTTTTGTTTGCTAGTGGCTACTTGTTTTGCTTGTTGATTGCTCCATATCACATATACAAATCAAGCAAACAATCAAAGGTGTTATCAAGCTTTAAAATCATAGTTAAATTCATATCTTGGGTATTTGTCATTGTCCACTTACTATTTCCCAAGGGTTGTGGTTCAACTATCATTTTCATAACACCTTTTACTAGGTCTTTCTAATTTAATTAGATATTGAGATATTTTGTATTTGGGATCATTCTTGATTGCTTATTTACATTTTATATCCCCCTAAGCCTCTCTCATTGTCTATTGTCTAGACCTGGGACTTAAAAACAAGATATCACCCTATTCATTTCTCTTTCAAGTTTGGTTTGTGTGTCATGTTTTTTATCTTGCCTTCGGTAGGTTGGCTAGGGTCTCCCCCTTGGCTCAACTCTTTGCTTTGCCTAAAGTGAAAAGAATCCATTCGGTGTGACAACTACTCAATCGGTAGTGAACGAGGCTCTTGAGGTGTCACTTGGTTTACTTGCCCCTCCTCCACCATCTCGAATAGGATACCCTTTTAGTGGCAGCTACAACTTAGGTGATAACAGGTTTCTAGGTACTTTCTTCTCCACAATCGATCTTGGGTGGCTAGGGACTTTCCTCCATTGGAGCTCCCTCTCTTGTAGACATTGAAGTCCATTGTTTATCCTCATTGGGTGAGTGACCTAGTCTTGAACCCTAATCTTTGAATGAAGTAGACCAATTCTTGAAGGGTATTCTTCATGGCCTCACTTGCCACTTGATTCACCTTGATTCCATTGCCCTAGTTGGATATTGGCACTAATCTCTGAGTCTCTCCATCACCTATTCAAAAAACCCTAAAAACTACAACTTCGTTTTGCCAAGGCTATCTCTTCCAAATCACCATGTGTGCTCATTGCCATAGCCTAGCAATCCTATCCTAGGAACACCCCATTGAGTTGGAGAAGAGCCAACCGGAACTGCATAGAGGTAGTTATCATGGTGACAGTGGGTAAAACCTCTCAAGTTATTGTGACTAGAAATGATCTTTGGGGGTTTAACTACACCTACTAGTTTGCACAGTAACATGGTATATGCATCAAATGAGGTTGAATGATGACAAGAAGTCAAACCTAGCCTTCAAAGGCTCTCCAAAGGTAGCGCTCGAAGAAAAAGGCCTCAAAAGGTGGATCACTTCCTCAAATAAGGTGAACGCTCTCCAAGAAAAGGCTCCAAAAGGAACATGCGGCGAAAATCCAGTGCAACACTTCAAACAATAGTTTTGGAAATGTTAACTTCCTCAATATTAACAGAATTTCTATTATAACCACTTTTTGGAAATCCCACAACCACTTAGCATCTAGTAGGGAGTTGGCTCAGTTATGGGTACTTTGTCAAAATATAATTGCTCCTGAAGCTAGGATGTCCCTCCAAAAAACATCCCATAAAAAATGGACAAGATGAGTGTGCAAGTCAACTTCCAAGTGGGGCATTCCAACAAATAAGCAATAGAATGATGCAAGAAACCCTCCTTTAGAGAACGCTCCATGACATAAGCATGCATGTGTTTGTAAACAACCCTCCAAATGTGGACACCCATCAAGAAAAACCAATGACTGATTACACATGTGAAAGTAGAACAAATTATCAACAAGAGTGCAAGAGGTTGCATCCGTACATCAAGGGATCAAACCCTGAACCAACCAATAGATCCATAATAGCTCATCAAAGAAGGGAGTGACCTCAACATGTGTAGTGAATGATGTCCACATAGCAATAAATACCCAACCTCCATGCCATCACATAAATCCATGATCTACGAAGACTATTAACCCATGATAGAGGCATCAAAACCAAATAGAATGTGTCCACAACAAATAACCATCACCATGAAGGGGGGAATGACCCATCTATAAGACAATAATATGCTTCCATGCGTGCCAAAAGAGAGAAATGAGGAGGGTGCTCAACCAAATATGATACCTAATAGATCCAAGATACCATCCACATGATAGGAAACAAGGATGCCCCACAAGAATGCATGCCATATGCCATCAATTATGTGCAAGGAGGAGAGCACTTTAAGGAATATGTACTGTGAAATAGCCATGAGCACAATGAACAAGAACGCTCCACAAGGTGAGGCCTCTAAAATGCCACCATTAATCCACATAAGCAAATCAAGGCTAAATGAACTAGATCACTCATCTAACAATGATAGCGCATGCCCCCAAGAAGCTATGTCAAGTCATGAATACAAAGAGGCTCATGAAGAAGATGAACAATATATCATGAACAAGTGCAATACCATCCTCTAGCATAAGATCTATCAATCAATCAACACTAAAGCACCATCATCAAGAAACCAAGGCATCATCACAGAAGGCATGATCAGTGTTGACCACCAAGCCAACTAGGAGGGTAACCATGTGCCTTGAAGATGAGAAAGAAGTACCTAATGAAGTTTTTCAAGCGAAACAACTCTTCTTCTTATCTTTTCTCCATGAAATTTCCACACCCCTGCTGGGGATTTTGTAATTATATGTCAACATGAGAGTCAATTTTTGTAAATCTTAGTCTCCTGGGACTTTATCACTAGAGAAGTCCTTTCATCGAGTATTTTTTCCCTTGGATAATTAAAATTCATTTTTAGTGAATTTAATTATCTGAGTTTGTCACTCAAAAATTCCTCCAAAGTGGTGAAAGGTGTTCTAATGATCAAGTTCATGAGGTGATTGGAGCCTATGAATGTTCTATATTACCATACTAGACATCATCCAGAGTCTTGCGGAATTTCATTAAGTTTTACTTAGGATTTTTTAATTTTTGGTAATTAAAAAATGTCCCTCAGCATAAAATCATGTAATGTAAAAGAGAGTTAACTGGCACTTAATGCCCATAAATAGGGGTATGAGTACTCAAAATCAATGGAAAAAGACCCCCTACACCCTTGGACCAATTCTGAAGTCATTCCTTTGGGTTTTGATAAAAAAATTGTATGGATTTTCTTAAGCCAATCAAGGAAATCAAAAAAATTGACCATTAATTAGAATGACAAAATTTTGTAAAGTGACTATAGTCACTTAGGGAGGGGAAATAATGCTCCTAAGTGTTATGTTATGACCCTAAGGTAAAATTAAAGGCCAAATCCCCGCCCCCCCTAAGCAAGTGTTTTTCAAGTTTGAAGTTGTCTCCCTAAGGGGGCAACCCTCTCTCACCATGGGAAATGACAAAAATTGAAATAAGCCAAGAGGGGGTCCCACCTTCATGATTCCCTCCCCTTGGCTTATGAATGGAATATAAAACATGAGTAGAGGATTTTTCCCCCCCATTGTTTGTCTTTTTTAACCCAAGGAGGTGCACCCCCTTTCATGTGCCCCCTTTCTCTCCAAGTGACAAATGTCACTCATGCAAAGGAAGTCTCCCCTCTCTCTTTTCCTATTTAAAGAAGCTCCTCCTCATTTTGGTTACAATCTCCCTTCTTCCACAATCTCTCATGCTCTCACTCTTTTTTGCTCTCTTGCTTCCATTCTTGTCCAAAGAAGTGAGCCATTGTAATTTCCAGCTTTTGATGTGAATGAAGATAAATCTTTGGAGGAAATTTGGTTCTTGGCTTTATGTAAGGTAACATTGTAGCATTGTAGTTTCTTGCTTGCATTTGTAGATCTCAAGCAAATTGTTTTGTTGGAGAATAATATTGTAATATTGTTGTTACATGCTATGTGGGTTATCTTCTTAGCATTTGAGAATTTCGTGGACTTCTAGTTTGAATAAATGCTTTCTCATTTATTTGTCTGATCTCTCACTCCTTCTGCATTTGAAGCTAATTTTGTTACAAGTTACTTAAGCTTGGAGAGTGGGATACCCATTATTCAAAGAACTATTGAGGAACTTGGCCTCTTCTAACTAATTATTTCTTATCGCAGATTTTTACTTATTTCGCTCTCAAAAATCATCATTTACAACTTTTTATATGCTATATTTTATTTACAAATAGCTGGAATTTATATGTTAAATTTTTAAAAGTGATTCCATACTCATTTTTATCATATTTGGAAAAGATTAGCTTGTTGTTTTGTGCAGGTTTTTCATGTTACAGGGGGAGGCAATGCCAAAATTTGGCCACAAATAAGCTCAAAGACTATCCAATAGTGGCCACTTCAAGTTTCTTGCCAAAAAAGGGTCAAATTTCTTGTTCTTGACCCCCATTCTCTTTTATTTCAAAGGCTGAAATTTTTCTTGTTGTAATAAGCCCAAGAGAGTCTTTAGGGTTTGATTCCTTATTCCTTTATTTCTAGTAAAATCTCTTTTATTTTTCAGACATCCCTTGCATGCAAAAGAAGTTGGGCTTACCCAGCTTTGCATTGCAAGTGTAGAGACTAGTGTTTTTTTTTGTAAATAAAACATTATATTACTGCTTGAAAAGATACAGAGCTAGTCATGCTGAGTCTTCAAAACCCCCGGCCTTCCCGGCTGAGAACAGCCAAACAGGAAGCCATACTTTAAACCTTAAAGAATAATCAAATTCATAGACATTCCCGGCTGTGGGCAGCCAAACAGGAGTCTTGCCATTGGCATAAAGTTTGAACAACAGAAAATCAAAATTCTTTAAACTTAAACACTCCATGCAACTAGAAGCCAAAACACAACTATAACCTCGGAAAACGCCCACAGAGGCACAAAGCAGCATCCAGAAACACATCTTAGATGTGGATCATAGGCAAGGTATCCTTACCGCGGTTCTCCGAGATTGGCTGCACCCCCGAGGACAGGGCCTTCTCCTTAGCACCGCCACCTGCAGCTTCAGAGGAGCTCCGAGTGCACCGGCGAGCACTATCCGCAGGCGCCCCGTTAGTCGAACCCTAGACAACGAAGGTAACTCCCAATTTCTTGGCAATGGAGTCAATTTTCATGTGCATGACCCGGCTGTCCATGTTATGGGCTTTCCAGGCTCTGACGGGCTCCTCATCCCCGTTGCTCTTGTTGACAGAGTCCATAAGCACATGAGCCAACAAATTCTTGATCACCCAGTAAGTCAAAATCATCTGCTCATAGGCCGACACCCTGCCCGCTGTCGAGCCAGGATCAAACACCCAGTCTTCGACCTCTCGATGAATTTCCTCCATAGGAAGAGCCTGAACCGTCTCCCAAAGTTCCTTCTCTACCACCTCAATATCAACCCTAATAACAAAGGGTATGCGACCGCGGAAGAAAGCTGCAGATCCCTGAGCTCTAGACTTTGCAGAAGCCCTTCGGCCTGTTGGCCGACAACCTCAACAGTTTTCAAATTCCTGAGATGAATGTCGTGTTTGGGAGCCATTGCACTAACCCACAGACAATCAGGTGGTCGGACCCAAAAGAACCACCCAAACCTATACTCGAAATTGCTATTGACACTGTCTCTGAAATTGCAAACTACCGAGGGAGAATGAAAATTGGTGAATAAACAGGGAGGACCATCCAAATTTAAAATCCTGAGCGACATTATGGGAGTAACTGCAGAATTATGAGCTTGCGTCACTGGATACGGTGGAATGAACAAGAGGCTGAGCATCCCAAGAAGAAAAATGACGAAACTACAAACGAAAGTACAGAGAAAGTTGTACAAATCTATTATGTCGGATTTCCTTTGCTTTGGGTTGTACCTTGTTACGCCTGCACCATAGCTCAAGACGATAGCAAGTGTCAGATCACTCATGATTGATCCTGGAGACGGTGCGTCCTCATAACTGTCTCCAGCCACCTGCTATCACCACCTCGGTTCGTGGGATCCACCAGCGCCACCTGTCTACAATCAGCCATGTCAGCCTCCGCCAGGTGACAGCAACTCCAGAACCATTGTTCCTGCCTGAAGTCAGCCAACGTGCCACTCACAAGGGCCCTACCAGCCTCCACACCATTATTTGCAAGGAGGTCAACCACCTTGTTTGCCTCACGTTTGACGTGGGCAAAGGACAAAGCCGGTTAATTGGCCAGCAACACCCGGAGGAAGTCCAAATGGTCCAGAAGGCGCCAACTGGAGGACACCTTCTCCGGAGATTGGCCGCATAGAAGTTTTTTGGCCATTTGGACAATGGTCAACGAGTCTCCTTCCAAGATCGCCGGAAGCCATGCTTCATGAATCACCAACTTGACACCCTGTATGAGTCCTTCCAACTCGGCAGAGTTATTAGAATCGTGGCCAATGGAACCGAAAAAAACCTTCAGAATAACACCCGAAGAATCTCGACAAACCCCCCCAAAACTAGCAGACCCAGGATTACCGTGGGAGGCACCATCAAAATTGATTTTGAAACCAGAAGAGTGGGGAAGGGACCAATGGATCGAGATATAACCGAACGGCACAATTTCTCTTTTCTTCTAAGCCCCTCCAGGTTTGACCGGTCAATACCCCAACTGGCAGCAATCCGCAACTCTCCGGCTGATAAGTCTTTATCCTTATCATCCCACTGGGCGCTTCTGATAGTCTCCTTCATATTCCTGACCAACTTTGTCCAAACCTCCTCTTCCCGATGATGTTTGTCCCGAAAGATGCGTCCATTCCTCTTTTTCCATAACGTCCACATGACCATACCCAAAAACATCATCCAGAGAGAACCAATGATGGGATTTGAGAATGCTTTAAGGTCCCAGGATTTTAAGGATTGGTCTGGTTGCCCTCTGATCCGGTTACTTCGCCTTAAATTGTTGCACCTCGATCCCACAGAAGAGAAGAGAAGGAACAAGAATCCAAGAGATGGCCAATGGTTTCCTCTGAGTTGAAGCAAAGAGGGCAACGCGATGGGCCAAGGATTCCTCGCTTCCTCAAATTTTCACTAGTCAAGATTCTTTTCCATATCACTAACCAGCAAAAGATCCCTGAGTTTGGGTAACTGGTTCCAAGAATCATCCCAGAAATTTGCCCGTTCCCCATCATCAACCTCCCAAAAACAATGGTTTTGAACAAGATTGTGCCCGGAAAAAGCTTTAAGCCAGATATGAGATCCATGTTTAACTTCATTGAATCTGATCAAATGTCCCATCTCACGATCCCTGGCATATTTAATGTGCCACAAGCGAGCCCATGGTTCAGAATTATGAGTGCACCATTTCCACCAGATGTTCGCTCCATAGACCCCACTCAGAACCTCAGGGTCCCTGAGACCCAGACCCCCTTTAGTCTTGGGTTTACAAATGTTATCCCACCCTACCAACGCAAACTTTGCTTTGAATTCCCTGCCACCCCAGAGAAAATTTCTCTGAATGCCCCGGATCTCTTTAAGAATGGACTTGGGGGCAGAGAGCATTGAAAACAGGTAGACCGGCATAGCCTGGAGGACAAATTTGACTAAAACCAAACGATAGGGCAAGTTTAAGGGGCGGAGAGTCCAGCTAGCCAATTTACTTCTTAATCTATCCAATAAATCCTGCCAGGAGACCCTGCAAATAGTCCCCTCAGCCAGCGGAACCCCCTGATATTTTGAAGGGAGAGATCCCCGAGAAAAACCAAGGATTCGGATAATGTTGTGCTGAGTGGGAACATGAGTGATGACAAAGAAAACCTGCGACTTACCTGGATTTACTTCCAACCCAGACGCCTTCGCAAAAAGGACAAGGCATTTTTTGAAGGTCCGGGCCTCTTGGACTGAAGGGTGCCCATTAGCATTGCATCATCCACGAATTGCTGGTGCGTTTATTTATCCATACCCCCATGAAGCTGAAGCCCCCGAAGCCTACCTTCAGCAACATGGGATTGCAAGAGCTTATTGAGCCCTTCCACCATTAAGATGGAGAGGAAAGGAGACAGAGGGTCACCTTGACGAATACCCCGAGAAGCCTGAAGGAGTTTAGTTGGGAACCCATTGAGGAGGATAGAATAAAAAGGGGTCGAGACCAAATTCATAATCCAAGTCACCCACTCCTTGTCAAAACCATAGGCCTTCAAGATGCCCCTCATGTATTCCCAGTTGATTTTATCGTAAGCTTTGGCAATATCTAACTTGACAAGCATGCCCAATTTCTTTGTGACCTTTAGGGAATGCATGATCTCTTGAACCAGGATAATTCCATCCACAATTTGTCTGCCCTCCACAAAACCCGATTGCTCAGGGCTGATAAGAATGGGAAGGAGAGGCTCAAGCCGATTGGCAATCACCTTAGAAATGATTTTATAGATTACATTGCATAAGGCGATTGGATGGAATTTCTCCGGAGAATCAGCACCATCTTCTTTTGGGATAAGAGATAAGAAGGTCGCATTAAAAGCTTTTAGAACCCCTCGGCAGCTACGTGATTCTTCCACAATCTAATGAACGTCCACCTTGATGAGATCCCAGAAGTGATGGAAAAAGTTGGTGGTAAACCCATCAAGGCCAGGGGCTTCCCCAAGAGCCATCTGATTCATAGCTTCCTCAACCTCCTGCATAGAGACGGGTTTGCAAAACATCTCATTGTGCTCCCTAGTAACCAGACGAGGGATGAGGCAGGATACTTTGGCTATGTCATGGCTGCGATCCACCCGATCTTCTTTTAAGACAGTCTCGAAGTGGGTCACTAATTCTTCTTCAATTTCACCTCTAGTTTCTACCTATTCCCCATTAGTTTTACGAATCTTTAGGATTTTAGACCTATGACAATTCAGGATGACTGTATTGTGGAAGAACTTAGTGTTCCTCTCACCTTCTTGCAGCCATTGGTTGCGAGATTTATGTTTCCAGAAAATCTCTTCTTGCCTTTCCCGTGCTTCCAGACGTTCCAGGATGATTTGGTCTTGTTCACGTAAGTTCACATCCCAACCTACCTCCATCCCTTTTCGATGAATGATTTCTAAATCTTCACTCAGTTTCTTTTTATCCTTAAAGATGTTACCAAAATCCTCTTGATTCCAGGTCCTAATCCTAGCCTTCAGGGACTTTAACTTCTGCTGGAATTGATACATGTTGGAACCCTCCAAGGGGACCAGCTCCTGCCACCACTGCCTCACCAAATCATTGAATTCTTTATGCTCCAGCCAAAACTACTCAAATCGAAAAGGCTTAAAGAGCACAGGATTCAAGAGATCCTAGTTTAAGCAGACAGGCCAATGGTCAGAGCCTGCCGAGGGAAGGACACTGGCATTGACTTCCCCCTGCCCCCGTGCAATATCTTTGGTAGTAAGGAATCTATCAAGTCTAGACGCCACCAGGTGAGTACCACCCCTTCTATTGTTCCAAGTATACTAGCCGTTCCCAGTTTCCACATTAATGAAAGGGCTACGACTGAGAACATCCCGAAAGATTTCTTGGAATCTGTCCATAGTCCTTCTTCCTCCTTTTTTCTCAATAAGGGAGGAAATAAGATTGAAATCCCCGCCAACAATCCACAACCCCTCCTTATCCTGCACTGATAACCATGAGAAGAAATGAAGGAAGGCCTCCTTATTGGGCACAGCACTCGGCCCATAAACATTTACTAGGGATCCAGAGACTCCCGAATCCGTTACCACAAAATCAGTCATCAACGCAAATCTGTTAGCTCTCCTATTGGAAAGCAAAATGGAGAGGGGACGCCAAAGGACCGCCAGGCCCCCGGCCATACCATTAGCATCAATTGTCATGACCTCACAGCCTTTCCAAATTTTTTGCTCGACTTTCTCCATTGTACTGGAAGAACATTTGATCTCCTGAATAAAAAGAATATCATGTTTTTCCTGCTTCACCTTTCTTGTTAGATTTTTTAGCTTTCGAGGATGATTGCACCCCCTAATGTTGCAGAATATAATCTTCATTGAGAAACCTTGTTAACTTCAGAAAAGGCCGCCCTAATCGTCGGGTACTGACCAGATTCAATAAGTTTTACACCAATTTTTGTTATTCTCTGTTTGTTGGACTTCCTTCCGCGCTTCAGGTCCTCTGTTGGGGGTTTCCGTTTGTTCCCCAACTGAGGGTCGGCCATGATACCCAGCGTCTGACTAGCCTTCAATTTGATGATCGCATCCCCCAGGAGCTCCACATATCTTCTGGTAACATAACCCTTCCCTCTCTTTTCACATTCCTTCTTAAGTGCGTCCAGATCTAGTTCTTCCTCCCATCTTCTTCCATCGTTGTTGGTTGATCTTCAAGGATCTGATCCTGGCTCTGGTTTTCCATAGCTTCATCCTTACTCATCTGCAGGGGTTCTTTTTCACCCTTTCTGGCCTCGCCCTCCTCACCGACCTCCTCCAAAATCTGGAACGGATTTTTGTTGGTAGACCCACTATCCATCTTTTCCTTTCCCTTTTGAGATTGGTCACCAGATCTATTCTTTTTGCGGCTTCGGACCTGGGTAAACCTTTCCTTGTCCTTCTTACAGTCAGTGTCTGAACAAGATGAGGGTTTCTCCCGAACATATTGAGGACAATTTCTGCTAAAGTGGCCATATTCATGGCAAAGGTGGCAGCAAAATGGAAGCTGCTCATAATCAAGCAGCTAAATCCATTCTTCATCCTCCCAATTTAAGTTGATAGCTTCTAGGAGCTCCTTAGAAAGATCCATATAAACACAGATCCAGGCACATGAGGTATACCTTTGCAATTTTGTCTGCTCTACAACTTTGACGAATTCCCCAAGGGAATTTCCAATAGCTTGTAAGATTTCCAGACCCCAAAATTCGCAGAGAAGAGAGAAAAGTCTGATCAAGGCTGGGGCAACCTTCATATCCTTCGTTTCTGGGTTGAAACGTTCTTTCCAGGGTTTGAGGTAAAGGCCGGTTGAAAAGAAAAAATAGGGTCCCCCCTCCAGCACTCTGTCTCTATCTTCCACATTATAAAATATTATGGTAAAGAAACCCTTGGCCCCCAGTTGCAGATCATAGTCCCCTTTTGGGTTCCACGTGCTTTTGATCCACCGGACCAGATCTCTTTCCTTAGGCCAGATACCCACAAACTTGCCAATTAGGACCTTCTTCTTCCACAGCTCGACTTTTTCTCTTACCTTCTCCGCCCGGATATGAATGGCCGGGATAGCCAGGGACTTTGGGAGACAGCCCCCCGAGCCCAACCGTCGCTTAGCGCCTGACTCCCGGTTGCATGCCTCCCCCATCCTTACCTCATCTCCTCCCTCAACCGATGTCACTCTCGCAGACGACATGGCCTGGGGCATCTGCCGGGACCGCTACAAGGACTGTAGCCCCTACCACGAGGGATCTAGCAGCCGTGAATCTCGTGCGCCCTGTCAAACCTTAGCTCTCCATCCACACGCTCAGCTCCCGAAACTTGATTTATTCCATCACCATCAAATTATAAAGTACAATTTTGGTTGTTCTAGTGTAGAGAGACTAGTGTTAGTTGTATATGTTATTTTCATTTTGTTAGATTGTTTTCCCCCTCTTCATTAGGAAAAGAGTTGTGTGGCTAGGATAGCATTTTGTTTCCTTAAGTTATTTTTGCCATCCATTGCTTACAAAGGTAGTTGGGTTTTTCCCACCCTTGTAAGCAAAAGAGAAAGGGCTAGGAATTAGTATATTTCTTAATTGCATTTGGTAATATTGTTTGCCCACACCTTGCATGTGAAGTGGCTTTGCCCATCCATGCAAAATCGTGTTGGCTAGTAATTTGTTTAAGTTTTAAGTTATTTTTGCTTTAATTTGTTGCCCACACCTTGCAAGTGAGTTGGCTTTGCCACCCTTGCAATATCATGCCGGCTTGCATTGTACGTAATTATTGATTTATTCTTTTAAAAAGTTAAATAAATCGTGCCCCAATCCTTGCCCCGTATTCACTCCCCTTGCCGGTTCGTCCGATCCTGGGTGACAAGAAAGGGAAAAGATTAGTGTTGGCTAGAATAATAGGCACTCATAAACTTATCTCGATAAGACATTGAGAAAATTGAGTTTGACCCATGGAGCTAAAGGGGTAGAGGCTGTTGGGAGCCTCGTGGCACTTAGTGTCCTCCTGTTGAGCACCTGGCAAGCTTTGGGGTTGGTTGTGGAGCTAGTTGGAAACCTTGTGTTCTCTTGTTGAGCACCCGACAATCTCTCTCAAATTGAAAGAGAAGGTTTTTGGGGTAGATACACAGGATCAATGTTGCAAACATCGGCGTGGCGAAAAAATCGGCAAGGTCCAAGAAACATCGTTTCGAGATATCTTGGAAGCACATCGGCAAACATCGGCAAACTTAAAAAAAATACAAAAATATTCATTTTTTTCAATTTTTTAAACATCTAAAGCAACAATAACATCAAATAAACACATTGCCACATGAATATGAATTATGAAAATCGATATATAAGATATATAAGATGTCTAGAGATACATCACACATAAAAAATGGATCATGTCCTGAATCCTAACTCCCGAGTCATAACAAAATAACAAATGTATCGCATGATCATCACGAGTCAATAATAATAATAAATTAAATCAATTAGTTCGACTAGGATATTGAATGCTCTACAAGGGCGGATTAATTAATTTATTTTTTTACAAAAACGGTTTAGGAGCTTTGTATTATATAAAAACGGAATTACATAGATCTGGGGGACTGTTCCCATAATAAGACTGCATCCAACACTGCTTGTTCGTCCTTTGCAATTCTGTATCTTCTATGAAACTTACCTAATCTATGGATACTATAACTCCGAACATACTGTAACACTGCTTGTTCATCCTTTGCAATTCTGTATCTTCTAAGAAACTTACCTAATCTATGGATACTATAACTCTGAACATACTGTCCGAGAAGGAAGAGGCAAAAACAAAACATTCTGCAGAAGATAAATTACCCTATAATGCTAAAAACCTGGAGAGTTGCTAACGATTTTGACAGGTTTTACACAAAACTGCTCCTAAACTAAAACTATGCAGGACATTGAGGCATGACCAAAGGGAACCCATTATAAAAACCGAAAAAACAGAGGTACTGAGGAAGACAGACGAGTGAGGTCCTATTACTTGAGGATGCTTCCAGCCGAAGGATCCGCCAATCCATCTTTCTTCTTGCCGATGCTTGCATGCGTTTCCAGAGAGTTGTGACCAAATTCTGTTCTCACAACATGTAATTTTCCATCCAACTCGAGCACCTGTGTGCTAACTACATCAATTTTGGAGTCCAGTTTTTCAATACCATAGCCAACATTTTCAATTTTGTCTACCAAAATGGTTGCCCTTCCATTTGCCTGACTGCTACTCGCACGAATTTCAGCATGCGTGGCTTGAGCTAAGGAGAATAGGCGAGTAATGGCCCTCTTAAATTCCAAGTTCTCGCTCCTGAGAATACGGACCTGGTCTTCCAAGTCTTTCATACTTCCATCCTCCCTGACTCGTTGCCTTTTGTAGACCTGCTGTGTACAGAAACCGCCGCACTCACCCTTTGTCGGTGAAGAGACCATAAACTTGTCCACTTCCAGGAAATCGACCTGAGAATGAATTTGAGGGTGCTCCATGCCCCCTTCTCTCACATGGCATACCTTGTTCGTATCCCAACTGGGATTTGGGATGGACTTCCCACACCGCGAGCACTGAAACAGGGGAGACGAGTCTCCATCTAGAATCTTAGACAAGTTATAAAAACTCATATTGTTTACAGACCAGCGCAGGGAACTCTCCAGAAGCCAAATGGAGCCGAGATAACGGTTCGTGCCTCTCCAGGCATGCGAATTAATAGCAGCACATGGCTTGCTTCCCGCCAGACTATTTTCCCGCATGCAGACCACCTGTCTCATGCTTGAAAACCATCCCTCAACAATTAATGCAGCGTGGGGGGGGATTCCCATAACGTTGGTCATAAATTATGGACATCAAAACGCGACAGCGTAGGATAGGAAATGGAATTGTGATGGTGTGTATAATGTTTTTAGAGCCTAAAACTGGGCATGGTCAACAATGCATTTCGAGGAGCTTCGATGAGCGTCGTCACTTAAATGGGACTTAGAATTATGGAATCCAACTTCTTTCCACAACATCTTGGTTGCTAACTAGAATCCCACAGTTTAGGCCTACTCCAAAGTTTGCCATGATATCTTCTTGCGCGTTGTTGGCTATCAACACATGCTGGAAGTTAATTGCTTCGAATTCATTGACGATGCACTTGAGGAGATAATGCATTTTAGAGGACGGAAGCTTGCGATTCTTCGTCAAGTTCCTCGCGTCTCTAATGACCATTAGAGAGTCACCAAAGACAATCATTTCCTCGATGCCAGTTTTTTTAGCTATCTCTAAGCCTTTGATTAGGGCTAACCATTCCGCGACGTTCTTGGTCTTTCTACCAATACCCCAAGCATACTCCTTCTGCTTGTTCCCCTTGGTGTCATAAATGTAGGGCGGATTAATTAATATTGTAATAATGCTCTGAAATTATTTAATTAGTGCCATAAGAATGCACTAAAAGTAATTAATTAGTGTTGTAAGAAATAAAAATGCTTTGAAATTAATTAATTAGTGCCGTAAGAATGCTCTGCAGGGGAAAATTTCATAACAGGCTCCTCACACTCCACCCTCCACGAAGTCAAAATCACCTTTAGAAAAAATCGGGAAAAAATCAGCAATATCTCAGGATAAATCGAGAAAAAATCGGCAATAGCTCGGGAAAAATCAGCCCTGGGAAAAAATCGACCTGATTTTTTAAGCGATTTTTTGAGAAAAAAATGGCAAGCGGCAAAAATCGTGAATTCTCGGCACATCGCGATTTCTCGGCCGATGTTTGCAACGCTGCATAGGATAGCTTTAATTTTCTTGCACAAACCTTAAATCCCCTAAGCTAAAGAGAGACCTAAAAAATAATTAAATCTACAGGACCATTGGCAAAACATCGCAATTATTATTTCATTGTTAGTTCTTTACTTTCTAAGCATTTGAATTTGGTTCAATCTCATTACAAGCACCTTTCATTCATTAATTGTTCATTTACTACAAGTATTTCTCATGTGTTAAATGTAATATTATGATTATTGTGATAAGTGAATGGTTTAAAGCAATTTGATTGTCTTTGGTGATCTTACCTTTATTGTATATGTGACTCCATGACCCAAGTAAAGTAGGCATTGGTTTGGTAGATGATTTGTTATTTCTCTCTTGCAATTGTATATGGTTTATTTTCAAACAAGGTTTGTTTGTCATTAAAATAATTTGCATATTGCATAACTGCTTGTCATTCAACTTAAATAAGTATAATTAAAATTTAAAACCTTTTAAAAACTTAGTGAATAGAGACTACCCCCCTCGACCTTTGGGAGTTGGGTCTAAATAGAGGAGTTAGGAATCGATGTGACAGTGGGTTCTCAACTCATAGTTGCCCCTCAAGAACACACCTAGTGTTAAAATTTTAAAAAAAATTGATAGCAGTAACAGACTATAAATAAAATAGTGCAGATATAACTAGCAGTAAACACACATCCACAAATTGAACACAGTATTTTTCACGAGGAAACCTTTCAAGGACAAAAACCCCAAAGCAATTAATAATAGTTTATCTCCTGAAAGAGATGACTGAGTTTGTACAATAACGGGATGAGAACAAGCCTTTTCAACAAATCAGAATTTGTTTTATTTGCCAAGAAGAACCCTATACAATGTCTGTAAAATTGTCTCAAGAATTTATGGTGTGAACTTCACTGAGCTGCTGAGTTGTTCAAGACTGTTCTAGGGCTGCTATGACCTATTCAAACCCTTTCCAGGACTGTCGGTACCTGTTGTAACTTGAGGGTGCCCTAAATAGGGCTGTCGTGATCTGTTGTAGCTTGTGGGTGCCCTAAATAGGGCTGTCGTGATTTGCTATAGCTTGTGGGTGCCCTAAATAGGGCTGCCGAAATCAGGGACAAACCCTAACACAATTCGAGTGCACAAAGAAATGCCCTAGCTGGGCTTAGATGCATAGATGAGAGCCCTAGTAGGACTGATATACACTGTAGAGAACTTCAAAGAATTCAGACAACAGCAAACCCTAGTTGAGATAGGGTAATTTTGAACCAACAGAAAAGACTCCCACGAATTGTCTTTTTGGAGCAGACTAGACACCACCGAACTGTCCTCTTGGAGCAGACTAGACACCACCGAACTGTCCTCTTGGAGCAAACTAGACCCCACCGAACTGTCCTCTTGGAGTCTACTAAATCGATGGGATAAAAATAAGAACTTTTACTTCTTATTTATAGTGAAATAAGTGGCCAAAAAATAATTTTACATAATGGGGCCGAACTGAACTTTATATATATATATTTTCTTTTCTTTTATTGAGGCCGACCTGCAACTTCATATATATATTATTTTTATTTCCTTCAATTGGTGGGCACATGGACCAAGTCAAGTTCTTCAAGTGGTTCACAATAGGTTGTCCAGGAGTTCTTCAAGGTCTTCAATGATCCATTCATGTCCACTCCAAGTACATCATCATTAGGAGAATTATTAATTGCTTTTACTTCACCCTCCTTGTTGCCACCAAAATCAAGTGCTAGGTATCATAGCCCATAGATCAAGGGAAGGAGTACACCACTTGCTTAGACCTAGTCTAGGGCTTATAGTGGAATCCTGGTAACTAACCAGGTGCCTCCATTCTCCCAGAGAATGGCTCTCAGCCCCAGGCTGAGCTTCCAGTCCCAGACTGGGTCAATATCCTGGTAACTGACCAGGTGCCTCCATTCTCCCAAAGAATGGCTCTCAGCCCCAGGCTGAGCTTCCAATCCCAGACTGGGTCAATATCCTGGTAACTAACCAGGTGCCTCCATTCTCCCAAAGAATGGCTCTCGGCCCCAGGTTGAGCTTCTAGTCCCTGACTGGATCAATATCCTGGTAACTAACCAAGTGCCTCCATTCTCCCAGAGAATGGCACTCGATGCTGCTCAGAAAATCAACACTCCCTCTCAGCAAGAGGGTCATTCTCTGCAATACCAAGCTTGTCTCGAAAGTGCACAAGCTTTGTCAACGACAGAGGCTTGGTCAATATGTTAGCAACCTGTTCGTCCGTACGGATGTACTGGAGCTTCATGGTACCTCGCTGTACCATATCTCTAATGAAGTGATACTTCATCTCAATGTGCTTTGACTTGTCGTGAAATACAGGGTTCTCTGAAAGCTTAATGCAACTCTGATTATCGCAATGGATAATAGTTGGTTCAAGCTTTCCACCAAACAAGTCAGAGAGAAGCTTTCTAAGCCAAATTGCTTCTCTGCAGGCATCACTGGCAGCAATATACTCAACTTTAGCTATGCTCTGAGCTATGGAACCCTGTTTTCTACTGGAGCAAAAGATCATGGCTGATCCCAAACTGAAACAGTACCCTGATGTGTTTTTCCCGTCCACTGCATTGCCAGCCCAATCGGAGTCAACATATCCAAGTAGCATTACTCCACTGTTGGAGGTATATCTGAGCCCATAAGTAATAATACCTTGCAAATATCTGAGCACGTGTCTAGCAGCTATCCAGTGTATGTGCTTTGGCTTGGACATGAACTGACTCAATGCATTCACTGCATAACAAATATCTGGTCTCGTATGCACTAGATACATCAAGGATCCAATAAGTTGATGATACTGATTAGGATCCACTGCCTTTGAAGAAGTGGCCGAGACACGTAACTTCTTCAGGTTTGATGTCATGGGTACACTCATGGGTTTGCAGCCATGCATCCCAAATCTCTGCAAGATATCAACTGCATACTTTCCTTGAGACAGGAAGATCTCATCTGACTTTTGCCAGACCTCTAAACCAAGAAAATAGTGCATGAGTCCCAGATCTTTCATCTCAAACTCTGAAGTAAGCTCCCTCTTGCACTGAGCTATCAGTTGCTCCTCTCCAGTAAGGAACAAGTCATCCACATATAGGACTAGGATCAAGACTTGGTTCTGAACAACCTTAAAGTAAAGGTTGGAATCAGCATTGCTCTTGTAGAATCCCAAACTATGAAGGTAACCATCAACCCTAGCATACCAGACCCTTGGGGCCTGTTTGAGTCCATACAAGGCTTTCTTTAGCTTGCACACATGACACTGCATTTCAAGAGTCACAAAACATTCAGGTTGCTCAATGTAGACCTCTTCTTCAACTTCTCCATTAAGAAAAGTTGTCTTTACATCCATTTGATGGAGTTTCCATCCAAAGGCAGCAGCGAGGGAGATGATGGTCCTGATGGTGGTATACCTGGCAACAGGAGCAAATGTTTCATCATAGTCTATGCCTTCCTTTTGTGAGAAACCACGTGCCACAAATCTTGCCTTATATTTCTCAATGTTGCCATCAACAGCATGCTTGATTTTGTAGAGCCATTTGGAAGTCACCACAGACTTCCCTATTGGTCTTGGAACAATTTCCCACACATCATTTTTCATAATGGAATTATATTCTTCTATCATGGCATCAATCCATACCTGATGAGTTTCTGCTTCTTCGAATGTAGAAGGTTCTGCATCAATGAGCTTACTCATAAGACCTGAGTACTTCTCGAGCTTCTTGCTTTCTTTGAATGTCCCAAAAGGAGCTTTATGCTTCTCTGCTTCTTGCAATATCTCTCGACACCAAGCAGGTCTTCTCTTGGAAGGAGGAGCCTCAAGTAGTTCTTCAGCTGGTCTTTCTGGTTCTGAGGAAGTATCTGGAATTCGAGGCTCATCTTCTTCCTCCCTCCGATTTTCTGAATGAGGAGAGTCTGGAATGTCAAAAAGAGATTCTTCTGTATCTTTTGGAAGCTCTTTGGAGTGGCAGAAAACAACTTCCTCATGAAATATCACATCTCCTGCTAACTTCAATGTATCTTTGACCAGGAACATAGATACGGTAGCCTTTTGAATTTTCACTGTACCCAACAAATGTGCCTTTCTTTTTCGAAGGCTCCAAATTTAATCTCTTTTCTTTTGGCACATGGATGTAGACTGGAGTGCAAAAGATCCTCATGTGGTCTACTGCAGGTTTCTTACCTGTAAAGACTTCTTCTGGAGTCTTTTCCCCCAAAATGGCATGAGGACTTCTGTTTTGAATGTCGACAGCAGTACCAGCAGCCTCAGCCCACAGAGGCAAAGGAAGATCTAGATCACACAACATGGATTTTGCAGCCTCACAGACTATTATGTTCTTCCTTTCTGCAACCCCATTCTGTTGGGGGTTGTAAGGCACAGTCCACTCCCTCTTTATTCCTGCTTCTTGGCAAAAATCATCAAAATCATTAGATTCAAACTCACCTCCATTGTCTGACCTCAAGATACGAATATGTCTTCCTGTTTGATTTTCAATCAGCGCCTTGAACTCCTTGAACTTATCATAAGTTTCACTTTTAGCCTTTAGAAAGTAAATCCAAGATTTACGAGAGTAATCATCAATGAACAATACATAGTATAAGCAACCACTTAAAGAAGGTGAAGACATGGGTCCACAAATGTCAAAATGAATCAAGTCTAAAATCCCTTTTGATCTGCTATTACTCTTTGAAAAAGACTTCTTGGTATTTTTACCAAGGGCACAACCTTTGCAAATACCACTATGTTCATTAGAAAACTCAGGCATACCTGTAACCATCTTTTGAAGACCAGGGAGAGTTGTATAATGAAGGTGTCCAAACCTTCGGTGCCATAACTCACAAGGGTTGATTGTACTGTGAACCAATGCTTGAGTAGAGTGCCCAGATGCCTTGTAAAGGCCTCCCTCTCGAACCCCAATTAATTCGGTTGCACTCATCCTTTCATTCTTTGACCACAGCAGAACCTTTTTGTCCATGAATATAACTCTGTAGCCTTTATCTTCTAAGGCAGCAACTGAAAGGAGATTTTTCTTCAAGCCTGGAACATACAGTATGTCTTCAATGTGCAACATGGTCCCTGAATCAAGTTGAAACGAAACTGAGCCAACTCCTTCAATTTTGTAGGTGGTGTCATCTCTAAGTTCTACTTGAGTGGCAAAGTTCTTCTTTCTGTAGATTGTAAGGGCTTCATGGGAACCTGTCATATGTTTTGAGGCTCCACTATCCACCAACCAAGAATTTTTGTTGTTGGTGATGGACCCAGCTAGGGTAGAAATCAAATAGTATTCTCTTCTTGACTCTTCTTGCTTGGAAGACTTGGCATTTTTCTTCTTCTTTGGTTCTTCTTCTTTAGCTGTAGATGCTTGGAACTTTCTTTTGAACCTTCTCTGTGGCTACCTACAGTCTCTAGCATAATGTCCCTTTTTGTGACAGTTAAACCATTCAATTTGTGACATATCAATTTGCTTACCTTGTGGCTTGTTCTCTTTCTTCTTGGGAGGGAAGGGTTTCTTGAACTTCTTCTTAGTCTTGGCTATTAGTGCAAGATTCCCTTCCTTAGGACCCCTAGTTATGCTTTGAACTCTACCTTCTTCTTCCAAACAATCATGCCAAAGTCTCTCAAAATCTGGCTGAGTCTCACGTCCACTCACAGAAGCCAAGAAGGTTTACCAAGAATTTGGAAGGCCATCAAAGACAGTTTGTACAAGGTCATCATCGTCTATTTTAACCCCAATAGCAGAAAGTTGATCTCTTACCTGAGCAATGTTCGTGAAGAAGGAGGCCACTCCTCCATCTTTTTCCATCTTCAATGTACGAAGTCTGTTTTTCAAAACTCTCTTCTGACTGGGTGCTTTCTTCTCGTACAGATTTGTCAAAGTGTCAAAACACTCCTTGGTTGTCTTTAGTGGTGTTATAGCAGGCATTATGGTTTCCTTGACTGAGTCATAGATAATCCTTCTTGCCTTGGCTTGCTTCTTCTTGAACGCTGCCCTCCCTGTATTTGATGTAGGCTCTTCTACAACATTGATGACCAGGTCATCAAGGTCATTTTCTTCCACGATGGCCATAAGCCTTGCTTTCCATGAATTGAAGTTTGCTGAACCCTCAAGCCTGTCCTCTGGTCTGAAAGTGGCAGAAGAAGCCATCTCTAATCCACTGAGGGTCTGCTATCTCAGTCTGTACTGTCCCAAGGTCTATGGAAGGTACAGTCACCTGCTCAAATGTTGTATAATTCACAAGAAGAGCTCTGATACCATGTTAAAATTTAAAAAAAAATCGATAGCAGTAACAGACTGTAAATAAAATAGTGCAAAGATAACTAGCAGTAAACACACATCCACAAATTGAACACAGTATTTTTCACGGGGAAACCTTTCAAGGACAAAACCCCCAAAGCAATTAATAATAGTTTATCTCCTGAAAGAGATGACTGAGTTTGTACAATAACAGGATGAGAACAAGCCTTTTCAACAAATCAGAATTTGTTTTATTTGCCAAGAAGAACCTTGTACTATGTCTATAAAATTGTCTCAAGAATTTATGGTGTGAACTTCACTGAGCTGCTGAGTTGTTCAAGACTGTGCCAGGGCTGCTGTGACCTGTTCAAACCCTTTCCAGGACTGTTGTGACCTGCTGTAACTTGAGGGTGCCCTAAATAGGGCTGTCGTGATCTGTTGTAGCTTGTGGGTGCCCTAAATAGGGTTTTCGTGATCTGTTGTACCTTGTGGGTGCCCTAAATAGGGCTGCCGAAATCAGGGACAGACCCTAACACAATTCGAGTGCACAAAGAAATGCCCTAGCTGGGCTTAGATGCATAGATGAGAGCCCTAGTAGGACTGATATACACCGTAGAGAACTTCAAAGAATTCAGACAGCAGCAAACCCTAGTTGAGATAGGGTAATTTTGAACCAGCAGAAAAGACTCCCACGAATTGTCTTTTTGGAGCAGATTAGACCCCACCGAACTGTCCTCTTGGAGCAGACTAAATCGATGGGATAATAACAAGAATTTTTACTTCTTATTTATAGGGAAATAAGTGGCCAAAAAATAATTTTACATAATGGGGCCGACTTGAACTTTATATATATATATTTTTTATTTTCTTTTATTGAGGCCGACCTGCAACTTCATATATATATTATTTTTATTTCCTTCAATTGGTGGGCACATGGACCAAGTCAAGTTCTTCAAGTGATTCACAATAGGTTGTCCAGGAGTTCTTCAAGGTCTTCAATGATCCATTCATGTCCACTCCAAGTACATCATCATTAGGAGAATTATTAATTACTTTTACTTCACCCTCCTTGTTGCCACCAAGATCAAGTGCTAGGTATCATAGCCCATAGATCAAGGGAAGGAGTACACCACTTGCCTAGACCTAGTCTAGGGCTCATAATGGAATCCTGGTAACTGACCAGGTGCCTCCATTTTCCCAAAGAATGGCTCTCAGCCCCAAGCTGAACTTCCAATCCCAGACTGGGTCAATATCCTGGTAACTGACCAGGTGCCTCCATTCTCCCAGAGAATGGCTCTCAGCCCCAGGCTGAGCTTCCAGTCCCAGACTGGGTCAATATCCTGGTAACTGACCAGGTGCCTCCATTCTCCCATAGAATGGCTCTCAGCCCCAGGCTGAGCTTCCAGTTCCAGACTGGGTCAATATCCTGGTAACTGACCAGGTGCCTTCATTCTCCCAAAGAATGGCACTCGATGTTGCTCAGAAAATCAACACCTAGTAGTTGGGAGACTTTTCTACGGTTAAGTGTGTTTTAGGCGGCAACAATTAGCTTCATCAACATGCAACCCCCTTGCCAAATTTGTGAAAAAAATCATATGTGGACACCCATGAAAAATGGGAGGTAACAGGAAGGAACTCGGATCAATGTGTATGTTTGGATCAATGTATAGTGGAACTAGCTCGATGGGAATTCACTAGTGCAAGAACAACTAGGGGTTAATAAATTATAATACATCAAGAGAGTCATGGAAAGATTCAAACTAAGAGAGAGATGCACAGGAAAACGTGAAAAATAACAAAAACAAATAATTGTAATCAAATGAAGAAACCTGAGAGCTAAATTAATAATAAAGATAATAGTAATAATGATGAAACTACACCCCGGATGCGGGTGACAATAGAGGACACGGCAGCTCCCATGCACCCCTCCCCCGTGGCATCATACGCCACGTTCCCATGCCACCCGCCACCACAGAGCCAATCGACGGCGCGCTCAACCCAACGGAGGCCCCTCTTAACTATGAGGCGACGTCAAGTTGCCACCTTCATTAACTCGACGTCCCCTCATGCACTCTGTCCACCATCGGCCCATGGATCTTCTACGTGTGAGGCCTTGCCATCTTGCTAGCTGGCCTCCCCTCCTCCTCTTCAATACTTGGTCTCGACCCACACTGCTCCGCATCTCCGCTCACTGTGCTCTGCTCCTGCGCATCACATCCGCCCTGCTCCTGCGCGCTCAACCCTCTGCTACTGCTTCTCCCAGTGCCTCCTGCACCATGGGAAGACCCAAAGGAGCCAGCTCTGGCAAGAAGAAGGCCACCCAGGAAAATAAGAAGGGCAAGACGGGATACAAAGCGGAAATATCCACCCCTATTCGCTTTCTGATTGATAATTGGGAGGCTCGTCTCATCTCAGACACCCTCAACAGCAATGACCCAACTCAACAATGGGATCCCTATTGGCTAACAAAGAATATGTTGGACGACTTAATGGAAGACATGCTCACCAACTGGGCCTCCGCCAGGGTTGCAACTCAGTCTCTCAGTGCCTCTCTACCAAATATGGCAGCCATTCTGCAAAGCTTGGAGAGAGCCTTAGGCTGGGACTCCTATGCACCAGCTCGCCACCTCCGCTGTGATCTCAGCTCCAGAGGTAATATCCCAAGCCCCTCTCCCTTGCCTTCTGTAGTCAAACATGACTTTTTTAGCCCCGCGGCTCCCTTCTTCAGTACCCAGGCTCCCCCTAGCTCCATGCATGGCTTCGGCTCTCTGGCCACCTCCCTTGGCCTTGGCTCTCTCGCCAACGCCCGGAGCTACAGGGTCTCTCCACCTAGCAACATCGCCTCGTCCTCCGGTAGAGCCACCTCTCCTGGGTTACTAGTCCCCATTGCTAGCAAGGCTCATGTCCCCTCGGCCGATTTCAACACTGTTCAGCTCCGCAGCAGTTCTCTGAAAGGTAAAGACCCTCCTCAACGGTCCTTCCCCATCCCCTCTACTCTTGGGCCAATTCTTGCCAAACGCACCAGAAATGAATCGGATGGTGGCTTCCCTACTCTCAGAAAGACATCACCACTGCCCGTCAAATTCACTGTGCGGGACACTCGGACTGCGGCTAGGAGCTCCCCTGTTGACAGCACCGTGCCTTCAGCTCGGGACGAGGACGACGACAACTGGTACAGCTGCCCCATCATAGAAGAAATCCCCTCGGATGCTGAAGGGCCCAACTCTGTTGGTCAGCTTGGCTCTTAGCAGGTCTTTCTCTGTTGTTTTTTTATCTTTTGTTAAATCTTCTCTCACTCTGACTGTAGCTAGCCTTCATGGCTTCGATGTCGCACCCTGATATCAGGGTTTTTTTGAACTCTTCCGGTCTGTATGACCAGTATGTTTTTGGTTCTCATAGGTGGTCTCTGTTAAATCCACCTCTGCTTGTACTCTCTACTGTAATTTTACCTCTTTTAGCTTAATAGAATTTGCAGACATTACAAAATTAAAAATAATGATGAAACTACAATTAGAATTAAAATTGATTAAAAGTAATATAGCTTTAATTAAAAGCTGAACAAAAAGATGTTATGCCTTATGCAGCTATGCTCTACTCAGGTGATGTCCCAGTCATACCTAAGCTAGGTAGAAGGAAGGTAATGTCCTGGAATCTCAATGGGATCCACCGAGGAATGTTTTCCCTCCTGATCCAAATCAGGTCAGCCAACCAAATGTAATGTCGTCGCTCACCTTCTATCTGTAAAGTCATCACTAGCTCAGGTAAGGTCATCAATAACTCAGGTAAGTCACTTGATTATTTTTGTTCAGTTTTGAATTAAAGCTATTCCTTTGAATCAATTTTATAGTTAATTGTAGTCTAATCATTATTACTATTATTTTTGGAATTATTAGTTCTTAGGCTTCTTCATTTCATGGTTTTCTTTATCTTTCACGGTTTTCTTATGCAAGTCTCTCTTCGTTTGAATCTCTCCATGTCTCTACTTATATATATCCAATGACATTTAGCATATGCATCTAAGGAATTTTGGGGGCGTGTTATAACCGTTTTCTTTTTGTTTGGTTTAAATCTGCTACTTTTAATCAATTTTAATATTAATTGTAGTTTCATCATTATTACTATTATTTTTGGAATTATTAGTTCTTATGCTTCTTCATTTTATTTTATTTCATTTCCTTGTTTTCTTTATTTTTCACGTTTTCCTATGCAAGTCTCTCTTCGTTTGAATCTCCCCGTGTCTGCTGATATATATCCATTGTCATTATCATCTGCGTCTTTGAAATTTTTGCAGAGTTTCAACCCGTTTCAGAAACGTTTTTGGGCAGGGAACAAGGGGTGGACAAGAATTTCTTTTGACCTTGCCACTACTCTAAGTTCATAACTTCACGTCAATCCAACATTCAACAGCTAAAGATTATGTCCGCCAACATGAAATAAGCTGCAGTTAACCCCCATCGAATCACCAGAATGGTATATCACAAAGACAATGATCAAGCACTATACATTGCACTAAAAAAAGGTTGTGTAGAAAGCAGGGAAGAGAATCAAAATGTATTACGAGCAATAAAAAAACTTATTACAGGAGCATCTTCCAATATGAAAAAAATACAAAAAATCACCTTGAATGAGATTGTCCTGCTTTAGAAAAATCTCCCTCAGTCTACTCTGCCCACAAGGGTTGTACTTGAGATTAAACTTATCAAAACGATGAAAAGTGTTCTTGTCTGCATGTACATCTAGTAGATCAACATTAAGATCATAGCTGTTTCACAGAACAGAGAAGCAAAATCAGTTAATTCCAGATGGAAGTGAAGAGATGTTGACGTCATCTATATAATTTATACAAATGGCACAGCAAACTTTACCCAGTCAAGTCCAAGCTCTCAAAAACCTCTTTTACTGTCAAATAAATGCCATCTCGAAAAATAACTACCTACACCACACAATAAATAATGGAGTAAAATTAAAATCGGAAACATATACTTGAAATCATGCATAAATCTTCTAATCCATTTAAGAGGTGGTATCTTACATCAAGCTTATTCCATCATTTACAATTACAGTAATTTTTGGGTAGCTGCATTGCATTCTTACCTCGTCAGGTTCTTTCCGCAGCTTGGATTTAATAAACCGTAAAAGATGTTTCTGGTGCATGCATGCAGAGTGATGAACATGAGTATCAACTTTTCTAACATTGTAAAAGTCACGATGCGGGGCACTCTTTTGAGCTAGAAACTCCCTGTCTGCATTAAGCATTAGATGAAGACTGAACTTCTGCAAGAAAATGTGACAAGAATCAGCCTTTGTAAAACTAGTGAATCATATAGGGGCAGGGCACAGGAAAGTAGCAAAGTCCAGTTTAACAAATAAAATCTGAACATGATCATTGAAACTAGCAAAACTTAATTCAAGCATATATCAATATCAAAATAAGATTGAATAAGGAAAGTATTTTACCCTTCAAGGGTGTTCTACTTTAAAATCATGTCATAAATATAAATTACCTGCTCTAATAAACGAAGCCGATGATGACACAGAGTACGAACATTTCCCAGGGCTATGATTTTAAGAATACGATGCAAATCAGTGAAAAATGTTGTAGCATCGGCAACTGGGAAAAGCGTTTCTTTTGCTGAAAATAAATTCAAAACAGTGCAGCATAAGCTCTTGACCAAAGAAAGAAGAAATTTTCCCAATCTAAACAGATAATAACAAGAAGCTCTTGTTGATGAAACTTTGATGTGAACCAGAACATGCTCTCAGGATGCAATTGTAATGCTTGGAGTAAAGAATGAAATTTTCAGAAGCATATGCAAAGAAAATAAAAAGAATATAGTGGCTCTTCCTTACCATCTTTATTTGCATAAACTTGGACCACACCAGTCTCCATCTGGAAATAATGCTGCAAGAAGCATACAGATACAATGTCATTGAGCAGACTTAAGAACATGAGAGATTACAGAAGATGAAGAATTTACCAAGCTAATTTTAAGAAACCGCCATGAAAAATATATATCAACATATTTGTTGGCCTGTTAAATAAAATGATTTTTTTCCTAACAAAAAATTTAACTGCCCTCCTAGCAAAACCTAACCCAAATTTTTCATGACAAGATTAATTCTTATGAAGTACATCTTAAGCAGCTTACAGATCGGAACTCTTACTTCAGTCTTTGCCTCAGGTACATAAAGAAATGGATCAGGGTTTGGCCTTGGTGTCCCCGGATCTGTTATAACTTCCTTCTCCCATGGAGCAATTTTTTCCCGAAAGACATACTCTTCACGCAATGCAAGACACTCTTGTAACATCAAACAGACCTCCGCCTCTTCAGCAGATGGTGGCTCTAAGATTGATTTTATAAGCACACATGAAAAAAATCAGTTAGAACACATACATTAATCATGTAAGCTATATTAAACTTCATGATATAACATGACCAGGGAGAAATATTGATAATATTGGCGATACAATAGAAAGATACACACACCACTTATACAAAATCCAACATTCAGAATTCATATTATAACATGATTGTTGACGCATATTCTTAATAATAGTAATAAATTCAACTTTTTTCCTGCAAAACAGTATAAGCATTTACCAAAGAACGGGTGCATTTCCTTCCATCATCAGTCAATCATTTTGAAAACCCCTTAACACAACTCCATTGGACCTTGCTGACAAAACACGAAAGAGTGAGGGCACACTATCTCAAGGAGTATTACATCAAAAAGTAAGTAATAATATATTGTGGAACCTAGGGAAACCATCTAACCACACCATGCCACCAATGTATAACATTAAGGAGCAATCAATTTACCAATATTACTTTGGAAAACCCCTAGTTGATGGGAATTTTTTCCATGAGTTTCTAGGTGTTAACCAAGAGTACATTACTTTAAGCCAAAACCCCATGAAGGCACCCCACACTCTACCAAACTCCTGATGTGTGAGATGCATGCATCCAAAAAAGTGAGGTGATGATGCTAATAAAAAATGACAATCCATAACAAAGCATGCATCAAAGCACCAACACCTTGGCTTCAAAACCAAAAATCTCTATACACATCCTGCTTGGGTAAGGCCTTCAACCTAGAATAGTCCTCATGCTATATAAGGGGTAACAAGCCCTAAGGTTGAAGTTCATGGGGACTAAATCCAAGAAACCTACAGTGTGTTACGACCTAGTTTGCACTAGGATGATCACGAAGACTAACGACAATGATGATCACTTGAAAGACTAGCAGGGCCAGGGCCTTGCCAAGCATTTTTCTCTTCTTCTTATGTCTCTTCTTGGTTCCCTGTATCTCTTTTGCTCATGGTCAACAGATGATAATTGTAAAATGACATGACATCCTATTATATGATAATTGTATGAGTACACATCTTAGATGGATTTGGACCTTCTGAGTCCAATGAGACAGTCTATTTTCAGTTCCGGGCAGTTACAGTGATGATTGAGCCTCAGTTGGCTATCCTAGTGCAGTTTTGGTCTGTCGAAGGCCCTGTCAGAGCATTGATGAGATTTACTTGGTTCACCTAGGGCGCTGTGCATGGAGCGGGTGGTCCAGCCACTTGTTATTACCATATTACCCCCCTCCCAGACTCATTGGTGAGCTCGTCTTGATAGCGCAAGCACTCCAGGAGGCAGTTTGGGCAGTTTCACGTTTCCCGAGGCAGTTCAGAAATGGTAGAAATGGCTACAGAGGAATTCGATTTGGGCTACTGAGGCAATGTTATGGCATGAGATGATCAGTGATGATGAGTGGGATGTCTTCCACACCTTCTCCAGCAGTTTCAGCTTCATCGAGACCCACATCCATCACTTATGGCACTTTCTAATGATTTTTGGAGCCTCCCAAGGCTCACGATTTGTCCATAGAGGCATGATTTGGTACTTTCATGATTATTTTATTGACATTGTGCTATGGGGATTGACCAAGGGTGTCTAAAATTACCCCTTGGACCCACCATAAGCTAGATCTATTATTTTGTCATCATGATTTGGTGGGATCCCCTCTTCTAGGGTGAGTTTGTCCACTTATTGTTATATTTTATTATTGATCCATGTATTGTATTGTTGAGCTCATCTCAACCATTGATTAGATCTTTTGATCTTTTAATCTTAGCCACTCATTCAAAAAGTGGTTAGATTGTGGACTCTCTCCCTCCTATTTAAAGGAGAGAGCTTCTCATTGTAAAGGGGACTTTTGGCTCTGGATTATTGGAATAGAGAATTATTATTGCATCTATCTGTTGTGTTGTGGTGAATGCTTTTGGAGTTCGTTCGTTGATTCTTCCTTTGCACTGGGTTCTTGGAGATTTTGTCTTGCTATATTTTTGTACCACGTTTTTGCATCTACAGGTGGAGGTCGATTTGGTTTGAGGAGGACGTATTGGTAGGGGAGGACCCTCCCTACTTCTTCTTTGGATCTCTTCGTTGGTAACGAGGAGTATTACTGTCCCAGGACCTTCTGTTTCATGTTATCATTGCATTTTACTTGTATTTCCTCCATACTTGATCTCACTGATTGAATCGCTTTCCTTGGTTTGACAGGTAGAGGAGGTCACACTTGTGGGCTAGGGCATAATTTTGGCAAGCAAATTCAACAATTTCTCATTTGATCTCTGTGGGAGTCTTCCTCAACAACAAAGCATTTCATCTCATCACTCAAGTATGATCTCAAGGTAATTTCTCTCTACATGATCTATCCATTTGTCTAAATGCTTCAAACCCTTACTATTTCAAAACCCTCATTTTACAATTTTTCAGATCTAGCTTGATCCACTTAGCTTTTGGGTATAAAATTTAAAACCCACCTCTATAGTATCCACGGCAATTCGGATCTGTAGTTTGGTGAGGATCGGCCTCCATTTGACCCCCTTCCCAAGGCAACTTAGCCTCTCCAAGTGAGGTCGCACTCCTTGGTTTGGGTGAGTTAACCCAGATCTAATACATGGGTAGTTGAGATCCCACTTGATTTGCAATCTACATATCCAATAACCTACCCCTAGACTATCACTTTTGTGATTCCTACCTTGTGGGCCCTATTCCACATTTTAAGGGATTAAAACCCCATTTTGGACCACTTGGTATCTTAAAACTCAGATCTAGTAAGATCTAACCCTTGGATTGCCTTGATTTTCTAGATCCACATTGTCACTTGCTTAAACTACTTGGATCTAAATTTTGGATGCCATTGGACTTGTCTTGATCCCATTTATCACACTTTTAATCCTCCTTGGGCAAAGTCGCACTTCTTGGGGAGATTGAGTTTGTCCACTTGTAGGACGTGGGTAGTTGAGATTTTGATGGATTTGGAACACACATACCTTGAAACCTAGGTCTAGTAGGTCATTTTGTGAAATCTTGCCTTGGGGATAGCATTCCTTGTTTTAAGGGATTGTGGTCCACTTAGGTCACATCATGAATTACTAGATCTAGATAGATCCATCCATCAAACCTTTAGTAGCCCACTTGTCTTATGTTATAGGGGTCATGATCTACAAGTTAACTCCACTTTGACTCCATTTATCCCAATTCCCAAGGCACTGATCTTTATCCAAGCTCATTCGACTTTCCTAGATTGTTGAGTTAACTTGTGGTTTGATCCTCTTGGATCTCATTTCAAATACTATAAGTCACTCTCACATCAACAATGAACCAAAGCTATACTCATTGAACCCCGTACTTATCTTGTGACTTCATCCTTAGGTCTAGGATACACCATACACCTTACAATACTTCACTCATACTTAACTTTGATTTGGTGTTTTGGTTTGATCTCTCCTGTCAAGAGTAGATATAGGTCTCCCCCTTTGTTGTCTGGGCTAGATAACATAAAGTGAAGGTTTCCTCGATTGGCGTGACAACCATCTATTGGAAGTCAAGGTGATCGTGGTTTCACCTTTTGAGTTGCCCTTTCCTACTGCCATCCATTAATGGATACATCCATAGGAGTAACTACAGTTTAGGTGATAACAGGATCAATACTAGATAGTGACCATTGTTGGCACACGTCTCCTTGCATCTTCATTTGGTACAAGATGTTGGACATCCCCCTTGACTTCGATCTAGTACCCTTCTTCAAGTAGTACCACATTAGATAGCATTGAACACGGACTTCGACCCCACATACCTTGCATATATCAAGGATCCCCTTAGGTATCCTAAAACCATTCTATTGATCATCCTGTTACTGTATTGCATCAAAAACAACATTTGGGAAGATTACTCTTCACATTCTTGGAAGTCGGGTGGTGTGGCCAAGGATATGGTCTATCCTCCTTGGTTAGTGCTCTAAAAGATTGGGTCAAGCATCATCGTTGGACCGCACATCTCGATAGAATGGCTACATTAGCTTGACACAGCTTGTGACTCAAAGCCATTTGGGGATTTGGGAGGTATTTTCTATTCAAGAATAGTCATTGCTAATTGTTAATGTAATGCTCATGTTTCATTTCGTTTATTCATTATTGTACCATGAATTGTGCATCCATGGTTAATTTATTCACATCATTGAGATATAAAAGTGTGTCTTGTATCCAATTAATCATCCATATCTAGGCACCTCTTACTTAAAAACTATAGCTAGGCAAGTATCTTAGGTTACCTCGAGCCTCATATTGGCCTTGGAAAACGCTTGGCTAGGTTCTCTCCTTTGGTTAGTCTAGGCTTGTTCACTAGTGGGTCTAGGAAACCTAAAAGAGGAACTCCTTCCAGTAGTAAAACATTGGGAAGGAGGTCCATAGTTGTGTTGGGTTAGCAGTCGATTTCCTTGCTAATCTTTTGACTATTGGGTTGTGCATAAATAGGGGTCATCTTTGAAGTTGTTTTTTCACCCTTTTGGAATTGTTTTCATCACATGGGTATCATCTATTTCTTTTTTGAGGGGTTACTCTATGGATTTCAAATTTTCACCTTCTTGAGCCCATACTTTGAGGAGCATTCCACTCTTTTGGAGGTTGGCTGTTGAGGTTGTCCACTTTGGAGCTGATCTTGCATGATTTGAGGAGGTGGTTAGGTCTCATTCATTACATGTTGACCACTTCCTTGGTGCGCCTTCTCTTGGAGGCCCTTTGGAGGCTAACATGTGGACTTCTTCTTGCTATTCTTTTCTCTCATGATGTATGCACCCTCCTTCTTGGGGCCTTAGCATATCTTGACATTGTACATGTGGCATTGACCATCTCTTATCATGATGTTTGTTAGAGTTGGTTACATGATAGTGGAGAAAACATTCATTAGGATTTATGCATATTTTATTGTAGGAGGAAGTTGAGCTAAAAGCTATATAAGGCTTTGCTCTCTCCCTCATTTGTTATGGTTGGATTGTGAGGAGTTCTACCTCCTTGGAGCTTAATGGACATATCTTCCTTGGTGTTTATTGAAGTATAAGGTATCCATCCCCTATTATGTGTAGTTATATTGTTCATTGTCCTTCAATTGTTGTTAATGAGTTGTAGAATTACTAGACTTCTTACTTAGGGCTATAGATAGTCAAAATTGTCTCATTGGAAGGGTTGTGAGAGAAAATTTTCTCCAATCCGTTGTTGATTTATGCATTGTTTGTATTATTATTGATTCAATCATCTTTAAGAGTGTTGCTTTCAAATATTTCATTGCATAAATCACACCCTAGTTAGCTATGTTTTGATGCAGCATCATTCTTGGGGCATCCTAATTCATTTCTGCAATCATTTTTCGGCAATGTTTCGGTCCTTGTGTCACACTTGGTGGTCCTTCTTCCCTTAAACCTTCAGATTTTCAAGTGTTATTTATGTCATGCCTTGGTGGAATTCTTAGCCTTGAAATTTTTAGCAGACCTCACCCTCTTTAGACTAGCCCCTTGATTCCTTCTGGCCTTGCTGGATTGATTCCATCCGCCCTTGTTGGATCGGCACTAGTCTCTTGGTCTTTCCATCACCCTTTTTTATTTTTCACACTACAACAAAGACCAGTTTTGCTAAGCATTCTCTTCACCTTGCTCTTCACTCAAAGCCTTAGCAATCCTATCATTCGGGAATCCCCCCTTGGTTGAAAAAAAGCCAACCTGAATTTTAGGGAGGTAGTTACTAAAGTGACAGTGAGTAACACCTCTAGGTCATAGTTGAGTTAGCCTTGTTCTTTGGGGCTTTGATCACACATGCTGGTTCAAGTTAACAGATACCAGTGTGTTCTACTTCATTTATGATGGAATGGATTTATTTTTAGCAGGTGAAATGCCCAAGAGGACTTGCAATAGGTGGCTAATTTGTTCCAGTCAATCCCATTGTTTTTTCACCTATGATAGGTGGAGGATCCTCTTCATTGATGGCCGATATGTGGTCTATATTTCAATGGGTGTGATACACAAGAGGACTTATGAAAGGTGGCTGATTTGTCCTAGTATCTACCAGTGTTTGGAGTGGATTGATCCCTGTGATAGCCATGCTTGACCATTTGATTGTTTGCTGATTTTTGGAGCCTGGGATGGGGTGATTCATTCCGTGGCAATGTTAATTTATGACTTTTTCTTGTCATGGTGCAAATATTAATGCATCCATCATAGACAGGATCTGAATTTTCCAAGAGAGCATCTATGCTAGAAAAAGCATTGTCTTTATCGGAGACTTATGACAGAATTTACAAAGATTAGATTGTTATTTCTCCCTATAAAAAAATACACATTTCCTGCAATTGTGCCTAAACTAAAGATAGCATTTTTTTTATGAAGAATAAATGTAAACTCATTACTTGACTGTACACTTTGAGAACCTTTATCCAGATCCAGTCAGCAGAAAGAAGCCCATTATAATCCATCTGACACAATAAATTTATACTACAAACTTTAAATGGAAAAATGAAATGAATGGCATTTTACCAATTGGAGCAATGTTTAGGCGTGCAAATGTTTCCTGCTCTGGCTCTTTTCTCAGGATATTTGCAGCCACTGGATCTGCTGCATGTATGCCATGGAGATCTCCAGATATGCTATGGGACTTCATTATGCCATTTGTGGCCTTTTGGGGTATTTCTCCATTCACACACACAAGATCAGGAGGCAAGGGAGGCATTGCTTTATGGTCTTCCTGCAAACACCAAACACAAATTTCTGATAATTAAATGCATTGGAAAATGTGACCTCATTTACACAAGGGGGGGAAGAGAGAGAGAGAGAGAGAGAGAGAGAGAGTTATGTACATATTTCATAACCTGCAATGCAACCTTGTATACAGCCTAATGTACATTTTAGTCAATCAGGTGTTCTGGCTGGTTCCAGTTGCAGTTCTGATAACTTCGGATATTTTGCTGTTAATGAACGGGATTGCTTATTACAAGCTACTATTCTATAAAATTTTTTACTGTGGATTGGCCCCATGAATTAAAACATGGAAAGAAAACGTTTTGAAATGGAGAAAAAATAAACAGATTTTTTAATGTGAAGTGATGCTCATTCAAAGCATATTTTGTAATTTAACTCCAGATCATATATACTTGACTGGTGACCTCTGATTGAGATTTTTTCTTCAAAGTTGAACCAAAAAAGTGTTTTTCCTGTTAAAACAAAATCAGGGAGCTGTCACAAACCTTGCAAGTGGAAACACTAGAGTGCAAGGTTGAGCTTTTGCGCAACTCTCTGGTGTTTACCAAATTAGGGGAAACATGTATATTTTTAGAAACCCATTTATGTTTGGAATCCTGTAACCGTTTCCCTATTCAATGTGATATAGAAGTATACTTACCAGCGAATCTTACATTTGTAAGGTACTCCTTGAAAAAGATGGTAAGCTTCTAAACACCAACATAAATTAGACGGTTTCATTTATCTGATGAGTTTTTGTCATTGCAGTTCCTACTTTGATTGCAGATTTTTTTACTTGTTGAAGTGTCATTAATATGAAAAGGGCTGCCACATTCACTTTTATTCGTTTCTTCTGGTAAGATATTTCCCATAAAATTGCAAGCAATCTCCAAGACATTGCAGATGAAAGTTGTGATTGTATGATATAACTTGTAAGCATTTTATTGACCTTCCAAAGGTAATTTGAAATGCCAAATTTTTCTTAATAAGAGATTTACAATATCATAAAATAGGCATAGTCACATAAAGGAAGAAAATTTATCCTATATAATAAATGATAATCGTTTTGAACTTCATTGGAAAAAACTGTGTACAGCTAGCAAACGTGAATATAGTTCTAGACTCTAGTGCATAAGACAGCAAAATACGAAAAACAATGGTTTGGCATTACAATTCCAAGGATGAAAGGTATGTGATGTTGAGGTGCTCCGATACAACATGGCTTGCTACAAATTTCATATGCCAGATAGCTTATGTCTACAGAAGTTAATATCAGCTGATATTGGAAAGCTTGGAAGGCTATTAACAGGATCCTTGAAAACAGGATCAGTCAGAAATAGACTTTAGACAGATGATCCTTTTTTATTAGGTCTAACAGACCTTCTTAGGCTGAGGTGAAAATTCAAAACTAAGAACTAATGATCTCAAACAAATGTTGGATACTAGTTAGAAGATTTTAGTACATTGTGCAACAAAGGATGATTGATGAGGCAGTCAACAGATGAGATTTGCACACCCCCACTACTTACAAGTACAATTAGATTGACTCTTAAATAATATAGGCTCGTGATGTATTTACTGGATGTAACTAGCAAAATATAGGTATAACCCCAAGGACTGGGAAGTTGATAAAAGGGAAGGTAGAACTTGCGAACATGGCACAGTCGGTAATCTAAAAGGAGTTGTCTAACTATTAGACTTTTTAGACCTATAAAAGATTAAATATTAAAAGGAGTTGTCTAACTACTAGACTTTTTGGACCTATAAAACATTAGACTTACATGGAAGGTAAAAGCTAAGAGGTGAAATTAATAAAATATTATTATTAATGATTACAGAAAGTAAAAGTTGATTTTACAACTAGAGATGACTTAATCACAACAATATAGGGATTATGGCTGATGGAACATGTCTTAAAAAAGAAAATAATTAAACATTATTTATACAGATACAACACATGCATCTTCATTCTAACCATAGAATCATGAAAAAAAATTCTAACTACAACAGTCGTGAGTTTGAGCAATATACAGGAATGGCTGTCAAATCTTCTGTCACAGTGTCGCCCTGAGCATCTTCATATGCATAACTGCCTTCTTCTTGATTATCAAGAACCTCGTCTTCTTCATCAGATCCCTCCACACTCTCATATACACTTGCATTTGTAGCAGGTGATTTGGGAGTCACAAATTGGCGGCTGCCTGGGATAAGAAAATCAAATAGAAATCTAATAGAGTCAAAAATCTACTGTTACCAGGCATCCTTGTAGAGTAAACTGTTAACAAATAACATTCACCTGCTCATATAAATTTAGAACATGTTACTGACATCAACATCATTATCTATGTTATAAACTTATAAGGAAAGGATTCCCAGAATATAGCATGACTAGCTAGGTCACAACATGGGAACACACAGATACAGGTGTCCGACATGGGACACGTAGAACCCCCGAAATGCAACACAGGGGGCATATATATGTATATATATATGATTTTAGAAAAATTAAAATTACAATGATAAAATAGACAAAGATGTAAATTTTTTGAAAATTTGGAAAATAGAACTACATCAATCACAAATTGGGACACATTTATTGACACGCCGGGACACTTCTGCACGTGTTTATTGAACTTTTGTGAAATTTTTTGAATTTTGTTGCTGTACCGAGTGTCCAACATTTTGAAATGCTATGGCAGGGTGTCAAACATGTGCTTGGCACATGTCTTGAAACAGGACGTGCCAAATGTGTGTCCAAGACATTAGGGAAGTAGGTCGTTGTCTTCAACATGCTGACACGCAACACATGGACCTACCCTAGCATGCCTGTTTCTTAGATCGGTAGATATTCTCTTTTACTCAAGAGTCAAGAACCATGAATTCCCATCCACAACTATTGGAATAATTCTTCGTTGAAAGCCATAAAAAAAAGGCATAGACAACAATATTTTGGAAACAACTAATCACAACACTGGAACTTTTTGAAATAACTCTTTTGTGGAGAGTAAAGACACTAGTGCTATAAGTTATTAAGTATTCAAACCAAAGATGGCATAACATGGAAAGAGAATATGAGCACAGATGACAATCATGGATGCCACAAATAAATCAAACATTAATACTTAAAAGTAACTGAGACATGACATGAAATGATGGAACCTGTTATCACATATAACACATATGGGACCTACTTCTCATTTTGACAGAGCAGGCCACAGTTTTGAACCAGTCCTTACAGTGGATGCAGTATCACATCAGATAGTATCAGAGGATTTGAGGATTATTTCACTATTCAGCAGCTGGATCAGATGTAGTGATAGAGCATCAAAGGGGCTACGCTTGTCATTTTGAGCCCTCTTCATGTCCTCCCCTGTCATACATTTTAGACCTTGTTATAGTGGACCTTCATGTTTATCTTTATTGGTGGGATCTCATTTTCCTTCGCCCTCTAGACTCAACACAGATGGATACTTTGCAGCTGCAGTTCAGATCAAGTATATGATAGAGGTATATTTATGGATTTCTTGAGTTTTATTGATGGACTGGCTTATGTTAGACTTTGTTATGCACAGGTGATACCGTGATCATATAATCTTCTTGGTTGACTATCAGTAGAATTTGTGTTGGTGTGGTGTAGGTGCATTAGTGGTAGTTTCATGCACATATTTTTGTTGGGATTGATTGTCAGTGGAATATATAGATCACCACCCCTGTCTTGGTTCCGTACTTAGCCTTCTCCCACTTCTCCGTCTCAACTATTTGTTGCAAAACTCCTTTGACTTGGACATGATTGATGAACTTTAGGACCTCCCCCTCTGTGACCTCTTTGTTAGGATGGCCTCCATGTTTTCCCTGGTGTCTCGGCTCTGATGTATGTGGCAAAGTTTGCTTACTCCGTTGATCTCTTTCTGCTTGTAGATCCAAGTGGATTTAGTGCGGTCAAGGTATGCCTAGTCACCAGAAGAGCCCCCTAGACTTGAAACAAATGCTCCTCACACTTGAAATTGGTTAATGGCTGGGAGGGTAAGTAATTCTTGAATTAAGAGGTTAAGCCTACCTTCCCATAAAAAGGCATTACCATGGCAACTTCGTCGCACCTATGGACGATGGCTGGCAGCAGAGCTAAGGCTGTGTCATAACTGGCACCCAGAAGGCTATCCAAGGCCAGTATCTTTTAGCCATTAGCTAACTAAAGGATTGCAAAGTGAAATGTGCTCCAAAAAAAATCAAAAGAAAAAAATGAATAAAAAGCATGAAAAAGAAAAATAAATGAAAAGAAAAAGGAAATGAGAAGAAAAGGTTATGAAATGAATAAAGGGGAGGCTTGCTAGAGTCAAAGGCGTTCCTTTTAAGCACTTCAACCATTTCTGAGACACCCTACTTCCCTAGTGTTCACCACTCTAATAAATATCACAGAGTTTCCTTTATCACCTTCTCTCCAAAAAAGCGAATCAAGTCTATCATATGGTCAACTTCACTTTGACTAAACCCATGGTTGTTACTCATTCCACTTCACCCAAGCGAGAGGTTGATCTATGCATTACATTGTGTGATTGGTTTAGGTATGAATATGTCTATGAAACTAGTTACTCTTGTCCTTTGTTGTACTTAGTACTTGTCTTGCACCTGATGTTTTTGAAATGATCACTAGTGTATAGCATGACTTAACATGTAGTTGTTCATCAATTTTACTCATAATAAAGGCACTAACACCTCTTGCAAGCAACATATATGATTTTTCCATCATCTTGAGTTTTGGTCAAACTTCGACCAAATTTTGACTTTTTGACTTGGTCAAACCTAGTTTGACCTAGCCAAAGGATCAAGACAGCAGCATGGACTTCACTACTTGTCATCATTGATCACATCTTAGCCATTGGAGGCCAACTAGACCCTGTTACCAACTGAGTTGCACTTCAGTTGGACTTCCAGAGAGCCGCCAATGTTGCACAAATAGTTGTGCATATCAATGTTCAGAAGTTCCAAATCAGGCCTTTCAGGGCCTCCTTTTAATTTTTTGTAATACATGAAAATGCCCCGCAGGGTTTGTAATAAAGTGTGCTAGCATGGTGGTCTTTGAGTGACTCGGTTCCCTAGGACTTGACAACCAAAGAAGGTATTCCAAGGAGTTTTTTCCCTTGTCAATTATGCTTTGCCTTTAGCCGAGTATAATCGATGAGTTTTTCTCCTACACCTCTAAAGCTGGAATGCCTAAAGTGGTGGTTAGGTCTTGGGGGTTATTAAAGTCCATTTTCTAACATATATAAACATGCTAGACACTAAAATAAGGTCATATGGTCATGTATTAGGTCCCTAAGTGGTTATTTTCAACTTTAAAAAAAAAAAAAATTCGCGGTCATGGACAATTTCTTTTATTTTATTAAAAATCAAAATTTTCAATTAATTAAACCATTTTTCCTATGGTTTAATTGAAAATTTTCAAAATGTAATAATTAAATGGTTTGTGGGTGGATTTTGACCATGGGATGTTCGTTTTCTAAGCTAGATCACCAATTTAACCCATAAACCCACTTTTCCTAAGTTTTGAGTAAGTATTTATCTCAAAAATTGATATTTACTCAGAAACTCAAAAAAAGACAAATTCCATTCATGGAGCCTCAAGGGCTTGGGGGGCGCAAATTTCAATCACATGAGAGAAGAAAGGATCGAACCAACACTTGATTGGTGTAATATGAGGAGGTGGCAGCCACCTCATTAGAGGGGCGCCCCTCCTTGCTTTGATATCAACTCCCAACGCATGAGCAAAGGCCACCTAAAGAAGCCACCCACACATGAGCAAAAAAGAAGGATGGCGTTGTTATCACATCCATGTTAGCTGGAGCTACCATGCTGCAGATTGTGTGGTTAGGGACCATACTGCATTTTTTTTTTTCCAGATCAGAGATCAGATGCCGTCGGAGGGGGCATTCATTGTATTCAGATTGCCCTGAGCATAGATATCAGAGGGGATAGATTGTTTTGTAATGGTCCAGAGCTATTACAAAGCAGTGATTGCAAGGTCCCCCTTCCTTATCGAGCTCTGCATGATCCCATTGAGAGAGTTACTTAGCCATATTATGATGAGAGCATTACAGAGTATTGTTGGTTGGCCACTTATTGCCCGGATTCAGCAGAGGTTCAGTTTCAAATTCAGCTTCAGCAATAGGTATATGGTATGACCGATATAGCACTTTATGGATTATTGCTCATGTTGTTGCTTTGAGACTTGTTTATTTATGATAGTACATGGACTTGACGTATGATGTTTGATGTGGTGATCTCGGTTTTCATTATGATGTGTATGGCCCTCGGTGATGTCAGTCCACCTCTTTCAGTAGGCTCCTGTTTATGCACACTGGTTCCTGTCCCCATTATCGGTATAGACTTGGTCATTACTCCTCCTAGGAAGCTAACATTGGTTCCACCTATCACTTCCTTCCACCCATCCGACTCATCCATTTTTGGTCTTTCCCGACTTGGACCCTGACTTGTGGCCTTGAGGATCCCCTTCCCCATTGATCTCTGAGTATGCGATGACTCCCTGTTTATTGTGCCTCGGCTCTTTAGTGTGTGAGATGCATTCTCAAACCTGGGATTTGCTCCTGTCGGTTGCCCCCGATGTTGCAATGCAGTATAGGATTGTGTAGACTCACCGGGTGTTCCCCATTGGTCATCGAAGCATACACACTTGCCCCCATTAATTTGCAATATGAGCGCCATTGTTATATCTTTTGAAATATGTATGTAGCCCAAAAAGGGCCATGAATGTACTGAAATGAAATGAAATGTAAATCAAGCCAAAAAGGCTAAGTATGAAAGTGAAATGTAAATCAAGCCAAAAAGGCTAAGTATGAAAGTGAAATGTAAAGTCCAAGAATGTGTTTTTGAACACACACGGATACAGGCCAGCCATATATATCAAAGCATTGTAGTGATTATTTCCTCACCTAGTCTTGCGGGGCAAGGAGGTGAGATGGAGTAAGGGATAGCTATGAGAATTGTCCCCTAGAGTCTCAAGTTACGGTTTGCAGGAAACCCAGTCATGGCAGCTCTAGAAAAGATCCTCACGGAGTCTTCTGAAGGAACGGATGTGAGTTGCAAGGTGTATGTTAGATGATCAGTGGTGGTTTCCCTGCACTATACCCATTTGTGAGGCACCGCCCTTCCCTTTGTGTTCTCATGGTATGCTTATGTCAGTGGGTCTCGCCTTCCCTGTTTATCCGAAGGGTCACATGGTCTTGGTACTTATCTTTCCCCCATCCTTCTCCTCGTTTATCCACCTCACCCAAAGTTAGCTAAGTGGTCAAGTCTATAAGTTGTATATAGCAGGTTTGAGTCTTTGTTGGAGGTGGTGGGCCCACCTCACCTGGGGTCTGTTTTTATTGAGATATTTTTATTATGATCACCATGTCGTCATTATATTGTTTTAGTAATGTACTAACATAAATAAGGAAGCCTTGACGCTTCATGTTGCATACAGGTTTCATCCATTGCCATTTTGACTAGATTTGACTTGGTCAAACCAGGTTGACTAGGCCAAAAATGGGCCCGGAAAAAAGTTGCGATCAAGATTTCGATTTTGCTCATTTATCATGTCTTGGGGTCCCATATGCGCCTCCAAGTGTTAGATTCAGAAAATGTTGAAGCGTTGATGGGATTTTTAATTATTATTGGTCACTAGGGACCCGTTTTAATTAAAAATCTTTGATTTTGGGCAAACAGTGCTCAATTGATGGATCGTGGCTATTATAGTGACCATGTATACTATATTTGGAGTCTACGATCGCATTGCAACAGACGGTTCGTCAATCCGAGCAATATAAGTGGGTCAAAAGCGCAAAATACATCTTCAGAAATAAAACCAGCATTTAATTGAATATGGAAAATCAAATTTGGCTATGTTAACTATTGAAATGGTAAGTGCAATGGTTGGTAAAGGTAAGGGGATCCCCTAATGTCATTTTTGCTTTGTTTGGACACTTAATTTGTGGTGTGGGGCCCTCATTTATGCCCAGCTTCACACATGGGGCGAATTTGCCCATAGAGGGGCATTTTTCACAATGTAAAACATCACATTTTGTAATTTTTATGATGTGAGACTTTGGTTGTATTGTCTAAGGGGCTAAAACAACCCATAGACACCCCCTAGACCACTATTTGTGCATTGTATGGACCCCATGAATGGCCCCTTCTCTCCCTTGGGCGCTTGAGGGTAATTCGCCCCCCCTCCTCCACTCCATCTCCACCATTCGATTTGGCATGGAGAGAGATGATCTCAGCCATCGATTTTGGAGGGAGTTAGGGTTAGATTGAGAGCTTTCTCTACTTAAGAGAGCAGCTCTCCCATTTGTACTTCTTCTTGGCATTTTGGACACTTGAGATTGAGTAATAGACACATTTTTCCCAATTTTGCTTTAGTGTCGATGTCTATTGTGTGATGTAGTGATTGTTAGCTAGCATCCATTGCTTTGTTGAGTTAATTAGTAATTCTTCCATCCATATAGAGCTGGTTCGATTTGCAGGTTCGCTGGCCACTTGGAGAGAGGCGCATTTCTTGGGGTGGAAGCTCCATTCTTGCTTTAATTTCCGGGAAATTCACAAGGGAAGTGTTATTTACATTTTGTATTGCATTTTCCTTTATCATTTGTCAGTTATTTGTTGTGTTAACTTGTGATTTGCTGCACATTCTGATTTTTATCTCTTTGTGGCAGGTTGCTAGAGCGCACTTGGTCCCAGTTCGCTCCAAACGCTCAAGGAAGATTGTTGGTTGGTTGGCATTTGATCTTTTGGGATTAGTCTTCATGCAACACACGATATTTCACCGTCATTTCAGGTAAGTTTCTCATGCTTGTTTCTCTTAGCTCAGTTTCAATGTGAATGTCAAGCTGGAAATTGTTAAAATAAACCCTAAACTTAAAAATCTAAAAATTTCACCAATAAAATCTCATTCTCTTTACAAACCCGCTTCCAATACAATTTTCAGAGTCCAAATCCAAAGTTGTAGATCATTCTGACTCCATTTGCCCTTCCCCATAGGCACTAGTCATTTTCTGAATTCGCCCTCCTTGGGCAGCTTGCTCAATCATGCAGCTAGGGTCTTTTTCTGGGTTTTGGGTGTTCTTGATTTGTGTTTTAATCGTCATTTCATTATTAGAAATCAAGTTGTCACTTGCTAGAAGTGTTAAAAAACATTAATTTGTTGCTGCCCTAGGCCAACTAAGCCACTGAATCAATCCCCTTCCTTTGGAAGAATTTGCTTCATTTCATCACTTCTAGTTTGTTTTGCATCCTTAGCAGATTTCTAGCCATAAAATTGTTGATCTAATTCATCTATTTCATCACACGTAAGAGCTGGTCACATTTCACATTACCGTTATTTAATCATTGGTGTCTAGTCTTCATCTGTGTTACTAACTTATTTGTACCATAGTTGGATTATATGAAGAGCCGTCATATGACAAACATGATAACTGTTTGTGTTCCAATGTATCAGATGATCCATCCTTTGTGCCTAGCCAGTTTTGGTTAGTCAGTTTGTTGTTTGTCTTGAAATGACCATGCCCCACGAGGTTTTTGTAATAAAAGTGTGCTAGTAGGGTTTGAGTGACTCTGTCACCCATGACTGGTTTATCAACTAAGGTATTCCAGGGAGTTTTTTACCCTGACCAATTATACTTTGCCTTTGGCCGAGATATAATTGACAAGGTTTTCTCTCGCTTCCTCTGTAACATCCCAAAAAAATCACAAAAATTTAAAACTTTTTCTACATGACAATTAATGCTATTTAATATGTGCGGAATAGAACCAGGCATCAAAAGTTATCCTGTTGTAATAATTACCATGCTAGCTTATCGTAAAGAATTTGCGATTAACAGGATATGTTTGTGTCTTGATGATAACCATACTATTGCATCTTCCTCTATTGGTATTATGTTTTATGAATCAGTTATCTTTGACTAATGTACTTTTGTTTGATTAATGAAGGGGTCCTTCGGATGCCCCGAGGCTTACTTAGCATATGTGCTAAAGCATGTGATGTTGTACTTGTGACAGTTTACAGGTAAGGGTTTGAGGTTTCGACAAGCACATGACAATTTTTCTATGAATCTCTTTTGTCAATAATTGAAGAGATAGAACTGTAGACATTCTTCCGATGAGAATCTTTGTGAACTGTAAACTTGTAATTAAATTGTAAGAAGGTTTATAGTGAACGTATCTCAGCTCTTATACTCAGGTTTATGATTAATTTTCCATTTAATTCCATAATGAACTATTTATAATTGTCTATCTTTCTTCATGGCAAACTGTAGAAGTTATAGGTAATGCCTTTTAACAATATTCCTAGGGAATATATTCTACAATGGTGATAGTGATTGAATTCGTCATTGTGAATTTCATTACACCGTTCAGTTGAGTGCGTCTCCATACAATAGAATGTATGTTTCTTTGATTTATTTTAAAGACATATAATGTGAGGTTTAAGGAGATATTATCAATACTTAACTATGAATTACATAAGCCCTATGGTATATCTCTTGTGTGCACTATGGTGCTCTTATATGATACTTAGGCAATTGTGATTTATATGCAAATAAGTGATACTATTTGATCAAACGTGACTATAGGAATATATGTGCAATCAATGTGATATGTACCTATATGCAAACCTTAGCGCATATATTTGCTAACTTAATGTCTTGACAGGGTGATATGATTCGACTTTACCATATGAAATATGATATGTTTTTAAGCGTTGAAAAGTGAATGTAATGTCACAGAATGGAAATCATTAACGCTGTCAATTGCATTTAATGTTGACAGCTACCATGGAGAGTGGGATTCCATCGTAGATGGATAGCTGGTTTGTTCACGTGCCAGACTGGTGGTATTAACCCTTCCTGCGATGATGTGTAACCATAATAGTTCGAATGATTGGTGAACTGGCTCCTTTGTGGCTTTTGTAATAATAGCACATTTAATGAGGTAGATAGTGATTGATAACTTCGTAAGTCTCCCAGTGATCTCCACCGTTGATCTTGGTAGTGCAATGTATGGTATGGGTTAAAGCCTACCTCCGCTTCATTTCAACGTTTCAATGTGTTCCTTTGTAATCGGTGATGTAGCTCTGCAAGAGGCAGACAGGCTGAGAAATTTTTGCTAGGTTGTTTTTCTGTTTGTGGAGGCTTAGTCCATGAGACTCGAACTCATAACCTCTGGGATTGCTTTTAATAGAGAGCCGAGCTCCTTCTGGTTAATACAGTGCTGAAAGTTTATGGTTATCAGTCGAGGATTCGATACCCGACTTGTTTGAGGATTTGCTTAAAGCTTGAGTTTGAAGGGAAAAATAACCCATGGACTCACCAACGATGCTATCTCTCCCAGTTCTGTACTACTGAGTTAAATAGTGAAGGGGTTTCTTGTAGTGGCTTCGGCTATACCTGCCATTAACGGAGTAAGGTTCTTTGTTGCATATGTAAAGTCTTGGCGTTCATTGCCATCTCAGCCATAACCCAAAAGGTAATGTTCTGGTTCTTATCACTGTTATATGCATACGATAATAATAATTAGTTATCCTATTTCAATATGATGACCTTTTCTTCTTGTTAATGTTTTAACCATTCTTGTAATACCCTCGCAGGTAAAATGTGTAATGGCTTCGTCAATCTGGGCGTTGGAAGTTGGAAATTAGCTAACCAACCGGTAAGCCTTCGGTGGTTGCCTTGGAAACCCTGTGTAGAGGATGATGGCCGTCTATCTAAAGGTTCTGTGTATTGTGTTTGAAAACTCAAAGAGTTTTATGATTTTAGGGTTTGTGAAACTTGTTAAAAGTATGGGGAGGCAGTGCCTCAACCCATAGGCAATGCCGTGAATATAACTTTTGTTTGTTAAAGATCTCTGTCGAGTTGGAAGAGCGTTATATTCTTTTCGATTACATAGTTTTTGGACTTTACAATTTATCTATTTTGTAGCTCGTTGTCGATGAAAAAGGATGAGTTTAGGGTTTAGTTATGGGTTTTGGACTTGGCATGCCCTTCGTTTTTAAGAGAGTCTTTCAAACTCTGCTGATAATATAATGCACTATAAATTTCTCAAACTTTACATGGCTGTAACTGTTTTGTGTTGATACTTTTGGGTTTAGCCTGTGTATGAAACTGGTTACTCGTCGATAGGAATAAATTGTATTTCAGATAATTTATATGTATTGGTAATGTTGTGTAAGCTAGGTTATAGCAACATCTTTGTTATCGTGCTTCGTAATGTACTGTAAGTTTATAGATATTTCTAAAAGGAAAACGTATGTGGGTATGTGTGAATAAAAACACTGTTTCTGTATAATAAGTCAATGGATTTGTAAAATGTATTAGGTTTTGGTCAGCACTTCCAAATTCGACTGTGTAAATGTTTTAGTAAAACAACTATGGTTCTGCCGAGATTCAGGGTTTAGATAAGTTTAGAATGTATGGAGTTATGATGGCTATTGATATGTACGTTCTGTTTGACTTTGCCCTACAATTATGTATTCTTTTAAAAACTTGGAGATGATGTTTAAATCTACCTATTCGATCTACAGTAATGATGTGGAAATAATAATGTTTACTGTATCTAGAGGTCGATAACTCTGTTTATAGTTTTTTGGCTAAGAATAACAAATGTCTTGTTCTTCACTATGTGAATACGATATAAATAAATGTAGAAATGTGAGTATGACATAAAAGAAAATTCTTGATGTTTGTAGAAGAATATCATTCTACTATATTTGAAATAATTCTTTATTAATTCTAATGTAAACCAAAAAACATCTTAACTACTGAATAAGGATAAATAAACCCTATGCTGTTAGAATAGAATATAATAAATTAAAAACAATGATATTTATAAACAGAATTTATTGTATGTAAACTATTAGAACAGAATATAATTTTGAGTATTGAAATATAAATACAAGAATTTCATGGGAAATAGAAACTTTAAAAGAAAATTATAATTAATTAATTCTTTCCAATCACTTGGCTATTAGCCTATCAGACTTATCTATTTTTAATCAGTTTCTATACTGGAGTACGATGTTGTTCCTTTTTGCATGGGGAAAAATACAGAAACAAATTCTATTCAATCATTTCATATTTATACTGAATCTTTAACTTATACAGGAAACTGAAAATTTCTTATAATTTAAACAGAGAAAATTTAATAAACAACAGGACTGTTAATATGCAAAATAATTTACAAAATAAAACAGATAAGACAATAGAACCTGTAACTGACGATAGGGCCGACAAACACCCAAGGAGGCCTATTCCTCCCAACCTGCTTCAGAAGAAGCAGCTCAACTGCTGACTTCTAATGAACCCCCTGTTATCAACTATATCTATACAATAGTTGAAACCTTATTGAGCCGCCAGTGTTGGAACACATCAGTGTTCACTTCCGGAGTATCTGGGTTTCAGATATTTGGGTCTAGCCAGTTTTTGCATGGGGGTTTGTAACAAAGTGTGCTAGTAGGGTCTGAGTGGCTCGGTTCCCCATGACTTGATTAAGCAACTAAGGTATTCCAGGGAGTTTTTTCCCTTGTCAATTATACTTTGCTTAAGGCGATATATAATCGATGAGGTTTTCTCCAGCTTCCTCCAAAGCTGGAATGCCCGATTTTGAAAATCAGAGCCGTGGGGGGTTATTAGAGTCCAACTAATATGTATAAACCTACTAGACACTATTAAAATATGTTTTGGTCATGTCCTAAGTCTCTAGGACCCCTACTAGACACTATTAAAATATGTTTTGGTCATGTCCTAAGTCTCTAGGACCCCCAGAGAGAAAAAACCCAAAAAAAAAAAAAAAAAAAAAAATTTGAAAAAATTTTACCGGACGCGTTGGATTTGGGGTTTTTAAATTTTTAATTATTTTTAAAATTTTAATTAAATTTCTCTATAGTTTAAATGGAGAAATTTGAGTCTGTAATATGTTAGTCGTCCGGGGTCCGAATTTAGTGATTGATGGCTCGTTTCATAAGCCAAAAATCACACATGACCCATGGACTAGCTAAACCCAACTTTCGGATGTCAATTCAGCCTCATAATTAATATTTTCTCTAAAAAGCCATTTACAGAGAAATTATTAATTAAAATAATAAAATTGAATATTTTGGAGATATCCAAATCTCTCCAAAATAATCAGAAAAGAATAAAATAAAAGGCTAATTGACATGGCACTGGACATTAATGAAGATTCCAATCATCTCAGTCATCAACCAAACCACTATCCAGTTAGCATAAGTCAAACTCCAATAGAGAATTCGCCCTCCTTCCTTGAGAATTCGATTTTGTGATGTGGCAATTGATAAATGGGTTGGTTGGTTGGCATTAAAGCCAATGGTAGGCGCCTCCCCTAATTTAGCAAATCACCAAGACTTGGCTTCTTTACAAGTCGAGTTAGCACCTACCACAACTCATACTTGATCTCCCTTGAAGCTCACATCATCCTCCTTAAAGCTCGCGCACTCTCCTCTTGTGCTCACGTGGATCCTAGTTGGGGGCTCTCCATTGGTGGGTGGAGCTTCCCATGCATTGCCAAACCTATGCCAACTCATCTACTACCACTCCAAGCCTCCTGATGACTAGTTTGTGATTGGAAATCAAGTTTTGTCAAGTGTTATTTGGCTCCCTTTAGCGAAATTCGAATTAGGGTTTTAGTGTTTGGTTTTGCTATTAAAGAGAGGCCCATTTGGGTTATTATCTCATGGATCTTTTGGGCAAACTTACTCTGCCAAATTTGTAATCGTGTTCTAGCTTTTTGCTATCGGAAATAAATCGACTTTGGAGGTCTATTGATGTGCACATTGGTCCATGAGAAATTGTTAAAGCTTCAATGAGGTGATGTTGTTTTATTAATGTTATTTCATATATAATTGTTTGATAATTCTAGCTTAGAAGTCCTTTTTATGTCCATGGAATGAATATTTGGGTTCAACTTATTCATTCATGCTTGGTTAATTAAGATCTAGAAGTAGAAAACAGTAATCTGTTATACTTATGCTCTTCTTGTCTTTTTTGGTTAATCATACTAGACTTGATCAAATCGTTGTTGAAGTGGCTTGGTTTTGCAGATCTTCTAAGTGCAAAGTGGGATCTTGAGCTTGGTTGCTTCTTCTTCCCCTTTGTCATCATTTTGCTAACTTTTGTGCATTTCAGGGGTCTTCAAAAGATCAATTCGTGCTTCAAGGTTGAGCTTGAGAAGTTCATAAAAATCCATCCATTATTCAAAACTTCAAACTGGTTACTTTGGTTCTAAAGGCTCTCCTCTTCAAGCCATCATTTTTTCTCTTTGAAGCTTTTTTCCTTTGATTTGCTAAACCCTTGCCTCTCTAAAAACCTTCTCCTCTCTGCTCTCGTCCACCCTAGATCAGCTTTCCTTTAGCTCCTAGATCCTCCTTCACCCTTTCGTTTACCCTCATTCTTTCTACTCTTCCTCCACCCCTCCGTTTTACTCTTCATCTCCTCCTCCATTTCATAGTCCTTGCTCCAGATCTACCTCTCCATCCTTGCTTTCGTTTTGCCTTTCTTCCTCTCGTCCTCATTCCCAAAAAAGCCCTAAACAACACAAAAAACAAACATCAAACTTGTTAGTAGTTAGATTGCTTCATTTTTGTTAAAGTTAGTAGTTAGGCATTCTCTATATCTTACTTTGCTTTCGTTTTGGAAGGATCTAGTTTACTTCTAATTTGTTAGCTTGCATCATATAGTTAGATATTGCATCTAGGTTGTTAGTTGCATTTACACGTTAGATCTCATATCAAAAGTTAATAGCTTGCATTGGTTCAAACTCTTGTTTCCATTTAAAAGATAGAAGTTTGTCATAGAAAATACCTCAAAAGTTTTATGATTTAGATCTCTTTCCCATCAATTTTTGAGCATATGTTGTTTGCCGGTCCGTTTGCATTTTTACACATATTTCGAAATAAAAATCTCATAAAACATGGTTTTAAATTTCTTTTTAGGATTCTAGGTTCAATAGCTTAAAATCTTGTTTTTCTTCTAATGACTAATGGGTGCCTTGTTTAAGAAATCTTTGAGACTTGTGTAGGTGTTTCAAAAAGAAGACAACTTGAAAAAACTTTTAAAGAAGCAAGATCCAAGAAAGAGCCAAAGAGAAGCTCAAGTGAAGTTCAAACCAAGGAGAAGTGCAAACCATGAATGTCATTTGAACTAAACTATTATCCTTTGTACAAACTCATAAGAGTTTTCATCTTTTTCATTCAAGTTTTATCTCTCAAAAGTCCTTCAAAGGTATTAAACCCAAGGCATTTGTAATCACTTAATAAAAAGTTCAAGTGGAGGAGGCCTCCACTTTTTTGGCTTTCTTCCCCGTTTGGGGAAGAGTGTTGTGATTGTTTAGATTAGATCTTTTACTTTCTGTTTTAGAGTAGTCTTTATTTTCATTGTCGCTTCTCTTTCAAGTTTTGACCAGAGTAAGCTAACTTTGGGATTGTATCCCAAAGGCCACATAGTTTTGTGGTAGCTTCTCGTTCCCCCATCAGCTTCTTATGGACATCCAGCTAGCTGGAAGGTTTTCAAGACTGACGATTCTAGTGGTTGACCTTGTTTGGAGGTTGATCCCACCTTTAGAGTAGAATTGCTTGGTAGAACATTAGATCTTTCAGTTATTTCATTTCATTTTGCAAGTAGCATGCTAGTTATCTTTATATTTCTTTGAGCTATCACATGATTTAATTCCACAAAGCTTCATAATTGTTTCCACAACTATTCATTTTCTTGCAATAAAACAAACAAAGCCTCTTGAACTTGGCCAAATCCAAGTCAAGAGCACTCTCTGTCGGAGAGCATATAGACTTGTACGTTCCCCCTGCATTAGGCATTTTAAAGTAGGAAGTCTCTTGAACTGTGGTCTTAAGACCAAGTCAAGAGCGCTCTCTGTCGAAGAGTTGAACAAGTGCTCTAAATAAATAAAACTTTTCAATCCACACTTCCCCCTTAATTAATTTATCTTGGTCGTTTGTCCAACACCCGTATGCTCTGCCAACCGGAAACGGTTGAACTAGTACTCAGAAAGGTGAAGGACTTGATAATCTCATAAATGATAATTAATTAAAACTTTCACCACCATAACCAACGAACCGGCGTTGTTCAAAAAGTATTTTAAGCAGTTCTCAGGGGAGGCGCTGGAGTGCCCAATCTGCGACACGGTGGCCGGTTAGCATTGCGCGCATCGCTGTGATTCCAAACAGGTCCGACATGTCTCTTAAAGGAGCTGCTTAGAATGTCTTTCCGGACACTCTTTTGATATCCTTGGTTTTAGCCATAATAATCAAGACCATTAAAACTTTGAAATTTACCAAGATAATTTGCACAACGATCTCACGAACAGTTACTATCAAGACTTATTTTCAGCATCCCCCAGCACTACAATTCAATTATTTTGACTCCGTTACCCATTGGGTAAGGCACTGGTCCTTTTATCATTTAATTTTTATCTGTGGATGCTTCTTAATTATCTCAAGTCTTTATATACTGTTTCGCAACGTGGATTGCATCTTATCTTGTGTTTTATTTAAAAGTAAATCGTGTGTCTTTCATCACTAAAAAATCCTAAACAATACCCATCCGCATCACCATACATTTTTAACATTTAAAACATTGAGCCATAGACAACTCTTTGTAGGGACTACCCCCCTTGGCTTCGTTAGGAGTTAGCCTAAACGGAGGAGCTAGGATTCAGGTGACAGTACCTGGCTCATTGCTTGCCCCCAAGGCCACACCTCTCTCACTTGTAGTGAAGAGATGGCTTTCGAAAGATTTCCGCTGCTGGTGTGCAATCTGGCGGACAACACCCCCAGCCTGTTTACTGATCCAGTAAGTGGGTGGAATCTATGTAGAAGCAAGGCACTCAAAAATACCTTCTCCACTCGGTATCAACCTCCTGAAAACAAATGCCTTCTCCACTCAGCATCAAACTCCTGAACTCAATAAGAGTTTGGCAGACTCACAACATGATCAACAACAGCATATCCCCTCATCAAATCTCTTGGGTGCAAACACAACAAAACCCCAAGGTAAATTTCCTCGTTAGGAAAAGTGATGAACCTCAGTTCAATATTTGATGGCTATTATATAGACTGCATAGGTCTTTTAATGGTCAGTTTAGAATAAATGAGCCTCAAGCTCCAGTCCCATCTTTCAGGGCACTATGACCACATTTCAAGGGAGTTGTCCCATACCAACAGCTAGTTAGTTGCATCATGATGCTGCCACTTGTCCATTGCCTTCTACCCCAGATTCCATTCCACCTAGTGGATCAGTAACCACTCTTTCAACTGTCCTCTTAGGTGTTTGTCTCCTATTCTATTTATTAAATAATAATATATTGTGCAAATTACAGTCATCCTTGGACAGCTGTCCAATATAAACTTTACAATAAAAGTTATCATAATGTTTCTAAACACAAAATGTTTTCCAGCTTAAAGGGTATGTTACATCCTCCAAAGCTGGAATGCCTGATTTTGAAATTCTAGCCATGGGGGGTTATTAGGGTCCAACTGATAAATATGAAGCTACTAGACACTACGAGTCAAGTCAGTGGTCATTTCCTAGGTCTGTAGTGGTTTTTAAACGTTGTCCGAAATTTTTTTACCAGACGCGTTGGACAGTTAATTTTTTTTTTTTTAATAATTAATTTTTCCATAGTTTAAATGGAAAAATTCAAATTGTAATATGTCAGTCATCCGGGGGTGTTTTTCAGTGATTGGAGGCTTAATTCCTAAGCCAAAAAATCATACTTAGACCCTGGACACCTTTATCCTAAGTTTCGGATCGTTATTTGGCCACTTACTTAATAATTCCTCAAAAATCAATAAAAGAGGAATATTAATTAATTAAAATCAAAAACTTCATAAATGGAGATAATCCAATTCTCTCCAAAATAATCCAAATTGGATTATTTCAGTGGCTAAATGACATGGCACAGGGCATTAATAAAGATTCCAATCATCTCAGTCATCATTTAGTCAACTATCCAGTCAGCATCAGTGATTAACTCCAAGTGAATTCGCCCACCTGCATGCAAAGCTCGATTTTGGTGATGTGGATAAGTTTTAAATGGTTTTGAGTTAAGTTTGCGTTGCATTTAATGGGAGTGGGGACGCCTTGCCTAGGTGGAGGCCACCTCCCACTCTCAACCACCAAGATCTCAAGTCAATTTCGAGTTAACTCCAAGCCCATCCACCTCAAGGCTCACGTATATCCTCATGCTCACGTCAATCTTTATTTGGAGCTCGAGTTTGCTATGTGGCATCTCTTCATTTGATGGATGAACATTACGATGTGAAGGTGGAGTTTACAAGGAAGGGATGGGGGGCGCCTTGCCAAGGTGGAGGCCACCTCCCCATCTCATTTACTTCAAGTTCAAGTTGTGGTGGGAGTTAGCACTCCAAGCTTGATGATGATTGAGATTTGATGGAAATTCGAATTAATACTTTGTGCCATTTGCCTCTCTTGGATGCCAACTCGACTTAGGTTATTGGTCTCTTGTTTTGTTATTTAAGGGAGGTCTTTCTTCTCATTTCTGATGGAGATTTGTGCAAAGAAACTCTGATGAAATTGTAAGCAGTCTTTTGTTAATAAAATATTTTCGACTTTGGAGGTCACTTGCATTGGCTCTTGGCATTGTGTCTTCATTCTATGATGAAGTAATATCTCTTTCACCCTACTCCTTGATTTCAATTTCGATTATTGTATGCTTATTGAAGACTAACAATCTAGTACTTAGGCTTCTAATCAAATTGTTGTTGGGTGTTTGTGTCTTCAGGGATTGCATCTAGTAGAAGTTTTTGGCATCTAATACCTTCCCTATGCAGGAACTCCATTGTTGATGATTTTTGTTTGCAGGGTTCAAACGGTTTCGATCTTTCTAGCCTCATCCATCAAGTTATAAAAAATACTCTATCAAACTTTTGGTTACTTGGTTACTATTCTGAGTTGTGGATCTTCAAGTTTATCATTCCCACACTCCTTCTCTGTCTTCTTATATGTTAGTTTTGTCTTGAGAAAGTAGCTTGGGATTTGATCCCAAGTGACACATAGCTTTGTGGCTACTTCTCTATCCCCACTAGCATCCTTGCATACATCCAACTAGCTAGAAGGTTTTCGGGACTAGTGTTCTAGTGGTCACCTTGTTCCAAGGTTGATCCTACTTTGTTTGTTGTTTGCTTCTTGGTTTTTACTTGCTTTGGCCTTGTCTTCATCCATTCATTTTCATCTTTTTGTCCTCCCTCTTCTTCCTTTTGTCTTTCTCCATTTCTTGTTTCACTTCTTTCCTTCGCGTCTTTTCGCTGCCTCTTTTCCCACTGTTTTGCAGCCATCTATTGACTGTCCAAACCCTCTTTCCTGCTCACTGTCCAAACTCTCTTTCCTGCCCTATATCCCTGTTTTCTTTTTCTCTTTTCCAGCCCACTGTTTGGGCTTCTTTTCACCCACTATTTGGGGTCTTTTCAATTCACTATTCACTCTTACTTGCTGCCCACTGTTTGCTTCTTTTTTTCTTATCTTTTGGTCTTCTTGGGCTGCCTCTTCATCTCTTTTTCCATCCTTCGTCCCTCTCTCCTTTCGTTTTTTCCTTGTTAGCTGCAAAAAAGACATAAAAGACAATAACTTGTTAAATAGTTAGATCATTTTCATGTTAGTTTGCATTGCATTAGTAGATCTCCTATTTTGTTAGAGTTAGTAGTTTTGTTTTAGATCTCATTATTTCATTTCAAAATAACAAAAACTTGCATATAGTTCTTTTGTTAAGTTGACATCTCATTGTTAGTTTAATCTCATCTTAGATCTAGGATTTGCATCATATTTTTGTAAAAGCTTGATTTACATTAGTGAAAGGTTAGCTAGTTTCCATTTTTGTTTTCTATATCTTAGTTTCTTTTGATTTTTCCTAATGCTAATGGGTCCTTGAAGTTGATCTTTTGAGATAGGTACATTTGAAGAAGAACCAAAAAGAGGAAGAAGAACAAAACAAGAGATAAACGAGAAGATCCAAAACCAAGAAGAAGACAAAACTAAGATTGCAAAACAAATGAAGATCATTTGAACCAAAGAAGACAAAGTCAAACACTCTCCTTTTTGTAAAAGCCATTAAGGCTTTCTTCCATTTTGTATTTTCCAAGTTTATTTCTCTCAAAGTCCTTTCAAGGGTTAAATTCCCAAGGCATTTGTACTTGATTAATAAATTAAGGCTAAGTGGGATAAGGCCTCCCATTTTTGTGTTTCTTTCCCATTTGGGAAAGAGTGTTGTCTTTGTTAGCTTAGATATTTGTCATTTTTTGTTAAGTAGATTAGATTAGTTTTTCCATCTTTTGCATTTAGAGATATATTGCTAGATTAGTTTCATTCTGTATTAGAACACTAATTGCTAGTCTAGTTTCTTTTTTTGCGAAGTGAAAGTTACTTGCTAGTTCCATTTTTGCATCATTATCATTTGAGCTATCTTTGTGTTCTTTGCTTCAAACTGCTTGTCTTTTAAAAAGAACCAAAGACTCTTGAACTTGCCATAACACAAGTTAAGAGCACTCTCTGTCGGAGAGCATAAGCACTGCATTTTCCTTGCATTCAGCATATAGATTAGTTAAAGTCTCTTGAATTTCTGTCATAAGACGAAGTCAAGAGCATTCTCTGTCGGAGAGTTTCACTGTGTGCTCTGTTATCAACTATTTTGTACAATAGTTGAACTTCCGACGAGCCACCAATTTATTGAACATGATTCATGTTCATCATCAGTGTTCAAAAGTTCAGAAGTCATTTTTCAAGGCATTTTTGCCCCATTTGTAATAACTGCATGTTCATACCCCCATGGGAAAAATGTAAAAAGTTGGTCTAAACGGGGTCCTTTTATAAAAGACTCAGCTATCCGTAGGTTTAGCCATTTGGGGATACTCTAGAGTGTTTTTTCCTTAGGAATTATGCGCTACTCATCAGTGGCGTATAATCCCTGAGTTTTTCACTCAAACCTCAAAAGCCGGAGTATTCTCCATGATGGTCAAAACCTAAGGTGATTATTAGAGTCTTGTGTCTAGGATTTTTTACGTGTTAGGCATCTCGATTGAGTCGTATGAACATGCACTAGATCCTTTAGGAGTTTCGTTCCATTCCGACAAAAATAAAATTTTCCATAAATTAGACCATTTTTTAATGGTTTAATTAAAAAAATTTAGAAAGTGGTAAAAACCTCATCCGGAGGCGGAATTGGGCGTGGGGAGGCTCGTTTTGACGCTCAAAGCATCCTCTTTACCCTAGCGCCCTCATTTCTCATATTCCGGACAGTTACGTCACCCCAGGAGCAGTTTTGGCTGAAAATGCATCATTTTGGCATTTAATTGCTAAAACATGATAAATTGCACTAAAGGACAAAGTTGAAAGGGGACAAAAATGATTAAAATAATCATTGGAAAGGTGTTGGAATGGTTTAATAAGAGTGTGCGATTTCACTCAAGTGATAAAGTCATGTGTGGAAAGTCAAAATGGAAATTTTTGATTAAATTTTAATGTGTACGTATGTCATGACGTGGCCTCCATGTAAACTCGTGAAGGATGGCGAATGTGCTCCATGGTCTAGTGGGTCACCATATGTATTATTAAAATCATATGCTAGCTAAGGTTTGATATACGAATCATGTGATGGGTTGACGTGAGCATGTAGTGCGCCTCCCTCTCCATCATGGGCGACTTCTCCGTATGGCAGCCGCTAATTCAAGTTGATTTTTACAATGTTGGGATGTACCTACCTCTTATGAGGTGGCACAATCCCTGTCGGTTGAGCACTTAAGCAGTCCATGCATCAAACACCATCAAACCCGTGAACTCAACGTGGTCTCTCTCTCATATGGGCGTCTCAATGACTCAGCAGACGGTTGTTTGGTATAGATACGCCTACCTCATGGAGAAGTGGCACGGTCTTATTGTTTTGGCTCTCAATCGAAATCCATCACGTGGATCCCTCCATGGTTAACTCATTCATGCCAACCACAACTCGGTGTTGATTGATGGATCAAGCTCCAAGCCTCCAAGCTCTCCTTTGATGGAGATTCAACTTCTATTTTATTAGAAATTGGCTTTCTTCCATGCCAATTCGTTTTAGGCTTTGGGCATCTTAGTTTTTGTATAAGTAGAGGTGCTTTGCACTCTCTTTCTCATGGAGATTTGTGCAAGTACACTCTGGAGAAATTTGTAATATTTGTTTGAATGTGAATAAAGCAGAAGACTTTGGAGGTCCATGTGGGAGTTATTTGTATGCCATATTTCATCTTATTTGAGGTGATATCATTTTTAGTTCATTTCTTTTGATTTTTAAGTATCTGATCATATGTTTAGAAGGCTAACAATCTAGCACAACACCATTTGATCTGTACTTTTCTCTTAAGATTTGTGATTTAAGGTATTCTCAAGTGCAAGAGCTCTTGGTTGGTCATTACATTCATCTTGCAGGTTCCCGAAGAAGACTTCTACTTTGAGAAATTCAAGAAACAAAACTTGCTTGCCTCATCCATCAACAACAAATTCTTAAAATCATCTCTATGTACTGGATCTACGAGCTTATTTCTTCTAGCTCTCTATTTTTCTCTTTGAGTTCTTTGTTTGCTTGACTTGCTCTTCTATATTTCCTCCTTTCGTCCTATCTTCATCTCTTTTATAGGCTGCCCTTTTTCTTGGTTTATGCTCACTGTTTTTTTGTGGGCAGACTTCAGTCCTCTAACAGTCCTATCCTTGCTTTTCATTTACTCACCTTCCAGCTCTCTCCCTTTCTCTGTTTGCTGCCCTTTCCTTCCTTGGCTTAGCTGCCCCTTCAACCATCTTTCCAGCCCTCTCTTTTCATTTGGTTAGCAGCCATTTCCCATCATTTTCACCTTTCACGTGTTAAGTTACTTTTAGATCTTAGGTTGTTAAAAGTTAGGCATTGTTAAGTCTTATGCTTTGCATTTCATTGTTAATAGTTTCATGCTCCTGAAAAGTAAATACTTAGGCATTTTAGATCTCATTTGTTGCATTCATTTTGATAGGATCTAATCTTCTTTTTGGCATTTAGTTTATTGTTTAGCCATATTTTCATCCTAGATCTCATAAAAAAGGTTAGATTTACTTTGTTTTTTTGTCTTTTTTCTAGTTTGCATTTGGTAATTAGATCTCTTTTAAAATAAAAAAATTTAATCCAAAAAATATTTACTTTTCTAGGATTAGTTTCAAGTTTGATTATTTTTTGCCTAATGCATAATGGGTACTTTTGAAGTGAATTCTTTTGTGTAGGTGTTTGAGAGAAGAAAAGAGCTTGAAAATTCATTGAAGTAAGAAGATCAAAGCAAAGCAAAACTTTAACAAACCATAAGGATGATCCAAAATATGATATTATTATCTACTATCCTTTGTAATAGCTTATAAGAGCCAGCTTTATTTTCCAAGTTTTACTTTCTCTCAAAAGAACTTGCAAGGGTTTCATTCCCAAAGGCACTTGTAATCATTTAATAAAAAGGCTAGGTGGGATAAAGCCTCCCACACTTTGTTTCTCCTTCCCCATTTGGGGAAGACTATTTCATGCATGCTTTAGTTAGATTTATTTCAAGTTTTCTAGATTAAAGTTTATTTTTGTACTTAGATTAACTCTCTTCCAAGTTTTGACTTGAGTTAGCAACCTTGGGATTTCATCCCGAGGGCCACATTATTTTGTGGTAGCTTCTCTATCCCCATTAGACTCCTTGTCCAAGTTCAGCTAGCTGGAAGGTCTCAAGGACTGGTGGTTCTAGTGGTCACCTTGTTCGGAGGTTGATCCCACCTTGTTGTTTATTTCTTAGTTGGTTGTTAATTTTGGCCTTAGAAAGTGTGCACTTGTTACTTTCTTTCATTGTTTGTTTTACTTTAGAAAGTGTGCTTTTTTCTTTACGCAAGCTGCTTCTATTCTAATAAAGAGCAAAGCCTCTTGAACTTGCAATAACCCAAGTCAAGAGCACTCTCTGTCAGAGAGCATATTAAGTTTGCATTTCCCCTTGCATTAGGCATATAGATTAAATAAGTCTCTTGAACCTTGTCATAAGACAAAGTCAAGAGCACTCTCTGTCAGAGAGCTGAACTGTGTGCTTCAATAATCCTAAAACATTTCAACTCACACCCCCGTCAATAATTTACCTTGGTTGCTATCCGACACCCGTATGCTCTGCCAACCTGAAAAGGTTGGACTAGTACTCAGAAAGGTGTTGGATTTGATAAACTTCTACAACATAATAAAATTTTCACCCCACAACCAACAAACCGGCATTGCTTTCAATAAATACTTAAAGTGTTATTCTAGGAGGTGGAGCCGGAGTGCCGTTGTTCAGACTTCGAGAGTGGTTTAAACATTGCACACTTATCCTCTTGATAACTGGACGGTCCGTCAGATCACCGTGAATAGCCACTAAAAGTATTTCTTCCGGTTGGACGCTTTATCCTTGTTTCTTGCCAGCCTAATAATCAAGATCATTTAAAACTTCCAAATAAACCAAGATAATTTGCAAAACGATCTCACGAACATATCTTTCGAACTCTTGTATCAAGCAACCCAAGCACTCAGGCAATTTTTTACTCCATAAGGCACTGGTCCTTGACATCATATTTTAATTTGCTTAATATCTATCTAGAGTACTTGTTAATTTTCCATATGTGAGTGACTTGTACTTAAAGTTCTTCAAGTGGTTGTGCATCAAGTTATCTCGTATCTTGCATTGCAACGTGGATTGCTCATTTATCTTGTGTTTATTTTCAATTACAAATTTGTGATATTTTCATCATTTAAAAAACTCCTAAACAACACCCATCCGCATCACCATACACTTAAAACACATTGAGCCATAGTAAACTCTTTGTAGGGACTACCCCCCTTGGCTTCGTTAGGAGTTAGCCTAAACGGAGGAGCGGGGATTCAGGTGACAGTACCTGGCTCATTGCTTGCCCCCAAGGCCACACCTTCCCCACTTGCAGTGAGGGAACAGCTTTCGAAAGATTTCTGCTGCTGGTGTGCATCTCGGCGGACAACATGCTCTTAATAAAATTTTCAACTTCACATTTCCCCTCTTAAAATTTACTTCGTTGCTTTCCATCACTTAGTATGCTCTGCCAACCCTAAAAAGTTGGACTCGTACTCAGAACGGTGATTGGATTTGTTAATTTTGCAAGTGATAACCATAATAAATTTTCACCCCCACAACCAACGAATCGACGTTGTTATTTCGAGAAATACTCGAGTAGTGGGCAAAGTTCCTAACTGGTGACGCGGAGAAAGAATATCGTTGTCATAGAGTTCTAGTGCTGGTTAAATCCACTGGACACCTAGCCGAAGAATACTGGACGGTCCATCAGGTCACCAAGGGGAAGCCACTGAAAGTATACTTTTCCGATTGGACGCATACCTTGTTTTTTTCAGCCCTAATAATCAAGAACATCTAAAACACTTTAAAATTTACCAAGAACAATTTCAAAACGATCTCATGAACAATCATCACTAAGACTTACATTTTTCAGCATCACAAGCATTTGTTTGACTCCATTTGGCACTGGTCTATAAAACCTTTATGTATCACCTTGATCTGGGCCATTAGTCCTTGTGCATTTTTCAATTATCTTATGGATGCTTACTTAAATTTCAAAGTCAAAGTATATTGTTCGTCTTTAAATTGTATCTTGTAATTTGCAACGTGGATTGCGTGTTTAATTGTGTTCTCATCATCATCAAAACTCCTAAACAACACTCATCCGCATCACCACATACAAAAACACTTAAAAACACAGAGCCATAGAAACTCTTTGTTAGGGACAACCCCCCTTGGCTTCATTAGGAGTTAGCCTAAACGGAGGAGCTGGGATTCAGGTGACAGTACCTAGCTCATTACTTACCCCCAAGGCCACACTTTCCCTACTTGTAGTGAGGGAACAACTTTCGAAAGATTTCTGCTGCTAGTGTGCATCTCGGCGGACAACAGGCTGAAATCTAGCTTAGGACTCATCTTACACTCATCTCTCGTTTGTTTCTGTTTATCTTTTGGGATTTGGCTGTCTTTTTGTTCCTCAACCATCACTGGTTGAGTGGGGTCTACCCTTTGACTTGGCTACTTACCTTGTCTGAAGTGACAAACGCCTTGTCCGGTGTGACGACCGTTCTTCAAACGGTGGACTTGGTGTTTGCAGGTGTCACATGCCTAGCTGCTTGCCCTCTACCATCCCGGACGGGATATCTTTAGTAGCAGCTAGAGCTAGTGTGATAACAGGCGCCAGTGTTATCGGAACCGGAAAAACCGGCCGGTCCGACCGATTTACAGAGGTAGCCGATCCATCCAGGGATCAAAACCGGTTGAACCGGATTTTTTTCTGAACCGGGTACTGAACCGACCGGAACTGGCCGAACAGGCCGGAACCGGTCAAAACCGGCCCGAACCAGCCGGTCCATACAATGCCATAGGGACGCGAACATTGGACCAATGAAACTGATTTTTTTTTTTTTTAAACACAAAAAAAAAAAGTTTTCTATGCTTCTATGATCAGTTTATTGTTATTCATTAGTACTATGGTTGCCATTTCGAGCCTCTATGTTGATGTACTTTGGTTCAGAACCTTAGAGATGTATTGCACTAGGAGTTGTTTTGGTTATTTGCACCCATACTTGCTATATATATGAGAAACTTTGTATATTTGTGTATTAATGGTTTGGATTCATATGTATGCACATGAATATATATTTTTTTACAAAATATGAATATTTTATGTATTTTTTAGTTGACCAGTTTTTTTCCGGTTCCGGTCCGGTTCACATTTTGGGCTTCGTCGGTTCGATGACCAGTCCGGTTCACATTTTAGGCTTCGCCGGTTCGATGACCGGTCCAGTTCCGATAACATTGGATGGCGCATCTCAATCTTGAGATCACACGTTTGACCTTCCAAATCCAATAAAACATGATGCTTTAATTAATGAGAGAGGTCGCACATCATATGGGATGGGAGACCAACTCATTTGACACATGCCCATTAGCTTTTTTAATATTTTTTCTTTTATATTTTGGTGCATTTTGTCGCGTCTTTAGCATTTCTGTGTCATTTTGTCAGCTCCTTAAAAAAATGCCATAAGCCCAGGAAAAGTGGGTCCTAGGTTAAAGGGGATGCTCTGAGTGTGAAAACGAGCATCCCCGCGGCAAATTCCGCCTCCAAGCCACACTTTTATTACAATTTGAAAATTTCCAATTATACCATAAAAAATGGTCTAATTTTACAGAAAAACTTACTTTTCTCGAAATTGACTCAAACTCCTAGGGGACCTAGTGACTCATTATTGATGGCTAGCATGCTAAGTCACCTGACACGAGGACACTGGACACAAAGGACACAAAAATACAAGTGTCCGACACGGACACAGTGACCCCCGGAATCAGGACACGAAGGACACGTTTTATATACATATATATATATTTTTTAAAATAGACATATAGATCCAAATTTTTTTAGAAACTAGAACATTTACAAATATTCAATAGTTTACAAATATTCAATAGAAATTAGAATCAAAACACATTAATGATTACACATTTGTCATTCACAAATCACAATGAGACACATAGATGCATTGAAATTTGATAGGCATTGGGCAATAGCTCAAGATGTCGGAACCATATTTCTCATTAAGTCATCAAAATCAAAATGTATTACATAGATGTCAGAATGCCATTGGGCACTGGCAAATGCCAAATAGACTAATAGTAAATACAAAAAGGGGTGGATCCAAATGGAAGAATCTCATATGTCAATAGTCCTCCTCCATGCATGAATCAACAAACTCATCATTGCCCTGACCTCATCCTCCTCCATGCATGAATCAACAAACTCATCATTGCCCTGATCCTCATCCTCCTCCTCCTCCTCCTCTCTGCCCATCAGACGATCTGCATCTGCTGTTGTGGAGGATAACCCCTCCATATGATCAGTATCACCATCATAAAAAATGACTGTCTCTAGCACTAGATCATTAAGATCCATGTTGGCTAATGCCAACTTAGTATTGTTGTCCAAACCCATATCATCAGGAAAGACATCCCACATCTTTGTCTTTCCCTTCACCCACTCCTCCCTCTTCCTGTAAATAAGACGAAGGTTGGAGTGCACATACACCATCGTCTTTGCCCTGGACTAGTCAAGCCTGCTCTTCTTCACACTGTACAAGTTCCCAAAGAGGATGATGTAGCTTAAGAGATGACCCTCAAGGCTAACTTCTGTAGATTAGGGCATGTTGCCCCATGAGTTGCCCACCAAACATAGGGTTTCTTAACCCCCATGTCTCTAAGCATCTCATAGCCTCCAAATCTCCCAGTGCCAGTGGAAAAATCTACAAAGCTCTCCTCCACCTCCTCAAGTAGGTCTCTATCCTGAAATAGCCGTCTAAGTGCTATCTTCCTCCCATGTGCAATCTCTCCATTCATGTGAGGAGGGACTCTGTGTGAGGGCCCCGGTCCACCAGTGAGACAATCCTGAGTGTAGAACTTGGGGTTCAAGGAGTGGGCCAAGCAATGCAAAGGTGTGCAATTCTTATCCCACCTGGATATAAGAATATCCTGAATCATGGACCATAAGTTCTTTGTCGATGTCCCATACTCGGGACACTCATTCTCCATGACAATGGACCTCATGGACTCAATCATGGAATCCTACCTCTCATAAACATCTGTTGGGATGAGATGGTCTGTGTCTGCAAACCGCAACAAAGAAATGATTGGCTCCATGATCTTAATGCTAAGATCTACCATATCCCACCAACCATCATCTAACAACGTGTCCTTCACCTTTTGTGAAGCAATCTGATCCGTCTTTCTCCAAAAAGACCAAAACTATGAAATCACCATGGACCCAAGAGCGGTTTTGACCTCCCTCAACCTCTTGAGCATGATGAATGAGGAAGCAAATCGAGTATCTGCAATCTTCAGCAATGAAAGTTGTGTGTACTCTTTGTAGATGGTGAGTGCGTTTGTGTGGTTTTGTACAAAGTTATGGATATGGCGTGCATTCTCAATAAGGTTTCCAATCCATGTCACATCTGAAGCAATGGATTTCAGTGCTAAATTCAAGGAATGAACAATGCAAGGTGTCCAAAAAACCTGTAAGAGCAATAAAAGCATGTATAAATGACATCGACTCTACAACACTAACAACTCAAATGAGTCAAAGACACCTAGATGAATCATGAATCTTGTGATAAATTCAAACAATAAGCAAATTATAAATGAAAGGTGTCCAAAATGAACATAGATGTGGATATTTAGCTTCCACAATCATGCCAGCAGCCTTGCAAACAAGTGCATTTTCCGTGATGATTTGTACACAAGAATCAACACCTTCTTCAATGGTTTTGATGAATAACTCACCCATATACTGTGCATCCTTGTATTTCCCAAGAGCATCCACCGCTTTCAAGAACACCAGTCCATTTTGGGAAGATACCATGAAATTGATGAGTGAATAGCGTGCTGGATCCGTCCATCGATCAGAAACAATACTCACACCAAATGAGGGCCATGTTGATCTAATTGGCTCAAGAATTTTATCTACCTCCTTCTTTGCTTTAACCAACAATGTGGTTCTAAGCTTCTCTGAACCAAGAGGCACATAACCACTTGGAGCTCATTCCATGAGACTTCGACACATCTCAATTAACAATAGTGACCGTGCAACATTGAATGAGATGAAGTTGAGGTAGAAATAGAATGCAGTGGTGAGGTCCACCTTTTCTCGCACCTCTTGTTGGAAAATCCTATCCATTAGACCACTTGGAAATTGCCTCTTTCTTGTTTGATAAGTAACCCCACTCCCATATATGCTAGGTGGAAATGGAGGCTTGGTGCTAGAGGATTTCCTCAAGAATGGAAGAGGATCCTCATCTTTTTTCTTGCTTGTTGCTGCCACCTTCCCTAAGCCAACATGATCCTCTCTTTCCATATCCCTCCTTTGGGTAACACTCACCGCTTTGCATGAAGAAATCCCACAAGAAGGAAGGGCCAACAAATGGCCCTTAACCCGGTAATATGTGCTCTTGAACTCATTCTTGCAAAAATTGCAACTCCAAGACACATTGCCTCCACCACCAAGCTTTGCCCCAGGCCCATCTTTCCTTCTCACATACTTCCACAAAGGGTATTTTTTTTCTTGGGCTTGCTATCTTGCTAAAACAGGGTTAAATGGAGCATGAGCTCCACTAGCAGCAGATGGAGCACTTGAAGGAGGAGGGGAACCGCTTGTGCTTGGAGGAATAGGAGTTGAGGCACTAGATGGTGCTTTTCTCCCTTTCCCTTGCCCCTTAGGTCCTGCCCTAGCTAATTGAGACATTCCCTTTCTTGTTTGATGGTTGAGCTTGCAATCCTCTCCACAAATCCACCCCCAATGCACTTGGATTCCCTTGGAAAGCCTTCAAATCTTCTTCACCTGCACATAAAACCCACTCTCAAGCTTCTCCACACTTGCAAATGACAAAAAAGAAATGTATTTTTTGCTTTTAAACTCACCTCGGGCACCCTTTTCCGCGGAAAACGTGTCCTGGAATCGGGACACAAGTTGCACAGTCGGGGACACGATGGGAAATCGTGTCCGACACGACTTTTGGTCATGTCCGAAATCGGACACGATTTCCCATCGTGTTCGTGTTTGACACGCCCCCACGGGACACGTAGCCCCTTTTCAACGAATCTAGTTTCTTAGCTAGCATGTAAAAATACATAAACACTTAGGCTTTAATAACTTGCCAAGGTTCGACCACCATGGTAAATACTCCAGCTTTGGAGGTGTGAGTGAAAAAATCAGGAATTATAAGCCATTGAAGCGCAATGCATAATTCCTAAGGAAATAACACTCCAGAGTATCCCCTTGATAGCTAAACCTAAGGTAGGCCAAGCCTTTTACAAAAAGACCATGCTTAGACCTGTTATCACATTTATAGTAGCTGGGGCTACCATATCTTCAGATCATATTCCAGTCCTTTTTTCAGCCAGCCCTTTACATTGAGATGCTTGAGATCAGCATCAGATGAGCATTCATTCCATGATCACTTATATTTTCAGAGCAGCCCATGAGCAGATTTGTTCATCCTTATGCCATGACTGAGTCTCAGAAACTCAAATTTGATGACTGATGTATCCATTTTTGCCATACAGAGGAGTATGCAATGCCCAAATGTGCAGCAGCAGGTTTCCAGTTGACAGATGATGGTTCAGATGATTGGTACAGGTATATGACTCAGGAGGTATATGGATGTGTATTGGTTTGTATTGCTCTTTTGGTCATTTTGGTAGTAGCTTGATTTAGCATTTAGTAGTCATGATCTAGCGGTATATCTCTATATTATGGACATGGTTGTTAAATTATATCTATATGCTCTAACTTGCTTTGAATCATGAAGTTCTTGTTTATACTCATTGGTTTCACCCTCCTTAGGAGAATGGATGTGATCATTCCCACCATATATGGCTTGCTAGTATTGGCTCCACTTTCACTTTCCTCACCCATTCGTCACCTTCCATTTTTAGTTTTACCTTGACTTACACCTTAGCCTGTGATATGGAGGACTCCCCCACTCTAGCCTCTTTGTTGGATAGCATCTCTGTTTAGTTGTGTCTCGACTCTGAGTTGTGTTGTCCGCCAGATTGCACACCAGCAGTGGAAATCTTTCAAAAGCTATCTCTTCACTACAAGTGAGAGAGGTGTCGCCTTGGGGGCAAGCAATGAGCCAGGTACTGTCACCTGAATCCCATCTCCTCCGTTTAGGCAAACTCCTAACGAAGCCAAGGGGGGTAGTCCCTAAAAAAGAGTTGTCTAAGGCTCTTGTGTGTTTAAGATGTGTTTAGTGTTGTGATGCGGATGAGTGTTGTTTAGGAGTTTTTTGAAAGTGAGAAACACAATAATACTTTAAATCAGACCAAGATAACGCAATCCACGTTGCAAGAAAAAATAGGAGATACACTGGATCAAGTATGAATCACTCTTTATACAACAATTTAAACAAGTACTCCAATATTGATATTAAGCAAATAAAATATTGTGATTAAGGACCAGTGCCTTATGGAGTCAAAAATGTAAAAGTGATTGAAATGCTTGATACAAGTGTTTGAGATAAAAGTTTTTGAGAACGTTTTGCAGCTTATCTTGGTAAATTTAAGATTTTAGTGGTCTTGATTATTATGGCTAAGAACAAGGATATTCAAAAAGGTGGAACCTTTACCGAGAAAAATATGGCAACCTTTAGATGATAGGTCGAGAGCACCCAGATTGCAAAGAGGGCAAGTGTGCTTACGGCTTGACCGCCCTCGAGTCTGACAGTGGATTCCAGGCACCACCTGTTTTAGGAAGAACTCAGTAATTTTGTCTTGGTTGGGGTTTTGGGTAAAATTTTAATTAATGTTATCACTTATGCAATTAACAAGTCTTACACCTTTCTGAGTACTAGCCCAACCGTTTCCAGTTGGCAGAGCATACGGGTGTAGGACAGAGACCAAGATAAATTAATTAAAGGGAAATATGGGTGAAATTTTTTATTATTAGAGCACTTTGTTCAACTCTCCGACAGAGAGCGCTCTTGACTTGATCTTATGACCACAGTTCAAGAGACTTGCTAATTAACAAATGCCTAATGCAGGGAAAATGCAAAACTAATAATGCTCTCCGATAGAGAGTGCTCTTGACTTGGATTTGGCCAAGTTCAAGAGACTTTGGTTCGTTTTAAGAAGCAAAAAGTAGTTTGTAGTAGCAGTATAATTCAACTTTTAAAATGACTAAACAATGTGATAGATCAGTAAGATATGGAAAATTGCTAACAATGCTACTTTGCCAAATAAAATGAAACTTGAAAAAATCTAGTGTTCTACCACACAAATTCTAATCTAAAAGTGGGATCAATCTCCGAACAAGATCAACCACTAGAAGCCACCAGTCTTGGAAACCTTCCAGCTATCTGGATGTCCACAAGAAGCTGATGGGGGAACGAGAAACTACCACAAGGTTATGTGGCCTTTGGGATACAATCCCAAAGTTAGTTTTACTCTAGTCAAGGCTTGGAAGAGAGAATGACAAGATAAAAATAAAACACTAAACAGGAAATAATGTCTAATCTACCCAAGAATCTATTTCAGGTCAAAGACCGTACTCGGGAGAGCATGGGGGTAAGTGAATCGGAAAATATAACAAAAATAACTTAATGAAAACTAATCTAAGAGCATATCATGGATCTAAACTAGAAAATCAAACCACTCAATGAAGACTACAAGACTTCCCCAAATGGGGGAAGTGAATGCGGGGGCTTAAAAACCCCACTTGCAACTTTATTATGAGAATACAAATGCCCTTGGGAATGAAACCCTTGTAGGGACTTTGAAAGAAATAACTTGGAAAATATTTAAAACAAACTTCTAAGAGCTATTACAAAGGATAAATACTAGTCTTGGTTTGGATTGCCCTTTTGTCTTCTTGATAAATTCTTGTATTTGAAACCTCTTGACCTTCTTCTCCTTTGAAAACACCTACACCAATTCAAATCATCTAACAAGGCACCCTTTAATGTTAAAGAAAACAATAATAGAAATTGAAACTAGCTAAGTCCTAGATCTAAATCTACATGCAAGATCCTAAATGCAAAATTCAAAACACCTTCAAGTGAGATCTAAGCTAAAGATGCCTAAGAGTTTAACTTTTAAAGAGATGCAACTAACTATTAAGACTTAACAAAAAACTACTACTAACAATTGTTTGTTTGCTTTTGTTGTGTTTTAGGGCCAAAGAGAGGATGGACGAGAAGGGGAGAAGGAGCAACCTAAGGGCAAAAACGAAGAGAAAAGGAGCTAGCAAAGGGAGTTGGACGAAAGGGAGGATGTAGGGCTAAGGAGTAGGGCAAAATAGAATGGAGAATGGAGACTAGAGGTGGGACGAGAGCAAGAGAAGAAATCCAAAAGGGATGGGACGAATGGAGAAGAGAGGAGAAATAAAATGGGACAAGGGCTAGTGTTTGAAGGTTTTTCTAGGGTAGACGAGAGGAAGAACTAGAGAGGTAGGACGAATGGGATGAAGGATAGGGAAATGGAGGAAAGAGCTAGCAAGCAAATCAAAAGGGTTTCAAGGAGAAGACAAGATGGCTTGAAGAAAAGAAGCCTAAAGTAAGCAAGGTTTTTTAAAGTGATTTTGTTTTAAGGATGGATCTTGGAGCAAAGTCTCTTTGTGCTTCTTCTTGGAACAACCTCAACCCTTGTAGATCCTGGAAAGACAACAATGTTAAAAATCACTTGTGATGATGAAGATGGGCTAGATGCAGCCGAGCTCACACCCTCCTACACCTGGAAACACCTATTCAAAGACAAACAACTCAATGCAAAAGTGAGATCAAATATATGACTAGTATGCTACGAAAACCAAGGTTATATCAATGCTAGTATAACTGAGTACGTCCTATTCATATAACTCATTGATCAACATTGCATAATAAACCAAATTGCAAACCACAAATGGTAGATCTTATGTTCTAGAATATAGACTTCTAAAGCTAGTTACTTGATCAATCACATAAGCATTTAAATTGAAAGCATAGAAAGAAGTCACCTCACAAGAGAAGCATTCATCAATGTTGCACAAATCGCATGGACCTCCAAAGTCTAATTTTATTTCAAGATAGCAATTGCTATGATCTAGTACAAATTTGCCAGAGTAATGGTGCACAAAAATTCCATGAGATAACAACCCAAATGGGCCTCTCTTTATAGTAAAACTACTAGCTAAAACCCTAGGTCGAATTGGCATAGACATGAAGGTCGAATTCCAATCAAAACTAAGCTTGGAGAGCCAAACAATGGACAACTCAACTTGTTGGTAGGTGACAAGAGGATAGGTGGCAAACTCGACTTGGGTGATTGCATGGGAAGTATCACCAACCAATAATCAAACTACAACAAGGATCCACGTGAGCTAGAGGTAGATATGCATGAGCTTTGAGAGGAGGGCGAGTTGGTTGGTGGGAAGACAAGTGGAGTGGTGGTAGGTACTAACTCGAATTGCAAAAGGAGCCAAGCTATGGGATTGGGTGAGTCATGAGGGCGCCCACCTTAGACATAAATGCAAAACCACCAACCCATTTATCAATTGACAACTCACCAAATCGATTTTTGCATGAGGAAGGGCGAATTAGCTTAAGTGGATCTCTTGCTGGTGACTGGATAGTTGACTTAAGCCACTTGGAGTTGATTGGAATCTTCATAAATGTCTATTGCCATGTCATTTAGCCTTTTATTTTAATCAAATTAATTAATTTTGGAGAGATTTGGATTATCTCCAAAATATTCAATTTTATTATTTTAATTAATAATTTCTCTGTAAATGACTTTTTAGAGAAAATATTAATTATGAGGCTGAATTGACATCCGAAAGTTGGGTTTAGCTGGTCCATGGGTCATGTGTGATTTTTGGCTTATGAAACGAGCCATCAAACACTAAATTCGGACCCAGGATGACTGACATATTACAGACTCAAATTTCTCCATTTAAACTATAGAGAAATTTAATTAAAAAATTAAAAACCCCAAATCCGACGCGTCTGGTAAAAATTTTTCGAAATTTTTTCTGGGGGTCCTAGAGACTCAGGACATGACCAAAACCTATTATAATAGTGTCTAGTAGGTTTATACATTATAGTTGGACTCTAATAACCCCCCATGGCAAAAATTTCCAAAATCGGGCATTCCAGCTTTGGAGAAAGCGGGAGAAAAACCAAGAGATTATATCTCGCCTGAAGCAAAGTATAATCTGACGGTGAAAAAACTCCCTGGAATACCTTAGTTGTTTAATCCATTCATGGGGAACCGAGCCACTCAGACCCTACTAGCACACTTTATTACAAACCCCCATGGGGCCATGGTCATGTCGACTCAAAAAACAAAACTGGCTAGACCCAAATATCTGAAACCCAGATACTCTGGAAGTGAACACTGATGTGTTCCAACACCGGCGGCTCAATGAGGCTTCAACTATTGTACAAATCAGTTGATAACAAGTTGCATAAGTTGTGTTGGCTCAAACCCGAAGCAGATAGTACTACCATCATTACATATATGTGGAATTATTGTATACCTAATGTGAAAGCCCATTGAAATGAAATTCAAAACTGTGTTTCTAAGCACAATGAAAGAAGGGCTGTGAAATGAATGAAATGTAAAATCCTTAATGAAGGGACATCAAAGGCCTAATGAAAACAGTGGTTAAATGAATGCCAAATCTAAAGACTGTTGGCCAGTAAATTGAAATGAAAAAAAAGGCCCAAAGAAAGCAGTGGTTAAGCATATGCTATATCCAAAGACTGTTGGCCTTAGAAATTGAATGTAATGATTAATTCCTCACGGAGCCTACGGGTTGTGATGTGAGATGGAGTAAGGGAAAACTAATTCTAAGTGTCCCCTAGAGTCACGGAGCCTCTTGTATAGAGCATACTTGGATCCATGTGTGGGATGTCATCATGTATGGACGATGTTGACCCTTCTTAAGACGACGAGATGTACGAGTCTAGCCATGACGATCAGAAGATGTTCAAGTGCAGTTGTGACGACCAGATGATCCCTAGATGTGTACCAACGTGATGATACCTCTCTAGCTAAGAGGGAGTGTTGATGATGTAGCTACGTGATGTCTCCTCACTTATCCAGCCGACCTACAAAAGAAAACAAATAATAAATGTATTTTATAACTTAAAATGACAAGTCAACCCCAGTCAAACTGTCAAGTCGGCCCAGTAACGAATTTTACCAAAAGTAATGTATAAATAGAAGTGTTACTCCTCCCATTTGCTCACTCATCTCAAGCAAGTTCGCTCAAACGAGGGAGTCTGAATTTTTGGGTAGCAGAAGACATTTGTAGTTGTTCTTTGGGCATCTATTCTTCTTGTACTTGTATCTTCATTGTTCTGAATCTCTGAGTAAGAAAGGGTTGCTGGGTTTTCCCCAGTTTGGGTTTTCCCAGGATAAAATTTTGTGTCTATTGGTTCTATGCATCGTTGTTCTTTCAATGATCCTATATTGCTTATTAGTTGAAAGAGATGAAAATTATATTGCTATAATTCAAAATTCTAATAGGTCAATGGGTCAAACCCACAGCAGGACCCCATTACAGGTTTTCAGTGTTCATATTAGTTCCTTTGAAGGCCAATTGGATCACTCCAACCATCAATTGCTGAAGAAATGGCCTAATTCAGTGTTTTTATAAAGTCGGCGAGAAAATAATTAAGTCATTTTTGACAAATGATTTGGATATTTCATCACAGAGACTATGATAGATTGGTCGAGGGTATATGAGTAATGGATACTAGTGTATTTGATGTCTCCCAATCCATCCATGTAGTCAGATCATCATTCCATGAAAGGAAAGAGTCGGTTATGGGAAAATTGAAGATTTACAAAGGTTTCTAGCTGAAAATTAATTAATTAAAAAGTGGCCAAGGTTTGAGATGTGTGGCATTGGAATAGTGAATAGCAAGATGTGATTTGGATTTTGTTTTGATGGCCCCCTAGAGGCTACGGGACACTTTTCTTGGCATATTATTATTGTATAATGTCACGAGCTTCATTTCCTCCATGCGGGGACGTCTTTCTCCTAGGAGAGCGGCTTTCTCTTGTTGTGATTTATGTATTGAGCTTGGTGCTAATGTAAAAGTGTAACTTGTTCCCTAGGGATGAATTGAGCACCCTAGGATGTTATATCATGTGTCTCTCACGTATATCTTTTATTGTATATTGTCATTAGGAGGTAATTCACCCCCCTCACCTAGAATTGACTTTTTCTAGCTTGATCCATGTATTAGAGTGAGATTTAATCTCTGCCATTGACCTTTTTATTTTACCTTTAAATCTCAACCTTCTATTGAAAAGTCAGTTAGGGATTTGGCCACTCTCTTAGCTATAAAAGAGAGTGAGCCACTCATTTGTAAGGGACTTTTGGCTCCTAGAGAATGATATCAAATTGCTATATGGCTCATATTTCTTTTATCTCGGGTTATAATGGATCGGTTTTTGTCTTTCTAAGCTCCTTCTTCACTAGACCAATTTCTTCTCTTCTCTGGGATAATTTTTATTTTGTTTTCATTTACAGGAAAAGGAGGGGCGATTTCTCCAATTGATGACGTTGGCATATTCGGGACTCCTTCTCCAACAAGGAGTAATTTGTGAATGAGAATGATTTGCATTGGCCATTTATCTCTTGCTATTTCTTTCTGCCTTTTGTTAGATTATTTTATTTGCAAAAGTGTCAAGATTATTTTTAGTTATTGCTATGGGCTTTGTTATCCACTAAATTGCACTTAGTGGATTCCGAGTGAACCGTCGAAGACTTGAACAATCTAATTGCTCATCATCAATGTTCCGTGATCCATCATGCCAATTTTTGGTCATTTTTTCGAAGAAAAAAATTGCATATCCATACCCCCATGGGGAATTGTAATAAGTTGGTCTAAGCATGGTCTTTTTGTAATAGGCTTGGCTTACCTTAGGTTTATCTGTCAAGGGGATACTCTAGAGTGTTTTTACCTTAGGAATTATGCGTTGCTCTTTAGTGACGTATAATTCCTGAGTTTTTCACTCGCACCTCCAAAGCTGGGGTATTTTCCTTAGCGGTCAAACCTTGGGAGGTTATCCCAAGTGTCTATGTATTTTTACATGCTAGTCATCAATAATAAGTCGTACGGACATGCACTAGGTTCCCTAGGAGTTTGAGTCAATTCCGAGGAAAATAATGTTTTCCGTAAAATTAGACCACTTTTTAATGGTTTAATTGGAAAATTTCAAAATGTAATAAAAGTATGGTCTGGAGGCGGAATTTGGCACAGGGGTGCCCATTTTCACCCTCAGAGCGCCCTCTTAACCTTAGCACCCGGTCTTCCTATGTTTCGGATGATTAAATTATCATTCGGAGCATTTTTTCTTATCGGGCCAACATAATGGCATTTTAATGCTAAATGATGCGACAAATTGCACCAAAATATCAAAAAATATATAATTAAATAAAGCAATTGGCATGTGGGAAAAGGTGGCACGCTTGTCTCTTATGGAAGACGAATCATCTTGGAGGTTAAAGCATATGATTGAATGTCATATATTATGGATATCGAATAGATCTTTAAAGGGGATGCGCCATCCCTCTCACTTGGGCGAGCTATGATAGCTGGTGGCTCATGAATAGTGGATGATAAAACCAAGGAGGGAAGCGCCTACCTCATGGAGAGGTGGTGCACTCCCATGATATCACAATCCAATCAAATCTCTTTCAACTCCAAGAAATCCACGTTGTCTTCCCTCAAGAGTTGCGCCCTCACCTCCCGGGCATCATCCTTCACACATGGCCGTACATTTATGGATTGGAGGAGTTTACAAGGTAGAGAGGGGCGCCTCTCTTATGAGGTGGCCACCACCACTCCCCATCACTCAAGTCATGGAGTAAATCACTCCTCAAATTGAGATATGTGCCCCCCTCATGATCTCCTCTTGAGTGCGCCCCCCCCCCATTCTCCATTTGTTATTTAAACGAAGCATTGGGCTCTCTTTTGCTTATGGTCAAAGAGGACCGAAAGGCTAGTCAAGCTTGTACTCTACTATTATAATTTTTTTTGGGAATAAATAAGGCTTTGGAGGCAAATCTCTTGTGTCGGGCATCATTGTGTGTGGATGAACATTGCACGTTTTTTATGAGGTAATCTGTATTGTTTTAGTTTCTTGTATCTTGTGGTTGAATGTTGGCCTTTGAAGGGGAGGTATCTCTTGGTAGGTAGGAGAATTGCTAGTTTGATTATTCTCTTTGTTAGTTTACTTTAGATCTCTCAGACGTGCATGTGCATTCTAGTTTGATTTCCATGCTTTCTGAGTTTCCATTGTAGGCGGCACCAATATTCGTTTTAATCATTTGTATGCAAGAAGTTATTAGTTGATGCAAGTATCTAGCTCGAATGTTTGGCAGATCTAGTTTGACTCCCCCAATCTTCGAACAATTTTCGCATAGTCCCTCTGCTTTCCACTTGCAGGCTCCACAACTCAAATATTCCCAAACTTATGACTTTTTTGCTATCTCTCTCTCCTTCACTTTAATTTAAACTCTCTTTGGTTACGGTTACTTTCATGCTTAAGTAAATTAGTTTCATTTGAAAAGAATATTTTAAGAGTCTGATTTATTTGAGTATGTTGTTAGATCTAGGATTTGAAAGCCCTATTTTGAATAGATCTAACTTGATTAAGTACTTGTGCATATTTCCTATCTTTCAGTACTTAATCTTTTTTATGCTTCTAACGCTTTATTTGGCACATTTGGTTTATTTCAGGTGGCTGGTTTCTTATTTTTATTGCCATAACAAGAGGAGGTGTTGCCGGAAAATTGGAGATCTAAGCCATCCAAGGCTTCCCGGAGCAACATTTTTCCATCTTGTATCATTTCTGAAACCTTGTAAGCCTTTGGATCCGGATTCATAAGGAGCAAAGGAAGCCAACTTCTAAAGTTTGTAAATTGTAATTAATAAAGGCGGGTGGGCTACCCAGTGCCCACATAACCCCCTGGGGGGTCCATGTCGGTTTTTTTGTGTGTTCGATTTTTAGCTTAGTTCATTTTTTTTAAAGATTAATTGCTTCATTTCTAACTTTTCTTTACTTCCTTAAATCAACACATGCACACAATCTGCCCCAATAGGGCTGTATAGTTAGTGTTATTTCTTGCTTTTACAATCTTGTACTTTACAATTAACGAACATCAAAAACTAAATCCGACTGTGCATTCCCGAAGTACCGAAAGGGAAAAGAGATTCCCAGCCACAAAATAAAATTTTATTTTTGTTTTAATAAAATTGAGCAAGGCTTAAAGTTCATGAGTATGCTCTTGACCTCTGCAGCTTAGTCTGATCAGTTGGTCAATCAGAAAGGGACTTGAGTGACTAGTTTAATAGGGCAATCCAACAAAAACTTGAGCTCTAGAACTCGGGAGGTCGCGCGAAACTAACTACAGAGTCAGTGGGCTACTTTAAGTAGGTTATGCCTCGCCCAGTTGGACCCTTGGTTTAGTTGTCACTACGCTCAATTCGAAGGCCTAAGTTGGAATTGGGCCAAACCACGAACTAACCCATTCCTTAATTCACGCATCTAATAAAATCAATTAAAACTGACCAACAAGACTTGCAACACTTTTCACAACACATCAACACTCCAACAATCTCATGTGACTCCATTTGGCACTGGTCTAGTCTACAAAAATTAATTCAATTATGTAAATCAATGTATCAAATGGATGTATCCTTTTTTCATGCTGTTCTTTTAAAGCACAAATGGCAATCTTTGGTTCAGTATTAATTCACCTTCAAACTCCTAGATTAACTTCATTATATAACTTAGCTTAAAGGCCATAGTTTATTTTCATAGGGACCACCCCCCTTGGCTTCGCTAGGAGTTGGCCTAGACGGAGGAGTTGAGTGTTGAGTGACAGTATCTCGACTCTTTGCTTGCCCCCAAAGACGCACCCAGTGGCTTGAATATTTCTGCCATGCTAATCCCCTTTTCCCCCCAAGGTGCGTATCCGGCGGCAACAGGCTTCTCTGACAATTTTCTTGTTCATTCTATAGGTAAAATATCATTGATTTTCACAAGTGCGATTGGAGAAGAAGAGGAAGGCGATCTATATGGGGTCGTAGAGCAAGGGGACGAACTCCCCATCATCTCCAAGACAAACTAAGTGCCGGAAAACTCTTGATAAAATTTTCTAAACCATTTGTCAATTAAAATCAAAATAAAATAAAATATTCTCTTTACAAATCGCATTGCTAGTAGAGAGGGCCGATTTCTTTTGGGAATCTCTTCGTTTTCCTGTGGGACGTCATCTAAAAACCCAATGATTTTCCTTTAACCCCATTCGCCCATCTAAGGCATTGATCTCTTCAAAATGATTTCGCCCTTGGGGTTTTAGAGGCCAATTTGCTAGCATTGCTCCACAACTTGCTTGTTTCGTTTCAATTTGAGTAATTTTTTGCTTGTGGCAAGTCGTTTTTGGGCTTAGAGTTTATCTTAATTCGCCCTCCATCTCTCCCCCTTCAACTCTTCATAGATCTAACTCGTAGCCAAAGGGAAACGATTGGAACCAATTCACCCTAGCCTAGTCTTCCTTGATCTTCTTAACCACTTCAATATCAAGCATTAATTACTTGAATTGGATTGCATTTTTCATCATTTCCTAAAACCCTAGCCAATCCACTAGAACCCTAGCTCAATATTCATTCAAGATCTAGGAAGCATTATCTTCAAGGTATTTTGTCCATTTAATTGTTGATTATTCTCTGGTATCCTGTAGTTGTAAAAAGGGGTTTGGCCTTCCGGCTGAACTTGGGTCACCACCCATAGCTAGTCTAGTCCACCCTTAGTGTTCTAGGAGGCTTAAAGAGAGGAGAAATCTATGTGGAGTGACAACCAATACATCTTTGGGGGGTAGGATTCTCGAGGTGTCACAGCCTTAGCAACCAGCACTCTCTGTCGTCCTGAATAGGATAGTTTAGTTGGGTTGGTACAGAAATTGTGATAACAGTAGCTTGGGGCGTAGCTATGGGAAAGACCCTATGTGAAGAGTCACAGTCTAATTGTAGTAGGTGCAGGTTGGTCAAGTCCCTCGTGGCCAAGGCAAGACGGTGCTACACGACCCAGGGTGCCAAAAGTGAAAAAATCTAGGTAGGACCTACAGGTCTATGACACAGCCTCTAAATTAAACCATTTCTACAATCCTAATCTTGGAACCGCAAGAAGGATTTCTGAAAGATAGGCAGGTTGTTGATAAAATGATCTTTGGCTGAAGAAGCTTTGGTTCAGACTAAACCATCAACTTACGCAGTTTCTAGATTAAAACCATTTCAACTAATCCTAATCTCAGAACCGCAAGACGGATTTGTGAAAGATAGGCAGCTTGTTGATAATATGATCTTGGCGCAAGAAGCTTTGGTCCAGACTAAAACCAGCAACCTAAACAGTTTCTTGATTAATTTAATTTCTACCAATCCTACACTTGGAACCACACGAGGGATTTGTGAAAGGCAACTCGTTAATAATATGATCTTGGCTCTGGAAGCTTTGGTGACTTGGTCCAGACTAAAACCAGCAACCTAAGAAGTTTCTCGATTAATTTCATTTCTACCAATCCTAATCTCAGAACCATGAGAGGGATTTGTGAAAGATAGGCAGCTTGTTGATAACATGATCTTGGAGCAAGAAGCTTTGGTCCACACTAAAAGTAAAACCAGCAACCTATGCAGCTTCTCGATTAATTTCATTTCTACCAATCCTAATCCCAGAACCACAAGAGGGATTTTGAAAGATAGACAACTTGCTGATGATATGATCTTGACTCAGTAAGCTTTGGTTCAGACTAAAACCAGCAACTTAAGCAGCATGTTCATTAAATTAGATACGGCAGATGCTTCTGATATAGTTAATAGATTCATTCTCGTTAAATACTTCGGATTTACTCCAAAATGCTTTAACATGTACTGAGAACTCTTGGATAATGGTTTTGGACGATGGCAGACCTACTGATGGCACCCAGTCTCTCTACATATGATTATTGTAAGGACAAAAGAGCTAAGAAGAACTCTTATTAAGGGATTTGTGAAAGATCATTTCTACCAATCCTAATCTCAGAACCATGAGAGCGATTTGTGAAAGATAGGCAGCTTGTTGATAACATGATCTTACAGCAAGAAGCTTTGGTCCACACTAAACCCAGCAACCTATGCAGCTTCTCGATTAATTTCATTTCTACCAATCCTAATCCCAGAACCACAAGAGGGATTTTTGAAAGATAGGCAACTTGTTGATGATATGATCTTGACTCAGTAAGCTTTGGTTCAGACTAAAACCAGCAACTTAAGCAGCAGAGTCATTAAATTAGATACGGCAGATGCTTTTGATATTAGTTAATAGATTCGTTCTCGTTAAATACTTCGGATTTACTCCAAAATGCTTTAACATGTACTGAGAACTCTTGGATAATGGTTTTGGACGATGGCAGACCTACTGATTTTTTAAAGCTTCTCAATGATTTGGATAAGGGCACCCAGTCTTTATACATATGATTATTGTGAGGATAGAAGAGCTAAGAAGAACTCTTAATAAGGGACAAGATTGGTACTGATTAAAGAGATATAATGAGTGGATCATAAAGTAATAATAAATTATACTCGATCTGCACAAGGTGCTGTGTTAATAGGTGGTGCCAACTCAAATAAGTAAAAGAATTAGAAAGATTCTAGAAGATTTTCTTGACGCCTCGCGAGGGAAAATAGACAAGACAAGGATAAGCTGCAGGGCCAAAGTTATAAACCTATAAAATACGTAGGCATGTCTAATTTTGTCCTGAGAAGTTTAAAAGAGTGGCTTAATCCGTCGACAACAGACATATACCTTTCTTTTCCAATAAAAAAAGGCTCTAGGTAGGGAGCTCGGTCATCTGGAATGATAATTTTGCAGCTTCAAGAGAGGCGAGGTTTTCTCAATTTGAATATAATGTCCATGAGATTTCACTACCGTTTTCGTTCTTGGCCGAACATACTAATCTTGTATACTGCGAGTTGAGTCAGAAATTCGAACCTCCTCCAGGGTGAATGTTGAGTTCCAACAGCAAGTTCCTTAAATTAATCACGAACTACATTAACTCATCTTTTAAAGATTGCAAAATTAACGAAAATTTACATCAAGAATTGCAGAAACGTCAAGAATTCGGAAATAATTTGTACTTTTCGATCAAATACTTCGAATTTCCACCGACCGTAGGGACAGGATAAATATTGCTTACATAACAAACTCGGAAAATACGAGCGTAATTCAACAAACCGCTACTGGCATTTAATTTTACCGGAGTTTCTGATGTGCACATGTGACCAGACATAATAAACATTTATTGTTTATTCCGATATTAATTAAATTCCTGTTGAATTAAATTAGAGTGATGTTGAAGCAGCGTACCCTCGCGCCGCGTCTGAACCCGAGGAAGCCCCGAGGGAATCGTCATTAAGTTAGCGAACGAACCTCGCCGCTGCTCCACGACTCCATTTCCTCTCTCATAACTATTCCAATTCTTCCGATGCTCGTCATTATGAAACTCTAACCCTCGCGCAGCAGTGAAGTCCGGCATGGAATTTGAATTCCGACTGTAAGTCTTGCTCTGATAACGTGGCGGCCTCTTCTTCGCGACCCTGTGCTCCAGCTCGTCTTGTCTTTCTTCGTCAATCCGGCGCTTAAACTCGAGGAGCTGATCCACCGTTCTTTTGTGAACATAATATGCCGAGGCCGCGACCACGGAGGCCCCGACCAGGGTCGCCATGACCAAATGCAGGGCCGAAGATGAGTGAAGATCCATTAAAACCCTCGCAACAAATGTTCTCCAGCTCGAACAAGAAATTTAAGTTACTCTGCTTGTTTGAAACACTAAAGGCATAATTCACACTAAAACCCTTTCGAGAACTGCTCTCCAGTTCTAAGAAGAAACTCGGTAGAACAGCGCAATTGAGAGATCAGAATTAGCGTGGAATTAGCATTAAAACCCTTGCAATACTTATTTTCCAGCTGGAACAAGGAATGTATATTATTTTGCTTGTTTCAACAGTACAATTTGAAGGGCGGAAGCCTTCATTCGATTTCAAACCCTTGCCAGAAATGTCATCCAGCTCGAAGGATAAATTTATTTTGGTTCTTTCAACTGTACAATTTAAAGGCCACTGCATCCACTCGTACTTATATGGGCAGTGCAGGGAAATTGATCCAGAAATTTACCCACAAAAGAGAGGCGACGTATATCACAGCACATTTAAAAGTATTGAATCGCAGGCTTGACGTCCGTTGCAGCAGCCAAAGGAGATCTTACACATTCCCCCATATATACTCGCAAGGGGAGGAGCACATTTAAAAGTATTGAATCGTAGGCTTGATCACGGGAATTGAATCTCAAATTCGATTAATTAATAATAATAATAAAGTTTTGCATTCGGCTTCTGTGAATTATTTTTAACTTTATGTGCTGATGTGGCAGTGAGATTTGGAATTGGAAGAGTGGATATTCTTTTGTCTTGGGTATGTTCATCCATTGCTGATAAAGCTGTAAATATTTTTGCAATATTTATCGTGATAAATATTTCTGAGACGGAAATGTTTTTGTTTTTTATATTATTCCACGTAAGCAAACAGATTTGTTGTACCGATAAGTTGGATGAAAACACATTTCTGATGATGATAACTTTATCGTGAGGATCTGCCACGGATAACCGGTGACAAATAACAAATTAATTATAAGTTATTCATTTTATTGGTTATAGGTTAATTTCGTAAACAAATATTTATTTTCTTTTAATAAGTTTATAAATTTTTAGAAATTAGGGAAGTTAAAATTATTTAAATAATTTATTTATTTTAATTATTTTTATAAGGGTTTAAGTCAAAAATTTAAGAAAATAAAATCTAAATTCATATAAAATAAATAATTTATTTAAAAAATAATAATTGAAAATAATAAAATTATGAGAAATATTTAAGGTGTAGTCTAAAAATGCTATGTTTTTAACTTTTTTTATTGGAAATCTTTAAAAATTTTAGAATCACATATATTAGCTATGGAAATTGCATAATTTGGGTGTCATGGAGTATTCGAGGGTGAATCTATTTATGGATTCAAAAATACAATTTAAACATGAAAAAAAAATTTAATATGTTTATTTTTTTGCAATTTTATTAAATTTATTTTTTTAATGAGAAAATGAGAAGTTACTATAATTTCCATAATGTGGAAAAAACACAATACAGCAAAATAAAAAGGATAGAGATATATTTTTATGATATTTTTTCAATATCATAATTTAATATGGCCATCTAGTAGGTCTTTGTTCAAATAAATAGAGGTGATGTTTTGCTTTTGAAATGAATTAGTCACATTTGAGAAATTATCGATCGTATTTTTTATGGCCAAGACAGTTTTCATGTGTCTAGTTTGGGTGGTGAAGGGGAGTTGTTATAAGTAGTATTGACAAATTACTAGCCATCTCACTAGTGCTTAAGTGTTTGAGGTTGGCTATGGTGGTTAAGAGGAGAGGGTGGTGGTATCCTCCCCATCCAAGTTTAAATCTCATTTGTTACATGTTTGTCCCTTGTGTGTTCATTAGGGCTAGCAAGGTAGCAATTATTTTACTCTTGTTTAGGTGTTTGAGGATGGGACAAGATGTTTCCAAAACAATTAATTAGTCTAGGCTGGTTTGTGTGTTTAAGAGGTTCGGTTGTTGTCCTCCCTACCCATGTTCCAATACGTCTTGTGAAATGTTTGACCCTCATGGGCCAACTGGGGTTGGAAAAGTACCAACAATCTCACTCTCTCTTAAGTTCTTGAGGGTGAGACAAGATTTTTCCAAACATTTAAGCCTGGTGGGTTAGTTTTATTAGTTTGAAGCAACTAATTTTAAGGTAGAAGTCACTAAGAGGTCATGGGTTTAAGTCTAGTAGAGTCTCTCTGGGTTGCGAGTAAATGATGTGCTCCAACACCATATGCCTTGGGCACCATTTATGAATGTGAGGAAGAACCTAAAGGATTTTCCCAAGGATATTTCCATGGAATAAAAAGTAGACACGTAAATTTAGCAATCTCCCTTAAACTAGTGTTGTAGTGATGAACATGGGCATGAGATTGAACTCTAAAATCTAGGGTGTAAAGTAAAAATCAACATTAACCCAAATTGCAGGTCACATTCATTAACCAATTATCAATTTTCCTTGAATTGAGAAATCACTGAGAAACCACTAAAAAGGACCCTAGAGCAAAGATTGACCTAAAAAGATATGATTAAATGAGTAAAAAAAAATCATTAGTGAAAATTGCATGTGGACGTTACCCACAAGCTATTATTTCTACATAACCTTCAACTCATGGATGATTTCTAATCATTAGTAAAGATTACATATGAATGCTTTCTACATAACCTTCAACTCATGGATGCTTTCTAGATCCATTAACTTAGTTTGATCATCACAAACATTAATATTATATTAAATTAAAAATTAAATATAAAACATAAAAGAACATATACAATCAAGATAATTCATTATGACCATGGTCTTTGCATGGGAATTTACCACTAAGCCCACTCTATAAGATATAGAATACATTTATAGTTTGGGTCACACTCATTTAAAATAGGATATAGAATACATTTTGACAAAGAAATATTATTTTAAGTTTGTTTTTATAGTGTTAATTTTTACATTTTAAGAGATGTATCTTTTAGTGTTTAATCATTTGGAAATCATGTTTCATATTTGAAATTTATAGATTAATGGAGCGAGTAAGTATGTGAAAGTAAATTTAAAAGTAATTGATTTGGATAATTATATATAATTATAAAAATAAGAATTATTATTATTGTAATATTAATATATATATATATATATGAATGAGTTTAATTTATGTTTATATTGTAATGAATATTTATAATCTTTATTCATTAAAAATTATATATTAACTTGACTTCTTTACATAATTTATTGATTATCATTTAATGTTGATTATCTTAGCAATTTAAAATAAATTTTATAATAAACTTTATAATGGTAAAAAAATGATTAAATAAAAATCTTATAGAAATTGGACAATCCAATTAGATTTCTCACTTTTAAATTTCTTTGGCCACCTAAATCTCACTTCTACATTCCTTTGGTATTGGATCACATAATTCTTTCCACCCAAGATCTTCTTTTTTTAAATCATCTAGCCCATGTCTTTTTTTGCCCTTCTAAGTGGAACAATATTTGAATAATAAGACTTGAAATTTGACTCTTTAATAGTATTTATATAATCATGCATCTCTCCCACTCTTTAATAGTATTTATATAATCATGCATCTCTCCCACTCATGAAAGTTGGTCGAGATCATTTACTAAAATTCCTTGTATAAATTATTGTTAAATAATAGTAAAATGATCCAATAATAATTCAGAGCCCAATATTCCCACAAATAAGTTTACCATTCTACTACTTAATAATAATTCAAAGCCCAATATTCCCACAAATAAGTTTATCATTCTACTACTTTTTAATTTGAGAGACCTCGTCCTTCAAGAATAAGGTTACCACATGCCCATGTCTATAGAGAACCTTTTTCTTCACGAGTAGTTAAACCGGCGCTCAATGGTGGGTGAGAGCGCCAAATCGGACGGGGTCTCGGGGTATGTAGAGAACCTTATAATGGAATGTTATATACCTTCAATCCAAAAGTCATCTCCGAGTGCAATTCTAACGCCACAATATGATTTTCTCGTGATTTTGGTGGCCAACTTTCTTGTCGGAACGTTGTAAATTATTTATCCATTTGTTAGGCTTTGTTAAAATGAGGAGACTTGTTAAAACGGATGTAGTTCGATCGTGAAGAAAGTGCCACTTTAAGATGACCACTTGAATTAAGATGACCACTTGATTTTAATGGATTTAATCTAGACGCATTGCCCTCTATGTGCATAATGGTCCACTATTTTATGGAGCAATTTGCCGTACAATGTTGGGGTATTCGTATAAAAAAATTATAAATTATAAATTGATTTTTTTTTTTTTTTGTAAAAGTGTTATTTGAAAAGTAAAATAATAAGTTGTTATTTTATTTTTTATTATTAAAAATAGGTAGTATTTTAATTATTTTTAATTTAATAAATATAATTTTAATTTTTTTATGTTTAATAAAATTTTCCTGATTTACTGAAGTGGTTTTTAGTCTAAAAACACCTTAATCAAATGAATTAGTTAAAATTGATAAATATAATTTTAAATTATTATAACAAATAAAAATTATTAAATATTATTATCATTTTAATTATATTATATTTTCCTTCACTTACCAAATTCTAATAATATTTTGTTAAAAAATCTAAATCTTTCAATATTTTTATTTTATTTTAAATCCAAATCGTTAACTATTTTTATTAATTTTTATTTTATATTAAATCCAAATAGTTGACTATTTTATTCTACCTTTTTAACAATAAAAATGACCAAACTTACTCTCTTCAAACAATTTTTTTTCTTTGACCATTTATATGATCCTACCTTGTTTTCAAAGGAATTATTCTATCGATCAAGATTTAAATTTATTAAATCAGTTAAATCAGTTAAAGAAATGTCAATATCTACATAAAGATCAAACAAAGCATTAAAAATATTATAATTTGATCCGTGATCTTCATGCTCATGATAGTTTGGGATGAGATTCATTCCAACTCTCTTCCACTACCCCTTTCAATTTCTTAAAAAAAACGAATCCAATCCAACCTTGACCCATTGGTGTTGAAGTGATGAGAATAATCAAGAATTGAGTGATGCAAGGGTCATATATTTCAAAATATTTTAACTTTAAAATTAAAGTGAAATGGAATTAAAATTAAATAAAAATAATATTAAATTAATAATTAATTAATTAGATCACTCAGGTGAATGGATGTACTGTTAGATAATCAATTAATTAAAATTAAATTGATCTATTAATGTACTTTAATTTCGTTATTGATATGGACCAAGTTTACATAATCGGGAAAATAAGAACATGCTAATTAATTTTAGACAGATTTAACTTAGCGCTTATTCCGACTACTAAGATTAACTAAATTCCAGTGTTAGAGAAGCGTACCCTCGCGCTGCATCCGAACCCGAGAAAGTCCCGAGGGAATCGTCATTAAGTTTGAGAAGGAGCCTCGCCGCTGGTCCACGACTCCATTTCCTCCCTCGAAAGAGCTCCATTTCTGGTGATGCTCGTCGTTATTATTCCCTCTCAACCCTCTCACGGCTGTAAAGTCCGGCATGGAACTGGAATTCTGACCATAAGTCTTACTGTGATAACGCCGTACTCGTCTCTTCCTCGTGATGCTGTGCTCCGGCTCAGCATTTTGTTCTTCTTCAATCCGGCGCTTAAACTCGAGGAGCTGATCCACCGTTCTTCTGTGAACACAATAAGCCGAGGCGGCGACCACGGAGGCCCCGACCAGGGCAGCCATGACCAAATGTAGGGCTGGAGATGAGAAAAGATCCATTAAAGCCCTCGCAACAAATGTTCTCCGGCTCGAACTAGAAATTTATATTTATTTTGCTGGGAAATGAACCAGAATTATAACTAAAACTTTTGCGAGAACTGTTCTCCAGCTCGGACGAGAAATTCAAGAGTATAATTTGTTTTACTTGTTTCAACAGTATTGAAGACCAAAGGCCGGCATTTGTATTAAAACCCTTGTGAGAAATGTTGTCCAGCTCGAAGGATAAATTTATTCTGCGTTTGTATGAAGAATAGTTGTGCAGCGAATCAGGGGAATTGAGCCCGAATATTACCCAAAGAAAAGAGGCGCAGGTATATCACCACATTTAAAGGTAATGAATCGGATGCTTGATGTCCGTTGCAGCAGTCAAAAGGCCTTCCAGATTCCCACCGATAATCTCGGGGAGGAACTTCTTTTATACTAATCACGTCAATTGAATTTAAAATCTTATTTAATAATAACAAAATTTTAAAGATTCGCGTGGATTATTTTTTAAAAATGATGATGCAGTATTGAGATATTGGGGAGATGTGATGAGGTGGCATTGAGATTTGATTGATAGATATGTTTTTTTTAAATTCTATTGCGTGCTGTCGGGCATCGGGTAAAGAGGAAAAAGATATTCGGAATATTTTCCTTTTATGGAATATATTTGAAGTTGGAAGTGTTTCCTAGTATTATGCTTAGGTGATCCGAATATTGTCGCGTATTTTTAAGGCTCTTCACTTTACATAAAGTCATATTAATGTTTTTATGGTTAATTTGTTGCAAGAAAATTTTTGATGAGTGGTTTTGCTTTAAAATTCAATGCCCTTTTCTAATTAGTGTTCCACGTGTCAAATATATATGTGTTATGTCGACCGGTTATTTTTAATTATTATTTTAAGTAGAAACATTTTTTTTGGAAAGTTATATAATGGTGAGTTGAAGGATTAGTTTAATTAGTTGTTGCCAATGTTGTTGGGTTAGATGTGAGGAATATCATTTATGAATATAGGATGATTCCTATGAAATGTAAGAGATCTGGAGATTCTCAACATTTTTTACAGTTGTTTTTTTCATTTATTCTTTATAACACATTATGAGGAAAGAGCACTTTCCCTTATTCTGAGGATGGTACTGTTTTGGAGATTCTCAACATTTTTTACAGTTGTTTTTTTCATTTATTCTTTATAACACATTATGAGGAAAGAGCACTTTCCCTTATTCTGAGGATGGTACTGTTTTGGAGATTATCAACATTTTTTACAGTTGTTTCTTTTATTTATTCTTTATAACACATCATGAGGAAAGAACACTTTCCCTTATTCCGAGGATGGTACCGAAGATAAACCCTAGATTCTTTAGTGCACAAGGTCAAATCAACAACTCATGACTATATTATATATAGCTCATTAACAATTGGCTTACTAGTAGCAAATATGTCACAAAATAGGATTTGAACCAAGATGGGGAGGGTAACAACTTTTCATTACAACCACCCAAGATTCACACAATTGACAAAACATAAATCTCTATGCAAGATTAAAGGACAATGTTTCTTATGAAACCTAGGCATAATGCCTATAAACAATATGGTGTCTATGCACATGTCTCATATCCATGTGCACACCTTAGCTTCACCTCCTAAAGAATGTCAATCAGTGTTAGGATCATTGTGGAAGCCAATACATGCGCATCAATATGAGTACATAGTGTGCTAAAAAGATAAACAATCACAGTCTTTGGCGATATCTACATAACAAAAATTCCTTTGACAATTAAATTGAAACTCTTGTAATTGAAATGTATTCTTATAACATAGCATTTACAAATGAATACATTAAACATCATTGCGTTCTAATTTGTATTGTGAATATCTTTATTATTCAGTTCATTATTATCCATGCTTGTTTGTACATAGCTTTGGTCAAATCGATCTCTTTAAGTTGTTCAATGATTTCCATCCTCGGATCAAATTGCTAATATTATTTATGTTTGTTACAAAGGGGAGGAAGTGGATGTTACTGTGCCTTATACTTAGCAAGGTTTATTAGTGGATGCACCCACATTTGGTATAGCATTTGCTTCTTAATGAACAATGGGTATTGTATCTTGTACCTATTTAAGTGTTGTTTGTCAGACTGACATTTAGTATACTGTCTCAATTATAAGGTTGTATGTTGTTTTAGCTCCCTTGGAAAGACAAAGCTCTTATCTTTAGTTTTAGAATGTAGAATCTAAAATCAACCATTTCCACAAAGTTGTTTTGTTGACTATTGTATGGATGTGAGATATAGAGTAGTAGTTTCACATACTAAATTGGTCATGTGTGGAGAGAGTTATATTTCCATACTCTCTAATTTGATTAGATTTAAGAAATCAATTGGAGCGATTAATTATTCGCTTCACACAAATAACTTCACCAATGAATCTAGTGTATTCAATAAGCCATCAATACGAAGTAAAATAGATAATATATTTGATAAAAGATGATAGGTTACAATAATGGTCCACCTTTAAATAAGGCTTGGACATTTGACATGAAGAGTCATGCATTTTCATTTGACATGAAAAGTCATGTCTTTAGTTAATTTTATTTATTTAATTATACTTTAATTATATTCGTTACATTGCCTTCCCCTTAAGGGAAGCTTTGTCCTCAAAGCTTATTTGACGACAATGATTACATCTTATTTTTTTGCGTGTAATGTTATTTCTTGATCTTTAGTCTTTGCGGCTTTTGATGAAACGAGGCGATACGAATTACGAATTCCAAGGGAGAACTGTCGCATCATCTATGATGTGGTCCATCCGAGATCTATTTTTATCGGAGCTATTTGATCGCTTTGTGGACGTAACTTTTTGCTTGATACTTAGTGTATTGATTCGATGTTCTTGCTTGTTTGACATCGCAATTCCTCTGTGTATGTTCATTTTGACCCTGTCATTGGTCAAAATGGCGTTTATAATTTGGGTGACAAAAAGGAGATCTTATTGTCTGTTCTTTTGCTTCGTTGCTCTGAACTGGAAGTTGTATTTTCGTCTCTTGAGGCTTTAAGGTTTCGTTCTATATCTTTTCCAACTTGCTTTCTGACTGCATGTTATCATTTTGAAACTTCTTAATCACTTATACTTGCGATTTTCTGTCATCTTCAGACTTCTTAAGTTGTTCCTTAAGATCTTTGTTATGACTTTTGATGCAGCTATTTTCTTCCTGCTTGTCTAGAAGTTTCCCTTCAATGTCTTCCGTAGATTGTTCTATCTTTCGGCTATTTTTCAACTTCTTAATTTTTGTGACTAGTATCTTGTTATGATTTCTTAGTCTGAAAATTTCTTCAGCATTGTTGGATAATGCTTTATTGTTCTTTGTGATCTCTGATTTGTGTGCCTTTTTAGAGTCGTCATTTTGTGTTTGAAGATCTTGTATCTATTGTTGACATTGCTCAACCTTTGATTCTTGATCTCCTAATTTAAGCCATATCTTCTTCAGATCTTCATCCTTGTCATTAAGGATCTTGTTCAAGTGTTTTATTTCTGCTTCGTATTTAATTATTTAATTATTTATATTTTTATCTTCTAGCCTCTGATTGAGTTTATTTTCGACTCTTAATTCATCAATTTGCACATACAATTTTTCTATACGACTTTTTTAGTCGGAGATTTTTTGTTCATCGAACTTTTCTCGTAGCTTATGTATTGCAATTACTGCTTCAATTTTTGTATTCCTGTCGTGTAAATCTTCATTATCCTTCTGATAGTGCTTTAACTTAGCTTCTATTTTATCTATATGTAGTCGCAAAACCGCTTCCATGGTCTTCGACTCTTTTTCAAGTTTGTCTTCCTTTGACTACTTTTTTGTCGATAATTGGTTTTCCTTTGATTTTGATTTTTCTTACGATAAATTGTCTTCGACTTTTTGATGATAGAAGGTCTTGAACTTTTTGACTAGTCTTCCTTGTCTTTAGATTTCCTTTGTATTTCTTCCTTAGATAATAAATAAATGGTCACGCGATGTAATATTTTTCTCTAATTAATAATTGTAATTTTTATTTATTTTTACAATCATTAAATAATTTTATTATTATGGCCAATAATAATAATAATTTTTTTTTGTGAAAATGAGGAGATTTAGGGTTTTGAAATAATAATATGTATTATTATGGATAAATAATACTATTAATAGGGAATTTAATGGGGAATGTAATGTTTTAAACTATTATAATAATATTTATTATTTTTAATAAATATATATTATAATATTTTATTTTGAATTTGAATAGGGTTTAATGGAGATGGAGGAAATGGTGGATCGATGGAGGGTAAGGAGAAGCTGAAATGGATGGCGTGAAGGATGAGAGTGGAGCAGTGAGTGAAGACGGAGGTAGGCGCAGCAAGAGGAGAGGGTGAGCAGGTGAGAGAGATGGGACGCAACAGAGAAATGGCGGGTGGAGAAATGGGAGGAGTAGCAGCTGGCCGCGATTAGCGTGGGAAGGGGAGCAAGCAGTGGGCAGGCGAGGGCGAGGGGAAGTGGGGAGGGAAACAATGGAGTCACGCGGTGGAGGCAGGCACGATGGAGGAGGGAGGATGTGCGGGAAGGAAACTGATGAGCGATGGTGGTGGCGACGGCGGTGCAGCGGAGGAGGGAAGGGCGATCAAGTGGAAGGAGATTGGGGCGTGGTTTGAGATCGTGCGGAGGTGGAGAAGGAAGGGAGCGAGGCAGCGAGAAGATGTGGCAGAGGAGCAGAGGTAGCAGATGGGACGTGGAAGGGCGTGGAGAGGTGGGTGCTGGAAGGTGATGGAGGTGGTGGCTGGAGCTTGGACGCGGCGGAAGATGCAGCTAGAGCTGTAGGAGGACGGAGCAGGCGGGTGGAAGCGGGCGTGGAACCGGTGGAGGCAAAGCGGAAGAGGAGAGAGGGTCGAGAGGGCGGTCTGCGACGGGGAGGTAGGGGATAGATGAGAACACGTAGGTGGGGAGGAGTGGATGGGAAATATGGTGGAAGGAGGTGGACGAGGGGCCAAGGCCCTGACTTCTTGGTCAAAGACCAATATTGTTGAGAAATTCAACTAGATGGCTAAAAGTTGGAATCGGAGGCCAAGAAAGGCGGGCTCTGAAACCAAATGGAGTGATTAATTATTCGCTTCATATAAATAACTTCATCGATGAATCTAGTGTATTCGATAAGCCATCAATACGAAGTAAAATAGATAATATATTTGATAAAAGATGATAGGTTATAATAATGGTTCACCTTTAAATAAGGTTTGGACATTTGACATATCTATTCTAGTCTTGGTATGCAACATCGTCATTTTCTTATGTGTTAGCCTTGAACCTTCCATGCACCTAGCTAAGTAAGGATATCAACCCTCCGTGTATGGGGAGTTGACACTTATGCACTACTTTGCCATGTTTATTGAAAACTTCCAATATCTAATATTTCAATATTTAATTTTAAAGTATCCAAAAAGAAATATCCATTTACAGGAAGGTTTGTGAAGCATATCTAAGACCTACTTTGACATAATTAGGAGAACCTATTATTATTATACCGGTTTCCAATTTAAACATGGCTCTATCATTCGGACAACTCTATCTTAACCTCCCCTTTCACTTTGGCTAATTCAACTTTTGTTATACTAGTTAAAGATGTAGACTAATAATCACATACTTTATAATCAATATATATGTTATTTATGTAACACATAGTTTGATTCATATTTACACTTCATTTTTCTTGGTTAACTTATCATGAATTTTTTTTATAGATATTATTTCTTTTATATATATATATATATATATATATATATATATATATTATATAATATAATGAGGATTTAATAATATATAATAAATAAAATACAATGAGGATTTAATAATATATAATAAATGAAGTGAAAATGAAAGGGCATAACCTATTGCAATTTAAAATTTTGAAATTACGTTTAATGAAATGAAAGGAAGATTTTGTAAGAACAACTATAAAAGGAAAAATTTCGTAGGACTATCCACTATTACATAGATTCTGAAATAATCAAAATTATCATTTAGATGTAGTGGGAGGTTAGTTTTTTATATGCACAATAGTGAAATTTGTAATAATAAAATCATAATAAACTAATACTAAATATAATTAATATTAATTTATTATTATAGCCATGCCCTTTCATGAAAAGGTGCAAGACAAGCTTATTTAAGTCAACCGATTGTATTCATTTCACCACCTTTTACATTATCAAATATACATTTTTACATTATACATTATGTTCTCTGATTTTCAACCATTCTTCTCTCTCCATTGGTATCAGAGCCACTGGCCCTGCACCACCACCACCACCTCCGCTGCACACATGCTTCCCCCATCGTTTTCCCACTCCCGCTCCATCGTTGTCCCCCACCACGCTCCCACGCCATCCTCTGCTGCACTCTCCACCGCTCTGCCCTTCCCCACTGCACCCTCCTTCATCGCCGCTGCCTCCCTGCACTCCCGCCATCACCTGCGCACCCTCCCACACCTCCACCATCCCCCTGCGCTGCTGCTCGCAGCCCCACCACCCTCCTCCTTCCGCCACCATTCGACATCCTTCACAGCCTGTAGCTCCACTCTGTTTTTCATCCTCTCTTCCACATCTGTTTCCCCCATCCTCTTCCACACCTGCACTGCCTCCCACTCACCATTTCTGTGCCCTTCCCTCTCCACCAGCGTCTGCACCCTCCACATCATCCCACGTCCACCCTTCTCCACATCTCCCCCACGCCTCCTTCCCTGCACTGATCGACTCCTCCACTACTTCCTCACTACGCCCTTACCCTGCATCCTTCCCCGCGTCCCCCCACTCCCCTTCCTGTCTTCTCCTCTACAACCGCCATCCATCCATCACATCCCCTTGCTCCCACACCTCCACAACCCCCCCACCCTCGCCACCCCCTGCGTAGATCCACGCACTCGTGCTCCTTGGCTGCTCACACCCCCCACTTCCTCTCGCTCCCACACCACCCCCCCTCGCTGCAACGTCCCCGTCACCCCCCCCAACTTCCCTCTCTCCGCATGCAACTGCAACTCTTCTCACATCCCTCCCTTCTGCTCCAACACCCACGTCACTCATCCTCTTGCTCCCACCCATCATTCGATCGCCCACCATTCGCCCACCTTCCTCCCTTCCACCATCGTTCCATCTCCCTAACGCCGCCTCCATCTTCCATGATCGGCTATTTAATTTTTATTTTTTTTAATACTTTAATATTAATAATATTTATTAATATTATTGTTTATTAATATTATTATTAATTAAGAAAAAAAACTATATTATAATAATTAGTTAAAAAAAAAAAAAAAACGTGGCGGGCTGGCTTTGTACAACTAATAAAAATAAATCCACATTTAGCGCCGAGAAGATTCCACCAATCACCAAATCAATGAGTGAATTAAACGCCCTGTTCGATTCAATCAATGAGAAGATTAACAAGAACTATGAGGAACTCCATGCAAAGATCAATCAAACCAGTGACCATTTGGAAGTAACTTGGACACAAATCACGTCACGAATAGAGAATTCCATTTTCACTCTACAAGACAACTAAAGAAAAATGAGGTAGTTTTAAAGGCCACCTTGGAAAGATTACCAGTACCAAAAGATCCCAACTCTCCCAGAACACCAGAGCAGCCGGATCCTTTCAACATGTCGTCATCATTCTCATATACACAAGGACACCAAATACGGGTGAAAGTTGAGCTACCCAAATATGACGAGGACGAACGACAGTGCATAGCGTGGGTTAACAAAGCCGAGGAATACTTAGACATCCACAATATCCATTACGAAGAGGAGAAAGTTAAATATGCCTCCATGCATCTAGAAGGCAACGCTTACAACTGGTACTTATGGTGGAAGATGTAGTGCCCCTAGACTACTGTAGACATTGAGGGAACTTGTTTAGTGACCCGACTGTTTCAAACATTAATAAAATAATCCTTTGATTTTATTTTGAGTATATTTATGATTACCATTGATTGTAAATCAATAAAATAATGATTTATGTTTGTGAGAAATGTGTGTAGCGATAGGTGAAACGGTTCACCGAAGGACACATAAAGGAACATGAAGGGTCGTAGAGTACGGGTAAATCACACACAGGGGGAGCGACGACGATGTCGACTTCCGACAAGAATACCACGCATGAGCAGATAAGCATTGATCCGCTTGCTCAAGAGGAATGCGTGAGGGCATACGAGGTGGGCCACGACGGAGCTGGTCACGTACGAGTTGAGGGGCGCGCAGTGAGAACGGACTCACTCCTCAGCGCCATTAGTCCCTAGATAGCATGTAGACGGAGGATGGATGGTAACGATTCCTAAAATCCCTACAAGAGTTCCCGCAAGTCAAAACGGAAAGATGGTGGCAGAATGGCCCGACGATGCGGTACCCTGTCAAGAACGGAAAGAATGGACGCAAGGACCCAACGATGCGGTACCATGCCAAGGAATGGAAACCATGGATGACTGGACCCGACGGAGTGGTGCCATGTCAGGGAATTAAAATTAAGGAACCAGGAGCCCAACGGCGCGGCACCGTGATCCTAGTGAGTTTGATTGTTAAATTTAACTGCATAAAGACTTAGGAGAATAACTCTAGATTATTACTTAGCAAATGCATAACAATAGCTTAGACATTTGCACATGAATAGTTATTTTGTTGAGCATTTAAATTAATAGAAATTATTATTTAGGAGCAAAATAGATTAGACACCTAGTCAACTAAAAGCTAGGAGTTGATTAAAATATCTGGGGGACAAACTAGAGCAAACTTAGGGATGTAGGTGCACTTCCCAGAGAAACTGACACTTGGATGGGTGAGTGTTTTAATTAAATAAATAATTAAAATATTTAATTATGCATGAAGCGACATGTGTCGCAGGAGATTTCCCCTTATAAGGAAGGCTTAAGGAATGGGTAAGGGGCCCATAATTTGGACGATTGTCGTAATTTTCGAATACCTCAAAGACTTGCTGCTATCTAAGGGTTTGGCTTAGAAATCCTGGTGGGAAGGGAAGCCCAAGCTGAATTTCTGAACTACTTGTGTGAGCTCTACGACCCAAAGCTCGGGGGAGGTCATGCGACTGAAAGCATGAGCCTATGGTTGGGTGGCGAAGCTAACGATTGCTTCGCCAATGGTTAAACGAGCTTTGCTGGAGGGATCCTACGGAAGACGAAGGTGACAATGGACCAACCGGATCGGGTTGACAGGTTAAAGTTTTGCTTATTTTTGTTAAGTTATTCACGCTTTTCATTTTATTTTTCCAATAACTATGATGACTAATTTGTTTGTATGAAGTTTTTAAAGTTTCAGGTTCAATTCAAGGGGACCCTAAAGGAGGGGTCCTACATTATGTAGTGCCCCTAGACTACTGTAGACATTGAGGGAACTTGTTTAGTGACCCGACTGTTTCAAACATTAATAAAATAATCCTTTGATTTTATTTTGAGTATATTTATGATTACCATTGATTGTAAATCAATAAAATAATGATTTATGTTTGTGAGAAATGTGTGTAGCGATAGGTGAAACGGTTCACCGAAGGACACATAAAGGAACATGAAGGGTCGTAGAGTACGGGTAAATCACACACAGGGGGAGCGACGACGATGTCGACTTCCGACAAGAATACCACGCATGAGCAGATAAGCATTGATCCGCTTGCTCAAGAGGAATGCGTGAGGGCGTACGAGGTGGGCCACGACGGAGCTGGTCACGTACGAGTTGAGGGGCGCGCAGTGAGAACGGACTCACTCCTCAGCGCCATTAGTCCCTAGATAGCATGTAGACGGAGGATGGATGGTAACGATTCCTAAAATCCCTACAAGAGTTCCCGCAAGTCAAAACGGAAAGATGGTGGCAGAATGGCCCGACGATGCGGTACCCTGTCAAGAACGGAAAGAATGGACGCAAGGACCCAACGATGCGGTACCATGCCAAGGAATGGAAACCATGGATGACTGGACCCGACGGAGTGGTGCCATGTCAGGGAATTAAAATTAAGGAACCAGGAGCCCAACGGCGCGGCACCGTGATCCTAGTGAGTTTGATTGTTAAATTTAACTGCATAAAGACTTAGGAGAATAACTCTAGATTATTACTTAGCAAATGCATAACAATAGCTTAGACATTTGCACATGAATAGTTATTTTGTTGAGCATTTAAATTAATAGAAATTATTATTTAGGAGCAAAATAGATTAGACACCTAGTCAACTAAAAGCTAGGAGTTGATTAAAATATCTGGGGGACAAACTAGAGCAAACTTAGGGATGTAGGTGCACTTCCCAGAGAAACTGACACTTGGATGGGTGAGTGTTTTAATTAAATAAATAATTAAAATATTTAATTATGCATGAAGCGACATGTGTCGCAGGAGATTTCCCCTTATAAGGAAGGCTTAAGGAATGGGTAAGGGGCCCATAATTTGGACGATTGTCGTAATTTTCGAATACCTCAAAGACTTGCTGCTATCTAAGGGTTTGGCTTAGAAATCCTGGTGGGAAGGGAAGCCCAAGCTGAATTTCTGAACTACTTGTGTGAGCTCTACGACCCAAAGCTCGGGGGAGGTCATGCGACTGAAAGCATGAGCCTATGGTTGGGTGGCGAAGCTAACGATTGCTTCGCCAATGGTTAAACGAGCTTTGCTGGAGGGATCCTACGGAAGACGAAGGTGACAATGGACCAACCGGATCGGGTTGACAGGTTAAAGTTTTGCTTATTTTTGTTAAGTTATTCACGCTTTTCATTTTATTTTTCCAATAACTATGATGACTAATTTGTTTGTATGAAGTTTTTAAAGTTTCAGGTTCAATTCAAGGGGACCCTAAAGGAGGGGTCCTACATTATGTAGTGCCCCTAGACTACTGTAGACATTGAGGGAACTTGTTTAGTGACCCGACTGTTTCAAACATTAATAAAATAATCCTTTGATTTTATTTTGAGTATATTTATGATTACCATTGATTGTAAATCAATAAAATAATGATTTATGTTTGTGAGAAATGTGTGTAGCGATAGGTGAAACGGTTCACCGAAGGACACATAAAGGAACATGAAGGGTCGTAGAGTACGGGTAAATCACACACAGGGGGAGCGACGACGATGTCGACTTCCGACAAGAATACCACGCATGAGCAGATAAGCATTGATCCGCTTGCTCAAGAGGAATGCGTGAGGGCGTACGAGGTGGGCCACGACGGAGCTGGTCACGTACGAGTTGAGGGGCGCGCAGTGAGAACGGACTCACTCCTCAGCGCCATTAGTCCCTAGATAGCATGTAGACGGAGGATGGATGGTAACGATTCCTAAAATCCCTACAAGAGTTCCCGCAAGTCAAAACGGAAAGATGGTGGCAGAATGGCCCGACGATGCGGTACCCTGTCAAGAACGGAAAGAATGGACGCAAGGACCCAACGATGCGGTACCATGCCAAGGAATGGAAACCATGGATGACTGGACCCGACGGAGTGGTGCCATGTCAGGGAATTAAAATTAAGGAACCAGGAGCCCAACGGCGCGGCACCGTGATCCTAGTGAGTTTGATTGTTAAATTTAACTGCATAAAGACTTAGGAGAATAACTCTAGATTATTACTTAGCAAATGCATAACAATAGCTTAGACATTTGCACATGAATAGTTATTTTGTTGAGCATTTAAATTAATAGAAATTATTATTTAGGAGCAAAATAGATTAGACACCTAGTCAACTAAAAGCTAGGAGTTGATTAAAATATCTGGGGGACAAACTAGAGCAAACTTAGGGATGTAGGTGCACTTCCCAGAGAAACTGACACTTGGATGGGTGAGTGTTTTAATTAAATAAATAATTAAAATATTTAATTATGCATGAAGCGACATGTGTCGCAGGAGATTTCCCTTTATAAGGAAGGCTTAAGGAATGGGTAAGGGGCCCATAATTTGGACGATTGTCGTAATTTTCGAATACCTCAAAGACTTGCTGCTATCTAAGGGTTTGGCTTAGAAATCCTGGTGGGAAGGGAAGCCCAAGCTGAATTTCTGAACTACTTGTGTGAGCTCTACGACCCAAAGCTCGGGGGAGGTCATGCGACTGAAAGCATGAGCCTATGGTTGGGTGGCGAAGCTAACGATTGCTTCGCCAATGGTTAAACGAGCTTTGCTGGAGGGATCCTACGGAAGACGAAGGTGACAATGGACCAACCGGATCGGGTTGACAGGTTAAAGTTTTGCTTATTTTTGTTAAGTTATTCACGCTTTTCATTTTATTTTTCCAATAACTATGATGACTAATTTGTTTGTATGAAGTTTTTAAAGTTTTAGGTTCAATTCAAGGGGACCCTAAAGGAGGGGTCCTACATTTGGTATCAAAGCCGGTCGAGCCTTGAGGGCACCGAATCATAATTAAATAATAGTATTTTCTGTTGTGGTTAAGAATAGATCAAAAACTCGGTATTCTATTATTTATTTCTGAACAATGCAATCTACCCCTTCTTTGGCCATTTGAAAAATGAAATTATTTCATCTCAGATTTTAACACCCAGTTTCTAAACAATCTGATCTATCTCTGTTTTTCCATTTTGAAAACGAATCACTAGATCTCTGCGTTAAATTATATTTCTAGGTAATGTTGTTTTACCTTTGTTTTTTTTTTCTCCATTTGGAAAACGAATCACTAGATCTCTGCGTTAAATTGTATTTTCTGGGAATTGCTATTTTACCTCTGCCTGGAGAGAAGGAATGATTAGGGGATAAACTGTATTTCTTTCTATTATGTAATTCTTATGTTCTACTATATTCGTCTCCATGCAGCTCTTGGTTTAAGATTCAATATCCACCTGACCTTTATAATCACAGTATGTTCAGAACCTTCCACGGCCTCATAAATCCGTTAAACATACTTCCTTGGCCATCGTATATATGTTCATGGTAGAGATCTGTTAAATAAATGTTTAGTCTCTGTCAGTATCCCATTAACAGAGATCAACCATCATATTCTCTGATCCCTGCATAATAATTAAAAGCGTAGATCTGATTCACAACTCTGTTCTTATCGTGGTCAGTAAAAAAAAGTAGATCTGATTCACATCCCTGTTCAATTCATTGGCAAAATTAAAAGCGTAGATCTATTGAGTATTTTCACATTCACATCCTTGTTCTTTTCATTGGCAATTAGCAGTGTAGATTTGGCTGGCGTTTTTGCGTATGCCAAATTCTCAGAATGCTTAGTTTGCAACCTTGTTCCAACTTTCCACTCTAAGCTCTGCTAAACTATTGACATGGTTTTTCGTGTCAGATCCGATATCGTAATTTATGATTGATGGAATGGAGATAGAGTGCCATCATATTCATCGCTGTGATCAATCCCAAAATACATGATTCCGAGCTATGTGGGATATTAGGGACATTAAATCTACACGTTTCTTGTTTTTAATTATAACTAACCATAATGCCAGTGTGTTATGAGTTCTATCGAATCATATCAATGTTAAATCCAGATTGACTAAGATTTGTTGGTGAACGCGGTGATCAACGGTGATATTAGAGCTTGGAGTTGCGATATTCGTGGAATTTTTCTTCGACTGGAGCAGCTATACCTACAGGTTCATTCTACAAGCTTTGCTTGCACAATTATTAAATTGATTTTTTTTTTGGGTAAATAATTTCCTTATGTTTTACACCGATTCCGAATCTCTAGATATCAGCATTGTAATTCTGTGTTTGCCAATGATTGATTTGTTCTTATATCACTAACTGTTTTATAGCATTTAGGGTAGTATACTCCTCTACCTTCAGTATTTGAATTGGATCGAACTATATTGACCTGGGGAAATGTGTGCGGAACCTGGCTGTGATTAATTGTCACGATTTACTCTTTTCAGTTTCAAGATCAGAGGTCGACCGTTCCCTATTTCATTCTTTGACATTGTATCTTATTCCTAGATCCGTAACTTTTAAATTAGATCTCTTGTTGAAGAAATTACCTATGCATGTGATAGACCCAAGAGTTGTATTGACTCTCCCAACCGTGGTTTCAAGATGTTGTTCATCGTCTTTGTGTGGATGCCTTACACTCAGATCGACTCTGCACTTTTAATGGCAGTATTCGATCTCCAGACTCCGATCAGTACTTTATGATTTCTATTCACACAAAACTTCAGCTTCAGATTGACATTTTCATGTTTGATTTTCATATCAATCTTACACCCAGATCGACTCTGCACTTTTATTGGTAGCGATCGATTACTGATATATAGATCGCATTACTTCCTTTAAGATTCAGTAATTGATTTAAGTTTTAGATTGAGATGTTTTGTTTTTGTTAAGGATTTCGAGAGTAATCCTTGTTAAATTCCAGATCATGTATCTGCGGTGATAAGTTTCAGATGCTTTACTGCTAAAATTTCTGAGATAGACCTCAATCTCCAGATCTGGCGAATGTCCCATAGATACAAGGATCGGTTCAACTCTCCGTTCATTTTAATCTCTTCAAAAAAAAAAAAGGGGGGGGGGGAAATCTTCTTCGGGTAGTTTTACGATTTCTTTTATGTAGATTGAAGAGCATTAGCTCACTTTCTATCTGTCGTGGGTATGGAACGGTGTGAATCTCTTTTCCTCTGTTATTTGTTGATGCATAAATTTTTTTAAGTAGATCTAATCTACTGTTCAGTATAAGGAAGGGCGTGAGCGCGACTTTAGTTCTGTGTGTGTATGAAAGTTGCATGAACCTCTTCCTCTCCGGTTGCATAAAGCTTCCAGATATGTTACTGCTTGTAGTTATGGAAGGGACGCTTATACTACAAGCCCATCCCTGTAGGTTATCAAAACCAACTTATGCTTCGTATGTAGAGATCACAGTTTATTTGTTTACTTTGTATATGGAAAGAGCAGAGTTATTTGTTTATCTAGTGTGTTGAAAATCGCAGGGATCCTGCTTTACCTTGTGTGTTGAAAACGTAGGGATCTGCGTGTACTTTGTGTTTTGCTAAATTGCCTCTCCTGCTTTGATGGTTATTCTTGGGAGTAAATCGTAGATCTATTTTCCTTGAGAAGACACTCACGATCTCGGTGTTAGAGATCATTTTCTCCATTGGAAGTAGTGTTATCAGTTTGTATAAACATGTTGGTCCTCTAATTTTATGTTGAAGTTAATAGTGGATCTATTTCATTTTGGGTTCTGTGTTATAGAGCATTTTTTTTTTCTCTGCTGAAAGTACTATTGTCTGTTGGTTGAAGACACTAGTCTTCTGTGTATGCTTTCGCTGAACTAACTGTATATGTTAGTGTGTAAATAATGATTGAAAAGATATTATGTGAATGTATTACATTGATACTACATAGATCGGGGGTGATCACTCCTCCATGATCCCTTCCCTATTCTTTCTGCGTAGACTAGGTTTAGGCGTGAAGGTCAAGAGATCGAGGGTCTCATTCTTTTTACCTTTTGTATTGTTAATACTGATCACAACATGGTCATTAACATGCCCGGTTCGAACGAGTCCTCTGTGTGAACAGAGATTATTGGTCTCGATTATTTATAATTCTTATTTGTTTAATGTTAATCCTTCAGCAAATAATGCCCAGGATGTGAATGCGTGGAGAACATTAGAATCGTATTCCGCGTTGAATGTATGGAATCATATTTTGCTAATGACTCATGTTTTTCTTTTATTTGTTGGTTAGAATGATTTAAGGATAGCGTGAATCTCGATTCATTGGAAATTGTATTTGATGAATGTATTTGGTTAGAACTCTATCATCTTGTGGTTGCCTCATTTTTCCAAATGCTCACAGTGAGATCTTTGTCTTATAGGTTTCTTAGAACATGGCTACCATTTTAGATCTTGTCGACGAGTGCTGCTCACTTCTCACATATTTATATGCTGATTGTGAAATGTCTGATTGTTAATGGAAATGAAATGGATACATTAATATTATAAATTGATATTAGCATGCCGTGAAAAGTAAAATGTATAAATGGATCATTACATAAGGGAGGAAAAAACGAGGAAAGGCCTCGCTGGGGAAAATCGCGATTCTGAGGAGAAAAGAAATGCAGTCGGTTGGGCGATTTCATGATGGAATAAGGTATGTGCATTCTGTGCAGATCTAAATTTTGTTGCCGATGTCATGTACAGTAGCTGAGCGATCCCATACCTGAGTATAGTATGGTTATTCAGTTCGGATCTTACATTATTTCCGATATTCTGTATAGTAGCCGAGCGATTTCATACTTAATCACAATATGTCTATTTTTATTTGTTTAATTGGGACCCTGCAATATTTTATACTTTGTATAACAGCTAGTTGATCAGAGAATTGATCATTGCATATTTTTTTGTTATAGGATGCCTTTGAGTCTGATCTGGCCAATGCATATAGTTGTAGGTTACAGCCAGTACACAAGGGATCGACAGTATTTATCTTATACTTTTTAGTTCCGACAGAGTCGTGGATTGGGAAACAACCTTTGTGTTTATTGCTTATTGATAGTTTTTACTCTACTTCCTTAGAGTAATGAGTCCTAGTTGGTAGTCTATTTTATTTTCCCATTGGTACCTTTGCCACCGAACTATGCGATCATAGTATCGCCGCTTATTTTGTTATTTTATCCCTTGTTGTGGATTGCGAAGTCATATGGTTGTTCATATGGTTGCGAAGTCATATGTTCTTATTTATTCGAGATCCAAGTTCAGGTATCTGCGAATGCACAAATTTGGTCTACAATGATTTGAGTCCTCTTCTGCCAGCTGCCCGACACCCTTACTACAGCCCTTTTGTCTCCGTGATCTTGGGGACATACATACTCTGCTATCGATTAACTAACGCCAGAACAAAAGTTCGGTTGGTTCTACTCCTGGCACTTGTAGAAGACTTTTCGTAAATTTCTATACATCCACCGCAGAGCTGAGAGTCATCTAGTTGTTGTCAAATGCCTATGCTAAAACCTAGAGCATGGTGGGACCATACTTCAGCCACCTGTCAATCTCCCCTGAGCACTGATTGTTACATTTCGAAGTTATGGGCCAAGTCTTCTTTTTAGGCATAATGATTTTCAAGATAGTTATGCCATTAATTGTGAATACAAGCGCCGATTCTCATCAATACATGATACTATGGCTTGATATACAACAGCTGTATTATAAAACTATAAATAATTTTCATTAAAATTGTTGGTAGACACATAGGGCACACAACAAAGCTTTGACGGACAGCATATTACAATTGGCATTGGAACCGCATTTACCAAAATCTTATCCAGCCCATCCAGGGGAAATCGAATTCTGACAACAACTTTATGAGGCTGCTAGCCGTATCGGATAGACCAGAGGGAACCAGAAGTAGTTCCCCCTTCTTACTTGTAACCTTTCCCACTAAAGAGAATGGCCAAACAGAATAGTGAGATAAGGGTTACAGAGCTTAAGCGTGTATACATTATAGAATAAGCTTGCATTGAAGGAGCAGGATACCACTTGTACATAATAGAGCTAGGGATAAACCCTAAAATTTGAATAATGGTGAATTTTGTAAATACTACACTCGTAACTGCATGTAGTGTTAAAAGAAATAAAATAAAATTTAAAAGGAAACATATACTCATACGAAGGTAGTTATAAGATACGAGAATTAATGTGAGGAAGAAAATTGTTCATATTATTAAAGGTTGTAGTTAGTAATTCCAAAATGTGAAATATGTAACATATGAATATTTGTGTAACCATAATTTGGAGTTGCATAAAGTTAGGTGGAGTTTGCAAAAAGTTAGGTTTGTGTTTATATAGTTACATTCTTTAAATTCATATAGAGTTAAGGAATTGGAGATTGCATAAAGTTAGGTTTGTGTTTATATATTTTCTATTAAGTCATATAGAGTTAAGGAATTGGAGACACGGGCATATGTTTATTTATGATAACATAAATTATATAAATTTAGAATGGTGCATATATGTATACACTTGTAAAATTATATGGTATTAAAGAAGTTCGAAATTCGCAAAAGAAATGAATTTATATGCTCTATATATGAAATTGTAATATGTTCGTAATATGATAAAAAAAATAAAATAAAAACTTATACATCTGATATAAATTAGGTTTACGGGGAAAGAAAATGAAGCATATATATATATTATGTGTTTTGTTACAATTGTATAATTGTTACAACGTAGGAAAAATGCATGCATATGTCTACACTTACATCGCACAATGTTAAGGTTGAGAATATCCATTTAGGTAAAATAAGTCCCAATCAACCTTCTACTACTATTTGTTCATGTTCATGTAAAATACATAGGAAGGTTCAGTCCCTAGACAAGATGTCCATGCAAATGTGTTTTATTTTATTTTTCTTTACTACATGGAGAACTCCATAGTAAGAAGTATAGGAAGATTGTGATAACTAGAATAGCAAAGAAGAATGATACAGGTTAATTGCATGTAGGAATTTGTAGGAATGTTGGGTTATTCAAATTGGTATATAGACAGAAGTTAAAGTCCCAATTTTGATAAACTATGTGATAATGCAAAATATTAAGTCACATGATTATTAGATTAATAGTGGTTGACTTTAGGATTTATAATAAATTACAGTAATTGTGGTTGTAGCAAATTATATGTTGATAAAATCATCTTAGAAGTAGTGAAACGTTTGAATTATACACAACTTTATAGATACAATTGAAGTCATAACTATAAGGGCCTTTGTGATAGTACAACCCACTAGGAACTTTCAATCATTGAAGTAGTATATCCAATGGCATTCATAATATCCGGGGATGCTATACTGAAGAATTAAATGTGATATGATTATCTAGGGAATACCTTTGACCGTTGTTAAAGATAATGAAAGAATAGAAACTTGACGTGACCATCACTTGGTACTGAAGAATTCTTAATTGGGATTTAAGCCTAACGAAGGGTCTGAAACGAGGACGATTTTAGTAAAACGATGTATGGAGATGATCAACACTATGAATTGAACACAATGAAGTTAACCTTAGCTTTGTGACTTGGGAGGATGCAACTGAGATGCATCATAGCTTTCCGCATTTATTCTGAACTTCGGGACGAAGTTCTAAATAAGTAGGGGTGTATGTAGTGCCCCTAGACTACTGTAGACATTGAGGGAACTTGTTTAGTGACCCGACTGTTTCAAACATTAATAAAATAATCCTTTGATTTTATTTTGAGTATATTTATGATTACCATTGATTGTAAATCAATAAAATAATGATTTATGTTTGTGAGAAATGTGTGTAGCGATAGGTGAAACGGTTCACCGAAGGACACATAAAGGAACATGAAGGGTCGTAGAGTACGGGTAAATCACACACAGGGGGAGCGACGACGATGTCGACTTCCGACAAGAATACCACGCATGAGCAGATAAGCATTGATCCGCTTGCTCAAGAGGAATGCGTGAGGGCGTACGAGGTGGGCCACGACGGAGCTGGTCACGTACGAGTTGAGGGGCGCGCAGTGAGAACGGACTCACTCCTCAGCGCCATTAGTCCCTAGATAGCATGTAGACGGAGGATGGATGGTAACGATTCCTAAAATCCCTACAAGAGTTCCCGCAAGTCAAAACGGAAAGATGGTGGCAGAATGGCCCGACGATGCGGTACCCTGTCAAGAACGGAAAGAATGGACGCAAGGACCCAACGATGCGGTACCATGCCAAGGAATGGAAACCATGGATGACTGGACCCGACGGAGTGGTGCCATGTCAGGGAATTAAAATTAAGGAACCAGGAGCCCAACGGCGCGGCACCGTGATCCTAGTGAGTTTGATTGTTAAATTTAACTGCATAAAGACTTAGGAGAATAACTCTAGATTATTACTTAGCAAATGCATAACAATAGCTTAGACATTTGCACATGAATAGTTATTTTGTTGAGCATTTAAATTAATAGAAATTATTATTTAGGAGCAAAATAGATTAGACACCTAGTCAACTAAAAGCTAGGAGTTGATTAAAATATCTGGGGGACAAACTAGAGCAAACTTAGGGATGTAGGTGCACTTCCCAGAGAAACTGACACTTGGATGGGTGAGTGTTTTAATTAAATAAATAATTAAAATATTTAATTATGCATGAAGCGACATGTGTCGCAGGAGATTTCCCTTTATAAGGAAGGCTTAAGGAATGGGTAAGGGGCCCATAATTTGGACGATTGTCGTAATTTTCGAATACCTCAAAGACTTGCTGATATCTAAGGGTTTGGCTTAGAAATCCTGGTGGGAAGGGAAGCCCAAGCTGAATTTCTGAACTACTTGTGTGAGCTCTACGACCCAAAGCTCGGGGGAGGTCATGCGACTGAAAGCATGAGCCTATGGTTGGGTGGCGAAGCTAACGATTGCTTCGCCAATGGTTAAACGAGCTTTGCTGGAGGGATCCTACGGAAGACGAAGGTGACAATGGACCAACCGGATCGGGTTGACAGGTTAAAGTTTTGCTTATTTTTGTTAAGTTATTCACGCTTTTCATTTTATTTTTCCAATAACTATGATGACTAATTTGTTTGTATGAAGTTTTTAAAGTTTCAGGTTCAATTCAAGGGGACCCTAAAGGAGGGGTCCTACAGAAGAAAACTGCAAGAATCTGTTCTCACAACTGGGTTAGTTTCAAGAACGACCTCATCAAAAGATTCCAAGGCGTTGAAGAAAAAGACTTCTTTGCCAAAATCACAAGGTTACATCAGAAAAGCAGTGTCGATGAGTACACATGTGAGTGGAAAGTACTCTCAACTCAAGTTCCATAGTTAACCGATGACCAACGACTACAGACCTACATACACGGCCTAAAGCAACACATCCGTGATGAACTAGAGTTACATAACATCTCTACCATGGGGAAAGCACGACATAAAGCCAAGATTATTGAAAGCAAATCCGTTCATACAAATTTCGACCGAGATGACTCCGAAAAGAACCCCCTCCAATCAACATTCACAGGAAATACAAGATATACACCGCCTCAACTTAGGGAAGGAACGAAGCCCAGTTTAGAGGCCCAGAGAATAAAGGAAGGGAAATGTAAGTTCTGTGGAGACAAATGAGATCCTAAGCACAGATGCTTACAAAAGAAATTGTATGCCTATGAAGCAGAGTTGGAAGTCAATAACGATGCTAAGAGTCAGCAAGACTACCCCATAGAAATCGAGGACGACACCCCACAAATCTCATTAGCCGCTATTACTAGAATCTCCCAACCACAAACATTGAAGCTTAGTGGACATATAAAAAAGAATGATGTCACAATTCTCATCGACTCTGGCAGCACCCATAACTTCATTAATGTCAACCTTGCTAAGATATTTAACTTATTTGTTTTTCCAGTACGTAACATGAAAGTTATGACAACATATGGCAAGAAGATTGACAATGTAGGAAAATGTCACCAAGTCAACTTACAAATACAAGAGTTCAAATTAGAATCAGATTTCTTTGCAGTACCGCGAGGAGGAGTCGACGTTGTATTAGGAATACAATGGTTACAAACCTTGGGTACATACTCCGCAAATCACCAAGAACATTTTATTGAACTCCATGCGTTCGGGAAAACACACAAATTATACGGGTTCCAACCACCTCCGACACAACTGGTTACATCACATCAGATGGAAAAGTTACTTTGGAAGGACGCACCAACGTACATACTTCAATGTCAAGAAATGAAGCTTCTAACAAGTAAAAGGAGATAGGGATAAACAACCAGAGATACAAAAGCCAATTCAAAAACATTGCAAGGTGTTTCAAGGGCTACCTATGGAGCTCCCATCAAACAGAAAAATCAAACACATAATCAAAATGGAACCAGGGACAAAACCCACCAGTAGCAAACCATACAGGTGTCCACATCAAAGACGATGAGGCTGTTCACATAACCATTGTCGTCAAATAATCTTTTCGAACAAAGCTTCCCTTAAGGGGAAGGCAATGTATCAATAAAATAATAATAAATTAATATTAATTTATTATTATGGTCATGCCCCTTCGTGAAAAGGTGCAAGACAAGCTTATTTAATCCAACCAATTGTATTCATTTCACCATCTTCTACATTATCAAATATACATTTTCACATTATACATTACGTTCTCTGCTTTTCAACCATTCTTCTCTCTCCAAAATTATTGGTAATTATAGATTCTGAAACAATAAAAATTATCATATAGTCGTAGTGGGAAGTCAGTTTTCTATATGGACGATAGTGAAATTGTTGGTAATTGTTCACTATAGTCTAGGTGGGCATAAGAGTGATCGTTTCACCAATAATAAATCAAGCCTATAAATTTTTTATTGCGGCAAAATCCATGTCAGGAATTCGGAAGGCGGACTTCTAGGTTTCATAACCTTACGAAATCATAGTCATTTCAGTCTTTTGTCTTTGGGAAGGCTAGGTAAAAGGGTCTGCACCTAAAATTGCCATGCACCACTTTGAAGGAAAGGTTGTTGTATACACCACTTTGAAAAATAGGTTGTTGTGAAAATAAATAAAAATAAAAATTATTGATATGGAGCATTTGTGTTGATCTAAGTAGATGTGAGAGTGAAAGGATTGACACAAACAAAGAAGTTGTGAGAATAAGGCCCTAGATTAACTTCAACCACTAATCACTCCGCTCCACATTGTCGTGGAAAGTAAGTGTGTCGCCAACATAGGCACAAAAACCATTGTAGAGGCTACATCACTAAATAAATTCGTAGGCTAAAGCCATCACTTCCTCCACACAAAATCGTGGCCAATTGGATACAAACCAAAACTACGGACATTGTTAAGGACAAATAAGGGAAACTTATCAAGACATGGCCAATTGGATACAAACCAAAATTACGAACATTGTTAAGGACAAATAAGGGAAACTTATCCTGACGTGAGTTGTTGCATGGATACCAGCCTCGTGTTTGGAAGAATTTTGTATGGATGTTGCTAGGGTTAAACATTGTGGCCTAGACTTTACTTTAATGCTCCATCATAAACAAGATCTTACTTTAATGCTCCATCATAAACAAGATCTTACTTTAATGCTCCATTATAAACAATAGCAAGTTAAAATAGAAATTGGACCCTATAGAGTATATATAAATATTTTATAGTATAAACTAACATCGGTGCATAAGAACTATCACTCCTATTGGAATTATTATAAAAAAGCATCTTTATACGAATCTTAAAAATGGATTTTAATAAGAAGAGGGAAGTAAGGTTTTTTTGGGAACTTTTAATTTAATTGGTTGGATTATTAACACTTAAAGGGAGTATATAGGACTTAGATGCAGGCACAGAGGTTAGCGTGGGACACTTTCGAGGCTACCCCTCATGTGGCAATCGGTTAGGTGATGGAGGGACACTTGGAGGGAGATAAGCGAGGTGCGTACAAAAAGCATTGTAGGAACATGTGGCTAGGTCGATACAAGAGAATGAGGAATGATGTCAAAGCGTGGAGAAGGATGGGTGAAAGCGATCTCATTTGGGAGGTGATGGCTACCCCACCAAGAAGGTTAATGGCCTGGTCTGCAAAGACCAGTTGCAACATCATGTAATGATTGCATATAACAACAAACAAGTGATGCATAACTGGAGCATGACTAAATTGCTTGATCTAGTTGGTGTCTAGCCTTAACTATGGGTGTTGAGCTCCAGCCTTCGATAACTTCTACAGTGGCATATTTATGATTATGTTGGTAATGTAGTGGTTGCAGACGAGTGCAGGTACCAGAGAGCTCAAGTCAAAGATACACAAGTCTTGAATGAGGAAGCAGGGGATATAGAGGGTGTGGCCAGAATGGTGAGCAAACACATCACCCCTAGCCAAGCCAATGATCGTTGGAATGTCCACATTCCATGAGTGTAGAAGTAAATTTGAGAAGCCGGGGATAATTACAAATGGTTTGTCTCGCCTTAAGTCTAAAGGGACATTGAGGAAGCTGGGAATTAGGTTTAGATGGAGGAAAGAATTGTAGGAGTTGTAGGGACTTAATAGGAGATGGAACCCTGGGTTACTAATGAGGCTTCTTCTTGCGCCAAGGAAACAAAATATGTTATAACCGTGGCCTTTACCGGTACATGAAGGAACACATGGGTAGATCCATGATGGACATAAAGGAAGAGAAAAAAGAGATGTTGTTGCAGATGGATGAAACATGAGAACATGTTAGGAGATATGATGCCAAGCTTCACTAAATTGCCAAAGCAATCATGAGCTTGGAAGCAAAGATCAATGTTCTTGCCAATGCAATCACATGCATGGTCTTCAAGAAGCCTCCTTCTCAAGCCCAACCCATCAAGACTCCCCAAGAGTCTAAGGTACCCATCGTTACGATTTCTAATGATGATTAGGTGCTTTTCTCTATTTTTTGTTATGTTTCCTTTAGAAATATCTCAGTATGCTAGTTGGCACACACTAGATAGGGTTAATTTTTTTCTTGAAACAATTTACTATGTTACTTTGTATAAGAGACACACTAGACAAACTATTGTTATGTGGCTAGTCTAGTTTCCCTAGTGGCAGACTAGTGACCATAACCTTGTATCTCTTAGCCATTCCCAGTTAAACACAAAGTCTACTAGCATAACAAAAAAAGGAGTATGTAAGAAAAATAGTTGAGCATCATTATCGATGCAAATCATAAGGAAAATTGCATTAATGTCAATTTGGAAAATCTATTATTAATTTTGTAGGTAAGTATAATAAAAAATAAAAACAATATTTTCAATGGGTAGTATGAAAATAAGAAATTACAAGTAACAATTGATGGTTATAAATACATATCCCAATTTAATGTTACAACTATGTATAAACAAGAGGTTGATATAATTATTAGTTCAACTTGGTTAGAAAAACTAGGTATCTTCATCTTAAACATGAAGAAAATGTTTTTGAAGTTCCCCTATAAGAAGAAGAAGAAGATAACATTGCAAGATGTTACAATGAGTCATGCTCAAAAGCTCCCTCATGAAGAAACCTTAAATATATCTTGAATATGATCCTTCAGGATAGTTAGAAGTTAATACAAAAGATACAAAAATAATTTGAAAAATATATTGCAGATAAAGACAAAAAAAATTATCACCTTAAGAATCATAATCAAAACTTGATCGAACATATTAAGGAGTTAAAACGTGAAGATAAGTCACAACAAGAAATGTTGGAGCAACTTACCAATAAAGAATTAGTGATGAATAAAGAAAAATGACCAATCTCGTTGAAATAAAACAATCATCAGATGTAAAATTCTATTCCTTGGAGAAAGGAACCAATATAGATCCAAACAAAATCTTATCAACCAATAAATCAGCTTAAGTATCAAAAGGTGAAGGTTAAAAACACAAGACACAATATACAATTACATCTTATCATCATTCTAATTATAAAAGTCGTTATATTATTCAAGAAATTGCATACTTGGAGTTAGAGGGCCTTTGCATTGGTATTTGCCACTCAAGTCAATGGATTTTTTTACGAGAGAGTGTGTGTGTGTGTGATTTTATTATTGTGGTTATTGATTAATATTATTTTTATTTGAAAAATTGGGGAAAATAATGTTGGATACTTAATCTTATGGGGATTGAGGGATATTGTAGATAATGAAAATATTGTAAATATATTAAGAGTTATAAGAAAGAAGAGTTGTAATGTATTTTTGGAAGATGAAACCAAAGGTCACTACTTCTTATATTTATATCTCATTCTCATTAATGCAAATCATCTATCCTTGGAGTTATTCCTCTTGGCCTGACAATAGTATCAAAGCCCTAGTGTTTTCAGATAATCCCATGATTTTTTTTTGCTTACTCCATTGTTATTGCATGGAGTCCCTATTATATTTGTTTTCTTACTTGACCATGTCCAATTTCTAGTTATCCATTACATTACCTCTTCTATCTCCTCCATATTTGTGCCTCCATAAATCTGCATGCTATGATCCTATTGTGTGTGCTAGTATATTGGTCTACTAGCGATTTTTACATAACCCTAATCTACATGATATTTGTTACATTATATGTTCTAGCTACAACTATCCGTTGCACACCAAAGAAACCCTAAATCATATGATCGTAGGAGACTCACAATGGAAACCAGCATGGGAGACCAACTATCTGGTATCTAATATACTCCAGATCATTGTTCTCTTTACGAACTATGTGTTATCCCCGCCCTTTGCAAGTATTACCTCTACGTGTAAATACTCCCTTGGTGCCCCCATGCAAGAAGCATTGAATAATCTATGCTACAAACAATCTACGTACTAGTTTATGGTGTGTATGGTATACTCCCTTCTTCTTGATGCATTGATAGCCCAAGTTGGTTTTGAGAGCCCAAGTATACTCCCTACTTCATAATCTTTGTAGTATTGCATTTGATTATTGTTGAATATGCAAACCATTGTGACATGAGAGGTTAATTTTAAATGCCATGTATTTCATGTTGAAAATTTGCCACTTGATATCTAAAGACTAAAGAAAACCTTGATTGTATATGTACTAGGTATTTCTCTTTATTTTTCCATTTTTTGAATTGGGCATTTCATAGCTCGGATCCCAAGCCTTGTTCATTTCAACATTTTTGAGATTGTATAGATACACAAGGTGGCAACATTTACATATTTGTAGAATTTATTGTGTTTGTGTTGTAAAACTGTTGCAAAGATTGTAGCCCTATATTGCCAGACTATTGCAAAGAGTGAATTGTAGGGCTTGTTTTAGGAAATATATTGTAGATTGTAAAGTTTGGCAACATGCATTCTCTAGTTTCTATTGTTGGAGTGGTGCTCAATGGAAAATACAACTATTCAAAATGGTCTATGAAAATCAAGCATATTCTCATCTTCGACAACCTATGGGATGACATTTGTGAATGAGAAGGTGGTAATGAACCAACATAACCTACAATAGACAAAGAAATTTCACTATGGAAGAGCAGAGACAAGAAGGCATATGCACTAATTGCTGCTACAATAACTGAAGAGGTGAGTCAAAATATCTCATATGCCAAAATTGCTTATGATGCTTTGAAGAAGTTAAGGGATTTGTATGACTCACATTAAAAATTGGATATAATCTAGTTACTATTGAGGTTCTTGAACCTACAGTTGAAGGATAATGATCCCATGGTTGTAGCATCCGAGACTTTAACAATCATGCATGACATTGATTCTACTAGTGTGAAGAAAGACCTTTCTCTCAAAGCCTTCATCAAGGTCCTCTATCCCACATATCCACACTATCTTGAATCATTTCAAGCTAGTGGCCAAATGAAATACCTCAAATTTGACACTCTAGTTGAGAAGATTGCGAAACGAGAGAAATCCTTTGGCAATAAGACAACTCATCCCACTAGAGAGACCTTGTACGTTGCTCAAAAAGGGAAGAATCAATCAAATTATTCTTCTAGAGGAGAAATCAGTAAGAGAGGATGTGGATGAAATAATGTTAAAGGTAGTAGGGGGTAGACACAATCAAAATAAGAGACATGATATTCATTGTTTCCAATGTTGGAAGAATGGACTTGATGCAAACCATTGTTGGGCTCCATGGAAGATGATTAAAGAGAAGCATAACTAGAAGAAAAAAGACAAAGGTAAATCTCATGGGTTTGGTAAAACTCCTAAGTATGCTCATTTCATTGTTGCACAATGTAATGTTGGAATAAATGAAGTTATGTTCAATACTTCATTTGCATCTTGGAGGGATACTTGGCTACTTGACACTGGTGCAACCTGCCACATGACATTTAGAAAATATTTCTTTGAAGAATTGAATGACAATGTAGATGTTATAGTGTGTTTTGTAGATAATTCCAACCTCAAACTAAAGGGAATTAGCATCACCAGGCTCAAATTGCCTTGATTCCATGACTTTTTGTTGCATAATGTTCTCTATCTTCTAATTTGTAGAGAAACTTGTTGTCTCTTGTATAAATTTGACAACAAACCCATTCCATCGACATATTTGATGGACACGTTAAAATAATGAGATCCTTTGACAACCTAGTCATCATGACTAGGTATGAAGATGAGAAATTGTTAAAGCTGAAAGGGACATCTATAAGAGATAAAAAAAATTGTCTACCTCTCTTAGCATGAAGAAGGTACATTGTCCTCTAGTCTCCCATGGTATGCTAGATATGGACACATTAATGATACTAGTCTCGGAATGTTGACAAAGAATGGTGTTTCTAGTTTTCCCACCATTCTAAAGAAGTTGAAATAATGTGATGCTTGCATTCTTGGAAAACATAGCAAACAACTTTTCCATGAGTCAAATTCTAGAGCATGTAGAAAACTAGAGTTGATACACTCTAACTTGTGTGGCTCCATGCATGTTGCTTCAACAAATGGTAATAAATATCTCATGAATTTTATTGATTATTACACCAAGATGTGTTGGGTCTATTTACTAAAGAAGAAAAAAAAACTTAGGCATATGAAACATTTTAAAATTTTAATGTATGGATTGAAAATGAAGCGCAATACACTCTTTGTATTGATAATGGAAAAGAATATGCCTATAATGATTTGAAAACTATCTTCATCAACATGGGATTATGCATCAAACAATTGTTCCATATAATCCTTAGTAGAATGGTGTGACAGAAAGAATGAACATGCCATTCTGGAAAATGGTACGCTTCATGTTTTCTTTAAGAATGTGAAATTGATGTTTTGGTATGATGAAGTTTTGTGTGTAGTCTATTTGAGAAACAAAATTCCATCTCATGCTCTTGGAAATAATACCCCATATGAAATGTGGTATGGATACATTCCTTCAGTGGGGAATCTCAAGGTATTGGGTTCCACTTGTTATGCCTTAATTCCAAAGGAACAGAGAAACAAGCTTGGTGTAAGCAGTCAAAAGTGCATTTTCTTAGGATACTCAAACACCACCAAGGCATATTATGTTTACCGTTAGGTAAACAAAAAGTTTATACTTTCCAAAGATGTCATTTTTCTTGAAATGAATAAAAATGACAAGAATATTGAGAGGCAACTTGATCGTCTAGATAAATTTACCCATGTAAAGACATTTCGTGAATTTGACAATGAAATTCCATATCTTGAAAGGGAGATCTCTATCTTGGATCAATCTTTGGAATCTCCTTTCGCAACACCATTGCCCCCTCATGAAGAAGTTTAGTGCCAGATGAGGACTCTGGAAAGTACGTATGACAGGCATAAAACTCACTCTGCCAATTTGGAGAAACGAATTGTAGATTTGGAAGCCATAATTAAAGCTCTTCAACTCAACTTGAAGGACAAGGAGGCTGTTGAAAGGTCTTCTTCCCAACCCAGGTTGCCCAATACCGAAATGCAGGTTTCATGTCAGTTTTAATTTCTTGTTCTATGTATTGCAAGGGCAAGTTTTTGTTTGGCCAATTTTCTAGATGTTACAGTTATCGAGATGCAATAGCTACTAGGAATAGTGATATGGCCTCCAATTTTGGATATTTTCATACAATTATCAATTTGTGGATGGAATTTCAGGTTGAGGCCCAAAACTTGATGTATTTGGTTTTGTTTGAGAGATTCATCCCTTTTCTTTTAATATAGACTACTATCCATTTGTGTCAAGAAAAAAAAAATACACCTTCAAGAACAAAGAATCATCTTGTACCATTAACCATTACACCTTCAAGAGCAAAGAATCATGAGAAGGCACTGCAAGTCTGCAAGTAGAAAAAAAAAGTCAAAACAAAGACATGATAATTTGTCCATAAAGTGCTTTGTAGATAAAGCATTTTGACAAGATGGAAAATGTAATGAATATATATATATATATATGAAGTGACACATCCTAACTAAAATACATGACACATTAACCATTGTGTCTAGTCAATGCTAAAAGTATGCCATCACATCGCATTGTATATCATTAATCATTACTCAAATATTTATATTACTTCTTCTATATGGGTTTTAACACGATGTCCTTTTTACATTGGATATTCACCAAATGAACTTTGTTCATTTCGCTCATGTTTTTTTATCATGGATTCATCATGCAGATAACTAACTTAATTTTGAAGATTGTTGTTACATGCCCTTAATTAGAGTTCCATTAAGGGCTTATTGCTTTACAACCACATTATCAATGCATATAGAATAAGAAACACAAATAATCTCAATGCTTAAAGCATCACTTAAGTTGACTCTCTGTTAGGAAAAAATTTAGGGGTAAAATTTAGCCATGGATTAATTTTCAATGTTTTTTTTTCCAAATAAAATTCACCAATTTACATTTTTTTTCTAAAATGACTTGCCGAAATTCTACATGAACATGGCCAAAACTATCTATAAACTATACAAAATCCTTAGGAATTTGAATATTTTTACAAAAAATATCGCCACACATTTTATGGTTGGAAATTTAATAATTAGCAAGATTAACCAAAGTTTGTACTCTTTAAGAAATATTTTACAATCTAGAACTTATTTATTCTATCACTTTTAATTAAACCAACAGAGATCCATCTAAAACCTGTATCTATCAAGCACCGAGAGGGATCCAATTTCTTGAGGTGTAATTTTTTTTTAATCTTAAATTTTGTACATGTCCAAAAAAAATTACACCTCAAGAAATTTGATCTCTCTTGGTGTTTGATAGATATGGGTTCAAGATGAATCTATGCCTTTTAATTTCTCCCCATACTGGATTGTAGAGAACCTTGCTACTCTCGATACAATAATACACATTTTTAATCAATTATTTTAAATATTAATTTCTTCTTTATTTTTCCTCACGTAGTCAAAACCAACATTAACATATACTAAGTTATACGTAATTACCATGCACCAAGATAAGTCAACTTAATTGGATGACGATAAGTCACGTTAAATTATATGGAATTAGTATGCGCCAAGATAACCATGCATGCTTGGGGTTAGAGGGACTTTGCATTGGTATTTTCCACTCAAGTCAATGGGATTTTTTACGAGTATGTATATGTGTGTGTGTGTGTGTGATTTTATTAGTGTGGTTATTGATTAATATTGTTTTTTATTTGAAAATTTGGGGAAAATAATGTTAGATACTTAATCTTATGGGGATTGAGGTATATTGTAGATAATGTAAATATTGTAAATATATAAAGAGTTATAAGAAAGAAGAGTTGTAATGTATTTTTGGAAGATAAAACCAAAGGACACTACTTTGTATATTTATATCTCATTCTCGTTAATGCAAATCATCTATCCATGGAGTTATTCCTCTTGGTCTGACAGTAGTATCAAAGCCCTAGTGTTTTCAGATAATCCCATGATTATTTTTTGCTTACTCCATTGTTATTGCATGGAGTCCCTATTATGCTTGTTTTCTTACTTGTCCATGTCCAATTGTTATTTATCCATTACATTACCTCTGCTATCTCCTCCATATTTATGGCTCCATAAATCTGCATGCTATGATCCTACTATGTGTGCTAATATATCAGTCTACCAATGATTTTTACATAACCCTAATCCACATGATATTTGCTATGTTATATGTTCCAATTGCAACTATCTGTTGCACACCAAAGAAAACCTAAATCGTATGATCGTAGGAGACTCACATTGGAAACCAACTATATGGTATCTAATATACTCCATATCATTGTTATCTTTACGAACTATGTGTTATCCCCGCCCTTTGCAAGTATTACCTCTACGTGTAAATATTCCCTTGGTGCCCCCATGCAAGAAGCATTGAATAATCTATGCTACAAACAATCTATGTACTAGTTTATTGTGTGTATGGTATACTCCCTTCTTCTTGATGAATTGATATCCCAAGTTGGTTTTGAGAGCCCAAGTATACTCCCTACTTCATAAACTTTGTAGTATTACATTTGCTTATTGTTGAATATGCAAACCATTGTGACATGAGAGGTTAATTTGAAATGCCATGTATTTCATGTTGAAAATTTGCCACTTGATATCTAAAGACTAAAGAAAACCTTGATTGTATATGTACTAGGTATTTCTCTTTATTTTTCCATTTTTTGAATTGGGTATTTCATAGCTCGGATCCCAAGCCTTGTCTATTTCAACATTTTTGAGATTGTGTAGATACACAAGGTGGCAACATTTACATATTTTTAGAATTTATTGTGTTTGTCTTGTAAAATTGTTGCAAAGATTGTAGCCCTATATTGTCAGACTATTGCAGAGAGTGAATTGTAGGGCTTGTTTTAGGAAATATATTGCAGATTGTAAATTTTGTCAGCATGCATTCTCTAGTTTCCATTGTTGGAGTGGTGCTCAATGTCAAAGACAACTATTCAAAATGGTCTATGAAAATCAAGCATATGCTCATCTTCGACAACCTATGGGATGACATTTGTGAAGGAGAAGGTGGTAATGAACCAACATAACCTACAATAGACAAAGAACTTGCATATTGGAAGAGCATAGAAAAAAAGGCATATGCACTAATTGCTGCTACAATAACTGAAGAGGTGAGTCAAAATATCTCATATGCCAAAACTGCTTATGATGCTTTGAAGAAGTTATGGGATTTGTATGACTCACATTAAAAATTGGATCTAATTTAGTTACTATTGAGGCTCTTGAACCTAGAGTTGAAGGATAATGATCCCATGGTTGTAGCATCTGAAACTTTAAAAATCATGCATGACATTGATATACTAGTGTGAAGACAGACATTGATCTACTAGTGGGAAGACAGGCCTTGATCTCACAGCCTTCATCAAGGTCCTCTACCCCACATACCCACACTATCTTGAATCACTTCAAGCTAGTGTCCAAATGAAAGACCTCAAATTTGACACTCTAGTTGAGAAGATTGCAAAATGAGAGAAAGCCTTTGGCAATACGAAAACTCATCCCATTGCGGAGAGACCTTGTACGTTGCTAAAAAAGGGAAGAATCAATCAAATTATTCTTCTAGAGGAGAAAGGAGTAAGAGAGGATGTGGACGAAATAATGTTAAAGGTAGGGGGTAGACACAATCAAAATAAGAGACCTGATATTCATTGTGTCCAATGTTGGAAGCATGGACTTGATGCAAAACATTGTTGGTCTCCCTGGAAGACGATTAAAGAGAAGCTTAACTAGAAGAAAAAAGACAAAGGTAAATCTCATGGGTTTTGTAAAGCTCGTAAGTATGCTCATTTCATTGTTGCACAATGTAATGTTGGAATAAATGAAGTTATGTTCAATACTTCATTTGCATCTTGGAGAGATACTTGGCTACTTGACACTGGTGCAACCTGCCACATGACATTTAGAAAATATTTCTTTGAAGAATTGGATGACAATGTAGATGTTGTAGTGTATTTTGTAGATAACTCCAACCTCAAACTAAAGGGAATTAGCACCACTAGGCTCAAATTGACTTGATTGCATGACTTTTTTTTGCACAATGTTCTCTATCTTCCAAAGTTGTAGAGAAACTTGTTGTCTCTTGTATAGATTTGACAACAAACCCATTCCATCCACATATTTGTTGGACAAGTTAAAATAAGGAGATCCTTTGACAACCTAGTCATCATGACTAGGTATGAAGATGAGAAATTGTTAAAGTTGAAAGGAACATTTGTAAGAGATAAAAAAAATTGTCTACCTCTCTCAGTATGAAGAAGGTACACTGTCCTCTAGTCTCCAATGGTAGGCTATATATGGACACATTAATGATACTAGTCTCATAATGTTGACAAATAATGGTGTTTCTAGTTTTCCCACCATTCCAAAGAAGTTGAAATAGTGTGATGCTTGTATTCTTGGAAAACATAGCAAACAACCTTTCCATGAGTTAAATTCCAGAGCATGTAGAAAACTAGAGTTGATACACTCTAACTTGTGTGGCCCCATGCATGTTGCTTCAACAAATGGTAATAAATATCTCATGAATTTGATTGATGATTACATCATTACACCATGATGTGTTGGGTCTATTTACTAAAGAAAAAACTTAGGCATATGAAACATTTAAAATTTTTCATGTATGGATTGAAAATGAAGCGCAATCTCACATTGACACTCTTCGTATTGATAATGGAAAATAATATGCCTATAATTATTTGAAAACTATCTTCATCAACATGGGATTATGCATCAAACAATTGTTCCATATAATCCTTAGCAAAATGGTATGGCATAAAGAATGAACATGCCACTCTTGAAAATTGTATGCTTCATGTTATTTTTTAAGAATGTGAAATTGATGTTTTGGTGTGATGAAGTTTTGTGTGTAGTCTATTTGAGAAACAAAAGTCCATCTCATGCTCTTGGAAAGAAGACCCCATATGAAATGTGGTATGGATACATTTCTTCAGCGGGGCATCTCAAGGTATTTAGTTCCACTTGTTATGCCTTAATTCCAAAGGAACAAAGAAACAATCTTGGTGCACAGAGTCAAAAGTGCATTTTCTTAGGATACTCAAACACCACCAAGGCATATTGTGTTTACCATTAGGTAAACAAAAAGTTTATACTTTCCAAAGATGTCATTTTTCTTGAAATGAATAAAAATGACAAGACTATTGAGTGGCAACTTGATCGTCTAGATAAATTTACCCATGAAAAGACATTTCATGAATTTGACAATAAATTTCCATATCTTGAAGGGGGGATCTCTATCTTGGATCAATATTTGGAATCTCCTTTTGCAACACCATATCCCCCTCATGAAGAATTTATTGCCACTTCACTAGATCAGGAGGTTTCAATGGATGATGTGATTGAGAGGAATGGAAGACTGAATCTTGAAGATAATGAAGCACCACCAACTGAGGAACTTGCACCCTCATGGAAATTTCCAAAGTGGGTCACGAAGACACTTGAGAGCATTTATCCTAATGAATTTAGAAAGACAGGAACCAGAAGTTTGACAAGACAATAAGATGGAGGAGATGCAGACAATTCAAATTCAGGTGATGTAGAAGATATGGATGTTTCATGTGATTGTGAATTGAATTTATCTGCTAGGATTGAAGAATATGTTGCTCATGATGAGTGGAAAGAATCCATGTAGAATGAATATGATGATTTCATCAAGAATGGGACATGGACGTTGGTGGAGCCTCCATTTGGAACCAAACCAATTGCCTACAAGTGGGTCTACAAGAACAAATACAAATCACATGGCTCACCTGACAAGCATAGGTAAAGGTTTGTGGAAAAATGTTTTTCACATAAAGAATACATTAACTATGAGGATACTTTCTTCCCCACAACAAAATGGGCTACTATATGCACTCTATTGTCTTTGGTTGCACTTAATGGGTGGAAAGTCCATCAAATGGACTTGAAGACTACTTTCTTTAATTGAGACTTGAAAGAGAATGTCTTCATGTCTCAATTGGAAGGCTTTGTTGTGAAAGGACAAGAACAAAAGGTATGCAAACTCATCAATTCATTGTATGGCTAAAAGAAGCACCCCATGCATGGTATGGAAAGCTAATAGAGCATATTTTGAAATTGAATTTCAAACACTTTAATCTTGATGATGCAACACCATTTGTAAAGAAAATTGGAATATATGTTGTATATCTTGTAGTATATGTAGATGATCTGTTGATGATAGGGAACACTAAATGCTACATTGCAACCATAAAGAAAGAAATGAAGAAAGGCTTTGAGATGACAAATCTGGGACATCTTTACTACTACTTGGGAATTGAAGTGACTCAGAATCCAAAGTACATATTCATATCCCAGAAGAACATTGTAGACTTGTTGAACAAGTTCAGCATGACAAAGTGTAACCTTCTCTCTACTCCATTTTAGATTTTCACAATTTAATTCAATATGATCTAGGATCTTATATGAGAGAATAGCATGCACATCAAATCAAACACAAGAGACAAGAGACACAAAGAGTTTCATCGAGGAAACCATAAACGAGAAAACCCCGCAACTTCCTCATAGAAATGGTCTTCGGTAGCTTATCTCTTCTTCACTTGTGCAAGCTCCTCCTCTCTCTCACTAATGCGCAAATGAGTGAGTGAGTGAAAATGTGTAAATAGAGAGGTGCACCCTCTCTATTTATACTTTACTTCTACTTGACTTTTATCGTAACTGGGCTGACTTTTCCTATGAGAGTCTAATAACCCATTACCACTTAACTCAGGGCTGACCCCTCTAGGGGAGTCTAATAACCCTTTCAAATACAATAATAAATTTCACGATCGGAGGAATAAAACCTCTTCGTCGGAAGTACAATAACATATGAATACAATATAAAATATACAAGTGAATATCAAAGGTTTCAAAGGTTTCTACATATGAACGACAAAGATTTCAAAGGTTTGATATGTACCCATCATCTATGTTATGCATCCATTTCACCTTTCTAATAAAATACTAAGTAATAATACTTACCATGGAATATTTTCCGAGAGTGATCTCTATAAAGTGTTTGCACCTCCAAACTCAATGCATGACGCAACATCATTTGTTGAAGCTTTAGAAAAAGATTACACTTAAAACAAAGGTGAAATCATCCCGTACAGATTCGACTCCCAATTCTACTAAATGGGTTTGATATCCAAGAGTTGAAAATCAAAGAGATCTTTACCTTCAAACATGAAACTACCCTATATCCATGATTAAAAAACAAGTAGTACACTAAAAATATTGTATATTAATATTCCACAAATTTATGTCCAAGTATAACTCTCACACTCAAACATGATCTTAAAGAAACCTTTATGTAAATATACATAAATGGCAAAACTTTTATGTAAATATACACCAGCCTAGATCCAAATCCTAGGCTCACTCAAGCACCGAGAGGGATCAAATCTCCCAATGTGCAAACCTCTCCTTGAATAACTCCTTGAGTGCAATGCCTCAGCCACCTAATCCTAAGCTCTAAAGTCTCTAGTTTAAGTCTCATATTACATAATATTTATTACTTTTTACTTTGTATTATTATTTTTTGTTTACTTTGTATTATTTTGTTACTTGACAAAGACAAACACTGGACAAACACTCTAAAGTCTCATATTTACTTTTTACTTTGTATTAAAAGTAAAAAGTAAAGTCTCTGGTTTAAGTCTCATATTTACTTTTTACTTTGTATTATTATTTTTTGTTTATGGCCCACATAATATTTACCATCTAATCCTAAGTTCTAAAGTCTCTAGTTTAAATATTATATTTACTTTTTACGTTGTATTATTTTTTTTGTTTATGGCCGACATAATATTTATTACTTTTTACTTTTGCTTTATATTATTTTTTGTTTTGTTTATTTTGTATTATTTTGTATTATTTTGTTACTCAACAAACACTCGACTAACAAGATCTCCCCCATACTGGGCTGTAGAGCACCTCTCGACGCAATAAATGGCAAACGTACTTCCTTGCTATTTTTATTTTTAAGTTTATGGTAATTAACTTGCCGAAAATTACTAATTACCATAAAGACATTTACATTCCAATATACAAAACACAAATTAAAACCTATGTAAATTAGGAAACCGGTTAGAAAAAATGTCATCGATAATGATGATATTTCAATATGGCCCCATAGATTTAGTAAAGACGCATGTGTCTAAGTACTACCCTTCTTAGGCGAGTTTACCCTTCATGGACACCCCTTGCCCTTCAAAGTGGGCCTACGAATAAATCAAAAGGTATCCCAAGGCTTGGTGCTAACATCTAAAAGCTTGTTGCACATAGGATGTTCGGAAACACACACCTATGAAATTATGGATGTTCCTGCTATTCCAAAGAAATCAAGGAAAGTTTAAAATACAACCATTACAATAGGGCTCAACAAGAGCATCATGTCACTTACAAGAATTGAACCTGGGTGGGAAGGGAAACAATCTTTCCTCCCAACCACCCAAGCTACAACCAATGGACAATAGATGAAAGTACTCTGTATAAGAGATGAGTGTAGTCTAAATATTCTAAGTTTTTAATTTTTTTGAGTATATTTTTAGTTTTATTTTGCTTGAAGTTTGATTGGAAATTTGTAAAAATCTTAGAATCAAATATATTAATTATGGAAATTGCATAATCCGGGTGCTATGGGGTATTTGAAGGTGCTGAATCTATTTATGGATAAAAACACAATTTGAACACTTCTAAATTTGGATTTTACCCAAAAAAAAATTACTAGATTCCGACTAAAACTCATCAAAAATTCAAAACTTAGAATAAATAAACTACTCATAAGAAATGTAATTCAATGAATTAAAAAATCCTCTTATCTATATTTGATACGTGAAAGAGTTGTCACACAAATAAATCAATAAATACAATTTTTTAAATACAAGTTTAATTATAATTATCCATGTTGATGTCTTAACATAATTATATAAATAAGTTAAATATCAATACAAGATCCAACCAAAAATTTAAAATACATAATTATTAAATGATCAAATATGAGAAGGAATCTTGCATAGTCTTACGCCACATTAATAGCCGGGATGCGAATTCGTCCTTACCATAGTCCACTAGAACTTTCAAGTTCTTTAAAGCCCTTCATTCCATGTCAATCGATATTCAAAATGAAATCTTTAACCAAATCTTACGGATATGGAAGCGACAAGGATATCGCAAAATAACCAAATTAAGAATATGATAAGGAACATAAAGCTTCTTATCCTTCTCTGTTTACATGCATTAAATACAAATATTGGAGATAAGGTTTTGTCACGAAGGACTTTATGATGTGTTAGAAAACTCATCGTTGAAGAGGAGCTCACCATCGAGGCAGTGGGATAGTGGCGATTAAAGATTTTGTCCTTTATTTTTTTTACCTTAGATTCGAATCACATGAAAATTTATTTTTTTGATATTTTTTGGTAAATCCTCATTACGAAATGATATTAGATGGTTATCTACGCAACAAGTGTCGTGTACCGAATCCGGCAAAGATAATTACTTCTTTTTTACCTTATTAAAAAATTAAAATGACACAACACTTTATTGTTCTATGATGTAGAATGAGACACGAGAATACTAATGATTCCTTATTATAGATTTACTAGAAGAAGAGAACTTGCGAGATAGTAAACCCATGGTTAGAATTTTTCGACTTGGACATCATTCTTTAAAAAAATCATCACTTCTTTCCTTTTTCTTTTTCTTTTTTGATTGTGGTTAATCATTGTCAATGTTAATCCACAATTTCTCAACTACCCAATCTACATTCGATTGACAATAGTGTGTGTCTCTACTATTTGGTATTTCTTAAAAAATGAAAAATTTTAATTATTTTTAGGAAATGCCAAGTAATGCTGGTCTCTACTACTTGCCATTTCCTAAAAGTAATTAATTTTTTTTATCTTTACTTTGATTCGGCTTGTCCCAACAATCAATAACCTCCTCTCAACCACTTGACATTTCTTAAGATAACTAATTTTTTTCTTCTTTGCTTTGATTCCTTCTCCAAAACTAAAACAAAGAGGGTCAATTTTGACATTTGACATGGAATTACACAAGTTCAAGTGTCAACATTCCCTAAGCATGTCTTCATTAAACCTAAGGTGGATATCGTGGATATAAATATACCTCCCACCTCATAAGATTGTTGTTCTTATCATTGGTTTTCAAGATCTTCTCAAAAAGGGTTTCAATGCTTGAGATTAAGAGTTTTAGTCCATTGACAAGAATCTCCTTAGATTTGCATCAAGAATCTCCTTAGATTTGCATTTTCAAGGTGAAGAAATGAAGATAAAATACCACACAACATAACATTTCAATACCATATAAAAGAATTTAACTTAGGATTTGTTTACAACTTTATCCATTCTCTTACATTCAAGGTTTGAACTAAGCAAGGCCATGCCACTGCACTATTTATTTACAAACCTTTGCCATGACATAATAAATTAAGTGACAATTGGAAGATGGATTAATAATTACAAACAAAATTTCCAACACTTCAACATATGTGAGTCAATGCAATAAATGCAATCAAGAATGAAAGAATTAACATAATCAAAAGCCGATTTTTCACGACAAATTTCACGTAATCAACTTTTTTAAAAATACATTATTCATAATTATATATCTCTAACATAACCAAAAGAAAATGAACTTAAGAATAATTATAAATTAAAAAAGTCATAAAATATTAACTAAAAATAACTAAACACAATATAATATGGAATGAAATTTTGTTTAATATAATATAGAATGAAATCTAAGATAAGAATATTGTTATGAAGATAAGAATATTGTTATGAAGATAAGAATATGCTATTGTTATTAAGATAAGAATATGTTATTGTAATAATAAGTTGTGAAGACATAAATGATGATCATAAATATATACCAAATTATTTAAGAAATGATAAGGAATTTGAACATATAATTAAGAATTGAAAAAGTTATAAAGGAGAAAGTAAGTAAATAAATAATTAAAAATAATAAGTATTGAAAAATTGATAAAAGGAAAGTTAAAATAAAAAGTGAAAATCTAAAAGAAAGACTTTCATAGTGAAAACAAAAAAAACAAGAAGGGCTTCAAAACACATAATCTTTTTTTATTTGTGAAGATTAATATTCAAATGTACATGACATAGTATTATAAAAAAACGTGGTGAACCATAACATTGCTCAAACATAGCATTGCCTAACTGCTCAACAACAACCCATAACATTCTTAAATATATACATAGATTTAACCAACCTTATCTATTCAATTCAAAATATACATAGATTTAGCTAGCCTTATCTGCACCACTTCAGCGCAATTTAAACCCTTGTCTTTGCAATTACAATCTTCCCTTTTCAAGAGTCCCATATATATGTGTACCTGGAAAACTTGTTGAGAACTTAACAAAATACAAATTATAAAGACAAAAGAAAATAAACAACCATAACAAACTTATACATTAAAGGAGTGGATTCATGGTATGAAGATTGATTCCTTTTGGAATCGCGCCCTCCGAATTCCTTACTCACTAGAGGACCTTCTTGTTGTGATATAGCTTCTTTGGAGAGAGAATCAACCTTACCATTGAATTCCGGAAAGTGAAATTATATGTAATTATGCCAATAAGTGTTAGAATAACACCTATCAATGTTATTCTCTCCACTTTTGGGGATGGAGGCCGATCTCTAGAATCCCAAAAATCTAGGAAGATTCATTGTAATTGTATTCGTTAAGGATCCTACCAAATGTGGATTACTGATTAAAGATGGGGATTAATTGTTAAGGATCAATGGTTGTCAGAGTAATGGTTGCGGTGGTTGGGGAACACACAAAGAAAACATTGATATGGAGCATTGTGTGAAGATGTGAGGAATCCCTACATTCAAGATTGAAGGAGCCAGGGCTCTGGTTAATTTTCCCCTCGCCGATGCTTCCAATTTAGAGAACATAACGAATTGGAGAAAATAAGCGGCAGGTTGAAGGCAATGTTGGTAGTGTCTTAGATACAGAGTTATATGTCTCTTAGGCTGCAGACCATGCCAAATTCTTGAATCTATGATTTCTGGTGTTTTCGTGCACAAACGCAGATGGATCAACCAATTAAATTATTTTTCGAGACTAACTTATGATCTTCTATATGATCTATTATGTTGAAATTTCTAACAATCTCAGGTTTTGCATCGAAGAAAAAATGTCTATTCAAGACCATAAACCTACATATCAAACTCGTTCCGGGAGATTCAACAAGAACTGTGACCATGTACTATTATTCATTCCTTTCATAATAGTGACATTAATAGCTATCTAAAAACAAAAGGATTTAAATGATGGCTAAGCTATGTTATGAAATTATATTGCATCTCTCATCACAAGGGTCGAAGCACAATGGGATGGATTTTGACTTTCTAGGGTATAAATATGAAAAACCTTATGTTCTTTAGACTAATGTCAATGGGACTTTTCTTGGGTATATGGAATGGGGATAGCTGGGCAACTTTAGGATGTCTTGTAAAAATTAATTCTTCTCAAGCTCCCTTCGTCACCGCTTACTGTTGGGACTCGGAATCGATGTATTTGTGATTCCCATTAGTCATTCTTTCACCTACTTTACCCTTCCATCTTCATGCATTTCATTAACCATATTCCCGTAATTATCCATTTTCACCTACACGAGCTTCACTTGACATATGTATGCTAAAATGATCAAATTCCCATGTTATAGTGGTTATTTGGGTCAAATGTTGTGGTTTCATGACTTGTCTTTTTCAACAATGAGCTATTGGAATCTGCTGCTCTCGTAGTTCGACATTGTTACAAATCTGCATTTTAGCTACAATAATTGCATAGTCTAGTAGTTGAAATTGACACATCATTTCCAAATAGATGGAGGAAAATAATAGAAATCTAAAACATGGGTTTTGTGCAGAATAGGGTCATTTAGTTGACCACAAGGAAACTCCTTGAAAAACAATGGTTTGATGGGTGATTAGGTGGGATATCAAAAAATGGTCATTGCTTTACCAAACTACAGGATTCAATTACCGGAATTGCGGGATTGATCCCTAAAAATCCGGTAATTGGTTGGATGAATTCACCACTCCGAGTTGAAGGGAAGGACATGGATATTTTTAGTCATGATGTTGTTATGCTCTCATAATGTCCATTCAACTCACATAATCTCCTTTTCCTCAATTAAACTAAATCCATGATTGGGTTGGTTGTAGATCCACTCATTTGGGATCTAGTCTTATCTTGTTGTAACTCATTTTGTTTTTTAAAGGAGAAGAAATATGTATAAATATGAGAGCATATCATTGAGCTAAAAATTTTATATGTGAGGGGAGATGTTGAATGAGAGGTTCCTCATTGTAATCATTGTAATCCTTTTGATGTTGGAATAAAGAGCTTGTTGTTGCTGCAAAACTCCTTCCCATAATATTTCTTGGCAGTGTGTGCCAAGAGAGGCAGGGCCCCCTCTCTCTGGTATATGTTTCCCAAATATTTATCTTTTTGTTGTGTGATGTCATTTCAATAGTTTCTTATTTCATTTCCTGTTTAATTCCTTTATGCTCTTTTATTTCCAACAATATTCATTTTCCAACAGTGTGGTTTGAGGGATCCCTTGGTGTCCCCAAATATTGAGAAGCCATTAACCTGAGAGTCCAAGAGGTGTTTCGAAAGATCACAGTGCCTGAACCTATGATTTTTGAATGACCTGGATTTACGTTCTTGCAAAGTGTGCTTTTATCTCCATGCTGGTGTGATTTACTTTTTCCTCTATTTGATTTGGCTATCGAAGGTGGGGCTGTTTCCTGGATACTCTGGTAATGTTGGAAATCCTTGTACTTATCCTTGTTTGTGAATCTTAGAGTGTGATTGTTCAACATACACATAGTGAATTCATCCAACCTGCCTAATACTTCACCGAGTAGACTGCTGGTGTGCCTAGTTAAAGTGACCAATTAAGTCCCGATTCTACATATATTTTGCAAGACATCTCACCAGTTTACTAACCTTGGTTGATAATTTATGTGAGGTAAAACTAAACAATTATTTTTCCCAACACTTACCGCAATTTTCAAGCTTATCAAACATAAGCTTTAGTTTTGATGTTTATGAATACTATGATGCTATCACATTTAAACAAAGGAAAGTGAAGTAAATGATATGGAACTGACTTGAGTGGCATAATGTTAATAGAAGCATATAAAAATTCAATATTTTCCATTTTAAAAAATAATTGTTTCCCATTTTTATAAACAAACTCTTAGAATTTCATAATTCACTAATAACTACCATATCGGGCCTTATTTAATAATAAAAAACATAGTGGACCTAGTCCAGTTTACTTTGACTGGCCTCCACCATTACTTTAATGTGCCCTTCGACCCCCGGTTACACCCCTAGGGAGGGTCATAACACTCCACCGCCTTTACAAAAGTGTTGTGCTCAACTCTTGATGTGAAGAGGTATAACCATAAACCAAGTCCCTAGGACAAATGTTGACCTCCATGTTGAAGTAGGCTAAGGAATCAAGGTCCCATGTACAAGTGTTAGTCACCATGCTAAAAAAGTCCAACATTCTTTATATTAATGATGGATCCCATGTACGAGTGCAAAATTCCATGGTGAAGTAGCCAATGTCCCATGTGCAGGACTAATTGCAATATCAAAGTAGTCCATGGTACACATCCATAAACTTGGACCTCCAATATCCATGTGATTTAGCTGGCACCCCATTGATGACACCTATGCTCGACAAAACCTTGAGTGTTATGCTACACATGTCTATGACGGTCACATGGATCCAAATAAGTATAATGATCCAAAGAAAACATATCCCCTATATATCCATAAAATGATGGATCTAAGAGGAACTCTACTACTGTAGAAGAAGCATACTAGAAATTGGTAGGCACCACCCGTTGTTTCCTTTCCTCCACAAGTTTCTCTTCATATGATCGATAAGAGCCATCAAAAAGAATATGGAAGTAGTTGTCATCCAAAAAAGTACAATTATCCATATAGCAATCCTCATTAGAATATTCTAAATCATACTATGCACATCTGTCTTGGTTATACTCTCAAATGATGAAAGAATATGTGGTATTAATAACACAAGCCTCCATTTTAACCAAAACCTCCTTAAGTTTACTCATTAGTTGTTGCATAGATTTTGAATTTTCACTCATAGCTTGAAAATCTTTGGTCACTAACATACAGTTTTCCCATGGGATGTTCCACCATCTTTCCATTTTTCAATTCCTTGAGGGTATTAGGACAAAATTTTACAAGGGATATAGAGTACTCGATATTGGATGGAAATATGTGATATGAAATCCCTAAAAATTATATATCCAATGGCATTGATCTGTTTGCAATCTAATTAACTTGTCAAAATTTATGTCGAATGCAAGATATGCGGTTGTAATAGTAGATTTCAAATCATAATATCTCTTTCATCTGGAATCTGATATGAGTGATCTTTTTTTTGAAATCACACACTTTTCTGAGAGGAGCTCAGATATGAAATTAGATTCATAAAATTCTCCCAAAAAATACTTATAAATGGGTCTGAGTGTCATGGTTCTCTTTTTCTCTTTGAAAACTTGCAAAAAGGAAAACATGTTCTTTGTTTTTGGTCCTGGAAAGTGTTTTGATACCAGTTTTAGTGTATCTAATATTTCAAAAATATGTAATCACATACAAGATGTCTAAGAATATATAATGATCCATACTTCTATTAATATCCAAACCTTAAGGTGGACAACACCTTATAATCGATCCTTTTATGGAAGGATACACTCTTGTTCACTTGCCTCTTCGAGGGGGCAACCTCCTATGAGCTAAGATCCAAACACAATATACTCCACACATGATTCATAAGGAGGAATCCATCTTTATTTATGGATCACAATATAAATCTAACAATAAAAACCACTTAACTACCTAGTGGATCTTCTTTAATGAGGGCCCATTGCATTTATTTACTAATAACTACCATTTTGGTTCTTATTTAATAATTACAAACTTTATTGGACCTAGTCTACTTTACATTGAATGACCTCCATTATTACTCTAGTCACCACTCCATTACACCCCTAGGAAAGGTCATAACAAGATATGTCTTAAATGATAAAAAAGTTACACCTCGAGATTTGATCCCTCTTGGTGCTTGATATATCTAGATTCAAGATGGATATAGGCTAATCATAAATGATTACATTTTTTCTTTCTTAGAGACCGCATATTGATTTTATATCTTTGCATGTTTGAAGAGCGCGTACCCAGTACCCACAACTGAAACCCTTGACTAAGGATCATATTCGTTGATGAGTAGCTTGTTCTTCATTTTTCTTTCAAATTTCAACACATCCAACATGTTGATTAGAGATTGCTATATTTTTTGATATGTTATTGTAATGATTTTTTGGCTTCATCAAAGGGATTGATTCCAGTCTTTAATCAATATTATTTGACTCACGCATCCACTTTGCACTTCTAGTGAAACAATTATGTATAGATACTTGCAATGGAATCCCTAATTCTTTAGTTGTCATTGTTACCTCTCAAACTAGCAGCCCTTTGCAAATTGAGACAATGTATATTTAGTGCTAGTGAAGGTAAGATCGGGAGATATTTAAACCCAATGTCACCACATTTTTACGTCTCAACACTTCGGGTAAATCCAAAACCCAGGGGAAGACCCTAATTAGTGAAAGAAACCGACAACCACCAACAATACACAAATAACTTCCATGAAACCTTAATAGCTATGATTAATGCCTTATCAAAGTTAAACAATATCAAATCTAGACACAAGGATCATATATAAATGGATTTATTCACTTTATCAATAAAATCATGCCTTTTGAGGCAATTTCATGTTTCCCAAGGCAATGTCACACTTCCCAAGGCATGCACTCCAAAAAGTGCACCCTCAAGGGAAAAATGACAGTTGGACTAGGGCGAACTGAGAGGGTAGGCCATAAACACCAAATACCCTCAAATTCTCCAATTACGAGGGTTTCATGGATCTCAATGCACTTCCTCCAATGAGGATGCCCTTTAGGGTTTATGGCTAAAACCCTAGGGAGAAATTTTAGGGTGAACAAGAAATACTAAATCATTGCTAATTCACCAATTACAAGGTTTTCACATTTCCCAATGCACTCTCAAAATATGATGCCCTCTAAGGTTTGTGGATAAAACCCTAGTGTGAAATTAAAGGGTGGAGTAGAAATGCTAAATCACGACCATTTTTAGAGTTTTGAATTGATTTAGATTTTTAGGGTTTTTTCCATTGTAAAAATATTTCTATGCATAAAATAAATAAAAGACAAGTAAAATTTGATAAAAATAGGATAGGGTGTCAGAGTCTTGTCTCTAACCCTAGGGATATGAGAGATTGAGGCTAACGTCCCTCCTCTTAAGATGGCTTCTAATACTTGCAAAAACGACAAAGCTAGAAACCATCTAGGGTTAGGTAGCGAAACCCTAATTAGGGAAAAGAGGGAATTCCAAGGCCCAATAAAACTATGGAGAGCTCCTTGATAGGAAGGTCTCCTCATGAAAGTAGACAGGATACTAGCAAGCAAACCCTATCTTATTCTAAAGCACTTCAAGAATGACGTTAAACTAGGGCTAGGAGATAAACTTGCCAATATTAATTAAGGAATGAGCACAGAGATCCACCTTAGGTCACCTTTGAGCACGAGTTATCACAATTATTCTTATCATCCACTTAGCATGTGGCTATCAAACCTCATAAATTATTTCACTCACCATTAATGCAAGAGAAAAATACATCTCAAGAGAAGTGCTCCTAGCTTCAAATGCTTTCATAAACCAAGAGAAAGATAAAATATTTCATAATTTGAACCGTTGTCCATTATTTACAAATGAGGTGAGGATGTCTTATTTATATGAGACAACCCTCAACCTTTTACAAAATTGATCCTACAAGTTAATGACAAGAGATAAAATTTTATGTTAGTGCACCCACAAACTTGGGGACTAAACCACACGATGACATAAAATAACAATAAAAATTTGAAATTAGGCTCCACCAAGTGCAAGGTGAGACAAAAGGAGGGCTTCATGGCCCAAATAACCCCAACAAATGCTTTTCCCTCAGTGCCCTACTTTTTTAACAATGTAGGCTTCTTATTTAAGGAATGATGTCATGGATCTGGAGACCAGGAGGAGGGGTTTTCTATCAAAACAATAGGTCCTAGTGGGAAAAATAAGGTGTGCTAAACCGAGTATGAAAACCCTTACACACACAATCACCTCTACAAGCAAAATATGAGTGTGGTCATGTGTCCTAATGGACCCATCCCAAGAAGCACCAGATACCAACCTAGGGCCCAAATGGCCCAACAAGATGGGAGAATTCCGCCAATCAAGAGTTAGTCAGCAATGCTATTAAGCCAACACTTCCTGAAATGAAAACCAAGGGGACCTACCATGACATGTTCAGGGGTATTTATCCCCAAAATCAACACTCTACACAATATAGCCCCAAAAATTTGGCCTACAATAAAAGAAACCCCTCACTCTAGTATATTTGGAAGGAGTGCTTCAGGAACTCTAAGGCATAATTGATATCTCCAACTATGAGACATGTGATATTCTCGAGAGTGTATGAGAACCCCCTAGGATCTCCTGGGTACTTGTAGACCTACACACACATCTAACAACAAAGACATTAAACGCATTAGAGGTAGACACTTCTGTCCTGCCTTGTTGAAAATGAAATACAATATAAATCATAATTAAATAACCACAAGTGTAATGCATCAGTGACAGTCACAATGCCGAACTCAAATGAAACTAATATAACTACCTACTCTAAGCATGGTGAAAAATATAAATTAAGTGAAATCATACCACCAATGAAGCCACTTTAACATGTCATTCATGATATGGATTCTTCCATTGTATTTGGAAAGAATTCACGACAAAACCACATCAATGACGAACTGAATAGATGGTACTATCTCTGCTAGAATGATGTTGGACTAATGGAAACTATCTGGAACATACAAGTCTCCAAGCTCTGACCACGAGAAAGGACCACCTTCACAAGATTTTTCTATCCATGCCTGAACTAGATTGAAGTAGAAACTACCTTGATCATATACCTATTTTCTAGAATTTTTTCCCCTAAATGATCCTCAAAACTATCAAGGAAGCTTGCATGATGAGGTTGAAACAATTTTTCCATGTTTTTCATAAACTTGTGCATTTGCTTGTCGTCATAAATTTTTTGTCGATCCCTAAGGTTACTAGGAACTAAAGGTATGAAAAATACTTGCACTATTCTTGATTCTAGAATGGCCTTGCAATGATGAAGAACAAAAGTAGATCCTACTAGGGAATTTGCTCATTGATTATGAGCTCAGGGTACCACTTGTAAATATAAGGCACTAAAATTTTCAGTGGCTAATAACACTGCATACTTGTACCTTTTCAACCTTTTATTTTCACATGCAAAATTTCCTTTGACTTGAATCACAACTGGGTTAGAATTGCGAATAATATCTAAAAACTCAAACCCATAATATTTAGCTAACTCAAGGCCAAGCAAGAGAAATCCATATCCAACCACATTGTCAGTACCTTCAAATTCTAGATGAAAAGAAAAATATGACTAACAACACAAGGAGAAGTTAATACAATACCTGTACCCATACCTAACTGAGACTTGGCCCCATTGGACTTCGTCCTCCAAAGGTGATCAACACCATCGATGGTTAAGGTTGTATATGGCACAATGTCACTTCAAGGGCAAACAATTTCATTCCTTGGATCTTCTGGCTGTCCAAAACTTGCATCAATTTCTGAGAAGCATAGTTGAGAGGGTTGGTTGAGATCCACCCCGGGAGAGGGTAAACCTAGATGATCAAGATCTGCAATAGAATCCTCCATATGCAATCTTATATCATCCTTAATGGTGAATGAGCGTGGTGGAACAAGATCATGAAGGATATGAAATGAAGGTTTCCCAAGGTATTTGAAATTTAGACTTCCCTTACTAGAGGAGTCATGTATGGGTTTTTCAACCAATTTCTGACAATCCTTACCCAAATCATCATTTTCGTAAGAGAAATGCACATCATTACATCCGTAGAAACCATCCTCTTTAACTGAAATATCCTCAAACCTATCATCTTCAAAATATTGGTCTGTATGGGAGAAAGAGAAAGGAAGGTTCACCAAACCATTATCATCAAAAGGATAAGGAAAAGTATCCATCACACCTTCATCAACCGTATCTTCATTATCTTTCTAAGCTGGAAGCAATTCTTTGACAAGTACCTCTTCATACTGCTTGAAACCTGTATGGAAATTCTGCTTGTACCAATCTAGATTCTAGACTGATCCTTTCTTCTCTTCTGAGTGACATAAAAGGTTTGTAGATTTCTTCTAAATTTTCTGATATAACACTGACATGCCTCGAGGAGCCATAAATCAGAGGAGAAAGGAACTTCCAATAATCGTCATCTTCAAGAATCCCTCCATTTTCTTTCAAGAAGCCCAATATATCATAAGGATTTTTGAAATGAGGGTAAGGAGAACTTACCATTCCATTGTCTTTTGTTTTTCATCATGGATTTCTTCGACAAGGTTTGCTTCATGTCCTTCAAGAACTATTACTATCTGATCATCTTTGCTATGTTCTTCTTTAATATTTTCCTCAAGGACTTGGTCTTCTTCCTAGCTTTCTTTCTTAAATAATATTTTTTCTTCTTCGATGTAGGGAATCCATCTCTTGTTTTTTTTCTAGGCACCAATAACTGCAAAATACAACTATCAATTCCATGAGAGAGGATATTAAACCTTTTCCCAAGCCTTGGAACCAAGCAAGGGCCTCTTCTTGCAAATGCAACACAAATGACTTCACGTAGGTTTCTTCATCTTTTCGAACAACGAAATTGGGAGCATTTTCTAGAAACTCTTTGACATGGTTCATTATGATCACAGAATTCTATCTAGAATGGCTCTAGTAACTCATCTGAAGTGCTTTACAACTCAAGAGGAGATAAAAATTCCCTTTTAGGAAGGGAAATCATGGCCTCCATAGTTTCTTTATCAAGATTAGGATCCCACTCTTTCCCAAATGCATTGACCAGTTGCAAGAATGAGGATATCCCCTTACGAGGAAGCTCGTATTACCAACCTCCCACATCCTTGTTATTTTGAAAATCAAGAGAGATTATGAACCCCTTCATTTTGAGGTCCTCGTCCACAATATCCCTCACCACGAGAAATTATTTAAACATCATAATATGCTCCATAATGTTTTTTGATACACAACTCCGGTAACATGGCAGAAATATTCAAACCACTAGGTGTGTCCTTTGGGGCAAGTCATGAGTCAAGCTTGCTGTCACTTAACACTTGACTCCTCTGTCTAGGCCAACTCCTAGCAAAGCCAAGGTGGGTGGTCCCTAACAAAATAATCTGAGGCTGATTATGCTACAAAAAGGAAATTTATTCTAGGAGTTTGGAAATACATGTAGTAATGGAACCTACGATGTGGATACAACTCCACATCGTAGGTTCCATTACTACATGCATTCTTCCTACGAAAGAATGAATACAAGTTTGGAAATAACATGAACAAGAAACAAATAACCACAAATTTAAGGATAGCAGCATATGAGATAGTTTAATTCATGAAACATAATTGGTTTAAGCAAATATGATTGTGAAGTAGACCAGTGACAAAATAGTTGAGTAATTGTTGCTAAAAGGGAAATGCTTTGCTGATGCTTCTTGACAGTTTTGATTATTATGGATGAGTGGATTAGAATGGGTTAATTATGGTTTGGCCCACTTGAGAAGTTATCCCCTAGAATGAGTTACTAGGTGTCCAACGGGGTGAGACATAAAGTCTTCTTAGAGTACCCCCATGACTCTGTAGTATGTTCAGTACAACCACTCAATTTTGAGGATACATTTCTAATGGATTTCTCTATTAAGCTAGCCACTAGTATCCCCTTTTTTATTGTTCCACAGATTAGTCAAGCCTACAATGGATAAGATCATACATGGAATAAAGCCGAGATTTGTTACTCTCTTATTGCAAAATGAAAAGAATGAAAGAAAACTAACTATTTCTAACTAAGCAAATAAAACTAAGCTAATGTTAGTAAATCCAAATCAAAACAAAGCAAAAGAGGGGAAAAAGTTCACGCCACAAAAATGACACAAATCCCGTAGGGGGGATGGGGTGCTGGAGTTGGGCAGTCCACTTGCTCTATTATTTATTTTTACAATTTAAAAGGTGTCTGCCTTTGGTCCTTATAGACTCGGATCCAAAATCTTACAAGTTTTCAAGATGAAACAAGATCTAGGTATATTTCTCTAGGAGGTCCTGGATGGACTCAATAGTTCGGTTTTTTGGCAACACTTTCTCTTACTTGTTCGTTAAAAGTGAAAAATCAGCCACTTGAAAGCACTCAAATGGATAGATATGAAGTTTAAAACATAAAAATTTAAGATCCCACTTTAGCACTTGAAGATATAAAAGTTTAATAAGCACAAGTACTTAAAGAGAATGCTAGATCTACTTAAAATAAAACTTTAAACACCTAGATCTAGTCTTTAAAGGAATGCACACTTAAACGAATTAGTTTTGATTTTCTGAAAAAGTACTAACTAGCTTAAGCATGCATGGGTAACCAAAGAAAGATTTTAATTAAAGTGAAGGAAAGAGAGAAGAAAGAGAACTCAAAGCTTTGGAACTTTTGGGCCATGGAGTCTATTGGTGGAGAGAGGAGGGGCTATGCTCCTCAAAAGTACTTGAAAAATGGAATTCCTTACTCGATCAACCACTCCTTTAAGCTAGATAACTCCATCCACTTAGAAATCCTTGCACAAAAAGATGGTTTAGCAAGAGTGCTGTTAGTAGCAGAAACTTGGAAAACATGCAATTTATACCAAAAATATATGTAAACTAAGAGATCTACAACAAGTAAACATACATAAACCAAGATAAAGATCCAATCTTCAAATGCCCTCCTCTTGTGAAGTTGATTTGAAGTGCTCTTAGCTCCAAATGCTTTCATAAACCAAGAGAAAGATAAAATATTTCGTAATTTGGACCCTTGTCCATGATTTACAAATGAGGTGAGGATGTCTTATTTATATGAGACAACCCTCAACCTTTCACAAAATTGAGCCTATAAGTTAATGACAAAATATAAAATTTTAGGTTAGTGCACCCACAAACTTGGGGACTAAACCACACAATGACATAAAATAACAATAAAAATGTGAAATTAGGCTCCACCAAGTGCAAGGTGAGCCAAAAGGATGGCATCATGCCCCTGCTAACCCCAACATATGCTTGTCCCTCAATGCATTCATTTTTTAACAATGTAGGATTCTTCTTTAAGGAATGACGTCATGGGTCTAGAGACTAGGAGGAGGGGTTTTCTATCAAAACAATAGGTCCAAGTGGCAAAAATAAGGTGTGCTAAACTGAGTATGACAACCTTTACACGCGCATTCACCTCTACAAAGCAAAATATGAGTGTGGTCATGTGTCATAATTGACCCATCTGAAGAAGCACCAGACACCAACCCAGGGCCCAAATGGCCCAACAAGATGGGGGACTTCCACCCATCAAGAGGTAGTCAACAATGCCACTAAGCCAACACTTCCTCGCATGAAAACCAAGAGGATCTTCCATGACCTGATCATGGGTATTTAACCCCAAAATCAACACTCTACACAATATAGCCCCAAAAACTTAGACTTTACAATAAAAAAGAAATCCCTCGCTCTGGTATATCTGGACTGAAAGCTTTTGACACTCTAAGGCGTAACAGTTTTTTTTTCAAGAAGAAAAAGTATGTACTTTTGCTATTAAAAATAAAAAAGTACTCCATATATAGTTTCCAAAAGAACATATAACAAGATTCTATTCATCCTCCACTACCAATTACAACATAATTAAAACAAAACCAGGTAGCCAAAAGAAACAAAAGTTCATCCCAGATCGAAACAGATAAACAATAACAATCTCTATAACAGTATTTGCTCTTCCCACTTTGGTGCATGGGGTGACATCATTTATTGGAGCTTTAGACAAAGATTCCTATTGAAAGAAACGAGTAGTCAATCAATAGTGATTCAACTCCCAATTCTTCTACTAAATGAATTTATCATTCAACCACTTGTTGACCTGAGAGGCCTTTGCCTTTGGACACGAGGTTGACATATACCTATAACTAAAAAACACTCTATAATAAAACATTATATATTCATATTCCGAGAATTATATCCAACTACAATTCTCACACTAAAACATGATTTTATTTGAAAGATTTTTATGTAAACATTAAAAATTCATATTTACATCACAATGATAACTTACTTATGTTTTTTTTAATTTCCCAAATACTACCAATGACCATAACCAATGACCATAGAGATAACTTATAAAAATTATAGCCCCAAGGGTTAGCTCAATTAGTAAGACATGCATACACTCTCTCGATAGGGGGGAGGTCACGAATTCAAACCTTGAGTCCTAAGAGATTAGGCAAAAAAAAACTTATAAAAATTATAAAACTTGTTATTAGAAAGAATGTGATTGAAAATTATACCATTTCAATATGATCCCATAGATTCAATGTATAGGCATGTGCCTAAGCACTACGCTTCATAGTTAGGTTTACCGTCAAAAGAAACAACCCACTCGCCTCGAAAATGATGGATGGAAATGTCGTAGACTCTTACATATGAGATAAGGGTTCCAACAACTCGCGGAAATGCCATACATATGAGCTAAGGGTTCCAATCAATAAATTAATGTGTCCTCTTATCCACTCTATTAGGGTACCTTATCGTGTAACACGTGAGAGTAACACATATAGAAAACAATAAATAAAACAATTGTTTTATGCAAATGTATTTATCATTATCCATGTTGATGTCTTAACATAATTATATGAATAAGTTAAATATCAATACAAGATCAAACTAAAAATTAAAAAAATGTATATCGTTACAAATGACCAATTCTGAGAATGCATCATGCACAGTCTTATGACACATCATAGCGAGGATTTTATTTCATCATGTAGTCCACTTCATCTTTCAAGTTCTTTAAAGCACACGAGTCCATGTCAATCAATCTTCAAAATAAAATCTGAATCCAATGAAGGGATAAGGAGCTCTAAAAATAACCAAAAATATTGTAACGGTGTTAGGGTCGTGCAATTGAAAATAAGATACGGGATATATGAGATTACCAAAGTATTGTAGTGGTGTTGGGGTCACGCATTTGAAAATATTTTAAGCAACATAAAGCAACTTATACTTCTCCGTTTATATGAATTAAATGAAAAAATATTGGACTTAACGGTTTAAATAATATGAATTACACTTTCGCATGAAGGAGATTCTAATGTGTTAGAAGACAATGCACTCTTCAAAGGAGCTCATTATCGAGGTAGTGGGATTAAATGACTCATATTTGAAGAAAGAGCTCATTATCGAGGTCGTGGGATAGTGGTGATTAAAGATCTTGTATTTATTTTTATTTTTCTCATTATAAAGGAATGGTATTGGATGGTTTCTATAAAATAAGTATAAAGGAATGGTATTGGATGGTTGTCGTGGTATTGATTTTGGGGAAAGATAATTATTTGAAATAAGATAATGATTCTTTTTGGATTTCAAAATTTTAATTAAAAATATAAATAATTATTATAAAAAAAATCAATAAAATTATAGAAAATTTTAAAAATCTATAGTTTTTTAAAAGTGTAGAAATTTTGATTCATGATGAAGATGTTGAAGGACGGAGACAGAATGAACAGCTCCCAGAAAACCCTAGCATTAGTTGGTGCCAACGCAGGGCCTCATGGCCGCCTGGCCTCTCCAGGGAAGCCATCGCCCTCGCCTAGGAAGCTCCCCACGGTCACTGAACCATGTCGAAATCTGCTGCATCGTGGAGACGGCTTCGATAGGCTGAAGATTGAGTGGCCAGACCCGAGAAAAGATGCATCCTCAGCCCTTCCTCTTCTCAACAGGAGCATGAGAGCTAAGAGATGCATCAAAGAAGGAACCCCAACTCGCCCTCATACGAGTGCTCAACTCCTTGCGCAAGTGCTCAATACAAAACGACCGTTGCCTCTCATGCATTTGCATCCTCACCGACTAGAGATCTTGAAAAAGGAAGATCTAGGATTCGCAGTCCATCGTGCTGACCTGATCGCCTCAGCAGATCCAGCAATCTCGAGACGAGCCAATGCCTCCAGGACTCCTCAAGACCCCGCTTCATTTCCGATTTTTGTAAGATCTCTGATGGGGGTCTCTCTATGTTTGCAAGTGACTCCACAAAACTCTGTTTTGGAGCTGAAATCCTTGATTCATCAGATAGAGGGAACCCCTATAGGACTACAGAGGCTTATCTTTGCAGGGAGGCAACTCTTAGACCACCGAAAAATCCACAGCCTCGGGATCTTAAAGGATTCATGCATTTCCCTGGTGGCAAGTTTATGAGGAGGAAACAACAAACCCTCTGCTTCTTAGAGCAAGTCCTTCAAGGATGCAATGCGAGCGGGGCTCTCTCAAGCACAAAATCTGGTCCAGATCCCTCACCCTGTCTACATAGTGGACAAAACATAGGAAGTTCCCACATTGGAGATCTCTCAACCTGAAGTCAACTAGAACATTCTCCAATTAAAGGAGCAGACCCAAATCTGTAGATTCAATGGATTGTGGCCAAATACAAAGGATCTCCTTGATTGGCTAGATTCAAACTGGCCCAAGGATGCTTGTGTTTTATTTTGCTCTAAAGGGTTTTTTTCTAGTGATTTTTTCTTCTCAGGAAGACCTTCATGCTGTTATGAGCAAGGGGCCTTGGTTCTGGGGAATTGCAGGGCTCTTGATAACGCCATGGTTCCCTGATTTTGATCCTCTAACTATGGTAGTTACGAAGGTGCCCATTTGGGTACGTCTTCCAAACTTACCAATCCATTTCTGGAATCAATCGGTCTTCAAAGAGATAGGCAACGCTCTTGGCTGTTTCTTGTCCTCCGATGACACTTGCAGGGAGTAGGGTCTTTTCACCTATGCACGCATCAGCCCACCATTGACATCGGTTCAGAACTTCCGACAAGATCAACCTGAAAATAGGTAGCTCCATCTAGACTCAGGATTTGGACCATGAAAACACAGCCTTTAGGTGTCGGATTTGTCGTCACACGGGACACCTCCTTAATGCTTGCCTGCACAGAAATCCCCAACAACAAAGGACAAAGAAGGCTCACAAAGCCAAAAGCTGGAAACTCGGGCTCCTCGTTTGAAGAAGATAATCAAGATGACCAGATTGAGAAAGATACGCCCCTATCAAAGCAGGAACAACGATCCACTCCACCTCCACTTGAGGTGCACATGCAGGAACAAAGATCCACTCCACCTCCGCCTATTCAAGAAGATGAAAGCACGAAAAGTGGCCCTCCACAAGGGCAAAAAAGATATCATGATCCTACCTCTTCATACTTTGATAAGGAACTCGTTCAAGAATCCGTGGACGTGCTGCAACTGGCCTTAGTGTCCCCATCTTCAGGGGGATGGATACAAGTCAAGAAAAAACAAGGAAAAAAAGGAAAGACCTGAGAAAGCACATTTCAGGGCTTTGTTTTTCTTCTTCATTTTTTCCATGTCATAGCTTTTCTTTCTGCTTCTTACTGCTACTTTCTGTTGTGCCAATTTGGCTGAGAGTTCTTAGATCTTCTTTTGGCAGATAGCCTCTCCATTCCACCTTACTTGGCCTTCGGGCAGGTAGCGAAAAATTGTTTGTAACATTATTTTCTTTTTTGGCAATACAAGGTTCTTCACTAGCTTACAAAAAAAAAGTGTAAAAATTTTGACAAATTTTAATAATTCTTAAATTTCCAATTATAAAATATTTGGCGATTTAATTTTTTTTAAAGGATTTTATATAATTTTGGGGAAATTTTGGCGATATTTAGATTAAAACATTTATTCCATGGAATTTGGGCAAATCATTTTAGAAAAAAATTGGAAATTGGCCAATAATTTTTTGATTTTTTTTTTAAAATTAGCTCATGGGCTAAATTTCACCCCTAAAATTTTCCTTGAATAAAATTGGTCTCGAGCACTTGACATATGATAAAGGTTGTTAGAACAATATCACCATCATATTCATGCCATGGACCTTCATGTTGTTCTACCTAGTGTTATTTGGCTCATCAGTGCCTAGTTTAATGTCTTGGACCATAGTTTGTCCACATTTGACCACCTTAGACTAGTGATATATCCATGAAGCCTTGTTTGTCCACTTATTCACTCATTTCCATCATTTTAGGGGTCAATGCACCCCACTACTTTGCATTTATGTGGGACTTATTGCATTTCCCTGTTTTAAGGAGATGTAGTGTGCCCTCTTAATTATTTGGTCAGCTTGTGCATTACTGGCCACTACTTAACCAACTACTCACCCAAGCACCCTCATAATGGTATGTTTCACACTGTTTGACTAGCCTAACCTCCTCATGGTCCATCTATGTTCATTGAACCTCATTATGGCCCAATCTATGAGCTACACTTGGTCTCATGTCGTTGATGGGTGAATTGGTCCAATCTAAGTCTCATTATTGTGAGCTACTCAACTTGCCACTAAGCCTCTCGATTTTGTCTCTTGAGAGCATCTATATATTGTACTCATGTTAATGAATAATATTAGAGTGGAATTCTTCCCATTGGAGTGATTTTCCTCTAGTGTTCTATTCAATATTTCTTCTCTATTCTTGCTATCTCTTTGTGCAAATAATTCTAAGTGAGGTTGTGTTTGCTATCTAGATCTAGGTTGGATTGTCACATGTATCATAACCTAGTATTGTGATTGTTGTGCAATCTAAATTCTAATAAAGTAACTAAAATTTTCCATCTTTGCTTCGTTTTCTTCTTTGAAACTAAAATAGGGAGGTTCAAGTCTAACATTTGACATGAATGTACACATGTTCATCCACAAGCTCAAGGATTATCATTCCCTGAGCATGTATTCGTTAAACCTCGGGGGTGGGGGGGACATTGTGGACATAATTGTACTTCCCACCTAGATTATTGTTAGTCTCAATGGTTCTAAAAGGCTATCATGAAGGCTTTCCATGTTTGGGGTTTTGTCATGAGATTAAGATTTTTTGTTCCATTAATAAAAATATCCTCATATTTTCCTTGTAGAGCATTGCTGGTGAAGAAATGAAAATTAATGCCACACCACATATGACAACATCTTGATACCATATAAAGAATCTAGAGCGATATTTGTTCGCAAGTTTATCTAATCTCTTACATCTAAGATTTGAACCAAGCAATGCCATGCTACTACCATATTTGTTTGTAAACCTTTACCATTGGACAATGCCATCTTCTTCTCTTTGGAGAAATTAAGTAACCATTGGAAGGGGATTGGTAATTACATACAAAATTTCCAACATGTCAATACATATGAGTCGACGTTAGCATAATAAATATTGAAAAGAATGTAAAAATTAACATGTTTCTAACATTATCAAAATAATAATTAAAAAACTAAAAAATAATAAAATATTTAAAAAAGGAAAAGTGAAAAATCTAAAATAAAATATAGAATGAAATTTTAATATGGCATTCTAGTAATAACTTGTAAGAATATAAATAATGATTATAAACACCTACCAAATAATTTAGAAAAGAAGAAAGTAGCTTAAAAAATAATAAAAAAAATGAAGAATGATGAAAAAAAATGATAAAATAAAAATAAAAACAAAAAATGAAAATTAAAAAGAAAAGTAACGAGAGTGAAAACAAAAAAGGAAACAAGATGGACTTCTAAGCACTAGTCCTTGTTTAGCTTAGTCTTTGTTTATGTATATAACATAATAATATACAAGCAATAGTCCTTGTTTAGCTTAGTCTTTGTTTATGTATATAACATAATAATATACAAGCAATGTAGTGCTAAAATATAACATTCGTATTGATAAGTGTGGTTGTAATTGCTTAATAACAATCAATAAAATGCTCAAACATAACATTGCTATGCGATTAAATGTTTCAACTTAAATAATCAAAGGTGAAAGCTTAATACAATTTTTGTATAATTTTAGCATACTCCCAACATACTTGAAAGGTGAAATCATCACGCAAAGCAACTAGTGTTATTTGGCATGCCCCATAACACTACTCTCTTCAGATCTTATAAGAAACCATTGAATACTTTAAGTACAATAATATGAGACAAATAAACCCCTACGAAAGATACATAATTGCAAATAATTTTTCAATCATAAGAACCGAATGTTACAAAATATACTTTATAGGAAGTGTTGATGTGCTTTTCATATCCCTTGTAATTCTAGCCCATGAATTTTTCTACTTTGCTCCAAGATAAAGCTTTGCTGCCTTGCTGAACTCTTAGAAGTTTTCTTTATGAAAGCCTCAAGTGATGGAGGGAATTTTTTGTAAAAGCCATATTTTTTTTATTTTATAGGCAAAAGTCACTTTTTGGTTAAGTAAAGGAGCACAAAGTTTTTGTTTTGTTTTGAAACTCTTTGCATGTTAAGGCTAACCTCTCATGTTGCATAATCCTTTCCATTTCTCCCATTCATAATCCGTGTTGCCACTTCCTTGCAGAATATAGAACACTTGAGGGAGAGACCTACCTTTGCACTATTGCACATCATATCTTCACCACAGTGTGTTTGGCACCGCCATGTCACCCCCACATTCCTACACTTTACAACACTGCTTATACTTGTGCCTTCATATGCATTTCATTCGTGTTTCCCTTTGTATATACTTCACTCCACTATGTATTTAGTTGTGGTCCTTGTCATGACCTACACCTATGCATCACCCACATATGTGGACCACATAAACATGTACTTCCACTCATCTAAAATTACAACCATTCACACAATCAATATTAAAAAAATAACAATTTCATGGTCCCATTTGATGACATGTACCCCTTTGGTTATTAAATATGTATTGACGAAGCTAGATGTAGCAAACATTGATTTCACTTCTACCACCCTTCTGTGATATCTTTTGAAGTTGGCATTGTTATTGTAGTGTGTCTAGGAATTCAGAGATCTGCTTAAGAAGGTAGGTGGTATTGGTTTTGCTAAGGGAATATTTGAGAGATGTCACCCAAAAGGAAAAATTGACCATTCATTGGTGACACTACCAACTCCTTAGCATAGAATGATAAATCATTTCATCGATCGATTGCATATAAATCGTATTCAAAACAATAAGAGGAAGAGCATATGGAAAATGCAATGTGGACATCAAGGTTCGTGAATGTTGGATGTTTGGCAAAGCTTAGGGATTTGCAATAAGTTATCTAATGGCGCGTTGAGAAATTTGATTCAAAATATAGGGTGGTAAGGTTGGATAGAAAGGGGAAATTCCAAGTATCCCTTACTCCCACCATTTTCAAGAGAATGTTGAGGCTCCTTTATCCCATGTAGATATTTAAGATGTCTGAGGCTTATGATTTCCTCAATTCAAATGTTAGTGGTTTTTCTCTTCTAGATAAATGGTTTGTAGAAACCAAAAATGAAGTTGCAAAGGTATACTGGGTTGATATTGTAGAGTTGGTTGACCCCTACATAGAGATGTCATTGTTGTTCACCAGAATGGTTGGACATAAGTCCATGACTATCATGTATAGCTATGTGGTCTTTATCCTTTATTATGTTATAAATCAAATTTTACAATAATTGTTGGAATATTAGAAAAGCGAGAGATTGTATATGTCCTCTTATGTGATTTTTCCCTTGGTTTTCAACGTAACTTCTTAGAATTTGTCAATTAGGGTTGGCATAAACTTAAATATTAAGCTTGTGCATTTATGGTACTCATTGTTTTGTAATCATATGACATGTACCCATTTAGTTATGAAATATGTACTGATGAAGTTAGAGGTAACAAACATTGATTTCACTTCCACCACCCTTCTACTATATCTTTTGAAGTTGGCATTGTTTTTTTTTTCCTTGGAAAAAGTCATAATTTTATTTCAAAAAGATGAACAAAATTACATTCTGCACATGTAATAGAATCACTGAGATCCCTACATTGTCACATATATACTGTCCCATATTGCTGTCATGTCTAAAGTCCCATACAAAATCAATAAAATGAATATGGCTGTCCATACAGCCCTCATATATTCGACTACATATAACATATACAGTCTCAAAAAAGAAGAAAGTGACCATCTCTGGTCAACAGAAAATAATATCTGTATATACAGCCTATGCATATATAAACAAACACATAAACAGAAGTAAAGAAGGTATCCATCACAGATCAACAGTAGCTGATCTAATGCTCCATCCGGTCCTCTAAATCCTCATGGAAAGGCCTGTGGTAATAACTGTAGGTGCCTCCAGTGGAATGTTTAGTAATCCTCCAAGTGCCGAATGTCATATGTTGCTGCGTCGCTTCTTTGGAAAGCTGATTGGCCATCCCATTTCTCTCCCTGTAGACATGTGTAAATGTAAATGTAATATGATTAAATGTCTGCTTTAACCGTAATACCTCCTCCAGGATAGGTAAGAGTACCATCACATGACAATGTGTAAGCTCCTTTGCCCAATCAATAACGATCAAGGAGTCTCCAAATATATGTAGAGATAGACAGCCTTGTTCAAGTGCAAATAACATCAGCAGCCTAAGTGACATAAGTTCAGCGTAGTTATTTGAACCCCTCCCCAAACCAGCCACGATATGAAAATAATGGGACTCGGATTTGTAAAGTACGCCCCCCCCCACCACACACCAATTGATGGTCAAGTGAAGCACCATCGAAATATGCCCATGGCATGGATTTATCTATCAATTCCGCGATCACAGGCCGAGTTCTATTTGCTTTGATAGTTGCCTTGAAATGTAGTATAACAGCCACAGCTTGTGCCACTACAGTCTCCATCGGGACCATACAGTCCTGAAATATGATCTTATTTCGGGTAATCCAAATGCCCCAGGCGAAAATACATGGGGCAGCCCGGATGGAAGAGGTCTTTTGATATGACCACCATAGTTGGAACGCGTCATGGACACTCTCTCCCCACCACCTCACATCTAAATCCAAATATTTGCAAATTTCAGCCCAAACAGCCTGAGAAAACCGACAGTGAACAAAAAGATGAGAAATGGTCTCTTCCGCATTCCTACAAAGTGGACAGAACCCCGGGCCCTGGATGAATTGTTTCTGCAGAAGGTCCCAGGTAGGAGCCTTATTTTCCAATATAGCCCAAAAGAGTAATTTAGCTTTACCCGGGCACTTAAACTTCCACAGATATTTCCACCACCACACCAATTCCCTGTTATGTACTTCCACATTCAGCTGTATATATCCACTTTTTGGGGTGTATATTCCAGAGGGATGGTGATCCCAGATTAGTTCATCGATCCTATTTGTTAGTCGAATATTTGAGTATCTTAAGTTCCGGATATAATCCTCCCAAGCTCCAAGCATGTCATCAGGAATCTCAAGACGCTGTGTAGAGGTCCACCCCTGATGCCATAGAGTGGATGATCCCGGATGCTCAATATCAGCCAGAAAATGACAACCTCTAGCTGCCAAAAAAATCCTTAAGTCCACAGGAAGGACATGTCCACCCCTACATCCAACCCAAGGGTCCAGTCCAATACGAATAAATCACCCATTTCCGATTCTCCACACTAATCCAGATCCAACCAAATGAAAATGCTGCACCACCGCTTTCTAGACCACCGAGCAATTTGCCCTCGACTTATTGCCCTGCCTAATCCAATCGAGTAGAGTTAGTGGAGCAATGTATTTATGATATACCACTCTAGTCCAGAGACTCTGTGTATGGATAAGTCGCCACACCACCTTGGCCCCCAAGGCTTTAGCAAAAAGAAAAATATTCTTTAACCCCCATCCTCCCAGTGCTTTAGGGACCGCAATCTTTTCCCATCTGACCCACACCAAAGCTCGATTATCACCCTTACCCTTCCAAAGAAAGGCAAAACACAACCTACGGATCTGCTCCAAGACTCCTTTGGGAATCCAAGCGAGTGACATCCAATACACTGGAATAGCTTCCAAAACTGATTTAACCAGTACCAGCCTCCCTGCCCGCGAGAGCCATTTATGAATCCATCCATGAAGTCGCAGTTCAATTTTAGCTATGAACCAGTGCCAATCAGCCTTCAAATATGCATTGGGTTTCAAGTGAAAGCCAAGGTACTTTAACCCATCATCAATATCCAAAGTTCGGTAAGGGAGTTTGATAGCCAATCTGTGAATCTCCTGCTCGGTTAAATGCAAGCATGTGATTGATGATTTGTCAATATTCACAAACATACCTGCTGAGAAATGGATATGCCACGAAAGGAACCATCAGCTTTTGCTTTTAGAATAAAACGACTGAGGCCTTCAGCAACAAGGAGAAACAGCAGCGGAGAAAGTGGGCAACCTTGTCGTAGACCCCTTCCAGCGTGGAAGAATGGACTAGCAGAACCATTGATCAGTACAGCAAAGCTCACCGTGGTGATGCAGGCCATAATCCATCGTATAAATTCATAGCAGAAGCCCAGGTGTGTTAGAAGCATTCGGATATAGAGCCAACTAACCCTATCAAATGCTTTAGAGAGATCAATCATAATCACCGCACCCTTCTGCTTCTGCACCTTCAGAGTGTGTAATCCTTCCTGTGCAACTCCAATGGCCTCATGAATTTGACGGCCTTCCAAGAACCCAAATTGTTCACAAGAAATATGCGGAGACAGAATATTCTTGAGTCGCCTCGCCATAACCTTAGAGATGATCTTATAGATGCAATTACAGAGAGATATAGGTCTGAATTCATCAAAGCTTACATGCTTGTCCGTTTTTGGAATGAGAGCTATAAAGGTCGAGTTGAAGGGACCATGTACAAACCCAGCCTTTCTTGATTCTTCCACCACATTCAATAATTCCTCCCCTAAGAAGTCAAAGAAGCTTAAGAAGAATTCAATAGGCCAGCCATCGGGCCCCGGGCTTTTATCTTTCTGGAAAGTGTGCATAACCTGCGATAGCTCAATCGGCAACACCTCCTCCATCAACATTCTGTTCTCCTCCTCCCCAACAAAACGAGGGAAGAGCTGAGCCATCCTAATAACCTCAGCTATAGAGGCCCCAGGTTGAGCGGTGAATAAGTCTCCGAAGTGTCGAACACCCATCTCCGCCAATCCATCAAAACTGGAGACCAGGTCCCCTTCAGTAGAAGATAGTTCCCAAATAGAGTTAGTGAATTTTCTCCCCTTAGCATATGCTTGAAAAAATCTTGTGTTCTCATCCCCACACTGAAGCCAAATCGCCCTACTTTTCATTCTCCACATCTCTTCTCTCTCACACAGAATCACATTCTTGCATCTTTCCCACTCCATCAACTCTCCTTTTTGCAGTTCATCCAGATAACCCATACCTTGACAATGTAGAAGTCTGTCAATATGCAGCTCAGCAGCCCTCAGATTCTGATCATCTTTCACCCTTTTTTCAGTAGCCCAGAGAATAGTGGCCTCTTTAATACGCTTGAGATTGAGTTGAAAGTGTGTGCCCGCATGCTCCAGAGAATTCAGAGGTCGATGTACCCACTGAGCCTGCACCAATTTAAGAAAATCCTCCTCCTTCAGCTAGCTAGGATTGAATTTGAAAGGACTAGGGGGTTTATCTCTGCTACCTCTTAACTCCAGGAGGATGGGGCAGTGTTCAGATACCCCCCCTGACCCTACCCATTGCTTGACAACATCAACCCCCATTGCCAACACATCAGCCACCAGAAACCTATCCAGTCTTTTAGCCACCCTTTGTTCCCTAGCTCTCTTATTCCTCCAAGTAGGGGTTAACCTGGTTGGTAGTATGTCAAGAAGGTCCTTCCTGGCGAAGGATTGAATAAAATAATTATCTAATGGATCCGGAGTAGCCCGAGGCCCCCAAAATTCAGAAGACCCCAGAGAAAGGTTGAAATCCCCACCCAATATCACATCCCTTCCTTCAAAGAGATCCATACTTAACAAGGTGTCCCAGAATCCAACCCTATTTAAATAGGGCCCATAGATATTGAGAACCGTGATCATCCTACCAATCGCTGCATCCCAAACTTCCAACCCTATACCAGAAGAAATGCCCCAAGAACTATCATATCTACAACTCTTCACCTTCCACCCCGAGGCCAGCCCTCCAGAGCGCCCACGAGCATCCACTCCTACAAACTTCCAACCAGGTAGCAAATATTCCAAAGCCCGAACAACCTCCTCACTGCCACCCAAAGTTTCTTGCAACAGTAAAATATCCGGTTGATTTAAGTCCACCAACCTCGGAAGTGACGATTTTTTAATGGGACTCGCCAACCCACGACAGTTGAAGGACAATATTTTCATATGAAACCCCCTTCCAGGGCTTTCGCTGCTCTAAGTGCCCATTCGCTCTGCTCCGCTCCTAAACCGCTCCTCCACATCATTTTACTCCTTTCAAGAACGGCAAACAAGAACTCCTAATTTTGTTCGGCTCTGCTCCTCTCCTATACCGCTCCTCCTCTTTATTTTACTCATCTTTCAAGAACGGCAAACAAGAACTCACCTAATTATGTTCGGCTCTGCTCCTTTCCTATACCGCTCCACTGCTCCTCTCCTATACCGCTCCTCCTCTTTATTTTACTCTTCTTTCAAGAACGGCAAACAAGAACTCTCCCAATAATGTGTGGCTCTGCTCCTCTCCTATACCGCTCCTCATCTTGATATTACTCTTCTGTCAAGAACGACAAACAAGAACTCTCCTAATTATGTTCTGCTCTGCTCCTCTCCTATACCGCTCCTCTTCTTTATTTTACTCTTCTTCAAGAACGACAAACAAGAACTCTCCTAATTATGTTCGGCTCTCATATTACAATGTAATATATAAATACCAACGCATGAATTCCCATAGTTAACGCAGGCCCAGATCTGCAACTCCTCGGACATTGTTAACGTATGAATTCCCAAACCGGTGAACCAAAATTTGGCCCGTCTCTGCAACTCCTTTGTAACCCGTGCCTAGGGTTTTCCATAGTAGGCTCGTCTCTGCAACTACGACCCCAAATCCGTTGTTATTCCCCTATCCACTGTTATTCTCTCCTGGGCTCCCTTCCGTTCGGCTTTCGGCAGAGCAGTTCGGCTCCTTCCGTCTCCTTCCGTTCGGCTCTCGGCAGGGAGAATCCTATGAAGTTGGCATTGTTATCATAGTGTGTAAATGAATTCAAAGATCCATTTAAGGAGGAAGGTGGTACTAGTTTTGTTGAGGACATAGTTGGGAGATGTTGCCAAGGAGAAAAAGTGAACCATTAATTTGTGAGACTACAAACTCCTTAAATGTCAGGGTCAAACCTTAACCCCCCCTACTTTATCAATGTACAAGGCCATACAACCCATTAGATATTTAGTGGGTAGTGACTTAATGTAAAAGAGCCCTCCTTATTGAATAAATTCCCCTAGGTGGTTGACCCTCATTAATAGTAGGACCACAAGTAGTTAGGGATTTCATTATTAAAGCACTATATATAAAGTAATAAGCTATGTAATTTAGTTTTGTCAAGAATTGATATTGTATCTTGAGATTTTCTCTAGGAGGTTGCCCCCTTGAAGAGGCAAGTGAACATAGCTGTCTATTTTGAATATCATTAATACAAGAGATATTTTTCAAGGCTTATCTCTTTCCTCTTGTGTTTTTTAATTTTTCTCTAAAGTTCTCGGGTTAAGTACATTACAAGTGGTATAAGATCTCTTTCTTGGGCCAAGAAAGGAGAAGATTCTTTTTGTCTTTTTGTAGGAAATTTGGGGAAAAAATAGAGGACAATAGACTTCAGATCAATTTCCATTTTTTATTATGTAGAACCTAAAGAAACCAATGGTATACTTGATTTCCTCTCACAACCCCCCCCGCCCCCCAAAAGAAAAAAATCAACTCAAATGGAGTTAGAGAAGTAAATATATAGTTGATTTAAAAATAAACTATTTTATGGTTGTTTCCAATAATGGCCATGAATATTGCAGAGTGAATATATTTTACCAAAAAACCCATATTTATGTCAAAACAATGCTAGTAGATGTGGAGTGGCCACATGATTTCTGGTAAGTGGTCCTAAAAGCAATTCTGAAAAATATTACAGTAGTTGTGCTTATTTTTATTTTTGGCCTCAAACCCTACCTTGAAAAGCAAGTTATTCTTTGATGATTGTAGAGTTATTTTTGGGGCCAGAGAGATCCTATTTTTTGAAATATTGTTTTAGAGACTTGTTCTTGCATATATAAATAACACATAGATCTATCGTTCTATAGGTAAAGATATGAATTGGGAAGCATACACACATATAATACAAGTGGTACTAAGTCACATTGTCGGACACCCTAGTAATATCTGTTGGCACCCCTTCGAGTAGTACCACATCAATTTTTTTTTGTATATGGAATCTCACTTCCACATACCCTTGGGTATATAGGAAGCCCCCTAGGTATACATGGAACCAACTTGAGATAAACTGATTGGCCATATTGTTTCTATAGTACATCGAGAACAACACTCAGGGAGATTACTCTCTAGTACTTAGGTAGTTGATTAGTACAACTAAGAGAATGATTGATCCTCCTTAGTTAGTTCCCTGAGATATTGGTCTGAGTACTACTATTAGGCATTCCACTTATATCAAAGAGTTATAGCACCTTACACTCCCTTGTCCTTAAGACTTGGTAGATCTCTATAAAACACCTCACACCAGCACCCCAAACAATATGATCATTGACTCTACTATCGATAGGTTGGAACACCTAGAAGCTCGATACACAAATATTAATGGATAGATCTAGAACATTCAACATACATTGGATTAGAGGTTGGATTGGAAAAATCAACATACACTAACCAACTTGGATACTAGGTTTAATGAGAAGTTGAAACATATGATAGTTCATGGCATACAAAAAAAGACCCATGGTATGCGCAAAATAGTGAGGCATGCCGGGAAGACACTTCTAACTCAAGACTATCTAGCCACCAACAACTTCCTTTGGGTCCGTTGACAACCATAAACCACACTCCATGGATAATAACACATGGTATAGTTTTCCTAAAGTGGATATGAACAAGTTTGATGGTTCTAACCTGTCAAGATGGGTCATCTAGATGGAACATTACTTTTCCCTCCATGACATTATTGATGACATAATGAAACTTATGGTGGAGGTCTTATATCTGGATTTGGAATGATGGAAATGGTGGGAGTGGCATAAAAAATCCTATGGGGACTACATTTCCTGGAGTCTTTTTGTTAAATATCTCCATGCCTGTTATGAGCGAGATACTCAATATTTGGGGTATCTTACCAAATAACACCAAACAAGATCAGTCGTAGAATTTATCTTAGATTTTGATAAATTAGCAATATGTATAGATAACTTAACATATTATTTCTATAAATATTGTTTCATTAGTGCTCTCAAGGATACAATTAGCGTGCAAGTTAGAATGCAACATCTTGCTACCTGGTTGGAGGCATCTCAATGAGCTCTAGAATTGAATATGGTGATCATTGCACAAACCAACAAACCCTCTTTCATTCCTCGCTTGTTCCCTACATAGGTAAAATCCTCAAGCAAAATCCCTTCTCCTCCCTTAAAAGTACAAAGGTTGTCTCCAACATAAACGACATACTAACAAAGACATGTACTTTGCTATAATTGTGATGAAAAGCGTGCTTTTGGTCATAAATGTAAATAACATAAATTATTTCAAATTATGTGACCATTCCTACCCATTCCGAAGACATCATTATGGAAGATACCCCAAAGTTCGAGGTTCTTGACCAAATTCCTCCCATGTAAGAAGAAGGGGAACATGAATTCCATCAAGAAGAACCACTTATCTCTATTCATCCTTTATTTGGTATTCCATGCCTACGAACCTTGAAACTGTGGGGTTACATTAAGAACTGCAAATGGTAGTCTTCACTGACACTGGGAATACCCACAATTTCATTCACTGGTGCATGGTTGAAGAAATACATTGTTATGTCAACTTGATGCCTAATTTTCAAATTATGATAACCAATGATGTGAGAATCTAATTGGGTGACTATCATCTCAAAACTCATATGTTTTCCATAGATATGTGTGGTTGGGATATAGTTTTAGGGGTCGAGTGGCTACGTTCATTGTGGCCAACCACCATGGAATTCAAGGGATTCTACTTGAGTTTTACTTAGGAATCTTATACTCACACCCTCAAAGGGATCAAGGCAGGCTCCCCTACATTCATATTTTTTCATTAAATGGAAAAATGATTGTAGAAAGGTCACTTGAGAGTTATTGATCAATTCCATGCCATACAGTCCATGGTCAACACCACACTAAAAATCCATCCTAACTTGCAAATGGTTTTAGACAAACACCAACAAGTATTTGAGACACTAAAGGGTTACCCCCATTCAGAGGCAAGGATGATCATGATATACCCTTGATTTTGGGTATTCAACCACCAAATATACACCTGTATAGGAACCCATTTGCACAAAAGAATGAAACTTAAGAGATCATTCGGACTCTTCTGTAGGTGGGAGTCATTCATCCCAACATTGGTCCATATTCATCCTAAATGGTCATGATTTTAAAGAAAGAAGGTAATTGGCACATGTATCCTAATTTTTGTGCCCTCAATAAGTTGAACATCAAAGATAAATTACCCATCCCAGTCATTGGTGATCTTTTGGACGAGCTCCATGGTGCCAAGATTTTCCCCAAACTCGACCTTTGTTATGAATACCACCAAATCAATATGAAAGGCGTCGATATCCTAAAGACAACATTTCACACACATGAAGGCCATTATGAGATTTTGGGAATGCGTATTGAAATTTGTAATTCCCCCATGGACTTTCTAAGCCTCATGAATAAAATTTTATGGCCATATCTTCATTTTTTTTGTTGCTTTTGTCTGGTGACATCTTTATTTATAATAAAACTTGGGATTCCCATGTACAACATGTTGATAAAGTCTTGCAGCTCCCTCGGGACCATCAATTTTTCATTAAATGCTCTGAATGTGCTTTTGGGGTCTTAGAGGTTTAAGACTTGGGTCATATCATTGGACAAGATGGGGTGAGAGTGTGTTGATGGAAAAATACCTCCTACAGATAGGTTAGATATCCCTTAGGTTTTCCATTAACCCAAGATATTCATGATGGATAGAAATATAGGATTCCCCACTAGCTCTAACCCTTAATCCTATGCATACAATAGAGAGGAGTGTGATAGAGCGTACCTTTCCCTATGAAGATTGTCCTTTGTGTAGTCTTGGATGATGTAGCTCCTAGATATCTTTGCTCCATCTCCTAAACAACCACTACCTGCACACAATAAGACAAGAAACATATTTCTCAAACCTATTCAAGAAATATGAATAACAAAAGGATATACATGTAATCTAATTAACTCAAGGAATAAATAGATATACTATCAATGTGTATGGACTGACAATTACACAATAGATAAGGGGGGAAACCATATAGATATATATTAATAAAATGGAAAGCAATACATACATACGTCCATACCTTAAGTTATGATGCAAGATCTTCTTAGATCCTTGCTCCAAACTACTCCTTAGCCCTTCACATTAAGCAAGGATAACTCAATGATGATGACTCAATGTAATTCTATTACTCTTGGCTCCCTTTCTCCCTTGAAAGGAATTCTATATATAGATTGCTGAGGGAGATGAGAATATGGATCTAGATCTCTAGAACTCAGTTAACTCAAAATTGATGTGAGTTCCCAAGTTCATGAAACGAGATATCCACCTAAATAAACAAGTTGATCTCCTTTGAACTCACCAATATAAGCCATAAAACAATGTGGTCGCATCCTGCAAGCCGCTCTCTGCAAGTGAAAAAGGTGTGACCAGGATAGGTGTTCTCATGCTGTAGGTGGAACATGGTGTGACCATGGTCATAAAAGGCTGGAATTAGGTGCAATTGATAGGTGATTAAGGTGAAATGTAAGTGACTCAGTCAAGGACAACTATAGAATCCTCATCAAGGCTCAATGGTGGAAAATAATAGCATAATAGAGTGGACCACAAAAATATTGTATCAATGTATGAATGGACATGCATGAAAACCTTGAAGAGCTTATGGAGGTTTTTAGGCATGATTGGATACTATAGAAAGTTTGAAAATAAATAAGGTAAAATTTTAATCCCTTTGACAACCATGCTCAAGAAAAATGCCTTTGCATGGACCGACATGATATAACAAGGATTATTAGTTTTAAATAAATCCATGTGCACCACCCTAGTCTTAGTTGTGCTTGATTTACTAAGACTTTTGTATTGGAATGTGATGCTTCAAGAGAGGGTTTGGGTGCAGTTTTAATGCAAGATGGAAGACCCTTAACATTAACTAGTAATAAATTATGTGACAGGAATTTGGGAAAGTTTACCCATAAGAAAGAAATGATGGCCATCCTACATGTAGTTGTCACATGGAAACCATATCTCGTAGGGTGGATGTTCCACATCAATACAAATCACCTCATCCTAATCCATTTTTAGGAACAAAGGTTGTCATCCCCAGAGAAACATAAATGGGTCACCAAGATGCTTGGATATGATTACAACATCATCTACGAAAAGGGACAAGACAATGCTGTGGCAGTTGCATTGTCAAGGTAATATGAGGAAGAGGGATCCCTCTTTACCTTATCCTCTTCGATATCTGAATGGTTAGAATAACCATGAAAAGACTGGATAACCCATTATTTTGTGTCTCATATCATCAAGTGAATTTAGGAGGATATCAATCCTCCCCAAGATTACACTTGGAAACAAGATAATTTGTGGTATAAAGGTCACCCTTGTATGATACCCACCTTCACTTTAAAATGAAGGATGCTAATATAATTACATTCATCTCCTCTCGCGGATCATTCAGGATTTTAGAAATATTATCTATGCGCTAGGTGGTCCTTATTTTGAGAAGGCATGAAAAAGGACATTATTGCTTTTGTAGTGGAATGTTACACTTTCTAAAGTCAGAACAAGGCTCAAACAATGAAAGATCATGGGGCATTGCAACCATTTCCAATACCAACTACTATTTGGATAAACATTTCAAAGGATTTTATTGTTGGTCTTCCCAAAGCAAGTAAAAAATGAGTAATCATGGTTTTCGTTGATTGAATTTCCAAATATGCTCACTTTTGTTCTCTCAAACACTGCTTTACCCCTATAATGGTTGCCCAAATTTTTCTCGATCATATTTTAAAACTCCATGGCATTCCTATACTCATTGTTTCAAATAGTGATTCCAAATTCACCAACAAATTTTGGCAATAACTATTTAAACTACATGACACCCTATTGCAAATGATCACATCTTATCACCCCCAAATAAATGGTTAGACATAAGTAGTCAATGAGTGTATTAAAAACTATTTGCAATGTTTTACATCCAAAAAGCAGTACTAGTGTGCATAGTGGTTACGTTTGGTAGAATGGTGGTATAATACTAGTTATCACGAGGCTACCAAAATGACACCATATGAAGTAATCTATGGCCAACAACCTTCCTTAGTGGTTTCTTATCTACTAGGTACCTCCAAAGTACACACAATAGATAGTCTTCTTTATAATTGTGATGTCATTCTTTGCACATAAGGAAAATTTGGTAATGGCACAAAATCACATGAAGTAGCAGGAGGAACAACATTGCTAAGAGTGTTCATTTGTAGAAGGGGACTAGATATTTCTTTGCCTCTAACCTTATAAGCAAACCTCTCTCGAAGTAATAGGCGCACTAGAGTTTTACAACCCATATCATATTGTTTAACGCATTGGTTAGGTGGCCTACAAATTTGGGCTTCTGGTGCACTCCAAGATTCACCCATTATTTCACGTGTCATGTTTGAAGAAGGTTGCAGGAAATAATTGTAGAGTTCAAAATACATTACTAGAACTAGTTGAAGAAGGCTCCATTTGCATCCAACTAGGAGCAGTTTTGAACACTAGGGAGTGCCATCTATGTCAACGCACTATCCATGAATTTTTTATTCAGTCAAAGGATACCTACCAAAATATGTTACTTGGGATATGTTAGCAATTTTGCAATAGTTTCCCCATCTCCATCCTTGAGAACAATGATGCTTTTGAACAAGGAGCGCATGTTAGAGTCCTATCCTATCCCCCATACTTTATGAATGTATGAGGCCATAATGCCATTAGATAGTTATTGGGCAATGAATTAATGTAAAAGGGCCTTCTTTATTGAATAAATGCCCCTAGGTGGTTGACCCTCATTAATAGTGGGACCACAAGTAATTAGGGCTTTGAATATTAAATCATTATATTTAGAGTAGTAAGTTAAGGAATTCTTTGTCAAGAATTTTTATTGTAACAATTTGGACCTTTTCTCTTGGAGGTTGTCCCCTTAAAGAGGCAAGTGAACACAACTCTCTATTTTGAATATCATTAATATATGAGATTTTTTTAGGTTTTATCTCCTTTCTCTTGTGTTTTTCTATTTTTTTCTCTGAATTTTTGGGGTTAAGTACATTACATTAGCACATAATGAAAGATCATTGTATTCATAACAACAAGAGGAAGAATGCAGGAAAAATGTAATGTGGACATTGAGGTTGGTGAACGTTGGAAGTGTGGCAAATGTCAGTGATTTATAGGAAGGTATTGAATGGTGTGTTGAGAAATTTGATTAAAAAAAGGGTGGTAAGGATAAATAGAAAGGGAAAATTCTATTTATCCCTTACTCACCATTTTCAAGAGAATGTTGAAGCACTTGAAGCCCACAAATATGTTTAGATGTTTGAGGCTTATGATTTCCTTAGGTCATGTGTCAGTGGCTGATTGTTGGGCCCAGGTTGAGTTAAAGTTTTGGGAAGCACCTTTTTGAAGCAGGCAGGGAAGGCTGAGCTGAGCGCAGCTCAGAAACACAATTTTGGCTAAGTATTGAGGATGCTACGAAGTTGCGCGTAGCATCCAACTTTTGATGAGACCGCGGAGTTGCGCGCAGCGTCAAAGTTTTGGCCGTGATACGAAGACCAGTACTGCGCAGAAGCAGTGCTGCGGAGTTAGGAGGCCACATGGAGCCAGCAAAGCGGTGTGTTGGACAAGTATCAAGTGTAGTTACCGACTCAACCGGTAGTAGCCATTTTTGGAAAGATACTGCAGGATTGCCAAACGGCGGATGTAGGAAAAACAGGAAGGAGACCACGCGTGGGTTGTTAAGGAAAGCGACGTTTGGCATGCGCAGAAGGTAAAACCATTAGAGAGAAACTGTTCGACAAAAGCAGCCTGTAGGCACGTGTGCAACAGGAAGGCCGATAGCGACAGAATGAGGACATGGAGATCCGCCATGATCAAGTAGACGCTACCAGGAGCCAGCAAGTTGGTTTGGAAAACCAGCGCAGTTTTGGAAACCCTTAGGGTTTTGGGTTTTTAGGTCCTCGGCATTGTACAGACATGACCTTCGGGCATGCTCTATTTAAGAAGACATTTTGTATGGGATGGGGGTTCGCTTTGTGGGTTGTTCTCTCTCTGTATTATTGTTATGCTTTTGTTGTTGCTGAGAACTTAAGGAGACATCCTTTTTGTATTGTAAAATCTCTCTGAGCTAAGAAGATTGTAAAGGCTTTGTAGCTGTGTGCGCAGAGACCTAGCCAAGAGAAGGAGAGTCTGCAGCTGAGTGCACAGACTAAGAACGGTTTCCCCATCCCTTTTGAAAGAAATATATTACCAACCATTCTTGTGGATGTAGCTTTCCATCCGGGGAAGTGAACCACGTTAAATCCTGTGTTATGCGATGATTTGTATGAATGAATGACTATCTGTATTTTCTGTAGAATGAATGCTTGAATGTTTCCTTGCATGCTGTAAAATGAGAACTTTGATATGCATTTACAAATAGAAGAAGTTTGGGAATGATATGCTAGGTTCCGTGGAAGCAGATGAATGGTGAACACTTCAATTCTATGTTAAGGCCGTGAATCAGTCATTTAAAGTATAATTACTTCCTTAAACACAGTGAAGGAACACAATACCGTTAATCATGTTTATCATTTTAGTCCATGTTGTAATAATCCAAGTTCTTGACGAATGCTAGGAAGGTAGCTAGTAAGTGCTTGAATGGATGGATGAGTGATATTCATTTCAGTGCCTTAACGCTTTTGAGATGTTCCAAGTAGAGAATAATTGTGGGTGATTCGCAGTTCCAGTAGAAGATCCACAACAATAAGAAACCCTTGGTGCAGCACGCGGTGTTGCCTCCACCACGCAGTACTGCTCGCAGCATAGATCTTGCTGCGCACCGCATCACTTTGCCCTGCAGCGCAGTCCTTCTGTCCTGCGTTGCGCAACTTGTCCAGATAAACAACTCATCATTTACTGTGGAAACCTGATTCCGCAGTACCCCATAAAGATACACCTCGGGTGAGACCTCAATTTGCTCGCAGGTTGTTTCCGAAAGGGCCGGTGCGAAGGGGTTTTGTTGGTCAAAGGGAGAACTGCAAAGAACTTGGGTCTATTTGAAAAAACCTCTGGGTCAGTTTAAGCCAACAAATGGTTCTGTTTCCGCGCTAGAATCCATGATGAGTTGAAATGGTTTCGTTGAGTTGCAATTATGATGTGTGAAGAAGAATATCAGTTCCTGGAAGGATCTGACTATTGGCATCCTGAAAAGACAGAAATCCAAGCTTGGTGGGATAAGACCATAAGTGATTTTAATAAACAAGAAAATAGACATCTGCATCTAAGCGACACACAGTGGTCGGATAGATATCTGTTAGACGACATTCACGAGATATTTTGGGCATCATTTCCAAACGAGCTGCATGCGTGGATCTCGTGGCTCGCAGAGAAGAAAAACTGTTTCCAAGGAGGAGTTCCTACGGAGTGGACTCCCGAGCTCACAGCGCAGCTTAAAGCGTTAGACAACCCTTTGTCATGCGTAGTTGATTATTGGGTCGATCATATGCTAGAAGGCTTTGTAACAGAATTTGCTGTAGACACACTCAAATCCTGCAGCAAAGCATAAGCAAATTTTTTCGGAGGATTCCACGGTAAGTTTCTGAACAACCTCAGTCTATACATTAAGATGCTGTTAGCTGAGAAAGGTGTTCTAAGAATGCAGTAATATGCTTGAAGTTTGTCATGATAAACAGTACATATATTGATTCTGACGAAGAGACACATACTCTTAGAAGTGGTAAGAGATATAAAATTAATAAAGATCCGGAAGGCCCTAAACTTCATATAGATACTGAGATCCCTTGCGATCTTGATAGTGAAGTTACACAACCATTTACCCCTGAGAATCCGCCGGCTGCACAAACCGCGCCACCCTTATCGCAGAACCCACCCGCCACGCAGCCCACCCAGCAGGAGAATCAGCCTAGTCCATCTCTCCCGATAGTCCCATTTGTATTTATTGCGCAGATCCCATTACAGCAGCCGCGCACTAATCCCGACGCTCCACCACTTAGTAGCACAATGGAGAACACTGATATGAAACTACCAATATTCAGAGGAACTGGCCTAGAAGACCCTGATCAACATTGGTTCCTTTGTGAAGCCATATGGAGTGTAAGACAAATCTAGGACGATGCTGTGAAGCAAGCACAACTCATCACCACTTTCAGGGATAGAGCGCTGCATTGGTTTATGAAATATGCTACCGTACAGTCGAGAACCCTTGCAGAAATTAAAGTCATGCTGGTGGTAGAGTTCAAGAAACGTAAGTCTAAGTCTCAGTGTATAACTGAGCTGAAGGAAATAAAGCAGAGACCAACTGAAACGGTCTGGGAATTTGATCATAAATTTAAGACCTTACTAGACCAAGTAAGTTTTGTTATACCACCAGAACAACATAAGGAATGGTTCATTGCTGCGTTGTTACCTCATATCAGATTACCATTGATGCAGCAGAAGGTTCTATCCCAGGAAGAGGCCTTGGAAATTGCATTGAAGCTGGAAGCTTCACCGATTGGTGATACTAGTTCTGGGATGTCTCAGATCCAGAACCAGCTGACCACCCTGACACTTGAACTGTAAAGTATGAAAAATGGTAAAGAACAAAGATATGAACCTAGACAGGAGGTCTGGTGTACAAGTTGTAAAGGAGAAGGTCATGACCGCGAGCATTGCCCTCTATTCCGCGACTATATTAACAGTGGTGCACCTAACCCATTAAATCAGAATCAGGCCCCATGGTGTGAAATTTGTAGAGCCACAGGACATAGACCTGAAGACTGTTACCTAATCCATAAATATGTGAAAACTCCTAAGAATTTATATTGCAATTTTTGTAAATCAGTTGGACATGATGAATCCAATTTCCGCACATATGAATTAATGAATGAAAGAAAAAGGGATATGGACTCAATGCGAGGCGCTGGCTTGTACCGCGTACAAGAAGATACCCAGCCAAAACAAGAAAATGCACAATATGACCAAGGAGGATACAAAGGTGGTGGTGGTGGATACCGCGGCAGAGGAAGAAATGCTGGTCCGGCACAAGGAAGAGGCTGCGGCCAAGTCATTTGTTATAACTGTGGCCAACCCGAGCACGTGTCTAGAGATTGTGTTAACCCATGCACTACGTGCAATTATTGTAAATCATTTGAGCACGTCATTTAAGATTGCCCAGTATTAGAGGTGGAAATGCAGAAGAGAAGACGAACAGAGGCTCCGAATCCAAACGTCCAATGGATTGGAATAGAGAATAGACCAGTGGATCCAAGCATTAACGTGGTCATGCGTAGTGGCGCTGAAACAGGCCGCGATAGAGGAGCCGAAGCTTCAACATCAGGGGAAGCACATACGAAGAAGGATCCCCTTGAAATAGTATGGATAAGGAAAGCTCCAGGTAAAGCACCCCCTCTTAACCTATAGAAGAACAAGGAGATCTTCATTGACGCGCGGGATACCTTTAGAGAACAAGCAGATAAGTCATCAAGGATCCTGCTGCATAGTGAAACACCGCATTTTGAAGACATGCCGGCTCCATATGACAAAACAAGTACTGCGACAGATGTCCATACTTCTGTTGTGCAGTTCTTGCGAAGCTGCATGAAGTTACTAAAAAGTGAAAAAGCCATAGTAGAGCTCCAGAAGCTTATCAGCCAGTATGAACCTCAGATTGCAACAGAGACTCCAGATAGCGCTTTACATCATATAAGGAAGCACAAAAGAATAGGACGAGAGATGAGGCTTATTGCGCATATATGAGATTTTGAAATGGATGAAGTCATCCTTGATCTAGGATCAGAAGTGAATGTCTTAACTAAGCAGACATGGCAGCAGATGGGTTGAACAAAGTTGCTCTGGTCACCTATCCAGTTACGAATGGCTAATCAAGAGAAGGTCATACCTTTTGGCCACTTAGCTAATGTAGTAGTTGACATTGACGGAGTACAGAGTCATGCAGACTTTGAGGTTATTGAAATTGTGGATGATAGTCAACCTTTTCCAGCAATATTGGGAATTGAATGGGCTATGGATAACCTGGCTATCATAAACTTGAAGACAAAGAAGATGATCTTTGAAGGGAAGCATCTTAGGGTCATCGCACCATTGGATCCTAAAGATGGGGATAGATACAGTGAGTCAATTCAGGAGGAATCCTAAGCTCAAGATTTAGATCGACTGTACCAGCTGACTGCGAACAAGGAAGACTACATTAATCCTACTGCGGACGGTACGCTCAGCTGGCAATGTGACACTTCTTGTATCTCTGACTTGGATACAGGACTGGAGAATTGGCAAAGCCGCATGCATGAAGTATCAGCAAGAAGATGTGCGCAGGTTACAAAATCACTGCGTTGGATCGGAAAAGAGGTGAGTCCTATTCCCACATATGATGGTTCTGCTAATGTTTACAGTTTCATAAGGGAATATACTGCAGCTATACCAGATGAGAATAGACTGCCAGCTTTAGATATAGCATTGCACGATACACCTACCAGATGGTGGAATGCACATAAGAAAACCTTGACCACTTGGGATCAATGCAGAACTAAGATGCAGATCCAATTAGCCGAAAAGGTTACTTTACCCTTTGAAAAGTATAATGGACAGACAGACCCTAGTCAGCACATTGAAATCTGTTCAAAGGCATGGGTGGAAAGACCACTTACAGAATGGGTACATTTATTTGTACATACATTGGATGCGGGTATCCCAGAGAAATGGTACCTCGACCTGGAGTTGCGCAGTGAACTCATTGATTGGGAGCTGCTCGCTGTGAACTTCCGGAAGGACTTCAGTTTTGAAGATGAGAATCCATTAATCCATGAAGCATTACAACTAATCAAGAAGCGCATATTCCAGGACAACTGTCATCATCAAAACATAACATTGCAGGAGTTTTTTGGGACAGAGTGCGTTCCCGCACACCTACAGTCAGAATGGAAGGAACATGAAGAGCACTTGATCGAGTGTTACAACTTAGTTGAAGATACCAATGATACAAATGAAGATGATGAGGACGACCCGCGCAACATAGATATACCATAATCAGAAGGCACGCGTGAGGTAGAAGGAACTCCGTTGGAAATCCCAGATATGATTGGACTAGTAAAAACACAAAAAGTGAACATTGGCACAGACAAAGAGTCGAGGTTCGCATCAATAGGAGATTATTGGGACGACCAGACTATTGCAGAGATCGCAGATACCTTACATGAGTATCAGGAACTATTTCCAACAAAATTTACAGAAATGAAAGGAATTTTGGGAGACTTAGGGGTCATGAAAATACCTTTAAAACCAGGTGCTAAGCTTGTCAAGCAGAGGCCATACAGATTGAATCCGCGCTATAAGGAAAAAGTCCGCGCAGAGCTAGATAAGATGATAGAAGTGGGAATCATTGAACCAGTTGAAGAATCTGAATGGATTAGCCCCATGGTTGTTCAAGACAAGAAAGCAAAAGGCAAGATCAGGATTTGTGTGGATCTCAGAAAGCTAAACGATGCTTCCATGCACGACCCATTTCCTACTCCATTCACAGATGAAGTGCTTGATAATGTTGGAGGAAATGAGGCATATTCTTTCACTAATGGTTTCTCTGATTATCATCAGATCAGGATTGATCTTGCGGACAGGCACAAGACGACATTTGCTACAGAATGGGGGTCATTCCAGTACACCATCATGCTTTTTGGGCTGAAGAACGCACCTGCCATATTCTCTAGAGTCGCCGTCGCAGCATTTAAATATTTTATGCACAAGTTTTTAGAAGCGTATTTTGATGATTGGACTGTATTTGGTCTATTGAAAAATCATTGTGCGAATCTCCGCATGATGCTCGAGAAGTGTCGACAGCATCAAATATCCTTGAATTTGAAAAAGTGTATTTTCTATGTGCCTTATGGAATTTTACTTGGCCACATTGTCTGTAAGCAAGGACTGATGGTAGATCCTGCGAAGATTGCAGTTATTGCAAACTTACCAACACCAAATTCAGTCAAGATGTTGCAATCTACATTAGGCCATACTGGATATTACAGGAAATTTATAAAGGGTTATGCACAGATAACCACAGCAATGTAAAAGCTGCTGAAAAAAGACGCACCGTTCATTTGGAACGCAGAATGCGAATAGGGTTTTGACGCATTAAAAGAAAAGATGGTCACTGTGCCTATTCTAGTCTTTCCAGACTCGACAAAGCCATTCCATGTCCATGTTGACGCATCATGTATTACTCTGGGGATCTTGTTAGCTCATCCAGGAGAGGGAGGTATTGACCACCCTATTGCATTTTCTAGCAAAAAGCTTTCAACAACAGAAAAGAACTATACTACTACTGAGAGGGAAGGCCTTGCGATGGTATACGCCCTACAGAAATTTAGACACTAATTGCTGGGATTGCACTTCCTTATGTTTACTGACCATTCTGCATTGAAATATTTGGTCAACAAGCCAATGTTAGGGGGACGCATATGCCGATGGCTACTGCTATTCCAAGAATATGACTTTGAAATTATTGTCAAGCCAGGTAGACTGAACTTGGGACCTGATCATCTATCAAGGATCGAGTCAGGAGAGGAGCCGACAAATATTGAAGACAGTTTGCCTGATGCGTAGTTATTTAATATACAGAATCGTCGATGATTATTACAAGGATATCATTGACTTCCTAACCATAGGGCTGGCACCCTAGGAATTCTCGGTCCAATAGAAAAAACAATTAGTGGTGCGCGCCGTGGACTTCACTATAATTGCAGGTCAGTTATACAAACTTGGGCCAGATGAAGTCCTGCATAGGTGCGTACTCGATCATGAGAAGCCATTTATTCTAGCTGACGCACACTTAGGAATCACGGGAGGTCACTATGCAGGAAGGGCTACTGCACAGAAGATATTGTGCATAGGGCTATGGTGGCCTACGATCCATAAAGATGCCAAAGAACATTGCAAGAACTGTGATGTCTGTCAGAGGACAAGAAAACCATCATGCCGCGATGAGATGCCATTGAATCCACAGTTAACATTGCAGCCATTTGAAAAATGGGCAATAGACTTTGTGGGTCCTATAAACCCACCAGGAAAAAGAACGGGTGAAAGGTATATTATTACTGCTACAGATTACCTCACCAGATGGGTAGAAGCAAAACCAGTTAAGGACTGCAGCGCAGTTTATTTTTGAAGAAATACTCACCAGATTTGGTTGTCCGAAAATTTTGATGAGTGACCAAGGTACTCACTTTTTGAACAAGATGATTGAGGCACTTATAGAGGAATTCCACATTCATCATCAGCGCAGTACTCCATATCATCCACAAGCGAATGGTACTGTAGAGGCTTTCAATAAAATATTGGAGAATGCACTCACTAAGGTGTGCAATGTAAATAGAGACGATTGGGACCTGCGCGTCTCATCTGTGCTATGGGCATATAGGACAACATGCAAGAAATTGATAGGACAGACACCCTTTTGGTTGGTTTATGGGAAGGAGGCTATAATGCCTATGGAATATATTGTCCCTAGTCTGAGAATCGCTGCATTTACAGGGATGGCGGACTGCGAAGCTCTAGAAGAAAGATTACTACATTTACTGGGCTTGGAGGAAGATCGCTTCATCGCAGGCTTCCACCAGCAAGCACAGAAGGACCGCGAGAAAGCATGGCATGATCGCCATATAAAGAACAAGTGTTTTCAGATAGGTGATCTAGTCCTCCTGTATGATAGCAAATTCATGAAATTCCCGAGTAAATTTAAGATGCATTGGCTTGGCCCATATACTGTGATACATGTTACTAACACTGGTGTAGTCCAGTTAGCCAACTTAGTTGGTGATACTTTGCCAACTTTGATAAATGGAAGCAGGCTAAAGCTATACCATGATAGCACTGCTTCGCAGAACCCTGAATAATGAACCAAGGAAGGAAGTTCTAAGTGTCAAGTACAGTTGAAAGTGGACACTATAAATGTAAAGAAGTCTGTACATGTATGATAAAAGGAAAAAGGTATGATAAGAAGAATGATCTATGCACCGCGCAGCACTGTTGAAGCTACGCGGAAGGAAAAAAAAATAAAATAAGAGAAAGAAAAAGAAGAAGAAAAATATATATATAAAGTGGAAGCTGCGCAGTTGGAAATTTTTGACACTGCTAAGTAGTCGCGCAGTTGGAAATTTTCAGCACTGCAAGTATCCGCGCAGGGTTGTAGATGGATTGCCGCGCAGTTCGGCGCAACACCTAGAGAAAAATAGCCGTTGCATGGATTTTTAGAAAAATAGCCGTTAGATGACCGTTGTAGCAACCGCTTAAGCATTTAAAGAAAAGATAGCCGTTTTGAGCACGCTGACAACAGAAAGGACCGAAGGATCTGCTCAAATTCACCAATGGACACCACATTAAATTCTTATCTAGCCATTGAAGGGCGCGGGAGAGGGTCTGCTGTGCCTATAAATAACACCGTTGGGAGACTCATGGGCGTTACCAAGCACTTAGAATTTTCTTGCGATTAACCTCTCTGAGCTAGTAGCCATCTGCATTCTGTCTGCCTTAGCTGCTACCTCAATTTTGAATGTCCGAACCTCCCTTTAGAGAAGAAGAACTGACCCTTGAAGAAGCCCTGAGGATCTTTCAGCAAGGAGGGATTCAACAAGTAATGAAAACCCCAGTTAAGAAGGTCGTCGTAGAACAAGGAGAAGGATCCCATAGATCACCAAGAATTAATCCCACGATGCAGGAAAAACCAAAAGATAAGGGAAAAGTGGTAACTGCACCTCGATCCAATATCATAAAGTTGGGATCCTCGGCACAGAAAGCACCAGCCTTTCAGACAGAACCTTTAAAGATGACACCTGAATATATCTCCCCGCGGGCATTGAATGCCCCTATGTTTAAATTTCTCAAGAATGCAAGATACGACATCCCGCTATCGCCCATGTCAAAGCACGTACACGTTGGTAAGAATTTGCTGGGAAAGATAGCAGATTGTAAATGGGAGGATTATGACCTCTTGGGAATGAAGAAAGACGAGCAAGATGTTTCCAAATACCTGGATTTTCAACCAGACTAGTATATGTGCTGGAAAAAGGATGCCAAGGGAACTCTGAACTTGGTAGGTGACAGTTGGTTAGCACCTGTCGTTCAGTCAGGGCTACTGAACTTTTTAAGATTACCACATTTTGACCGTTCCCCAGAACTGAATATCGTGGTTCGCACACTCATGGCGCAAATCCAACAAGGTTATCTGTGGCTGGACAGAAACGTGGATATTAATATTGATTTGATCCACCGCATTACCGGGTTAAGCAAGCGCGGTAAGGATTCGAAGCATTTCTTCCAGGGGAAGATCAAAGAAAAAGAGGCTGTGGAGAAGATGAAGAAGACCCACTTCGTGGTAAAGGGAAAAAGAGGATTCCCGACAGAAGACATAGAGGACCGAGCAACAAGATTTGTAACGCAGTTGCTCGTAGGCAAAATGCTCAAAACACATAGGCCTTCAGAGGTGCCTGCGGGCACAATACTCCTTGGTGCCGCAGCAGTCGAAGGCCACAGCTTCAATTGGTGTCAATTTTTGCTGAATGAGTTCCTTGAAGAACTCAACGACACGCAGGTGAATGGCGGCCAGTTCCATTGCACCTGGCTTATCGTCCTTATTGCTTTTTGCGGATGGAAGGAGCTGCGAGATTATGCGGGTGTCGTTATGGATCCCAAGGATCCTAGAGGGTTTAAATTTGTCAACCTCCGGGAAAACACAAATCCAGAGTGCTAGCATGCAACTGCAGAAGTCTTTTACCAGTACTATATGCAGCTGCACGACGCAATCATGAACACACCCCACATTACAAAGCAGGTCACGATGAAGTATATCCGCATCATCGACTTTGAGGCAGATATGAAATGTATATTCATATCGCCGAAAGCACAAACGAGGAAACCAGAGTGGTTCCCAGGAAAGTACAACATGTACGAGCAGGATATTGAGGACCTCATGAAAGATTGGCCAGCAGAATTCTGCATAGAGGTCATGGACGTGGAGATAGATTTAGAAGAAGATGAGTCGATCCCTCTCTCATGCCCAATCATTGAAGAAACAGGGAAGAGAAAAGAAGCTGAGACTTCGCAGAAGCCAAAGTCGAGGAAAAAGGTGAAGGCTACAAAGATTCAATCGGAGGCAGTCCTCAATGATGATGACTATGAGATGATAGCCGAAACAATCTCAGAGCAGATGAAGGAGTTGATGGCGGCTAAAGAAAAGAAGGACAAGGTCATCCACGATGACATGCACCAGACGAGGCTCGCAATGCAAGGCCTAATGAAGAAAATGGACGAAGTCTAGAAAAGCCTTATTGTGCCGTAGGAAGCAGGGGCTGAAAGGAGGTCGATAGGAACCTCGTAGCAAGGAAGCCAGCAGCTAGCAATAATGCTGCCGTCGAAGACTAGGATTGTCCATGTGGAACCATTAGCTGTTGCGTTGCCAATAGCAGAGTAAGTGGCCTTGGACACAACAGGAGTCGAGAGGGTAGAGCTCGGCTTAGCCAAAATCCCGTTACCAGGATTGCACTTCATCCACACGCAGATCGTGGAGGAGATGCATTAACGAACAGTTGAAGCGATGAAGTTGCAAGCAGAGCTCACCATAGAAAACAGACAAATTCAACACAAGGAAAAAGTATAGCTACGCAACGAACAAGGCCGCCGACAAAATTTGGAGACCACCAAATCCAATGTGGCGAAGGATATTAAAGACATAGACATCCAGGATGATCCTGCAGAAATAGTTCTGAGGATCGGAGATAAGGTGAGATCCTTGCAGTCGTAGATGCAGGACAAAGAAATTTATTATGAGGCTGATATTGCTACATTGAAGGAGAAGCTAAATAAGCAGGCGCCATTAAACGAACAGCAGGTTAGAGAGCAAGCAGTCAGCGCCGCCTCGAAAAGCATCACAAGTGAGATGGCTAAGTGCCAATCTCTCCTAGATAAGGTTTCACAGGAAATCGCGACCCTTGAAGAGGATCAAGGGTTGCTGCAGGTCAAGACCGCGGTACAAGAAAAATAGACCGCGCTGGACAAGTTGAACGCAGAGGTGAAAGCTCTGCCACCTGGAGAAAGGCTATCGAGATACAAGGAGATATCCAGCTTAAAGAAAGAAGTACAGGACTTACGACAAAAAGAGACTGAGATGGATAATCAGTCGCAGCAGCTCCTAGAGAATGCCATGGCGGCATCGCATCAGATTGAAGATAAGTTAATAGAACTGCGCGATAACTAGGAGCAGGTACAAGATCAAATTGGACAAGAAATAACTCCAACACTGCTTGAGACAATTAAACAGGTTGAGGAAGATACAAGAGAAGCAGTGGTGCAGTTGTGTGGTACATATGACGAGTTCGCGGCCAAGTTCGTCCCACCGGTCGCAGCGTAGAGTGAGACAGCTGAAACAATCAGTGGCTCGGGGACGAGCCACATGTAAGTGTTAGGGGCATGTTGGGCCCAGGTTGAGTTAAAGTTTTGGGAAGCACCTTTTTGAAGCAGGCAGAGAAGGCTGAGCTGAGCGCAGCTCAGAAACACAATTTTGGCTAAGTATTGAGGATGCTGCGAAGTTGCGCGCAGCATCCAACTTTTGACGAGACTGCGTGGTTGCGCGTAGCATCGAAGTTTTGGCCATGATGCAAAGACCAATACTATGTAGAAGCAGTGCTGTGGAGTTAGGAGGCCATGTGGAGCAGCAAAGCAGTGTGCTGGACAAGTATCAAATGTAGTTATCGACTCGACCAGTAACAGCCATTTTTGGAAAGATACTGCAGGATTGCTGAGTGGCAGACGTAGGCAAAACAAGAAGGCGGCCATGCGTGGGTTGTTAAGGAAAGCTACATTTGGAACGTGGAGAAGGTAAAACCGTTAGAGAGAAATGGTTTGGTAGAAGCAGCCTGTAGGTATGCGTGCGACAGGAAGGCCGATAGCGACAGAATGAGGACGTGGAGATCCGCCATGATCAAGCAGACGCTACCAGAAGCCAGCAAGCTGGTTTGGAAAATCGGCGCAGTTTTGGGAACCCTTAGGGTTTTGGTTTTTTAGGTCTTCGACATTGTACAGACATGACCTTGTTAGGAACTCGTGTCAACCCCTCTCTTTACTTTGTTAGTATACTGTTGTTGGACGCATATGCTTTGTAAGTCATCCCGTAGTAATTGTTGATCCATAGTTTATATTAGCCCATGGTATTGACCCATAGTATTGGATGCATATGCTTTGTAAGTCGTCCCGTAGTATTATATGTTCCATGGTTTTGACTCATAGTATTGAGCATAGAATTAGTATATAAGTGTGTGTTGAGGTCATTGAAGGAACCGTGAAGTTAATTGTATTGAGTTTGCTCAGAGGAGGTTACACCCTTGAAGTGGCACGTGATCAATATAAAAGTGATTCTGAGTTCTATTATTTCTGATATCTTGTGTATTTGCATTAATTAATTATTGCAGGTTCATCACATCTGGTATCAGAGCACTTTCTTGGGCTCGTTGGGTGGAATTTCTGCCAAATTTTGTTTTTTCGCATCTATTGCAAGTTCGGATCTGGGAATAATCCCTATCCGTTTAACTGTGGGAAGTACTTGGGCATAATCCCTAAAACTCATTGTGAGGAGTACCACAGGAACCCCAAAGTAGTTGGCCCATTGAGAGGACCTGCCAGTGAAAAGGGCAACGACCCCTACCCGATTGACTAGTTCCCACCCGCGAGGTATACCAAGAGCTGTCATTTGTAGCAAAGCGGTTAACAGTTTTACCTGAACCGTGGAGTGAGGGGTACTGCCCCAATATGCAAGCCGTCAGACAACATTGTTGGCCAAGTGAATCCCCTGAACCGATAGGAAGCTGCACATACCTGGGGTCCATATCTATTTTCAGCTGAACTGTTGCCGATCACTTCCGCTCCAGATCCAGCAGTTTCAGATCTATTCTGAAAGTCATTCCAAATCCAGTGCCGTTTCAAATCTAGCCATTTTTCGATCCCTTCCACGCTGTTGTAGATCCATCTGTTGCGGATCCCTTTCGCGTCGTCGTCGCCGATCCATTTCTACAAAAAAAAAAAAAATTATAAAATTCTCTTTTTCGGCCATATCTCCCTTGTTTCAACTCCGTTTTCCCTGAAATTTCACTGACATCCGTGCAATCCCATTCTGCATATTTCATTCTTGAATACCCTATCCCAAATTCCACTTCCCAAGACCAGAAATCCCACATTTGTCTATTTTTAGGGTTTGTCATAACTCCTTCAATTTTCACCCAAACGCCTTCAAATTTTGCCACCGTGTTCATTTCCTAATTCTGCTTCTTTGTTCCTCTCTACCAAATTTTCTCATTCTTCACCCCGCTTCTGAAATCCCCATTTTTTGCCTCCCTGTCAATCAGAAAGTGTCCAAATCCTAGTCAAACCCCAATTACCAATCCGATTTTTTCCCAAATCCAAATTTTCCTTGACTAAATAAGCTTTTGTTTGTGTTTTTCTATCCATTTCCAAAAAAAAAAAAAAAAAAAAACTCCTGGTTGTGGTTGTCACCCACGCAGGAGCAAAAACCATGGAGGAAGCACTTGCAGCCATCCAAACCAAAATCCAAGATTTGGATGAAAAATTTCTCAGCCTCCATCTTCAGCATTCAGCCATGAACAATAGCCGACAACCAGAATCTTTTGTAGCCACCGGGTTCTCTTCTTCCAGCAATTTTCGTGGGCTGAAGCTTGATTTTCCTCACTTCAATGGTACTGATCCAACTGGATGGATATACCGAGCAGAACAATATTTCAATCTGCATAATACTTTTGATGTCTAGAAAGTTCCACTTGCATCCTTTCATTTGGAACAGGAAGCCCTTCAATGGTACCGTTGGTACATCAAAGCTCATCCCGAGCCAAACTGGACAGATTTTTGCCAACTCCTTTTGCCACGATTTGGTCCTAGTGCTTTTGACGACTTCACAGGAGCACTCACTAAATTTACCAAACTGGTATAGTGAGAGAGTATCAGACGGAATTTGAGAAACTAGCCAATCACACATAATGATTGTTTGATGAATTCTACAGGAGTTGTTTTATCAGTGGTCTCAAGGATGAAATCCGCTCAAAGGTCAAAATGTTCTGTCCCAACACAATGATGGAAGTCCTAGGGTTGGCTAAGCTAGCCGAGGACAAGATCGCAGCTCAACAATGCTCCAAACCCACCTTTGTTCCCTTCAAAAATATGGGTTCCCAACGACCTCCCATCACGCCTTCTCCTCGACCAACTCCTATCAAGCATTTGTCTGAAACAGAGATGCAGGCATGCCAAGAAAAAAAGATTTGTTATAATTGTGATGAGAAATTCACTCGGGGACATAGATGTGTTCAACAAAAGTTCTATCTCTTGGATGTGGATTCTCCGTCTGCCTCTGAACTTGGTGAAGAAGCTATAGATACAGTAGATGATCAGGTTGACATTCAGCAACCGCCTGTTGAAACCCCATCTCAGGACGACCCACCCAAATCTCTCTCCATGCTGTAACCGGAGTCACCACCCCACAAACAATGCAGGTCAGGGGATACTTCAAGAAGCTCCCTCGTATCATACTCATTGATTCTGGTAGCACTCATAACTTCATTGACCCTCGGACTGCCAAATAGGCTGATTGTTTTGTCCATCCGTGCTCCCACTTTGAAGTCATAGTTGCCAATGGGGGCACCTTACCTTGCAAGGGGAAGTGTCAAAATGTGCATATCTCTATGGAATATTATAACCTGCACTCTGACATGTTTGCCTTGTCCTTAGGCGGATGTGATGTGGTTTTGGGCATTCAATGGTTACGCACACTTGGACCCATCTTATGGGATTTTGTTGAACTTTGGATGCAGTTTTCAGTCAATGGGGCACAACACAAATTTATGGGCTTACAACCAGGGTTTCTTTGCATCATCAGTTCACATCGCTTGGAAAAAATCGTTAATAAGAATTCACATGGTGTCATCGCTTAGCTCCTTTCCATTCAGATGCACCCACCAACAGTCTTCACTACTTCCTTGGATAGATATGTAGGTGTCTTTGTTGAACCAATGAGCTTGCTGCCTTCAAGAGACCTTTCTAGTAAGAATTTAGCCGCATCTACCTCTCAGCAGGAAATGATGGCTATTTTGCATGCAGTACAGAAGTGGAAGCCATACCTATTAGGGAATTATTTCTGCATCAAGACTGATCTCCAGGGTCTGGAAAATTTCCTGGAACAATGGGTCTCCTACCCAACACACCTGAAATGGGTTATCCAACTCATGGTTTATCCCTATGCGATCACTTACAATAAGGGTAAGGACAATATGGTGGCAGATGCTCCTTCTCGCACAATTGATGACCCAGTTTCTCTTACAGCTATTTCTCTGCTTGTTCCAAATTGGTTGCAATATGTTCAACAGGGCTATCTCTTCTATGAACTCCATGCTTCTTCATCAGCAGGGCACTCTGGGTTCTTCAAAATGTATGACCGGGAACAATGTAACTTCTTTTGGCAGGGACTGCAAATAACAATTCAATAGATGGTGGCTGACTGTGATACTTTCCAGGTTAACAAGGGTGAAACAACACTCCTTTCGGGACTGCTCAAACCCTTGCCCATCCCTACACAGATTTGGCCAACTATTTCTATGGATTTCTTTGAAGCACTTTGGTGGTACAATACCACATCTACAAGGACACCATATGAAGCAGTATATGGACATACACCGCCAGTTCTTCTTCCATACACCCTTAGCAGCTCCCCAATTCAGGCAATTGACTCGGTTCTTCGAAACCGCGATCAAATTCTTCTCATTCTGCAGGACAATCTTCACATGGCCAGAATTCGACTGCAACAACAAGCCGATGAACACCATTGTGAGCGTACTTTTCACGTAGCTGATATGGTTCTTCTTCGTCTACAGCCTTCCAAGCAATCCTCCCTGAAACTCCAAAGGCGTCAGTGGCCCGAAATGCAACCCGAGGATGCTACCGGGGAACCACTCATTCAGATTCTGCATCAATTTCCCAAACCAAAGCTTTGAGGACAAAGCTTTTTCTAAGGGAGAGGGGATGTAAGGAACCTGTGTTAACCCTTCTGTTTACTTTGTTAGTAAACTGTTGTTGGACGCATATGCTTTGTAAGTCGTCCCGTAGTAATTATTGATCCATAGTTTATATTATCCCATGGTATTGACCCATAGTATTGGATGCATATGCTTTGTAAGTCGTCCCGTAGTATTATATGTCCCATGGTTTTGACTCATAGTATTGGGCATAGACTTAGTATATAAGTGTGTGTTGAGGTCCTTGAAGGCACCGTGAAGTTAATTGTATTGAGCTTGCTCAAAGGAGGTTGCCCCCTCGAAGTGGCCCGTGATCAATATAAAAGTGATTTTGAGTTCTATTATTTCTGATATCTTGTGTATTTGCATTAATTAATTATTGCAGGTTCATCACAGACCTTTGGGCATGATCTATTTAAGAAGACATTTTGTATGGGATGGGGGTTCGCTTTGTGGGTTGTTCTCTCTCTGTATTTTTGTTATGCTTTTGTTGTTGCTAAGAAATTAAGGCGACATCCTTTTTGTATTGTAAAATATCTCTGAGCTAAGAATATTGTAAAGGCTCTGCAGTTGTGTGCGCAGAGACCTAGCCGAGAGAAGGAGAGTCTGCAGCTGAGTGCGCAGAATAAGAACGGTTTCCCCATCCCTTTTGAAAGAAATATATTACCAACCGTTCTTGTGGACGTAGCTTTCCATCTGGGGAAGTGAACCATCTTAAATCCTGTGTTATGCGATGATGTGTATGAATGGATGACTGTCTGTATTTTCTGTAGAATGAATGCTTGAATGTTTCCTTGCATGCTGTAAAATGAGAACTTTGATATGCATTTACCAATATAAGAAGTTTGGGAATGATATGCTAGGTTCCGTGGAAGCAGATGAATGGTGAACACTTCAATTCTATGTTAAGGCCGTGAATCAGTCCTTTAAAGTATAATTACTTCCTTAAACACAGTGAAGGAACGCAGTACCGTTAATCATGTTTATCATTTTAGTCCATGTTGTAATAATCCAAGTTCTTGACGAATGCTAGGAAGGTATCTAGTAAGTGCCTGAATGAATGGATGAGTGATATTCATTTCAGTGCCTTAACGCTTCTGAGATGTTCCAAGTAGAGAATAATTGTGGGTGATTTGCAGTTCCAGTAGAAGATCCGCAGTCGTAAGAAACCCTTGGTGCAGCCCGCGGTGTTTCCTCCACCGCGCAGTACTACTCGCAGCATAGATCCTGCTGCGCACCGCATCACTTTGCCCCGCAGCGCACTCCTTCTGTCCTACGCTGCGCAGCTTGTCCAGATAAACAACTCATCATTTACTATGGAAACCTGATTCCGCAGTACCCCATAAAGATACACCTCGGGTGAGACCTCAACCTGCTCATAGGTTGTTGCCAAAAGGGCCGGTGCGAAGGGGTTTTGTTGGTCAAAGGGAGAACCGCAAAGAACCTGGGTCTATTTGAAAAAACCTCTGGGTCAGTTTAAGCCAACATTGATCTAGATTTATGTGAGAATGAAATAATAGAGGATATATAGAAAAAAATACAAAGATATGTTGCAAGGAACACAATAATACAATCAACTCATATTCGATTAAATGAACGAAACAAAATAGACTGTAAAATAAAAGTAGCTAGAATGGTGGTAACTATATCTCTGAGAATAGATGTGGTGGCTACGCTCATTTGTGATAAGCTGATTACAAAAGGAGGTTGAAGGGCCTTTTTATTATAAGAATGAGGGAGAAAACACTAACATCCAAAAATGTAACCCTAGGATATGATCCGTAAAAAGGTTTGCAGATCCCGAGATGGTTAGTTGAGATGTCAACTTCTAGGGGCATAACATTTGAATACGATCTCCGTTTAGGGTGTTCGATAGCTCATTAGAAAGGTCTACCAAATAAGTACACATTTATCCTATATATCCTTACTTTCAGCCATTATGGGACTGTGGAGTTTCCAATTTTTTTTGTTTAGGGCCTCAAAATGACCTCGAAAGTTTTGGACACGAAAAAATTTGTAAAAACTGCCAAACTGGAAAAATTGTCTTGAGCTCGTGGAATAGGTGGGTGACCACTGATATCCATTTGGAGCGGTCCTATGACCTAAAAAAATACCAAACTATAAAAATTATCTGAGCCTGTGGAATAGGTGGGTGGCCACCGATATCCATCTGGAGCAATCTTCTAACCCAAAAAACTACCAAACTAGAAAAACTATTTTGAGTCAGTGGAATAGGTGGGTGACCATCGATATCCATCTAGATCAGTCCTTTCCCCTTAAGAAGCAATGGTATCAATTGCATTGATTCCCTAATCATATGGCGAACTGCATGTTGATTTGAGCTCATGGTGAGACATTTGTTGAGGTGAAGAAGTTGACTTGCTTTGACAACTTGATAGACTTGTAATTGTTGTTGATGGATATGCTAGAATCATTCAAAATTTTTGGTTTTATTATTATCCTTGGTCTGAATTGGTGTGGATGATTCCTTTTTGGAAGAGTAAATTGAATGCATGACCTTGCACCATAGAGGTACTTGGATATGCAAGGTAATAATTCCTTTGCGTTCTTCTTATTTCTGCTAAGTAGAGGGACCCTTCGCAGAGGTTGTGGAGGTATCTGTGATCTGAGGTTCACCTTAAGAGGCAGTTGTGAAGAGGGAAAATTTCCCATTGTGGGAGATTATATTCCTGCACTTGTTGGTTGAGGTCAAAGAGACTGTAGTAGATGCAACTGTCTCCGGTGTCCGATAGAGTTGTACTCTTAAAGTGGCAATGACAATATGAGGTCATGATTCATATACAACATGCCACTTCCACATATATGGCTGCCCTAAAAGAACATCCCATATTTCGAGTGGGGCCACATCACACAGTACCTTGTCTTTGAAAGGCTTGATTCCATGTGGTAGATGGAATTGATGATTGACATGGATACGTCATCCTTAGCTTAGGAAACCAATGGTGTATGGCCGCAAGTGTGGTGTTGTTGGTAGCTCCAATCTATTGATGACTTTTGTTGAGATTAGGTTCTTTTGGATACAACTATCAAAAAAAAAATGTAAGGGGATTCGCTTCACCCACATCTATGAGTGGAAGAGATGCTCATTTCCTCTGACCCTTCTAGTCCCTCTGGTTGAATCTATGTGGTAGCAATGGTGAGATTGGGTTCTGCATCAATGATCCACTTCCCCTAGTCTGCAACTATGATTTTGGGTTCTAAATCAAATTAGAACTGGTATTTGATTCTTAAGATTTGATCTCTACCACCAATGACTGCTTTGAGTGACATTCATCAGTGTTGTTCCAGGATATTTTGTGGAACTCACACCACTTCCTGGTGTACTTCATTGTCTTTATGTTACCCTTCTTTGCTTTTGGTTGGGACTGGTTATCCCAGGGTTGGTTGTCCTTACTCCGTCCTTTGTTTTGGAAGCTAGGGTTTTCCTTTCCTTGCATCTGCGATGGATTCGTAGGTCCAAATTATCGCTTGTTCTTTTGCTGAAATTTGTGCTTGATTTTGATATCATACCGATGATATGGTCCCAATGAAGAGATGTGTAGGAATTCCATCTCTGTTTGGATGTACCGATGTAGGCCACTACAATATTTTAGAACTAGCCTCTGATCGAAGTCTCTAATACCAGAATTTGTGTGCAAGGTATGAAATTTGTTGGTGTACTCTGACACTGTTTGGTCCCTCTCTTGACGTAGTGTAGGACATCTCGTGTACTAGTCATCATAGTTTCCCACAAGGTAATATTGTTCTTTAACAACATCTATAAAAGAGGCCCACGTGGGATTGTCCTCAAACATTTCAAACTCCTCTTTTAAGGTTTTCTCACAATAAGTTTCCCACCAATTTTTGACATGGGGGACAACGTTAAGGAGCGTAAAGGTGATCTTTTCCTTGTCGAAGAAATTATAGACAGAGAAATATCCTTCTAGAAGACTCAACCATTTATCTAGTGCATTAAAACTGATCTTTCCTTCAAATAAAGGAATATAAAAGTTAACTTGTACCTTGAAGGGTGTGGATTCTCCAAAGTGATTGCTTGGCGATCCCTCTGTTGCTGCTAGCATCCATCGAAGGATTTGGGTGAAATTTTCTATCATCTCATTCCGTTGTTGTGCAAGGGATCCCTCGAGCAACAACTTGATAGGATATCCTTCTCCATCATCTCTCTTTTACTCATCGATGGGAGGTAGTTTGGGCTGATGAGAGTGGTTTTCCCCAAGCTTGACTAGATCAAGACCTAACTCTCGAGATCCAAATCTCATTGGGGACATGCACCGAGAGACAATAGAGAGCAGATTGATATGATACCACTAATCCAGATTTATGTGAGAATGAAATGAAAGAGCATATATAGAAAAAAATACACAAATATATTTCAAGGAAGACAATGATACAATAAACTCAGATTCTATTAAATGAATAAAACAAAATAGACTGTAAAATAAAAGTAGCTAGAATTGTAGTAGCTATATCTCTAAGAAGAGATGTGGTGGCTATGTTCATTCATTACAAGATGATTATAGAAGGAGGAAGAAGGGAATTTTTATCATAAGCACAAGGGAAAAAACCCTAACATCCAGAAACCTAACCCTAGGAAATGATCCATAAAATTTTTCGCGGGTGTCGAGGTGGTTAGTTGAGGTTTCAACTTTTCCGGGGCATAAATTTTGCATACAATATGCATTTAGGGAGTTCAGCAGCTCGTTGGAAAGGTCTAGTTGAGAAGTACACATTTATCCCATCCTTACTTTGACCACTAGTTGATTTTGGCACTTCCAAAAAAATTTGTTTAGCGCCTTAAAATGGCCCCAAATGTTTTGGATAGAAAAATCTGTGAAAATTGCCAAACTAGAAAAATTGTATTGAGCTAGTGGAATAGATGGGTGTCCATCGATATCCATATGGATAAATCATATGACCCAAAAAACAACCAAACTGTAAAAACTATATTGAGCTCATGGAATAGGTGGGTGGCCACTGATATCCATTTGGAGCAGTCCTCTGACCCAAAAAAATCCCAAATTGGAAAAACTGTTTTGAGCCAGTGGAACAGGTGGGTGGAAACTAATATTCATCTAGACTAGTGGTTTTTCTCTTCTAGATAAATGGTTTGAAAAAATCCAAATATAAATTTGCAAAGGGATACTAGGTTGACATCTACGTAGATATGTCATGGTTTTTCACTAGATTGGTTGGAAAGGAGTCCGTGAATATCATGTATAGCTATGTGATATTTATCATTTATTACACTATGTAGAAGGAGGGTGGATTTAGCTAGGAAAATATGGTTTCAAATCGATAGTTGTAGGAATACTAGAAAAACAAGAATTTTATATGTCCTATTATTTGATCTTTGCCTTGGTTTTCAACATAACTTTGAGAGTTTTCCTATTGGGGTTGGCATAAACCCAAATGTTAATATTCCTCATTTATGGTACTTGTTGTTTTGGAAGCATATTCCCTAATACCAATTTTGTGAAATCCAACATTTCTTTATGAGAAACATAAAACATATGGTTAATCCAAGTGGACTTGTGGGTGGAAATCCTCTATGCTTTTGTCTTCCTAGTTTAAGTGACATAGGTTTTCCATAGGTTTGCTTTCTTCTTGATCAATTTTTAAGATATCCATTAGCTTTGTTATTTGAGCGATAGATTCTTCTATGCTCATCAAGTTAAGAAATTCATCAAGTGCATCTACCTTCTCTAGTCAATTCTTGTCCCTTTTGTATTTTTGTATTTCTTCCTCTTTTGATAATTCACAAATCAGATTCAATAGTTTCTTTAAATATTTCTCTCTCTCCTTGGGTCTGGATAGTGTTCTTTAAATATTTCTTTTATTATTGCTTTGATGATATATATTTTTATTGTTTTTAGGTCCAAAACTCTTGACTACATGCAAAATTTTCAAATTTAGTGCTTTATGTTTAGGAATGCTCTGTGGTAGATTCAAAATCTTTTTATTCATTATATTTTCAAGAATGATAGGGATAATCCTCTTAAAAAATAATTCCGACTCTACACTTAGTGCAAAATTTCAAGTTTGTTCTACCTTTTAAGGGGTACTCTAGACTTATATGGTCTTCCTTATAGCATATAAAACACTTATTTATTTTTTAATCTTCCTCAACCACCATGTTGACCATATGTTCCTCCATATTGACCATGACCATCATATCCTCCTTTTCCTTTGCCTCCATATCCATTATTTCTTTGATTTTGGTTGTTTGCTTGAGTGTGATACACTTTCTAGCAGTTCAACTAGTTTTTTCCATTGAGATGAAATTTGAATGTGTTGTAAGAAGGTTCTTCATAAATGGCTCACCACTTGGGTTTTTCATTCTTTAGGTTATGGGGACAATCACGTGTAGAGTGCTTTGACACACTTTCATGGATTTCACAATAATATTTTGTGTGAATCACTCAAACATCTTGGTGTTTTTCAATCGATTTTTTTATATTTCTGGTCATCCTTACTATGTCCCTCATTCTTACATATACTACGCCATAATTCAGATCTTCTTAGGGCAAGTTATCAGATTGATCTTCGCATGATTTATAGTTTTTCCTTCAATCATCTGTTTGCCAGTATGGTCATACCATTATCATTAGATTCAATTTATTGTGCTTTCCTAATGGAATCTTCACATGTTTTGATCTCGTGCATTTGTAAAGGGGCCCTTATTCTTTGAAACAATCTAGCAACAAACCACATAACTAGGATTTCAATATCTATTGTAGGTGGGATTTGACTCTTTCAACTAGGTGCTTGATGTTCTGAGTCCTGGAAAATTGAAAGAATGCTTGTTTTATTCATCTTTACTTTTAGTTTGGTTTCTTGTATAGTTGATAATCCATGTTAGTGCCCTTTTTCCGGGTGCTGCAACAAACAATGCCATTTATTTGGTTTCATTTGAGATATCTTGAGTATCCTATATCTTATCACAAATGAACCAATGTATTTTTGATTCGTCATCCCATACATGCATACCAACCATCATGCATTCAATTCACTCATTAGCACTACCTAAACACTCCCTCCTTCTATGACCATTAGCATACTCTGCTGCTCATTTAAATGATGGGTTTTAATCTTCGTTACTATCCCAATGATGTGCATAATTTCCTAATCTTCTAATCAGACTCTAAGATTCCGTAAGCACCACATTTCAATAATTAAAACAATTATTTTCTTATTTACATTTCCAACAATATATTCCTTTTGTACTATCTAATAATAGGAAAAGTTACAAGTCACTAACCAACAATTAATCGACTAATTAATTAGTTAGAGTTTAACTTGAAATGACAAACAAGTTCAATGAATGCACACATAATTGTATAAACAATAATTTCATGGACCAATTCATACAATTTTTTTTAGCTAGTAGCATGTAGGCATATCTGTAACTCAAAGAAGAATATGAACATTACTTACAACAGTTTGACCAACATCGAGTCTCATGACACTAGATAGATTTTCCTCTAGATATTTCAACAAGGGAGGCGAGAAGAAAATTTGGTCCTCAAAGAGAGTGTCCTCTGAGTAATCCATTAGCTACACCTCCTCATCCATAGTTGTTTCAGAAATCCTAGCCTCCAACTCCTTCTACCTCCTTAACACCATCTTCCCAGAAACCACATATGCATTAAAACATAAATTTGCAGATCCTTTCATATTACAAAGGGTTAAATATTTCTTATGGTATCTCTAATAAATATGTTAATGTAAATTAGTGCACCTCACTCACGGGATTTGAATTTAGTACTCATTCGCACACAGTGACAAAACTAACCAAATGTGATAACATTGGCCATAACCAATTGAACTAACCCCTTGGAATGGAAATATACGCTACATACCTATAGTATATCCCAACACCATTTTACTCATTATGCACATCATAGTTCATATCTATATATTATATTATCTTAGATGTTGAAGATTCGATATGCAATTATGTTCCATTTATAACTCAATTCTGCACAATGTAATTCATTTCAATAATTGTTTTTTTGTAGTTTAGGATTTTACATGCAATTATGTTCCATTTATAATAAAATGTTGGATGTACAATAATATACCTCAACACTATACTTATTCATTATGCAAGGAGTCATTTATATAAATACTGTGCATAATACTAATAGTTACTTTATTTGTAGTGCATCATAATGCATTGGTTGAATACAAGTACAATTTTTGCAGTCTATTTTATATCATAGTTTAATGCCTAATAGATTAAAAATACAAATCATAAATCATTCATACCTTGTATAATGCTTATACACTAATACTTTCAGTGAACATTAGGCTAATGGATTAAAACACAAGTTTCTTAATAAGTAGTTAGTGTATAGCTAAAAAATTCAATTAGTCTTAAGTTTTGATTCATACATTATAATTTCGTTTACCTATATCCAACATGCATGCATTATAATTAATTAGATCTTAAGTGTAATATTAGTGCATAAAATGGGGATCCAATCCTATCCTTTCCTTGTGCCCATGGTTTCTATCATTTGTGTGGGTCACAATGACTTCTCAACTACTCAAAGTGGTGCTTTATTTGTAGGTTGGATGTTGTTAAGAAGTAAGGCTGATGTTTGGAATTAACTGCTTAAAATTGTAACCATTATTGGAGCATCCTTGAACAAAACTCTTAATATCTAAATTTTCCATAATTCAATTTTTTGACTTGTAAATATCATTTATTGTGAGCATCATATTTCATGTTCCAATTTCAATTTTGTATTAAACATGTCATGAAAAGATAAATTGAAATTGGCATTGAGGAATATTTGAAACCTCTCTAGTTCATGTTGTAAACATTTTGTAATATATATAAAAATTTCCGTAGATATAAGGTCTTTACCATCTTCGTAAACTATTGGTATTGTGACATAAATGAAGAGTTCTAGTGTAACGAACATAGATTTTTCTGCTACTTTGCATCCCAAAAAGGCAAGTAATGAGCTTCTTTTTTCTTGTGCTTGTTAATTTGATTCTCAAAATGATGATAAGAAAAAGTCCTCAAGACCAAGTAGGTTTGAAAGTGTGTTAAAAATTAAATCATTTAAACAATCTACATTTGATAAGGCTTTCCACAATTTTTTTAATAACTAAAATAAACTACTCATATTACAAAATATGTAATTTACAATGCAACAAGTCTTACTTACAATAAGTTATTTGGATTCACTATGATGTATGGCCATGCAATATAAATGGAAAATATTAAGTCAGATATGTTTTCAATTTAAACAAAATAAAAATGGAAGAAAGTCAGATTATCATGCAACTCCTCCATGTTTTCTTTCATGCATAATTGATTAGGTAAAACCTAATGCTACAATTCTCCAATTACCTCCATAAATATGGTAATCATTCTACATATCACTACTGTTAATCGCTTGGCCAAACTTGAATAACAAAAAATGCAGTTCTCCAAACCCATATGATCTAGAACACCATTTACAAGAAATGATCATGAAGGTCGTCATTTTTTATGATGCCCAATGAAAAGCAATAGTAGCTTCTAGCACATTGGGTGCTTGGAGTGAAGACTCGTTAACTAAAATAGGTTTAAAGTACATACATGTCTTGAAATGCTTGATTTCCTTGTGACTTAAAGGAAACAAGTTAACCCATTTCATAAGAAAAGAATACATTCAAAGGTACTCCCATAATCTCAAGATTTCTTTACAACTGATCTTCTAGAATGACATGGCTATGGAGTTACTTGGCATGCTACATGTAGTATTGTTATTTTGTCAAGATGGAAAAATGGAAAGCTTTGGAACTTTATTGGAAATAACAAACACATACGAAAATACAGGTGTGTCTCCTCCTACTATGAAAACACAAGAACATCATAGTTGCGATGTCCCTGCTAATGCTTGAAGCTATAACTTTAACCTTTAAGCATAAAGCATATTCAAGCAAGCTATGAAATACGATTTCATATTGCAAGTAATAATTATAGTTTTAACAATTTTAATTATTTTTTTCCAGTCAAATCTTGACCAACAAACTATTCCATAAACAATTTTTAGAAGAAATTTGAATATATATATATATATATATATATATATATATATATATATATATATTTGTCACAATTCTACATATAGTATTCCTTTGAAAGGGTTAAAACCATAAATACAAAAAATTATGTTTCTTCATTCACTTTATTAATTACATTTTCCATACTTTGTTTATACGTATGAATGTGATGGAGCTTGTTAAATGTATTCAAAATTTCAAATCCTAAACTATTATGCAGAACTATTGCTGAAAAGCAAGAGTTCTCTTCACAAAATTTGTATACAGTAGCTCAATATCAAACATTGAATCTTCAACACTATGCATGTGTATGTTGCCAAGATTTGTAGGAGTTGGAATGAAGGATACAACCATGCAAGTCACAACCAAAGACAAAGTTATTGCACTTTGATGCGAGCCAAAAAAATGTTTTGATCTTAGGAATTGAATCCTCCTTTGGCTTGGAATGCATAGAATTATTGTGGGAAGGCAGGGGGTGTTGCTCTTACTTCTAGCAACACACATGAATCTCTAAACTCATAAATTTTCACCTACTGCACAGTTGCAGCTAACAGTAATAGCTGACAATAATCTTCAGCACTCTCATAGCTGACAGTAACAACTGATTGTTTTGGCTATGTTTTGATGACCCCCACGTTCATAAATTTAACAAATATTCTATTTCAACAATTAAACACATTCAACACAGAAAATAACACAAATCTCCTCACTTGCTACAGTAAGAATAACTTCAAAATAATTATGAGTTTACAAACTCATAAAACAGAGCATAACAGAAGACACACAGTAAAATTCTGAGTTTAACTTCAAACTGATAATCTGTTCATTCACTTTGTATATCTAATCACAATTACAGGAATGGGTATTTATAGTGTTTTAGCATAGTCGGTCATTAACTGCTAATTGACCCTTCATTACAAAATTTTATCTTCAGAAATAAATACTCTGTTACAGATCGACAAAATAAAGTCTGCATTGGCCCTTCAGAAATGTAAAGAATGACTTGGGATTGTTGGCCCGATTCTGCAGAGACAAAATACATTAATGGTAATGACTTTTCACAATTTAATAATATGTTTTAAGTCAGTGACTGCCTCTTCAAATATTTAAATGAATAAGGCGGTGTGGCAGTGGAGACTCTTCAAAATTAGTTCGGTTACAAATCTGGGCAATGTTGTCTTTTGGAAATAACGACGGCCATTTGTGTAAGTGGTGGAGTAATTAATCTTTACCAACATTCTCCCCCTTAATTACTTCACCCAAAAACAAAACTTTGAAATACTAGATTTCTGTTACAACTTACAAACCCTAATGTTTTTCCTATGGAACTCAATCAACTCTTTCCCCATAGGTTTTGTAAATAGGTCTGCAAACTGATTTTCTGATCTGCAAAATTTCATACTGATTTCATTCTTGTTTATCAATTCTTGAATGAAATGATACCTTGTATCAATATGCTTACTTCTTTTATGAAAGACGTGATTTCTTGATAGTGAAATAGCTGATTTATTGTCATAGAAAATCTGAGTTGGTCCATCTTGTTCATGCTGCAACTCATAAATATTTCTTCTCATCCATACAGTTTGACATGCAGCTGCTGTTGTTGCAACATACTCTGCCTCAGTAGAGGATAGTGTCACTATGGGATGCTTCTTTGAAGCCCATGCTACTGATCCTGATCCAAAACTGAATACACATCCAGATGTACTCTTTCTATCATTTGTAGAACCTGCAAAATCACTGTCAATATATCCAATCAACTTAAAATTTGAATTTGATGTATACTGGATACCAAAATCTGTTGTTCCAGCAATATATCTCAGAATCCTCTTTCCAGCTTTCCAGTGGGTATTCTTTGGGGACTCCATAAATCTCAAAATCATACTTACTGCAAACACTATATCAGGTCTTGTTGCAGTCAAGTACATGAGACTTCCTATTAGTCTCTTATACAGTGTTGGATCAACTTTTGACCCATCATCCTCCTTACTGAGTTTTGTACCAGTTGCAATTGGAGTTATAGCTGGCTTACAATTCATCATTTTGAATCTTTTCAGTACATCATTTGCATACTTAGCTTGATTTATAAAAATACCATCCTCAGATTGAGTTACTTCAATACTAAGAAAATATTTCATCATTCCTAAATCCGTCATCTCAAATTCTGTTTTCATGGCTTTCTTAAACTCATCTACTGAAAGATCTCCAGTGAAGATCAAATTATCAACCTATAAGCAAAAAATCAGTATTTTACCTTCTTGGTTTACCTTTGTATACAAGGTTGGCTCACTTGGACTTCTGTTGAATCCTTCACTATTCAAATATTCATCAATCCTGCTATACCAAACTCTAGGTGCCTGCTTCAATCCATACAATGCTTTCTTTAATTTGTAGACCTTGTCATCCTATCCATCAATTTCATATCCAGGAGGTTGTCTCACATAAACCTCTTCTTCTAAAGATCCATTCAAAAACACAGACATTACATCCATTTGATATACATACCATTTATTATGAGCAGCAATAGCTAATACCATCCTTACTGTATCAAGTCTGGCTATCGGTGCAAAAGTCTCATTATAATCGATACCGGGTTTTTGACTAAACCCCTAAGCTACAAGTCTTCCTTTGTATTTTTCAAGTTCACCATCAACATTTAATTTAGTCTTATAAATCCATTTGACACCAATGCAATTTTTATTATCAGGCAAATCTACAAGATCCCAAGTATTATTTCTTTCTATGGCATCAATTTCTTCATCCATTGCTTTTATCCAAACATCCTTTTTAACGAATTCATCAAAAATTACAGGATCACATGCTATCAATGCAAAATTTGAAACTTGATCTGCTTCTTCATTTTGCTCATACAGTTCTCTTAAACTTCTAGTCTTCTGACCTCTAACTCTGTTTCTTAATGAGATACAGGTACATGTGCATAAGCTACACAACCAAAAATTCTTAAATGAGATATGCTGCTACACTTATCATTCCATGCTTGCTGTGGAACTTGATCCTTCATGATTTTAGTTGGGATTCTGTTCAGAATGTATACTGCACAGGTAACAACGTCTCCCCAAATGCTTCTCCTTCATCATACTTCGAGCCATGTTCATAATGGTTCGATTCTTTCTTTCTGCCACTCTGTTTTGTTGTGGAGTGTAGCGAGCAGTAAATTGTCTTTTAATTCCATGATATTGACAAAATTCCACAAAATCATTTAACACATACTCACCTCCTCTTTCTGATCTCAAGGCTTTAATAAACCTGCCACTCTCCTTTTCAACCATAGCTGTAAAAATTTTAAACACATCAAAAGATTGAGATTTCTGTTTCAGCAAATACACCCAAGTTTTTTGACTGAAATCATCAATGAAAGTCATAAAAGAAACATTACCAGTCAAAGAAGTTGTTTTCATCGGTCCATACAAATCTGTGTGTACCAGCTCCAATGGTGCTATTCCTCTGTATGAGACTCCAGAGATGAATTTCTCTCTATGATGCTTTCCCAATATGCAACTCTCACATGAGCTTGCTGGCTGCTGAATACTGGGAAACCCTTTTACCATCTACTTCTTCTGTAGCAAATCTAAGCCACCAAAATGTAAATTGTCATACCTCAAATGCCATAACCATGATTGATCTAAACTCTTAGTTTTATAAGCATTCAAAGAGTTAGTCAAATCATTCCTCATAATCAACTGAAACATTCTATTCTTTGTCATCTCTACTTTGGCTATCAACTGCTTACTTGGATATTTGTCATAAATTGTACATACCTTGTTCTTGAAGAACACTATGTACTTCTTCTCTAACAACTGTTCCACACTCAATAAATTACACATTAAACCATGAACATAATAAACATCATGAATTGTTCTTCTTTTACTATTCTTGGCATATACAACAATCACACCTTTACCATTAACTTTTACTTTACTGCCATTACCTAACTTTACTTCAGACTGAATGCTTGTATCTAGATTTAAAAATATTTCATTATTTCCAGTAATATGATTGCTGCATGCGCGGTCCAAGAACCATATATCATTTGAACTTTCCCGGGTGACATTACAAGTTAAAAACATAGGCTTCTCTTCATTTTCAGTCTCCTCTGAAATGTGTGTAGACAACTTACTAGTATCTGGCCGCTTCTTCTAACACTTGTTAGCAAAATGCCCAAATTTCTTGCAATAGAAACATTGAACTTTAGATCTATCATACCTTTGATTTCTTGGCTACCATGTTCTGTTGCTACTCCCCCTTACACTAGGATTATTCTTCTGTAACTTCTCTTCTGATTCTGAATCATTTCTGCTATCACTATGACTAGCAGTTCGACCTCCTCTTCCTCTGCTACTAGACCTTCCTCTGCCTCTACCTCTAGTAACATGTAACTGAGATTTAAAATCATTTTCTAATGGAGTATCATCATACTTGTTCATTCTTGATTCATGAGCAATCGAATAACCAGTCAGTTCATCAATGTGCATTTGACTGGGATCTTTAAACTCTTCAATTGGAACAACCACTGCTTCAAACTTATTTGGCAAACATCTCAGCAATTTCTCAATCACACGCTGATCTGAGAGGTCTTCACCATACTGTCTCAGTTGGTTTACTATGTTCATAACTTGAGTCATAAAATTATCAAGAGTCTCACTGTCCTTCATCTTCAATTCACAAAGTCCCTTCTCAAGTTCTGCAACTTAACATTCTTCACCTTGGTCACACCTTGATAGCAAGTTTTAATAGTGTCTCAAGCTTTCTTTGAAGACTCAACACTTGATATCTTCGGAAATATGGATTCACTTAGGACCTGCTAAATAAAGCCAAGAGCTTTGTTGTCCTTCTTCCTATTTTCTTTGAATAGAACACCCTCAGCATTTGACAGAGCCAATTCAACAGCATGATCAGCTGGCTCTGGATAGCCAATTGTAACAAACTCCCAAAGATCCTGAGCACGTAGGATAGTTCTCATCTTAATAAACCATGTATCATAATTTCTTTCAGTCAACACATGACTTTGTGGCTGCACTACACTGCTGTTAGTAGCCATCTTAAATTAAATTCCAAATTACTCTAAACATAAAAACGAGAAAGAAAACTTAACCATGCTCTAATACCACTGTGGGAAGGCAGGGGGGTGTTTCTCTTACTTCCAGCAACACACACGAATCTCTAAACTCATAAATTTTCACCTACTGCACAGTTGCATATGATAGTAACAATTGACTGTAATATTCAGCATAGTCACAATTGACAGTAACAAATGACTATTTTGGCTATGTTTTGATGACCCCTGAGTTCATAAATTTTTCAACAATTAAACACATTCAACACAGAAAATAACACAAATCTCCTCACTTGCTACAGCAAGAATAACTTCAAAATAATTATGAGTTTACAAACTCATAAAACAGAGCATAACATAAGACACACAGTAAAATTCTGAGTTTAACTTCAAACTGATAATCTGTTCATTCACTCCGTATATCTAATCATGATTACAAGAATGGGTATTTATAGTGTTTCAACAAAGTTGGTCATTAACTGCTAATTGACCCTTCATTACAAAATTTTATCTTCAAAAATAAATACTCTGTTATAGACTGACAAAATAAAAACTGCGTTGGCCCTTTAGAAATGTAAAGAATGACATGCGATTGCTGGCCCGATTCTGCAGAGACAAAATACATTAATGAAAAATAGATGTTCGTTTGTTGTTAAGAAGCCTTTGGTTATAAAGAACATTTGTCTAGACAAATCCTTTGCATCCTTTGCACCCAAATTCTACGTTATTTAAAGCTCCTTTCATTAGTGTTTTATATATGATAATAAGAACACATCTTAATAAGCTCAAACATTAGCCCATTAATAGTAAGAAACAATTAAAAGGAAGAAACAATCAATTGCTACAATTGTACTAGTTCTATACAATGAAAAGATTCAACACCATAGAGGAAAAAAAAAAAGAGATAATCATAGCTATAATCGAAGATTACATTGGTCTCATGTTCTAGGAAAAACCACTTTCCAAAGTGCAGTGTGAAGCGTTTACAAGGCTCAAGCAATTCATGTCTGATAAACTTAGAATAAATTCAAAACCAGGCATAATTACTATTTCTTTTTTATACTCAAGATCAATCCTTGGTAGGGCAATGTTTTTTATTTTATGTGGGTGAAGGTTACAATTTGAATGCATATTTAACTACCCAGATTGTAGCAAAAAATGAAAGATATGCACTAACCAAGAGAGGTCCAAAAGTGGACCACTGCTAATATCAACAACTTGAGTGATTCTCCAATTTGTTTTTAAACACAATGTGGCTAGTTTATATATCTCTATGCAATCTTGCTGATACTAGATGGCAATGGGCATCAACCAATCTTTTGCTTGTTTTGGAACCCTAAGCCTATAGCACATAGGTTTCATTTTAAAAAATGTGATGATGAGTTTATCCAATCAATAGAATTCATATAACTCCGTCTATATCTAATTAATCATTTAGCAAGAAAATGGCCATGCCAAGCAAAGCAAGAATTTGATGATGTATATAATAATAAATTCCACAAGGTATACAGTTGCAGATTTTTTGTATCATAATTTAGTGTAATATTGCTTTAAATTCAAATACCAACATAGATATCACAAATTTCACAAAAAAACAAAGGCATAGCAATCACAGGACTACTATCACCATTGCTATGTAGTTAGAAGAACAAAGACCATGAACTAACATAGTCTAGCCAGGAAAAATAAAAAGCTAATGAAGTTTCTTTTTACATGTCATTTAGATTGCTAGCCTTATGTGATCAAGACATTGAGAGCTGTGAAGCACTAATAGATATGGGAAGAACTGGACCTGAGGCTGGTGTTTTTCAAAAACTCTCAAGCATAACATTTTCAAACTTTAAAATTAACATCACAATTCAATACATTGGTAGAATTATCGAAAGCCCCTCTGGGTTCTTAGAGCATATGTTACATTCATTGGAAATTCAAAATTCCAAGGGAAAGCGGGAATAATTTGCAGCAAGCAAAGTTGTAGCAATGCTTTAGCATTGAAAAAGAGTTGAAATTCACAAAGGCTAACAATCAAAAGATTGCGAATTTAGCATTTTATTCTTGTAGCTTGATACAATAGGCAATTGACTATTTTTTTTTCTTTGTGTTTTTACAAATAGCAGCTTTAGCAAGATAGGAAGCATTGGTTGAGTTTTGCATTTCAATATTTGACCATCCATGTAGAGAAGATTTTACTAGTGCCAAAACAATATTTTTTTGCTGAAACACGAAAGATCTAAGCAATTTAAGAAATATAAGCATTTCTTTGAAATAACAACGGTTCTATCTAAAACAAATTTTCCCAAACATAAAACCATTATGCCATTTAGAAAAGCATTTAAAGAAAATATCGCCCCACATCCCATGTTCATTATTCTTAGTTGACTGTGATGTAGATATTGACATTCGATCAAGATACATGGCTACAATTGTTACATGGTGCAAATCGAAGAGGATGTCAATAGCCAAATATGTACATGGATACAATTGTTACATGGTGCAAATTGAAGAGGATGTCAATAGCCAAATATGTTTGCATTGATTGAAGAGCTGCAACATCCTTGGCTTCTAGAGAAGAGCGAAAATGATTAACAATCCCTTCTCTTATTTCTAATGATGTATATCAAAAATACAAAAGCACGACAAGGGCATCAAATAAACAATTGTCCGGTTCATAATGAAAGTGCTGCAAGCGGAGCAAATCCGAAGTTGCTAACGTGCAGTCAATTTCTTCTACACTTGAACTAAATAAATGAATGTAGCTGGTTCTATCTAGAAACAAGGATGTGTGAGAATTTTCATATCTTGCATTATTAGGAGACATCCTAGAATGTGCAAAATACCATAGAAAAAAATTTGGGAAGAAGTCCAAGTGCTTGCACTTGTAACAACAGTTCTAGAGAATGTCTTAGACATTGCAATGTTCTATACCAAGAGACACATAAAGATGCAAGTTTATAAATATAAATCAAACAAAACTAAATAATTGGCAAAAAATACAACAAACCCCTATGTATTTTTTGCATTAATATTTTACTTACAATAATGAAATACCATATCTAAAGAACTATTGTCGCCTTAAAACTATATCACTAAGCCAGGTTTTCTAATAGTTAATAATAGAAAAATGACAATTTTTACTGTAGTTTGTTCAAAAAGAAAAAAAGGGAAGATGTTTCTGAGTTAACAACAGGCCATGTTTAAGAAGGAAAACGGGCATGAGAAAAAGATGTCCAAGCAGAATCTATGCATAATTAGTGCGATATTGAAGTAGTGATGAAATCTCTAGTGTTGTCATAACCACAGAAGCTGATTATTGTGGGAAGGCAAGGGAGTGTTGCTTTTACTCACAACAACACACAAAGATCTCTAAGCTCAGAAATTTCCACCTACAAGATGAATTTCAACAAGAACATAAAGTTCTGCAACTGTTTCAACTAACTGTTTAAGCTAACTGCATTCTACAGGACTGTTTCAGCTAACAGTAATCTACAAGACTATTTCAGCTATGTTTTGATGACCGTTGCGTTCATAAAACTTGACTAATATGTTGTTTCAGCAATCAAGCACATTTAACATCTCTATACTAAAAAAAATAACTCTGATCTCTTAACTTGCTACAACAAAAAATAACTTCAAAATGAATAAGAGTTTTCAAACTCAAATAACGGAGTATAACAAAAAACACACAGTAAAAATTTTGAGTTTAACTTCAACTGATAATCGTATTCAACTCTATATCTTAATCAAGATTACAAGGATGGGTATTTATAGTGCTTCAGGATAATCATACATTAAATTCTAAGTGACCCTTTGCTACAATTATCTCTGTAGAAATGAATTCTCTCTTTCATTGAAATTCTATAGGCTGACAAAATTAGGACTGCATTGGCCCTTCATAAATATAGTGGATGAATGTGATTGCTGGCACCGATTCTTCATGTTCTGTAGCGTCAAAATACATTAATGATAGTGGCTCTTCACAATTTTAATAACCTGAGCCAAGGCAGTGACTGCCTCTTCAAATACTTAAATGGATAAAGCGGTGTGGCGGTGGAGGCTCTTCAAAACTTGGCGATGTTTCCTTTCAGAAATTTCGACGACCATCTATTAAGTGGTGAAGTAATTAACCGCTTACAACATTCTCCCCCTTAATTACTACACCCAGAAAACAAAAACTTTGTAATACTATATTTCTGTTACAGCTTACAAACCCCAATGTTTTTTCTATGAAACTCAAACAACTATTTCCCCAGAGGTTTTGTAAATAGGTCTGCAAAATGATTTTTTGATCTGCAAAATTCCATACTGATTTCATTCTTGTTTATCAATTCTCGAATAAAATGATACCTTGTATCAATATGCTTACTTATTTTGTGAAATACATGATTTCTTGATAATGCAATGGCTGATTTATTGTCATAAAAAATCTGAGCTGGTCCATCTTCTTCATGTTGCAACTCAGAAAGAGTTCTTCTCATCCACACAGTTTGACATGCAGCTGCTGTTGCTGCAACATACTCTGCCTTAGCAGAGGATAATGTCACTATGGGCTGCTTATTTGAATCCCATGCAATTGATACCGATCCAAAACTGAATACATATCCAGATGTGCTCTTTCTATCATCTGTAGAAACAACAAAATCACTGTCAGTATATCCAATCAACTTAAAATTTGAGTTTGATGTATACTGGATACCAAACTTTGTTGTTCCAACAATATATCTCAGGATCCTCTTTCCAGCTTGCCAGTGGGTGTTCTTTGGGGACTCCATAAACCTCGAAATCAAACTTACTGCAAACACTATATCAGATCTTGTTGCAGTCAAGTACATGAGACTTCTTACCAATCTCTTATACAATGTTGGATCAACTTTTGACCCATCATCCTCCTTACTGAGTTTTGTACCAGTTGCAATTGGAGTTACAGCTGGCTTACAATTCATCATTCTGAATCTTTTTAGTACATCATTTGCATACTTAGTTTGATTGATAAAAATACCATCCTCAGATTGAGTTACTTCAATACCAAGAAAATATTTCATCATTCCTAGATTAGTCATATCCAATTCTGTTTTCATGGATTTCTTAAACTCATCTACTAAAATATCTCTAGTGAAGATCAAATCATCAACATATAAGAAAATAGTCAGTATTTTACCTTCTTGGTTTACCTTTGTATACAAGGTTGTCTCACTTGGACTTCTATTGAATCCTTCACTATTCAAATATTCATCAATCCTGCTGTACCATACTCTAGGTGCCTGCTTCAATCCATACAATGCTTTTTTAATCTATAGACCTTGTTGTCTTGTCCATCAATTTCATATCCAGGAGGTTGTTTCACATAAACCTCTTCTTCTAAATATCCATTCAAGAACGCAGCCATTACATCCATTTGATGTACATACCACTTATTATGAGCATCAATATCTAATACCATACTTACGGTATCAAGTCTGGATACAGGTACAAAAGTATCATTATAATCGATACCAGGTTGTTGACTAAACCCCTGAGCTACAAGTCTTGCTTTGAATTGTTCAACTTCACCATCAACATTTAACTTAGTATTATAAATCCATTTGACACCAATACAATTTTTATTATCAGGAAAATCCACAAGATTCCAAGTATTATTTCTTTCTATAGCATCAATTTCTTCATCCATTGCTTTTATCCAAACATCCTTTTTAACGGCCTCATCAAAATTTACAGGATCACATGCTATCAATGCAAAATTTGAAACTTGATCTACTTCTTCATTTTGCTCATACAGTTCTCTTAAAATTCTAGTCTTATGACTTCTAACTCTGTTTGTTAATGAAGCTAGTGCAGGATTTGATTCATTACTTACCTTTGATCCCGTTCCTTGTTGTCCACCAACACTTGATGGTTCACCATGTTCATGAATTCTAGGTGTTATGACAGGTGGTCTTATTGTTGGTGTAAATGTATGTGGATTTAATTGTCCACCCTGTATGCCCTGCTCATCTCCTTCATCTTTTGCGTGAGGTGTAACAACATCCTCTGCAACCAATTTATCTATGCTTCCATCCCATGCTTCTTCTTCCTTAAACACCACATATCTGCTGATGACATACTTCTTGATGATGGGATTGTAGAGTCTATATGCTTTAGATTCTTCACTATATCCAACAAAAATACATTTCTGACTTTTGTCATCTAACTTTCTCCTCATCTCTTCAGGTACATGTGCATAAGCTACACACCCAAAAATCCTTAAATGAGATATGCTGCTACACTTACCACTCCATGCTTGCTGGGGAACTCGATCCTTCATGCTCTTATTTGGGCTTTTGTTCAGAATGTACACTGAAGAAGTAACAACGTCTCCCCAATATTCATCTTGAAGATGCTTCTCCTTCATCATACTTCGAGCCATGTTCATAATGGTTCGATTATTTATTTCTACCACTCCGTTTTGCTGTGGAGTGTAGAGAGCAGTAAACTGTCTTTTAATTCCATAATATTGACAATATTCCACAAAATCATTTAACATATACTCACATCTCAAGAATTTAATAAATCTGTCACTCTCCTTTTCAACCATTGTTTTAAAACTTTTAAACACATCAAAAGCCTGAGATTTTTGTTTCAGCAAATACACCCAATTTTTTCAACTGAAATCATCAATGAAAGTCATTAAATAGACATTACCATTCAAAAATGGTGTTTGCATTGGTCCACACAAATCTGTGTGTACCAACTCCAATGGTGCTTTTCCTTTGTATGAGACTCCAGAGACGAATTTCTCTCTGATTCTTTCCCAATATCCAGCTCTCACATGAGCTTGCTGGCTGCTGAATACTGGGAAACCCTTTTACCATATGCTTCTTCTATAGCAAATCTAAGCCACCAAAATGTAAATGGCCATACCTCAAATTCCATAACCATGATTGATCTAAAATCTTAGTTTTATAAGCATTCAAAGAGTTAGTCAAATCATTCCTCATAATCAATGGAAACATTCTATTCTTTGTCATCTCTACTTTGGCTATCAATTGCTTACTTGGATATTTGTCATAAATAGTACATACCTTGTTCTTAAAGAAAACTCTGTACTTTTTCTCTAACAACTGTCCAACACTTAATAAGTTACACATTAAACCAAGAACATAATAAGCATCATGAATTGTTCTTCTTTTACCATTCTTGGCATATACAACAATCACACCTTTACCATTAAATTTTACCTTACTGTCATTACCTAACTTCATTTAAGACTGAATGCTTGTATCTATACTTAAAAATAATTACTTATTTCCATTCATAAGATTGCTGCATGCACTATCCAAGAACTATATATCATTTGAACTTTTCTAGGTGGCATTACAAGTTAAAAACATAGGATTCTCCTCATTTTCAGTCTCCTTTGTAATGTGTGTAGACATCTTACTAGTATGTGCCTACTTCTTCCAACACTTGTTAGCAAAATGCCCAAATTTCTTGCAATAGAAACATTGAACTTTAGATCTATCATACCTTTGATTTCTTGGCTGCCATGTTCTGTTGCTACTCCCCCTTACGCTAGGAGTAATCTGCTGTAACTTCTCTTCAGATTCTGAATCATTTCTGCTGTCACTATGATCAGTAGTTCGACCTCCTCTTCCTCTGCTACTAGACCTTCCTCTGCCTTTGCCTCTAGTAACATGTAGCTGAGATTTAAAATCATTTTCTAATGGAGTATCATCATACCTGTTCATTCTTGATTCATGAGCAATCAAAGAACTAGTCGACTGATCAATGTGCATTTGAATGAGATCTTTAAACTCTTCAATGGGAACAACCACTACTTCAAACTTCTTTGGAAAACATCTCAACAATTTTTCAATGACACGTCGATCTGAGAGGTCTTCACCATACTATCTCAGCTGGTTTACAATGTCATAAAATTATCAACAGTCTCACTGTCCTTCATCTTCAAATTCTCAAAGTCCCTTCCCAAGTTCTGCAACTTGACATTCTTCACCTTGGTCACACCTTGATAACAAGTTTCAAGAGTGTCCCAAGATTTCTTTGAAGACTCAGCACTTGATATCTTCAGAAATATGGATTCACTTAGGCCTTGCTGAATAAGGCCAAGAGATTTGTTGTCCTTCTTCCTATTTTCCTTCAACAGAACATGCTCAACATTTGACAGAGCCAATTCAACAGCTTTATCAACTGGCTCTGGGTAGCCAATCGCAACAAACTCCCAAAGATCTTGAGCACACAGGATAGTTCTCATCTTAATAAACCATGTATCATAATTTCTCTTAGTCAACACAGGAATTTGTGGCTGCACTACACTAATGTTAGTAACCATCACTTATTAAATTCCAAATTACTCTAAACAGAAAAATGAGAAATACAACTTAACCACACTCTGGTACCAATGTGGGAAGGCATGGGAATGTTTCTTTTACTCACAGAAACACACACAGATCTCTAAGCTCAGAAATTTCCACCTACAAGACGACTTTCAGCAGGAACATAAAGTTCTGCAACTGTTTCAGCTAATAGTTTTAGCTAACTGCATTCTACATGACTGTTTCAGCTAATAGTAATCTACAGGATTGTTTCAACAGATTGTTTCAGCTATGTTTTGATGAACCCTGCATTCATAAAACTTGACTAATACTCTGTTTCAACAATCAAACACATTTAACATCTCTATACTAAAAAAAATAACTCTGATCTATTAACTTGCTACAACAAAAAATAACTTCAAAATGAATAAGAGTTTTCAAACTCAAATAACAGAGTATAACAAAAAATACACAGTAAAAATTACGAGTTTAACTTCAACCGATAATCGTATTCAACTCTGTATCTTAATCAAGATTACAAGGATGGGTATTTATAGTGCTTCAGGATAATTAGACATTAAATTCTAATTGACCCTTCGCTACAATTATCTCTATAGAAATGAATGCTCTGTTTCATTGAAATTCTACAGGCTGACAAAATGAGGACTGCGTTGTCCCTTCAAAAATATAGTGGATGAATGCGATTGCTGGCACCGATTCTTCATGTTCTGTAACGTCAAAATACATTAATGATAGTGTCTCTTCACAATTTTAATAACCTGAGCCAAGGCGGTGACTTCCTCTTCAAATACTTAAATGGATAAAGCGGTGTGGCGGTGGAGGCTCTTCAAAACTTGGCGGTGTTGCCTTTTGGAAATTTCGGCAGCCATCTATTAAGCGGTGAAGTAATTAACCACTTCCAACAATTATTACAAAAAAAACCCTAGAAATATCAATAGATTAAACACAAAAGAGAAAGAAATCTAAACCAGAATCAATTAAGAGATTTTTGAAATTCGAAATGTCCACAGTTTTGCATCACAAATACAAGTATGCATTTGTAGGAAAACAAAAATTCTAAAAGAAGTGCAAAAATATTTTACCGCAAAAACCAGAATTGTAGATGGACTTATAGTGTCTTGAAGATCATGAATTTTACAAAACATGATGACTATTATTTGTTTTAACTATACCCAATGAAAAATAAACGAACATAAAGAACAACTCTTTAAAAAAAAAGAAGAAGCAAAGAACCAGAGAATAACTATAAATAAAAGGCTAGTTTGATTTTTGCAATAAGGCAACAAATCATGTAAAAGAGACTGGATATGAAAGGCAGACAAAAAAATAGCCAAGTTTTCTAAAATCTGAGTCTTCCCATTTTTTCCCCACTTACAAAACATGAAAACAATATAGAAAGATAAGCTATATCCATGGAAAATAAAAACAAAAAACAAAAAGAGTAGTTGGATTTAAAAAATAGGCACATAACTAAAGAATAACTATAGATAACACGATACTCTGATTTTGCAAAGAGGGAACAAATTGTGTAAAAGAGGCTGGACAAGGCTCTGTAACGCTAAAATCCATTATGCCAATCATAGATCATAACCCTATTTGAAAATCACAGGTAAATGGCCTTTGGGAAGCTTAGTACAACAAACAAATTATTAAAACAAATAAAAAAAGTAATTGGAAGATATCAAATTATTTATCCCAACACACCAATTATTTAATGCCAGTTTCAAAGTATGGAAATGATCGACAATATAGTCAAAAGACATGAAAATATTTAGGGTAAGATATTAACTAGTTAATGCTACCTTTGGCTATTGGGAAGTCTACCACAACAATATTTTGATTTTGCAAAGAGCGAGCTAAATTTGCAAAATAAATTGAACAACTCTTTATAATTCAAAAATGCTCTATGGAAACCAGGAGCAAACACCGTCCAATGGTAAGCATTAACTTAGTATTCCCTTAACTTTTTTCTTTGCAACACACTATTTACATTGGGAAGCCATAATCCTATCTAATATAAGGAAACTATCAAAGACAAACAACCTTTGCAAAATCTAGTAAAAAACATATTTTGTACTTAATATGAATGATCCGCACGTGGCCAAAAAGCACGAGGGGGACAACAGTTCGACTGAATGAGTCGGATCTGTTATGGAGGAAGCTTAAGAAACAAAATGCACAAAGTAGGAATACACTACACAGACAGAACAAAAATATACACAGACAATATGCAGGAATGTGAACTGATCTTCTATTGCTGTATTTGAGATCATCGATTGATGTATGTTACAAGATTATACATGCTTATATAGAATATGTTGAGATGCTTGGGTGCTTTCCTGTTACGTTCAGTTACAAAAGAAGTTAGAACGGTTCGGCAGTTCAATCATTACAGTCGACTGGAAGACAGAGAGACAGTCTGTCGAAGTTCGACAGCCGCAAGTCGCAGATCAATGATGCATGTCGATGTCACGAAAGTGTGAGGTCGTGGAACTTGTCGAAGTCACGGAGTTGTCGAAGCCATGTCAAAGTCATAATTTGTCGAAGTTGTGTCTACATCGATGACTTGTCACAAATGTGTTGAATTTAGCATCCGACAATAATTCCAACTGCGATGTGGATCAGACCTCCTTCCTTAAGAAACAATGGTCCCCATTGTTTGCTTGTGAAGGTGAGGAGACTTGTCGGTCAGTTCAGTAGAAGAGTACCACTTTCCTTGTGCTGGGATATGTTCGGATTTAGCAACCTAAAACAAGGTAATTGTGTTCATCCTTGTATGGCGTACTCGTCATCCCACAATGATGTCGCAAGGAAGAGGCTCCTGAACATCTGGATGGATGTCTTCGGGTTCTGCTGTCAGTAAGTCGTTTTGTTCCAATAGTAGTGCATGATATGGTTGAAGTAGATCCACATTGAATACTGGATGCAGACCCAGGCATGCAGGAATGTCAAGCTGGAAATAGTTTTCACCAATATTTCCAAGAATACAGTACGGACCATATCGCAAAGGTTTGAGCTTCTTGAATGGACCGGCGAAGCGCTCCTTCTTGATATGTAATCAGACCTTATCTCTAATTTGGAATGAATGAAGAATACGATGCTTTTCGTGTTGGGCCTTAGCTTTCTCGTGTGCTCGTTGCAACATTTCCTGTGCTTGCTTCTGGATGTCACAGATTTGATCTCGAAACTTCAAGGCTTTATCAACTTCTCGCTGGCTGTAGTCGGTGTCAGAGTTTGACTGTGTCGAGGAGTTGATCAAGTCGATAGGCACTGAGGTTTGAAATCTGTAACAGATCTCAAATGGAATATTTCCTGTAGAGCTGTACTCAGCACGATTGTAACTGTGTTGTATGTATGGAAAAATTTCATCCCATGTGTGTCGATGCTTGTGGTTGTACATGCGAAGCAGTTGTACTACCAAGCGATTCACAACTTCCGTCTGTCCGTCGGTATGAGGATGGAAAGCTGTCGACAATGAGAGTCGTGTGTCCAACTGTTTCCATAGAGTCTTCCAAAAGATGCTTACGAATTTGGCATCTGTTAGGAACCCATGTCAACCCTTCTATTTACTTTGTTAGTATATTGTTGTTGGACGCATATGCTTTGTAAGTTGTCCTGTAATATTTGTTGATCCATAGTTTGTCTTATTGTTGTTAGACGCATATGCTTTGTAAGTCATCCCGTAGTAATTGTTGATCCATAGTTTGTATTGGCCCATGGTTTGTATTGACACATGGTATTGACCCATGGTATTGGTGCTTAGACTTAGTATATAAGTTTGTGTTTAGACCAATGAAGGCACTGTGAAGTTATTTGTATTGAGCTTTCTCAAAGGAGGTTTTCCCCTCGAAGTGGCCTGCGATCAATCAAAGTGATTCCGAGTTCTGTTATTTCTGCTATCTCACATATTCCATTAATTAATTGTTACAGGTTCTTCACATCTGGTATCAGAGCACTTTCTCGGGCTCGTTGGGTGGAATTTTTGCCAAATTTTTTTTCGCATCTGTTGCAAGTTTAGATCTGGGAATAATTCCTATCCGCTTAACTGTGGGAAGTACTTGGGCATAAGACCTAAAAATCATTGTGAGAAGTACCACAGGAACCCCAATGTAGCTGGCCCATTGAGAGGACCTGCCAGCGAAAAGGGCAACGACTCCTACCTGATTGACTAGTTCCCACCCGTGAGGTAAACCAAGAGCTGTCATTTGTGGAAAAATGGTTATCAATTCTACCTGAGCCGTGGAGTGAGGGGTACTGCCCCAATACGCAAGCCATCAGACATCATTGGTGGTCGAGTGAAACCCCTGAACTATTAGGAAGCCGAACATACTTGGGGTCCATATCTATTTTCAGCTGAACTATTGCCGATCACTTCTGTGCCGTTTCAGATCCATTCCAAGCCATTCCACATCCAGCCGTTTCAGATCTATTCTGAAATTCGTTTAAGATCCAACCATTTTTTATCCATTCGACACTGTTTCAGATCCAGCTGTTGTCGATCCCTTCCGCGTCGTTTCAGATCCAATTGTTCTAATCTCTTCCGCGCTGTTGCAGATCCATTTTTGAAAAAAAAAAATTCCGTTTTTTTGCCATATCTCCCTTGTTTTAACTTCGTTTCCCTTGAAACTTCCCAGACACCCCTGCAATCCCATTCTGCATATTTCATTCCTGAGGACCCTATCCCAAACTCTACTTCCCAAAGCCAGAAATCTCACATTTGTCTATTTTTAGGGTTTGCCATAACTTCTTCAATTTTCACCCACTCGCCTCCAAATTTTGCCACCGTGTTCGTTCCCTATTTCTACTTCTTTATCCCTCTTTGAAAATTTTCTCATTCTTTCACCCCACTTCTAAAATCCCCATTTTTTGCTTCCATGTCCATCAGAAAGTGTCCAAAACCTAGTCAAACTCCAATTACCCATCCGAGTTTTTCCCAAATCCAAATTTCCCTTTACTAAATAAGCTCTCTTTTGTGTTTTTCTATCCATTCCAAGAAAAAAAAAAAAAACTCCTGGTTATGGTTGTCACCCGCGCAGGAGCAAAAACCATGGAGGAAGCACTTGTAGCCATCCAAACCAAACTCCAAGATCTGGATGAAAAATTTCTCAGCCTCCATTTTCAGCATTCAGCCATGAACAATAACTGACAACAATAATATTCTACAGCCAATGGGTTCTCTTCTTCCAGCAATTTCTGTCGTCCGAAGCTTGAATTTCCTCGCTTCAATGGTATTGATCCGACTGGATGGATCTATCGTGCAGAACAATATTTTAGTATGCATAATACTTTTGATGTCCAAAAATTTCCACTTGCATCCTTTCATTTGGAACAACAAGCCCTTCAATGGTATTGTTGGTACATCAAGGCTCATGACGAGCCAAAATGGACAGATTTTTGTCAACTCCTTTTGCAACAATTTGGTTTTAGTGCTTTTGATGACTTCACTGGAGCACTCACTAAACTTCGTCAAATTGGCACTGTGAGAGCGTATCAGAGAGAATTTGAGAAACTAGCCAATCACACAGAAGGATTGTCTGATGAATTCTACAAGAGTTGTTTTATTAGTGGTCTTAAGGATGAAATCTGGTTAGAGGTTAAAATGTTCTGTCCCAACACAATGATGGAAGTCCTAGGGTTGGCTAAGTTGGTGGAAGACAAGATTGCAGCCCAACAACGCTCCAAACCCACTTTTGTTCCCTTCCGAAATATGGATTCTCAACGACCTCCCATCCCTCCAGCTCCTCGACCAACTCCTATCAAGCATTTGTTTGAAACAGAGATGCAGGCACTCAGAGAAAAAGGGCTTTGTTATAATTGTGATGAGAAATTCATTCGGGGACATAAATGTGTTCAGCAAAAGCTTTATCTCTTGGATATGGATTCTCCACCTGCCTCTAAAATTGGTGAAGAAGCTCTAGATACAATGGATGATTAGGTCGACATTTAGGAGCCTCCTATTGACCCCCCATCTTAGGACGACCAAGCATAGATATCTCTCCATGCTTTATCTGGCGTCACCACCCCCCAAACAATGCGGGTCAGGCGTTACTTCAAGAATCTTCCTCTTACAATACTCATTGATTCTGGTAGCACTCATAACTTCATTGACCCTCGAATCACCAAACAGGCTGATTGTGTTGTCCATCATTGCTCCAACTCTGAAGTCATGGTTTCCAATGGGGGCACCTTACCTTGCAAGGGGAAGTGTCACAATGTGCGTATCTCTTTGGAAGATTATAACCTGTGCTCTGACATGTTTGCCTTGTCCCTAGGCGGATGTGATGTGGTTTTGGGCGTTCAATGGTTTCGCACACTTGGCCCCATCTTATGGGATTTTGCTGAACTTTGGATGCAGTTTTCAGTCAATGGGAAACAACACAAATTTAAGGGATTACAACAAGAGTCTCTCCGCATCATCAGTTCACATCGCCTGGAAAAGATCCTTAAGAAGAATTCACATGGTGTCATCGCTCAACTCCATTCCATTCAGATGCACCCATCAACGGTCTCCTCTACTTCCTTGGATAGATATGTAGGTGTCTTTGCTGAACCAGTGGGCTTGTCGCTTTCAAGAGACCTTTCCGGTAAGAATTTAGCCGCATCCACATCTCAACAGGAATGATGGCTATTTTGCATGCAGTACAGAAGTGGCAGCCATACCTATTAGGGAATTATTTCTGCATCAAGATTGATCTCCAGAGTCTGGAAACTTTCCTAGAACAATGGGTCTCCTCCCCAGCACACCTGCAATGGGTTATCCAACTCATGGGTTATGCCTATGCGATCACTTACAAGAAGGGTAAGGACAATATGGTGGCAGATGCTCCTTCTCACACATTTGCTGACCCAGTTTCTCTTACAGCTATTTCTCTGCTTGTTCCAAATTGGTTGCAATCTGTTCAATAGGGCTATCTCTTCTATGAACTCCATGCTTCTTCATCAGCAGGGCACTCTGGGTTCCTCAAAATGTCTGACCGGGAACAATGTAACTTATTTTGGCAAGGACTAAAAATGACAATTCAACAGATGGTGGCTGACTGTGATACTTTCCAGGTCAACAAGGGTGAAACGACACTCCTTTTAGGACTGCTCGAACCCTTGCCCATCCCTACACAAATTTGGACAACTATTTCTATGGATTTCCTAGAAGCGCTCCAGTGGTACAATACCACATATAAAAGGACACCATATGAAGCAGTATATGGACAGGCACCTCCATTTCTTCTTCCATACACCCTCAGCAGCTCCCCAGTTCAGGAAATTGACTCGATTCTTCGAAACCGCGATCAGATTCTTCTCATTCTGCAGGACAATCTTCACATGGCAATAATTCGACTGAAACAACAAGCCGATCAGCACCGTTCTGAGCGCACTTTTCACGCAGCTGATATGGTTCTTCTTTGCCTACAGCCTTCCAAGCAACCCTCCCTGAAAGTCAAAAGGCGTCAGTGGCCCGGAATGCAACCCGATGATGCTACAAGGGAACCGCTCCTTCAGATTCTGCATCAATTTCCACATCTAAAGCTTTGAGGACAAATCTTTTTCTAAGGGAGAGGGGATGTTAGGAACCCGTGTCAACCCTTCTATTTACTTTTTTAGTATATTGTTGTTGGACGCATATGCTTTGTAAGTCGTCTCGTAGTATTTGTTGATCCATAGTTTGTCTTATTGTTGTTGGATGCATATGCTTTGTAAGTTGTCCCGTAGTAATTGTTGATCCATAGTTTGTATTGGCCCATGGTTTGTATTGAGACATGGTATTGGTGCCTAGACTTAGTATATAAGTTTGTGTTGAGACCAATGAAGGTACTGTGAATTTATTTGTATTGAGCTTGCTCAAAGGAGGTTGCCCCCTCGAAGTGGCCTGCGATCAATCAAAGCGATTCCGAGTTCTGTTATTTCTGCTATCTCGCATATTCTCATTAATTAATTGTTGTAGGTTCTTCACATAATCTTGGTCGAAAGTAATGGTTATGGGTAAACCAAATTGTTTCCAAACATGTGTGAGAAGAGCTGAGCAATCTGTTGCGCTATCGTGGTCTTCTTGCATAGTATGAGAATGGCCATCTTGGAAAATCTGTCGATTACTACTAAGATCACATCATGCTGATGTTTGGTAGTAGGATATCCCGTCAAGTAGTCCATAGAAATAGATTCCCATGGTGGAGTAGGAACTGGAAGAGGTGTGTGCAATCCCTGTCATCGATTAGGCAGTTTAGTAATGGCACAAACCATGCATGATTGAATGTACTTGTTGACGTCAGTTTTAGGTGTAGGCCAAAATAAATACTTCTGGAGATTAGCAAGTGTCTTTGCTACTCCAAAGTGTCCTGCAGACTTGTTGTAGTGCGCGTCCCAAATGAGCTAATGTCAATGCTCACCGATCGGTACACAAAGCTGTCTAAGCTTGTATAGCAAGGTGTCTTTTAGGAAGTAGTTGGAGGTCGACGACTTGTCAGTATGAAGCTGTTGGTAGACTAGTGAAAATTTGATGTCGTCTTGATATAATTGAGGCTAAGTGGTCGTGTCCTAACCCTGCATACTCATCACTATGAAATGGAGAGTAATGGGTGGTCGACTCAGACAATCGGTGGCGACGTTAGATTTACCTTTCCGATACTTAATCACCAACTGGAATTGTTGTAGGTAATTAATCAACTTAAGATGTCGAGTTGTTTGTAGTTTTGATTGGGTCAGAGTGAACTGTAGAGGCTTATGGCCAGTGAGGATGACCATTTCATTGCCAATGATGTAATGCCTCCATTATTTGAGAGCTTGCAAAATGGCGTACAGTTCTTTTTCGTACATCGAATATCTTCTAACTGTGTCGTTACAAGTTTTGGAATGAAAAATGACTGGGTGACTAGACTGAGTGATCACTTCTCCCAAGGCATAGTCCGATGCGTTCGACTCAAACTCAAAGGGATGATGCAAATCAGGTAACACAAGTATTGGTGCATTGTAGAGCTCATGCTTGAGCTGTTCAAAAGATTCTTGTTGTGTCGATGTCCATTTGAAGAAAGTTTTTCCATTTCCCTTTGTCAACCGATTCAAGGGCCAGGCTATGTGATTGAAGCCGAGTATGAACCGTCGATAGAAATTCACCAAACCAAGAAAACTTCTTAGTTCTTGAATGCTTTGAGGAATGGACCAATATTTGAGGATCTATACTTTGTCTGGATTGACGTGAATGCCTGCAGAGTCAATTACATATCCCAAATATTTGATGCTGTTCATCGCAAAGGTACACTTATCCATGTTCAAGTAAAGTCGATGTTGCTGGAGAGTGTCAAGGACTTGTTGAAGCTTTCTGACATGTTCTTCCCATGATCGATTGAAAATCAGTATGTCGTCAAGGTAGACAATGACCCATTTTCCGATGAAAGATCGAAGAATATTGTCCATGTATCGCATGAAGGTCGCAGGTGCATTGGTTAAGCCGAAAGGCATGACTAACCATTCAAACAATCCTTCCTTGGTCTTGAAAGCAGTTTTCCACACATCTGAGGGATCGATTGGAATCTGATGATATCCCAACTTGAGGTCGAGCTTAGTAAAGAATTTAGCACCTTTCAGATAGTCGATATCTCGTCTATCCACGACAGAGGGTAGCGATTGTTTACCGAAATTTTGTTGAGTGCCCTGTAGTCGATGCACATGCACCAAGTCCCATCTTTCTTTGGAATGAGGATGACTGGACTTCCACAAGGAGAGAAGCTAGGTCGGATATGACCTTTGTCGATCAAATATTGGATTTTTCTACGAATCTATTCATTTTCAAAAATGGATATTCTGTAAACAGATGAATTAGGAAAAGAAGAACCAGGAGCAAGTTCAATGGAGTGTTTTACCTGGCAATGTCGAGGTACTCCGTTCGACTCTTGGAATAAACTCCGATACTCATCGAGAACGTTGTCGATCACCTACTTCTGTCTAGAGCTGCTTTGGTCTGTGAGTCGACTCGTCGCTACAGTCTTCCTATAATGTTGCGGTTTGATAATGATTAATATGAACTTCTGAGCATGATTGATGAGATTCTTTTTCTGTTTAGTAGATATCATTGAAATCGTTGGTGTAGGTCGTCACTCTGGATTGTTGTACCATCGAATCTAGATTCTGATAATCACCTTATGTGGTCGTGACTGATAACTTCCATGGTGATCCCATAGGTAAGGTTTCCCAAATAGGGCATCGGCTACGGAGAGTGGTGCTATGTCGTAGAGTACTTCATCTTCAAAAATATTTATGAAGTAGGCAAGTTTTCATTGTCAGGTGATCCGTAGTTCCTGTCCATCCTTCATCCAACCGATGTTGTAAGGCTGAGGATGCAGAGTGGTGACAAGACCTAGTTTCTTTACGAGATCTTTAGAAATGAAGTTCTTCTGGCTATAGTTGTCCATAATCAGATGTAATGGATTGTGCTGGACCCAAATCCGTGTATGGAATAGGCAGTCTTGTTCCTCCTTGTTGACTATAGTAGAGGCTATTGGAGTGGTCGATGTCGATGTCAGAAGGGTCATTGCATTTGGATCAAATTCTTCCACCGTCTTTTTGAACGGGTCGGATGTCGACACTTTTTCCAAAAATGTCTTCTGAGCTTTGCATTCAGACGTATCATGCCAAGATGAGTGGTGCTAATCGCACCATTTCCCGTTGGGAGGTTGCTTTCTACGTTCCCTTTTCTGAAAAGGATTTTTGCCATGATCTGGCTTTGGAGGTGTTGGTTGAGAAGATTTCGACTTGTCGAAGTCGGATGGTGCCTTCTTGTCGGGTGGTCGTCCCAATGTCGGCTTTGTCGCGAAGCGTGCTTTCCCTTTCTACTTGGTTTCAAGTTCGCTGGCATAGTGGAATGCATCCACAAGCGTATTGACAGTCAGAAATTCCATCTCTTGCTGAATGTATTGGGAAAATCTGCTGATGTACTTCAGAACAAGCAATTTCTCTTCTTCTTGGACACTAAGTCTAGCCATGAGTTGATAGAACTCGTTGGTGTAACTCTATACTGATTGGTCTTTCCATTGCCTTAGCTGCTGCCACTTCTTATAATGCTTCTCGAGGTATTTGGGCAGGTAAAATTCCTTTAGGATGTGTTCGGCGAATTTATCTCATGTGTCGATGGGGTCTCCTCTTTTCTCCATCTTTGTTGAGAGGTTCTCCCACCAACAGTGCACAGATGTTGACATCTTTAAGGCTGCAATGTTGATCTTGTTAGCTTCTGAGAGTTGATTCATAGAGTAATAGGATTCCAATTGTTGCACCCAATTGTCGACGTATTCCACGTCAATCTTTCCTTCAAGATTCGTTATGTCCAAATTCATTTGCACTTTGAAGGGGGTGATTTTATCAGAGTGAGTTCTCATAGAAAATCCTCCGGATGTCGAAGCAAATCGCATGAGAATTTCATTTAACTGGGTGAACATTTCAGTTCGTTGTCAAGTCGACGCTTTCTCAATAAGTTTTGTTGTCTCGTCGACTGCATGTCTATTGTCTGTTTCTTCTGTCATTTCTGGAGGTAGTGTCTGCTTGGATTGCTGAGATTGCGAGTGTGTTTGAACAAGCATAAGTCAGTAACTTCACTGGAAGTGTCTACGCAAACTTAAGCATGAACAAAGATGAGTGCTCTGATACCAATGATCTGCACGTGGCCATGAAGCATGAGAGGGACAACAGTTCGACTGAATGAGTTGGCTCTGTTATGGCGGAAGATTAAGAAACATAATGCGTAAAGAAGGAATACACTACACAGATAGAACACAAATATACACAGACAATATGCAGGAATGTGAACTTATATTCTATTACTGGATTTGAGATCATTGATTGATGTATGTTACAATAATATACATGCTTATATAGAATGTGATGAGACGCTTGGGCGCTTTCCCGTTACGTTCAGTTACAAAAGAAGTTAGAACGGTTTGGCAGTTCAACCGTTATAATCGAATGGGAGACAGAGAGACAGTCTGTCGAAGTTCGACAGTCGCAAGTCGCAAATCGAATCTGCATGTCGATGTCGTGAAACTGTAATATTGCGGAACTTATTGAATTCACGGAGTTTTCGAAGCCATGTCGAAGTTGGAACTTGTCGAAGTTGCGTTGACATCGATGACTTGTCACAAATGTGTCGAAGTTAGCATTCGACAATAATTCCAACTACGATGTATATCAATGAATGTTTTTACACCATTTTTAATAACTACAACTAAACATAAAGAGGAACAAAAAGACAACATCCTTAACTTAAACATACCGAAATTTATAACATAACATACTAATTAAGTAATGTTCGTTTTAGTAGCTGGATAACATATGGAAACACCACTTATATGCTATTTTACATTTTCGATTTAATTGGGAAGTTACCTAGTTTGGAGACACCAAAATTTATCGCCTAATATACTAATTAGACAATTCTTTCTTTGACAACTAATTACCATATCACATCACAAACTATACACCACTTTATATTGACCATTTAGGCAATATACTAATTAGACAATGCTTGCTTTGGCAGCTAATTACCATATCACAACACAAACTATACACCACTTTATATTGACCATTTCATTGGACTCTTAGTTAGTTTTCTTTATTGTTTTGGTCTTCTTTTTTTTCCCAAGTCCATAGCAGGACAAGCTACAAGATTTCTCCCTAATAGATGGAACATGGATCTTAGTATATACAAGTTAAGAATTACAATAGATATTACATATCTTGAATGCCGATATCAAAGGTCACAACCTACATGTGAGATATCTACCTGGAAACACACAAAAAAAGAGAAGTGCAACCGATTTGATTATACAATGGGAAAAATACATTCACTAGAAAAGGAGACCCGGTGGGAAAGACAATTGCTCAAGCGAATAAGCAAATTGCATTAGGGGTGACAAAGGCAGAGCATAGTTTCCTTGATTATCATTGCTACTATGAGCACTTGAGTAGAATATATTTTGGCACTTTGAAGCAAATGCATCGATAATTGATCTCAAAAATCCATGTGAAAAGGTAGAGAAGGGAAAAAACATTATCTACATGACCCTTCATATTTGTATATGGGTTATGTTGAAAATACTATACTCATAGCTACCTCCAATAAGTTCCAATATTACAAAATATAAGCAGAGCACTGATTATGTTGTTAAAATACCACCTTTGCAAAACTCAGAGTAGCAAAGAGAGTTTGCATCGAAGATGAAACCATTTTAGACTGGGTTCAACCATTGGAACAAACCACCAAAAAAACCAAAGATATGACATTGTCTAGACTAACACAGTATTTATGTAATAACAATTCTAGTTTTGGCAGCAGACCAGAGTATACTTTGGAAACAAAAAACTAAATAGTATATTACAATGCCAATTTAATGCTACTTTATATTGAATATTTAATTGGGATCGCTTTTACTTAACCCGCCTATCAATATCAAAGGACACAAACCATATGGAGAACGTGTTTTTGCAATTTAGATTATGCAATATACTTGAAACACATTCAAGGAATAAAGAACCATAGATTATTGAATATGAGATTTTTCCTTTCCAATCTTGATTATGCATCAAACATAACCATTTTTAAAGGAAAAATTCTCAAGGGGAAATAGTGATCTCAATTAATGGAAATCTAACAAAGTTTATATATTGAAGGAGTAATGAAAAGACCTAGCTCTTTGGTCATGTGTTCTTCTCTAGCAAATATCTAGTTGCAAGAACGCAAGAAAGAAGAAGCACCACTAATTTGATTCTATCATATTGAATATACATTAGCTACAGAGGAAGATTTGTTAGGAAACTCAATTATCAACGGGGTAAAGGAAATGCATTAAAGCTATTTCAGTTCCAGAATTCGGGCATAAGTCAGCTAAACAGGTGTGCGTGGATTTGAATATCAACAACTAGGATATACAAGCTTGCTGAAGCAAAGAGATTAACTTATTTGATTTAGGTTTTAGAGATGGAACAATGATAGTGGGAGAGTTAAACGACACAAAAATTCAACAAGAAGAGGCGAGGACATAGCTCATAGATCTGAATTTATATCATAACATGCATCCAAATATAATCATTATTTGCAGGGACTTCCATAATAATTATTAACGATTAAGACACTCCCAATGGTAAAAAAAGAGGTATATCATACAATGTTCATAGAGCTGATTCACAACCCTATTTTGATCAATGTTCAAGATGACAATCCATTGAGTATGCCACTTCTAGGAAACTTTCAACCTTCTATTAAGACTCGATACAAATTCCAATTGAATAACTTTTAATAGTACCTTAACTATATCCAATCCCTAGTCTCCACATAGCTCCAGTACTCAAAGCCTTGAGCAAGGGCACACGCATAAGTAAATAACTCTAGTTTCAATGGTCAAATGGAAAATATCAACTAAGCAGGGCTGTCCCAAAAGAAGCATCAAATTGTTAATCATTTCTGACAACCACTATTTACATATGATTAGCACACTACTAGATGGGCACATGAAACAAAAATGCAAGGATTTGTATTACCAACAATGTGCCATCTCCTCCACAACAATAGAAAATGAAAATTTGCTAGCAGCAATAGTCAATTAGGATTAGCCATTGTTTAATAGAGGCCAAGTAAAAATACACACCTTAGTCTATCCATCCAACTTTTCCAAGCAACGATTCCTAGTTGGGCATTGTAAAATAGTATGAAGTTGTATTCCAAGACAGGAAAAGCTCGCTATGTTCATTGTAATGCGATAGAATAAAACAAATTCCATGATCAATGCAGTAGTCCACTTGAGTTAAATTCCTATCAATGGAAAATCCTAACAAAGAAAATCCTAAACAAAGAAAACCTTTCCCTTTTAAACCCACAACAATGGAAATTATGAAACGTGAAGACAGAAAAACAATAAGCTAACCAGAGAAAAAAAATTACCTCCAATTTAACTGTTCAAAAGAGAAACACAATGAGAAATGCCTTAAGTCCATGAGAAGAGCCAAGCATAATGCACATAGGCCAAGCCAAACTTGTCACTCCTCATATAGATAGAACCAAGAAGATGCTAAATCCACCATGAAAACCCAGCAAGTGGCACACATGACTGGCACAACCAAGCAAATCGCAAAAACATCGAGCCACCGCAAAACCTTGTAATCTTCCCACTCTCAAGAAGTATCGAACCAAGAAAACAGAGAATACATTAACACCAACAACAAAGATATCCAAATCATAGACAAACCCAACCACAACACCCAAATAAAATCTGAAACCCTGGCCGAATTAAGACAAAGAAAAGACGTATGAGTCCTCCAACAATACATCAGATTTAAAAAATTTCGTTCACCATTAAAACTCACAGCCCAAAAGAACATCTCGTTAAAGCACAACTCGTCCAAACATCATGACATTTAAACCATATTCCCTCCAACATTAAAACCCTGCATCAAAGATCCGAACTCGTCGGCCGCCACACCCCGGGATCCAAATCCAAAGGGCAAGGACGAGCAAAAACTGAACCAACCACAACGCAAAAAAACACAAAATAAATGGGGGCATAAAAATAAACACCTGTAAAATCCCCTTACACAACCAATCAAACGATGACAAATTCTGCATTTTTTTATTTTTATTTTATGAAAAAACATTTAAACATGAAACTCCTAGTCTTTCTCCTATCCAAATTTTTCCGCCAACATAATATTATGTCCCTGTGTTTGCTATATGTCACATGCTACGCAGGGACATAATAATTTCAGTCCAATGCAAGAAAATTTTCATAAGATTTCCTACTTGCCTCTACAAGTGTAATACTTGGATGCATGAATAGAATAAACCGGATGTTGTTCTTAAATTTAGATTGATGTTGCAACTCACAAAGTAATAATGATGTATAGTAGATTGAGGAAAAGACTCATGCCTGTAAATTGCATAGTGCTTGAAACATTGTTGATAACCTATCATGGATTTGTCAATCCTTATACTACTCTAGAAATATGTATCCCAACCGAGTTCTTTGATGACAGTGTAAAAAGATCAACAAATGGTAAAACACTGGTTGCCAATCAACATTCATTTCAGTCTCTCATTTTTGAATTTGTAATCTTTGAGTGGGTGAAATGAATTTTTTATGTTCAAGAATTCTTGAAACAAAGGAATTGCATTGAGATAAGTAGTGGGCTCCATGCCCTTCCTGGAATAATTCTCAAGGAAAAAATAGTTCACACACAAAATATTTAAATCCCTTTCTGGTGAATCAAATTTGGAAGGGGAAGAGTTGAACTCTTCTATTTGATGACCAACTCCTTTAGGAATATCTCTCATTACATATTTCCTAGTGCTTGATTGCATTCTTAGCTCTGTTGTTTGACTTGTTTTTTTTAGTTCACTTACACTATACAACAACAACCTTGTCTGGTAGGGAAATGAATTAGTAGTTTTGTTTTTCCCCATATAAGAAGGATTGAAAATCATCTTATTACATGGTGGTTTATGGAATATTGTTGAGGATTAGTCACTGTCATTGGCACTTTCCCTCTAGATGCTTCGTACCCATCACTAGTATACCTTTGGAGCTTGGGACCTTTAGTAATAATGCTAGAGGGAGTTGCTAAAATAATTGGGCTTGATACCAATTCCTTGAAATGTTGAATACCAGGTGAAGAAAAATTCTTTCAACTAATGATGGTATCAACCCACTCATACATTGCCAGGCTAGAAGCCTAGATCTGGATGCACTTCATGCCTCTAACTGTAGAGGACACAATCCAACAACGCTCTTCATAATTGGATGACTTATATCCATAAGAGCATCATTTCCATTGAAATTCGACTTATTCACATATTAAAATGAAACTTTAGTTGACTTCAAAGACCTTGTAAAAAGGAAATTGTTAATGGAAGATTGTGTGCCTGTAAATTCGCTTCTTATTGTCAACTAGATACTTTATTTATGTGCTTAGATATCTACTACTTTCCAGGCTACTTTCTATCTCTATCACTATCATACCATATTGCTTGGATATGGGGCACAGAACTTTGGAATTCTTCCTTGCTTGAGAAACTACCCTTGAAAACTCTTTCGTATTCTACTCTAAAGATGCCTTGCTTGCACATAAGCTTTTCAGTTTGTGAGTTAGAGGAAACCATGCACAAAGAATTAAGAAGGAAGACAATAAAATCCTTGAACAACTCTCCCTTTTAGCTTGATTAATTGATTTGTTTATTGGTATATCACAAAATATCCATCTGAGTGTGTTTTCTCTCCTAGTGACTCTATATTTGCACCATTAACTGAACCAAGTCCTGATAAATAATTCTTCAAAGGAAAATCCCTTCCAAAATCCTTCTGAACTCTGATGTTCTTTTATATTTCTTAGATGTTGAAACAATAGGATTTGTTGGATCACTGGCTACACACCAAATATACAGGTTAAAAATAGGGATGATCCATCCCTATCAATCCCTCTAACATTCAATACATATGATCCAAGCACCATTTGTATATGCCCATTTGTTTTGGTTATGTATAAAAAAAATCCATGGATAATAATTCCCAGTTTTCAAATAGAAAAATTCAAAGGTTTCAAAATGGATTACCTTTTTTCATAGAACTGTTGTAGAATACCACTTTTCATTTCAAACTCTTTCTCTCCCACTAGGCATGAACTATGTCTATTGAAAAAGTATACAAAACAATACCACTTTTCATTTCAAACTCTTTCTCTCCCACTAGGCATGAACTATGTCTATTGAAAAAGTATAGAGTTTTGTAGTTGCAGATCTCAATTTATCTTGGTGACAATAACAATCTTGTTCAAAGTTTGTTTTTTTCTCATTTTTCATCATCTTGCAAGTTAAGAGGGAGGAAAAGAATCCTTTGTCATAATGTGCACTATTTCCTTCAAATGAAATGATATTCATGATGAAGCCTTTCTTTTTTTATATCTAGAGTTCATATATCCATTTTAAAACTTTTTGTTTCTACCAGAAAATAATGCCCGGGTATGTTCTTTGTTTCTTCTATTAACGAGGATCAACATGATTGTTTTAAATGAAAATAATTCTTTTTAAATTATGTGGTGAACCACAACTGTGGCTTTCCCCTATCCTCACGCCAAAGCTCGAAGCCATATATGATAATGGGTCTATTGATTATGTCTGGGGGGGTTTCTTTACATTTTTGGAGTGGGAATAAAGACATTCCTTCCTAAGGGCGAAGGATACCTTTCCATCTTCTCTACTCTCTTTATGTGTCCCGTCATCTGATTAGGCAAATAGATTCATGCATGTCATTATCAACATTGCTGACACATGAAGACATCTTCAGTGAACTGCATTCAATTTATATTGTAAGCTAGGCTGTTTGAAGTTAACATTATAGGATAGAAATTTCTAATATTATTTAGAAGTGAATATGGTAAAGTACTCCTTCTATTTTTAACATTTTCTTATGCTATAATTTGATCTTTCTCTTAGGAATCTTACTGTTATGAGTAAATAGTATAAATTGTTACTCATCCTTGAATACTTTCTTGGACATGAATCTTTTAGTTATGTCACAGTAGTTAGTTAGCTTTAACCATGTTGCTTATGTACACAAACTAAAAATAGCCATCAATAAGAAATCCAAGATTAAAGGGATATTGTTAGGTAGGTATTCTGGCTTTCAAGTGACAATTGCTACCATAACATATATGTAAAATCAAACACATAACCATTGAAAAAAAAATTAAAACTGCACACTTGCTGCTACCATAATAATAACTCTCGATACATGTAAAACATTACATATTTAATTGATGGAAGAAAAGAAAAGAAAAAATGAGATCTGTCCAATTGAGAATCCAATCAAATGCATTCACACAAACATATTGAACACTTACACAAATATTAAGAAATAAAATCTTATATTTGAAACATGTTTTTTTTTCTTGCATTATATGATGTAAGTAAAGGGTTAAATAATGAAAGAGGTCCAAAAGTTCATGTTATTAAATGATATATATTAAGTTGATTCCCTTTCATTAAATACTGCTATATTAACCTTAATTCAATTTAATGACTAGTTAACATCATCTTCACTTTTTTTAATGTTGAAGATGATAACATACAAACTAACAAAAGTCTCAATAATAAGAAGTTTAAGCCTAGTGCACCCAAGTACATGTTGCAATGATAAAAAATTCTATTAAACATCAAGGTGGATGTGGAAAACAATAAATATCAATCCATGGTGGGCCCTTTCAAAAGTGAATTAAATGAGAAGAAAGTGTTCTAATGTGTTATTTTAGGAACCTAATGGAAACCAACTATTAAGGGCATGGGAAAGGGGTATCCTATTCACCAAAGACGCATAAGAAATCAAACCTCAAATTTTGATGGATTTAAGTCTAAAATTTCAAGTTAATTATGTATGTGTTTAGGATACTAAGTTCAAATTTTCTAGCCTCTAGGATTTATGTATTCATGGATGGGTTACAAATTATACTAATTTTATAGTATTTTTCTCATGCATGTTTCACTTTTGGTTCTATATCTATTTGAAATTTTAGTGTGGAATATTCAATGGGATGTCAAACAACAATTATGGAAAGAAAACATCAAAGCATAGAAATGTATTATCATACTTTCAAAAACCCCAATCCAAGAGTCGACATTCTCTTCATGATTCAAGCTCTTTTGAGCAACTCATTGGTGAGAGATATGTACCAACTCTTTTGAGAATGCATCTAATATCCATATAATAGATGATAAAATAGGTAATCCTTCCTTTAGTGATAAAAATGAGACAAATTCAATCTCACTAGAAATTGGCAATGACAGTGTTGAAGGTTTTTCCTTGGAAGGCAACACAAACCACTCACAACCATGAAAAAAGAAAAATGGCCAATGGGACATAGGGAGACAATTCCAACCAAAATGGGCCTCAAAATTTCCATTTATTGAACCAATTATTCAACAAATGAGAAATAACATTCATGAGAATTTAGATGCATTATATCTAGTTGGAAACTTGGTAAGACATTAAAATTAAAGATGAAGTTAGATACAACAGAGAAGCATGCAAGAAAGGTGTATGATAAATAAATCGAAAATGGCGAGGAGAAACCTATTATTAGATGGAAATATCTTGAGGAAATTCAACATGTCAACTATGAATATGAGTATAATAAATACTTAATAAGTAAGATAAAACTCGAGAAAAGTGGAGGAACCATCACATTTCTATTTCAAAAGAAAGTGGAAACAAATTTGTTATCCAAGATGATGCAATTAAGCACTATATTTCACATCTTATCTGTAGGTCATCATAGGAAAAATTATATAGTTTACAAGAACTATATACCTTTTCTTGAAGTGTCAAATTTTTGATCCTCTCATTGGTCTATAACGAGTGGTTGGAAATGGGAAAGATATCTAGCTCAAGTAGAAAAATATGATTTGAAAGAGAAACTTGCAAAGCTTAGGGATTTTTCATTGTCTTTGGATGAAGTTACAACTATTGATAATACTTCATGGATCTACATGAGCATTTATATGGTTAATGATCATATTATGCATTCATATCTACTTGGGATTCATAAAACAAGGGAGAATTCTATACCTATAAATATTTATGAACTTGTTATTAGTACTTCGAAGGAAATTGGTGGTTTAGAACATTTAATGATCTCAAAAAGGTTGCCATGTGTCAGAGCAGATGGAGAATCAGTCATGCAAGGACAAATGAATGAAATTTGTGTCAAACTACAACTATTAACTTCACAATTATTAGTATTCATTGTATGGCTCACAGGATGAATCTTAAATTTAAAATAGCAAGCACATTTCCACTGGTTTCAAAAGTTGAACATCTTATAAGTGAGACTGAAGCATAATTTTGTTATAGTTCCAATGTTTGACTAACACATGGTAATTCTATAAGATCGATGAATTTGAGAAAATGGTCACATAAATAGATCACAAATCAACAAATCAATGTTTTACATGGTTAAAACCATCAAAGAGGGAAACAATCCATGGACCAACCAAATAACTACTCGAGGCAATATATTAAACAAAGGAACAATATTTTACATATGAGTTTCTTACAATCAATCATAAAGCAACTAAGCCTCCATGCTCTTTAAATATAGATCATAGGCCAATCGGGTGTTAAGACATGGATAAATAGCCAATAATATTGAGGTGAAGATGATCCATCAGATCACATTATGTATAGAACATATCATGATCATCTAATCACTCTATGTGTACAACATATCGTGACTATCGAATTACATAAGTACAAATGCATACTAAAAAAACACACTTTACCTAAGACAAGTTATACAATGTTGATATTAACAAACTCCTAAGTGTCTAAATATCCTAACACCCCCCCTTAAGAATAACATGGGATAATATTTAAGGATTTACAAATGTGACACAATAGGAGAAGGAAGAATACATTAGAGCCTATTCCTCCTTAATAAAAAATTCCTGAAATCCTAACATAGATCAAAGTTTAGAAAACTTCTCTTCTATAAGATACTTTGTGAAGATGGCTGCAACTTGATCATCTGTGGGGAAAAAAAGCACGTCGAGAATGTGATCTTGAATAAGATTTTTGATTAGGTGCATTTGTAGATCAATGTGTTTTCTGCCCTGTTCTTGAACTGGATCTTTGGTAAGCTTGATGGCACTCTGATTATTGCACCAAAGGGTAGTTAGATGCTACTGCTCGATTCCAAACTCTGAAAGGATATTTCAAAGACACGAAGGCTTCTTGACTTGCATTAATGATGAATCACTACTATGCTTTTGCTGAATAAAGAGTAATATCTTGTTGTTTCTTACAAGCCCAAGTGACATGTCCATAACCAAGACTAAAAACATAACCTGTAGTAGACTTTTGATCTGACCCAATTTGAATCAGTAAAACCAACCAACAAAGGAGTCTTCTCTGAGTTGTAATGAATCCCAAATTGAACTATACCTCGAATATAATGAAGTATCCTTTTTACTTCTTTCCAATGGATTTCATGTGACATTTCCATATACCAGGAAACAAGACCAACAAAAAAGGAAATACCAGGGATGAGTATGAGTCAAGTACAAAATATTTCCAACTAACTGACGGTATAAGGTAGCATCTATTTCTGGTGTAGTGCAAGTGACAGTAAGTTTGACTATAGAATAGAAGGAGGAGGGGGTTGGCTTACAATCATCCATGTGAAAGTGACAAATAAGGTTGCAAGCATATTTAGACTAAGAAAGAAAAAATACTTCTTTGGTTTGTAGGACTTGGAGGGAAAGAAAATAATGCAACTATCCCAAGTCTGTCATTTCAATTTTTTTCTTAAGGATGGATTTCACATGGTTCATTTTAAATTTCTTCTTAAGGATCGATTTCACATGGGTTAAAAGGTTATGGTCACTACCAGTAAGATTAAGGCCATCAACAAAAAGAATGAGCATAATGAGATTGTTTCCTATTTTCATGGTATAGGCATTGGGGACAAATGGAATCTAGATCCATGAGGTTCTTTCATGTAAATTTGTTCTTGAAAATCCCCATGCAAAAAGGCATACTTGAAATCCATTTGATGGACCTCCCATTTATGTGAAGTGAAAAGGGAAAGAACAAGTCAGATGGAGTTCATTTTGGTATTAGGGGAAAATGTTTCATTGAAGTCAATTCCTTCAACTTGGGAGAATCCTTTGGAAACTAAACTTTCCTTAAGTCTTCTAACACTTCCATCAGATGCATACTTAGTTCTATATACCTATTTACATATGACAAGTTTTCATCCTTTTGGAAGAGGTACAATATCCCAAGTATCATTATCCATTTGTGAACAATATATTCATTCATTGCTGCATCCCAATCCATATGTCCAGAAGCTTATACAAATATATCTAGATCACGAGTCTCTGAAACTTGATCCAAAATATAATAGGATCCCTGGAACTGTGAACATGTTCGACGCTGATATTTGGGATCATCGGTAAGATAATTAGCTGCTTTGCATGTTGTATGGACCCATCTAGGAAGCATTTGTGTTGGTGCAACTAGAGGAAACTTAGCATGCAGAGGTGGATTTTCATCCTCTCTATCATCATCCAAATAAGAAGATGGAGTAGGAAAAATATGAGAGAAGTTGGGAGTAGAAGGTGGCACAATCCCTAAAGATGGCTCATAGGTTGAAGATGGCACAAACACTGAATTAGGCTCACATGGCAAGATATTTTCATCAAATTTAACATCTCTCCTATTAATAATGTCATTGGATTTTGGTTAAATAAGTATATAACCTTTTACATCTTTATAATATCCAACAAACACGAAATTTTCACTCTTAGGGTGTAATGCTTTTCATTTTTCATCGGGAATGTGAGCCCATGTTTCACTACCATACACATGAAAGTGGATGACGTTTGGTTTAATGTTACTCCATGATTCTTTAGGTGTTATATCTTTTAGATCCTTAATGGGAGTGAAATCGACTATGTAATTAGCACAATTAATGGCTTTATCCTAAAATTGAAGACTTAATCCCTTACCTTAGATTATACAACTAGGAATTTATTTTAATGTGTGATTCTTTATCTCAACAACACCAATTTTTTTGGGGTGTGTATCTAATAGTATGTTGCATTTGAATTCCTTATGGAATGCAATCATTTTTATATTTATGGTTTACAAATTTGATTCCATTATCTATTCTTAACCTTTGTATATGATGTCCATATTGTTTTTCTATAATGGCCTTGAAGGCCAATAAATTCTCAAAACCTTCGGTCTTAAGTTTTAAGAATTAAACCCCAATGCGTATGGAGAAGTCATTAATGAAGGTTAAGGAATACTTTGAGCTATAAAAATAAGCAGAAGGAAGCAAACCACAAAAATCACCGTGAACAAGATATAAGGGGGTGAAGACATGCTAAGAGTGTAATACCCTCTAGTTTAACCCCTGGACATGTTATTATTATTTTGATGTTGTGACATTATGGCATGAGGCGTCGGGACTATTGTTTGCACATTATTATTATTAATTAATAAAATAAAACAACTAAGATAATTGATCTTTGAGGCTAGGACCATTTGGAATAAGTTGCGACGTCAAAGCTTGGTTGTAATCTCTCCCTATGTACTTATTTTATTTACAGTAATACAGATTCTTTCCATAAAGTCTTGTTGTAATAAGATATTTAGAATTGGTTTCTTTGACTACTAGTTTGGATTATTCCATATTGCATATCATTATTTTTGGTATTTGTATGTTTTCACTTGTTTGTGCATTGTTTTGCAACTGAAGATCATGAGCTACGTCAAACAAGGAGATATCACTACAATCACGAGGTAATCCATTCCTCTGTACCTTTTGCAATTTGGTTAATCTAGGAAATATCTATGTGTTATGTATTGTTTTGTTCTAGATTCGAACCATTCAGAGTATGGAGATCGGTTAGTGTCTGCACTGATGTATTTTCCTGTAACAGGGGGCTTCCAGTTCTTCCATGTACTAGTCGGTATATCGAACATCCTTTCACGTATCTATGGGTATATAGAAAGGTATTTCACGTACTTGACGGTATATAAGCAGGCTCCTATCGAACGATTGTGCATTAGACAACACTACTACGGATTGGAACTCCCACGTACCTTGTGTATATCAAGAGACCCCACTAGGATCTTGAAACCATCTGAGTCAACCATTGGTAGTCTTGCCATTGCAATACACCAAGAATAACACTCGAGGAGCTAATACGCATGTACTTCCAGGTAGTTGGGTAATACGATCAGGGGTATGTCCCTAATACTCTTTGGTTAGTGATATGAAATATTGGGCCGAGTATTCTTGTTGGACCTTGCGGTATATCACGAGTTGCGAAGCCTTGACACTCCTGTGAGGATCCATATCTTAATACCACCTATCATATAAGTTTGCTTGCGACTTTCACTTGAGTAGGACTTGAAGTGTGTTTTTCTTTAGAATACTTTTAGGAGAAGAATTTAATCAACCATTCTGGCTAAAAAACCCTTAAGGAGACCCTGTAGAATACAAAACTTGCCACCTGAATATCCTCTCATTGAGAGGAAGGAAACATGGGGGACGATATGGACATCCCCACCTCAACCGTCTCGCATGAAGAACGAATTCCAATGACTGAATTGGGAGGGGATTATTATCCTCCTGTAAATCCGCCTATCACTAACCCTATGGGACCATTGGTGGTGAAAAAACCTCCTTCACATGACACATATTTCCATCATTCACTTGAAGGTCACCCTGGTGCCGTCGGTTGGATATTCACTCGACCTCCAAATGCCTCGATAACAAATTCTTTTGGTCCAACCACTTCATTTTGGGGGATCTCCTTATGAAACGCTATTTCTGATTTTGGATCACCACTCACTATGGAGAGACCAGAGCCTCTGTGCCCTACCAGACTTGTCCCAAACGTGTATTTTTTTGGACCACTTCAAGAAACCGTGGCTCGCTTACAAACACTTGGAGAACGAGTCAAGTGCCAGATTTTCCCTTCCCAACCCACTTTGGAAGTAGCGAATTCCAAACACTATTCCCCTATGCATTCTGTTACTCTTCCTTCACCAGGAATGTATGTGCCCAACATGAAATTCTACGAAACAGGTCAACCATCTTTTCGATCTGTTTCACATTTGGTTGGTTCTACACCTTTTTTTGACCCCAATGACTAGGGGCAAACTTGAACCACTATTAACTTCATGGATGGAACAAAACCTTCGCAACAAAGTATGGTCAGAATTCACCCCCTAATTAGTGGTCAAAATATGACCTCAGGGCAACCTATGGTCAATGGCCAAAACATAATCACGGGGAAAAACTTGGTTACTGGACAAAATTTAATTTGGGGGAAACCCTTAGCTAGTGGACAAAATCTAATTGGGGGGAAACCTTTAGTTAGTGGACAAAATCTAGGTGGAGGACCACCTTCGTTTGTGATTTATAATATGATCGGGATTTCACTCCCAGCCATGGGACAACCCTCGTGGACACATCACATGGGAGGACCATCTGTATGGGCCCAAACCCCATGGGGTTATACATATCCGAGTAATCATAATATAGCATTGGGTCAAATCTATCAAAATACTCCAGGAAACCTTTATCCCAAAGTACCTTACCGTGGAAACACAAACACCCCATAGGGAATCACAATTTTCCACTGACTGGACCCCCAGCCGGCGGCCTACCCCCTCTCCCACCACCACCCCCCCACCTATTCCACCTCCACCTCCACCTCCACTATTTGGAAAATACCCTCATGGGGGAGGAGGAGCTCCATCCATTCCACTTCCATATGATCATTCGATCTACGGTCCTACTGGTACTCAACTGCCTTACAAATATTACCAATTCCCGTAGCCAAACCGACAATTACCATTTTTGGGCACTTCAGATTTGCCAGATCTGTCATGTTTGACCAATGATCCCATTCAACATGGCACGAATTGGCCACCCATTCCTGTGAAATTGCCATCAGACATACCCAAGTTTGATGACAAACCCGACGAGGATCCCAAAAACCACGTAATGATATATCATTTGTGGTGTTCCTTGAACTCATTAATGGGTGATTCTATTCATTTGAGGGTATTTCAAAAAACCCTCACTGGCACAGCCGCCAAATGGTACATTGAATTACCATCACACTCTTTTGCCGACTTTCGATCCTTGGATATGGGTTTTCTTACACATTTTCAACTACCGATCTAATATGAAATTGGCACAGACCTTTTAACTTCTCTCCGACAATCTATTTATGAACATATTCACTAATGGAGGAGAAGACATCTGGTCATTTAGGATCCTATTCCAGATCAATTATTGGCCGATTGGTTTACCAAATCATTGTTGCTTATCATAGCCAAAGACGTCTCTATGGGAGGGGCAATTACAGAAGAACAAGCTTATTCACGTGCCTAGTACTTAGAATTAGTCTACGCTCAATATGGCACTTTATACAACATAATTCCCAATGCCTCTCACCCCACACACCACCCAACGAAACCCCCCATGGGATCACATGCCGATGGCATCATTGGTTCCATTCATACCCATAATTCTACTCAATTGGTTGTATCACATAGCCACATGGTTTCAAACCTAACCCTGTCACAGGCTGGTAGTAACACCAACTATTCACCCAGTCCTTCTTTCACTGCGGAGGTGAATTCAGTCCAATCTACTTCATCTCATAAATCCATTGGTAAGAGTAAAACCAAAGGTAATCACAAGAAATATTCTAACTAGAAGGAACACAAGAAAAATATAGACCCTCCTAACACCAAACCAATACAGAAGGCTAAGTATCCATGTTTACTGTGCGGTGAAGACCACTTCATGAAATAATGCCCACATCATGAAGAAGTCCAAAATTTCCTCAAAGGAAACCCTCAACCCGTAGTTTTAAAGGACCCCTTGCCCACACAACAACAATAGTTGATCGCGCAGCAATCCACTCCTCCTCAAGGAGAATCGTCAACGACCACTCATGTTTTCATGATGCGTAGCGAACCCGTTAACTTATCCACCAGGGCACACACATATGATCTGTTCCCGATAAGGAATCTAATGGAGGTAATACTAAAAAATCCTCCACATCCGCATCCACTATCCCTCCGTCACAAGGTCCTTTGACCATAGACAAACCTATACATATGCATTTTTGCATCCACCCAAAAGAACAATCCAAAAAATGATTTTCAATCCCAACGCCTGGGGCACTAAAAAATACCACATTGTGGAATATCTATCCTAGGAACCATGTTCTATGTTGACCCTTGAAGTACTACAAAACTAACCTAATCGGTGTAAGACTCTGGAATCTTCTATTGGAGCAGTGGATTTAGAGTAATCCAACACCATCATGTTTCGATTGGACTACTTTAAGCCGAGGATTTTCCACCAATTGGAATTTCAAATCATTACCAATGTCACTGGGAAAACCATCCATTTTACTGTCTTATACAAAGAAGCCTCTACTTCTATAATGTCCTTGTCTTGCTGGAAATCCATTAACTCTCCTGAATTGAACTGTTCCCCTACAACCCTAAAAGCATTTGACGAACATGGATTCCAAGCACATGGGATTCTACAATATTTAGCTGTTGAGTTGGGAGGCAAGACTGTTTCCATTAACATGGAACTAGTCACAACTCAATTGGATTACAACTTATTGTTTGGTCGAAATTGGTTTTACACCATGACTACGGTCGCACCTTTCGTCTTCCGCATCGTGCAATTTCCCCATCAAGGAAAAATTGTCACTATCGACCAACTATATTTTTGTACACCAAACATCGCATCTCAGCCTGTGGATAATAATTAATATCACTCTTTTAGGACACTCTTCGCAAATATATGAGAGTGTGGGGGGTAGGAATCCTTAAATACGCATATCTGATGGGAGTATTTCCAACACCTCATCCCCCATCAAATGCTTCCATGGTGAACATGATCTCTTCCATGACCCCATCTTCTTCCAACTTAACAGATCCTTGGATTGTTCTTGATCCTGTTTGTATCAATTCAATTGGAGCTCAGATGCCTCACAACTCAACTGAGGCTACCAATGAGGCCATTCAATTGGCCTCTGATTCACCTGATGACCACCACCTAGTGGAATCATACACAAGTTCTCTGCCATCTTGGTGGAACTCACCCTCATCATCGTTAGATCATCTCCTCCATACTTTTCACTCTGATGAATCGATCATGGAGATTATGAGCTTGGATGAGCCCCTATGGGAAGACAATCACCATCGATCCTCCCTCCTCTCGCCTTTAGACACAATAGAGAATGAAATTCAAACTATTATTTAATCGGATGTCATTTCCAACCCTCAACCTCCTATTCTTACCCAGGATATGGTAACCGAAGGGAATTTGGAAAACATTATGCCTACCACTACCATTGACATCTCAGTGAAATCCGACATCGTGGAAAATGTACATATTGAAAAAACTTGTTCTTCTGAAGAACTCAAAACTTAGATGGCCTTATTCAAACAATTCCATGACATATTCACATGGAGCTATGAATAAATGCTCGGGATTGATCCTGCTATCGTTGTGCATGAAATCAGAACTCATCCCTATGCAAAACCTGTTCTGAAAAAAACTCCGTTCAGTGCACCATCGAAAGACAATGACTATTAAAGTAGAAATTGAAAAGATGTTGAAAGCTAGTTTCATTTACCCTGTCCCCTTGACAGATCGGGTCTCTAATATTGTTCATGTCACAAAAAACAGGGAACTATCAAAGTTTGTGTTGATTACCGAGATTTAAATAAGGCTTGTCCCAAGGACAATTACCCTACCCCATTTATCGACCAAATTATTGATAACTATGCCGGTAGTGTCATATTCTCATTTATGGATGGATTTTATGGCTACAATCAGATTGAGATCCACCCAACAAACCAACACAAGACTGCATTCATCTTCCCATGAGGTACATTTGCATATCGTAAACTACCTTTTGGCCTTAAAAATGTCGGTGCCACATTCCAGCGGGCCATGTCATATGCCTTTCATGATATTAAGGATTTCATGGAACCCTACCTCGATTATTTGATAGCTTATTCAAATCATCGTGAGTTTCACATCAATCATCCGACGACCGTTTTCCTCAGATGTAGAAACTATAACATACACTTAAATCCCCACAAGTGCATATTTTGTGTGGAGTCCGTACATCTCCTTGGATTCATCATCTCAAAATATGGGATCCGCATTGATCCCCTCAAGGTAGAGGCTATTCTATCACTACCCCCACCCACTTACATCACCGAACTTCAAAGTTTGCAGGGGAAGGAAAACTACTTGAACCATTTTGTGTGTAATTTCGCGAAGAAAACACAAGATTATATGTGATTGTTAAAAAAGGACGCCTCGTTTATCTGGGATGACTACACCGAAAGTGCCTTTGACAATCTCAAGCATGCCATTACTCATGCACCCGTGTTATAACCACTTGATTACACCAAGGATTATATCTTTTATCTTGCTGCCTCTACCTCGACTATTGGTATTGTTTTAGTGTAGGACGATAGCAACGCGCAAGAACATGTGATTTACTACCTTAGAAAGTGTTTTATCGAATCTGAAACTCGTTATTCACATGTCGAGAAGTTGGCTCTGGAAGCTGTAATCTCCGTCCAGAAGTTCCGTCATTACATTTTACTCTGTACAACCACTATCATCGCTGGTTCAAACCCTATGTACCACGTCTTAACGTGTCAAGTACTAGGGTGAAAATATTCACACTGGATCATGATTCTTCAAGAATTTGATCTATAGTTTGAAAAGGAAAAATACAAAAAGTCATTAGTGTTCGCAGAGCTAATTTACGATATTCCCCGTATTGATCAAGACTCTTGGCCCATTGAATATCTTCTTTCTTCTTGATGAGTCATTTTTCTTGATTAGTACTTCTAATCCATGGTACAAAGATATCACATTGTATCTCCAAACAGAACGCTTCGGACCTCACCTATCCCGCGATGAACACCGTCATATCCGCTATCATGCCAAATATTACCGAATCATCGGTGACACCCTATATCGCCGTGGCATTGATTAGATCCTATGACGATACTTGACTCATGTGGAGGCTGAACGTGTTCTGAATGGATTCCACTCGGGGGCACGTGGCGGTCACCTCTCTGGGATGGTTGCAACCCATAATATATTACGCATTGGATACTTTTGGCCATCCATATTTAAAGATTGCATGGAAGTCATTAATAAGTGTCCTTCCTGCCAGTTTTTCCATTCCAAAAAGTGTGCTCATCCCTCCCCTTTACATCTAGTTATTGATGTCGGTCCCTTTGCAAAATGGGGCATATATTTCATTCATTATAAGCCTATCTCGGTCGGGGGGCATGGCTTGCTATTGTAGTTGTTGACTATTTCACTAAATGGGCCGAGGTTATACCTACATATAATGAAGACGGAAAACCCGCCGCACTCTTCATGTTCAATCATGTTATTTCTAGGTTTGGGGTTCCACAAGCCATTGTCACAGACCATGGCTCACATTTCCAGAACCAAATGGTAATTGAACTAAGCACCATATCATTATTTGGCCATGAACACTCAACCCCCTACTATCCCCAAGTGAATGGTCAAGTAGAGGCCATCAATAAGGTCTTGAAAACAATGATACAATGCATGGTAGGGACCCATAGATCGAATTGGAACTTAATGCTATTTTAATCCCTTTAGGCATATAGAACCTCCGTCAAGACTACTATCGAGTTCGCACCTTTTCAATTGGTATACGGATTGGAGGAAATATTGCCTATTGAGTGCAAGATTCCTTCTTTGAAGCTAGCCGTCGAACTCCTACCAAACAATACTGCTAAGAAAGAGAGATTCTTATACTTAGCTAGACTCGATGAGACTCGCCGTGATGCTACTCTAGCCAATGAAGCACACAAGAAACACATCAAAGCCCAGTATGATAAATTTGTAAAACCCCGCATCTTTAACGAGGGTGATTTGGTTTTGACATATGACCAAAAACATGATAAACTGGGTGCAGGTAAACTTGAGTCCATGTGGCATCTCCCATACATCGTAAAGATTGATTTGGAAAAAGGAGCTTATGAGTTGGTCGATTATGATGAAATATCCTTAGGGGAGACTCAAAATGGATTCTACCTAAAATAGTACTATGCTTAGGGAATCCTACATTGGTACTCTGTATATATTGTATATAATGTGTGTTTGATTTGGTGTGACACTTTCCTTTTAGTGCGTTAGGGTCTCATTCCAATTATAACTACTTATACCATGTTTTGCTTGGATGTGCAGATGGAAACCTGTTATGGATTCGTGGATGACGCTAGCCAACACACCCAAAAATTTGCTTCGGAAACATGGATACTTTATTCCCTTGCTGATGAATTGTTAAGTTCAGGTTGTAATGCCCGCCTCGGTACCTTAACTGTTTAGAATAATGAGGTACTAGTTTTGAAATGAATGGGCTAAGTAAAACACGAACCATTTGAATTTACTTTGAAAATGCTTGAATGACAGTTATAGAAACTATTACTTTACTTGATAAATGAATGCTCGACTGATTGAGATGGAATGACTAAATGTTACATATGCTCGACTGATTGAGATAGAATGACTGAATGTTGGATATGCTCGACTGATTGAGATAGAACGACTGAATGTTAGATATGCTCGACTGATTGAGATAGAACGACTGAATGTTAGATATGCTCGACTGATTGAGATAGGATGACTGAATGTTACATATGCTCGACTGATCAAGATAGAATGATGAATGATAGATATGATTTACTGATTGAGAGAAAAGAATGAATGAAATATATGCTCGACTGACTGAGATATTATGATGGATGATGAAATATTTCATAGTGCAGCGCTACTAATGTGCGCTTGAGTGTGTGTGTGTGTGCAGTGGCAGGTAAGATGAATTACCGAATGATCCACAATGGAATTATAGGGGTCGTAAGAAAGGAAAGAACACATAGGGGTACGACGACTAACTGTCGACCCTGGATGAGGAAATTCTATTGTTTTATATTCGCATAATTATACCCAGGAAGGCAAGGGAGTCACTGTTATGAAATCAATCTTTTATACTCATTTATAAATTATTTTTGTGTGTAATTCGATCCAACTATATATAATAAAATAGGATAGTTTGTTGTTTTTGAATTCGAATATAATTACACGGAAGTACGACGCAGGTTATCGATATATAATCGGTGATGTTTAATTCTTATAATTATATTTTGATCGAAATAGAGTGAAAAGCTATAATTAAATATTTATATGTGTTGGTTATTTATTCGTAAGTATATACCAATAGATAAGCACAGTTTCAATTTTTTCATGTATTTCTAATTTCTATGTATTTAAAAATACACATATATTAACGATTTATATATATATATATATAAACACTTGAATTGTCATGGGTAATTCTATTTATTTACTTGTTTTTTTCTTTATATAGAAGACGCAAAACTGATATGGAAAGTAGTTGATTTTCTAGCTGTCGATTTCTTGAATTAGTGTTATTTCTAGATTATAACAATTTATATAAATTTGTTGATGAAACATATATATATATATATATTTTAGGTCATAAAGGTATATGAATTATTATTATTGTTTCTCAATTATTACAATTTATATATATGGTGATTAGAAAAGTTACGTATGCATGAAGGAGTAAGATATACATTGCTTATAAAGAAAGTGATTGAAATTGTATATACATGTGAGGTTTATTCCAATTATAGTTAGTTTTCTTAACTAGAAAAGTTACATTTTTACGAAGGAATAAGATTGAAGTTACTCATATAGATTCTTCTCCAGTTATGATTAATCCTTCTAAGGGGAAAAAGTTAAATTATGTGAAGGAATAGGACTCAAATCGAATATGTAATTCTTATCCAATTACGGTAGATTATATGATTAATAAAAGCTACTATTATTTGAAGGGATAAGATTGAAACTGTATGGATATAATTCTTATTTCAAATCTGGTTAGCCTCTTTAATTAGGAAAAGTTAGTGTTCGGATATCCATCATCTATTTCGGGATACATATCTATTTCAGGATCATCTATTTCAGGATACATATCTACTTCAGGATATTGCATGATCTATTTCAGGATATGCAGTCCAGTCACCAGTTTGATGCCTCCAGCACCTTATCCACCTTCTTCTAGCACCCGGGAGCCACTTACCACAGAGTTTTAGCCCTCCCAAGCTGAAAGGCGCCCTCTTCTCACCTACTGACAGAGAAGGGCGCACTTGCTCACCTACCACTGCAGATTCACTCCAGTTACATTCAGTTAGCTCCGATTCTGATTGATTTCACTCCGATTTCACTCCTGACTGACTGTTTCACCTCCGATTGACCTCCAGTTCGATTAGGTGACTTGCTCTGACTCCAGTTAGCCTCCCATGCGCCCCCACTGAGCCTCCAGATCCTATATCAGTGCTACACACTTCAGTTACATTTATTATGATCAGTTAGACTCAGCTTGACACCTGGATGACTGTTTGTTGTGATTGATGAGCAACACCGATGATTGATGAGGACTCCTAGATTGAGTCAAGCTACTCCATTTCAGTGATTCGAATGGCCTACTTAGTCAATTCGAATTGCCATTGACAGTAATTGGATTGTATTGTAATCTATTGTAATTCATTCACCCTTTCTGGGATAGAGAGCACTGCTGCATGTTTTGCACAGTTTTGCACCATATCTTCTTATTCATCTGTTGTGACTGAGTTATTTTGTTCATTAGATCTGCTGTGACTAACTTTACATGGTATCAGAGCCATTGCAGGGACAAGATCTCTTTTCTACAGGTGTTTATACAAGAAGATTTGACTGAATTGCTAAAAATTGCAAGAAGTTTGGCATGAGATATCTCAAGGGCATTCGCTCCTGTGCATGCAAAGCTTGAAAAATATTCCAATACCACTCCAGAAGCTTGAGTTACCACATAATTCCTGGATCTGATACATTGGACCTATTCAACATTGCTTGAAATCCAATCCCAGGTGTGATGCAACTCTCAAAGGGTGGATTGTTCGACCTTATTATGGTTGTTTTGGTGTGATTTGCAGGTTTCTTACTTCCTCCATGTGCATTCGCTAATGCAAAGATGGAGACTTCTTCTTCACAAAATATTCTTACTCCATTCAACTATGATGAATGGAAGCCAAAGATGATTGCATTCTTGAAGAGACAATGTCTTTTTGATATGTGCATTGGTAATACAAGAGATTTTGATTCCGATGAAGAGGAGAATGATTGGCTCAATGATTGTGATAGAGCTTTTGGAGCAATATGTCTTGCTATGTCTCCTTGTATGCGCTACCTCATTAAGACTGCTGAAAATCCAAGTGATCTATGGGTCCAACTTGACAGAGAATTTGGAAAGCAGGAAGAAGAGGATCATGCTAGCCTTTTGGAGAACAAGCCCAGTGAGATCTCCTTATGTGTTCTTTCCGATCATGTGTTGGCCTCAACAATTGTTCAAGATGAAGAAGAAACTGTAGATTCAACACTCATTCTCTCAAAGTCTTCTATTTCGAATTCTGAGCAAGATAAACAAGCTCATACTCTAGATTCCGAAGAGGTTCTTGAATCCTCTCTTTCACATGAGTTTGTCGGCATGCGGAATAATGATCTACTTAATGTTTTGGAGGTAAAATCTGATTTTGGAGGTGAAGCATTCGCCCTCCTTGATTGCATGCCTTCTATAAACTTATGTTCTATCATTTGCAAAGTTTCTCAGAGTTTTAATGAAGATGAAGAGCACTACCATTCGCTTGAGTTCAATTCTCATGCACTTTTTGCTGATTTTGGTTTTGATCTCACCCTTGTTGGTTCAAAGGAGATCTCAAGAAACCATTCATCTATTTTTGGAGCTGATTTAACTTCTATTGATAAGAAGTTCAAGTTTCAAGATCTATTTGATCCGATTGGAGCTATTCCTACCTCACTTGGTTCGAATCACAGGTTCCAGGATCATCCTCATATTTTCAGATTTGTTCTCACCTTTTTCGGTATGAAGAGCAAGTTCTTAAAGTCTCCACACTCGCTTGCATCCACTGATGGAGAATTCAAGCACATGTTTTTGGAGCATGATCCATTTACTCCCAAGAGTAAGATACCTCCAGACATATCTACTTGATTTTGGAGCAGTTAAATCTTTTGGTGTACTACAGTCTATTTTGAGGGGGGGTATTTTTCCCATGAGGTTTTCCCCATTTCCTCGGTTTATTGATTGTTATTTTTTTTTGGATTATTGTATTGGGGTGACCTTTGGTCTTAGTTACCAGGGCCCCACATTATTTTAGTTGGCACATCATAGTCTAGCTTGAGGGGGGGTGTTCGGATATCCATCATCTATTTCGGGATACATATCTATTTCAGGATCATCTATTTCAGGATACATATCTACTTCAGGATATTGCATGATCTATTTCAGGATATGCAGTCCAGTCACCAGTTTGATGCCTCCAGCACCTTATCCACCTTCTTCTAGCACCCGGGAGCCACTTACCACAGAGTTTTAGCCCTCCCAAGCTGAAAGGCGCCCTCTTCTCACCTACTGACAGAGAAGGGCGCACTTGCTCACCTACCACTGCAGATTCACTCCAGTTACATTCAGTTAGCTCCGATTCTGATTGATTTCACTCCGATTTCACTCCTGACTGACTGTTTCACCTCCGATTGACCTCCAGTTCGATTAGGTGACTTGCTCTGACTCCAGTTAGCCTCCCATGCGCCCCCACTGAGCCTCCAGATCCTATATCAGTGCTACACACTTCAGTTACATTTATTATGATCAGTTAGACTCAGCTTGACACCTGGATGACTGTTTGTTGTGATTGATGAGCAACACCGATGATTGATGAGGACTCCTAGATTGAGTCAAGCTACTCCATTTCAGTGATTCGAATGGCCTACTTAGTCAATTCGAATTGCCATTGACAGTAATTGGATTGTATTGTAATCTATTGTAATTCATTCACCCTTTCTGGGATAGAGAGCACTGCTGCATGTTTTGCACAGTTTTGCACCATATCTTCTTATTCATCTGTTGTGACTGAGTTATTTTGTTCATTAGATCTGCTGTGACTAACTTTACAGTTAGACTGAAATTATATTTATACCGTGTTTATTTATTTCAATTACTATAATTAAGAAAAGTCTCATATGTGGAAGATTAAGATTGTAATTGAATATAATATTCCTATTTATATTATTGTTTTCTTAGCTACGAAAATGTTATAGTTGCTTTTTGAAAGAACATGTTGTATCTAGTAATTTAAATTCTACTTCAAATATGGTGACTCCTTTGTGAAAATTCTTTAGGTAATATAAATAACATTTAAATGTTTCAATGTGAAAATATTTACAATTTTGATGATTATATGAATGAAAATAAGAAGGTATGTTATGGGAATTTTATAAAGGGGTCATTTGAAAAGGAAATTAGTGAGATGTGGTTGAAAATTTAATCTAGGATAATATCTTGAGAAATTTTAAGAATTTGTTAATTATTATAGACAATAGTGAATGTCATATTGTTATAATATTGTTGTGACCTATGAATAAATGTATAGAATTTCTTAATACGAAAATCATATGTAGTGATAAAATCAACGTTATTGAGTAAGGTTATGTTGAATTCTCTTTAGACATAAAATGAATTCCATAGGTTTCCTAGGATTGAAAGGATTAATCACCCCTTGCGTCCTATGTGTATAAAGAGGATATCAATCCTTAGTGTGGATAAGATACCTTTTAAAAATAATGGCAGACATTAGTAAGGCATGGTGTAGAAACTTTGCTACTAATAGTGGACGGTGTTAAGATATAGTGTAGATATTTTAATAATGTATGAGCATTATTAATACTTAACACGAGAATATATTAACATAGGGTGTGGATACTTATGATAAAAAGGGAAAATAGGATTACAGTATCGTATATGCATATTATTTCAATGAAAAACAGATTGCCAATTAGATTAGTTAAGTTTTGAAAGAATTACGAATTATAAATTTATGGACTATAATTTAGGCATTGATCCATATTGATAAGATTATATTATAAGTATTTTGTTTATGTTGAAAAGAATTGCATTCCATGAAATGATTGTATTTAAGGACTTTGGAAGGGAAGAACTTTTGAAATGGGAATTATGGTAAATTAGATATGTGCATAATACAGGAGAGGATCCTTTATATATTTTGGTATGCCATTGTGCTTATAAAAGTTGTGAGATGGAAGGGATTGGGGTAGTTAAATAATTGAGTAATGGATTAGTTATTTGGTTTAATTAAAAATAAATGTTATTACTCTTGAAAATTATTGTCATATTCTTTATTGACATTAGGGAAAATGGGAAATTAGAAATTAGGTTGTAAAATCATAAAATTTCTATCTCTTTCAAGTATTATGAAAGTTTTTCACATTTCCCAAAATTTACAATGTTGGTGAGGATACAAATGGTGATAATTGTCTTCTAAGCTAAGTTTATGACATACAATTCCTACGAAGATCGACGTAGAAAAATCGAAGTTGCGATTTTTGCTTCTTCTCCTTTGGCAAGGATACTCCCAGCTTCTCGAACAGGTTAGAATTCTTCTTCTCTAAAATTGCTAGTATGAAAGATTGAATGATATTCAGGGTTCATATACTTTGATGATGGGTTATGCGTCAAGAATCTTATCGATTGGTTGTAAATGCTTATTTTCTGAAATCAAGGTGATGGATTCGCAGGTATGCACTACTAGTTTGTAATCGTGCTTTGAAATGTGAAAAGAGAAAATTTAAACTTACTTGAATTATAGAATCTTAACTGTGCTTAAGTTAGGAAGAGAAGAAAACCTTACATGACTTTGTTTATAAAAATCTGAGACTATACTTTCAGCTATACTAAGTAAATGGCACTCTAGTATTTAATTATACTTTGGATTATGAGAAGAGAGAGGTTTCATGTAAAAATTAGTTCAGTAATGGTTAAGGAATGTATTGAAGAACATAATTGGGAAGGGTAAATTCTTATTTTGAAATTCGGACATTATTTTGAACATGTGATAGTTATACATAATTATAGAAAAGGGAGAAGTTGGAATTGAATATTTTATCCCTTATGTTGAAATATGTCAGTGTTTTCGGTATTTTCGTAAATGATATACTTATAGTTTTGTTGAATTGAAAGAATTTGTTGTAGATGATTTCAATCCCGGTTACAAATAGTGAGTCAAGAGAGAACTGTTGTGGGGATTACTACACTACGAAAGGTACAATTTAGTTATATTACCAATTATACGGCTTATACTTATATGAGGGTACAAAAAAGAAATGAAATTTTATTATCGATTGTGGATATATTGAAGAAATGAATGTGAAAAGGAAGTGAAAAGTCACCGTGGAAGCACATGAGACATAACTGTTTAGAATAATGAGGTACTAGTTTTGAAATGAACTGGCTAAGTAAAACACGAACCATTTGAATTTACTTTGAAAATGCTTGAACGATAGTTATAGAAACTATTACTTTACTTAATAAATGAGTGCTCGACTGATTGAGATAGAATGACTAAATGTTAGATCTGCTCGACTGATTGAGATAGAATGACTGAATGTTGGATATGCTCGACTGATTGAGATAGAACGACTGAATGTTAGATATGCTCGACTGATTGAGATAGAATGACTAAATGTTAGATATGTTCGATTGATTGAGATAGAATGACTAAATGTTAGATATGATCGACTGATTGAGATAGGATGACTAAATGTTACATATGCTCGACTGATTGAGATAGGATGACTGAATGTTGCATATGCTCAACTGATCGAGATAGAATGATGAATGATAGATATGATTTACTGTTGAGAGAAAATGATGAATGAAATATATGCTCGACTGACTGAGATATTATGATGAATGATGAAATATTTCATAGTGCAGCGCTACTAATGTGCGCTTGAGTGTGTGTGTGTGCAGTGGCAGGTAAGATGAATTACCGAATGACCCACAATGGAATTATAGGGGTCGTAAGAATGAAAAGAACACATAGGGGTACGACGACTGACTTTCGACTTCGGATTAGCAATCCACGCACGGGTGAAGCCGTTTCAGCTCACCTGGGGAAGCGTATGCTGTACGGGAAAGGCCATAATGATTTGGTCGCGTACGATGAGTTGAGGGGCACGCAATAAGTAGAGCCTTATCCCTCAACATCCCTTAGTCTCCAAGGAGCATAGTTGAGAGATCGCGGTAATGGTTCCCGGTTGCTACGCAGTACTCCCCATAAAAAAGAAGAAATGAAACTGTCAGAAGGGCCCACCGAAGAGGTACCTAGACAATAACGAGAGGAAGAAAATTAATCAATGGTATAAATGAAAACTTTACATAAGATTTAAGAAATACTTTATTTTGTTCTATTTTATTAATTTGAATAATTCTAGTCAATATTTTATTTTTAATTGATTTCATTAATTTGAATTATTCATTTGAATTGATTTTATTAACTTGAAAAAGGATTGAAGAGATTGACTTAATTCAATATTAAATTTGATTAATTATGCTGATTGAAAAAGATTAATAATAAGAGAATTATTTTTATTCAAAGATTTTAATTTAATTATTCATTTAAATTATTTTATAAAGAGGAAATTTAAAATAGATTATACTTTTAATAAAAGGAATCATCTTTTAATTCAATCTTAATATTAGGAAAAGAAAGAAAAGTAGATAGCAATAAGTCTAACTAAAATATTATTAAGTAAACTAAATGAGAACCAAAAGAGAAGTAGAACTCTTCTACACCTAAATCCCACTGATCTAGGGATTTAGGTGCACATTAAAGACATTAAGAAGACACATGTATTTGAGAATATTGGAAATTAAAATATTAAATTAAATTAAATATGTGCATGGATAGATACATGGAACACAAGATTTTGCTATATAATGAGGGAGGAGAAGGAGAGACAGACATCTCTTGCTCCCTAATGCTGGATGGTCATCATAATCTCGGATTATGTTATGTTCCTTGGAGTTGGGATTAGACAGAATAGGGATTGGGAGATCCTTTCGGGAGGCTAGCATGTGTGTTCTTACGACCCCATTAGCTCGGGGGTTCGGGGTGAAGAAGAATAACCCCGATACGGTAGGGAGGTCAACCGAGGGGTCACTCAGTACTTCATCAGGAGATTGGATTGGATCGTGCGGAAACCACTTCGAGGACTCCATCGATTCGCCGGACCAACCGTCAAAAACAGGTTTGAAGTATTTTTATTTTATTTATTTTGCTAAATCTTTTTGAGAATGAATAAATCTGAGTATATAGTTTTATATATTGACATTCATGTACTACAATAGATAGAACTAGATTTGTGGCTTCTATATCTTCTCCTGAAAAAAATTGTACTGGAAGTTATAAACTTAATTATACTTATATTTTCCAATTCCGTGGAATTTTTTTTTGGGAACCTGAAAAGGGGGTCCCTACAGAGGTAGAGTTTGATTAGGTTATGCAACTAATAATAATGCTGAATACCATGCAGTGATTAAATTATTAACCGACGCTTCCTCCCATGGAGTGAGCCATATTGTTGTTCACCTAGACTCCCAGGTTATAGTCTTTCACTTGAACTGAATCTATGCCATCTATGACCCTACATTACTTCGCCTTTTTTGGCAAGTATGTCTCCTGGAAAGATATTTTGAGTTTGTTCAATACCAACATATCCCGAGGCGTATGAACAGGGTTGGAGATTCATTAGCTAACTTTATATTAGATTGGCACATTGCATGTTTTTTAGCATTTCATTAAAAATCGTATAATTGGCACAACATGTAAATTATCCATTAGTACATAAGAAACATACACGAGACCCGCATTCATCATAAATTTTTTTTTTATAAATCCCTAGGTAATATTTAATATTGAGCGTGGTAAAAGTTTTACAAAAAAGTATTGGTACAAAAAATTTGAATCCCATGGATTTCGTCTATCATGCCTACAAAATCTGAAGCTCATGGATTTCAAGACATCACTGCATATACATGCTATCACTAGTGGTGCTCATGATAAAATATGACGGCCCTTGCCACACAGTGGAGTAGCCGACCAAAACGAACGAAAACCCCAGCTGTCTGGTGCCGAGAGTTCCATGGAAAGTCATCTATGGAGATATAAGGAATGTCCGCGATTAGTTATTGGAGGTTCTCCTCGATCTCATAAAGATCCTCTACATCCTCTCGGTTAATCGCTTCCATCTCCCTGACTACTCCTTGTCTTTCAATAGGCGAAGATCTGACAGGTCTCGAAGGCCTAATATCCGTGTAGCAAAGTATAAAATAACAATACTACAAAAATATGAAAAATCATAAAATGCATAAAAAATTAAAAACAAAGGAGTTTTCTTCTTACCTAATTCACCTCAATGCTCTCCCTCTGGAAGCGCTAAGTCCAGATCCCCTCGGAAATCCACCCCTGTATATGCATAGTCCTCTACCATAAGTAGCTGACTACGTAACCATCTAGAGAAGGTAGGTCCATAAGTGATCATATTCCCACCACCTCCATGTTGAACCATCACCTCAATCCATCTCAGCATGAGTGGATCTCGTGGCTCGAGATTGCTAATATCTACCTGTCGACGAATAAGGGGGACCCTCTATAGGATGAAGGAGACCACATTCGATCCATAGCCAAACTACTTGAGTTCCCCTCTTCTGCATTTTGTCAGTTGTTCTTTCAGGTTTTATAGGATCCTCTCGCACCAATTGAATACTGTAGGAGCCATGCACTCTATGGGATAAAGCATGTGAGATCTTGTATCTTAATGCAGAGCCCTGCTACTTGCCACCCGCTACCCTCTACTCTCTCAATGGTGAATAGAAAATTCCTTAAAGGATGATCTCACACATTCTTGATGGGAATATTCCCACCTAACATCTGAGTCTCGGAAGTGCAAAATTGTGCAATCAAATCCTCAATAGTCCTATCACCACCTCTAGGACCAGAAAGTGACACTTGAGCTCCACGTCTTGACAATCCCATCATAAAGTAAATTTCCTCTATATCCAATGTAAGGATATGAGTCCCCACTTGAAAGTATTGTTGATCCGGGTTTCACATTTGGATCAAGTAATCCAGCAACTGAAGTTGAGCTCTCATTCCTTGCACTTGGAATAATTTTAGCAATCCACATTCCCTCAAAGCATTGACCAAATGGGGATCATTTTCCTCTTGGAAATATTCCAATTCATGCTCCCTCTCCTTCCATTGCACCATTTTGATCAATGAATCTTGCATGTACATCAATTTAAAAGGCATTAGAAACATTTAAAGGCAATAAAATCTAGTTTTTTACTTGAATTCAAAGTATTTTGGGTCGCTCTTCTACCGACGCACCCCGAATTTGGAAATAGGGCATCAACAATGCACTTCCTCCATTTGGGATGTGCGTTACCTCTAGATGACGCACTTACCAAAAGGGAGAAGTGCGTCACCCATGGCACACACTTTCTCCCTATGAAATGACCCTTAAAATCACCTAAATTTGCATAAAAACAAAAAAATGAACCATGAAATTGGAGAGTAGAAGGAGTGTGATTACCTAGAACTGACAAAATGAAGAATGGTTACCCGATACTTCTGCAATCTCCATATCAAGTTTGAGCTAAAAAAGGGATTTTCAATCACTCCCAACTTGGTAAAAAACACAATGGTAAATAATTTTCACTTTTTACCCTTCTTAACATTCAAAATGGAATATTCCAATTTTTATTTTTATTATTCCAATTGGTTTTTTTGCTAAGTTGATTATATTTTTATGTTTTAATCCACATAATGGTTCTAAAACTTGTTGTGGAGCTTGCATGCTGAAATTAGTAACATTTGGCTATGACAGAGATCATTTTCGATTTTTTCATGCTCCTTATCAAATATGAAAAAGCTTCCGAATGATTTTTGATACCATTATTGTGCTCGCTAAAACTAAGTACAAAAGGTGTCGAGCTTAGTCTTTCTTATTTCTCATACTCATAAATACATGAGAATAAGTTACCGAGTATTCTTTTATATCTTTTTTGGGCTTGTAAAACTGTTACAAAAAAGGAACCCCCTTGGATTTTCCTTTAAGATCTTTTCAGACTTCCAAAACATGAAATTGTTTCCAAGTGAACAAGTGTCTCTTTCACGCTTGTAAAATGATGTGAATGGTCATTTATGAGGTGATGGTTTATACTTTTTCAGACCTCTCAGACTAAAATCTACGAAAAAGTACACCTTGGAGTTTCCTTTAGATTTTTTCAGACTTTATAAATATGAAAAATCACTGAGTTTTCCTTCTATGGACTCATAAAACCAAACATTGAAGGACCCTTTCAAGAACGAACCTCTCCTTACTCAGGTTCGTAAAATATGTGAGGTTGGACTTATCCAAAAGATGCGCTACAATGAGCGTTTGTTATCCTCTTCCACCTCGTTAAAATGCGAAGAGGCACTCGTCAATCATGACAGGGAAATTAAAGGAAATAGCATCTATCTACGTCTGTGTTAGTGGCATCCTATAGTCTCTCTTGAACATGGCACTTGTTTTCATTTCAGTCAAATAACTTGGGTATTCAGTTTGTCCCCGGGCCATACCACTTCCATGAATTATTCTACTCCTTTGGGTCATCTGAAGAATGCATCAAGCATTTTTTGTATTAGGTCTTGGTGTCTATCTCGTCATGTCAATACTGCCAAGTCATGCCATTCCATGTTCAAGGTAAGTTTGTTTTTGATTCAAGATATGCATTCATTATACCTTCCTTTGTGTCAGTCACCTCTGAGTCAGTCTCAAATATCACTCTATAGTATGATCTACTTCAAAATATCTTTGATCTTGTTTCGTGTCGATGATGGGTGAAACATCATGGACCTCCTTTGACGGGTTTATCCTTGTCAACTTCAACACACATTCCAAGGATTAGACCTAGAAATGAGTCGAGTACCTTGGACCTGCATGCCTTAATGGCAGGTTACCTCTCTTTCAGTAGTAGGTTCACATCATTGACCTATAACTGGAAGATTCTACCGAGTGTTCGACTTCAACTCATTAATTCACATTTGGAGGAATGTACTAGAGTACCTTGGGAGTCATTGACATCAATGATGTTTTCCCTCGCACTTGTTAACGATATACCTCAATGAATGGTAATCAAGTGACTTCTACCATGTTCAATGTCAAGACATCGATTCGCATGGTTAGAATTGTACTTTTTTAGGTTCGGGATGAAGACCTCAGGATAATTTTCTTATGTATCTTACCTAGGTTGCGAAGGAGATTTTTTGAGTAGGTTCCCAAATAGACATCATGATGGAACCATTATTCTGTAACATAGACCCACATTGTATTAGTTCGTGGCTATTTTTAGTTCGTCTCGTAGATCCACTGTGTATCTTATCGTGGCTACGATATGGTCTTGTCATGGATGTATGTATCCACGTTTGTATTTTTAGTGGCCATACTTTTTATTCAATGTTTTCATGGATCTGTAGTGTATTAGTCGGAAGCCATGCTATGAGTCGTTTGAGAAACATAGCTTAGAGTTAGTGGTACTGCAGAATTCCTTGTTCAACATTTCAACTGATGAAATTTTGCCTTAAAATTCCATACATCAAAGCATTTATCCTACCTATTTCTCTAGCTTCATGCTTTGGGGGGCAATCTGTTACAACAAAATCTTGTCATCATGAGATGTGTACCCTTGGTTTTTCCTAATTCCCGAAGCATTGATGCCAAATTTCCCAAAAATAAATATTTCCATTCCTTTTTACTCATGTTATGACATTGACGTACTCTGCACATTCACAAGTAGTGTCATATCTATGGTGACGTACTCTTCCCATTGGAAAAGTGCGTCATTGACCCTGCTTTCCTTCATTCAACATGCGTCACCCCATTCCTGAAGTAGGTTGATAGTTATCAAGGTGCAACACTGTTAGTTAGAGAAGAAAAAGAGAAGATTCGAGCGCCTTCTAGAACAACTCCCTTTGTGGAGGCCTATCCCAACAAATCAGTGAAGGTGGCATTCAATCCCCTAACTCCTTGGGATGATTCCTTAGTCTTCTCCATCAAATACTCAACTCCTTCTATCCTCTTTGGCCTATACATACAAATTTCCTCTTCATAATTACGATCTAGAGGATGAAATAGAGCACCCAAATGCTGGAGAAATTATGCTAGAGTTGAAATCCCTTCATCCATCAGAGACATGGTTGGATATTTGAGACACAAGGTTATTTGGAAGGAATTGCAATGTCAAGCGTTAGGTTGTAATATCCCCCTTTGTATTTTCATCTTATACAATAATATACATGATCTTTCCATAAATATTTGTTCATGTTAGATATTTATAACTTGTTTCCTTGACCACTTATTTAGATTAGTTTATATCACATATTGATTTCACTCTTGTTTCCATTTGTTTTTCTTGTGTTGTTTTGCAGCTGAGAGATCAAGATCTACGTCAAACAAAGAGAAACAACTAAAGATATAAGGTAAGCAATCCTTGGAATTCATTGTGATTGGATTAATCTAGGAAATGAATTTATATTCTATCGTTGTTCTAGATCTAAACCATTTAGACTAGGGAGATCGGTTGGTGTCTGCACTGATGGATTTATCCTCAAACATAAAGTTGTCCCAGTTAACTAGAAATCTGCATGCAAGTTGGTGGGATTGATTCCCTCTTTAGGACTTCGACCTTGGCATTGTGAATTCAACTTTGGATTATAACTTGAGTCCTTATCCATGTGATGGAATCTCGTAAGAATAATTAGGGGACATATTCCCTTGGATTTCTCAATATAGTTTTAGTTTGGCTAGTTAACTCATCAAAGAAGATTGAGCTGGTTGTTGTGACTTGATCTCTTCCAATTTGCTTTAGATAACCTACACCTATAAATCCAACACAAATCAAGAATGATTTGACAAATATTAGATCATTATATTTAGCAAATACATAAAAATAATAAGCAAATAAAGTAAACATCACCAATCAAATGTCAAGATATTCATTTGAAAAATATGCACAGGCTTTAAGTAAGATTATAATAAGTACATAATTAATCATTAATAACATATAATTAATCCTTTTTATCTCCTTAGGTATCACCAAGATGGGACAAATAATGTGTCAGTTCAGGGGCCCATCAGTGTGATCAAGGACATACTCTCACTTTTGATTCCCAAGAATGTGAGATCAGAAAGGAAAAGTCATGGAAATCAGTTACCAAAGTAATCATAACACTAAACAATGTGTATATTCTTGATGATATCAATGGATAAAAATGCTTCATGGGGAAAACATACGAAAGTTGGCTATGGCATACAAGAATGGGCCATATGAAATTTGACAACTTGGTAAAAATAAGCAATAAACAAGCAGTAATAGATATGCTAAAGATCACAAAGCCATCAAACACTGTAAACAAAGATAATCTTCAATTCAAAGGAATACATAACATCTAATCCATTGGAACTTGTGCATATAGATCTTTGTGGACGAATCAAAACACAAAGCCAACAAGGATAGAATTAATTTATGTTATTTATTGATGATTATACAAAAATGACTTGGGTGGCCTCTCTTAGACATAAATTTGAGGCCTTTGAAAATTTCAAAGCTTTTAAATCTTTAGTTGGAAATGAGAGTGATATGAAAGTCAAATGTTTAATGTCAGATAATGGAGGTGAGTTTACATCTAATGAATTTGAAGAATCTTGTGAAACTCATGGAATAAGAAGACAATATTCAACTACAAGAACTCCTCAGCGAAGTGGATTGGTTAAAATAAAAAATAGACATGTGCAAGAGATTGCTAGGAAAATGTTGAATGAAGCAAGGTTATCAGACATATTTTGGAGAGAAGCAATGTATACTACAATTTACATTTTGAATCGAGGAAAATCAAAGTCAACAATGACAAGACACCCTATGAATTGTGGAAAGGCAGGCCAACACCTGTCAAACATTTCATAATATTTGGAGGCAAGTGTTATATCAAGAGAGATGATGAGGATCTAGGCAAGTTTGATTCAAGGGAAGATGAAGTAATTTTTTTTAGTTATTCATCAAGTAGAAAATCCTATAGATGTTATAAAAAAAATATTACAAAAAATTGTTGAGAGTATGAATGTCAAAATATATGAAGCAAGGCCTGAGGAAAACAAACAACATGCAGAAGGAATTGAATGCAGCAGAGAAGAATAAGAAGAAAACAAAGAAGAGGAAATGGAAGCAGAATGCCAAGATACACAAGCCCCATAAAGGTATGTGCAAAAAAGACATAATTCTTGGTAAAAAAATGCAGGAATGCAAGCTAGGAGAAAATTGGAAGGTATTTCTAAACAAGTCAATATTTCCCTATTGTACAAAATAGAACCTAAATTTTTTACAGAAGCATGTAAAGGTGAGAGTTGGATTGCTTCTATGAATGAATAACTGTATAAAATTGAGAAGAACCAAGTTTGGGAACTTGTCCCAAGACCCAAAGATAGAAATGTGATTGGAACAAAGTGGATCTTCAGAAATAAATTAAATGAAGATGTAACAGTTGTCAGAAATAAGGAAAGATTGGTCTGTAAGGAATATGCTCAGGTTGAAGGCATTGAGTTTGAATAACCTTTTCCATTGTGGCTAGATTATAAGCCATTATAATTTTTTTAGCATTTGCATGTTACAATACTTTAAAGGTTTACCAAATGGATGTCAAGTCAAAATTCCTAAATGGAAACCTAGAAGAAGAACTATACATTGAGAAGCTTGAGGGATTTCAATTGGCAGAAGATAAAGACTATGTATGCAGACTTAAGAAAGCACTATATGGTCTAAAAAAAGCTCCTAGAGAATGGTATTCAAGACTTGACAAACAACTACAACAACAAGGTTTCAAAAGAGTAATCTCTACATCAAGTTTGAAAATGAAGATATGATTATTATTGTGGTTTATGTAACTGAAATAATTTTTGGAATTGACATTGACGATTTAAGTCAAAAAATTGTAGAAGAGATGCAAAAATAATTTGAGATATCTATGTTGGGAGAGTTTTTATTCTTCCTTGGTCTACGTATTTCCCAATCTAAAGAAGGAATATTCATTTCTCAAACTAAATATATTAAAGAAATTTTGAAGTTTTTTGGAATGGAAGATTGCAAATCTATCAGCACCCACATGGTTGCAGATTGCAAATTGAGAAATGATGATGAATCATTGGAAACAAATAAAACTCAGTACATGTTAATGATTGGAATATTACTATATGTGACAAAATAAAAGCCATATGTTATGCAAGCAGTAGGATTGGTTGCAATATTTCAATTTGTGCCAAAGGAGACACATGTTCAAGCAGTAAAAATAATCTTCAGATATCTAAAAGGAAGTTTGGTATCTGAAAGGTGAGGGATTTACTTTGAAAACATATATTTATGTAAATTTGGAAGGTAATAATGATGAAAGAAAAAGTAAAAGTGGAGGAGCATTCTTTTTGAGTAACTATTTAGTATCTTGGTTGAGCAAAAAACAATCTTCAATTTCTCTATCTACAGAAGAAGCTCAGTACATTGCAACAACATCTTATTGCAGTCAAGTTATTTGGATGAAGAAAACATTGCAAGACATTAATGTAGAATACAAACATTCAATCTAATTAATATGTGAAAATACTAGTGCCATAAACATCTCCAAGAACCTTGTTATGCATTAAAAAACAAATCACATTCCAATCAAGTATCATTTTCTAAGGGAACAAGTTTCAAAACAGATTGTCAAGTTGGACGACATTGCTACTAAGGAACACATTGCAGATATATTTACCAAACACCTTCCCAAATATACATTTGAGTATCTCTAACAAACATTTGGGGTATTTTCTATCCTTAAATAAATACACAAGATTAGTGGGAGCAACCCTTTTACAATGGTGTGGCATTGTAGGTACGGGGAGAATTGTAGACAGGAAATAATGTGTAGACACAATGATAAGCATAAGCCTATTGGGAGAAATCCTTTGCATTGATGTCAAAGGGGGATAAATTGTGCAAGGGGAGAATTTGGAAGTAATAAAAATACACAAAGATAGAATTGCGCAGACAAAAAAATGCATAGAGATAGAATTGCGTAGAAACATAATTGCATAGAGATAGAATTGCATACAAGGGGACTATCTACATGTTTTTTGTAGAATTGTCTAAAGGTTTCCATCAATGGAAAAGTGGGATATTGTTGGAAATATTGTTGTCATTAATGTCAAATACAAAGGGATACTACATATAGAGATTGCAAGATCAAGATTGTTGAAAATATTATTTTTGGATGCCTAGTTTGGATACCCTATATTTAAAGGAATGTTCACTCTATATAAATAGATAAAATGGGAGTATAGTTTACATGGATGGAAATATTATTTTTATACCTTTCCAATGGTATATGGAAGTCTCTCTAACTCCATAGGAATGAGGAGATATGAAAGAATTTGTAAAATCAACCGAGCCATAATGTTAGGTCGGCCCTGCTAGGATATTGAACCATGTTATGTCAGCCTAGAAAGTGATTTAAGAACATTATAAATTGTTTGATCTTTAATTCAGAGCTGCAATAATACTTGAAATCAAATAAAAACTATGCACATAATCAATCACATTCGACAGATGAATTTACCCGAGGGAAACCCTTTATGACTTGAGTGAGAAAATCCCAGCAAAACCTTCCTTAGTATATTTTAGATAGCAGAGAATTCCTTTTACTTCAAGAACCCCCGGTGCAATTACATAGAAAGAGAGAGATAAATAAGAGATACTCAGAATAATATTGTGCACAAAGAAAAACACATTACCTTCAAAAGTGAAGAGAATTCACTTCACATTGAATTCATCAATCCTGCATAACATATTTATATATTCTTCACATGCATCAGCTTCTATTTTTATCTTCTGAATTCAGTATGAACTCGTCCTCCATATGGATGAATCAAACTTGCATGAAGAATTGAGCCCCACTTCTCATGTAGTGCATTAACTCACTGAACCGATTCTTAGGATGAACTCACCCCTTAACTGAAATCTTACACACTTAGGTAGGAGGATAACTTAAGTGTTGTCATGCAAGTGTCGCAACTCAAGTGTTGTCTTAATGTCGTCATGCAATAACACTTAGTTAACTAGATATTATTTGTTATCACTTAGTTAACTCTCTTAACTAACTCTTTCTTGTTAACATCACTGTAGTGATCAATTCGAGTTATCCTTTGATTGATTGAATTCTTCACTAAAGTTTAACAATTTAAATTTCGCTCTTAATTAATTCTTTTGTGTGCAATTCAAATTCTCTCATATATTATATTTATCTCTTGTATTATCTTCATGGTCCACATGTGCTAGCTTAATTATCATATCAAATATACCAAGGAGAGTTTCCCAATGATGTGATCATATTGTTCTACTTTCATTCCAAGTGGTTATATGCTAAAGTAATTCACACTAGAGTTGGCCAGTCTCTAGAGGAGACTTAATAGCTCAACCATGGTTAGTAGTACATCACACACCATACATGCTTCGACATGCAAAGCATCACCTCAACACATGAGGAACCACCTAAACACATGAGGATCTATCTTGACACACAAAAACTTAGCCTTGACTAGAAAGACTGTATAACATAATCACTTTGACATACAAATCACTTCCCTCAACTCAATATTCTTCTCCAAGTTTCCTGAGTCCAACTCATGCTCCTATAAGGAAATACCTCAACAGACGAGGCTCAATCGTGACACAAAATATTGACACGGAGAATGAATCATGATGCTGTAACTTTAACATAAATAAGTGGATCACTCCCTCATTTGATTATTCATTCAATCATTCATGTAGATTTGAAAAGGTGCGCACTTGTGGAAGAGGAAGGTCTTCTAGGGTTTGAATATGGATTTGAATATGTTTTCTGGGGTTTTGAAGATATGATTGATGATATTCTTTTGAAGGCTTTTCTTAAAGGTTTCCAAGGTTCTCCAAGGAAGAAGAGGCACACCCTGTGAAGAGGAAGGGATGTTTTCTTGTACGTTCTTCTTTGAATGAGGTACAAAATTTAAGAGCAATGTAGAAGTTGAAGACTGCGTAGTAATGAATATTTCCTTGTGAATCAAAGTGTGATAGTAGTGAATAATGCCTTGCACATAATAGAGTGCGATTGAGTAGAGTGTGATAGTAGTAAAGATTTCCTTGCACAAAATAGAATGTGATAGATCAGAGTGTGATAGTAGTGAATATTTCCTTGCACATATCAAAGTGAAACATAGTAGAGTGTGATAGTACTGAATATTTCCTTGCACAGAGCAGAGTGTGATAGTAGTGAATATTGTCTTGCACATAACAAAGTGTTTCAGAGAAAAGTGTGATAGTAGTCTTGCGTAGAGTAGAGCACAATAGAGAAGAGTGTGACAATACAATGCATGAAGATACATTGGTTCACAAAAGTTAAATTTTCTTCGCAATGCAAGAAGGTACATTGGTGTATAGTAGTTAGAATTGTTTTGTAACTTGCAAAAGGGAAGTTAGTGCACAATGATCAAAATTGTTTGCAAAGTGCATCGTGCAATAGGTAAGGTGTTTAAAAAAAAAATACTTGAAGTAAGCAACATCATAGTATTGAATCCAACAACAGATACACAGGTCGTGTTACAGGGACTCAAGAAGGTTACCAAATCTAAAGAACAACTTATACACAAAAAAATAGGTGGGTGCCTATGCAATATTTGCTGAGTTGGTTCTCACCCAAGGGGATGGGTGTCTTCAACAAGTTGGTGATTTGTTGGCTGAATTTTACGTTAAGTGGCCAACTAAGGAAAAGTAGCCCAAACAAGGTTCTTACTGCAATCCCTTGTCTGTTTGGGATGGCTACTTTCATATGATTAAGGCCTTGTTGCCTTTAAATGTTTTCTCTCAACAAGAGAGTCTCAGATCTATTCTAATCTATTCTCAACAAGAGAGTCAAATATATATTCTCATCTATTCATAACACTGAATTTAGTAGCTGCTAAATTGTGATAAAATTATCAATTAAAACTAATTACCAAAACTATCTTGGCCAGGAGTAGAATGATAAAATACTAATGCTATTATAAAAAATGAATTAAAGATTAATGTTGTCAAACAGAATGGTAATATAAAATTAACCATTCAATTCAGACAACATGAAAATTTAACAACACATTTGGTTAAATGACAATAACATTGATCATAAACAATTATGCAGTTAATGAAACAATTCTGAAAATAACATTTGTTCAAGACCGAAAAGATTAATCTCTTGTACATATAAACAAAGTGTATATACCAAGAAGAAACAAGAGTATGATAAATGTAAAAGGAGTTTTATATCTTCAGAATTAACATTCATAAAATACTAGTAACTGAGATAGTAGCAGAGTTTCTATCAAATGACAACATTTGATATTACAATCAACTCCTAACAGTTTATTTCATACTAGTCTTACATTTGATATTACAATCAACTCCTAACAATTTATTTCATACTCATCTTAAACTTCTCACAGGAGAAATCATACAGATATTTTGGAAAAATCATTCTCGCTTTTACATTCGAATTGCAGCCTCCTATATCAGAAGAAAAAGATAAGATTCCCTCATCAACAGAAGAACAAATTCACTAAAAAGAGGCAATATGTAACTGCTTCGAGCAACATAAAAGACATGAACTTGTGGTGATTTTTCCAATGATTTGATGACTTTTATGATGGAAGGGCTGCAACAATCCCGTTCTTAATCCAAAAATAAACTTTCCTTTTCAAATCGGTAGAAGCTGGTTATATCCTTCTACTTATCTCTGTCACTAATATCCAAACTTTATAAAATCTCACTATATTCCTACCACCAAATCATATCGCATATTCAACGTCCTCGCCAATTTGCATAACAAAAGCATCGATTGACTTAAAAATGACAGATTTTTTTTTAAGTTTATAAAAAACTATCGTAATATATATATATATATATATATTCTTTCCTTGAATTCTGATAGCACAATATTCTCCTTTATGCAAATTCATAGAACGCGCATGTGGAAGACAACTGGTAAATCTATTTTCAACGGCCTTCTTCTCTTTACGCGGAATGATTGGGTTGCATTAGGGATGGTTTCCTCCTCTTATATATCTCTGCCAAACCAAGTAAATAAAACTTACATTTGGGTAAATAAAATCCATTTAATGAATACTTTGATCGAGATTTGTACAATGTAATTTAGTAACTAAAGCATTCATGGTTGCTTTCTAAACTAACACATGTACTACATTGGTTTTTGCTTTTATGAAACCCTAACTTTAATAGCTCATGACGTGCAAGCTGAATCCAACATGGAAATATATCACTCAAATTCATACAACCCTATGACATGTTAATGGAAGTGGACAACCTGATATAAATGCATATATCAATGTAATCAATTGATCGCATGCTTTTTACCTTTTTTCTTAATTCCATTTCTCTCAAATGCCCCCGTGAAAAGATTAAACAACGTATAAATAAGAATTTGATTCTCACCTTTGATATGTCTTCACATATATACATGAACAAAATTATAATTCTTTATGTCTTCACATATATACATGAACAAAATTATAATTCTTTATGTCTTCACATATATACATGAACAAAATTATAATTAAGAATTATAAAGGTGAGAATGAATTCAATTTTATATAAGAGAAAGTTTTCGTTAATAAGCATTGCTTAAATTAATATTCTCAACATTTGGCTGTAAACATTTTATGAGAATGATTAGTTTATTTAGTCCAATGATTGTGCATAGTAATCCGTGAATGTACTTTTATGCAAATAATCACAAAGAACCAATGGCATCCACATAATTTAGAAAAAAACAGGATTTTTAGATAATGTTAAAGATAATAAATGTGATAAAATAAACCTAGAATACTTTATTATCTTTTCTTTTCATTATTAAAAATTAGATGATATATTTTTATAAATTTAAGTTGGAATTAATAAAGATTAGGATAGAATTCAATCTTAATATTCATGAACTATTTTTTTTCAACTTTAATGTTTTGCTATTTTCCAAAAACCAAGAAAAGAAGGATATATGTATTCCTAAAAGAACCAATTAAGTCAAATAAGCTTTATTTGAATTATTTAAATTTGTCAGAGATCATAAAAGTATGCAAAAGAAAAAATTCATTAAAATTTGGAGGCATATGAAATCGGATGAATCATCCACATTTGAAAATAAAAGCTTGCTTCCATTCATTAATAGAAACTCTTGTAGGACATGGATTAAAATCACAAAATTAAGATTAGAGTTAAACAATTATTATCGTCCATGGTACTCATAAATTCAATTATAATGTGAGGGCAAAAAATTGGTGAGACCGTTGAAGACATATGTTGATGAGATGAAAGCGAACCAAGGCATGAAATATGACCAAATAAGCTCAAATAAAGGCATGCATGCGCTGCCGTGCAACAAAGAACCCAAGAGAGTCAAAATCACCAAAATCACCAAATCCTTAAATCCATAAAATCCAAGCCAAAGAACACGCATCGAAAAGAGTGAAAGAAAGCCATGAAATCACCTATCAAATCAAGCAACAAAAAGAAAACTGTATCTAGATATTTGCAAGATTTCTATAGGGGGCCCCTTTATTTTTCAAAATGAAGGGGAAGTTGTTGGGGGGCCAACAAATGGAGACATACTTGGGTTAACCAGTTATCTATGAGAATTTACCCGAAAATAATAAATATAAGCAGTAAAGAGCGAATTCTCGAAGTGTCAGATTTGATATCACTTGACCCACTTAACTCATTAGCCTATATAGTAAGAATCGGACTTAAAATGCTGTCGCAACCAAACAAATCACCCTAAACATATATCTGAAACTTTACAAAAAATGAATGAATTTTAATATACACATAGTAAGAAAACTTCAAGAAGAAAGAATCCCTCCATGATTAAATATAGTCAAGCAAGCATTAGCGTAAATATATGACTTCCACATTTTCAAAGAAGGTATCTGAAAAATTCAACCCATCCATCAATGACTAACTATTCAATTTTTCATTTTCTTTCATTTTCTCTTTTTTTTTAAAATATTATTATATGAACATTGTTAGGAACCTGTGTCAACCCTTCTCTTTACTATGTTAGTATATTGTTGTTGGACACATATGCTTTGTAAGTCATCCCGTAGTATTTGTTGATCCATAGTTTATATTAACCCATAGTATTGGATGCATATGCTTTGTAAGTTGTCCAGTAGTATTACATGTCCCATGGTTTTGACTCATAGTATTGGGCATAGACTTAGTATATAAGTGTGTGTTGAGGTCATTGAAGGCACGGTGAAGTTAATTGTATTGAGCTTGCTCAAAGGAGGTTGCCCCCTTAAAGTGGCCCGTGATCAATATAAAAGTGATTCTGAGTTCCATTATTTCTGATATCTCGTGTATTTGCATTAATTAATTATTGTAGGTTCTTCACATCTGGTGTTAGAGCACTTTCTTGGGCTCGTTGGGTGGAATTTCTGCCAATTTTTTTTTCGCATCTGTTGCAGCTTCGGATTTGGGAATAATCCCTATCCGCTTAACTGTGGGAAGTACTTGGGAATAAGCCCTAAAACTCATTGTGAGGAGTACCACAGGAACCCCAAAGTAGCTGGCTCATTGAGAGGACCTGCCAGCGAAAAGGGCAACGACCCCTACCTGATTGACTAGTTCCCACCCGTGAGGTAAACCAAGAGCTGTCGTTTGTGGCAAAGCGGTTATAAGTTTTACTTGAGCCGTGGAGTGAGGGGTACTACCCCAATACGCAAGCCGTCAGACAGCATTGGTGGCCGAGTGAAACACCTGAACTGTTAGGAAGTCGTACATACCTGGGGTCCATATCTATTTTCAGCTGAACTGTTGCTGATCACTTCCGCTCCAGATCTAGGCATTTCAGATCTATTCTGAAAGTCGTTCCAGATTCAGTCGCCGTTTCAGATCCATCCGTTTTCAATCCCTTCCGCGTCGTTGCAGATCCATCTATTGTGGATCCCTTCCGCGCCGCTGTTGCTGATCCATTTCTGAAGAAAAAAAAAGGAGTATAAAATTTTGTTTTTCGGCCATCCCTTGTTTCAACTCTGTTTTCCCTGAAACTTCACTGATTTCCCTGCAATCCCATTCTACATATTTAATTCCTGAAGACCCTATCCCAAATTCCACTTCCCAAGACCAGAATCCCACATTTGTCTATTTTTTGGGTTTTCCATAGCTTCTTCAATTTCCACCCGATTGCCTTCAAATTTTACCATAGAGTTCCCACTTCTGAAATCCCCATTTTTTGCTTCCCTTTCCCTCAGAAAGTGTCGAAAACCTAGTCAAACCCCAATTGCCCCTCCGAGTTTTTTCCAAATCCAAATTTCCCCTTACTAAATAAGTTTGTGTTTGTGTTTTTCTATCCATTCCCCCCCCCCACAAAAAAAAAAAATAAATTCCTGGTTATGGTTGTCACTCGCACAGGAGCAAAAACCATGGAGGAAGCACTTGCAGCCATCCAAACCAAACTCCAAGATCTGGATAAAAAATTTCTCAGCCTCCCATCTTCAGCATTCAGCCATGAACAATAACCGAAAACCAGAATCTTCTGCAGCCACTGGGTTCTCTTCTTCCAGCAATTTTCGTGGGTCGAAGCTTGATTTTCCTCGCTTCAATGGTACTGATCCGACTGGATGGATATACTGAGCAGAACAATATTTCAGTCTGCATAATACTTTTGATGTCCAGAAAGTTCCACTTGCATCCTTTCATTTGGAACAGGAAGCCCTTCAATGGTACATCAAAGCTCATCCCGAGCCAAACTGGACAGATTTTTGCAACTCCTTTTGCCACGATTTGGTCCTAGTGCTTTTGATGACTTCACAGGAGCACTCACTAAACTTCACCAAATTGGCAAAGTGAGAGAGTATCAGACAGAATTTGAGACACTAGCCAATCACACAGAAGGATTGTCTGATGAATTCTATAGGAGTTGTTTTATCAGTGGTCTCAAGGATGAAATCCGCTCAGAAGTCAAAATGTTCTGTCCCAACACAATGATGGAAGTTCTAGGGTTGGCTACGTTGGCAGAGGACAAGATCACAGCTCAACAACACTCAAAACCCACCTTTGTTCCCTTTAGAAATATGGGTTCCCAACGACCTCCCATCACGCCTGCTCCTCGAACAATTCCTATCAAGCATTTGTCTGAAACAAAGATGCAGGCACGTTGAGAAAAGGGGCTTTGTTATAATTGTGATGAGAAATTCACTCAGGGACATAGATGTGTTCAACAAAATCTCTATCTCTTGGATGTGGATTCTTTGTTTGCCTCAGAACTTGGTGAAGAAGCTCCAGATACAGTAGATGTTCAGGTCAACATTCAGCACCCGCCTGTTGACACCCCATCTCAAGACGACCCACCCGATATCTCTCTCCATGCTGTAACTGGCGTCACCACCCCACAAACAATGCGGGTCAGGGGATACTTCACGAAGTTCCCTCTTACCATACTCATTCTGGTAGCACTCATAACTTCATTGACCCTCGGATTGCCAAACAGGCTGATTGTTTTGTCCATCCTTGCTCCAACTTTGAAGTCATGGTTGCCAATGGGGGCACCTTACCTTGCAAGGGGAAGTGTCACAATGTGCGTATCTCTATGGAAGATTATCGCCTACGCTCTGACATGTTTTCCTTGTCCTTAGGCGGATGTGATGTGGTTTTGGGCGTTCAATGGTTACACACACTTGGCCCCATCTTATGGGATTTTGCGGAACTTTGGATGCAGTTTTCAGTCAATGGGGCACAACAAAAATTAATGGGCTTACAACCAGGGTCTCTCTGCATCATCAGTTCACATCGCCTGGAAAAAATCCTTAAGAAGAATTCACATGGTGTCATCGCTCAGCTCCATTCCATTTAGATGCACCCATCAACGATCTCCACTACTTCCTTGGATAGATATGCAGGTGTCCTTGTTGAACCAATGAGCTTGCCACCTTTAAGAGACCTTTCCAGTAAGAATTTAGTCACATTTACCTCTCAGCAGGAACTGATGGCTATTTTGCATGCAGTACAGAAGTGGCAGCCATACCTATTAGGGAATTATTTCTGCATCAAGACTGATCTCCAGAGTTTGGAAAATTTTCTGGAACAATGGGTCTCCTACCCAACACACCTGAAATGGGTTATCCAACTCATGTATTATCCCTATGCGATCACTTACAAGAAGGGTAAGGACAATATGGTGGTAGATGCTCCTTCTCACACAATTGATGACCCAGTTTCTCTTACAGCTCTTTCTCTGCTTGTTCCAAATTGGTTGCAATATGTTCAACAGGGCTATCTCTTCTATGAACTCCATGCTTCTTCATCAGCAGGGCACTCTGGGTTCTTCAAAATGTATGATCGGGAACAATGTAACTTATTTTGGCAGGGACTGAAAATGACAATTCAACAGATGGTGGCTGACTGTGATACTTTCCAGGTCAACAAGGGTGAAATGACACTCCTTTCAGGATTGCTCAAACCCTTGCCCATCCCTACACAACTTTGGCCAACTATTTCTATGGATTTCCTAGCAGCGCTCTGGTGGTACAATACCACATCTCAAAGGACACCATATGAAGTAGTCTATGGACAAACACCGCCAGTTCTTCTTCCATACACCCTTAGCAGCTCCCCAATTCAGGAAATTGACTCGGTTCTTAGAAACCGCGATCAAATTCTTCTCATTCTGCAGGACAATCTTCACATGGCCAAAATTCACACGAAACAACAAGCCGATCAACACCGTTCTGAGCGCATTTTTCACGCAGCTGACAGGGTTCTTCTTCATCTACAGCCGTCCAAGCAATCCTCCCTGACACTCCAAAGGCGTTAGTGGCCCAAAATGCAAACCGAGAATGCTACCGGGGAACTACTCCTTCAGATTCTGCAGCAATTTATCCAACCAAAGCTTTGAGGACAAAGCTTTTTCTAAGGGAGAGGGGATGTTAGGAACCTGTGTCAACCCTTCTCTTTACTATGTTAGTATACTGTTGTTGGACGCATATGCTTTGTAAATCGTTCTGTAGTATTTGTTGATCCATAGTTTATATTAGCCCATAGTATTGGACGCATATGCTTTGTAAGTCATCCCGTAGTATTACATGTCCCATGGTTTTGACTCATAGTATTGGGCATAGACTTAGTATATAAGTGTGTGTTGAGGTCATTGAAGGCACGGTGAAGTTAATTGTATTGAGCTTGCTCAAAGGAGGTTGCCCCCTCAAAGTGGCCCGTGATCAATATAAAAGTGATTCTGAGTTCCATTATTTCTTATATCTCGTGTATTTGCATTAATTAATTATTGCAGGTTCTTCACAAACATAAATAAATTAACTAAGGAATACTACCCTAGCATGGTAACTAGATAATGGTAGAATCATTCACATGGACTATCAGAAATTGAGCAAGATGGCTCATGATGAGACCCCTATCTCTTGATTATGAAACCAAGATCCAATGCCTTAGCTTGGTAACCAAATATGGAAAAGTAAATCCAATAGGACCCATGACCATGAAAGGAACGACTCATTATGAGACCTTACTTTCCTTAGTTAACCTCTTTCATTGTTAATATTTATTTACATAAAAATGCAAGATTAATTAGAACTTTGGTTTAAGACTACTGTCCTGGCATGATAACTAGATATCAATAGCACCATTCATGAGAACTATTGGAGATGAACTTGTCGGCTCGTGATGATATTTCCTGCCCCTTGATCGTATGAACAAGAGCCATCACCCTAGTGATCGAAAATGATGTCATCCCTGATAGGGATGATGATCATGATAGGGCGACTCTATGGAGAGACCTCCTATTCTTCAACCAAAGTTTTATTTATTTATGTACAAATTCATTCTAATGGATGGGCATAATATTTTAGATTATGTGGATAGCCTAGTGATGGCCAACATTACCGACTGCTATAAATTTCAGGAAGAAAAATCCTCAAAAGTGACCTTACTATGACTTGGTCATCATTCTAAATATAAAAGTATGAGAATAATGCCCATGAATTTAATTGAATACTTAGCTAAGTACAACAAAATGTTTCAAGGCTAGGAGTAGTTTGGACATAAATAATAAAATCCGATAAGACAAGAAGATAATTCAAAATGCTTTCTTCAAAAGATACCAGGTTTAATAATAAAGAAACATGTTAATACCAGGAAGTGTGTTACCATAATATTATTTATATACAACATCCCTTCAAATAAAACAAACCAAAACAAAATGTAAAATAAAAAGGAAAAAAAACCTTACTTACATATGTACAAAAGAGATCAAATGAAATAAAAATAAAGTGAAATCATACTATGCCAATGTAACGAGTCATGTAAACTCAAACCAATAAACACATGTACATCCCAAATAAAAAACGCACGGGGGCTTCACTCAATAAACCGCTATCATAGCACGTTCATTCGTGGCATATGAAACAATACCCCTAATTTCACTCAATATTGGAAAATACCTTCCAAAATCATTTTTTTAAACCCCCTCCCAATATGCCTTCCCAATTAAAAAAAAACCCCATTTTCACTAGATATTGTATGTATCAATTCTTTCATTAACATTTTTTATACCCCTTTATCTTTTTACCTAGTATATTGATATGAAACCCCTCTTATGACCCCACATGCATTCTACAATACACCTTGTTTATTTCGATGTATATTGTGGATGAACATTACTTCACCCACAATGCAATTACTCAACCACATATCATTATGATTTGCAACATCTAATGGTCGAATGAAGAGATAGGAGATCACTTCTTGTATGTCACTAGAGCCAATACACATAGTATAACATTTAGATTGCATGTTGCAGTTCCTGAATCGCTGACTAAGCCTGTTGTGGGCTAGGTATCCAAGCCCCCATGGCCGATAACAAGCTCTAGGAGGCTGAATAAACCTCCCAAGGCCTATAATAGGCATGCGTGGTTGGGTATTCAAGCCCCCAAGGCCTATCAAGGGCCTATAATAGGCCCCAGAGGTTTAGAGCCTCCCAAGGCTATTGGTAACAACTGGTTGAGTGCTATTGGTAACAATTGGTTGTCAATGACCACTGTCTCTCGACTATGATCGGCTGGAAACCCATTGCCTCAAGCATGCCTCAAGACGTGATTTCCCTGCGTACTGGTAATCCCGAGCCTTGCCTCAACCCAATTTGCCATCTGGCCATGATCTCGCCATCTCCATTTGGTGGATATTTGTTAGCTCTCCCATATAAAAAAGACCCCAAAGTATTTTTGTATTGTTCAATTAAATAAAAAAAACCCTTTCCCCTTAATATATAAGCAATATAATTTTTTGGTTTTCATGAATATTTAATACCTCAATATGAATGAACGTGATATTATATTGCCTTCTAGTGAATCCCCCGTGAAAAAAAGAGAATGGAAAAATATAGAAATAAAAATCAAAACTATCTATAACTATCTCTAACAAGTGCAAGATATGAAAATTATTATTTGCAAGGAATCTTGTATGAAATGAGTCTTCTAATCAAGATTCTATTGGATCATCATATGTACAATGACTATAAAAAGATTGTGATGATTCTTCAGTTAAGGGAAATCATGCGTAAAATCATTCATTGTTACCGTCCCTTCTTTTAACATGATAGATTGATAAGGTACAAAACCATAACATTTATGTGAAGAGATTTGATCTTCTCTTAATTCGTCATCTGAAATTTGATTTACAAAAAGTGAATCTGAAATTTGCTCTTATCCCTTTAATGTATGATGTGCAATATTTTCTTTACGAATATTCTCTTGTAAACAAATACATCTTTCATAAATATCATCAAATTGAGACTTTCGGTTAATTCATCAAGAGTACCCGTTACATCTTGGAAACTGGAAGGAAAAGAACATTAGGAAAAAAATGTTTTGTGTAAAATTCTTATGAGCAGATTGGGTAGTTATAGAAATATTCCAAATCAGAAGAGAAACTATTTCCTAAAAATTTCCCCTCACCATCTTCTAAACATTATTTTATGATGTGAAGGTTGTCCTTATTCAGTTTGTGTTCTTGTAAAACATGAGATTTTAATTCTACAAAAACTTGAGTTTCGGTGGTATGGGAAATTTGTGTTTGATATTCAAAATTAGCGCCCAATGTCTTAGTAGTAGGTGAGTTTATAGAATCATTCAATAAGTTGTCATTACTCACACGATCATATAAAACATAACTATCAGTTTGGTCTGAAGTTGAAGAGTTAGATTGAGAACAACTCAAAGATTGGCTTGATACTAAAATGTTATAATAAGATTTATCAATGGAATCTAGAGATATCTCTCTCCTAAATGTTGAAATTTCAATATCAACTTAAGACTTATAATTTGGATCAAGAAGAGATTGATGATTTAGGGGATGTGATTCTAAACAAGTTTTAATTCTAGTAAAAGATGAGTCACAAGATGGACTTGATTCCATTTGAGTTCAATAGTATCTAGAGTAGTAAAATTAGTTTGTAAATCAGTTTCAAATTCATGAGAGTGATAAAATGATGTATGAATTTTGGCTAATGAATCAAAAGAACTTGAATAATGATCTACTTCAAGGATTTCTGATGCAGACTCAAAACAATGAGAGTTAGAAGTAAGGCATTCCTCATATTCAATTCCAGGTGGAGGAAAATTATAATTAAGATTTTGCAATGAATTTACAACTAGGTTATAATTTTCTTGTAAACATATTGATGCTGTATACATAGATGCAATTTTCCTTTTACCATGCATAATTGATTTATTTTTTTAATTATGTAGAGACTTAATTTCATCATGCAAAACCTTAACTTGCTCATACAACTTAGAAATTTTACATTCATTATCTTCTTCAACATTATCTTTATCATCGTCATTCTCGGTAAATAAAGAAGAAAATGGGTCCGAGGAATACCTCTTAAAATCCTTCTCTAAAGCTTGTGCGTACTCACATGCTCTATCAAAATCAATTATACCCTTTTGTGAAACAAACATAGCTATTGGTCTGGGTAAATAATGCACATACCATTCATATAGAATGTCACTTGAAGGTTTTTTATTGTCTTTGAGTCGATGATAAACCCGCTGAAAGTGGCCAACTAAGGATTTCCATACTGAACCTACACCATTACTTCCAATATTGCTATCCATCATTACATATGAACTCTAATTCTCACACTAATTTCTCACTTTTATTGCAGGCATTGATGATAAACCAGAGTTTTCCTATATATAGAGAACGAGAACTGACATTTTTAATGGGCCACAGGATTTTTATGAGCATAAAAAATCGACATCTTTTGTGAGCTGTGGGGCATCTCTGTGCAACTTTTTCTTCTTTCAAAAAATTAATGTAATAACAAAATGCAGCTAAAGTATCATCTTCTCTGGCATTTTCTCTTTCGTATTTTGTCAGTCCAGTACCTTGAAAAGAAGTGCTACAGGGATTCATGATTTTACATTGATCTTTTTTTTTGGTTTCTACCATGGGGAAATTAAAGGACTGACCAAGATTACAGAACGAGAATATAGATGCAGGCGTGACTCAATAGCCCAAACTAAGGAAAAATAGCCCAAACAAGGTTCTTACTACACTCCCTTGTATGTTTGGGATGACTACTTCACAAGATTAAGGCCTTGTTCCCTTTAAAGGTTTGCTCTCAATAAGAGAGTCTCATATCTGTTTTGTGCTATTAGTTTCTACCTATCAAAACTAAATGAAAACTAACTTAATTGGAATGTTAGCAAAGATCTATTCTAATATCTTCATAACACATAAATTTAGTAGTTGCTAAACTGTAGTAAACAATTTAGTAGCTGCTAAACTGTGATAAAATTATCAATTAAAATTAATTACCTAAAAATATCATTTCTAGGAGTAGAATGATAAACGGTATTAAAGATTAATGCTGTCAAACATAATGATAATATAAAATCAACAATTTATTTCAGACAACATAAAAATTTAACAACACATTTGGTTAAATGACAATAACAATGATCATAAACAATTGTGCAGTTAATGAAACAATTCTGAAAATAACATTTGTTCAAGACATAAAAGATTAATCTCTTGCACACATAAACAAAGTGTATATATGCTAAAGAAATAAGAGTATGATAAATATGAAAGGAGTTTTATATCTTCAGAATTAACATTCATAAAATACAGATAGTAGCAGAGTTTCTATCAAATGACAACATCTGATATTACAATCAACTCCTAACAATTTATTTCATACTAGTCTTGAAATTCTCACAAAAGAAATCATATAGATATTTTAGTAAAATCATTCCCCTGAAATTCTACAGAGTATCCCCGCTTTTATTCGAATTGCATCCTCCTACCTATATCAGATGAAAAAGATAAGATTCCCTCATCATCATAAGAACAAATTCACTAAAAAGAGGCAATATGTAACTGCTTCGAGCAACAGAAAAGACATGAACTTGTGGTGATTTTTCCAATGATTTGATGAATTTTATGATGGAAGGGCTGCAAGTATCCCGTTATTAATCCACAAATAAACTTTCCTTTTCAGATCGGTAGAAGCTGGCGATATCCTTCTACTTATCTCCGTCACGAATATCCAAACTTTATAAAATCTCTCACTATCTTCCTACCACCAAATCATATCGCATATTCAACGTCCTCGCCAACCTGCATAACAAAAGCATCAATTGACTTACAAATGACAGAATTTTTGTAAGTTTATAAAAAACTATCGTAATATATATATATTTTTGTAAGTTTATAAAAAACTATCGTAATATATATATATATATATATATATATATATATATAACACTTATTCTTTCCTTGAATTCTGATGGCACAATATTCTCTTTTATGCAAATTCATAGAACGTGCATGTGGAACACAACTGGTAAATCTATTTGCACGACCTTCTTCTCTTTCTGTGGAATGATCGGGTTGCATTAGGGATGGTTTCCTCCTTGTATATATCTCTGCCAAACCAAGTAAATAAAACTTACATTTGCGTAAATAAAATCCATTTAATGAATACTTTGATCGAAATTTGTACAATGTAATTTAGTAACTAAAGCATTCATGGTTGCTTTCTAAACTAACACAGGTATTACATTGGTTTTTGCTTTTATGAAACCCTAACTTTAATAGCTCAAGCAGAATCCAACTTGGATTGATTTATTTGTTATATATCACTCAAATTCATACAAACTTATGACATGTTAATGGAAGTGGACAACCTGATATAAATGCATATATCAATGTAATCAATTGATCGCATGCTTTTACCCTTTTTTCTTAATCCGATTTCTCTCAAATGACCAGGTGAAAATATTAAACAACGCAACAATATTAAATAGAAAGTTGATTCTCACCTTTATGTCTTCACATATATACATGAACAAAATTATAATTAAGAATTATAAAGGTGAGAATGAGTTCAATTTTATACTAGAGAAAGTTTTCGTTAATAAGCATTGTTTAAATTAATATTCTCAACATTTCGCTGTAAACATTTTATGAGAAGGATTAGTTTATTTAGTCCAATGAATGTGCATAGTAATCTGTGAATGAATGTTTATGCAAACAATCACAGAGAACCAATCATCCACATAGTTTGAGGATTTTAGATAATGTTAAAGATAATAAATGTGATAAAATAATCTTAGAATACTTTATTATGTTTTCTTTTGAATATTAAAAATTAGGTGATTCATTTTTATAAATTTAAGTTGGAATTAATAAATATTAGGATGGAATTAAATCCTAATATTCATGAACTATTTTTTTCAACTTTAATGTTTTAATTTTTTCCACAAATCAAGAAAATAAGGATATATGTGTTCCTAAAAGAACCAATTGAGTCAAATAAGCCTTATTTGAATTATTTAAATTTGTCGGAAATCATAAAATATGCAAAAGAAAAAATTCATTAAAATTTTGAGGTTTATGAAATCAAACGAATCATCCATATTTGAAAATAAAATCTTGCTTCCATTCATTAATAAAACTCTTGTAGGACATGGATTAAAATCATAAAATTAAGCTTGGAGTTAAACAATTATTATTTTCCATGATACTAATAAATTCAATTATAATGTGAGGGCCAAAAATTGGTGAGACCGTTGAAGACACATGTTGATGAGATGAAAGTGAACCAAGGCATGAAATAGGACCAAATAAGCTCAAATAAAGGCATGCATGAGTTTTTGTGCAACCAAGAGCCCAAGAGAGCCAAAATCACCAAAATCACCAAATCCTTAAAGCCACAAAAACCAAGCCAAAGAGCAAGCATCGAAAAGAGTGAAAGAAAGCCATGAAATCACCTATCAAATCAAGCAAGAAAAAGAAAACCATAGCTAGATATTTACAATATTTCTATAGGGGGCCTCTTTATTTTTCAAAACGAAGGGGAAGTTGTTGGGGGGCCAACATGATTACAAACATTGTAGCAATGAGTTGGCGCTCAACTAAGGAGATTGGTGTCTCCGGTAAGTTGGTTCTTTCAAACATTGTAACAACAGATTAGTGCCTGCAATAATTGTAATAGTAGGTTGGTGCCTACTCAAGATTCATAAAGATTAAAATTGTTGTGGTTTTCTCCCATTTGGGTTTCCATGTTACATCTTGTGTTCTATGGTTTGAGCCTCCTTGTTGGATTTTTGTATAGGGGGGTGATTATATTTTGGCCTCAATTTCATTTTGATATGTATTGTTTTTGTAAACTGGCCTATAGGTTAGGTTTTATTGCCTTTGCATTCTGCATTATTTGAATCAATTTAAAAACACCTTAGGGTTTGTTTGCACATATATATGAAATTAGCATTTTGTCACATATATATGCTATTTCTTCTGCAAAAGGCCTTCCTTTACGTGGGTATCCTAACTTAGATCCTTTATGTATTATGGTACCTATGCTAATGTATTTTCAAGACTAAGAGTCCCTTGGTAGCTTTTTTTGACTTCATGTTGAAGACTCTTTCTTCTTCTTTATTTTGTTTTTCTAGCCATTTTCCTACTGGGAATCTCACCACATTATTGTGTTTAAATTGTAAATTGCATTGCATCTTTCTTGCTTGATATTTTGAGCTTAATGTTGACTTCTCGCTTATTTATATTAATAAGTCTCATTTACAGTCTTATTACCATTAAGCCTTGCATCATTTTTCCTTTGCAACTTGACACACTTATAAGGAGGAAACACACATTGAGTGTCCTTATCTTGCTCATGCTCCTTGCATTATGGATAGGTTTGTTCCTTGTGCTTGGAACTAGTTCGATTGTCTATGGAACTCATTTACTCCCATGTATTTTAGCGATCTTTGATTCATTTTCAGGATTTTATAATATGAAAAAGAAAAAAAATCAAATATTCCAAAAATACGGATGGGAAAGAGTCAATTTCTTATTTATGTTCGGTAGTAGTTGCCTCGCCCTTGAACAAAGCACATTGTTTTGAGCCATTACCTCCGCAATTTGGGTTTTAGTATGGCTTTAGGAAGATGATCTTGTTTATGTATTTTATCCTCTGATTGGTTACTCTTCAAGTCATTACATAGAAGTCTATTGATGTCTCATGTGTCACAACCTTATGCCTTGTTTTTTCTTTGAGTCTATGCTCCCTTAGTCACTTATTGTGTCATGATTTTGTTTAATGGAAGTTTTAACCCGTGTCAGCCATTCCTCATAACTCTTTACTTTAATATGTTGGCCTTCCTAAGTGTCAAGTACATTTCAGAATCAATCGGTTTGTCTTACAAAATATTTGTCCTTCTTCTACTACCTCGTGTTGGATGATGGGGGATAACTTAATTCCCTCCTTCTAGCATATCACTTCCCATCGAATTCAATTCATCTATTCTAGGATATTGATCTAGAGTCTTTTTAGTACCTTGGAACTTGTAGTCATTAGTGGCAGGTTTCCTCACTATCGAAAGTGGGAATAAATCAATGTCCATTGATCGTTAGAGTCTACAGGTGTTCGATGTCAAAACATATATTCACACTTGTTAGATTGTACTAGATAACTTGCCTCTCATTATCATTATTGGTGAGTTGGCTCGCGATTGTTAATAGTATACATCAATGACTAGTAATCAAATGTTGTCTTATTATATTCGACTTGAGGACATCTATTCACATAGTTTAGACTCGTACCTATGTTGGTTGGTTTGAATACCTTAATTCTATTATAGCACCACATTATTTTGCTATGACTTGAGTTGCGTTGGATTGTCATTTATTCATTTTATGACACTAATTCTTATGGAGATTGATCTGTCTAGTATTTATTTACAGATGTCTTCATTTGAATACAAGACATAGATCCACTGTGTATTTCTTTGTGGCTGTGATCTATTTTTGACATGGATCCACAGCGTATTCATTTTTCATGCCCATGATAACTGATTATATATATATATATTACATGGATCCACAATGTACTTGATTTGGTGACCATGCTCCTTATTACTCTTGAGCATGGGTATGCCCTCTTTAGGAAAAGAGAGTTCCGACTTGTTCTGTTGTAGTTTACTACCTATGGCTAGTTTTTGACTACTTGTTTCGGGTCCACCATGCACTTACTTTTGAATATTTATAGTTTATTTTGGCCATCAATTGTCCTTCTAACCTCACACATTAGGGGGCATCTGTTATAGCATATTTTTCCACATCATCTACAAAATGATCACTTTGTCCATTTCTATGATCTTCATCACTTGAACAGTTCCTTGTCCTTCTGTGGTTCAATAAAACTATCCCTTATCAGTCAAAAAAATAAAAAACACCTATTTTATGCACATAATTTCCCTACCAATGCATAACATGCATATATGTGCCCCGATAGTGTCTAATACATGTACAAACTATTTTAAGGTTAAAAGAAATAATTCTTGAGAAAAGAGAAATCATTTTCATGGGTTTTAACCTCCTTTTTCCCGTAGATAACTACCATAACTTCCCTAACTAACTCCCCAAAATTATAAAATAGAGCGAGAAGGAGGATGGAGAGCATTATAACATCCTTATGATGAAATTTTTCCTATTGAATCCACTACCCTAATCCTAGGCCTATAAAGCATTGCCATATTTCTGGAAATATGCATTTCCAACAACCTCTTCTCATTATCTAGTCAAGAAACTACAACTGTGTTTCTTTTCTCTTGTTTCTCATGGAGCATGGAGGAGTTCTGCATGTGCGTGGCCCAGGAGGAAGAACTTATATTCTGGTTTAGAACAATGTCACAACCAAGAGCAAGTGATATCCTTATTGTATCCTGCTATTATTATTATATAAATAATTCTCTTTCCTATCCTATAATATGTTAAATCCTTGTTTTTTTATTATATTGATGATGTAATGCATTTGAATTGCAATTAATTAATCTATATTGGCAGTTTTCAGTTTGTGTTTTTTATTTTATTTTCTATTTTCATTGTAGGTTTTCAAGGACATTTCCAAACTCAATTTGGAAAAGAGGGATCTTCTATAGCCATTGGATTACAAGTAGGGTCTTGATCCCTTGTTTTCAATATTTAAATAAATTTAAATATGTTTAATTGCATTCTTGAAAGAATTGTCTGAATTTGCTTTATGGGGCATCACTCTGTGATGGCTCCAACACATAGCCATTAGGGTATTTTCCCTGAAACACCATTGTGAAAATGAGTTGGTTTCTTTAAATCCAAGTAATTTCTCTTGCATCCAAGACTATCTATCTAAATTCAAAGACCTTAAGCTCTTAGTTGAAGAATGCAAGATAGATAAGCTAGACAAGCAATGTATTTATGCTATTCTTGCTAAGATTAGTCCTACTTATTCTATTTTTGTATCTACTTTTCACTCCACCATAAAATATCTAGGGACTGCTTATACATAACCAAGTATTGAATATTTTTGTGATTCTTTGATTAGAGAGCACGATAATTTCTTGCATTTTAGAATGATCAAAACTATAGGTACATCTAATAAATCCTTAGTGGAAGAACATAATGATAAATCCAGGTATTCAAAGAAGCAACACCTTGCAACAATAAGAAAAAAAGGGTCCCAAACCCTCTTAACAAGTTCCTATACACAATGGTTATAAATGCACTAAAAGGTGAAAAGACTTAATGACATTACAATTTTTGCGGGTGATATGGTCACGTGGAATCTAAGTGTTTTAAGAAAATGGAAGCCTTAAACACAACAATGAAGAAGCACACCATTAATCTTGATTCTTCTTCTAACTCTTCTTCTCATGGAAATGCACTTTTTGCTTTTGGTTTCCCTTTTAAATAATCACCTACTTCTTCTAATGAATGGATAAATTTTCTAGAGAGTCTTATCATACATATAAGGATAAAACACTTTTTTTTGCTCTAAATGAATGTAACACCAAACAAATATTTGTTGGTGATGATAAATATTTTAATGTTGTAAGGTTTAAAATAGTTCATCTAGATGATGGTCATTTCAAAGATGTATTATGTGTTTCGATTCCTCTCTCAATCTGTTTTCAGTCTATCAGATCACTCATTTTGGTGAAGGTAATATTGTAGAGTTTTCACCTCACCAAGTTGTAATTAAGGATTTTAAAAGATCATATTCATGTATTAGCAACTATAATTATTTATGATATTACCAAATTGTATATATTAACACCTTTGGGTCATCTTGATCTTTTCCCTTGGATTTTATTGCTCATAGCAATGATTGGAAAAATATTTGGCATGAGCAATTTATTCATCTAAACTTTGGCATGCAAAACACCTATGTAATTGAAAAATGGTGGCTGGTACATTCCTCTTGTTTCCCACAGAGATGTTTTTTCACTTGGGTGCATTCTAGGAAAACATCATTAGGAAAATTTTGACAAACATGCCTCTTGGCATGCCTCGACCCCCTTATAGCTCGTTCATAGTGATTTGTGCAGTTTGTTTCAATTTTCTTCTTTCTCTAGTTTCAAGTACTTCTTAACTTTCATTGACGAATTTTATAGACACACTTGGGTTTACTTTTAAAAAATTAAGAGTGAATTTTTTTACATAAATTTGACCTACAAGGCCCTTGTAGAAAAATAATATGAACATCAAATAAACAACTTAAGAACAAATAATGGAAGAGAATATCTAAAGAATAAATTTACAAATTAATTCACTATAGAGGGTATTCAAATGCAACATATTGTTCCATACACACCACAATAAAATGATGTTGCTGAGAAGATGAATCGGATATTAAAGGAAATGGAAAATTGTATGATCCATTCTAATGGGTCCATTGAACATGAACCTACACCAACACCATTTCTTCCTAGATGCGTCCGTACAACATCCAAAGCAATTGGTGATCTTGCCAATGATCTTAGAGATTAGTGCTAAAAATGTTAAAATGTTCACAATTCCAACAAGCGTCTTCTCTTTTGGTTTATGTTACAAAGACTCATGACCCGAAAACATTTTCAAAAAACTCTAACCATCTAGATTGGGACATAGCATTGAATGTAGAATATCATTCCTTAATGGAAAATGATACTTGGGATCTTGTACCTCTTCAGAAAGGAAGAAATCTTGATAGATGTAAATGGGTGTATAGAAATAAGTATGCATATGATGGAAGCATTGAAATACTTAAGGCAAGGTTAATTACCAAATGTGTAATATCCCTCTTTCTATCCCTATTAGATTTATAAATGTATAGTGTAACTATGTATGAGGCCTGGTGAGGAGCTCAAGGCCAAGGCCCCACCAGTGGACCTTGAAAGTATCATTATTTCTTCTCCTAGGTTGTAAGTTATAAATCATAAACTTACGATGAGAAAACTAAAAATGTGGGAAAATGAATCACTACGAGAAGAGAGAGGAACAACAATTATTCACCTGGTGATTCTAAACATATTTAGGTATCACCTAAGTATTAAATTCAAGTATTTATTGAGTATTGCAGAAGCAAATACTAAAGACTCGATAACCTATATATATATAGTATACATTAAATATTATTATTGTAGGAACTTCAAAGCGTTGAAGTTGAGGGATCACGTTAACATCATCAATTATAATAGTTATATATATATATATTGATATATGATATATATAACCATACACCTATATATCATTATGGGGTTCCATTTATTTGGAAGAGAAGATACTTCTCTCATGTGACAAAAACAAAAGAGATATAATCATTATGTATACAAGTTTTATGCCAGTTAAATAATTATATCTTACTTGTTGAAACAAATAAAGTTAAATAATTATATCTTACTTGTTGAAACAAATATCTTACTTGTTGAAACAAATAAACTTATAGAGTATATATATATATATAAAAGACAGGGATAGATTTATGGAAATGATAAATATCTTTTAAACTCCAATTAAATGGAAGGATAGAATTAAAATCTAAAGAATACCATCGCTAACTTACCTCTTCTTGGAAAGTGAGCAAGAGCAAATACTTATATAAGGAACCTATCAAAGTTGGGAAAATGATCGATATGAAAAGATAATTATAATGGCACACTACCTAAGGTCGTTTATGGTAGAAGGCACATTACTTTTTCCTCTAGATTAAGAACGGCTCCTTAGTGCTTCTGTGCCTTTGGTATAACCGTCGCTGCCACTTGGATGCACCTGAGGGAAAGCCACCACTTGGCATTGAAGTTCCACCTCCAAGTGGCTGAATATTGTCTAAACCTGGAGTACCTCCCATGGTCAGCTGGAATGCATAGAGCATAAATTTAGATGATCGCATTGGAAAAAAGGGGAGGGTTGTTATCGGCACGGAATGCTGGTGGAAGAAGGGCGCTGAATGTTGTTTTCTGTATTAGATATTTGATAGATCTGTATGTGTATATTGGCGGAGGGTGCCGAATGTTGTTCTGTACTAGATGCTCGGTAGATTTGTATGTTGTTTATTCGCTGTGGGCGCCGTATGTTGTTTTCTGCACTAGATGTTGGATAGATCTGTATGTTGTATATTCACCGTTGAGTATCGTTACGTGCACTGAATACTTATGGGAGATGGGCGTTGAACATTGTGTCCTGTACTAGATGCCAGCTCTCGGCATTCGAGGAATGTGTATTTTTCTTTTCATCTTTATGTTGACTGTGCGTTAGAGGGGAAGGGACAACTCCAGTAGAGCTCGATCCCAATATTTTATTTTAGTGAAGGTATATTAAGGATATGTGGGATCCTTACTTGGGGTTACTCTCTTTTGTGTGGATACCTTTGTATCACGCTGGTGGTAGCAAACCTTTGAAAAGGGACAGCGTGCAATCTTAGTCCCGTTTAGTATTTTACCGTGTTCTTTACTCTGCATTGCTTATATTGTAGATAGATATAAAGAGGGAGAGCGCAGGTTTTGAACCCTGTATAGTACTCGTTTTTATAAACTCTGCTAATATTTTAATAAACCGATATGTTAATATTGTGGGAAGGGATAAGCTCAGTAGCTTGATCCCCAGTTTTGAACTCTGTCATGCCGCCACAAAAAGGGCTGGGTTAACCTATGGTAGATCTCGGATCTTTGTTAGATTTAGCAGTACATTGCATCAGGTCAGTTGCATATTTTGGATAATGTAGTTAAGCTTATTTGATGAGAAAGCGTATCTCTAAGTGTAGTTTTCCTGTGATTTATTATCGCTTGGGAATTGTGGGGTTGGTGAAATATTCCTTGATCCTGATATTATTTTGAAATCGGTTCTGCCGGAGGCTTCTTGGAAAATCGTATGTTGAGAAATCGCTTGGTAATTTCAGTCTTTTCCTTGATTTATTAACACTTGAGCATAGTAATGTCGAATTGTTTCCTTGAATGTATTTAATAGATAGAAACCGGTCTTTTGCTTACAGTTTGCTTGTAAAAATGGAATGCTTGGAATTCCTTTGTTAGGTAACTTCTGAATCATATTCTTGTTTCGGTATAAAAGAATGCTGTAATTTATTTTTCATACTCTATGTTAGTAACTATCCTTACCTTCGCGTTAACGTTTGATCCCGTATCCAGATATTTGATAAAGATATTGAATCTTTTCTTTTATACTGCCGAGTTCGGTTTGTATACTGACTGTCAAAACCTATGATTTCGTCATAATGCGTATATAAATATATACTGGTATATATGACATATTAGAAATTGTGTTGATTTTAGTTTTGAATAGATGAAACTATCATGCGCCAACTTTTATATGTTAAATTCGAGTGATTGTATATATTACAAAATATAAAGGTGAATCTCTTATGTTAAGAGAATATGCATGTCTGCTATATTTTTATGTATTTACAAGAATACAAAATAGATTCAGGTATCCTATGTTAATATTAGGGAGGGTATATGTAAATACATCATATATGATATTGTAGATCTCGGCAAGTTGGGTTGTCGAACTTGAAAAGAACTCTATCGATTTATTATAAGATTCTTGTAGTAGTTTGGGGGTTAAAGTGAGAATAGTTTTGAAAAGATTCTCTAAGAGACAGGTTGGTCATTTGAAAGGTTTAGAAAGTGGGAACCTTGTTTAAAAGCAACAGTTGTCTTGTAGATTGTAAGTTGTTACTTGAACAAATAATACAAGATTAAGACTTTGTCTGGTAGACGTAGTTCTCATTGGGTGAACCACTTATATATGTTCCCACAGATTGTAAGTTGTTACTTGAACAAATAATACAAGATTAAGACTTTACCTGGTGGACGTCCTCATTAGGTGAACCACGTATATATGGTCCCATGTACTTATGATGTCTCATTGTTTTAATTAGATGCATCTCTCTTATGGACTTTGCCTGATGGACGTCCTCATTAGGTGAACCACGTATATATGGTCCCGTGTACTTATGATGTCTCGTTGTTTTAATTAGATGCATCTCTCTTATGGCTCTTTTTCATCTTTATATCATTGAGTAAGTGGTGATTTAAATTAATAAAGACTATAAGATGTTGGTGGCTTGAATAGTCGACATAAATGTTCCTCGTTAAGTTGTTGCAAGAGTAACCTACATAAATGAATGTAGAGGTTGCGAGGAATGCTTTATTTATAGTTATTCATCATTATTTAAGAATCTATGGTTTATAATACATGAATGTTTATTTAATTTCCATTACTTAAGGAGAACCTTGGTAAGTTAACTAATGTTATTTAGTATATATATAAGAGTTAGGGGATTAACATTAATTTTTTTTTTCGCAAACTCACTAAATACTAATCAGGTTATTTGGGGATGTCACAAAATGATTTTTCCAAGTTGAAGGAATTGACTATAATGAAACCTTTTCCCTTGTCACTAAAATGAACTCCATCTTCCTTATTCTTTCCCTTTTTGCTTCACATAAATGGGAGGTTCATCAAATGGATGTCAAATATACCTTCTTTCATGGATATTTGCAAGAATAAATTTACATGGAACAACCTTCTGGCTATGTTTAGAATGACTCTAGCCTTATTTGTCACATTAAGAAATATCTCTATAGCCTTAAGAAAAATCCTCGGGCTTCGTATGCCCATGTGGATAACTTTATTCTTGACACCATTTTTTCTAGATGTCATTCTGACACCAATGTCTATACCAAGAAAATATGAAACCATCTCATAATCCTTATTCTTTATGCTCATGACCTTATCTTTACTAGTAGTGACTCTAAACTTTAAACCCATGTGAAATCTAGTGTTAAGAAGAAATTTGAAATGGTCGACTTAAGAAATTTGTATTATTTTCTTGGCCTCCAAGTCTTGTAAACCAAAGAAGGATTTTTTCTTTCTTAGTCTAGTATGCTTATGACCTTCTTCATTTATTTCACATGGAAGGTTGTAAACCAACCCCTTATCCTTTCAAGTTTGGAGTCAAATTTACTACCACCTACACTACACTTGAAGCAGATTCCACATTGTACCATTAGTTAGTTGGAAGTATTTTTTACTTCACTCATACATGCCTTAATATTTTATTGGTTGTTGTCCCTCTTGTTGCTTGGTATATGAGAATGCCTCACGAGAGTCATTGGAAAGAATAAAAAGGGAAACTTTAGTATATTTGAGGTACAATTAAATTTGGGATACATTACAGTTGAGGGGTCGGGTCTCCTTTGTTGATCGGCTTCACTAATTACAGTTGCGTTGGAGACCCATATGATTATAAGTTTTGTGAGGAACCTCCAACAATTAAATGATGAAAATGCACGATATATCAGAAATAGCAGAACACAGAAGAGATTTATTGATCGCAAGCCACTTCGAGGGGGAAACCTCATTCAAGAGAAAGCTCAATACAAATAAATCGTGGATGCCTTCATTGGCCTCAACACGTACTTATATATTAAGTCTAAGCTAAACAACTATTACTCCCCATGACTGTGGGATAATACAATATACTCACAGGGCGACTTACAAAGCATATGCGTCCAACAACAATACACTAACAATGTGGGATAATACAATATACTCACGGGATGACTTACAAAGCATATGTGTCCAACAACAATATACTAACAAAGTAAATAGAAGGCTTGAGATGGGTTCCTAACATGCCCTCCCCCTTAGAAAAAGCTTTGTCCTCAAATATTTAGATGTGGAAATGGTTACTGAATCTGAAGGAGTGGTTCCCATGTAGCATCCTCTGGTTGCATTCCGTGCCACTCAATTAATACCTATGTGATGGATCGAGAGAGAAGATGACGAGTGTGCCTATTGAGGATAGCCTTCGGATCCAAAATGATGGATCCTTCATTATCTAGTTCTGGTAAAACAATTTGTGCTCTGATGTTGGTGCTAAGAAATTTCTTTAGAAAAGAGACATGAAATATTGGATGAATGTGGGAAGAAGGAGGAAGTTCCAATTTATGAGAAATAGACCTAATCTTATGAAGAAACTTATATGGCCCATAGAAATTTGGAGTGAGCTTATGATGCCCTTTGAGTTTCAGAGAGGATTGATTGTAAGGATGTAGAGGAATAAAAATAATATCACCTACTTGAAAAGTGCGCTCAGAACGATGCCGATCAGATTGTTATTTCATTCGATTTCTTGCCATGTGAAGATTGTCCTGCAAAATGCGAAGAATATGATCACAGGTTCGAAGGACTGTGTCAACTGCCTGAACTGGTGAACTGCTGGGGGTGTATGGAAGAAGCATTGGTGGTGCTTAACCATAAACTGCTTCATATGGGGTCATTTTAGATGTAGTATGGTAGGAGGTATTGGACCACCATTCAGTGAGAGGGATCCACTTTTCCTACTGATGTTGTTATTCTGAGGTGAAGCAATGTAGATAAGTTTCCAAACATTTGTTGATAATTTCTGTCCGACCATCTGTTTATGGGTGATACCTTGAACTCATCTTCAGTTTGGTGCTAGTGTGGCGAAATAGTTCTATCCAAAAATGATTGGTGAAAGTTGCATCGCGATCCAAGACAATGGAAGAAGGGATTCCATGAAGACGGAAGATATGGTCCAGGAAAATCTGTGCGACTGAGGAGTCGGTATAGGGATGGTTGAGGGCACAAAAATGACTATATTTGGATAGGCGATCAACCACAATCAAAATCACAGTCTTCCCTCCATATTTAGGGATCCCTTCAATGAAATCCATAGAAATATTTGTCCAAATCTGTGTAGGGATGGGAAAGGGTTCGAGCAATCTTGGTAGGAGTGTCCTTTCACCCTTGTTTCACTAGCAGTTATTACATTCAACCACCATCTGTTGAATTTTACTTTTCATTCCCTTCCAAAATAAGTTACGTCGTGCCCTCTCATACATTTTGAGGAACCCAGAGTGCCCTACCGATGGAGAAGCACAGAGTTCATATAAGACAACCTGTTGAAGATATGTGCTATGGGGAAGCACCAGACGACCCTTGTATCTCAGGGAAGCACCATCCCAAGAGTAATGCGGCACAACATAATGGTTATTGGCCAACCATTGGATTATTTGAGATAATGAGGAGTCATTGACATAGCCCTGCTACATAGATTGCAACCAATTTGGAACATGCATAGAAATAGATGAAGGAGAAACTTGGTCATCAAATGTGCGAGAAAGAGCATCCGCCACAAGATTGTCCTTTCCATTCTTGTAAGTGATCTCATAGTCATAACCCATGAGTTTGCTAACCCATTTCTGTTGTGCTGGGGAGGAGACCCATTGTTCGAGGAAATATTTCAGAATCTGGTGATCAGTCTTGATGCATAAATGATTCCCTAATAGGTATGGCTGCCACTTCTATACTGCATGCAAAATAGCCATAATTTCCTTCTCATATGTAGAGGTGACTAATTTCTTACCAGAAAGGGATTTGCTCGTGAACGCAATGGGATGTTCATCTTCAAGGAGAATATCACCAAGTCCATTGTCACAGGAATCACTCTCAATAGTGAAGGGATTGGAAAAATCGGGCATAGCTAGAACAAGTGTAGTACACATAGCTTGTTTCAGTTAGTCAAATGCACACTCAGTAGCATGTGTCCATGTAAAAGCATATTTTTTCAATAGAGCGGCTGATGGAGTTGCAATCTTCCTGTAATCCTTGAAAAAATTGATGTAGTAGCCAGTCAATCCCAAAAATCCATGAAGTCTCTTGAGTGTTTGAGAATGCGGCCAATTTTTCATGGAATCTATTTTGGCAAGATCCACGCGAACCCCTTGTGCTAAAATAATATGCCTGAGATAGTCTAATTCCTCCTATCCAAAAACACATTTAGACTGCTTGGCATGGAGATGATGATCAAAGAAAAGTTGCAGTACAAGATCCAGGTGATGGAGATGCTCAGCCCATGTTTTACTATAGATGAGGATATCATCAAAGAATACCATAATGAATTTCTATAAGTAGGGACGGAATATTTTATTCATCAATGCCTAGAATGTGGAAGGAGAATTAGTGACGCCAATGGGCATGACCAAAAACTCATAGTGACCATCATGTGTGCGGAAAGCTGTTTTAGGGATATCATCCTCATGAACTCGAATTTGATGATACCCAGAACGAAGATTCAACTTGGAGAAAAAATGAGCACCATGAAGCTCATCAATAGCAAGAATTGGAAACATATCCTTGATTGTGAGGTGATTAAGTAATTGAAATTCAATGCAGAGGTTCCATGACCCATCTTTTTTTAGACAAGAAGAACTGGTGAAGAAAAGGAACTCATACTAGGGCGAATAATACCTTGCTTCAGTAAGTCCCGAACGAGCATCTCAATCTCTGGTTTATGGTGAAATGGGTAGCGATAGGGCCTGATGTTAGGAGGAATGTTTCTAGGAAGGAGATGAATATGATGGTCCTCTGGTCTTGAAGGTGAAAATCCCACTGGTGCAGCAAAGAAACATGCATATCTATCCAAAATTTGTTGTAGATCCAAAGGAGTAGTGGAGAATGCTGATGGGTGCATCTGAATGGAATGGAGCCGAGCGATGATACCATGTGAATTATTCTTAAGGAGATTTTCCATGCGATGTGAACTGATGATTCAGAGAGACCCTGGTTGTAAGCCCGTCAATGTGTGTTTTTTTCCATTGAATGAAAACTACATCCAAAGTTCAGCAAAATCCCATAATATGGGGCCAAGTGTGCGTAACCATTGAGCACCCAAAACCACATCACATCTGCCTAAGGGAAAGGAAAACATGTCGGAGTGTAGTTATAATATCCAATAGAGATACACACATTGCGACACTTCCCATTGGAAGGTAAGGTTCCCCCATTGGCAATCATGACTTCAAAGTTGGAGAAATGATGGAAAAAACAATCATCCTGTTTGGGGATCCGAGGGTCAATGAAGTTATGAGTGCTACCAGAATCAATGAGTATTGTAAGAGGGAGATTTTTGAAGTAACCATTGACCCACATTGTTTGTGGGGTGGTGACTCTGGATAAATCATGGAGAGATATCTCTAGATGGTTGTCCATAGAAGGAGGGTCAACAGGCGGCTGCTAAATGTCGACCTAATCATATATTGTATCCAGAGCTTCTTCAACAATTTCAGTTGCAGGCGTAGAATCTACATCCAAGAGATAAATATTTTTCTCAACACATCTATGTCCCCGAGTGAATTTATCATTACAATTATAATTTTTTTTTTTGTCTACGTGCTCACATCTATTCTTCAGAAAAATGCTTGATAGGAGTTACTCTAGGAGCTAGCGTGATGGGAGGTCATTAGGGAACCATATCTCTGGATGAAAAAAAAGTGGATTTGGAGTGTTGTTGGGTTGTGATCTTGTCCTCCACCAACTTAGCCAACCCTAGGGCTTCCATCATTGTGTTGGGACATAACATTTTAACCTTAGATCGGATTGCATCCTTCAAACCACTGACAAAACAATTCCTGTAGAATTCATCAAGAAATCCTTCTGTGTGATTGGCCAGTTTCTCAAATTCTGTCTGATACTCTCTCAGAGTGCCAATTTGGCAAAGTTTAGTGAGTGATCCTGTGAATTCATCAAAATCACTAGGACCAAATCATTTCAAAAGGAGTTGGAAAAAATTTGTCCATTTTGGCTCTTCATGAGCCTTGATGTACCAATGGTACCATTGAATGGATTCATGTTCCAAATGAAATGATGCAAGTGTAACTTTGTTGACATCAAAATTATTATGCAGACTAAAATATTGTTCTATCTGGTATATTCATCCAGTCGGATCATCACCATCGAAGCGAGGAAAATCAAGCTTCGTCCCATGAAAATTGGTGGAAGAAGAGAACCCAGTGTCTGCAAAAGACTACGGTTGTTGTCTATTGTTCATGGTTAAATGATGAATATGGAGGCCGAGAATGTTTTCATCTAGATCTTGGAGTTTGGTTTTGAGGGCTACGAGTTCTTCCTCCATGTTTTTTCTCCTGCATGGGTGATAACCATAACCAGGATTTTTTTTTTTGAATGGGTAGAAAAAGAAAAAGAAAAACTTATTTAGTAAAGGAAAATTTGGATTTGGGAAACAAATTGATGGGTAATTGGGGTTTGATTAGGTTTTGGACAGTTTCTAATGGGAAAGGAAGCAAAAAATGGGGATTTCAGAAGTGGGTTGAAAGAATGGGAAAATTCGGAACACTGTGGAAAAAATTGAAGGCGATTGGGTGAAAATTGAAGAAGTTATGGAAAACCCTAAACATAGACAGATGTGGGATTTCTGGCTTTGGGGAGTGGAATTTGGGATAGGGACCTTATGAAGGAAATATGCAAAATGGAAGTGCAAGGGTTATAGTGAATTTTTCAAGGGAAATGGAGCTAAAGAAAAGAAGATATGGCTCATAATTGATGTGTAACGGCTCTGGACAGATCTAATCTGCTATTTATAAGCTGCCAATAGATATGGACCCCAGGTATGCTCAGATTCGTAAATGTTCATGGGATTCACTCGGCCACCAATGCTGTCTAACGACTTTCATATTGGGGCAGTACCCCTCACTCCACGGCTCAGGTAAAAATGATAACCGATTTGCCACAAATGACAGCTCTTGGTTTACCTCACAAGTGGGAACTAGTCAATCAGGTAGGGGTCGTTTCCCTTTTCGCTGGAAGGTCCTCTCAATGGGCCAGCTACTTTGGGTTTCTTGTGGTACTCCTCACAATGAGTTTTAGGGATATGCCCAAGTACTTCCCACAATTAAGTGGATAGGGATTATTCTCAGATACGAACCTGCAATTTAAAGGAATAATATAGATTTAAAGAAAAAGAATTGTTGCAATAATCAAAGCGCCTGGAAGCCACTGCGAAAAAATAAAATTGGCAAAAATTCCACCTAGCGAGCCCAAGAAAGTGCTCTGATACCATATGTGAGGAACCTCCAGCAATTAAATGATGAAAATGCACGATATATAAGAAATAATAGAACACAAAAGAGATTTATTGATCGCAGGCCACTTCAAGGGGAAAACCTCCTTTGAGCAAGAACAATACAAATAACTCGTGTATTCCTTCATTGGCCTCAACACGTACTTATATACTAAGTCTAAGCTAAACAACTATTACTCCCCATGAATGTGGGATAATACAATATACTCATGGGACAAATTACAAAGCATATGCGTCCAACAACAATATACTAACAATGTGGGATAATTCAATATACTCACGGGACGACTTATAAAGCATATGCATCCAACAAAATTATACTAATGAAGTAAAGAGAAGGGTTGACATGGGTTCCTAACAAGTTTATTGAAAGTTCTGTTTTCAGTCTTGGTTCTAGACCTATCACTTGGACTTGTAAGAAGCAACAATCTCTTGCTCTTTTTTCAGCAGAAGCATAGTATTGAGACACAGTTAATGCAAGTCAGGAATCCCTATGGCTTCGATAGATCCTTTTATAGATTTGATTCTAGTATCATCATTTGACTATCCTCTAGTGCAATTAACAAAGTTCCATTAATCTTACCAAATATATAGTTCAACATCAGTATAGCAAACACATTGAGCTACAAATGCACTTCATCATAAAGATTATTTCGGATCACGTTCTCGAAGTGCTCTTTTTCCCTATAGATGATCAAGTTGCAAACATCTTCACAAAGTCTCTTACAAAAGCAAAGCTTTGTAAGCTTGAATCTATGCCACGAGTTCAAGAATTTGACATTAAGGGGGAATAAGCTCTAATGTGTCCTTCCTTCTTCTATTATGTCACTTTATAAATCCTTCAATCCTATCTCGAGTTGTTGTTAAATGAGGATATGAGGATATCTAGGCACTTACGAGTTAATTAAGATAAACTTGGGTTAATGCGTATTTAGGTATTTAAGTGTGTTTGTTTAGTATACATTAGTGTGGATTATCTTCACCTCAATCTTAACAACTATTGATTTGTAGCTTAACACCTGATTGGTCCATGATCTATATTTAAAGAGCATGGAAAGTCACTTGTTTTATGATTGATTATGAGAAATTCATGTGTAAATTCTTTTTCATTATATGTTAATTAAAGTACTTAAAGTGTTTGATATGTGTGGAAATACCTTACAAGGTTTCAAATTTGAAACCTTCAATTCCCTTCAGGGCCTATTTTACCCTTCATAGAAGGGCACAACAATTTTTCCCATGCAAAAAAAAATATATTTGTATCGGGACCTTCAATAATGAAATTGACCATTATTTTGCAACTGTGCAATTGAAGGGATGCTCCAATTTTTTCTAGTCAAATTTTTAGATGGTTGAGAATGAACAATTAAGCAACAACAAAGGAAGAATCCCAATTGAGTCTTCCACACATTCCATTAGGATTATTTATCAAAATTTAAATCATGACGAAACTTTAAAATATGTAAAATTAAATTTAAATGGTATTGCCATGTTACATGTAGCTTATTCCATCTAGTTGCTCAATGCTCAATCCGAACACATCTACAACACAGAGCTTAACTTTTAATGCCCTAGATAATTTATGGACACATATACGATTAACTCAGATCTAAATTCATAAGTAGATAAAATTGCGCAACAAGCTTAAGCCTCTAATAAAGTCAACAGTGAAAGCTCATTCAATTATTAATCGAATGAGACTATACTAAAAGATATAGATGGACTCTTGGCTCGAGATTGATGTCTTTATATAATGCATATTTTATTCAAATATAAGTTCTTTATATAATGAAAATAAGTTTTTTAATGTTTATTAATTTATTTCGATACTACAATAGTTGATATTTTTTGTTATGATGTGACTTTGCAATGGGTTGTATTGATTTTATAAAATTTATTAAAACTATAATTATGTGGTTTGGATTTGCAAGTAACTATACAATTACACTAGTATTAATCACAAATATGTAGGCTATTATTGATAATAGGATTGATATGATCTAATACTTAAATTCTGATTTTCTAGCATGGGTGCATTTGGGAAGAAGACTTAATCATAGGATGGTTGCATTTTCATTACTACTCTTCCTTTCATAATATCATCCCCTTGGATTTGCAGATGGGAATTTACTTCATTATTGCAGGGTAGAGGGCATTGGGATATTGTGCAAGCCTTTAAAATTCTGCGACACAACCTTGTGTGCTTTCACGTTTTGAATCCTCCAAAACCATGTTTGGTTTATTGTATGAAACAATTATCACTTGTTGTATGGGACGTGTACTATAATGTAAGGTGGTTAAGCTACTAACCATGGATTCATGATTTCATCAACTAGGAAAAATTTTAAGGATCCATATTTTTCTTTAAGTGTAGTAACCTTGGTGAATATTACTAATTATCAAATTCCCAACCGTTAAATGTTGGATGATATTTAAAAAAAATCAAATTTATAAGGGTTATATAGTTTTTAGACAATTTTTCCGATTTTTAGAGTAAACAATTTTAATCCTATAAAATTTGGGAAAATCATATTAGAAAAAATAGAAAATGACAAATATTTTTTTGGAAAAAAACTTGAAAATTAATCCTATCTCGAGTTGTTAAATGAGGATATGAGGATATCTAGGCACTTAAGAGTTAATTAAGATAAACTTGGTTTAATGTGTATTTAGGTATTTAAGTGTGTTTGTTTAGTATACTTTAGTGCGGATTATCTTCACCTCAATATTAACAACTATTGATTTGTAGCTTAACACCTGATTGATCCATGATCTATATTTAAAGAGCATGGAAAGTCATTTGTTTTATGATTGATTATGAGAAATTCATGTGTAAATTATTTTTCATTATATGTTAATTAAAGTACTTAAAGTGTTTGATATGTGTGAAAATACCTTACCAGGGCCTATTTTACCCTTCATAGAACACAACAAATTTTTCCATGCATTTTTTTTTTGTTGGTATCGGGACCTTCAATAATGAAATTGACCATTATTTTGCAGCTGTGCAATTGAAGGGATGCTCCAATTTTTTCCTGTCAAATTTTTAGATGGTTGAGAATGAAGGATTAAGCAACAACAAAGGAAGAATACCAATTGAGTCTTCCACACTTTCCATTAGGATTATTTATCTACATTTAAATCATGACGAAACTTTAAAATATCTAAAATTAAATTTAAATGTTATTGCCATGTTACATGTAGCTTCTTCCATCTAGTTGTTCAATGCTCAACTCCGAACACATCTACAACACCGAGCTTAACTTTCAATGCCCTAGATAATTTATGGACACATATACGATTAACTGAGATCTAAATTCATAAGTGGATAAAATTGAGCAAGAAACTTAAGACTCTAATAAAGTCAACAATGAAAGTTCATTCAATTATTAACCAAACAATACTATACTACAAGATATGGATGGACTCTTGGTTCGAGATTGATGTCTTTATATAATGAATTTTTTATTCAAATATAAGTTCTTTATATAATGAAAATAATTTTTTAATGTTTATTAATTTGTTTCGATACTACAATAGTTGATATTTTTGTTATGATGTGACTTTGCAAAAGGTTGTATTGATTTTATAAAATTTATTAAAACTGTAATTATGTGGTTTGGATCTACAAGTAACTATACAATTACACTAGTATTAATCACAGATATGTAGGCTATTATTGATAATAGGATTGATATTCAATCTAATACTTAAATTCTGATTTTCTAGCATGGGTGCATTTGGGAAGAAGACTTAATCATAGGATGGTTGCATTTTCATTACTACTCTTCCTTTCATAATATCATCCCCTTGGATTTGTAGATGCGAATTTACTTCATTATTGTAGGGTAGAGGCCATTGGGATATTGTGCAAACCTTTAAAATTATGTGACACAACCTTGTCTTCTTTCAGGGTTTGAATCATCCAAAACCATGTTTGGTTTATTGTATGAAACAATTATCAAATTTTGGATGGGGCGTGTACTATAATGTAAGGTGGTTGCGCTACTAGCCATGGATTCATGATTTCATCAACTAGGGAAAATTTTAAGGATCCATATTTTTCTTAAAGTGTAGTAACCTCGGTGAATCTTACTAATTATCAAATTTCCAACTGTTAAATGTTTGACGATATTTTAAAAAAAATTTAAATTTCTAAGGCTTTGATATAGTTTTTGGACAATTTTTCCAATTTTTAGAGTAAAAAAATTTAATCCTGTGAAATTTGGGCAAATCATATTAGAAAAAAAATAGAAAATGACAAATATGTTTTTGGAAAAAACCTCGAAAATTAGTCCATGGGCTAAATTTTGCCCCTAAAATTTTCCTTGTCATCAACTATGGCTAGTTCAAGGGTTTGGAGGCTTGGAGAATAATTGAATGAGATTGTACATCAAGATATTAATTCCAAAATATGAGAAGAGAGTGCATGACGTGTGGAAGCCATAGTTACACACTCTTTTGGTATAGATCTATGTTGCAATTTTTGGTTAGAAAACTTGTCCAAAATGAAGGGATTTGAATGAGAAAACTTCTCAAAATAAGGAGATTTGATAGCTCTTTATCCCAGGTTAAATTTGATGGAGAATTTGAATTATATTCACAAATGTGATCCATAAATGCGAGGAGTCTATTCCTTTCCACTCTTTGGCAGAAGGCTATAACTACTAATCACCTATGATGCACGATGCAACCCTAAGCACCAAGCATTAATTGAAAATCACCTCCAGTAAGTTGGTGGCCTGGTAGCAAATAAACTTGCATTAATTCACAATGTGTTGTGGTAAGCTAGTAGCCTGGTAGAAAATAAATGCATTAATGATGGTTATGTTTCAGTAGGCTATCATAGTTGAAATCGAATGACAACATGCTTCAAACGCTTAATGTAGCTTAACTACTATTCCTTGTCAAATCCCAACCAGTCTATGTGTAAGGTAAATAAGTAATGTATTAATAGAGAATGCAATCACATAATCTGGAATTAAATTGTGCATCGGATGATAAAAAATTAGAATTAGAATCAATTTATCGTTTTTTTCACAGGTTTAAATAATTAATGTAATTGAGTGATTGGAATTAGGGGATCTGGATTCAAAACTGTGGTTAGTCAAATGGTTATATATTGGAATTTGGAAATGTGATAATGAAAGTGGATTTGGAACTGTGTTTAAAGGAATGGTTATTGATTTTTGGAAATGTGATTATGAAACTTTAAATTTTGAAACTTAAGTTGTTTTCAACTTTAAAATTGTGTTTATCAGTATTCTAATTTCCAAAATTGTTGTCCCTTCTTAGGTTGTTCCTACAACCACCGTCACCATTGATTCTTGATCCTATTTCAATTTCATATTTCTACCTTGTTTCATGTTTTAGTACATGCTAGAATTATGGTGGTTAGATAAGGGAGGGAACTCATTCCATGGCGCAGGTAGCTCTGGTATTCAATCGAGACTCAACATAGTTAGTTGTTCAAGTAGGCAAATGAACATACTTATCAAGTCTCATGTTGGATCAAGTTCCTTGATCACTTTCTGATCAATATTTACTTCGTCATTGAGAAGTGAGACATGGAGATTTGTGCTAGTAAGTGAGATGGTGGGTCACTTCCCCTTTCATTGGGTTTTTGAATGGTTGATATGGAGACTTGTACGAAAGAGTTGATCCATCTGTCTAAAATGGCTCAGTTGGTAATTACATATAGATGAATGTATTTCTCAAAGGCCCCCAAAAATCGTTGGAGGAAAACTTGCCTTATGATTGGATATCATTGTCTGCAAGGGTGTAGCTCAATCGACGATTCACTTGATATAAAGGACATGTTGTAAATGGAGGTCTTGAGTTGAAATCACCCCTGCTTACTTATGCCCCATGCATGCGGGTTGTGTGGGTGCACCTAGGGGTATAGTGGTAAGGAATGCGATTGGACCCCTGGACTCCATGTCACACAAGTACCAACCCCATCCCAATTGTTGATTCCCTAGTTACAAAAAATAAATAAAAATGATTGGATATCATTATCATTTTTTGCAAGAATCATTATCGACTAAGATTGTCATTTGTCCTATGAATTAGGATTCAAGGGGAAGGGGTACCTTAAATCGTTCCTATCAAAATAAAAATTTCACATTGGAGTAACTCTTCACCCTTGCTTAGGCTCCTTCCACTTTTGAGTTCAACCCTTGTTCAGTTTTTTTCCACCATCACCATCAATCTCTCCTTAGGCTACTTCCACCATTTCTTTCCCTATTCATTCATAAGGTATATCATACCCTCTTTAGACTCCATGGGCTTTGCTTGAGCAAAATAAGGACACATCCACCCCAATGCCACCAGTCCAACACCAACCTCCATAAGTGCACATCTCTACTAAAGACAGAAAATACACCTCCCCGAATGATTATTTCCTATATGGGAGTGTGTATCTCCTTTGGTTCATAGAGTTGAGTGACTAGAAACATATATAAAGGAATTCCTTCCGTAAGTGGAGCTCAATACTCGTTAGATTATTCATGTGGCCAAATAATTTTACACGTATGTGCATCACTAAAATAGTTTTTTTTTGTGTTATTTTATAAGTATTTATTTACTTCTTCTTGCACATGAGTGAAATATTATTATATTTTCAAATGAAAAAAGTGGTTTATTTACATGTCATCATCATTGAATACTTCAATATATCATAGGCCTACACAATGAAATAGGACCCTTCAAATTTGATCATTGTACCTTACCATTTATTTTAACCATGAGTGACATCATTTTGATTAATTGATCAAAACTATTATTATAAACTCTATTATTTTTCATGACTAGTGTTAGTAGCAAGTACAAAGACTAGCGAATAGTAATAGCAGAAAGTACCTTGGATTACTGCCGAAGAAGATATGGATCGATCCGCACGAGAGCGAAAATGGAGTATGGGGATCCGCATGGAAATTGAAAAACGGTGCATTTAATCATTTGAATGCTTAAACACCCGCACTTCCGTACCTCTATGTATAAAACAGTGAGGAAATAATGGTTCCCAATAAAATATTACTCCTAAGGTCAACCACTGGATGCTCAGTCAGGTGATATGAATTATTAGAGCCGTTGACAGCGAAAATATTAGTGTGAAAGCTACAAGTGATTGAACTTTGGTGAATCCACTCATGGAAAAAAAGGTGTCCACATTCAGAAAATTCCGAAATGCAATTTATACTTGTAATAGCTTGCACTCACGGTAACCTTCTATTAATGGATTTCGGCTTTTTCATGATCATGACAAACCCGTAATAATCAAATTCATTGTGCGTCTCCTTCTACTCTCAAGTTTGCCGACTTTGATTTTCTATATAAATGAACTCCGTTCTTCAATTTTTTAATCTGAGTGAAATTGTGGTGGGGATAAGTGGCCGGCTGCCATGAATGCCACCAGAGCGTTATTTGTTGTGTTGGTGCTGCTGCTGGTAGCCTCAAACGGTATGTAAACTTAATTGTATGGCCTTTTTCTATTGAATTTTGATATTTTGGTGATTGAAATGGAAAAATAATTCTGTGGGTTGTTTTGTTTGTTAATGTAATGTTGCTTGCAGAGTTTGAGAGTGGGATTTATGCTTTCATTTGCGAAAGATCAAGCAGAAAGGGAGGCAGTGCATATTGTCCAGATGATGAAGATTACTGCACTAAAATCTGCGTAAACAAAGAGAAAGCCACCCATGGTAAGTGCCACGGTTTGGGCTGCCTCTGCTACTTCGACCACTGCGCTGCTTTTGATCTGATAAACTAATAGTTACTACTATATGCATACAAATAACTTACTTTTGTCTCTTCACTTTGGAAGAAGATGGGAAATAATATTGTTATGGCAGAGATAGTTTAGTACGCAAAATAAATCTGGTAGAAGCATGAAGCTATCCACAGCTTTGGAAGAGGTCATGTTTCTGATCCCATATGTGAAATGGCTTGTTATTATATATATTAAGGTCATATTACGTTTTCATATGTATAGTTGTGGTTACTTACAATAATGAATGACCATGTTCATGTCTACCATATCTTCTTTTCCGTGGAATGGAATTTAGACCAGTCCTTTCTGAAAATGGGCAAGCTTTAACTCTACTTATCCCATAGTTCTCATGCTCTTCATAACATTGACTTTGCCTCTTGATGATGAATCTTGATATGGATTCAAAAAGTAGACCTCGTAACTCATAACATTGACTTTGCCTCTTGATGATGAATTTTGATATGGATTCTAAAATTAGACTTCGTAACTTTGAAACTGTGGATTCTCCGAAATCACCTGAAACAAACAACCACAGAAATCTAACAACAGAAAATCCACCTTATTGTTATCAGAGCTTGGCCAATCTAAAATGGATATGAAATTGTAAATTACCAAACAAATCCAAAGAAATTGCAAATGAAACTTACCTTGCTTCGAAACAATGTATTTTTCCTCATATTTATTATAACAAAAGATTGTAAATACTTTCATGTAGTTTACAAATGATTTAAAAATTTAGATTAAAATAAAAATATTAAATTATATTGATTTTATCTTCAATTTAGATATATTAAACACTGGATCAAAATCAAATATATTGATGTGTAAAAAATATAAGATAAAAAATTTACACCTCAAATTCGACCCCTCTTTAATATTTGATAAATCAGGATTTAGAGTGGACCTATACTGATTTATATACAAACCAATTTTGTTTTAAATAATATGATGTGCATACCTGGGTATATTCAATCCATTAACTAGTATATTGTATTTCTAGACATATAAAGAATATTTTTCAATATATACTGAGAAATTAGATAATTATAAGAGTAATATAGCAGTTCTCTTGTGAAGTCTGTTATTCAGATAATGGATAAATATTGCATTTTATATTGAATCCATGATATATTTCCCTATCTATTTTTTCAAACATGATAAAATCAATTTCCAAGGCGTAGTTGGGCTTTATGTTCTTCAACTGCTAAGAACACCTGATAAATTCAATCTGCATGATCAAGATACATCATGTTGGGTTTGACCTAAACGAATAGCATTAATTTATAATTGATAAATACATCATGTTGGGCTTGACTTAAATGATTATATTAATAAAGGAATATACTTTAAAACTAGTTTGGTTGTGAAATAACACTCCAAATGAAAACAAGGATAAATCAGCTCACATCCCCTTAAAACTAAAAAGAAATCATAAATAGATCAAAGTTGGAACACATGTCTGAGAAAGATTATTTACTCACCACTAAGTTGGAAGACAGGTCTAAGAAGGATTCTTCACTTATTCCTAATGGTGATTAGGTTTCATAAACCGATGACAAACAGAGCACTAATTATTAGGAAATTAGAAATTAAAGATTGTTGTTAGCAACTACTAATAATTTGATATGGAAGAGGTTGAGGAAAGCGAATTGTAAACCCAAGTTTATGATGTTCTGTTATAAGTTATAACAGGTTAATTTGATAAGGAAGAGGTTGAGGATTCAAGCGAAATGTAAATCACAAGTTTATGATGTTCTGTCATGACAGGTTAGTGGGCATGACAAATTGAATGGTCTGTCAGGACAGGTTAGTGGGCATGCCAAATTGATCAAAGTTGGAACACATGTCTGAGAAGGATTCTTTACTCAGTCCTAAGTTGAAAACATTTCTAAGGATTCTTCACTCACCCATCCCTAATGGGGATTAGATTTCATAAACCTATGACAAACAAAAGCATTAATTACTAAGAAATTAGATAAAGTTAGAAATTAAAGACCGCAACTGCTAAATAATTTGATAAGGAAGAGGGTTAGGAAAGCCTAATGCAAACACAAGTTTATGATGGCCTGTCATGAAAAGTTAGTGGGCATGACAAATTGAATGGTCTGTCATGACAGGTTAGTGGGCATGACAAATTGAAAATTAAAAAAATGATTTGAGACACCTAGTATACAATGAAGTTGAATTTGAAATGGTGCAAGAACAAATAATATAGGCAATTGGATTAGTTCTTAAAATACATAATTTATTTTTTTGGATTTGTACAAAATAATGATAATAATGATCTCACATGACACAATGGTCATTGAAAGTGAATAATAATTCTGTGAGTTGTTTGGTTTGTTAATGTAATATTATTGGCAGAGTTTAAGAGTGGGATAATTTATGCTTTTATTTCGCAAGTAGAAAGGGGGCCGGTGCATATTGTCCATATCATGAAGATGACTGCACCAACCATGGTAAGTGCCATGCTTCTGGTTGCCTATGATACTTTCACGACTGCGCTGCTTTTCATCTGATAAACTAATAATTATCAACATATGGATACACAAACACTATATGTAACTTGTGTCTCTTCAATTTGGAAGAATAAGCTGAATATTGTTATGGTAGTGATACGCAAAATAATTTTGGTAAAAGCATGAAGGGATCCACATATTTGGAAGAGATCGTGTTTGTGATCTCATATGTGAAATTGTTTGTTATTATATATTACGACCATATTAGGTTTGAGGATTGTATTAATGAATACTTGTTTTCTGTGGATTAGAATTTGAAATAGTCCTTTTCGAAATGGGCAAGCTTTAACTCCACGTTATTGTTATCAGAGCATTGACAAAGTAAGATAGATTGAAACAACTCATTAAGCATGCAAACACTAAATAAATTTAAAAAACTTGTAAATGAATCTTACTTAGCTTACAAACACTAAAAGAGTTTAATGACCTTCATCCAATTAGCCCAAACTTCAGCTATATGCAGCATATGAATAATTTGCGATCATTGCCATTATAATCCATATTGGCTCGTGTATTGTATTTTATAGAGATTATTTTCAATATATACTAGGAACATAGATAATAAGAGTAACAATGCAGTGATAGGAAGTTTATAAAATAATGCAATTGCAATATATATTGTATCCATGATATTGCTTTAATATTAGGGATACATCATAAACTAGCACAACCACTTAACTTGTGGTGTTTGCCTGATAGGTCACAATTTAAGTGCCATGAACAATTAGTTTTGTGAAGATAGACCTCATAAAATCAATTTCCAATGCTTAGTTGGGCTTTATGTTCTTCAACTGCTAAGAACATTCACTCTCCATGATCACGTAGACCATGTAGGGTTTAACCTAAACGAATATCATTAATTAATTAATAAGGAACATTTTAAACTAATTTGCTTGTGTGAAGGATAAAACAACTCTTATCTTCTTAATTACACTAATAGGTGTTTACATCTTAGAATTTGGGGTGGACTACCATCTATGCTTTTCTTAGATTGAAGGAGAATTATGGGACACGTGTACCTTCAAGATTGATTTTATGTTAGTTGTTCAAAATTCTAAATAAACAATTACTAGCATAGCCACTTAACTTGTGGCCACTGAACATCGATAGGTCACAAGTTAAGTGCCATGAAGAAGATATTTGTTACTTGTTCTCCATGCTTAGTTGCAGTCACCTATTGTTTTTCATGCCTCAACTACTTGTTATCTTATTTAGTTAAATGGGTTGTGTATCTATTATCTATGCATGTGTCACCAGTTATCCATGCATCATCTACCAATTATTTTTTATATTTGTTTTTATTTTATAATTTTTTATTTTGCATGTTAAATGACAACCATAAAAATCAATTTGGACAGTGCAAGTTTGTCTCATCCTCCTTCAATATAGGAAAAACATAGATGGTAGTCCACCCAAAATTCTAAGATATAAACACCTATCAGTGTAATAAATAAATAATAATTGGTAATTGAGTAGCTCATGCATGAATAATAGGTAGTGACAACGCATTTAACTAAAGAAGGTAACAGTTAGTTGAAGCATGCATGATTACAACTAAGCATGTAAAACAAGTAACACATAACTTGTTCATATCACTTAACTTATGACCTATTGGTGTTCAACCACGGGGGCTTCACTCAATAAACCGTTATCATAGCACGTTCGTTCGTGGCATATGAAACAATACCCGTAATTTCACTAAATATTGGAAAATACCTTCAAAAATCATTTTTTTAACCCCCTCCCAATATTCCTTCCCAATTAAAAAAACCCCTATTTTCAGTAGATATTGTATGTATCAATTTTTTCATTAACATTTCTTATACCCCTTTATGTTTCTACGTAGTATATTGATATGATACCCCTCTTATGATCCCACATGCATTCTACAATGCACCTTGCTTCTTTCGATGTATATTGTGGATGCACATTACTTTATCCACAATGCAATTACTCAACCACATATCATTATGATTTGCAACATCTAATGGTCTAATGAAGAGATAGGAGATCACTTCTTGTATGTCACTAGAGCCAATGCACATAGTACAACATTTAGATTGCATGTTGCAGTTCCGCAATCGCTGACTAAGCCTGTTTTGGGCTAGGTATCCAATCCCCGAGGGCCTGTAACAAGCTCTAAGAGGTTGACTAAACCTCCCAAGGCCTGTAATAGGCACGAGTGTTGAATATTCAATCCCCCAAGGCCTATCGAAGGCCTATAATAGGCCCTGGAGGCTTAGAGCCTCCCAAGGCTGTTGGTAACAACTGGCTGAGTGCTATTGGTAACAATTGGCTGTCAATGACCATTGTCTCTCGACTATGATCGACTGGAAACCCACTTCACCACAAAACCCCTGGCCTCAAGCATGCCTCAAGACGTGATTTCCCTACGTACTCGTAAGCCCGAGCCTTGCCTCAACCCGATTTCTCATCCGGTCGTGATCCCGCCCTCTCCATTTGGAGGATATTTGTCAGCCTGCCCATATAAAAAAGACCCCAAAGTATTTTTGTATTGTTACATTAAATAAAATAAACCCTTTGCCTCTTAATATATAAGCAATATAATTTTTAGGTTTTCATGAATATTTAATACCACAATATGAATGAACGTGATATTATATTTCCTTCTAGTGAAGCCCCCGTATGTTCAACGACCAAGTTAAGTGGCTATGCTAGTGTAAAAAAAATATACAATATAGATTTATAATTAAAACTATAAAAAGATATATATTAAATTGAATAAATACAACTACAATTACCAAATAGATTTATATTAAATTTTGCAAGTCAATGTTTTGTAGCATTGTACACATATCTTTGCTCAATATAATATTTTGCATAGCTAAAAATAAATTAATAATAATAAAATAAATAAATAATCATATAATAATAAAATAAATAAATAATCATATAATAATGTTTGAATTTCATTATTTTTTTTTCTTTTTGTGAGCATTCCACATTGAATAGATATGTGCATTAATGACCATATTTTCAAGACAATAATTAGGTGTATCTATAGTCACATGTTACATTTGCATAGGAAAAAAATACTTCACTGAAAATGAAAAATAAAAAAAACTTCAAAGTGGATCAATATAATAAAACTAGCATAGATTTGATCTACCAAGCATCCAAAGGGATCAAATCCCTTATATGGTTGCAGTCTAAAAATAATCACACTTGAAAGATTTTATCTCTTTATTTACTTATAGATCATGAGTTAAGATGGATCTATGCATATAAATAAAATAAAGTTGAAACACATGTGTGAGAAAGATACTCTATTCACCTTGGAGTTGCAAAACATGTCTCGCAATGATAGTTTACTCATCACCCCTAATGGGAGATAGATGACATAAACAAAGGATTAATTATGAGGAAATTAGAAAAAATTATACGTTAAGCAACTACTAATAATTTCATACTAAAGAGGTTTGGGAAAGTTAAATGTAAATGCAGGTTTACGATGATCTCTTATGACATTATGGTGGATGTGACAAATTGAAAATTGAGATGACTTGAGGTAACCATCCAATGATGTTGAAATGGTGCAAGAACGCAAATCTTAAAAAATGTAATTTTATAGGAAATTGGATTAGCTTTAAAAATATGTAATTTTTGAGGTGGTGCACAATAGTGATGCTCTCTCATGGCAATATTAATAGTAATGTTAATATGGATTTTTTTTTTCCCCGCTTTCAAGGGTGATTCAAGGTACGTCACAATTGAGTTGAGTAGGGTGTAAGAAATAAAATGTAAGAAATCAAAGCAACTTTCAGAATGCATAATTTTGTTTTAATGGAAGTTTCGTACAATTAAGCTTTAATAAATGTACCTATGTCATTTCTTATGAAAAATATAATGTATATGTTCACATTAAGGCATTAGTTTAATATATAAATGATACAGTTTAATGGAAAATTAATTGTAAAAATGCACATAAAAGATTTGAAATTCAAGTCAAGTGTTAATATAGGAATGGGTGACCTTAACACTACAAGGAAAAGGCCCTATAGCGGAGGTTATAGCGGATGCTCCTCTCAAAAGAGTTCAAATATCCATTTATAGCGGAGGTCACTAGCAGAGGCGCGCAACCGGAGGTTGTAGAAGATTTTTTTTCGGTGCATTTCTAACTTAAATGCTCTAGTGTGTCTCTAACAAACACGCACCGGGACGGCAAAAAAAACAATTTCGCAACGAAAAAAAATGAATTAAAAAAAATGCAAAATGGATAGAAATTTTGTTCACGTCCGTGCACCGTATTTCGGTGCATTTATGTGTTATAGGCACACCGTTGAAACAATATTTATCGCTTATAAAATGAAATAAATGATGGTGTGTGTAATGAACTTAAGCGCACTGGGTACGATGCGTTTACTTGTTAGGGAGGCATCGTTTCATACACATTTAAAATTTGCTGTAATTAAACAGTGCTACTAGTGCAGGTCAATGCACCGATTCTCGGTGCTCAGATGTGTGATAGGTGCATTGCTAAAACAAATTTGATAACGTGTTGATGTGTGTACATTATAGCACATCGGCTTGGTAGTAAAATTATAAATTTATAGAAATATATTAACGGTGTGTTTGGGTAGTATAGCGCACCATTGGTGGTGTGGTAAATAGTAAAGCACATCGCCCACAGTGTGTTATGTTTATAAAAGTGCACCGTTTGTCAAATTTTTGCAAAAAAATCAAATTTTTATTTTAATACATATAATTCTCATATAATGTTTTTATATTTAGTTTGATGAGACTAGCTAATTCATGTTATATGTGAAACATAGACGTGAGCTCCACGCGACGAGGTGGCAATAGGAAGCTCAAGTTGACCAGTATAAATTTCGGAGAGAGTGGGAGACCAGGGAGAGGGAGAGAGATTTATACCCTTGTCCCATTACTGCATAGACGAGACACCTCTTGAGAGTTGTCGGCCTCCTCAAGTTCTATGAGGAGGACACATCACTCAAGGGGAACACTACATTCCTCACCTAGTTGATCGCACATTGCAATCATCATAGGCATGTGCATTTCGATTTGGTCCCAATCAGTGGTTCCAAGCCACCGAGGAGGACATATATTTTATCACAAGGATCTCTAGGAGAGGTGAGGAATTTCATCAGTTCCCTGAGGTCCCATTTGGATTTGTAGCATCGTCTCAACTAGTATATGTTCATAGATATGTTGATCCCAACATTCCCGAGCCTTCTCAGTTTCAGGTCAGCGGTGGGAAGCTCTCCATTACTGCTTTTGGTAGAGGATGTTAGGTGCCTCTCTTCGTTGGTGATGACCATCGTGCATATCACCAGTGATGGGAAGTGCATTATCTGAACTCTATTATATTATGTTGATTCTTAAGTGCAAGCACCTAGATGTGTTAGGTGCTCTACTATTTTATTACGACAGTTTTGTCATGCTCTTAGCCGATGTCGTGCATGTATTTGCGGGAGAGAGAACTTCCCTTTCGCTTCAGAGTTGTTTTATTTATTTTTTGATATATTTTTGGCCACCAGGACATCTTTTGACTGGCACCCTCTGAGGTTGATGACATATGTGCATATGTGCAGGTGGGGACAGATGATGCCCAAGAGAGGGCAACCTAACTTTCTAGTGAGGATCACCACATATGTGATCGATATGCTAGGCAACGATGACCCACCTATATTAGACATGGTTTCACATCCATATGTCGTCTTGGATTGGAGAGGGCGTCCCAACATCTTATTCACTTAGTACGAGCCAGCAGATGATAGAGGTAAATTTAGCGTTATGTCAGAATTAATTTATTTGCATTTTATTCTTTTTATATTTAATGTAAAAGAAAAGTAATTTAAATTGTTATATTAAATTCATGTTTATTGAAATTGTCTAATTATTATTGTGTACTATATATTTACAGATGTTGGGACATTTGATGACGATGTGCCTCCTTCTTCCATTCAGGATGAGGAGGATATGGATTTGGATGCAGGTGATCATCGCGAGGAACCCCATTTATCTAGACCCGGCCTTCGAAACTCGATAACTGATAGGTTCTGGCAAAACGTCGCAGACATACTGTCTACGATGTTGGTAGATCGAGGGGTTCAACATGCACAGGTGAGGTACATTATCAGGGACCCTAGTCGTGCAGAATTGTGGAGGATGATTCCTCGTGATATGATAAGCTTGGTGCAATTCATGTCACGTCCCCTTCCATTAATCCGATGTAAGGAAGGAAACCTTACCAACCTACCGGGCTTATTTGACAATCTCTGCCCCGTTCATTACTAAGAAATTCATAATAAATAAATTTTTTTGTGTGCAAATACATAATCAATATAAAGAAAACGGAAATAAACACAGTTGCACATACACAAACAGTAATGCCTCAGCATATCTATCCCAAGCAGATGATGAATCAACAGACATCGAATCAATCCCATTCTTATTCTATGCACAGGCTTCATATAAACCATATTAAGATATTCATTTCATCTCATTAACATGAACAGTTAACATTCAGAATTAACACATTGCAGAACACAGAATGCATATAAATTAATCCACAGAGAAAACTTATCTTGAAATGCAAACGCCCAAACAACTGGCTATGTGAGAGCAATGTTCCACCCAACCATAGATCTCTATCCAGCCTATATTCTTTCAGCTGAGAGATCACCGCCGAGATGGGATGCATATCCACTAAGGAGGAACTAGATAGGCTCACTTACAGCCATGGATTCACTCAAACGGTCATGCTAAGCCAGCACACAGCTGGTTTTATCAATCATGTAATAAGAAAATGAGGAGGATGCTAAGCCAGTGAGCTCAACCACAGAGCTACAGACATCTCAAGCTAAATTCACACATTCCAAGCCTCTGTTCAATCATTCACACTTGGATTTCTCACAACTCTGTCACCAAAATACTCAATCCCGTCACTGGACTTCTGGGCTGTAAAAACTGGGTTTTTCCATGGATTTCGGGGTAGCTAATGCTCTCAAATTCACCCCAAGGTTCATATCTATGGATCCCCCATTGGATTTCAATGTCAAATACGAATTTTGAGTGTTTATGGCTCTTCAAAACGTGGGTTCTTGCCAAGTTGCGATTTCTGGTTTTGCTCACTGTTGGGAATTCGTTTTTGGATGGAAAATGATGCTGGGATCTTCTACAATGGAATGGGGATGAGGAAGAATAAAATCCCATGAAGTAGAGTGACTTGTGGTACAAGGAAAACAGAGCCCATGCCTACCATACGAATTTCTGGGCTGCCCATGCTCCATAAGCCATGGATTGAAATCTTCAACTACTTTCTTACAACAGAAATAAATGTCATCAAGAAAAGTCAAATGGGTTCTCACAATGATATTTGACAGCATATGGTTCATCCCCACAACCCCCTCACCACTCCCTAGTGGATACACATGGCTCCTTCTCATTCGTTGCCTCCATAGCCAGTTTGGTATTTTATTGCATGATGTTTATTTACATCATTTTTACAATGTTCCATGGCTAAATAGCACATGGGTAACATAATATCCAATACTTGCCTTTTACATAAAATTCGAGCATCCACTAGCGGGGCCTTAGCCTTGAGCTGCACGCTAGGAACACATACATCATATGTATACAATATTTACATTAAAAACTAATATATCCTAAGGGTCAAAATGGGGTATTAAAATCCCCTCCCCCTTAGAATAACATCGTCCTCGGTATCCCAATACTTAGTAATACATATACAATTTACACATCCGAAATTTTCAAAATTTTTGCAGATCTTCCCTTCATTCTATCATTTACCTTGAACTTTCAGGACCATGTCCTTTGGCTTCCACAAACTGCTCCTACTGGTTCTGACCTTCCAGCTCATCCACAAGTTTGAAAGCTTTATGGCTGCTACCCTCTCAATGTTCCTTGTTGGGAAGCTGCGGAGGCAATGATGTCCTCCACATTTCCAACATTTCACTAGATGCTACATCTTTACCTGCTCAATTCCCTTTAAGTCTTCATGCCTGGAACATTTCTTAATGGACTGATTGGACGAATGCCTCATCATTGATCCACTTTCCTTTCCCTTACTGATTGCTCTCATAATGCTTTTTACCTCTCTTTGCAGACAAATAGAGTTCTACAAAACCTTGTGGTTCATCTCATTCCGCCTCTTCTGTATCTTGAGCATCTCTCCAATATTTTCTTGGGTCTTGCAAATTGTTTGAAGAAGAATTTCAGCAAATTCCACCAGCCTATGGTCTGTTTCCATGGTCACTATGCACAATTGGCTCTTACTTTGCTCACAAGCAGCACTTGCTCGTAATAGCTGCAACCAATGGATTTAATTTCCACCTGTGAAATTCATCATTAAAAATCTTGTTAGGCCAAGCATAACCTAAACATTAAAAATCAGCCAATTGTTTTCCCCAATTGACATGGAGAGCCCATGCTCTATTCATGAGACCTCCACACTTTTCATGCTTGACCAACATACACATGAATTCCTTCATGTTCATCCATTCACAGGAAATTCATTAATTCAGCATTCAGAGTTTATTTCAAGCAAATAAACACATTCTAGTTTCATCCATACATGCATTCAACAATTTTCTGTTTTTTTACAATTTCATTAATAAAAAAAAAAGGAAAGAGAGAGTAGTAAGAGTTTTCTCCTATTTTTCTTGTTCCATTCTGGAACCCACACCACCATTGTGGTTTTCATGCTCCTAGCCTCTTTCACCTCAATGTGAATGCTTGACCTACCCTTCTTGGCTATGACACTTAGTGTCTATGGTCTATTCCAGACCTCTCAACCATGGAGTCCCTCCACATGGTTTGTCTACAACTCTTGGCTGCTAGGACCCATACAGTCCCACTAGCACCATCTTTCATTGTTGGTCAAGCTGAGCTTTTTAGGACAGTCACGTGTCCACATGCATCCTTAAGATGCTTTCATAGTCCTTTCTTCCAACAATACCTGCACTCAAACATTGAATCAATTCACATGTTTAGTTTATTTTCATAGGATTTATCTCTAAACAAGAGTTTAGGAAGTCATAACCAAATCTTATACACATGTATATTCATAAGCAAGAAATTACAAGATAACCAAATACTTATCTGCATTGGATGTCTTCACTTTATTCCATAGGGTCCTTCTTTGCTTTACAAGCCTTGGATTTCCTATGGATATAATAACGAATGTTGGGCTAGCGCGTAGGCTACTCCTCAACCATTCGTATAGGAAATGCTAAGTCAGTACGCCGACTGGTTTTATCAGACATCTGATTTAGCAATATGTTAAGACAGTACTCCGAATGAGAATTATCAAGTATTTGAGGAATGTTTGGCCAGCACGCCGACTGCTCCATAACATTCAAGTAGTTAATGCCCAATCAGTACACCTTCACGCCAACTGGGTTTACCAAGCATTTGTAGCACCCAACCAGTTGCTCTTTGGATTTATCAAGCATTTTTAATTCTTTCAGGGTCTTTGCTTCCTGCATTGACCAAGATTTCCAACAAAGAAACAATAGTGCATCAGCTTAACTGTTAGAGGGCTTATATTTGAAACCTTCATTATTCCAAATAAGACATGAATGAAATTCAATACTTATCTGTATTGGACATTTCCTCTCTGGTCCACAGGGTACCACTTTTACTCTTCCTGCGGACTAGGATGTTTGGCCAACACACAGGCTGATCCAAAACATCAAATAATTAATTTCCAACTAGTACACCTTCACGTCGACTTGGAAGGAAACTTCACTACGACCATTTCTAGGTCAAGGCTCTACTATGGAGTCATAGGCATATAACAGCCCTTTCATCAACACCTTCACAACCCTTCATCAAAATCCCCACAATGCCACAACCTCCACAACATCCTTTCATACACATTAACCCTTCCACCACAACCCCTCACAACAACCTTTTGCTTTGTTCCTTTAGTGTGTAGCACCAAATTGCATCTGTTTAAGGTGGCCACACAAGTAGTATAGGCAAAATTGTCAGCATTGTTATTCTAAAACTGTAACCATAACCATAGCATTCACTATCAAGTATTGAAACACCAGGAATGCGTCCATTCCCTTAGGGTGTAATCAATATTGGAATTCCTGACATAACTCAGCACTAGAAAGGTGTGCACTCCTCATGGATGTGAGCTATGCAGGTCCTAATCATACTTCAAGCAGTCTGAATAATATACATAAATAGAATATGCTCTATATAGTAATTCCAACAATTACACTTGCACACACACACACACATATATATATCAGTCAGGGTTTACAGAACACTTATTCATTTGCAGATGTAGTCCTTCTTCATTATTGAGGAATGGGGGCTCCCTTCTCTGAGTTGACAGTCCCTCGGTTTTCCATCCCAACTCCTTTTGATGTTACATAAATCTCATATGTCTTACTAACATAATCTTCTTCATTTCACTCATATTGTTTACCAATCATGCAGTGCAGATGGGACATTATCAAAATATCCAATGGCATTTCACCCGAAACCCCTTTCCAAGATATGGGATTCTTCCCATGAAGTTTGGATTCTGTAGGCCCTCTCTCGTGGTCTTACTGCAATGTGTCTTCCTGGCACACTTATCAAATAGCCAAACAGTCATCAACATTTAACAATAAAATTCAAATCTGATTGTTCCATAACCAATCAATGGCATTAATATTTAAATTCAATATGAATTTGCAATTCTGTCTACTACATAAATTGATTTTCTTAGCCATGAGGCTATCCTCATATTGCTTGGCTCTTGTAAGTGGTATCACTTCTCCCCTTATGGTCTTATGTCTGCTGCCATACATGAACATCCATTTACAACATGCCCTCCTGACACAATTCATATAAGCCAAATATTCATTAGTCATTTATTAGCAAAATTCCAAATCCGAGATTTATAATTCTTCTTTCTAACAGAACTTAGAGTTCTCAACCATGAGATTCCTTTTCATAAGCTCTAAATTGAACTTTTCAAATCTGTTCCCTACAGAAATCAGATTTGCAACCATGATATTATTCTCATAAACTTAAATCAGAATATTTTCAGATCTGTTTCATGCATAAGTTAAATTTCACATCCACGAGAACCTTCTCATAACCTTTGGATTTTGCACACGGTAGAGTTCGGTCTTTACTATGGTATTATCCTCATTGCCATACACAAGACAATTCTACCTGGAATCTGAAAATTTCAATCAGCCAAACATGTTGTGAGTCTCTATGCATTTAATATTTCATTGTTGCAACAATCACTGAGGCATTTTCAGAATTATAACACTCAATAATTCAAACACTTTCAGTTGTTAACATATCCATATCACCAAACTCATTCACTTCACATGAATCATTATCATACTAAAATTGCAAGGTACATTCATATCATTTATGCAATTTAAATGAAACTTTGGATACTCATTATTTCATAGTCATATCATTTATACAACTCTGCCCTTCCATAGAGCATTCCGGCAACCCATCGATCATGACTTCCTTCTTTATGCACTTACTATTATGCATTCATAACAGCCCATGAAATGATTCTAGAATTATCATCAATTCATCATCTCATTGATTATTTAGTTTGCAATAACACATATACCATCCCCATGCATTCATGCAATGCATCACAACATGTGCATCCCCACTTATGCATGCACATTACAACATTTACTCAAACTTTTCATATGCATCCACTCGATGCATAACTACAAGATTTTTAAAATCTCTTAATGCATATCCACTCAATGCTACCTTGCATTGGTTCATGAATGTTCTGCATTCAAACATATTATGGCCGAAACATGACTACCTCATATAGCATGCATTACCATAATTAGGACCACCAATCCTCACTTGTTTTGATTATTAAGCTCAAAACTGACATACACATGCAATGACATATTTTTATATGAATGTAGTCTAAATTTCTAAACAACCACATGGTATGAGGGCTCTTGCCTTCACCACTCCATGCTCCACCACACTATGGCAATAGGGCATTCTCATGAATGTATTTCAACTCTAAATGCATACCATTTTATGATTACTAAATATGGTTCAATGGATTCTTACCCAATCCCCTTTCAACACATATGCAATCATCATAATTAAACCATTACCTGTATGGATCCCATTTACACCTTTGATGTTACCTGATCAGTTGGTCTCTTACAGAGGATTACCGAATTCTTCCACCAACCTCTTGATCCTGGATTTGTTTCCTTATCCTTTTCTTCATAAGGTTGCTAGTCACATGCAACAACATCATCAACATCTTCATCCATGCTTCTATTGTCTTTGGTCATACAACCAATACCAACACCAATAGTGATTATCAACCACAATATTTGCCATTAGTGGTTCATTGCAAATGTAGAACCTTATTACTTTTACCAATATGTAACATCATATGTGTGCACAAACATCTGCTCATGCACTGTGCAATGTTTATTAATATGTCAACTAGTGCATATTCATGCCATCCATCTAATCTCTTGCATATTCATCATTCTCATGCCATAACTTTATGTACATAAAGCTTATAAAATATAAATACAGTTAGCAACATAGGGATTAAGCAATTTTCCTTTTCCATTCCCTCATCTTTGCATGAACTTCCTCTTCCACATCATAGCTGGTTCGATTTCATGGTATGCTACTTCCAGGCATGCAATTCTAGAAATTGCCCATATTAACAACATTTTTGTCAAAACAGCCACTGGCACTTTTCTGCGTTGCATAACTATGAGGTATGATAACCTCATTCAAATTCTGGTCATACACCATTATTCCCTGTTGGACAAGCTTTCCAATGCCTATCCTCGTGCTCTCTTCCGACTTCGGGTGTGGGAATTGCATTATTCCAAAAATGACAATTTTCTCCACAATTCTGCACCTATTTACATAGTTGCAAATTATCCTGAACTACCACCTTCAGCCGCCTGTAGAAGCAAATCCATAAAGATTTTATTTTTATTTTTATTTTATTTTTTTATTTATTTTATTTTTTTTTTATTTTTTTTCCTACCGGGCGAAGTTAGTCCATACAACAAGGAACACTCAGCAACTCGCGAATCTCCATTCCGATGCCCCATTCATCTTTTATAAAATTCTGGGTTTGACTACTTCTCATTTTTGACATTTTTCCAAAATTTCAAATTTAACACCGTGCCTGCTCCATGACTGCTCCATATCAATTTCGGCTCAATTTGACCTTCTGTTAAGCGTCAGGACACTGATTTAGAAAATCCATTAATCTCAAATTTATGCCCAATTTGAGAATAATGGGGTCGGAATCCTCACTGGTTCATTCATGGCCTTCATCAATGGCCTTAGAATGCCACTGAATTCATCCAAATCCGATTCTACAGGATCCTTTAATCCAAAAATCAAATTTCGGGCTCTACTGTGGGTGCGGAAATGCTACTTTTCCTACTTGGGGCTACTCCATTCTGCAGTCCCGCAACCCGCAATCCCGCAACCCACGATTCCACAATTTTGGGTGCGGAAAGCCAAGTCGCAGACACGAAAAATTTAACCTTTCCGCAACCCGCAATCCCGCAATTCCGTGATTCTGGGTGCGAAAAGCCAAGTCACAAATACATAAATTTTAACCCTTCCGTAGGAGAAGGGTCGGCTGTCCCTTCTGGTGATTAGTATTTTCTCTGTCATGTCCGCAGGAGAAGGGTCGACTTCCCCTTTTGGTGATTAGTATTTTCTCTGTCACGTCCGTAGAAGAAGGGTCGGCTGCCCCTTCTGGTGATTAGTATTGTCTCTGTCACGTTCGCAGGACAAGGGTCGGCTACCCCTTCTTGTGATTAGTATTTTTTCTAATCACAATCCGCAGGAGAAGGGTCGGCTGCCCCTTCTGGTGACTAGTATTTTCTCTAATCACAGTCTACAAGAGAAGGGTCGGCTGCCCCTTCTGGTGATTAGTATTTTCTCTAATCACAATCCGTAGGAGAAGGGTCGGCTGCCCCTTCTGGTGATTAGTATTTTATCTATCACATCCATAGGAGAAGGGTCGGCTTCCCCTTCTGGTGATTAGTATTTTCTCTGTCACATCCGCAGGAGAAGGGTTGGCTGCCCCTTCTGGTGATTAGTATTTTCTCTGTCACGTCTGCAGGAGAAGGGTCAGCTGCCCCTTCTGGTGATTAGTATTTTCTCTAATAAAAATCCGCAGGAGAAGGGTCGGTTGCCCCTTTTGGTGATTAGTATTTTCTCTAATCACAATCCGCAGGAGAAGGGTCAGCTACCCCTTCTGGTGATTAGTATTTTCTCTGTCACATCCCCTTTCATCAATCCATTCCATGGAAGAAAACATGACTAAGCTTACGGGGCTCATAACTCCTTCGTCCCTTGGCTAAATGGGATGAGTTTGATACAGTTGGAAAGCTTTTGTAGAGCTCTATGCACCTGGGTGGTCCTTTGCCGCATCTGAGAACTATAATCCTGCCATTTTTCCATTCCAAAATGACGCCCCAACTTCACCAATACTACGTTAAAACATTCTGTCACTTACCTGTAACTCACAGTCCATCCCAAGCATCCCCAGTGCTGCAAGCTGGGCTCCGATACCACTCTGTCACATCTCCTTCTGTCAATCCGATGCAAGGAAGGAAACCTTACCAACCTACCGGGCTTATTTGACAATCTCTGCCCCGTTCATTACTAAGAAATTCATAATAAATAAAAACTTTTGTATGCAAATACATAATCAATATAAACACAGTGGAAATAAACACAATTGCACACACACAAACAGTAATGTCTCAGCATATTTATCCCAAGCAGATGATGAATCAACATACATCGAATCAATTCCATTCTTATTCTATGTACAGGCTTCATATAAACCATATTAAGATATTCATTTCATCTCATTAACATGAACAGTTAACATTCAGAATTAACACATTGTAGAACACAGAATGCATATAAATTAATCCACAGAGAATACTTATCTTGAAATGAAAATGCCCAAACAACTGGCTACGTGAGAGCAACGTTCCACCCAACCATAGATCTCTGTCCAACCTATATTCTTTTAGCTGAGAGATCACCCCTGGGTTGGGATGTGTATCCACTAAGGAGGAACTAGACATGCTCACTCACAGCCATGGATTCACTCAAACGGTCATGCTAAGCCAGCACACAATTGGGTTTACCAAGCATGTAATAAGAAAATGAGGAGGATGTTAAGCCAATGAGCTCAACCACAGAGCTACAGACATCTCAAGCTAAATTCAAGCATTCCAAGCCTCTGTTCAGTCATTCACACTTGGATTTCTCACAACTCTGTCACCAAAATACTCAATTCCGTCACCGGACTTCTGGGCTGTAAAAACTGGGTTTTCCCATGGATTTCAGGGTAGCTAATGCTCTTAAATTTTCCCCGAGGTTCATATCTATGGATCCCCCATTGGATTCCACTGTCAAATATCAATTTTGGGTGTTTATGACTCTTCAAAATGTGGGTTCTTGCCAAGTTGCGATTTCTGCTTTTGCTCACTACTGGGAATTCGTTTTTGGATGGAAAATGATGCTGGGATCTTCCACAATGGATTGGAGATGAGGAAGAAGCAACTCCCATGAAGTAGAGTGACTTGTGGTACAAGAAAAATAGAGCCTATGCCTGCCATACGAATTTCTGGGCTGCCCATTCTCCATTGAAGCCATGGACTGAAATCTTCAACTACTTCCTTACAACAAAAATAAATGTCATCAAGAAAATTCAAATGGATTATCACAATGACATTTGGTAGCATATGGTTCATCCCCACAACCCCCTCACCACTCCCTAGTGGATACACATGGCCCCTTCTCATTCGTTGCCTCCATAGCCAATTTGGTATTTTATTGCATGATGTTTATTTACATCATTTTTACAATGTTCCATGGTTAAATAGCACATGGGTAACATAATATCCAATAATTGTCTTTTAAATAAAATTCGAGCATCCACTAGCGGGGCCTTGGCCTTGAGATTCACGCTAGGAACACATACATCACATGTATACAATATTTACATTAAAAACTAATATATCCTAAGGGTCAAAATGGGGTATTACAACTCATTTTTTGTGCTTGGATATTTTAGATGGTATCCATGATAGTAGTTCATTGTTAGATGAGAGAGAATATCCCACGTTGGCTATATCCTCCGTCGGCTAGTACACCTCCTTCTTCACCAATTGCTTCGACTGGTGGCACAGCCTCCACATCTACTACACCTCCTCCTTAGCCTCCACCTCCTCCCCCTCCACCTTCGACATCTCATCCACCTCCTCCTCCTCCATCTTTAATGTCTCATCCACCTCCTCCTCTATCTTGTCCTCTTCCTCCACCTCATTCATCATATAGTCCTCTAATCCTACTCAACCTTCCTTCTGATCCTACATCATCATCTCTTCTACTCCTACTCGACCGACATTCGATCCTACTCATCGACCTGACCATCCACCAGTTCCTACTTCACTTATTTCTATTTTAGAGATGCTCAAAGAGGGTCGTACACTTCGTCTTGATAGACCTATCCCTCATGCTCTCACATCTCTTTTTCTTTCTGGAATAGGTGTTTATACTTCCTATGGCTCTATTGGTGGAGTTGATGATGCATCTAGCTCTAATCAGAGAGATACTGATGATGCATCTAGCTATGGTAGGAGAGATACTGATGATGCATCTAGCTCTGGTTGGAGAGATACTGATGATGCGTCTGTTGGAGGAGGTGGATCATATATGTCATAGCAGTTATTAGACTCGAGATATATTATATCTGACATATTGTATCATGACTTTGATGTTATATATATATATATATATATATATATATATATATATATATATATATACTACATTTTTCATGTTTATATTGATGTCGATGTTTATGTTGATGTTTATTTATATGTTGATGGTGATGTGTTTTATGTTTGTTAGATGGTGACAATGATTAAGATGATGTCGTGTTTATGTTTATGTGGTGAAAATGATGATCATGGAACGTTTATGTTTATGTGTATTATTAGCTATGTGTGTTAGTTGATGTTTAAATTTGTTAGATGTATATGTTACTTAAATATGTGACATAATGTTTATGATGGTATGTTCATGCTTATTTTTGTTTTTATGTTAATGATGACATGTTCATATTTATTTTGTGAAAATGATGATGATGCAAGTACGTTTTTTGTTATAACTTATGGTTATGTTTATGTTAGTAGGATGATGTTTATGTTTATGATGGTATGATCATGATGTTTATATGTTTTTTAGATGTTGTAAATGATGATGATAAGTAAACCAAGTAATGCATGAACACAATTTTAAAGCAAACCAAGTAATACCCTTCTTAAGGTCCTGTTGATGCCTCAAAAATTGTAGCATCAATGAGCAAGGGATTCTCCCCGGTAAGCAAGCCCAATTAGATTGCTCACTATTTGGTGTGGGGAATCCGTCCAGTTAACGGTCCGGCTACCATGTGAGTTTTTAAATATTTGTTTATTTTATTGGTTGCGGCCCGATCCACCGTTTATATATTTTATATTTAAGATGATATGCATATGCCCTAAATTAAATGCATACGTTAAACAAATTTGTTCTAAGCTATTAAATCTAAATTAACCTATCCTTGCAAGGAGCAGAACTTTAAATTATGAGCAATAACTGAAAGTAACCTTTAAAGATTGAAACAGATAGCCATTTAATCACATAAATGCATTTTCAACAGAATATAAATGATATCAAAGATAGCTCTGATTATATTAAACATTCCATTGCTCATACAGTACAAAAAGTTTTCTAAGAAGTAAAATCATTCACACCATAGAATTAATTCACATAAGCCAGGAAAGATCTCATTGAATGAATATAGAAACTGTTGAAATAGTTCGACAATCATCCATCACAACTCAAAGCAAAACAATGCACCAGCTTTCACAGCTCCAAATCATTTGCCTATTCATGTAGCTGAAGTAGTTTTCATACACAAAAAGAAATTCTTTCACCTGCCAAAAGTCCTTAATTCTCCTCTAACTAGCTATATATAGCTTTACAAAATGCTCCAAGAGCTGCCACCTATACCCTAACCTCTCACATTCCTCTAGTTTGTCATGTAGTGCTTAATTTACAAAATAAATAAAAATCCCCAACAATATTGCAAAAAGAACGGGGACTAAATTCCAGATGTCATTTTAATATTCTAAAGATATACAAAGTCCAAGAGGACGTGCTGGCTGCTTTAGCGGATATAATAAAATGGACTATTCTTGAATGGGAATCTCTGTTGGTTCTGGGATTTCGGCTATAGCTGGCGTCACTACTGGAAATGTTGGTGCTGCTCAGATTGTTGAAGTTGATACTTGGTTTTCCACTTGTGTTCTGTCCACCTCGGCTATATAATTCACCCAGTGCTGTGCTTCTCTTATAACACTTTTTCCAATTAAGGGGAGCAGAAATCTAAGAGAAACTTCTTGCTTGGCGAGTTCTTCCTCGAGGATGATCACTTCTGCTATTGCCGCTTGAAGGATTTCTTCTAATACGTGTGCATGAATGGCAGCCTGGCTAATAAACTGGTCCAGATCTTCTGTGGTTAATACATCCACTTTCCTTACATAGCCAATTTCTGTGCTCAGTCTCTCACTCAGTTCGAAAAAATGTTGGGTTCTATCCAGAAATGCTTCTATACTTTGGGGTGTCACTATTCGACAGGCCTCCTAAGCAGTTCGTATCTTGAGGTATAAATTCTTGCACTGTTCATAGGTGGTATGTGTTACAGTGTTCATCTTTGCTCCACAGTCTTTGGAATATACCAAGGTGCGCACATTTTCTCTATATTCAGCGACAGACTTAAGGGGAAGAGTTGCTAGGAATCATGATTTCCCTTCCCTCCACTCAATGTGTTCCTTTATATCTTTACTAACGCGTGCATGTTTACTTCTAACCCGAGTGGCTTCGATGTTAATTTCTCTGACCCTTGCCATTATTAATTTTAACTTGTACACCTCTTCTGATATAAGTTCTTGGAGTTGGTGGTTCTTCTTGAGTATTTCACACGCCTGCTCATGAAAGGGACCAAGATCACCTACCTTGCTGGTCATGAGTTCCAATTGTCATTCCATTAATTCCCCGCCTTCTTCCAATTTCTCTATCTTTTCTTTCAAATCCTCGATTTGTTGAGCATCATCAAATTTTTCAAATTCAAGCCTCAGGTTCCTACTTTTAAGGTATTTCTTCTCTTCTTCGAGGGCTCTTATTTGGATTGCCAGATCTCTCTTTTCATCTTCTAGATGCTGAAATTTTTTTCTTAGTTCCTCCTTTTCTAATATAAGGGTGTCACATTTTTCAACCATCAAATTGGTATAATTTTGTTCTTTGACCAGAGTCTCTTGCAACTAAGATGCTTTATTCTTTTCCAGTCCTAACTTGGCCCCTAATACGTGTACATTGTTTGCGGTTTCTTTAATTGAGGCTACAGAGATGGATGCCATGAGATTGGTGGAATCCTCGGTAATTTGCATGATTGTGGTTTCATGATTAGTGATGATATCTGGTCAGAAAGGTCTCTTCATTCGAGTCACTGTCTCCTTCACAATGGACTTTCTCTTTTTGTTATAAGCGAACCTTTCCCACTGGGACACTGTACTATTCTTTGATGGAGTAAAAGGAATGAGTGGGAGGTCTCTTATAGAGAGGTCTGTATCCAAGTCTTGTATTTTTGGACTCTTTGGATCGGCATCTTCTCTAGATTTCCTTTCTTCCTCCGCTTTTCTTTGCGCTTCTTCTTCTTGTTCACTTCTAAGTCTCTCATATTATTCTTGTTTGGCAATTTCTTCCAATCTAATTCTTTCCTACTCCTGAACTCTTCGAGCTTCATCTTCAGCTGCTTGGATCCTTTGAGTTTCTCTTTGGATTCTTTTGGCTTCTTCCTTGAACCCTTGCTCTTCTTTAGAGAGAGTTTGAGTAGCTTCTGTTGTTTCCTTTACGTGCTGTTGTTTTACTTCCTTGACAACACCAGAGCTAGAAATGGCTCCGACTTTACTTAGTCGGCAAATCTGTAGTTCGGTCATGTTACTGACCCTTCGATATGCTTCTTCTTCTTCATCATAATACTGGGCATATTCAAAGTTAGCATGGATTTCTCTGCAATGTTGTGAAGCCTTGCCTTGTCGATCGTTCCTCCAAAAAATCCTTTCTCTGAAGTGAAAGTCTTTTAGTTTTGCAATAAACTCCTCTACAGTTGCAATCCCTGAGAATTTGTAGGCCCCAATATAGAAAGGTAAAGGTGGGAAAGTTGCCTTCTTTGCCTTGTACAAGGTGCTACCAATCCCATCAATGAAAACTTGTCTTACTTCCTCCTTGGTGGACTATGTAGTCCATGGAATATCTGGGTAGGATATATGGGGGTTTAGACCCTCCATACATTCTTATGAAAGTACCTTGCGGTGAAAAATAAAAATCACCATAATTCTCCAGGACTTCCATGGCGTTTTCGAACAAGCAATTATGTTCTTCATTGAACATTAACTCATATAGAGGTATGATAAACTCCTGACAAATCAATTGGTAGTGCCGTTTATAATTCTGGGCCCAAAAGAGTTTGTAGGCAGTGAATACCGGGTTGTCGGCCTCTCTCCAGTTACATACAAGCTTTGGAAAAGGGCGTTTTGCCACAATACAGTCTATCAAGTAGGATGGCATGTAGAATTGTTCCTTCTTTGCCTCTAATCCTTCTTGAGTAGCAATTATGGCTGATGATAGGCTGTTTGAGAGGATGTCTTCCCAATTAAAAATTGTCCCCTTGAACGCGACATAGTGGATGATGGGAACCCATTGGAGCATAAAAACAGTACCATCATGACTTCCAAAAATTCTACTAAGCATGAGGGCGATCATTCTGAAAGGAGGCCTCAGATTCTGAACCTCGTACTCCTCACTATCCTTTCTTTTGATCTGTTTTCCCGAGATCAACAACTTTATGGCCATCTCTAGATTATCCATTTGGATTTGTCCTAGCCATTCATTGTCAAGCCGTTGATGAGCTCGAGGAAATTTGTAAGCTGATGCGATATAAGATGGATGGAAGGATGCAAAAGCTTCCCCCTTACTGTTCGCAAGAACCCTTGTCTGCGCATTCGTCTGTCGCAGAATCCATCCAATTTCTTCTGAGCGTGGAAACAATTTCGGACGTGTGGCTGCTTTGGATATGCAGGAGGTACTGATGTTCTGGTATAAGTATTATTCCTGGAGGAGTACCTCAGGGATGTCATGGTCCCTTATCATATGATACACGACTCCCCAATTAACTTATATGAAAATGCCTGTAGTGCACTTGGTGTCTTCATATAGAGTTCCTACTCTCATGGGGGATAATCCTATCTTGGTCACTTTGAACTTTCGTTTGCCACCTTTAAGCATTTTGGCTAGAAAAATTGTACAATAGAAGTGATACATGTGTAGGCATTACAATGTAATATTAGCAATTTAGAATAGCATTATGCACACAACAATAAGTCTTAAGAATACTTCGATAAGCCTTTTGATGGGTACTCATTTGATTTTTCTCAGAACCGAACTAAGCTAACCAAACCTACCCGCGGCTTTTCTAATTTAAAAAAAAAAGATTAAAACAATTATTTCGCAAGTTCTTATTCAAAACCTCCGGGAAACGGCCAAGTGGTGCTTTGAACTATACTGCAACTATGATAATAAAAGTAATGCATTCCATAGTAATAAACCGTAACAACAAAGTAATTATGAGTATACTACGTAGAATGGCATGAGAATTTGACATGATAATATCACATTCCATAGTACAAAAATGGCGTAAAAATCCAAAGCAGGGTAGAAATAATGATGTCTTTCATGTAAGGGCAGACAGGGTCGGTCTCAATCTTACCACGCCGGTGGCTTCCAAGACGGGTAGAGGCATGCCGTGTATTCTCTTATAGTTTACATAGTGGGTGGTTGAGGTTCTAGAGGCTTCCATGCTCGTATGAAAATGGGCTTCAGGGCGTTTAGTTGGGTAAGAGCATGAGTCAGTTATGGCCGTGGTCAGTCTGAAAATATTGCCATGGCTAGGACAAAACGAACAGAACCATGAATATATCACTTACCTCAACGAGAGAGAACCAATGCAATTGAGGATATGGGGTATGAAAAGGAACTAACTTGCTAGAAGATGATCGTTATGTGGATGTTGACGTTACTTTGGAACCGGTGAGCCTCGAGTAGGTGCTTGGAATTTAAAACGGAAACGAGAATGAGCTCTCCAACCAATGGAAACAATGAAAAACTTCAACGGGGTTTATTTCCTATATAAATGATTTTGACGTGTGTGAGCCATTAATAGGGTAGATGTGAAAATAAAACAGGGTTAATAAGGCGTACGGATGGGTCAACTCGGGACATTCGGCATTAAGTCCGACCGCCAAAACCAGGACTTGCTTAACCTTTCCGACCATTGCGGAAAAAAAACAATGAATTTTCCCGCCGTTGTGGGAGAATTATCAGAGTTCATCCGCAGAAGAACGTTGCATAGTTGCGAATCGAAAAACTTAATCGAGTTTCTTCGTCATTGTGGAAAAGTTATGTGAACACTTTTGCACTTGCGGGCAAGTTTAAAATCTTGAGCGAAGTGACCGCCGAAAAGGTGTCATTTTATCGACCATTGCGGAAAATTTACTTGAGTTCTTCTATTGTTTTGAGGAAACTGGGCAAGCTCTTCTGCCAAATTTCGACATACCCTTCTCTTTTCGCCGTTGCGGTAGATTTAGGTGGGTTTCTCGGCCATTGCGAAAAAATCTCGTGAGTTCGTTCCACCGATATTTGGCTTGGTTCTTTTCTTTCCTCTTCGGCAAGGTTGGCCCAGATTGTTCACCGTTGTGGAAGAGTTATCTTAACAGTTCCACCGTTGCGGCCTAGAAACTTGAGTTTTAGTTAAGCAAAATCAGTGAAAATAAACTCAAAGGGAGCAAGGAAAAGATCTATCTCTAGAAAGACTAAGAAAGAAAAGAATTTTGATGGCCTTAAACTTCTAGGCGAACTTTCTCTTAAAAGTAAAGGAGGGGCCCCTATTTTTTTCAAAAAATTGGGGGGGGGGGGGTGTTGTAGCAACAACAAATGGCAATTCGCTGGTGCACATAGATCTCTGAAACAGAATATCACATGATCATGAAACTTACAAAGTGCTGGTTACATGTGCAACAACAATGTCTTCATAGTTCATCTTCTGAGAATGCAGTGATCACTCTTCATGATGGTGATGAGGGAAAATGCAACTTTGACTCAGCCTTCCTTCCAACTCTCCATGGGCTAAAATGTGAGGTTTATTTTAGAATCCTGTCTTTCAAAAATTTACCGTTACCAGACTCCACAGGATCGTAACAATATCTCACAGGCATATTCGTTTGTTCCTCATTCCCATGCTGTTTTTTTGGATGTTTATTTTATTCACTACTTTTGCTGTGTGAGCCTTCCAGAAATGGAGTTTTTATCCTTCAATAATTGATAAAAATTATTCAATCCAAAATTTCTTTTTGTGTGAGCAAAATATTGAGTGTTTTTTATGCTTCATGTACGGAGAAGAACTTTGCTGGCTAATTTATTTGAGCAGCTTCCTTGATTTGAAAGTTTCTTTGATTATCTCAGCCATGCTTTAATTGAGGTGAGAATTTCTGGAAAATAGAATCTTCGATATAAGCCTTTTGGATTTTACTTGTAGCATGGGACCATTTAAAATACCATACATCTGTGAGACATGATTCCTCTCCATGTGTCTGCCATGGTAAACTTTGCAAGACAGTTGTTTATGTTAGAGTGATTAGGGCCCTAAGATAGTTCAGAAGGAAATGCTGAATTCCAGTTATTTGATAGGGGTTACTCTGACCAATCAGAAAAGAGGATCTCTGCATTCCGGGAAACCAATCAGTGAAAGCAAAGTCACAAATATATATTCCCTTTACCAGTGAGCTTCTTCATGACCATCCTTTTGAGTTTGCCTAGAGTCTCATCTTTCAGCTACACCAACATTGAGCTTAACTTGATCTAAACAAGGGACTCAATAAAAAAAACAAATCAAGCTTACTAGCAGACCAAAAGGTAATCAAAAGCAATTAAAAATGAAACAAAAGAAAACAAACCAGAAAAGAAAAGACAACGCTTTATTTATGTACAAAATTTCGCCTAGGACTTATGCAAAATTTTTCTTTAAGGCGAGACCGTTGAGAGGGATATTTACTTCCTCTCCTTGCAGTTCTTTCAGTTTATAGGTTGACGGGCCAAGCTTTTCATAAATTTAGTAAGGGCCAACCCATAAGTGTTGAAATTTTGTGTGCATTCCCTTACCTTCATGCTGGTGATCCCATTTTAGAACTAAGTCACCTACTTCGAAACTTCTCCTACTGGACTTCCTCTTATCAAACCACCACTTGACTATGTCTTGGTGATGATGGAATTGGTCTTTGGATTTCTGCCATGATTCTTCAATCTTTAGTAGCGTATCAATTCTAGATTGGAGGGCTTGACTGTTGGAACCTCGGGAGGCTTGGACCAATTGCAAAGATGGGAGTAAAATATTCGAGGGCAGGATAACTTCTTTACCAGAGACTAGGGTGAATGGAGAAACACCTAGGGAATTCTTGGGAGTGATTCTGTTTTCCCATAAAGCATTCGGGAGGGCTATGTGCCAGCTTCTCTGATTTTCAATCATGGTTTTCTTAAGGATTCAGATGATATTTTTATTGGTAGACTCAGCTAATCCATTTCCTTGGTGATAGTAATTGGTTGAATAATGGAGTTTAATTCCTTTCTCATACATGAATTCATTAATTTTCATTGACGAAAAATAAGGTGCATTATCAAAGACTAGGGAAATTGGAACTCCAAACATGGTTATGATGTGTTCCTTCAGGAAGTTGATGACTGCATCCTCATTTACTTTATGTAGCGGAACAAATTCAACCCATCTTGTAAAATAATTTGTAGCCGTTAGAATATAACGGTGTTGCAGCGAGGAATTTGGGTGTATTTCATCGATAATATCTATGCCCCATTGCTCGAATGGTTCAGAGATAATAACTGGATGCAAGGGTCCAGCTGCCTTTGGTAACTTTCTGGCGCTTCTCTGGCATACGTCACAATTTCTAGCATAGGCGTGGGCATCCCTGAAAAGAGTGGGCCAATAGTACCCAGCCCTGAGGATTTTATGAGCCGTAGTATCTCTAGAGTAATGTCCCCCAACGGGGCCATCATGTAATTCTTTGACCACATTGCTCGCATCTTCTTTCTTCAAACATCTGAGGAAAATGCCATCGTAATTCTTCCTAAAGAGAACTCCTTCATGAATTTGGTATGCTGCTGATTTGAGTCGGAGAGCTCTTCTTTGCTTCGGACTCCAGTTCTCCAGTAAGTAACCTGACTATAAATAATGCACTAAGTCCCTATACCAAGACTCCGGAGCCATGAAAATTGGGCACACATCAACCATGTTCAGCTCAGCTTCGTTCCTCCAATCTAACTCTTCATCCGCTGGATTTTCAACAAGCAATTTGCATAAACCTTGACCTTTGATAATAGTGGTTGGTTTGAATTCCAAATCATACTCTTGAAGAGCGGTGACCCAGTTTCCTCTCCTTTCTCCCAATTCTTTTTGAACAAAAAGAGTTCTAGCCACGGGATGAGGAACTATGACTTTAGTTCTATTTTTTAGAATATATGGTCTGAACTGTTTTACTGCTTTGAATACTGCGTATGCTTGCTTATCCACAACCGGATAATTCAGTTCAACGCCCTGCAGACCAATGATCATAAAAGAAATTGGTATTCATCTCTCGATTCCGCCTTTTGAGAGAGTATAGCTGTGAGAGAGTTATCAGAAGCAAACGTGTACATAATAAAATCTTTATCGAAGTCTGGACTTCTTAACGAGGGTGCTTTGGCTATGGAATCTTTAATTTCTTTAAATGCGACCTTTTCCACGCTTGTCCACTTAAATTGTACACTCTGCTTGACCATTTGTTGCAAAGGTTTAACGATCTGAGCGAAATCTGGCACAAACCTTCAAACAAAAATTTATGGTGCCCATGAACGACTGCATAGACTTCTTTTTATGGGGCAAGGGAATCTTGCTGATAGTTTGCACTCTCTCTTGATCTATCGAGATTCCCTCTTTTGAAATGATCTGACCTAACAGTTTTGCCTCAAGAACAGGGAAAACACTTTTCTTAGGGTTTAAAGAGATGCCATACTTCCGGCAACGATCGAAGATTTGCTTCAGGTGAACAACATGGTCTTCTCTTTTCTTCAAAAAAACTGTCACATCATCTAAGTATACTAGTACACATTTACCACCCAATCCTCGAAAAGCAATGTCCATGGATCGCCGAAATGTAGCTCCTGCATTAATTAAGCCAAAAGGCATTCTTCGATATGCAAAGGTTCCCCACTTTGTATGAAAAGTGGTCTTGAGTCGATCTTCTTCTGCTACTAGCACTTGGTTGTAACCAGAAAAACCATCTAGTAGGGAAAAAAGTTCTGATCCTCACACCATCTGCAATATTTGCTCCATTGGGGGCACAGGATAATTGTCTTTATCGGAAGCTTTATTTAAATTTCGGAAATCTACACATAGTCTGATTTCTCCTGATTTCTTCCTCACGAGAACTAAATTAGCCACCCATTCAAAATGTATGACTTTAAAAATAATCAAGTTATGTCCAACAATTTCTTCAGTTCTTTCTGAATCAGAGGTTCGAGTGTTGGGTGCATCCTTCTTAATTGCTGCTGAAATGGCTTACTGCCCGCTTTCATTGGTATTATATGTTGAATGATACAAGTGTCACATGTTTTCAGATTGTCATAAGTCCAAGCGAACACCTCTTTATATTGCTGGAAAAGTTTGATGAACTTACCCCTTTCGCCCGGTTTACAACACTTACCAAGATTAATATATTTTGGTTCAGCCTCTGTGCCTAGATTTATTAACTCATGTTGAGTGGATGCACTGTGCATATTTGCATTTACAGGTCTTTTGAACTTTCTTTGTAAATCAAATAATGCCTCAAGATTCCTCACCCCTTTAGGCATGAAATTTCCCTTAACAACATCCTTATTTTGTAAATCTGAATCATGTTGTTCTTCATCAATTATGGCTTCCTGGAAAGCCTCTTCATTGGTTAAGAAACTAATGATTTGATCGTCATCATCAAATACCCTGAGATTCGTAATATTGTCTAGAACAGAGGGCCTGAAAATTAATTCAATGGAACATTTGTTATTAGTAGGCACTAATCTGGAAGTCGAGGTTGCTAACAAATCGGTTGCAGCATTCTTCAATCTAGGAATAGAATTAATATTGAAAGCATCAAAACATGAAATCGGATCCCAAACCTCAGCTTGATAACCCTTTAAGTGTGGTGAAAGGAAATGAATCATATTCCTAATTTTCCTAACAACTATTTCCGAATCACCAAACAATTTTAAATATTTGACATTCAAACCAATAGCTTTCTTTAACCCATGGATCAGAGCTTCATACTCAGTAGTATTATTCGTACATTCAAATTCTAATCTACAAGATAAAAAATGATTGTTTCTTTCGGGGTCAATTAAAACACAACCAGCTCCTGATCCTTCTTGAGTTTTGGAGCCACCAAAGTAAAGAATCCAAAAAATATTTTCTTCTTTAACTAAGTTAGTATCACTACCCCTTAAGTCAGTAACTAATTCTACTATGTTACAATCACTATCATCAGTCCGTGAAAAATGAAGGAGATCGGACTATTCGTTTGAATCATGGCTAACATCTTCTGATTGATATTTTCTGGGTTCAATTTCCAAAAAGTAATTCCCTAAAACCAAAGATGAGAAAGCTACAGCTTCATTCTTTTCCTCTAGTTGAGTGACATTTTGTTTCATATGTGGCTCCCTTAGTACTTTGATTTGATTTTTCCTATTCTGATAGGGGAGCCACAAATGAGACCAATCTTTTGCAAAATAACCATTTAGTTTCGCAGACCAGTCCCTACTCAAAATTAAACCATATGCCTCAGGGATGTCGACCACCATTATATCAATGAATTGACATACTCTAAAATCGGACGACAACCTAATAATTACATCTTTCAGCTCACCAATGACCTTGAAAACAATTCTATCTAATTGAATGATTTGAGATGGAGATGGGATAGGATGCCCATTAATCCTCTTTCAAATAGATAGAGGCATGACATTTGAACTAGCACTAGAGTCTACCAGACAATTGTGCACATTGTGATTAAAAATATCAAAAGTTAAGAGGAAAGGTAGAGTTTGAGATTTTGATTTTCTGCCAATACTTGCTTCATTAATTTCTGGGTTTTCATCGGTGTTTTCTAATGAAGTACTTGTTTGTGGATCAAAAGCCTCCATCAATTTCTTTCTTTGTTGTGGCAGGCTACACATATAAAAATTGGAGACGTTTGCTTTTGTTTTCTTAATATCTTCGATTATATCATAGCCCATGTCACATTCCTTTGAAACTTTTGATAGATTTTCTGTTTTATTTGAAGAAGCTTGCGACTTTTGGGTTATTTCTGAGCTTGATTCTTTAGTCACTGTGGGAGCAACTGCTGGAATTGTCTTGGGATGAGGTGGAATGACAGTTATATGCCACTTTGGTATTTGATTAGATCTAGTTTTAGGCTTTTCTAATGTTGGATCAATCACTGGGCCTTTACTTCTGGTAGTGATATTAATAGATGATGTTTGCACTTCATCAACGAAATATTCACAAGATGGTTCTTGGGTAGGAGTCCAATCCCAAAGGATCATCGTAGTTTCGGGAGCAGACTCTTCCCTTTTAGGAATTTGTTCTTGATGAGGATTTGTTTGCTTAGGCATTTGTGCATCTAACATTTGGTTCATTACTAAACTCATCGAATTGATCCACTGTGGACAGATTTTTTTCAAGTGTTGTTCTTGATGGAAAGTGTAGAAGTGGTCCATGCCTATTTCGTTTAAGTTTAGTACAGCAGAATTGTTTACCGGTGGGGTTGAATGTCCATTCTCTTCTCTCTTCTTATAGAATGGATTGAAAGGTGGCCTTGAATAACTGGATGCCTTATCTTTCTCTAGATCTACCACTTTGTTGGAGAGTTTTTGCATAATTTTTATGATACTTTCTAAATCAGCTGCGAGTTCTTCTTTATCTCTAGTTAACAAAAAAGGTTTTTTTTCCAGCTGTTTGTTTGGTTTCTAGATCGAGAGAATGTTTATTGATGCTATCAACTTCTTCCTCCACTTTCTTGGCTTCTTCAAAAATTTCTATGAGGGTAACCTTCTTAGTTCAATTGACAAACATTGCTAATGGGGGTTTAAGAGCTATTGTATAATATTCTACCAAACATTCCTCAGTGGGCTTTGTTGCATCGCTGAAATTATTTAACAATGTCGTGAATCTTTGATTAAACTCTTGAAATTTCTCATTCTTTTCCATTCTCATAGAAAGCAATTCTTTCATAAGAGTAGCTGTAGTTTTCTGATTCCCATACGTTTTTAGAAAACACTTCTCAAAATCTTCCCAACTTGCTATCGAATTAACTTGCAGACTAAAGTACTAGGAAGACACTTTGGGTTCGAAAGTGTAAGGAAAAAGGCGACAAACCACATCTTTGTATTCTACATTAAGAAGATTCAAGGCCAAATAGAAACTTTTGAGGTGGTCTTCAGTGGAAATCCCTTTTCCAGGGTCATACTTAGCAGAACCTTTTCTGGGTTTTTAGGCAAATCATGGAATGGTCCAACTACGTTTAATGCTCCTCTTGCTCTCCATGTAGGTACGACCATGATTCTTGGTGGATAACGTGGTGGTGTGTGCAGCGGTGATTTATGAGGAGTATTCCTTGGAGTGTGTGGTTGTTCTTGATTTGTGGGAGTCTCGTGCCTGACCTCGTTGAACGGTTCAGTAATTTCTTCTAGAGATAAATCCGATAATTCTTCTAGAATTTGAACTAGAACAGAATCTCTAGTACGTTGAGGGTTTTTTCTAGGAGCTCTTACTCTCGGCAGCAAAGGAACGGTAATTAATCCTCCTAGGCTTCTAATGTAGGAAAGGGTATGTCTTCTAAAGTGGTTTACTTCTTCAAAAGGGACATCATACAACGTTTCTTGCTGTTCTGTCTCAGAATTAAGATTTTTTTGATTTCTTGATTCCAGATTTGAAATGTCTGGGATAGCTGTTTCAGATGGGTTCTTAGTGGAAAAGTTTCTAAAAAAAGGATCTCTTTTGCCATCTATGCACTGGTGGCCCTCCTTCTAGCGCAAAAAACTGTTGATGCCTCGAAAATCGTAGCATCAATCAGCAAGGGCTTCTCCCTGGTAAACAAGCCCAATTAGATCGCTCACCGTTTGGTGTGGGGAATCCGTCTGGTTAACGGTCCGGCTACCATGTGAGTTTTTAAAGATTTGTTTATTTTATCGGTTGCAGCTCAATCCACTGTTTATATATTTTATATTTAAGATGATATGCATATTCCCTAAATTAAATGCATGCGTTAAACAAATCTGTTCTAAGCTATTAAATCTAAATTAACCTATCCTTGCAAGGAGCAGAACTTTAAATTATGAGAAATAACTGAAAGTAACCTTTAAAGTTTGAAACAGATAGCCATTTAATCACGTAAATGCATATTCAGCAGAATATAAATGATATCAAATATAACTCTAATTATATTAAACATTCCATTGCTCATACGGTACAGAAATTTTGCTAAGAGGTAAAATCATTCATAGCATAGAATTAATTCATATAAGCCAAGAAAGATCTCACTGAATGTATATAGAAATTGTTGAAATAGGTCGACAATCATCCATCACAACTCAAAGCAAAACAATGCACCAGCTTTCATAGGTCCAAATCGTTTCCCTATTCATGTAGCTGAAGTAATTCTCATACACAAAAATAAATTATTTCACCTGCCAAAAGTCCTTAATTCTCCTCTAACTAGCTATATATAGCTTTACAAAATGCTCCAAGAGCTGCCACCAATACCCTAACCTCTCACATTCCTCTAGTTTGTCATGTAGTGCTTAATTTACAAAATGAATAAAAATCCCCAACAATATTGCAAAAAGAATGGGGACTAAATTCCAGATGTCATTTTAATATTCTAAAGATATACAAAGTCCAAGAGGACGTGCTGGCTGCTTTAGTGGATATAATAAAATGGACTATTCTCGAGTGGGCATCTCTGTTGGTTCTAGGATTTCGGCTACAGCTGGTGTCACTACTGGAACTGTTGGTGTTGCTGGGGTTGCTGAAGTTGATACTTGGTTTGCTGCTTGTGTTCTGTCCACCTCGGCTATAGAATTCACCCAGTGCTGTGTTTCTCTTATAATACTGTTTCCAATTAATTGGAGCAGAAATATAAGAGAATCTTCTTTCTTGGCGAGTTCTTCCTCGAGGATGATCGCTTCTGCTGCTGCCGCTTGGAGGCTTTCTGTAACATCCCAATATTTTCACAAAAATTTTAAAATTTTAAATTGTCATTAAATGCTAATATTTGTAAAATGCGGAAATAATAATATTTAATAAAGCAGTAATTAATAATTGTGACATTTTTCTTCTGATGGTGTTTCATGTCAGTGATACGTCATGAATCCAATTAATGATTATGTCCTTTATTTATGTGCTGGAATGATTGAAAATTGTGATGCATTTGGAAAATAGAATTCTTCTCGACCAGTACTGACAGTTTAATTTTTCTTGGATGATGATGAAAGGGGTCCCGCGAGGTGCCCCAAGGCTTACTTAGCTATTCAGCTAAAGCATTGTACTCGTCCTTCATGCGCAGATTCACAGGTAAGACATAGCGATAAAATTCAGTGTGTTTAATAACCGTGATATAAATACAAACTTCCTATGATTTCTACGCTACAGGTATGGTTTCCTTCCAATTTGTAAGATAAATTTGACTAGCTCAGAAACTGCAGATATCGTCAATCTCAGCATGTGATTGTTATGAATGTTTTCATTAGGCGTTTATGACTTCATTGGTTGTCATTCCATGAATGACTTGCGATTGTTAAAACAACTCCTTGATAATTTGATTGCGACAAAATCCAAGACCAGGACACATGGTCCTAAGCATACCATAGAGCGAGTGAATAAGGTGATTCTAAGTTCTCTATTACCTAGGCAATTATAATAGTGATGCATTATGCATTAATATCCTACCATGCAAGGTATGCAATGGTTCTATGGGGCAACTATACACCAAAGGTGTATTCATATAACTTATGATATGAACGAAGCTTGAAGAGCTTTATAATGAACCTTGTGGATTTATGCAATGGCAAAGCGAGATGAACTATATGGTGAACTTTATAATAAACTTTATATTAAGTTGGGGCGGAGTCCATCCATACCCTAGGATTGAACGCGACCTAGGTGGATATTCTTATGCTATGAGTGGGCTCGAAATTGATTAAATGGAACATATAAGACCTTTAACATATGCTACTGGTGAATGTTATACCTTGATATAATTTATAGAGTCGATGCAATTAAACGTTGATCCATATGGTTGGAAGGTGGAATGATGGCACTGCATAAAGCCTGCGTACAAAATTCAAGGGTGTAGTAAATGATCGGATTTGCAATTTAATTCTCCTTGCCACCGTGTTATGGGTAATGTTACATGCATGTTGTGAAGAGTCTCCAGCATGTGAGAAGGTTCGTCGACACTGATTTGTAATGGGCCACCTGCCCTGGTGTCAGCAGAGTTGGCAACCTCGTGGCTTGGGAGGTAGATGAGTGATTTAATACTACTTTTGCCACCCTCCAACGTGGCTTAATGAAATTAGATCTCCATCATTGATTGCTGTGCGTTGGGATTGTGATGAACCCTATCATAACTTATGGGATCTTGTAACGTTTTCTTGGTCATTGTTTATGTGGTAGGGTTTGGGAGGTGAGGCCAACCGGCCGAGAGGCACTTAGGGTTTTGATGTTTTTCTAGCCTTCCTTGGGCTCGATCCTGTGACCGGCAGCAATCCTCAAACTGTGGGTGAATGCTAACAATGGAGGCCGAGTCTGGAGTTGAAGGGTGTGGCAATCCACAGGTTGGATGAGTGTGTCTGTTGTGGCGTTTTAGTAAATTTCAAGTCTAGGGTTTTGATCGGGTTGTAAGTTTCAAATGTATCACACAGTGTGGCCTTCGAGATGGGTGCTTCTCCTTCACAGTGGATGGATGCTGGCTTCGTCAAGCCTCTGTCACAACTCAGGTACAGTAAATTTTCAAAAGATTTTAAGGTTTTCTTTGTTGCATGCATCGTATTTCAAGATTGATATTTAACTCAGTGTATGGTTGTTTGGCAGGTAGCTTTCGGTGAACAGCAGGGTGCCTGGAAAGTTGACGGGAGAATGAATATAGCGAACCCACCAGTAAGCTTCGGGGTATCCCTCCCTCGGTCATCCTAGAATCGGACTTGATGAGCAGGGTGTTGGTAGCATGCCTTCTCGGTAGTGGCTTTTGTCTCGCATGCAGCACTGGGAACGTTACTGTTTAAGTTTTGTTTGATAGTGTAGATGATGTAAAGGTTTCTTAAAATGTATGGCCGGCCATTCCTTGGCTCGGCGAGCTTGATAGGGTTGAACCCTTGTGGTTGCAAAGAGTTTCACAGCATAAAACGTTTGATGTCTATCGTTTGGCACTCCTAAGTCAATGGAAAAAAAAGTGTGAATCTACAGGGGAAAGAAACGTTGACTGTAGTTTTGTTTTGGCATTAGCTGTATAGTGTAAACTTGAACTGGGTAATGGATTGGAACCTTCAGTAAACAGTGCGACAATCTGTAGGATGTTGCCATCGTAAATTTAAATGGAAATGTTTACTGTTAGGGTTTAATGCTTACGTTTGGTGATTTGAACTCTCGTTTTGAATCTCTATCTGAAAGCCTGTTTAAGATGTTTAGGGTTTCATGTCTACGTATGGTGTTTTCGAACTTCTCATTCTTGAACTTTGATCCAAGGAACGAAAGGCATGTTTGAGTTGTTTAATTAAATAGTGGCTATAAGCCGATAATAAAAAGGTGTTGGTTTTGTTTGAATATAACTGTGATAATGTTAACCCTAGCCTGTTGATGATAATGAAATATGTTGGGATGTATTTGATGTTTACAAAGCTAGAATAATAGATCTTGATTCTACAGTTAGGTCATCTATGATGATGAAATATTTGATTTTGGCAGCTGTTAAATGTTTGTGAATAGTAGTATGACAAGAATAGGTTAACCCTGGTTTGGGTGTAAAGATACTGTATTTTGCTCTGTCAATTTAGTAATGCTATTCTTTTCTTTACTTTTAAGAACATGCTAATGTGCAAAGTGAATTCTTCCATATGCAGTTAATAATATAGAATCAAAGAATTTACAGTGCATTCATCAATTAGTTTAACTTGCCTATTAGTATAACAGTTTGTCTACTTTTACTTTATCTCCCTGTATTTGTCCAATTAGGACGTCTGGAGAAAATGAAAGAACAATGCAGTACTTTTTTTTTGCATAAAAGAATAATATAGTGATGGCAATAATTTCTATAAAGATTAGACAGACTCAAGCAACAAATAAAAGAATAAGTATGTGGTTAAACAAAATGCATGATATTGTTTGCTTTTGAAGAGATAATTGAAGACTAGTAAACCCTAGTTGTTAACACAATGTTCACCTTCAGAAGTCAGAAAAGAACCTACTGCTATAACTAGTGTCTAGTATGTTGTTCAGCATACCGATTTGAACAGTAAAACAATGCATTCAGAGATCTAATCTACAGTTGCTAAAATATAAGATACATAGGGAACATAAGTCTGGGTATAAGTGGTCTCTTGGGGTTATATATTTAGATGCATGCTAGGTTTCCCTTTTAACTAAACAGATTTAATGCTACCTCTCTGTACTAGAGTACGATACAACTTCACGCATGGGGAAAAATGCAGAGGAGTCATTTTATCAATTCAACAAATTTAAATTAATTAGGATCTAACATTTTACTGCTACTTCTCATTAATAACATTACTAATCCATTTTCTGAGATCATTCATGTGATTTGGAAAAACACAAAAGAATAGAACCCGAGTGTGATGGGAGGAACAAATCACTCAAGAAGCCTGTTCCACCCAACCTGCTCCCAAGCAGCCAAGATGTCTTCCTTAGGACCCCCGAGCCTATCCACTGGTCCACCAGGAGGGAGAAGGTTCTGAAGCTTAGGATCTCTACTTGTAGTAGCAAGAAAATTTATCCAGCCTTACAGGATTAGTAATAAATTGGACCAGCACCAGCACCTCTGGTCTGTCCTTATCATAACATTTGAAGACTTATACTTGCACTCTCCACAGCCTCCCTATTCGAATCTCTCAGCCATCACCGGATGCTCTGAGGAAATGTTTCTACAGAAAACATTGTAAGAGCTCCCTGCTCAATTCGAATTTCCTTTTATAGGCTGCCTAGGTATTTTTGTAATTACTGGTCATTAGTGAGATACCTGCTCACCTCCCTCCACTTGGAGGGGGAAATGCCACAAAATTAGGGGGAGTTGTCCCATAACAACAACTAATGGTAGAGTGCAAATGATGCCATCTATCCTAGTCCTTCCAACAGCTTCCATTCCTCCTAGTGGGCCAGTGGACACTCTTGTAACAACTTCCTTGAGTGTTTGTCTCCCATTTTTATTTATTAAATAATAAAAATGAGTCATTACATTCATCTTTGACCTAATTCGTCATAATTATAAAACTCGTAATTTTAATTTAACACAAAGTATTTTGCAAAAAGGATAATAGTAGAAAATAATTATTCTCAAAAATTGGGTAGGTGACACTTTCTTCTAAGAGGTGTTCATGAATGGAAGCCTGGCTAATAAACTGGTCCAGATCTTCTGTGGTTAATACATACACTTTCCTTACATAGCCAATTTCTGCCTCAGTCTATCACCCAGTTTGGAAAAACGTTGGGTTCTATCCAGAAACTATTCTATACGTTGGGGTGTCACTATTCAACAGGCCTCCTGAGCAGTTCGTATCTTGAGGTATAAATTCTTGCACTCTTCTTAGGTGGTCTGTGTTACAGTGTTCATCTTTGCTCCACAGTCTTTGGAATATACCAAGGTGTGCACATCTGTTCTATATTCAGCAATAGACATAAGGGGAAGAGTTGCCGGGAATCCTGATTTCCCTTTCCTCCACTCAATGTGTTCCTTTATATCTTTACTAACGCATGCATGTTTCCTTCTAACCTGAGTGGCTTCGATGTTAATTTCTCTGACCCTGGCCATTATTGATTTTAACTTGTACACCTCTTATGATATAAGTTCCTGGAGTTGATGTTTCTTCTTGAGTATTTCACACGCCTGCTCATGAAAGGGACCAAGATCACGTACCTTGCTGGTCATGAGTTCCAATTGTCGTTCCATCAATTCCTCGCCTTCTTCCAATTTCTCTATCTTTTCTTTCAAATCCTTGATTTGTTGAGCACCATCAAAATTTTTAGATTCAAGCCTCAGGTTCCTACTTTTAAGGTATTTCTTCTCTTCTTCTAGGGCTCTTATTTGGATTTCCAGAGCTCTCTTTTCAACTTCTAGATGCTGAAATTTTCTACTTAGTTCATCCTTTTCTAATATAAGGGTGTCACATTTTTCAACAATCAAATTGGTATAATTTTGTTCTTTGACCAGAGTCTCTTGCAACTGACATGCTTTCTTCTTTTCCAGTCCTAACTTGGCCCCTAATATGTGTACATTGTTTGCGGTTGCTATAACCGAGGCTACAAAGATGGATGCCATGAGATCGGGGGAATCCTCGGTACTTTGCATGATTGTGGTTTCATGCTTAGTGATGATATCTAGTCGGAAATGTCTCTTGATTCGAGCCACTGTCTCCTTTACAATGGAATTTTTCTTTTTGTTATAAGTGAACCTTTCCCACTGGGACACTGTACTATTCTTTGATGGAGTAAAAGGAACGAGTGGGAGGTATCTTATAGAGAGGTATGTATCCAAGTCTTGTATGTTTGGACTCTTTGGATCAGCATCTTCTCTGGATTTCCTTTCTTCCTCTGTTTTTCTTTGCGCTTCTTCTTCTTGTTCCCTTCTAAGTCTCTCATCTTCTTCTTGTTTGGAAATTTATTCCAATCTAATTCTTTCCTCCTCTTGAACTCTTCGAGCTTCATCTTCAGCTGCTTGGATCCTTTGAGTTTCTCTTTGGATTCTTTCGGCTAGTTCTTCATTGAGCCCTTCTCTTCTTTAGAGATAGTTTGAGTAGCTTCTGCTGTTTCCTTTACCTGCTGTTGTTTTGCTTCCTTGACAACAACAGAGCTAGAACTAGCTCCGACTTTACTTAGTCAACAAATTTGTAGTTCGGTCATGGTACTGACCCCTCGATACGCTTCTTCTTCTTCATCATAATAGTGGGCGTATTCAAAGTTAGCATGGAGTTCTCTGCAATGTTGTGCAGCCTTGCCTTGTCGATCATTCCTCCAAAAAATCCTTTCTCCGAAGTGAAAGTATTTCATTTATGCAACAAACTCCTCTATAGTTGCAATCCCTGAGAATTTGTAGGCCCCAATATAGAAAGGTAAAGGAGGGAAAGTTTCCTTCTTTTCCTTGTACAAGGTGCTACCAATCCCATCAATGAAAACTTGTTTTACTGTCTCCTTGTGGACTATGTAGTCCGTAGCATATCTGGGTAGGATATATGTGGGTTTAGAGCCTCCATACATTCTTATGAAAGTACCTTGCGATGAAAAATAAAAATCACCGTAATTCTCCAGGACTTCCATGGCGTTTTCGGACAAGTAGTTAGGTTCTTCATTGAACATTAACTCATATAGAGGTATGATAAACTCCTCACAAATCAGTTGGTAGTGGTGTTTGTAATTCTGGGCCCAAAAGAGTTTGTAGGCAGTGAATACCGGGGTGTCGGCCTCTCTCCAGTTACATCCAAGCTTTGGAAAAGGGCATTTTGCCATAATACAATCTATCAAGTAGGATGGCATGTAGAATTCTGCCTTCTTTGCCTCTAATCCTTCTTGAGCAACAATTATGGCTGATGATAGGCTGTCTGAGAGGATGTCTGCCCAATTAAAAATTGTCCCCTTGAACGCAACATAGTGGATGATGGGAACCCATTGGAGCATAAAAACAGTACCATCGGGCCTTCCAAAAATTCTAGTAAGCATGAGGGCGATCATTCTGAAAGGAAGCCTCAGATTCTGAACCTTGTACTCCTCACTATCCTTTCTTCTGATCTGTTTTCCCGAGATCAACTTTCTGGCCATCTCTAGATTATCCATTTGGATTTGTCCTAGCGATTCATCGTCAAGCCACTGATGAGCCTGGGGCAATTTGTAAGATGCTGCGATATAAGATGGATGGAAGGATGCAAAAGCTTCCCCCTTACTATCTGCAAGAACCCTTGTCTACGCATTCGCATGCCGCAGAATCCATCCAATTACTTCTGAGCATGGAAATAGTTCTGGACGTGTGGCTGCTTTGGATATGTAGGAGGTTTTGATGTTTTGGTATAGGTATTCTTCCTGGAGGAGTACCTCAGGGATGTCCTGGTCCCTTATTATACGATACATGTCTCCCCATTTGACTTCTGGGAAAACCCTTGTAGTGCACTTGGTGTCTTCATATAGAGTTTCTACTCTCGTGGGGGCTGATCCTAGCTTGGTCGCTTTGAACTTTCATTTGCCACCTTTAAGCATTTTGGCTAGAAAACCTATACAATAGAAGTCATACATGCGTAGGAATTACAATGTAATATTAGCAATTTAGAATAGCATTCTGCACACTACAATAAGTCTTAAGAATACTTCGATAAGCCTTTTGATGGGTACTCATTTGATTTTTCTCAGAACCGAACTAAGCTAACCAAACCTACCTGCGGCTTTTCTACTTTTTTAAAAAAATATTAAAACAATTATTTCGCAAGTTATTAGTCAAAACCTCCGGGAAACGGCCAAGTGGTGCTTTGAAATATACTTCAACTATGATAATAAAAGTGATGCATTCCATAGTAACAAACTGCAAAAACAAAGTAATTCTGAGTATACTACGTAGAATGGCATGAGAATTTGACATGATAATAGCACGTTCCATAGTACAAAAATGGCATAAAAATCCAAATCCCGATAGAAATAATGATGTCTTTCGTGTAAGGGCAAACAGGGTCGGTCTCAATCTTACCACGTCGGTGGCTTCCAAGATGGGAAAAGGCATGCCGCGGATTCTCTTATCGTTTACATAGTGGGTGCTTGAGGTTCTAGAGGCTTCCATGCTAGTATGAAAATGGGCTTTAGGGCGTTTAGTTGGGTAAGAGCATGAGTCAGTTATGGCCGTGGTAAGTCTGAAAATCTTGCCATGGCTAGGACAAAACGAACAGAACCATGAATATATCACTTACCTCAACGAGAGAGAACCACTGCAATTGAGGCTATGAGGTCTGAAAAGGTACGATCCTACTAGAAGTTGACGTTACTGCAGAACCGGCGAGCTTGGAGTAGGTGCTTACAATTTCAAATGGAAACGGGAATGAAGTCTCCAAGCAATGGAAACAATGAAAAAATTCAACGGGGTTTATGTCCTATATAAAGGATTTTGACGCGTGTGAGCCATTAATAGGGTAGATGTGAAAATAAAATGGGGTTAATGAGGTGTATGGATGGGTCAACTCGGCACATTCGGCATTAAGTGTGGCCGCCAAAACCGGAAGGACTTGCTTAACCTTTCCGATCGTTGCGGAAAGAAAACAATGAGTTTGCCCGTCGTTGCGGGAGAATTATCAGAGTTCATCCAAAGAAGAATGGTGTGAAGTTGTGAATTGGAAAACTTAATCGAGTTTCTCCGTCATTGCAGAAAATTTATGTGAGCTCTTCCGCACTTGCGGGCAAGTTTTAAAATCTTGAGCGAAGTGACTACCAAAAAGGTGTCATTTTATCCGCCATTGCGGAAAAGTTACTTGAGTTCTTCCATTGTTTCGAGGAAACTGGTAAAGCTCTTCCACCAAAGTTTGACATACCCTTCTCTTTTTGTCGCTGCGGTAGATTTAGGTGGGTTTCTTTGCCATTGCGAAAAAATCTCGTGAGTTCGTTCCGCCGATATTTGGCTTGGTTCTTTTCCCGCCTTTTCGACAAGTTTGGTCTAGATCTTCCACCGTTGCGGAAGAGTTATCTTAACAGTTCCGCCGTTGCGGCCTAGAAACTTGAGTTTTACTTAAGAAAAATCAGTGAAAATAAACTCGAAGGGAGCAAGGAAAAGACCTATCTCTAGAAAGACTAAGAAAGAAAAGACTCTTGATGGCCTTAAACTTCTAGGCGAACTTTCTCTTAAAAGTAAAGGAGGGGCCGCTATTTTTTTCAAAAAATTGGGCAGGGGGTGTTGTAGCAACAACAGGTCCGATAGACCAAAGTTGGTCTCAGTGGACGCTAAACATCATCATTGTCATTAATTAAAAACAAATGGTTTCAAAAATATTATAACAATATTACAATTGGAATAACAATTATAAACTATTTTTCATGTTTAAAATTAAGTTTTTTAAAAGAAAGAAACATCATATATATATATATATATATATATATATATATATATATATATATATACGAACTTACATTTCTATTTAAACATACTTTCACATACTTATAATATTAAAAAATAGACAAGGGTGTTTCATAGATTCTTTCTAGATATTTTTATCAATTTTATAATGCTTAAAAATTAAGTAATATTTAAAATTAAAATTAGTATTAATCTAAATTTAAAATGTTATCTTTGTATTTTAAAAATATAGCATATATTAAAATCTACAATTAAATTATAATTATAAAATTAAATATTTAAAATTTTTATTTATTTATTTGTAAATCTATAAATTTAATATTCTTTAATTTCAACGTTTGTATAATTAACTTTATAAAGAAGATAATATAATTTTATAAATCCATTATTCAATAATAAAATAATTTAAAATCAAAACTAATTATGAAAAAAATCATTTGTAAATATACAAATTTAATATTCTTTGATTTTACTTTAATTTTAGTCTAATTCACATAGTTAACTTTATAAAAAAATAATGAAATTTCATAAATTCAATATTCAATAATTGGATTTAATAATTTTTTACCATATTATATAATATAATGTTTAAAATTAAAATTAATTATAGAAAATAATTTAATCAATTTTAGATTTAAAATATTATTTTTCTATTTTAAAAATATAAAAATATAAAAATACACAATAAATTTATTTACTTATAATAATAAAAAATAATTAATAAAAATTTATTTATTTTTCAAATTCAATATTTACATTTTTAACAAAATAAGAAAACCTTTTATTCATATCTAAATATCTAAATTTAATATTCTTAAACTTCAATGCTTATATTTTTAAATAAAAAGTTTTTATTCATTTATAAATATACAAATTCAATATTCTTCCAATACTTACATTATTTGACATTTGGGATAGGCATAAACAATGTACATTGTTACAAATTTCAAATGTTTCATATCTATTTTAGCTTTTAACTTTAAAAATTATACAACAATTTCATTAAATAATTTCCAAAGGGCAGATGCTCTAATTTCAGTTGTTAATTTGTTTTACAATAACTCACTTTACAATGATAAATATCAAAGATCTAATAGAAAAAAAAAAGTACTTAATTAAAAGAACACGATTTTCTCCCAATTATAAACCCAAAAGTTGCATTATCCAAACTTATTATTAATCATGATGATCTTCATTATATAATATAACATTAGTCCACATTCAAGGAACACATCTTATACCCTCTAAAAATGAGGTTTAAAGCTAACTAATGTTCAAATAGTTGCAATTATTTCCAATATTGACAGTTATGTACTTTTCTATTAAATACGATTGGAGAAGATGATAAAAGAGAGTTGGATCACATTCCCAAGACCCATGCGAACCAAGGTCAAATGATGGAATAACCCATCACCAATGAAACTTGAAATAAATATAGATATGAATATGGATATTCCAAATATAGGATTTAAATTTTTTTATTGATTGTTATTTTTAATTTATTATATCATATAAATTTTAAAGGATATACATATTTTATTAATCTTGCCATAATTTTTTTATGCCTTAATGATATATACGTGTCTAATTATCTAAAATATAAAATATAAGTGTCTAAATATAATATTATCATTAAATTGACCATGTTATTGAAACAAGAGTAGATGAAATTACAACAAACAATAAATGTGATTAACATCAATAATAATTTGTACTCTAATTCACTAATTCTATTCCAATTGTAACAATACAACAAATTAAATGGTAAAACCCACATTGCAATTATGAACTAAATGGAAAGCTACAAATATCATCTCTAACTATGGAGAATGAAATACAATAATTCCATACAATCACAAATTATTTCATAGACATAAACCATATTTCACGTCATATTGGTTGTTAACCAACTGGAATTGTTTAAACACTGCATCCAACAATCAACTTTCCATTTCCACCGCCATAACATGAAAAATAAACAATGTAATTAGATAATCAAAGATAACAGTAACAAAATGATATCTCAATCTATAAATGATAAAATAAAACATGTACATATCACTCTCTGTTGCCATCACCCTGATTATCTTTCTCGTTTTGCATGATAGCACTGTTGTTCTCAAAAACATGTTTAGATATAGGGTTGTGTCTTAATATGAACCACCAATCTCTATCCAACACATATGGGTAAAAGAACACTTGGTTAGAGTGTTTTTGGAAAACATAAGGATCCCTACTTTCAACCACATCTTTCTAGAGTTGATACATATCAACACACTATCACGAACTTCCTTTAAATTATTCCTGTCAACTGTGTCCCACCCCCTACACCTAAAAATAATACATTGGAAAGATGAGAAGTCCACTTGAATTATCTCTTGTATCTTTCTGGCATAACCCAACATCCCTCCTATCAGGTTTCGATCTCGGTGGCTAGCATGAATAGATTGGTCAAACTCGACTTCCACTCCACTGTCTTGTGTTACAGGCCCATCTCAACATCCTCGGTGCAAAAATGATTTCCATAAGCCCACATAGATGGGAACGAATGCACCTGTAACAAAAGTTAACAAATTATGGTGTCATATGTCTAATAATCCAAGCATTAATATATTAAATATAGATGTTATAATTCAAAGTTGCATTATAAAGGTAGAAATGTACATAAATATTTGATTACCGAGTTGTTGCACCCAATCTCAATGTTTAGTGCATCCTCATCTTCAGGAGGGTAACGATCAGATGCACCATATTTCTCTTTGACTTGGTCTACAACCCAGTTGTTGGGATAGATCATTGGCATATTTTCTTTTAAATGATCTGGAAAAGGAATGCTCCTACCGTGCAACCACCTCACTTCTTTTATGTTAATGTCCCATTTCCTCCTTTTCTCTTCATACAATGAAACACATGGTTGTGTTTCCTCAGCATTGTAAATAATGAATTTATTGATTGCATCAATTTATGAATTTGTCGTTGTATTCATGGAAATGAAACCACATTCACTACATATGGGATCAAATATATATTTTGAAGTTTGTTGTGAATAGTTACTATGTGGAAATTTGAAGATCGAAATATAAGTGACTTACTCTTTAACATGCTCCTTTTTCCATTAGTTTCTAGTACCTTCCCTTCTCTTTTGTCCTCATCACGTTCATCATCCCAAATCACTGCACCTCGTGTGTGGTTGATTTTCTTGATGCACTCACTAGCATAATAGAATGACTCATATAATATGTACCCCTCTTCCATAGACCCCTAAATTTTTCCCCTTTGTCAAACAAATCCATTCATTTTTTCATGAACCTCTTTAAGAAGATCATCCAGCGACACGATACCACCCCAACTAATTCAACCTCATGCACTAGGTGAATTAGAAGATGAACCTGCAAGTCCATGAAACTTGTCGACAGTTCCTTCTCAAACATACAAACAATCTTAGCTATCTCTTCATGCCACCATGGAATGCTAGCGATGTAAATATACTTTTATGTGATCCACCATACAAATGTAGATAGTTTAGATATGGCACGCCGCAGGTCATCGGGAAATTCATGGTTCACACACCCATGCAAAAACAACATATAATGAAACTACGAAGTAAACACGAAAATTTAACTGCACATTAATTTTTTTGCTAAAAGATATAAATAAATAGTAAAAACAATTTTTTGGCATTATACCTACCCTTAGAAGGTTGATATGGCCATTTGATTTTAAACCCAACAAATTTTTGTCTGTAAGCGAAGCAGTGTCGTAGAGTATACCCATAAAAAAGAAGGTGTCTTCACACCCAATATAACTTCCTTTTCCAAATTAAGATCATCTGTCTTCAAAATCGATGGGACATCGCCTTTTTAAATGAAAAAGAGGGGCCAACCTCTCCTCTATTTTCTTGTCTTGGCCAATGCTTATTTTTAGTATTTGAAGAAATAAGATATTTCGTGACTTTCATCTTGCCACTTTTTTTGGATGATATGTGACGTCTCAAAGAAAATGAATCATTTTTAAATATATGCATGGGATCTAGTAAGTGGGAAATCTTAATATTCTCCCAATATGGGAGCTCATAAAATATAGATTTCCTTTTCATCCATTTGGGCATTTTCTCAACATAGGTATTGAAGAATTCAGGATCATTGATCACACGTTGCACATTTGAATTGAACATCTCTTTGTATTCCTTCTCTTTCTCTTTGTCATATTCCCTAATCTAGTCAGTCGGTGTCGATATTTCATGCCTTTGGGTTCTCTCTTGTTTACCATTGAAAGCAGATTTGGCTCTTCTATAAGAGTGGTTTTCTTGGAGGAATAACCTATAGAAGTCGTACAATATTGAATTTCATAGGTATTTGGACCACCTAGCCTTCATAGAAGGTCCACAAAATTTACATCCATAATAACCTTTTGTTACAAGACCTGTGATGTTATAGTAAAGAGAGCACATTAGTGTTGAAGATGAAGACAATCGCAACGAATTAAACATGTCAAAAATTATTGCTTTGAATATAAAAACAAATAAAACAACATATTTACTTGAGCAATCTCCTAACCCTGGATAATCATGTGTGGTGTACACACATATTCCATATAGTGTAAAACTCCTATGTGATGGGACGGGTCTCGACACATCATATACATGTATCCCTTCCCATAATTCATTGAATTCATCAATCAATGGTTGTAGGTAAACATCCATATTCTTCACTTGTCTTTTACCAGGGACTATAAGGGCCAACATAAGATGTTCATTCTTCATAGAAAACCATGGGGGGATATTCTTATTGATCACTACTACATGCCAAATAGTATAGATGTTATTTGGTTGGGAATATGGGTTGACGCCATCAATGGATATGCTCAATCGGAGGCTACGTACTTCATCCTTGAATTTATTGGGACATGTATCATCTATATGCTTCATGGCTATTGAATCTGTTGGGATTCGCATAACTCCTTCCTCGCTTTGATACGATGCATGCCATCCTTGCAGCATAGCTAATTCTTTGCAATGAAATATCCTTTGAATCCTTGGGATTATAGGCATGTGCCTCAATATCTTATGAGGATGACCATGTGCTTTAGCCTTGTTATTTGATTATTTGTATCTATCATGCCCACATTTTGGACATATCTCTTTGTCTGAATATTCACCTCTATATAGAATACAATCATAGGTCACGCATGATATGATATGTACTCAACACCCAACATTTTCAACATTTTCCTTGCCTCTTCACAGCTGCCAGGAAAGAAATTATCATTCGTAAGTACCTTATCTTTGAATAACCTGTAGTTAGTGGGAAATACAAATGTACAATTTCATCTAACGTTCATAAAATCCATCATTTTCAATTATTATTGTGTCACAAGATTCCTCAAAATATAATGTAGTTGATGGTCAGTTACCTCAACATTGTTGAGAAACACATGTCTGACATGCGATACTTTTCTTTCAAGTTGTACAGTAACATTGTTGTCCCCAACTGTGTAGAAATTAATTGGACAGGTTCAAAGAGAGATGTGTTGTTTTTCGATTTAAGGATTTTGAAGAAGGCTTCAATGATATGAGTGTCATCCCCTAGCTTATTGTCCTTGAATGTATGAAACAACATTGCATCCATGGAGCTCATTTATTGTAATAAATCATCCATACCAACGTCTACTTCATTGCCTCCATTGACAAAATGTGAAGAACTGCTATTACTATTGGCATTCCTAATTGGTGAGGATGGATGCAGTGAAAATTGAATAGGTGGTTGATTCAACCATGCTTGTTATGCTTCCTCTCCAAGCTGTGCTCTTTTTTCAGCCTTCTCTCGATTTGACATTACATTGGGGTGCTATGGAAGATTTTAGGTAGGTCACTCATCATCAGAATCCTGATTTCAAAAATATTCAATATTACATCGATGATGTTGGTACGCACAATGCAATTGGTTTGATATATTATTACACAAAACAATTATTATAGAAGCACTATAATAATTTCCAATATAAAATGTTAAGCTGCAAACAATTTATAAAGCAAGCATTCAGATTGAGCGATAAATTAACATCAATTCCACATTCATAAATATAAGAATTTAAAATTGAGTAATACATTTTCAAATTGAATTTATCAATTAAATTAACAATTTATAAAAACACAATTTCAAATTGAGTAATACATTAACATGGATCCCATTGTAAATTCACAGATACAATTAATATATGTTTTTTTGTCTTACGCCCCAAGGGAATGTCTAAGGGTAATCCCAATGTGAGGCATCTTTGGTGATTGGTTGGTGGTCTATGAAAGTTGTAGTTTATTAACAACTTGTCACTAGGAGACAAATTGCATGTACAACAACAAATCTTGATGCTTTCCTTTTCATAAAGAACTCCTAGTCATTGAAGTGTGTAAAATTAGTCACAACAGATCTAATGAACAAGTAAATCAATCACAACAGATGAACATAGAAAATATGGTGCAAAACTGTGCAAAACATGCAGCAGTGCTCTCTATCCCAGAAAGGGTGAATGAATTACAATACAAACTGTCACAATGACAGAGCAATTCGAATTGCCTAAGGAGGTCATTCGAATCACTGAATGGAGTAGCTTGACTCTATCTAGGAGTCCTCATCAATCATCGGTGGTGCTCATCAATCACAACAACCAGTCATCCAGGTGTCAAACTGAGTCTAACTGAGTGTAATAAATGTAACTGAAGTGTGTAGCACTGATATAGGATCTGGAGGCTCAGTGGGGGCGCATGGGAGGCTACCTGAAGTCAGAACAAGTCACCTAATCAAACTGGAGGTCAAACGGAAGTGATACAGTCATTCGGGAGTGAAACTAGCCTCAAATCAGGGAGAATCGGAGCTAACTGAATGTAACTGAAGTGAATCTGCAGTGGTAGGTGAACAAGTGCGCCCTTCTCTGGCAGTAGGTGAGAAGTGGGCGCCTTTCAGCTTAGGAGGGCTAAAAATCTGTGGTAAGTGGCTCCCGGGTGCTAGAAGAAGGTGGATAAGGTGCTGGAGGCATCAAACTGGTGACTGGGATGCATGCCCGTGCATGCAAAACCCTAGATTCTGCATATCCTGAAATAGATCATGCAAGATCCTGAAATAGATGATGTATCCTGAAATAGATGATGTGGATATCCGAACACCCCCCCTCAAGCTAGACTATGATGTGCCAACTAAAATAATGTGGGGCCCTGGTAACTAAGACCAAAGGTCACCCCAATACAATAATCCAAAAAATGCTGAAAATAAACTAAGTGAGGAAAGAGGGAAAACCCAGTGGGAAGAAAGCCCCCCCTCAAGCTAAAGCATAATAATGAATCAATCTGTCTCCACCATGATGGAACTCACCCCCAACAATGAACGAAGGTAAGAGAACTTCTTCTCAGTGAAGCTCTTGGTGAAGATGTCTGCAATTTTCTCATCAGTAGGGCAATATTGCAGAATGATGGTGCGGTCGTGCACCAACTGTCGAATGTAATGCATATGAATCTCAATGTGTTTGGTCCTCTGCCGCTGAACTGGATCTGTGGAGATCTTGATAGCACTTTGATTGTCACAAAATAGGACAGTCAAAGTAGTGCCACCAAAACCAAACTCGGAAAGAATACCCTGCAACCAAACTGCCTGAATGTAGGCATTGACTGCCCCTCGATACTCTGCCTCTGCTGAAGAAAGTGCAATGGCTGCTTGATTTTTGCTGGACCAGCAAATAGCACCATGACCAATCATGAAAACATAACTGGAAGTGGACTTCCGATCAATGCTATCACCTGCCCAATCTGAATCAGTAAAACCAATGAAATCTAGCTCAAAATCTGCAGCATAGTGTATGCCAAACTGTTTCGTACCTTGCACATACTGCAAGATCCACTTGGCTTCTCGCCAATGAAGCTCATGTGGCTGCTGCATATATCTTGACACTACACTCAAGGCATATGAGATATCAGGCCGTGAATGTGTCAAATAAAGTAGTGAACCAATCAACCGTCGATACATACTGCAATCTGCAAGCGGTGTGGAATCTCCCTCCTCAAGACTGATTCCTGAGAGGAATGGGAACGGGGCTGCCTTACATTCAGCCATATTAAACTTCAATAACAGGTCGGAAGCATATTTTTGCTGAGATATAGTGATCCCATCGAAATTTTGAGCTATGTCCAAGCCCAAAAAGTGACTCAGCAAGCCCAAATCGCTCATGTCAAAAGCTAGATTTAAGGCAGATTTTAGCTTGTTTATTGAAGTAAGTGTGCTACCAGTAATAAGCAGATCATCAACATAAAGTACAATAACCAACAAATTACCTTTAACTCGCTGAAGATAGACATTCGGATCAGATTTGCATCTTTGGAAATTCTGAGAAAGAAGGAAGGAGTCCATCTTTGCGTACCAAGCTCTTGGGGCCTGTTTTAACCCGTACAAAGACTTCTTCAATCTACAAACCAATGATGGATCTGATGTATAACCCTCTGGCTGCTGCATATAGACCTCTTCAGCAAGGTCTCCATGTAAAAATGCACTCTTCACATCCATGTGGTGCACTTCCCAGTGCTTGGATGCGGCAATAGCTAAAACAAGGCGGATGGAATCCATCTTTGCAACCGGTGCAAAGGTCTCTGTGTAGTCCACTCCTTGGACTTGGGAAAAAACTTTTGCCACCAACCTTGCTTTATATTTGCTGATAGTGCCATCAGCAGCAACTTTAGTACGGTAGACCCATTTACACTTCACTAATTTTCTTCCAGGTGGAAGAGAAACTAGCTCCCATGTATTGTTCTTTTGAAGAGAACTGCACTCTTCATCCATGGCACTTTTCCATCTCGGATCTCGATGGGATGAATAGTATGATGTAGGATCTGAACCAGCCATCAAATAACAAATCTCAGGAAGAAATGGATCAGCAATAGAAAGAGCCATACCTGCTCTTTGAAAGTCTCCTCTTGTTTGTCTCGGATCAGCAGGATTTCCAAGATTCGAACCAGCAGATTGTAGAGTGTTTTGGGCCCACTTTGGTAACTGAGGAGGATCATCATGATCGGATTCCGAACCTGATATGTCATGATCATCATATGCTGCTACAATATCAGAAATATCAGAACTCATACCTTCATTATCGCTGCTCGAATCTTCTTCTGGTGAAGGCGGTGAATCGGCAGTTTTCTCCTCAACTAGTTGCAATTCTTGAAGCGGTTCTTCAAACTGCACACTGCGCTCTATGAATATCTTTTTAGATCTGATATCCATGAGTTTATATGCTTTTGATTCTTCCCCATATCCTATCAATATGCACTCGATAATTTGTGGATCCAAAGCTCGTCTCTTCTCAGAAGGAATTCTAGCCCATGCAGTAGAGCCAAAAACTCTCAAATTTGACACATCCGGTTTGTGACCAAAGAATGCTTCGAAAGGAGTCATACCTTTCACGGATGAATGTGGAACACGGTTCTGTATATATGCAGCAACATTGATTGCTTCAGCCCAAATATTTGCAGCCAAACCTTTTGATTCAATCATGCATGTAGCCATCTCTTTCAGTGACCGGTTTTTCCTTTCCGCTACACCATTCTGCTGGGGTGTGTAGGGAACTGTATGTTGGATCTTGATTCCGCTTTGGGCACAAAGTTGCAGCAACTCGGACTTGATATATTCCCCACCATTATCAGATCTAAGAGCTTTGATCTTGCTCTCAGTGGTGGTCTCGACAGAAGCCTTAAAATCCTTGAATTTTCCAAGCACTTCTGACTTGTTTTTGAGAAAGAATACCCATGTAAAGCGGGAAAAATCGTCAATAAATGTCAAAAAATACCTTGAACCATTTAATGACATATGGGGCAGCGGAACACTGATATCAGAATGGATCAATCCCAAAATAGTAGAGGCTCTGCTATCCTTGCCGCGGTCAAATCTGTGCTCGGGGTGCTTCCCAATAATGCAACCGGTGCATATTCCCTTCGAGGAATGGAGTTGTGGAAGCCCATCTACCATGGATTTATTTGATAGCAGCAGAAAATACTTATAATTTAGATGTCCAAATCTTTCATGCCAAAGCCTACTAACCTCATTACCATGTGTGCGAAGAGCAGTGGGCTTTGCAAGCGGAATAAAGTGCGAAAACTCATAACATTTTGCAGTGTGGTTTGCCTTTCCAACCGCAACTAGTCTTCCACTTTTGATATCAGAAATTTCAACTGTATTGGGGCTGAATGTGACTTTCTTTGGATCACCAGTATGTGTCATTTGATACACAGAAAGGAGATTCGAAGCTAAGGAAGGCACATAGAGAACATTCTGAAAGCATCCATGTTCTACATGAATCGTACCTTTGCCCTTTGAAGAAATTTTTGAGTCATCTCCCAAATGGATGGGGATGGAGCTGTTTGGATCGAATGAGGAAAAAGAATCAATATTTGCAGCCATATGATTTGATGCACCCGAATCTATCAAGAGAGTAGTGGGATTCGAAACCGTTGCCATGAGTGCTTGTCCTCTTTCATGATCGTCATTCCGATCCTTCTTCCTTGCACCGTCAGGAAGGGTTATGTTGTTCTTTTCCAAAAGGAGGGCCATTTGATCTATAGTCTTCTTCATACATGAACTTTCGGGATGAAATCCATGGTTACAATAAGTACATTTAGATTTTTGGTTACCTTCTTTGCCCTTTTGCTTGGATTTCGAACTGGATGGTGCATCCGTTTGCTTGCCTTTGTCTTTTTGCTTGTGAGGCTCGAATTTGGGCTTCTCCTTCTTTAGCTTTCCTTTACCATTCGAGATCTTGGGTCCTTGAACAAATAGGGCTAAATATTTGGAGCTTATGGACCCCATTTGAATCAACTTGTCATGCTCTTTTGTAACGGACTCAATGAAGGCATTCAAGGTAGGCATCTTCCAATTCGGGGTAGTTAGCCGACCGGAATTGAAAGTAGAGACAAATACCGAATAATCTTTCCCAAGCTTGCTTAGAATGGAGAGGATCAACTGTTTATCCTCTTTGATAACACCACTGTTCTTCAATTGCAAGTTCAAGTTCTTGAATTTTGTGAAGAATTCATTGATGGTCTCGAAATTCTCAGGATTAAGGCCAATCAATTCATTCTCTAATTGAAAAGCCCTAAGCTCATCCTGCTTGCCGAATAGTGTCTCAAGTTGCTCCCATATGGCTTTTGGAGTCTTCAATCCGCTGAGATGGAAGTGAAGATCCTTGGAGATGGAGAGACAAAGAAGACCGTAAGCTTCATCAAGCTTGTTGTAGTGTTTAGTTCTTTCTGCCACATTGTTTGGCTCCAATTCAAGACCAAGAGTGACTCGGTAGTAACCTTTTGAACGTAATATGATCTCCATATCATCTTTCCAATCAAAATAATTGAATGGGGTGAGGATAGGCTTTGAAGAAGAGTATTCCATTGCAAGGATTGAGTCAACTGATGAAGAGGAAGCTTGCATGCAGACTATAGCGAATGCAATTGCTGTAGGGAAGCTTGCATGCAGAAGGTAGCGAGTGCAATTGGAGGAGACAATAAACCTGCAAATCACATCAAAACAACCACAATAAGGTCGAACAATCCACCCTTTGAGAGTTGCATCACACCTGGGATTGGATTTCAAGCAATGTTGAATAGGTCCAATGTATCAGATCCAGGAATTATGTGGTAACTCAAGCTTCTGGAGTGGTATTGGAGTATTTTTCAAGCTTTGCATGCACAGGAGCGAATGCCCTTGAGATATTTCATGCCAAACTTTTTGCAATTTTTAGCAATTCAGTCAAATCTTCTTGTATAAACACCTGTAGAAAAGAGATCTTGTCCCTGCAATTGCTCTAATACCATGTAAAATTAGTCACAGCAGATCTAATGAACAAGTAAATCAATCACAACAGATGAACATAGAAAATATGGTGCAAAACTGTGCAAAACATGCAGCAGTGCTCTCTATCCCAGAAAGGGTGAATGAATTACAATACAAACTGTCACAATGACAGAGCAATTCGAATTGCCTAAGGAGGTCATTCGAATCACTGAATGGAGTAGCTTGACTCTATCTAGGAGTCCTCATCAATCATCGGTGGTGCTCATCAATCACAACAACCAGTCATCCAGGTGTCAAACTGAGTCTAACTGAGTGTAATAAATGTAACTGAAGTGTGTAGCACTGATATAGGATCTGGAGGCTCAGTGGGGGCGCATGGGAGGCTAACTGAAGTCAGAACAAGTCACCTAATCAAACTGGAGGTCAAACGGAAGTGATACAGTCAGTCGGGAGTGAAACTAGCCTCAAATCAGGGAGAATCAGAGCTAACTGAATGTAACTGAAGTGAATCTGCAGTGGTAGGTGAACAAGTGCGCCCTTCTCTGGCAGTAGGTGAGAAGTGGGCGCCTTTCAGCTTAGGAGGGCTAAAACTCTGTGGTAAGTGGCTCCTGGGTGCTAGAAGAAGGTGGATAAGGTGCTGGAGGCATCAAACTGGTGACTGGGATGCATGCCCGTGCATGCAAAACCCTAGATTCTGCATATCCTGAAATAGATCATGCAAGATCTTGAAATAGATGATGTATCCCGAAATAGATGATGTGGATATCCGAACAAAGTGTTCCTCAAATGAACAATTTGTAGAAAATAAAGAGCACCTAGAACTATTTATGAACCCTTCAATGTTCCCATGAGTGCGTGGACAACCGTCTATATATAACAGGTTCTTCATGTTAAAGTTTCCAGAAACATAACTCTTCATGCACATACTATACATGGAAATGCTATGCTTGTATTTAACAATATTCAAGTAATCTGACTGACAATAGAGAGGAACACAACATGGCATAAGTGGTACCGACCATTTTGGAGGAACAAGTACATGCGAAAGGATAGATAACGCAAGATTTGAAGCATCAATATTTGAATTGGAAATCATAAAATGATTACCAAAAAAGGAGAATTCGGTTCCAACATTAGGCACAGGTAGAGAAGATGGCCAAGCGCCATCGGAAGCACGGTTGTAAGAAGTTTGATATTTAATTTGCAAATTTAGAGGAAGGGAGAAATCATCGCTGCGCTCCAACAATTGGAGAGACCTTGGTGTGTACTTGGACAGTTTTTCTCTCAAATCATGCAACTTTTTGGATCTTCTAGTAGAGATGGGTTGGGTGGCATTCAAATCATGTTTTAGATCACTAGAAATTTCAATTGCTTGAACATAAGCAGAGGAGTTCACCAATTTAGGATGAGACATAGTTGTTTTGGCTTCCAAATTTTTCAAAAAAGAGCATAGGGAAGTTTTCCTGTGTGTTTTTTCGATATCACCTATTGGATTTTTTACTGTAGTAGTGGGTATCAGACCATCAACATTGGGTAATATATCATTGGTGTAATGGGTGAGTGTGACACGCTGAGGGTTCTCCTTCAACCCTTGACATTTTGAACAACCAAAAACTATTGGGGTGTCATAAAAGATTTCTATCTCACAACGAATTACCGTCGATGAACTAGGATTGTAGCTTGAAGATGGCATGTTACAATTTATAGGGTAAAGTGATTGCCCATTTTCATCTACCAACTTTTTGTGGTATATTTCGCCTGATAAGAGCTTACGAAGTTTTGAAACTGGTGGAATGTCTCGTGCATCCGAACTCGAACCTGAATTGGGATCCTATAATAAAGAATAAATTGATATTCAGATTCACATGGATAAGTAACCTAAATTCAAATAAATAATCAAAATATAAATAAAACCCGAAATTACTCGGGATGGAAAGGGAGAACTCGTCGAAATTTGAACATGATGGAATGAGATGGAATATGAAGAATTGGCCATTTGATACTACAAACGTTTCTCCTTGCATTTGAGCCAAATCAACAATCAATACAGGTCTCTACAGTCCTAATTTTTTTCAAGAACTATATAACAATCTGACTTCCAATATAGTTTGGAAACCATTTAGTAAGAATAAGGTGAGTTTAAGAAACATAAATATACTATGAAATATTGTAATTGGTGTGGTTGAATACTAAAAGAAAATTTGAGATGAATATATGGTTTTAAGTGGACCCACAAAACCACATCATTTAAAAATTAAATCGGTGTGTCAAGTCAAATATACATGCACCAATGCACTCCAATAGAGTAAACTCGCCGATGCTGAACAAAGTTAAACAAAATGTTAAAGAACCTCCGCAAAATCCCCTGCAATAGAAAATACCCGCTATATTTCATAGCGGATATTTATACATGCATTTTAAACAAATTTTTGTTACGGTGAGTTTTGTGATCCCAAGCACACTGGTGTGCCATATGTATACACGCATCGATGCATGATATTTTTTTTAAGTTGTGGGAGGACAGTGCTTAACAACGATAAATGCACCATGGAAGAACCTCTGCAAAATCCCCCGTAGTAGAAAATATCTGCTACATTTGGCAACAGATATTTATACCTGTATTTTTATACCAGATTTCATTCCAATGCGATTAGTAAACACAAGTGAACCAGGCATCATAAGTATAAGCGCACCAGTTCATTTTATATATTAATGCACTAGTGCGGCATGTACGTGGGCACACTGAAATGCCGCAAAATCAAAATTTTGAAAAAAAATCGCATAAGCTATTTTTGCCCTAAATTGAAGACGTGTGGCAATTTTAAGTTCGAAAACCAATTCTAAATTGTGTTTAAAAGAAAAAAACCTAAACATTAAATCATTGTTTTGCCGAACATTTCAGGGAGATATTTGGAAAAGAGACTTACGTGGAAGGTGATTGGAGGAACTAGATTATTCTGAGGATTGAGATTTGTTAGGTATGGTGAAAATAACAAAACCCTGCATAGTAAAAATTTCAAGTAAGTAAAAATTACTGTTGATCTTATTATGTTATTTAGAATTTAACTATATTTAGAAAAAACACTTCATACTCAACTTCAATGTTGCAACCCTTATTTTCTCGCTGCTTTTTTTCTGTTTTATATGGTTGCAAAATTTTAAATTATGGTTTAAATCCCTCTATTGTTAAAAACAATTACGATTTCATCGTTTTGGGGTTTTATATTTGATGAGCTTATGAATATATATAGAAAGCATAGGGTGATAAGGGGCCATTTTTTGGATTGAATATATAACCATGTTGGCCCTGTAACTTTTTTTAAAATTTTTTCTATAAAAAATGAATGCATCAAAATCAATGCATTTGTATTAAAGAAACATACCAGTGCGCTTTGCAATAGAGCGCACCGGTAATGACTTGTAGCACACAATGATTTTCTTGTTTTTCATTTCTCGATTCTCTGTTATCAGTGCGTTTATAAAAATATAGCACTGATAATGGCAGGAATGCACCATTTTTTTCCATAAAGCGGTAAATAATTTTCTACCATTCGCAGTGCACCTGTGTTGTTGTAACGCACTGGTGCATTTATTTTTATAGATGCACCAAGGCATTTTATTTGATAGAGCGCATCATTCTCAGTCCTATTTTCTATTTTGAAGGTCTGTAAATTTATTTGTTCAATATATTGATAGCTTTTGTATTTAATGGTCCAGGCTGTTTATTGGTAGAAAATGCATGGTATGAGTTCAATGAACAACAACTCTAGTAAACATGGTGGAAGCACAACCAGAATTACGAAGAAGGAAAGTGGTTGTAATTAATTTCTATACTTCAATTTTAATTTATTTGAATTATTTGTAAATTTCACTAATATGTATTGGTTATTGTGTGACATGCAGAGCCAAAAAATGAGGAAGCTTGATAAGATTCTTACCAATATAAGTTTAGAAGAGCGTAAAATGTTGATGAAAAGGTTGCATGGGAATGAATTAGGTCAATAAAAAAGAAGTCAATATGAATTATTTCTTCAATTTTGAGTAATAATGTACTAAAGAATATTCACTGGTAATATGTTTCAAATAATTAATCTAATTCATATATGTTGAAGTAAATGATTTTTACGATTATGCACATCTCATTAATTTATTCAACATTAATTATTAATTTTCAATTTGTTAGGATATTTCAATATTCCATCCTTGTCCTACCTAGAATTATTTATTTTTCCTAGTTGTCGATGATGTCATTTTCCCCCTAGTGGTGTGCATATGTCATCCAGGATCCATATACCACCTTATGAGCCCTGCATGCATCTTTTTAGGACCACTTTAGTCAATTCCTTATTTTATAGGAACCTACTGAGTGTTGTAGTGCAGTCCACTTCTGTTAGATGACTCTTGTGGGGGGTTAGAGCTCTGAATGCCACTGATTGTGGCCTCATGCGCCCTTTTCTGATTGGCATGCATGAAAAACTCACTATTGCGCCCTCCTTAGTCAGTTAAGTTATTATGTATTCAGTTAGATGAGTTTAGGTTTAGTTCAGTTGAGTTGAGTTTGAGTCTTTCACAACACTCCAGTGGTGATAATCCCTATGCTAGACCAACTAAGGTTTGAATTCTCCGGTGTGATTCAAATTCTCTCCATTGTAACATCATTGTTTATTATACTAATTATTGGAACATGTGCAATTATTCTGCTCCTATCTGAGTTCCGTTGCATTATTATTCTTCTGCTCTTTTTTACTGTAGTTTTCACTCTTATATAAATTTTCTATTCATTCTTTCTTTGTGAGGTATCCTCAGCTCTTTAGATCTGATGTGACTTAGAATTTCACATGGTATAATATCCATTGATCAAATAGGTTGAACAACTTCTTTCGGTAGTGCACCAGAAGCCTCTGGATTTCCACAGCAAATCATGGTGCCATTGCATTGAATTCATTAGAGAAATCCAATGAGGTCTAACCAGGTGTGAAGGATCCAGAAAAATGTGCCTACTGTCCTAAAGCAATGCTCAGTAGTAGTCTAACTCCATTATTGAGAGTTTTTTGCAGGTTATTCAATTTTTTTGAGTGCAACAGCAGTTGCAGCAGTTACAACAGTTTTCTACAATTGCAGTAGTTTTCTGCAATTGCAACAGTTTTCTGTAGTTGCAACAATTTTTCGGTAGTAGCAACAGTTTCACCTTGTATTCACTCCATTAGTTGTAATGGACAATTCGAACTCTCCTCTCTCTCCCGGGATCCTGGAACTCTTCAATTACCTTGATTGGAGGGATGATATGCATATGGTATTGCGCAACAAATCACTGCACATGGTGACAATGGGGAAGGATCCCGAGCCAACATCAGCTGTGGAGAAAATCAAGTATATGAATAGACTGGATGAAGCATTTGGTTTCATGCGTATTCATATTTCTAGAGATCTACACTTCCACATCGAAGGATTGAAGACTCCAAGAGAGTTATGGTTGAATTTAGAGACCCTCTTTGGAAAACAAGATGAGCGAAGAGGCCATATTATGGGAAATGAGTTGATTTCTCTTCAACTAAGCAGTTTCGAGACCATTCAGTAGTTCTTTTAAAAATTCAAATCCATGGTTATGCAATGCAAGCAATGTGGCATTGAGAAGAAGGATGAGCAGTTGGTGCTATCCATTCTGAGCAAGCTAGGTATTAAGTTCTCTATATTTGTCTCTACCTTCCATTCCGGTCAAATGTCAATCCCTGGTTGGAAGATTCCCTCCTTATATGTTTTCACTAAATCTCTCATCCAAGAACAAGATAAGATGATACAGATGGGCGCCTTGCAGGGCTCCAAATATCAAGCTCTTATGGATGGAGAAGCAAAAAGTACGAATGGGAAGGGAAAGCATAAGGGCACGGACAGAGGGGATTCACTCAATAAACCGCTATCATAGCACGTTCGTTCGTGGCATATGAAACAATACCATAATTTCACTAAATATTGGAAAATACCTTCCAAAATCATTTTTTTTTACCCCCTCCCGATATGCCTTCCCAATTTTAAAAAACCCCTATTTTCACTAGATATTGTATGTATCAATTTTTTCATTAACATTTTTTATACCCCTTTATACTTCTACCTAGTATGTATATATATGATACCCCTCTTATGACCCCACATGCATTCTACAATGCACCTTGCTTCTTTCGATGTATATTGTGGATGCACATTACTTCACCCACAATGCAATTACTCAACCACATATCATTATTATTTGCAACATCTAATGGTCTAATGAAGAGATAGGAGATCACTTCTTATATGTCTCTAGAGCCAATTCACATAGTATAACATTTAGATTGCATGTTGCAGTTCCCCAAACACTGACTAAGCCTGTTGTGGGCTAGGTATCCAAGCCCCCAGGGCCTGTAGCAAGCTTTAGGAGGCTGACTAAACCTCCCAAGGCCTGTAATAGGCATGAGTGGTTGGGTATTCAAGCCCCCAAGGCCTATCGAGGGCCTATAATAGGCCTTGGAGGCTTAGAGCCTCTCAAGGCTATTGGTAACAACTGGCTGAGTGCTATTGGTAACAATTGGCTGCCAATGACCACTGTCTCTTGACTATGATTGGATGGCAACCCACTTCACCACCAAACCCGTGGCCTCAACCATTCCTCAAGACGTGATTTCCCTACGTACTTGTAAGACTTAGCCTTGCCTCAACCCGATTTCTCATTTGGCCATGATCCTGCCATCTCCATTTGGAGGATATTTTTCAGCCCACCCATATAAAAAAGACCCCAAAGTATTTTTGTATTGTTACATTAAATAAAAAAACCCTTTTCCCCTTAATATATAAGCAATATAATTTTTAGGTTTTCATGAATATTTAATACTACAATATGAATGAACGTGATATTATATTGCCTTCTAGTGAAGCCCCAGTGGGCACAATTAAGAGGCCTTATGAACCCAAGTTGAATGCCAAGTCAAGTCCATTAGAAGTATCGTCCAACTCTAAGAAGGAAAAACATAAGGGATTTGAGAAATCCAAGTGTTCCTATTTCAATAAAGGAAACCACCCGGAGAGATCTTTCATGCAAAAGAAGATAGATCAGTTGACCAATATTCTTGAACAACACAACATTTCCCTCCCAAAAGGTGCAATAGAGACTGATTCTGGAAATGAGTCTATTGGTCATGAGAGATTCCATGCACTGAAGGCCGGATTTTCAAAATCATGAGCCCTCCTCATAGATTCAGGAGCCTACAACCACATGGTTTCCTCTAGAGAATAATTTTCTTCTTTAGATCTCAAATATGGTTCGATTATTCACATGAGAGACAACTCTCAGATATCTGTTTAAGGGAAGGGAAAAGTACATATGGAGCATGGTAAGTTAAAAAATGTTCTATTTGTTCCTTCTTGTCAGCAAATTTGTTGTCTATATATCAGATAACTCACACAGGTTCACCGAAGAAAGTGGTATTGGGTCCTGACACAATTGAGATTGCAGAGATATCTACTGGGAAGATTATAGCGAAAGGGTTTGAAAACCATGCCTGCATGTCACATTAGGGGAGTTTTGAGGTCTAAAATGGGCCTCCTAAGGGAAATAAAAAAATAAGAGATCTAAATTTTAGAGAGGAAAAATAAAAACTACTTTTCTTATCGTATTTTTGACATATCTCATTAACGGTTTACCCAAATTTCAAGTTTGGGCACTCGTTGGATGTGAATTTTAATTCCACATCCAACCCATACCCACACTACATACTTCTGAGGCACCCACAACATGAAAAAATGAAAATTTCAATAAAAAACATATTTTAATATTAAAATACGTTTTTATTATTATTGAAATTTTAATTTTTTCATGTCGTGGGTGCCTCAGAAGCATGTAATGTAGTATGGGTTGGATGCATAATTAAAATCCGCATCCAACGAGTGCCCAAACTTGAAATTTGAGTAAACCGTTAAGGATATATGTCAAAAATATGATAAAAAAATAGTTTTTTCTTTTTCCCTCTAATTTGTTTTACGAATTTTACCCTTATGGTTGACATCATCATTTTGAATCCTATTGGTTCTTATAAAGTGAATTTTTATGGTACATTATTTGTTTTGAGGCCCATTTTTTACCTCAAAACTCCCCTAATGTATGAATTCTCAATTTTTTTCCATACTCTCTGCGTACCCTGTCGGAATCTGATGAAGATCAGAGTGATATCTCTTCTAATGAAGATGAGGATTAAGATCTTGATGTTTAGAATAAAGTTCAAGGTGATTCATATTCCGATCCAGATCCAACACATGCTCCCAATCCATGGCTAAGGCCAATATGGGCTCACAAAGTCCTTGTAGCTTCCGGGAACACAGTTGGGGATCCATCTTACCATAGAACCACCAGATCTCAGTATCAGGCAAAACTTGCACTATGTCATGAAGATCCATTTATCTCAGAGATGTGCTACATGATGCTGGGGTTTGATCCACAATCTCTTGGAGAGACATGCCATGGGGTATTTACAACCAAGCAACAATCTTAGTTGTCTGAAAAAAGGTATTCAAAGGTTCATGATTTGGACCACAGTGAGCCATTCACTCTAGTAGCAAGAAGGGTTCCTGAAAGACTTGTTTTGGAAAATACAACTTCTACACATTGGAAGGTACATCAGAGGAGTAGATCCAGATCTAGATCTAGATTTGTCACCTCCATTGCTATCCTACAAAGGAGAAGCTTGCAAATATTTTTGCAAAGGATTTCACTGACGAAAGTTTTTCCTTCTTTGCTTAGTATGAAGGTTCTTTGAGTTCCCTACTGTTGTTCTTTTTAAGGGGGGTATTTTTTCCATGAGGTTTTTCCCCATTTCCTTGGTTCATGTATAGTTCTTTTGATCATTTATTTGATTGTATGGGTGACCTTTGGTATTAGTAACCAAGGTCGAGGATGCAAAAGTATGGATTAAGGGGGGTTGTTAGGATATTTCAATACTCCATCCTTGTCCTACCTAGCATTATTTATTTTTCCTAGTTGTTGATGATGTCATTTCCCCCCTAGTGGTGTACATATGTCATCCAGGATCCATCTACCACCTTCTAAGCCCTACATGCATAATTTTAGGACCACTTCATTCAATTCCTTATTTTATAGGAACCTATCGAGTGTTCTAGTGCATTCCACCTGAGTTAGCTTACTCTTGTGGGGGGTTAGAGCTCCGAATGCCACTGATTGTGGCCTCATGCGCCCTTTTCTGGATGGCATGCCTGAAAAATTCAATCTTTCTTCCTCCTTAGTCAGTTAACTAATTATGTCTTCATTTAGCTTAGTTTAGGTTCAGATCAGTTGAGTTTGAGTCTTCCGGAGCACTCCAGTGGTGATAATCCCTATGCTAGACCAACTGAGGTTGGAATTCTCCCGTGTGATTCGAATTCTCTCCATTATAACATCATTTTTTATTATACTAATTATTGGAACATGTGCAATAATTCTTCTCGTATCTGAGTTCTGTTGCATTATTATTCTTTTGCTCCCTTTTTCTGAAGTTTTCACTCTTATTCAAATTTTATGCTCATTCTTTCTTTGTGAGGTATCCTCAGCTCTTTAGATGTGCTATGACTATAATTTCACATGATTGTTTTGTTGTATAAAAGAAAATAAAATGGAACCCAGTCAATATACAAGATAGCACGAGAAGGAAAAAAGGGGTTGATAGCAAAGTTTGTGAGTATTTGTGATTTCCTTATAAGAAATTAAGATTTCGTAGTGGTTGTGATTTGCATATTTTTTTTTGTTTTCACTAGAAATCCTTGGATGTCTTGAAATAGGTGTTAACATACAAAGAGGATCCATTAGAAGAATTGATTGACATTGGGTTAAGTAAGGGTTGTGAGTATATGTTGGCATATCAAAAATTAATTATGGATTTTCTAAGTATCTATATTGTTTTACTTCTATCATTTTATAATTTGTTTTTGTAAGTAAGATATTATATTATCATTTCAAAAATATTTATATGGCATTCAATAGCATAAGTTCTTTCCAACGAACATACAACACAATAGCCTGATTGTCATCCCCAAAAACCTCTATACTGCCCATCACCCTAAACCATAAAAAAGACTCCAAAATTGAGACCCATCTAGACCCCCCATTACATAGCCGAGTTTCGCTAAATGACTTCCCAAAACCACTAGATAAACTACAGATTACTAATCGCTGATAGACATACAGATAGACCAAACTAGAAGTACATGATCGATCCATTTAGACAAAAGCAATTGTACCAGTGGTGCTTAGCAGAGCCCCTTTGACGTCCCCTCTCTAGAGTGTGGGAAAGAACTACGCAGACACTCCGAGTGGGAGAAAAAACCCTTGTCTTCAATATGAACAATAGTGTTTCCACCATCGCCCGGCTTCTTCCTCGGAGTGCTCCCGCCTAGATTCACTGATCCCAAACTGAAAACTCGAGGAGGAGGAGGATAAAATTGGATGCCCATTTTGTTGGCCATTAGGTCAATCTTATTGTGCATTAAACGACAGTCTCAGTTATGCTCCTTCCAAGCATGCGTAGGTTCCACATCTCTAGTGGTTTTTTTTATCTCACTCCATAAATACATGGGAGAGGAGTTCTTTCATCACCCAATAGGTCTCAAGAATTCGATCATAGGAAGCCATACGATCGACAGTCGTACCAGTAAACTGAACCCATTCCTCCACCTCCTCCTTGATATCCTCCATCTTGAGCTCATTCAATTGTGCCCACAATCCGTTTTCAATTTGCACAATTTATCCTCGTATGTCCAGAAAGTTTCTATCGTAGAAGAAACAAACCACTTGGAAGGACTTGCTCTGCTCTCGGGTCACCCTCATAGTCTTTCACTTCCTTGTCTTCTTCATAGATTCCTTTTATTTGCTCCCCCTTGGAGCCATAATTGTCCACCAAGGGGAAGACCTATCTTCCTCACACTCAAACTATCTACCAAGACTGCACAAAAGCTTTGAGAAGGTAATAAAGTTGGGAAACTTGTAGGCGATCTTGGGATTTCCCTCCTTCTTTATAGCCCTCACAAAATTCCATTTATTAATTACTCCCATCATTGATATCCCTCCTCATCAATATGCAGTACAATCCTGAAATAACTTACGTCCTCTTGCATCACTTCAAGGTACACATTCCTTTGATCGAGGACGTTGCCATAACCCTTCCTCATTATTACCAGCTCGAGGATTTAACTGTTCAATCCTTCGAGAACTAACATGATTAGTACTTTCATCATCCAAAGTAGGTGGATAGTTATTACTCTCAATGGAAATTGTACCTGTCATGTGGGTCCCAAACTTCTCATCATGCATGTGACTCATGTCACTACCTTCCTCCCTTGAAGTTCGAGTATCTTGACTAGCTAGTTGGGCGCATTGGTGGACCCAATATTGAGACATGAACACATCTAGTTGTCCCTCTCTGCTTCACTGTCTCTCGCCTTCCCCCACGCTGGCCAAGTGGTTGGAAACCCTATTTCCATCTCGCTTGATGTTGTGCAAGAAAATACCTTATAGTGGGGGAGATGACACTACCAACTTATATGGGGTGGCAGGTAAATACATTCATGTTTTGCATTAATTACTACGAATGGAAAGAGATTAGAGTTCTGAAAGTTTTACCTTTTTAACGATGGCTGGTCCTAGCTTTCTCCCAAGCTTCCACAGTGATGAACCTGCAAAACAAGTTAACCTTCATCAATGTATCTTGACTGCAAATAGATAATGAAATTGGAAACAACTTAACATTAATCACAATCATACATTCAATCAAATAGACATTCAATTGGGATAGGAAGGGTATTTCCACCTTTTATTGTCAAAGAAATGTAGATAAGTACAGATATACCTGATCTGTCCAAACACTTCTGCAACCGAGTCCTCAGCTCCTACTCCTCACAAAGACTTCAGCATTCCTCCAGCGTAACATCAGTTTCTTCTTCCTTCTAGGCCCCTCTCTCATGGCTTCCCCTTGTATTTATGGCAGACGGTTGGTAGTTGAATTCGAGAGGTGGTTGAATTGGGAGGTTGGGGAAGTTGCAGAACCAACTTCAACTAATCCCAATTCATAATCTTAATATATTTTTTCATTTCATCTTAACATGTGCGCAATTTATATAGAAATAGACTAGCGCATAGTATGCGACTTCTGTAGTTGACAACCAACATTCACAACATTTTGGATGATGTGTGTGGGTTGTCTTCAGTAATACCAGCATTCAAAATGCTAGATGACTATGGAAATAGTAGCGCACACATAGTGAAAACTATAGAAAAAATATGTTTTTTAGCTAAAGAATGTGATCTTAGTAATAACTCATCCAAGGTCAACCTAGCTCTTCCATCCATACTGTATTTTTGTGTGATCGACAGAGCAATGTGATCATAGACGGAGAAGTGCAGATTTGACCTATAACAGATGCCCCCTATTGTGTGAGGGTAGAGGGAAACGATGGCTGAAATACATTATAATTCTAAGTCAGAGGAGGAGCAAGAGATCGCAGAATGAAGTCACAAAAGTACTTGAAACAACGATCAAGGTCAGCAAGCAATTACAATCTTGACATCATATAGATGTTCGGTATGACACAACATGATCTCCAATACATAACTGAGATATGTATATATAGCATGGACACTGTAATACAAGTGTGGATCCATGACACATATAAGAGATCATAGCCATAACAACAAGCTGGATCTATGTCTCATGAAGAGCCAAAATGAGTGTGGCTCAGTCTTGCACAAATTGGGTGATAACATAAACATGATGATGCTATCAGAATCCCAAGGTCTTCATGCAAAACATACCAAGTTACGAACCCTATCCATGTGAATAAATGAGCTGAAGTTGAACATGGGGAGTACCGTTTGATTACCGGTCATCGATGTATACCGTTAACAAACGCAAGGGCATCCATCGATAATGATAATGGGGCCCAAGGTACCTAGTACATTCCAACAAGTGTGAATAAATGGACTTGAAGTCAAACACCTAAGGAACTTGTTGAATAACAGACATTGATGTATTCCCATTATTCAACAGCGAGGGAAACTTCCACTGATGACTGCAATCCTCAAGGTACTAACCGAAACTCTAAACTTCATTCCCAGAGCAGAGTTGAAGTCGATGGGAAGAAGTCTGCTGGAATGGAGGCCTTAATGCAACCTCCATTGTCCAACACGAGGAACACTCACAAGTTTGAGCTAATTTGGAGTAGGACTAACACAAGATGAAACAAACTGACACCAGGATGGACGACACATGAAGTCAAGGTAAACTGCAGAATGGATGACACAGGGTGTATCCTTGAACAATGAGCACAACACAAAAGTGACTTAGGTAGCTTTTAGCATGAGGGGGATGTGATATAAACCTGTAATGTAGGAGACATTAGCAGATTCTCTATATTATTGGAAGAATAACCAACTAGAGGAGTAACAAACTTTGAGATCAGGCTCACCCAAAGGTAAAAAAATGAAACCCAACTGAATGATGGACTCAAATAGGTACTGTGTTCAAGGACATGACTGACCTAACTTCCTTTGAAACTAAAAAGATGTGGATATACCCTTCTCATCCATTATTCTTTTTGGTAAAAGAATGTCCTTCTTGTTGTTTTAATGAGTCCAAGAAATCAAACTCAATAAGTCCAACCATTTAAAAAGTTTAATGAGCCCATGGGAGGAAGACTCAGGACCTTCTTCATTTTTTATAGAGTTCGAAGACGAGATAGACGAGTACTCTATATCTCTGATCTCTGGATTTTAATATCGAGCCGAGATCTGTTCTTGCTTGCCGGTGTTTTCAATTTTAAGGAGTCTAAAAAACTTAAACAGTAACTCCATACACCTACCTGTGGATTTTAGTATCGAACCCGGGTTCGTATATGCTCGCTGGTGTTTTCCTGTTTATAGAGTCTGGAAAAATTAAACAATCCTCTATATACCCTCCCGTGGATTTCACATCGAGCCCGAGTAGGTGAATGCTCGCTTGGTGTTTTCATGTTTCAAGAGTCTGAAAACCCTAAAGAAGACTCCAAAAAGTCATTTTTCGTACAATTAGTCTCCTCACCCGAAAAAGTGTAAAACAATGAGAGAAGAACTCTTCTAGCCATGGATGACTAGAGTATACCTTTTTCGTAGCTAATTCACAAAAGTCCGAAAAAGGGGTAAACTTATACTTAAGTGGATGTTCCTTCAATTCCTTTAATGAGTCTAAAGAGAACAAGTATTCTTGGCAATCTTGTTTGTTTTTGAAAAGTCAAAACAAGGGCTTAAAATGACTTAAACAGCTTCAGGGACCGTAGGTTCATGACCTGCCAGATAATATAATCTAGACAACCAAGTTAGTAACCAGGACAAATTTTCTCAAATGACAAAATATGATACAATATGGTACCTATATTGATATGTCAATGAAGAAAAAAAGCCTAAATAGATCGATCTTTACAATATACTGATAATTTGAAATATATAATTGATTCAATCCCCCAAAATTTTGAAAATATTAGTGAATTAAAATAACATTTTAAAAACAAAATGAAACTATACCCTTTTTGGAAAAGTGGGTAGAATTTTTAAAAAACAATTCTTATAAATAGTTTCATTTCACAAATTGGAGATTTAGGGCAAAGTGTGGAGAAAACCTCAAGTTACCTTTTCGCATTGCGATTGAACCAGGTCACCAATCCAACTTCTACTTTCACCAAGTAAGTAGTCTCATCCTGTACTTGCATTTACCTGTAATTTTTTTAAATTTTGGTGGTCAAAATCATTTTTTAATGATGTTTTAAACATGTTTGTGCATGTGCGCTAGTTGGTTTGTAAGAGACTGGCGCACTCGAAAAAAGTGCGCTAGTATGCTTGTAGGACAATCACGTTTGGGACGCCACTGCCCATTGTAGACAGTAGCGCACACCGCATAAACTAGGGCAAAAAATTAATAATGACCAATGTTTGATGCTTTAATGGAAGGATGGTGCTTGTATGGCGTGAAAGGGAATATGAGGAGATGGATCGACAAGCTCTAGAAGATCCATTGACCTTGCATGCGGGTACAAAACCGAGTGCTTGAAAGGCTTGTACATTATTGGGATGCCAATGCATTAGTGTTCAATCTTGAAGGGGAGATATTGGAACTGACAGTTGATGACATCTACTTCATCACAGGTCTCTCTCGGAGAGGAGATGTGGTGAATATGAAAGGTACCTCTCGGAATGTGGGTTCCCTATCCGTGCAGGACTATATCAATACCTACTGCGTAGCGGGACAGAAAAACCGACAGTCAAGTCCTCATTTCGACTGTTGCGAGCTTCCCATTAAAGGTCATCTTGAGTGTTCTTAACTGGATGGGAGGAAGCACTATGCAACATATTTATTGAAGGAACTTCATGCATGTGGGTGCTGAATGCCTACAAGGTATAGTATTTGACTGGTGTTCAAGTCTACTGGAAAACATGAAGCCTCAGCTTTTTGGGTGCAAGACCGGGAGGATGAAGAACTTTGGGTATGGAAGCATACTTTGCACCTTTTTCTTTGAAAGGGTTCCTTCCCTGAGTCTGGGGATGTCTTTTCCCCCACTTAACCCCCATGAGCCACTGATCGGTCGTTGGGGAGAGATCTCCATGCGTTAGGGTGGTGGTGAGAGAAACTTTTGCTACAGTGAGGATGATTTCTAGGAGTGGTGGGACCGGAAGGTACCAGCTCTTGAGTAGTTCCAATATGCGGGCATAGACTTCTGCAACGATCCTGAGCTAGCTCTTCCTTCAAGATTAGCTTGAGGAGAGATCGGTAAGTTTTTTTTTGAAAAATTATTTAATTATTTAATTTTATATATATGATTTTTAAATGAGTTTGAGATACTGAATAAACTGTCTTTTGCAGATGTGGGGCCAGTGTGTCAAGAGGGACACCCTCATACCTTCATACGCCCAGCGATTGTTGGTGCAGTAGATTCCATGTTGGAAAACATTGAGGGGAAGATGAGTTGGTTGACTCATGACATAACTACTTACAAGATAGAGCAGATGCCGCTCGTTATGCAGGAGGATGTTGTAGGTGTGCCCTCGGCATGGATCAGGTTGCTTAGAAAAGTAGCTAGGGTAGTCATCTGCTACAGAGAGGCTATGGCAGAGATGGCAAAGCCAGCATAGGCCCCTCCTTCTCCATAGGAGAAAGACATATGTATATTTTTTGAGGCCATTGAACCCTTTTTGTTTTATGACATGACTCTATGACAGACTTATGGCTCAAACTTATATTAGTTTTTGATATAGATTATATATACATTATCGGTGTTATTTACATGTGTGTTCTTGTCTTTATGCATGGATTGTTTATTATGGATGTGTATGATGCAAATTCCAATCTAAAACGTAATTTGCAAATGAATAAGCTAATGCATTCAAATTTCTTGGAATAAGTTGATATTTGATGTAATCAAACTGTCTCTCAAGTAACTTAATGCGCAAAAACTGACATAGCAAAACATGATCTCTAACCTGATAAACACCCATTAACTGAAACACAACTAGCTTCAAGTTGAGCCTTACCTCCAAATGTGAAATGCTATGGAACATAGCATCTCAGAATAGCTCTATGACCATACTGTATTCAGCCACATTGTTCGTTGTGGGACCTAAACAAGCCCCTCCTGAAGAAACCAGTTGGCCAGTTGGTGAGTAAATAACCCAATCATCTGCAACCAACTAACGAGTGTGGCGGCTAGCGCCATCAGAAAACCCTATAAAGTGTTCAGTCAGCATCTGAAATGAAAAGCAATAGATGCATAAGACATAACGACAACCATAAACAAAGCTAACTCTACAAAATGTACAGCTATAATACATGAAAACGCACAGAGGCCTAAGCATAGTACTTCTTCAAGTAGAGCCCATTTCTAGGCTTCAACAACTTATTACCTTCATAATCTGTTAACTCGTATGCACCCTTCTTCAAAACCTTAGAAACTATGTAATGACCGAGCCACATGGACCTAAACTTTCCGGCTCCTAAAGGTTCCTTGTCCTGTTCATAGAGCAGAACAAGGTCTCCTTCGAGAAAAACCCTAGGTTTGACAGACTTATCATATTGTCCCATGATTCAATTCTTATGCGCTTCGTTTGCTGTGAGCCCATCGCGGCGCTGCTCATCAAGATGTTCTAAATGCAGCAAATGTTTTTCCAAGACTGAAGTGTCAGGTAGTAGTTGGACAACCAACTTTAATGAAGGAATATCAAACTCAAACAGAATGACTGCTTCTATCCCATGAACAAGTTGAAAGGGAGAGAATGCAGTAGCAGTATTCACATTGGCTCGATAGGCCCAAAGAGCATGGTATAGCATGATGTGCCAGTTAGTTCTACTGGCATTAACGATCCTTTGTAAAAAAAAATTCAAAGTTTTATTAACCACTTTGACTTGACCATTTTCTTGTGGATGAAACTGACTAATGTTCCTTCCGAAAACCTAACATGGTGTATAGATCGGTCATCATGTTGTTCTGAAAATGTCGACCATGATCAGTCACGATCTCTTTGGGTACATCAAATCTTGCAATGATCTGGTTGAAAATGAAATAAGCAGATCTTCCTTAACAGTAGGCATTGCCTTGACCCACTTGGTGAAGTAGTCGACGACAACAATGATATGATGATGAACTCCAACAGAAACTGGATTACAATTCATAAAATCAATCCCCCACTTGGTGAAGGGGCCTGCTGTGATTACAGGATGGAGAGGAGTTGGGTGTGCTCTCATCTTCCTGGTGAAAAACTGACATTGCTGACAGCGTTTCGCAGCTTCCACACAATCTTTGAAATCATGGGCCAAAAATAACCAGCATGCAGTATTTTTTGGGCTGTTGCCAACCCAAAAAGATGACCCCCACAGGCTCCATTGTGAGCATCATTCAATACTGTTTTAGCTTCCTCTAAGGTTAAATAATGACGTAAGATGGAATCATCCCACGTCTGTACAAAGAGTCAGAAATGATGAGATAGTTTCGCGTGACTCTTAAGTTTGCGTTGTTCATCCCTAGAGAAAGTGGTGGGACACCTCAAAGTCTGGAGATATACCAAGATATCCCCATACCATGGGTCAGAGGATGCAATGAGAAATATATGTTCATCCGGGAATGATGACTCTTCCTCAATGTGTACTATGTCACTAGGAAATTCAGAAATCAGTTCGGCGAAAACCAGTGATTTCTTTGACTTAACGGATTGAAAAACCAAGTCAAATTCTTGCAAGATTACAATCCATTTATTGAATTTTCCACCTATGATACGTCAAGTGAGAACATATTGAAAAGGATTGACTTCCGTAATCATAGTGGTAGTTCGCAACAAGATGTAGTGACGTAGCCTCTGAACAGCATCGACAATAGCCAATGCAAACTTCTCCACGTAGGAATGCTTAATCTCAGGAGCTATCAAGGCGTACGACAGATAATAAATGACATGCTCTTGGAGCTTGTCATCATCCTGAACAAGTACTATGTCGATTGTGTATGCTGATGCAGCCAAATATAAGAGGAAATCCTTCGTATAGTCTGGTGGGATTAACAAGGGGGCTGATAATAATGCCTTTTTCAAGGCCTCAAATGATGCTTGAGTAGCCTCATCCCACAGAAAGTAGGTGTCTTGTTTAAGTAGTCTCATGAAAATTTTTGTAATTTTGGCATAGTTAATGATAAAGCATCTCAAGAAGTTGGACATGCCCTGTAGAATTTGAATTTGTCTCAGGGTTCGAGGAGGAGGAAGATTTACAATAGCCTCAACTTTTAATGGATCGACCATTATGCCATGACTGGATACTATGAAACCCAATAATCATCTAGAATCGATGCAGAATACATATTTGTTAGGATTCAATCGAATCTTGTAATATATGCACACTACTCAAACACCAATCTTAGGTGGTCAGGATGCTCCTGGCTCTTTCGAGATCGCGTTGGGAGATCATTCAGGTAAGGTTCGACTGCGTGCTTGATATCATGAAAAGGAAATTTCATTTCCCACTAAGAGGTAGCTCCAGCATTTTTCAGGCCAAATGACATCTTCCGATAGGCAAAGGTCCCCCAAGGACAAATGAAAGTTGTCTTGTGCCGGCCTTCAAGTTTGTGCTATATCTGATTATACCTTGAAAACCCATCCATGAAAGAAAACATTTCATGGCCCACACACGCATCAATGATATGATCAATAAATGACGTGGGGTAGTTATCTTTAGGACAAGCTTTATTTAGGTCCCGAAAGTTAGTGCAAACTCTAATGGTTCCTTGCTTTTTGTCTATCGGAACAGGATTTGAAACCCATTCCGTCATAGCTATCGAATAGATGAATCTAGCTTTGAGCAATTTCTCTACTTCTGCCTTGATGACAGCTACTTTTCGAGGATTAACTGGATGGAGCTTCTGTCTCATAGGTTTAGCATTGGAGTAGGTTGTGATGACATGCTCAACAATGGCAGGTTCGATGCCTGGAATCTCCTTGTATGACTAGGCAAAAACATCGCGGAACTCCTTAAATAGATTGGTATACAAAATGATCTCCTCAGGAGAACAGTCCACCCCAATGAAAAGGTTTTCCACAGCTCCAGGTTCGATGGAAATGTTGATCAGAATAGTTCTCGATATATTTGCCATATCCCTTTGGCATAAACAACTTTTGAAGTAGAACGGATAGCGGAAAAATCAAAATTCGCACCGGGTCTCATAGAAAACTCACCTCTCTCAATCCTGTCCAAATCAGGAAGAAAATAAGACATGTGGTGCATGTGTTCCCAAGGATGGTCTACGCCGATCATTGCTTCCAAAATGGCCTTATTGGAGGGAAAAATAGTGTCTATACATTCAAAAGAGTGGATGGAGTGTTGAGATATTGTAACTTCAAAGAATATTATATTTGTACTTTATTATTCCGGAGATGTTTCATTCCTCCGTGAAGATCTTATTGTATATCCGGAGATGCTTATTCCTCCGTCGGAATGTGGTAACTTGGGTTATTAGACTTCCCTAGTGGGGGTCGGCCCTGTATGTGTTATATGGGTCAAAGGGTTATTAGACCCACCATGTGGGGGTCGGCCCAGTCAGTTATAATGGGGTATTTAACCTAATGGTTAAATATGAGCCTACATGTACTTGTGTAAAATACATATCAGAGTAGTGTATAAATAGAGGAGGTGTGTTCCTCATTATACACACTCACTCACTTGAGGATAGCACACTTGTGGAGGAGAGGTATGCTATTGTGGAGGAGGGGATCATGTCTCAGGGTTTCATCTTTTTATATTGCTAGTCATCTATATTGAGGAAGCTTTGCTGGGTTTTCTACCCCATGAGGGTTTCCCAGGATAAATCTCTGTCTCTTGTGTTTATGCTGTGCTTGTTATTTCTTCAGTGATCCTGTATATGCTATTATTGTGAAATGGAATGTAATGCTGCTATTTTATATCTTAGCATATTAAATATTAACATGGTATCAGAGCTAACCTGAAGGAAGTCAAGGTATGGAACTTACGACACTTGCTTTACTTACGACAATTTGAAGGTTAGGGTTTTACATAGCAAAAACTAGTCATCGTGGAACTTTCGCTATAAATACATTTGTGTGAAGTTTCAGGGTCTGAAAAGTTTATAGGTAGAAGATAACATCCCCAGGTACCTTGTGTCCAAAGGGAACCCTCAGATTCGTTGTACTTTATGAGTTATGATCAGTACAAGTTAGGGTTTCTGCCTCTTCCAGATCTCAGTCAAAATCAGGTGACCTAGGAAAAAAGATCATAACTTGGGCTAGGAAGCACCAAATGAAATTTAGTAAAAAGTGACAGGTAGTACACAGACTGTACTATCTCAGGAAACTTTTTTAGAGGCCGAATCTGAATCAGTGACACGTGGCATGCCGTACAAGTTCACTCTCCTGTTTTATCCCATAAACAGGTCATGTTATGACACTTGGCATAAATCTCTCTCAGAGAGTCCAATTGAGGTCAGACCTGTCAAGATGGAAATATAACAAGGCTATATATATCAAAAAAAGTTTTCAGAGGCCGAAGTTCAAACAGTGACACGTGGCACACTGTATAAGTTCGCTCTCTTGTATTATCCCAAAACAGGTCACGTTGCGACATTTGGCATAACTCTCTCTCAGGAAAATCCAATTGCGGTCAGACTTGTCAGGATGGAAAGATGACAGGTCAGGCTACTGCAGAAAAAGTTTTTAGACCCCGTGGAGCGAAAATTTCAGAGTTATAGCAGAAACAATCAGGTACATATTTCTGTCAAAACACAATTATTTTTGGAGCACCTTTATTCATGGCTTCCGGAATTTAGGGTTTCGGAGAAAGTTAGAATTCTTGGAATCGGAATCCACGGCTGAATGCTACTCAGAAAAATTGAAATTTAGAGACCAAGATCGAATTTTTTGGTTGGGTAGAAGACCGGGCTTGATTAAACCGTAGCTCGGGATTTTGATCGGAAAGATGGGAAATTAGGGCTTCAACAAAAGTTGGAATTTTTGAAGTCTGTAACCACGGCTAGAAGCTCCTCAGAAAAATAAGAGTTTAGAGCCTTGGATCAAACCTTTTCAATGAGTAGAAGGGTGGGCTTCATCAAACCCTAGTTCGGGATCCTGTCCAGAAGATCCAGAAGTTTCAAAGGCAATTTTGAGGGGTCAAATTTTGGAGATTTCAAAATTGAAGTATGCTAGTTTGATCAGCCCAGCAAGACACATCCTTCCATTCATTCAGAAGTGTGAAAGTCAAAGATTGAATTTTTAAGGTTTCTCCAGCGAACTCTACTCAAGCTCCAGATCAAGTTTCAGGGGGAGTTGAGGCTAAGAAGAAGTCTCGACAGGTATGACTTAAGGAGGTTCAGGTATGTCTTGAAATCTGATTCTTGATTAAGTTCATAATGTGTTTTGTCTTCATGTTATTTATTAGTACAATCTTGATTAATGTTAGAATTGTCTTATCACCCTAGTAACAGTATGAATGGATGTGAATGATCGAAGACATTCATTGATTAGGGCTATATGATTGTACTAATGCATTATGGTGTTGTGTGAGGTTGATGTTGTCTGCTAACAAGATACAGGTACATCACAAAAGACAAATCAAGTTCCATGACCATGACATCATGAAGACAAAGACTCATCCATAATCTTTGTTCTACTTACGAGGTATGTATGAATTTGTTATATTATGCTTAACCTATGAGACATGCAGGTTCTAGCTCAGGATCTCTAAATCATTGAAGAGATTTTTTAGGTATGTTGTACATAACTAAGCAGGTATACTAATCCAGGTATGTTCTCCTATGTCATGTTAGAATCTTACCTTGTATTGGGATCCCTTATATAAGTATACTTGGCATGATTAGATATTCTTATTCATAAAGTTAGTAATCAAGGGATTATGCATATTATGTCTTTTATCTTGATTGATGATATGCATGAGTACAAGAAGTGTTCCCTGAAATCTTGAATACTAATGTTTATTATTTATGATCGTGACTATACATATTCAAGACTATTTAGATGTTTTGATAATGTTTATAATATACTAATGAATGTATGTTTGTGTATGAGATCATGAGGATGACACTAGTGCACACTTGAGCATGCACAGTGGTACAGAATGAATACAAGTTCAAAAGACATATAGAAGATCGACGGGAGGCAACCACACAAACATAAAAGATAAGTATTTGAGTTGTTATTTGAAATAGTAAATGATATTACTTGTATGCATATTTGTATTCCTAGAATATATCATGTTGAGTGTAAACATTCATAGAGCATTGAACAGTATACTACTAATATGCATATGATTGGTAAGTTGGACAAACATTCCGTTGTTGCTTGTCTAGAATGAAACCTCTTTGCTGACATGCTGAGAGCTGTACACACTCTCGATAGTATGTTCTGGTAGAGATGGAAGGCATCTAGATAGCCACTATATGCATACAAGATATGGGAAAGTGTTGTGCCAAAGTATTGGTCAAAATAGTTGCATAACTATGTAAATGATGTCTGTATGCATAATAGGTTATCATGTCAATACGATTTGATGATTATGAAGTATTACTAATCATGTACTTAATTTTGATTTGTAGGAAAGATCATGATGAATGATGAACACTGAACAAGCGATGGATGTTAAACAAAAAAAAAGATTTTCAAATCAAACACACTATAGAAGGCTTGTGGCTAGAAGATTCTCTTAGAAAGAAGAAGAGAATCATGATGAGATGTTTGCTCCAAGTGGCTAGATAAGACCATTCTCTTAATGGTGTAATTAAAGAAGAAGTGTGAATCAGGTTTTGTATGGGTTCCCAGGATCGATAGTAATTGATGAGAATACATGTGAGGATTGCATCATCCTTGAACACAAGTTCTAAAGTTAGCCGTAGACAAGTGTCTCCGAGAAAGAAGAGGGATTGTATCATCCTTGAACACTTGTTCTAAAGAGATCCGTAGATGTATGTCTTTGAAAATGAAGTCCTTGGTGGACATGAGGGGATTGGATCATCCCTGGACTTCAGTCCAAAAGAAGAGCCATAGACGTATGTCTTCGAGAATGAAGTTCTTGGTGAACATGTGAGGGGATTGGATCATCCCTGGACTTCAGTCCGAAAGAAGAGCCGTAGACGTATGTCTTCGTGAATGAAGTTCTTGGTGAACATGTGAGGGAATTGGATCATCCCTGGAATTCAGTCCGAAAGAAGGTTTAAACCAAATCAACTAGAAAGATCACTGAAAGAAACATAATCACAAGATAGACACAGAATATACCTTGGGAAACCCTCATGGGGTAGAAAACCCAGCAAAGATTTCCTCAATAAGATGATCAACCAAAATACAAGATGTGCTCCTTCCTTCTTTGTCTCCCTAGCAGATCTCCCAGACAAGTGCACACTCTTTCACAAGTGAGTGAATGATCTAATGAGGAGTTCACCTCCTCTATTTATACTGACCCCCCAACTGACTAAAAGACCTAATGGGGACGACCTCTCCTGGAGAAGTCTAATAACCCCTAAAATATAACTATAGGGCTGACCCCCACATGGTGGGTCTAATAACCCTAGTTAATACAAACCCCTGGAGGAATAAACATCTCCAGATACATGATAGGGTTACCTCGGAGGAATGAAACATCTCCGGAATAATAAAGTACAAATATAATATTCTTTGAAGTTACAATATTCAACATCCACTAACCATGCGGGGGCATAGTCCATATCTGACTCAACAAAGACCAACGGAGTCACGATATGTTCTGTTATAGCATGTTGTGAATCTAAGTAGGCCACCTGTGCAACAGATAGGGACACAACTGCTTCTGATTCGATGGGGAGATTCCATGGATTCGTCGTTGGATAGACCGTGAAAATATCAGACGAAGAACACTCTTCAGAACCAATAAAATGAACAGGAGTAGGTAGGTCAAAGGTGCCCATCAATGACCCATAGAGCCCTACTCCTACAATATGACTCGCTGGGTGAGACTAATCAACCATCGGAATTGTTGAATCTGATGAATCCTGGTTTTTTTTCCGAGAAAACAAAAGTTGGTTGACTGTGACGATCTTTCCTTTGTGAGGGAACATTATAACTCGGAAAATGGATGATGGCAATTCTTGCATTGCATACGTCCAGCTCCTACCTAACAACAAGTTATAGTCAAGTGGAGCATCCAAAACTTCAACCTCTACAGATACTAGTTTTCCTGCAAGTTCAATGTCGAATGATGGTAAGACTCCGTGTGGACGGAAAGATCTTCCGTTAAAGGCAGTTAGCACTGTGTTTGAGGGGGCTAACTCAGGTTCGCCTAAAGCCTTCCAGCAAGAAATGGACATTACGCACATAGACGTGCCCTCATCTACAACAACTCGTCCAATGGTCTTGGGACCATGGACTAACTCTATTTGGAGAGCAACGTGGTACCGAAACTGGAACTTGATATTATTCATATCAAAATGGGAAAGCATATTGGATGAGTCTACGCTCCCAATCACTACAAGAAGTGCACTGCGTTGCAATGGGAAAATTTGTAGTACTTCTAAAGTGGACATGGCACAGGGGGTTAGGGATAAATTCTCCACAAAATTATAGTTGGGGGCAGCCCGCGCATCGGGGTTGTGCACAACTCATTTGAAGACACCTTTTAGGATCTTCGGCAATGAATCCACCGGTCTCTCGATGTGGACAGGGGTATATGCCTCGGGAACACCCTTTTGCTGCGGATCCGGCGTATAGTTTCTAGCTCATGTTTGTAAAAGAGCATCCAAATTAACCATATTAATAAATGATTGATCAGCTGAGGTGGCACGAGTGGTGCCCCCAGCACTTGAGCTACCAGAAGATGAACCCTGTCCATGAGGGAATGGGTCTTTTAAAACAAGAGGTTTCTTTTCACGGAGCAACTTCTGAGCTTCTTCCATTAGAGGGCATTGATGGGTAAGGTGATCCTCTTTGCATAGTTTGCAAGGAAACTTCACTTTCTTTTTCTCCTTTTTTCCCTCCTCGACATTTTCTATGTTTTTGGGCTTTTGGTGGTTCCCCTCCCCTTTCTTGCCCTTCTTTTTATTGTTGGGATGCCGAGGGCCCTTCTGATTCATCTGCACTTGTTGTATAGTTTCTGTTTGCGAAGGGGAGGATGCAACTAAAGTTGCTTCTATAGTCGACTGTTTGACATATAAGGCGTGAACCTGCTTAGTTAAAGCATCAAATGCTGCAGAATATACTGAACCCACGATGCCATCAACATGTGGTCCAGGCTTAGGTTTACCTATATCTGTGTTAGATCTCGGTGCGTCAGGAATGATCTCATATAAGAGCCCAGACTGAGCATATACCAGATCAAGCTGTTGGGTTCTAAGGATAGCTTCCTCTTTGGAGGACACCCCATAAGTTACCACTTCCTTTGAAATGTAAGGATTGAGTGATTTGAGATACCACTCTAATAAGAACTCTGGAGGGATGTTAGCTTTAATGAGCCTCTTCCTCCTTCGCCACTCCTGAATATGGTCAGATAAGTGAGTGGCTTTGTTCTGTCAAAAGGTTGACATAAGGTCTGTACCGGCATTGTACTAGATAGGAAGTTGGAAGTGATTCAGAAAAATAGTAGCTAGATCCCAAAAGGTGCCATAAGCAACTGCGGGTAGTTCAATGTACCATTTAGCTGCAGCAATAGTCAAGGTTCTCTGAAAGAGCCTCAATATGATGGAATCATCGTTCAACGAATTAGAAGAGCACCAGAGATGAAAAGCAGTCACATGATCACCGGGATCCTCCCCAGTCTTGCCTTCGAACTTTGGAATTTCAGAAGGCATCTTGGTCGGGATAGGTGGCCATGCGGGGTGATGTCGTACCGGATCTTTAGTGAGTTTTGAAAGGTATGGAAAATTTAGAGTTTCCAGAAAAGGTAAACGAGGTCTTGCGATGGCACTTGGTTAGTAGGGTTTTGGTAGGCATAACTACCTAAATCCTAACTTGTGTACTGTTGGTTGGGGTTTCCCCTAGCCACCGGTTGTGAAGCAAATGCATTGCTAAAATTGCTCCAACCAAAAGAGAGAGGGTTATTCCCTTGAGTGTGTGTCCATTGCGGCTAGGTGTTAGCTGCTCCGTAATGTGGGTTAAAAGCATTACCACCTCCTCCACTAAACAGTGAAAAAGGGATACTCCCTACAGGTATATGAGATGTTTGTACATTGGAATGATGTACATTCTGACCCATCTAGGGGTTAATCCCAGGTGTAGATGTAATGGATGGCACAGGCATCGAGCCTACTATAGCTATGGATAGAGTGGGGATCGAGCCTACAAAGGGCATGGAGGTATCTATGTTCCCTCCAAACCAAGGGAAACCTTGTCCGAAAGGAGTAGTTTGTGGAATGCCTTGGGATTCTTGCATGAAAGGAGATGAAGTAGACAGTATTGAAGATATCCAAGTAACAAGGATCTGAAAAGGTCCAACAGTGGCACTAATAGGGGTAGTTGTTGTCAAAGGTTGAGAACTAGACATCGCTATGGTACTAGTACTGAAACTAAAAGAAGGAGTTGAGGTAGATATAGCCTGTAACAAGGAAGATACTGACGTGCTTGTGAAGGAATGAGAGAGAGATCTCGTAACCATGGCTGCAGAAGGAGTTTGGGGAACTCCAGTTTCATCCCCGAAAGTAGCCATGTGATAACCAGGGGTAAACCAGTATGCAGTATACTTAGGTTGGCCTAGAGAGTCTACAATTATGAGTAACAGACGTTTGGTCCAGTCAGGGGAGGGTTGAAAGGAGTGCTAAACTCTCGAGAAGTTAATTCCTTAACCTCAACAGTATCAAAGACCTGTTGATCCTTAAATATGACTTGTGGTTCTCCAGGTAACTCAGTATTCGCCCATAAGTTCGTATGAACCACGGGAATCCATCCTCCGGCGTCGTAGTGGTGGTGGAGGCTCCACAATGAGTGGGGAAAGGTTTTGCAACCTCTGAGACCTACGAAGAGGTTGGTCCTCCACATCTATATAAAAAGCAAACTAAGTATAAAACCTAGTGGCCACTAACGACTAGCGAGCAAACAACATACCACTAAAATATTCCCTAAGTGATCAAACCAGGAAAACAAAGCTAATACTCTCAGAACCAAGTTTGGGATGATGAGGGCCTAGAACGAACTAATAGAGTCTCGACGGTTAGTTACACGACGTCCAATGGAGGTCCTCTGGGTGCAAGCATTTGAATCACCAAATCGCCCTCCCGGGATTACTTCCAAAGGGTTACCTTCTGCGTTTGTCCGAGGTGAAGTGGAAATATCCTTCCACTCTACCTATGTAGAGTCCTAGGGTTATGATACTAAGGATACCACAAATACAAAAATACCTGGGGGAACAGTCGTCAGCCTAGCGAAGATGCATGGGAAGGGTAGCAAAGACCAAAATCCAAAAGCACTTAAAATTACTAGGACCCCCGTACGTGAATTAGCTCTGGTTTATGTTTGAAAGGAATGTGAGGGGGTATCCTCAACAGTTCCAGTTGCACACGACCTCGTGCTTAACTCTGGTTTGAGTACAACGTTCCTAGGATATTTTGACATAGGTGGGTTTACCTAAGAGATTGGCTTGCTACGATTGTTGAGTAATGAAACCGATTTCGGGTAGTTTAAGGTGATTTACCCCAAAACCCTAGCCTAAGCTAGTTGATGTTGTGTCATACCTAAAAAGAAAAATTTGCTAGTTAATTTTATTAAAATTTATTTTTAGAGGTTACTTTTTACTCAAGAAGGGTAGTGAAGTGTGTGGAATGGTTTCGACATAAAGAAAAGTGTGTACAAATAATGCTTCTAAAACTTCACAAAGACTCTTCTTGCTTTTTCGTTTATGTTTTTTCAAAACAAGAAATAGGCAATCTTAAATAATTTTTTTTTTTAATTTTCTTTTAAATTTCCGAAGCAAGATAATCTATGCTACTTCGAAAAATGATGATAAATCTCACTACCAAGCTACTAATTTCAATTTTTAACTTTTATTCTATTTGCAAAAGAAAATGAACTTGAAAAAGAGTACATGTAAGATCTAACAATAGTGTGGGTAAAGATAAAGACCTAATGGCTTAAAGAAATCAAATCAAAGGACTGAAAAAGACTTGACCTACAAAGTTGCTTCGATGGAAAAAACTCTAAGCTTGGAACAGGATGTAAAAGAAGAAGGGAAAACAGATGCATGCAATGGAAAAACAGACCGAGAGACTGCTCCTAAGCACCAAAACCCAATAAAACACCCGCCGAACAAAAAGGAACATAAGAAAACCAAAGGTAACCCTACTGCCACACAAACTCAAAAGGAAAAGACAAGAAAGGCTTAAACCAAATCAGGCTGACCTGAGAAGAAACTCAGAAGGCATCCAGACCAACAAACTTTTCAAAAACCACCCTAAAAAATAAGGCCAATCTTAATAAAAATGCGCAGGTATTGCAAAATACAACAAGCGTTGAGTGTGCAGGTCTACAAGAGTGCAACAAGCATCTAGGGAAAAAGTGCGCTACTGTGACTAATAGAGAGTCACACACAGGCTCAAAAAGCATGAAAAACAAGAAAGACACCTAAAAACAAGTGCTGAAACAGGTAAAAGCAACTTAAAGGAATTTCAAGAGGCAAACAAGACTCATAAAAGACAAATCTATCTCAGTAATCAGTCAAAGAAGCAAGGAAAATGCCAACAGTAGACCCAAAAATCCTGAAAACCAAACCCTAGTGAAAGGCTTAGACTTATAGGAAAGTACGCCTCTGTCTGGTATAGAAACCAATGCCTGCAACTAAAAGTGCATGGCCGTAGCTCAAGGGAACTAGCGCATAGGGCAGAAAATGTGCTTTTGTATGCACAGAAAACTAGCTCATAGTGACAGAAAGCAATAAAAAAGGCTTTACTTAATCAAACTGAAATGACTCAAGTCAAAAGGAACTAGAAAAGAAACCTATAGAAACCTCTCAAAAAATCAACAGATTGTTAAGCTGAAAGATTTTAATTTTCGAGCATTAATTCAATATAATCTAGGATCTTTACTGAGAGAATAACATGTACAGTATATCAATGCATATCAATCATAGCAAGCATATCAATCATCACAAGATGCAAACATAAGAGACAATAAACACAGAGAGTTTCTGTGGGGAAAACCCTAAGGTGAAAAACTAGAGCAATAATACAACCAAAGTACAACTCGAGTACACAGAGATAGTCTCCTCCTAGCAGTCGATCCTCCTCCTCACATGTGCGCCACTTTCCGAGTGATGTAGAGTGAGATAATGAGATGATCAAAATAGAGATCTCCCGATCTCTATTTATACTTTTCCTGACTACCCAATAAACTTATGGGGCTGACTTGTCTAGATTAGCATAATAACCCATGGTTAACTTAATCAGGGCCAACCCCACACATGGTGGTCTAATAACCCATCAGCAAGTTACGACCCTTGTGACACTTGTCAATACAAATAACGACACTTCCTTATAGACGAATAACACATCTCTATAGGAGTACAATATAGATAAATGAAATACATAGGTGAAATACATTCTGAAGTTACATATACATCAACACTCCCTCTTAACTAGGAAGGTATTTCTCGACACAGATCTGCTAGCACAAGTTTTCTTCTTTGGATCATCATCAGCGAATCATCGTCCTCAAATAATCATCATCATCACTACTGCTGCTATCTCAATCAATCTCTAAATCTACTCGTCATAGGAAGTTCTATAGAGCTAGTCCTTTTTCATACTGGATGTAGGCCCACCACCTACAGGTCTTCATCATCACTGGCCATACTGTGGAATCCTCAGGACTTATTACGTGCATCACAAAACCTTGCAAGAGCATCCCATGACTTATTACGGGCACATAGCCCAACCTATCGGATCTCCTAGGGAGCTATTACATGTGAACCCACCACAAAACCTCGAAAGAGAATCCCAAGACTGATTACGAGCACACAGCTCAACCTATCGGATCTCCCAGGGCGCTATTATATGTGGTCACCACAAAACCTCGCAAGAGCATCGCAGGACTTATTACAGGAACACATCCCAACCTATTGGATCTCCCAGGGCGATATTACATGTGGTCATGGCAAAACCTCGAAAGAGTATCCCAGGACTTATTACAGGAACACATCCCAACCTATTGGATCTCCTAGGGCGCTATTATATGCCATAGGACAAAACCTCAAAAGAGTGTTTACCAGATCTCCCAGGGAGCTATTATATGCCAGCAGAAAAACCTAGCAAGAGAATCTGCAAACCTCCCAGGGCACTATTATATGTCCTCCCAAAGCAAAACCTCAAAAGAGCATTTGCCAGATCTCCCAGGGAGCTATTATATGCCAGCGGCAAAACCTAGCAAGAGAATCTGCAAACCTCCCAGGGTGGTATTATATGCTTATCTGCACAACCTGTCCATGGCCACAGAGTATCAACCTGATACTCACCATACATCATCTTGATGTACACATGATCATCCTGATCATACAATGCATCCACCTGATGCTTACATAGTATCTTCCTGATGCATATCATCATACATGATCTACCTGATCATACAATGTATCCACTTGATACATATACAAATACATGATCCACCTAATCATACCCGATACATATCAACATACATGATCTACTTGATCATACAATGTATCCACTTGATACATCTACAGATACATACACATGATCCAATTGATCATATCCAACATCCAACATGATGCATACATACATATAAATGATCCAATTAATCATATCCAACATCCAACATGATGCGTACATACATTTATGATCCATCTGATCATATCCAACATCCAACATGATGCATACATACATATAAATGATCCAACTGATCATATCCAGCATCCAACATGATGCATACACAGAGCAGTAACTGGAGCATCGTCCTTATGCTCATCATCCAGCGCTTACATCCATAGTCATGGAAGGATCCTCGTCTCACCATGCTTGGAATGGCTTCAGCAAATGTGTCCATTACTTCTTCCTCTAAGTGTCGTCAATCTAAAGAACACCAAGCCTCTCTCTGAAGTACTCAAACTTCACTCTGGCTAGTGGTTTCGTCAGTACATCTGCAATCTGCTCATCTGTCGCAACATACAGGAGCTTCACTGCTCCTCTTCGCACCATATCCCTGATATAGTGATATTTGATCTCAATGTGTTTCGACCTATCGTGGAACACCGGGTTCTCAGAAAGCTTCATACAACTCTGGTTATCATAGAAGATACCAGTAGCCTCCAACGATAGATCAAATACCTCATACAGTAGCTTCCTCAGCCATACTTCCTCACAACTAGCCGAACAAGTTGCAACATACTTTGCTTTGGCTGTACTCAGTGCTACGCAGGACTGCTTCCTGCTAAACCAAGATATCACACCTGATCCCATACTGAAGCAGCACCCATAAGTGCTCTTCCTATCTGCAGCACTTCCTGCCCAATCTGAATCAACATAACCCTATGGGTTAAACTTTTGATTCGCATCATACTTGAGCCCATAGTCAACTGTACCCTTCAGGTACCTCAGAATATGCTTTACAGCAACCAGGTGAACACCTCTGGGATCTATCAGGAATTGGCTCAATGTGTTCACCGCAAAGCAGATATCTAGTCTCATGTTCATTAGGTACATCAAGGACCCAATCATCTGATGATACATAGTGACATCAACCGGATCAGATGAAGCATCACACAGAAGCTTCAGGTTCGATGCCATAGGTGTGGCCATGGCCTTGCATTCCATCATCCCGAACCTCTTCAGGATCTCTACTACATACTTCCCTTGTCCAAGGAAGATCCCATCTGCACTCTGCCACACCTCCATGCCTAGAAAATAGTGCATCATCCCCAAGTCCTTCATCTCGAACTCGGCAGCAAGCTTCCTCTTGGTATCAACAATCAAACTATCATTTCCTGTAACAAACAGGTCATCCACATACATGAGTAGTATCACAGGATTGCCTTCCTCAACCTTGTAGTAAAGGTTGGAATCCTCTTTACTCTTGGTAAATCCCAAACTAGATAGGAAATTTTCCATCCTACCATACCAAGTCCTAGGAGCTTGCTTGAAGCCATACAAGGCTTTCTTCAACCTGCACACATATGAATTCCTGTCATGTGTCTCAAAACCAAGTGGCTGCTCCACATACACTTCCTCCTCGACTACACAATTCAAGAAAGCAGTCTTGACATCCATTTGGTGTATCTTCCATTTCATCACTGCCACTAGAGCAATTACTGATCTAATGGAAGTGTATCTGGATACAGGAGCAAAAGTTTCTTCATAGTCGATTTCTTCTTTCTGTGACAAGCCACGAGCTACAAATCTCGCTTTGTATTTCTCTATGCTACCATCTGCAGCATGCTTAATCTTGTAGATCCATTTGGAAGTCACAACAGACTTCCCTTCAGGTCCTGGGATCACATCCCAAACATCATTCTTCATGATCAACTGATATTCCTTGACCATGTCATCCTTCCATTCTTTCTTTTCCACCGCCTCTTCATAATTGGAAGGTTCTTTGTTCATAATATCACAGAGTAAAGCAACATAGCTGGTATGTGATCTAGTTCTCTACTTTGCTCTGTGTTCTTCTTCTGGAATGCCATACCTTTCTGCATCTTGAATGAGCTCTCTAGCCCATGTAGGTTTCCTCTTGTGAGAGTCTTTCTCATGAGGTGGATCTATTGGTTCTTGCGGATCTTCAATTTCACAATCAACATCTGGAATTGCTTCAGTCATAGTAGTGTCTTGAAATCTCATTTCCTTTGGTTCTTCATGATCTTCAACAGGTGTCTTCCTTGATTTGATGAATGTTGAATTTTCATCAAATGTTACATCCCTGCTGACATCAATCTTCTTGAACCCTGGAAAGTATATTATGTAAGCCTTCGAGCTTTCACTGTAGCCCACAAAGATACCCTTCTTTTCTGAAGGATCTAGCTTAGTCCTCTTTTCCTTTGGGACATGAGTGTATACTAGACAACCAAATATTCTGAGATGGATGACTTCAGGTTTCTTACCAGAGAAGACCTCTTCTGGTGTCTTGCTTTCCAATATCTTGTGGGGTGTTCTGTTCTGCACATATACAGCTGTCCTAGCTGCTTCTGCCCATAGATGCATAGGAAGATCCTGGTCATGCAGCATTTCCCGTGCTGCTTCCATGATTGTTCTATTGTTTCTTTCTGCAACTCCATTATGTTGTGGATTGTAGGGAGCAGTCAAATCCCTCTTAATACTTGAATCACTGCATACTTTCTTGAAATCACCTGAAGTGAATTCTCTGCCATTGTTGGATTTGTATGTCTTGATCTTTTTATCAGTTTGATTTTCCATCAATTCTTTGAATTCCTTGAACTTATCAAATACTTCATCTTTGTTCTTCAAGAATTAAATCCAAGTTTTTCTAGAGAAATCATCAATGAAAGAGACATAGTAAACATACCCACTCAAAGAACTGGATGACATCAAACCGCATACATCAGAGTGGATGATTTCCAAGATTCCTTTTGCCTTGCTTTCACTGCTTGGAAATGCCTTCTTTATGTTCTTTCCTTTTGCACATCCTTTGCAAACACCTTCATGCTTTGTCTTGATTTCAGGAAGACCTTCTACAGATTTACTTGCAATTGATAGTGCTCTGTAGTGCACATGTGCAAGTCTTCTATGCCAAAGTTCACTTGGCTCCATGGATTCATGTACCAGGGCATGTTCAGGTTGTCCCTTCAATTTGTACAATCCTCCCTCTTTCTCTCCAATCACAATTGCATCATCTATGGTCTTACCTTTTGACCACATGAGTACTTGGCCATCTACAAATGCAACCCTCATGCCTTTTGCAACCAATGCAGATATGGAGAGTAGGTTCTTCTTGATCCCAAGTACAAATAATACATGTTTCATCTTCAAGGACTTTCCAGAGTCCAGGTTGAAGGAGGCTTCACCACTTCCTTTGATAGGATATTGGTAGTCATCCCCAAGTTTCACCTTGTGGGGTGACTCATGTTCAGATAGATTAGAAAATGATTATTTGAACCCAGTCATGTGCTTTGAAGCCCCACTGTCAATAAGCCAATCATTACAACCATGAGAGATAGTACCTATGAGAGCAGAGATTAGAACATATTCTTCTTCACTTGATGAGTCATCCTCATCACTTTCTGCTCTAGCCTTCTTCTGGGAGGTTCATCATCCTCAGCCGCATGAGCATGATATCTTCTTTTGTTTTTCTTCTTCTTGTTTTTGAAGTTGTATGTGTTGTCTTTCTTCTTCTTGGGACAATCTGCAACAAAGTGTCCCTTCTCGTTGCATGTGAAGCACTTGAGATCTTTCTTATCTTTATGGTAATGGTGGTGTGAAGATCTTTTGTTATGAGATGGCTCTCTCTTAGGCTTGCTTCTTTTGGTGTGAGCTGCAAGATCTTGGTCTTCATTTCCCATCTTTTCTTCTCAAGCTACAAGCCTAGCCTCTTCTTGTGAACACTCCTCCCATGGTCTACTGAAGGAGATCAATTTCTTTCTTGCATAGATTCCTTGAATAAAGGAATCCCATGACCTAGGTAGTCCATTTAGAGTGGTCATAACAACTTCACCATTGTCCACTACTTCATTCACAGCTTCGAGTTGTTCCTTGATCTGAGAGACCTTTGAGAAATAAGATTGAATGGTCTCTCCATTCAACAGCTTGACCTCTTTCAATTGATTCCGCAGAGTCATCTTCTGATTTATGTTCTTCCCTTCAAATAGCTTGGTCAGGGAGTCAAACATCTCCTTGGGTGTCTTTAGAGATGATACATGTGGTATGAGATGGTCTTTGATAGAATTAGCAATGATCCTCGTTGCCTTGACCAAGTTCTTCTTATGTAAGGCCTTAGCCTTTTCTCCCTCTGGGACACAGACCTCTTCACGTATGTAAGTATCCAATTCATTTTCTTCCAGGATTAACCCAATCCTATACTTCATGCTCGGAAGTTATCAGCCCCTTCAAGCTTATCCTAAAGCTTGGTGTAGTGAGACATTTTAAAGAGTACTTCAAATGGAAATAAAAAAGATTTAGGTCTTACCACTTGATTTGCAGAAATTTGGATCTGGAGCTGAGTTAGGGTTTGACAAAGAAACCCTAAAAATTCAAAATGTGAATTTCAACTCTTTGAAAGGATAGAAAGATGCGCCTTGATGAGCTGATCAGCCTAGTGTATTCAGAATTTGAGTTCTGCAAAGTTTCACCCTTCAGAAATGCCTTTTAGTCTTCTCGGATTTACTAGGGAGGACCCTGAATTAGGGTTTGAGTTTCCCAGAGTTTTGCCTAGCCAAAAATCTCGATCCAAATCTCTAAACTTCGATTTTTCCAAGGACCTTTCAGCTGTGTCTTCAAATTTCAGAAATTCCTATTTTTGTGGAAACCCTAATTTTTAGGGCCAAAATTGAAAGTGCTCAGAATTGAATTCAAATTGGACAGAAAGATTCACCTTGCTGAGGAGAGTCAATATATCATATTTCTTTTCCAAAATCTGTGGAGAGAAACCCAAAAACAAGAAGCCCTAGCTTCCACAAATACACAGTGTCTTCTTCTCAGGTTAGCTCTCATACCATGTTAATTTTTTAGCATTAATTCAATATACTCTAGGATCTTTATTGAGAGAATAACATGTACAGTATATCAATGCATATCAATCATAGCAAGCATATCAATCATCACAAGATGTAAACATAAGAGACAATAGACACACAGAGTTTCCGTGGGGAAAACCCTAAGGTGAAAAACCCCACAACTTCCTCAGAGATAGATAGAGAAATAATACAACCAAAGTACAACCCAAGTACACAGAGATAGTCTCCTCCTAGTAGCGGATCCTCCTCCTCACATGTGAGCCACTTTCCGAGTGATGTAGAGTGAGATAATGAGATGATCAAAATAGAGATCTCCCGATCTCTATTTATACTTGTCTTGACTGCCCAATAAACTTATGGGGCCGACTTGTCTAGCTTAGCATAATAACCCATGGTTAAATTAATCAAGGCTGACCCCACAGATGGTGGTCTAATAACCCATCGGCAAGTTACGACACTTGCGACACTTGTCAATACAAATGACGACACTTCTTTATAGAGGAATAACACATCTCTATAGGAGTACAATATACATAAATAAAATACATAGGTGAAATACATTCTGAAGTTACATATACATCAACAAAAGAAAAAACCTAGCAAGGGCCCCGGAGCAGAAAACAACCGATTACTCCCCATCGGAGTTGCTAATTCTGTTGTGCAGGAAAACACCTTATAGTGGGGGAGATGACACTACCAACTTATATGGGGTGACAGGTAAATACATTCATGTTTTGCATTAATTCCTATGAAAAGAGATTAGAGTTCCGAAAGTTGTACTTTTTTAATGATGGTTGGTCCTAGCTTTCGCCCAATATTCCATAGTGATGAACCTGCAAAACAAGTTAACCTTCCTCAACGTATCTTGACTGCAAATAGATAATGAAATTGGAAACAACTTAACATTAATCACAATCAGACATTCAATCAAATAGACATTCAATTGGGACAGGAACGGTATTTCCACCTTTTATTGTCAAAGAAATGTACATAAGTACAGATATACATGGTCTATCTAGACACTTTTGCAACCGAGTCCTGGGCTCCTGCTCCTCACAAAGACTTAAGAATTCCTCCAGTGTAACAACAGTTTCTTCTTCCTTCTAGACTCCTCTCTCATGGCTTCCCCTTGTATTTATGGCATAAGGTTGGCAGTTGAATTCGAGAGGTGGTTGAATTGGGAGGTTGGGGAAGTTGCAGAACCAACTTCAACTAATCCCAATTCGTAATTTTAATATATTTTTTCATTTCATCTTAATATGTGCATGGGTTTCATACAAAAAGACTAGCGCACAATATGCAAATTCTGCAGTTGACAACCAGCGTTCACAACATTTTGGAAATAGTCTTTCACACATAGTGAAAATTGTAGAAAAAATATGTTTTTCAGTTGAAGAATGTGATCTCAGTAATAAATCATCCATGGTCAACCTAGCTCTTCCATCCATAGTGTCCTTTTATGTGATCGACAGAGCAATGTGATCACGGACAGAGAAGTGCAGATTTAACCTATAACACTTGATGTGTACAAAGGTCCGCGCATGGGGTTAGTTTAACTATGCACTCATTTTTTCCACCCTGTAGACGAGCCTCCATCTTCCCAACACCTTGGAGACCCATTGTCCATGTCAAATATTTTTCACCATTTGGATGATGACCTTGGAGTCCCATTTGACAATGGTTGGATCCAAATATTTACGTGCAACCAAATTAATACCATAGAGTAGACCCTTCATCTCCGTTGTGTTTTTCTTGTTGTGCCCTATGTACCCATTGTATATCTGTAGGATGTGACCATCCTGATTCCTTACCACTGCCATGAAACCAATAGATCTTGGGCTTCCTTTCAAGGAACTATCAAAAGTTATCTTGAAGGATCCATTCGGGGGAGGGGACCAGAAAGCCGAGCTATCTTGGGATTCCGTCTTCATTTTCCTTCAGATACATCCTTTGTCAGATTTATTTAATATCCACTCTGCAATAATTCTTCTCTCTAGATCCCCCATTTCCCATTCCTTTTCATCCCATTGATTTATCTTAATTGTTTCCTAGATGTGGGTTTCAATTCCGCTCCAAACTTCTTGGAGGTTGGGTCACGTGTCCTGAAAAATCCTACATTTTCATTCCTTCTAGAATTCCCACATCAAGAAACCTAGGAACATGAGCCATATGCATATGACAATGGGGTTCTGGAAAGATTTTAAGTCCCAGTATCTAATAGTTTGATCTGTCTTCCCATGCATGCGGTTGGAGCGTCGAAATATTTCGGATCCCCTATCCCAAAGGGCTGAGTCAAATGGGCAGGAGTCTATGAAATGGTCCATGATTTCCTCCTCATCGTTGCACATGGGGCATTGCGAGAGGCCAATGATGCCCCGTTTTTTGATATTTTCCCTAGTTAAAATTCATTGATATACAATCAGCCATAGGAAGGTGGCGAATTTTGGCCAGGGATTATATTTCCAAACCTTTTTCCAGATTCCATCTGTTGGTGTATCCCCTTGGTTTGTCCATATATCATAGGCCTCCTTGGTTTTGAAGGTACCTTTGGTCGAGTATCCCCATCTCAGCTTATCCAAACCCATTTGGACTCTTATGCGTCTATCCTAGAGGGAATTTTGAATCCCGGGAACCTCTTTAGCATGGAATCCATTCATGATAATCACCCTCTTCCGGCTATGTCTTCCAGAATTGGTTGACCTTGGTGATACCCAACTTTGCACATTTATCTTGGCACATGCAGGAATTAATCTGAGTAGAAATTTTGGGCATTTACTTCCAGGTATCCTCCCAAATTCTGTTGCCTCTCCATCTCTAATTTCCCAAAAACTATGAACTTGTATGATGATTTTACTTCGAAGGGTCATCCGCCAGATATGCGACCCTTGTTTCTCTGCATTAAACCTGATGAGATCCTTTTTTGGTTGGTCCTGGGCATATTTTATGTGCCACACTTTTTCCCATGGTTCTGCATTATGAGTGATGCATTTCCACCATATTTTATCCCCTAGCACTTCACTTCTCTTTTCCGTTTCTCTGAGGCCTATCCCCCTGTTGTTAGGGAATTTACTTTATAGTAGTGGGAGAGACTACCAACATACTGGGGTTGATAAGACAGACATACAGGGGTTTGTATACATTGGTATAAGCAAATAGAGTTGAAGTAAGAGAAACATGTACCTTGTTTATGACGGTTGGTCCAAGCTTTTATCTCTTCCTCTTCTATAGAAACAACTAGAAAAACAAACCAAAACCTTCCTCAAACCAGTTTGGCTAGCAATAAATATTGATATTAACAATAAAGCATAACATCAACTAGTAATCAAAACAACAATAGATATTAATAATCTTATTGGGAAAGGAAGAAACGTCTTGATATTTATTAAGGAATGAAGCAAGTATATAAAATTATACCTTCCTTCAAGCATGGAACTTCATGAAACCAAGATTCAAGGTCTCCTGCTCCTCTTCTCCAAGGATCCCAACCTCTGATAAGATGTGCTAGGATTTACAAGAAAATAGGGCACAAGTGAGGGGGATGTGAGTCTCAATTCCTCCATCATAACAATATAATGGGCTTGTTCCATTTTCATGGTCCCTCTCCCTCTCTTATATAGTGAGTGAAGAAGATAGGGTCTAGGAGAAAGTAGTTACAACTGAAGAGGAAGTTCCAAAAATACCCAAACTAACCATTGTTTGGCGATTTTAAGCATTTTTAGTGTTTATGAGGTACTCGTGGCTTTAAACAGGGACAAACAATGGGTACCTGTGACTCTTACCATATTCAAACTGCGTTTGTTTAGGAAACCCACGAATTTATAATCATTAAACCTATGTTTTTGTGAAAAAATGGTCAAAAAAAACATTTTTCTGGGGGTTTTTTGGAGAAGCTTTGGTCTAGAAAATTGTTCCTAAGGTTCTTACCTATCAAATGGACCATGAATTAGGTAATTACATCCATCTAAAGTCCCAAATATGGCTCTTACATCCAAAAATTTCCTTTTGTGTGACTCACAGTAATCTCATGAAGTGTCGTCATAAGTGTTGTCACGGACGAAGAAGTGCCAATTTTGGCTATAACAGATGCCCCCTAATGTATGAGGTCAGAGGGGAAGACGATGGCCTAAATACATTATAAATATTAAAAGTTTGGGTCATGGAGTCATAGAAACCAGAGAAACCAAGAATCATAGGCTCAAATGAAGTGCCTGAAAGAAAGGAAAATGTCCGACAATCTCATCCTTGGGATAAATGTCCATGCTTAAATAGTGGAACATGACCTCCAGGAGGATACAACAATGATCCAATACTGATGCATATATCATCTCCACTGGAATATAGGCGTGGATCCATGGGGAACATAAGTGTGCAGAAATACAAAGGTGGATCTATGTCAAAACTAGAGAACATAGACATAGTGAAATGTTACACCTAAATCTTGCCATCATGATAGTCAGTGTAAACATCCCTGAAGTTCCTTTGACTAAGTCATCAACTTGGAAGAGATACTAAACTTTTCTTGCTGGGTTTTGTGAGGTCGTCGCAGGTCATCTTAATGCAACTTGCGATGTTGCAAGTTGTCCTATTGCAGCCTACGACGATGTCAGTTAATTTGATAAAGGAGCATCTTCGAGCCCATTCTCGAAGGTGGCTCATGTGGATCCCTATCCCTAGCCTATAGGAGAGCTGGAATTTGGTTCCCTAGACCTTTGGTGGGATCCCTTAACTCTATCCTACCATATCTCAACCTACCCTATCCTATTAGTCCTATATAAGTGAAGCTCATTCCCATTCCAAAGGGAGGAAGTCTATAGTACTTACATGCTAGTGAAATTAGCTTAGAGATATCTACTCATCTCTTGAGAGATCTATACTTCCTTTGGAGGCTTTGGCATTGGCTTGTTGGAGAAGGATTGCCACGTTAGTCTTGGTTGTAATCACTTCCTTCTATGTACTTTCCCCTTTTATACATTAATATAAATGCTTTCCACCAAATGTTGTTGCATTGATGATGTTTGTGTAGTTTTCCTGCTTAACTACTTACTTAGATCTATTATTGTTTAGATACATTTTACTACTTGTGTTGTTTTGTATGTCTTGACAGGTTTTGCAACTGATATATGAAGACCACTAAGCTTGGAACAACATCAAGGAGAAAGGATCCGCGATTTGAAAGGTAAAGCATCTAGCCACTTGATCTCTAATTAGATCTAGGAAAGTTATTTCTATTATGTCTCATTTGTTCTAGTCTTGCACTAAGTTAGGGAGATCACGCCTTGAGTCCGCTCTTGGTATATTATCCGTATAACAAATTTGGCGATCATACTGGGGAATAACATTATTTTTTAGTTTTCAATTTGAATTCCATTTTCATTTGATTTCTTTTGCAAGCCATCTCATTTTCCTCCTAAGCCTTTTTCACCATTTGATCTTCACTTTGAAGAGTCTGTTGTCCTCCTATGAGTCTGTACTCACGATCTTTAAACCATTTTATTGCTCATTTCTTGGAGATTTGTTGATCCTTGAGTTTGGATCTCTCCCGTTGCACCTGGGCAATAGAACTAGAGCGTTGATTTTTCATTTTTGCATTTTTCTTCTCTATCTTCTGAGCTGTCGTCACAATTTACCCACTAGTGTCTTGTGACATTGTCGCAAACCCTACACTGGTGACCTGTGATGGTTGCTCTGTGCCTGAACATAGACTGTGCTGATCTGTTAATTTTGATGCAAGGGCATCCCCCCTCCATTTTTTGATTTGAGTTTTGATTTGGTGTGCAGACCCCTCTGTACTGCAAGATCCAGTCAGAGACCCTTTTTTTATTTGTGTGTTGAAAGTGTTTGGATTTTGTGTGGATTTGTATTGGGCCCCATTTTCTAACTAGCTTGAGTTTGGTACTGGTGGACACTTTGGGTTCCCCCACCTTCATCCAGTTAACCTTGTTTTCCCTCCTCTCCCCACCCGATCTGATCTTTGCATTGGATCTCACCCCAAACTTCTTTTTGCACTTGTGATTTAGCTTGGTTTGCATTCAGTTGTTTGTTGAGTGTCTTGAGTGTTTTCAGCTCACATGAGTGCTTGTCATTTTCTTGAGATTTCCTGAGTGTTTAGAATGTTGCAAATCAACTTTCTTTTCAGTTTTTCATGCTTAAAAATATCATTGTTATCAAATTATTATCTTGGCATATCATTGTAAAATTAACGGTGCATCATTTTTACCATTTTCATGTGCATTTGAAAATTGTTGTAGAAATTGCTTCATGTGTTGGAATTTGTCATTCATTAGTCTTTTGGAAAAGTTTGAGAGAAAAAATTGATCATTTGTACTTTTCAGGAATTATGAATCGCTCATTTTCTTGAAAAATTCGAGTGAGATCAAGTTTTACAAAAGTGATTCCATGCTTGAGGAAATTGTATGCATTCTTGATTTTCTATGCTTTTAAGCCACAATTGTGAAATGTGAAAAGTTAGAGTGCTCTAGATAGGAAATTTCTCTCTTTTCATTTCATAAGCTTTGATTCGAAAAGACAAAATGAAAATGTTTAGATTTGGTTGTGATGCTTGTTGATTTTTTGTGTTTTGGTTGGAAAAATGGAAAAAGTGAAAAGAGTATTTTTTTATCAAATTTGATAGATTTGGGATTGTGTTGCATTTGGTTGCTTCAGTAAAATCACTTGGAAAGAAATTTCTCCCTCCCATATATAGAGTTCATCAAAATAAAAGTACATTTTTTGCATGTAGTTAAGGCTTGCATTATGTTTATGTTTATGTACTCACCTCATGCATAAACCTAACCGTCTAGATAAAATTAACGGTAGAACTAGGGTAAAACTTTTAGTAACTTGTGTGTTAAGTTAGAGACGTGTTTCGACGTCGTAAAACGTGGCAGCTGTCGTTACTTTCCAACACTATATTCTAGGGATATTGTAGTCTTCCACGTACCAACCGGTATATCAAAGCTCTTTCACGTACCAACCAAGTATATTGAATCTCTTTCACATACCCACCAAGTACTTCGCGTACTTGGCATATATCGAAAGGTGTTTCACGTACTTGGAGTATATAGAAAGGTGTTTCATTTACTCGGTAGTATATAAGAAGGTCTCGTGCCATACGGTTGTGCATTAGACAACACCACTATGGATTTGAGATCCGATGTACCTTGCATATATCGGGAGACACCATTAGGATTCCTGAAACCAACTGAGTTAACCATTTGTCCGCCTTAGTAGAGCAATACACTGAGAACAACACTTGGGGAGATTACTACGCACGTACTATCCAGGTAATCGTGTATTTAGGAAAGTGTACGGTCCCAATCATCCTTGTTGCGTTTTACTATTGAACCCTGTGGTATATAGTGATTTGCGAAGCCTTGACAATCCTGTGAGGTTCCAGACTTTTGAATCCACTCCTATCACATAAGTTTGCTTGTGGCCTTAGTTTGTGTAGGATTTTTCTGTACTGCTTTTCTTTTGTTTAGATTACCCTAGGAGAAACTTTTTGTTTCAGTCACTCTAGATGACTTTCCTTGGAGAAGGTCCCGTAGGATTCAGAACTTACCACCCGAATATCCCCTTAACCAGGAGGTAATTTTGAAGGTAAGGATGGACCCACAAGCCATGGTCGTGTCACTTGAAGTAGAAAACCGTACTTTGAATATTGGAGCACATATGTTCCCTCCAGATTCACCTGCCTCCAACCCCCCACAGGGTGAAGGGGTGCAAACTTCCACTTCACAAGACCTACCTTCCATTTTACTGGGAGAGCCTGGATCGATGGAATGGTTAAATCCACCCCAGGACAGCCCTGCAACAGTTGTTAGTCCTACAACAGCTTATTGGACATCATCTCTAGGCCACCCAGAGGCCCATTTTTCCATTACATCCCCACCCGGTTGGGCTAATCATGATGACCTTTTCAGACCCATTGATGATCGCTTGGATCGATTACATGCCATGGGTGATGAATCTCAAAGACAAATTCTTTAACTAAGGGTTGAAGACTCGACGTTACCCCCCTATCAATGACTCCCAAGTCATTATTTATCTTTTGACTCACAGGAATCATCCACACAACATGTGACCACTTCTGAATGTGGTCAACCCTCAACTCCTACACATATTCCCTCTAGACAGGAGACCAGTTCTATACCTCCAATGACCCAACCTGTTGAAGGACAACATTCCAACACACCTGTTACTAGCACGGTTACATTACCTGCTCCTCCCCCACCCAAAAACGCGAGGGGAGGATACTCTTTACCCCCTTCCTTCCTTATCGGTAATGTTAATCCTACAGTAGATAATCAACAACCCGTGTTGGGTCAACCCTGGATTAGTGGTCAGCAAGTTGTTGTTGGGGGAAACCCCCATCTCTTAACCATAATATTAGAGGAGGGGTTACCATCGTTCCTTCCACTGGAAATTCCTTACCTCCCAGACCTTGCACTATGGGATTATCCCATGTTGAGGGACCATCCAATGTAATTAAACCACCATGGATTCAAGCGTATCCAGGTTATCTTAAACCTGTGTCGGGACAACTCAATCCCGGAAACGCACTCTACGGGATACCTTATCCCATAAATCCATACACTCTATGGGGGCAGCAAAATGTTTTACAACATGGACCCCCACCTACAGTCCCTCAAGTCCCACCAACCCCGTTTGGTCCACCCCCACCTCCCGTCGTGTTGAGATATTGTAACTTCAAAGAATATTATATTTGTACTTTATTATTCCGGAGATGATTCATTCCTCCGTGAAGATCTTATTGTATATCCGGAGATGTTTATTCCTCCGTCGGAATGTGGTAACTTGGGTTATTAGACTTCCCTAGTGGGGGTCGGCCCTGTATGTGTTATGTGGGTCAAAGGGTTATTAGACCACCCTAGAGGGGTCAGCCCAGTCAGTTATAATGGGGTATTTAACCTAATGGTTAAATACGAGCCTACATGTACTTGTGTAAAATACATATCAGAGTAGTGTATAAATAGAGGAGGTGTGTTCCTCATTATACACATTCACTCACTTGAGGATAGCACACTTGTGGAGGAGAGGTCTGCTATTGTGGAGGAGGATATCATGTCTCAGGGTTTCATCTTTGTATATTGCTGGTCATCTATATTGAGGAAGCTTTGCTGGGTTTTCTACCCCATGAGGGTTTCCCAGGATAAATCTCTGTCTCTTGTGTTTATGCTGTGCTTGTTGTTTCTTCAGTGATCCTGTATATGCTATTATTGTGAAATGGAATGTAATGCTGCTATTTTCTGTCTTAGCATATTGAATTTTAACATGGTATCAGAGCTAACCTGAAGGAAGACAAGGTATGGCACTAAAGACACTTGCTTAGTTACGACAATTTGAAGGTTAGGGTTTTACATAGCAAAAACCAGTCATCGTATCACTTTCGCTATAAATCCATTTTGGCGAAGTTTTCGGATCTGAAATTGTTACAAGACGAAGATTAAATCTCCAGGTACCTTGTGTCCAAAGGACAACCTCTAATTCATTGTAATTTGTGATTTATGATCTGTACAATATAGGGTTTCTGCCTCTTCCAGATCTGAGTCAAAATCAGGTGACCTTGGGAAAAAGGTCATATCTTGTGTTAGGAAGCTCCAAATGCAATTTCGTAAAAAGTGACAGGTAGTACACAGTCTGTACTATCGCAGAAAACTTTTTCAGAGGCCGAAGTTGAACCAGTGACACGTGGCACTCCGTACAAGTGCGCTCTCCTGTATTATCCCATAAACAGGTCACGTTGAAACATTTGGCATAACTCTCTCTCAGAGAGTCCAATTGAGGTCAGACCTGTCAGGATGGAAAGGTAAAAGGCCGAGCTATCTCAGAAAACTTTTTCAGAGGCCGAAGTTAAAACAGTGACACGTGGCACGCCGTACAAGTTCGCTCTCCGGTTTTATCCCAAAACAGGTCACGTTGCGACATTTGGCATAACTCTCTCTCAGAGAATCCAATTGAGGTCAGACCTATCAGGATGGAAAGATAACAGATCAGGCTATCTCAGGAAACCTTTTCATACCCTGTGGATCAAAAATTTTGGAGTTACACCAGAAACAATCAGGTACATATTTCTTTCAAAACAGAATTATTTTTTGGTACCTTCATTCATGGCTTCCAGAATTTAGGGCTTTGGAGAAAGTTGGAATTTTTGTAATCGGAGACCACGGCTGGATGCTACTCATAAAAATAGAAATTTAGAGACCAAGATCATAATTTTTGGTTGGGCAGAAGGCCTGGTTTGATTAGACCCTAGTTCGGGACTTTGATCAGAAAAGTGGAAAATTAGGGCTTCAGTAAAAATGGGAATTTTTTGAAATCTATGACCATGGATGGAAGCTCCTCAGAAAAATAGAAGCTTAGAGCTTTGGATCAAACATTTTGATTGGGAAGAAGAGTGGGATTCACCAAACCCCAGTTCAGGGTCACGTCTAGTGAATCCGGGAGATTCAAAGGCAAAATTGAGGAGTGAAACTTTGCAGTTTTCAAATTCTGAATATATCAGTTTGATCAGCTCATCAAGGCGCATATTTCTATCCTTTCGAAAGTTTGAAATTCAAAGTTTGAATTTTTGGGTTTCTCTGACAAACCCATATCCAGCTCCAGGTCCAGTTCTTGCAAATCAAGTTGATAGGGCTAATCCTAGAAGAAGATGGATTGGTCACCTGCATAAGTGAAGGAGTTCCTGTTTCAAAAGGAGATGAGGCTAAGGCTTTACATAAGGAGATTACAAGCGATCTCGACAGGTATGACTCATCGAGGTATGTTTTGAGATTTGTTCATGATTAAGTTTATGGTATGTTTGTCTTCATGTTATTACGGTTAGTACAATCTTCATTTTAGATTTGTTGTATCACCTTGACAAAATTATGAATGCATCATAGAAGATATTCATTGGTTAGGGTGTTGACACTTATGATTGTACTAATGCATTATGATGTTGTGTGAGGTTGATGTTGTCTGCTAACAAGACACAGGTACATCTCAAAAGACAAATCAGGCTCCATGACCATGAAAACATGAAGACAAAGACTCATCCATAATCTTTCTTCTACTTACGAGGTATGTATGACTTTGTTATATTATGCTTAACCTATGAGACATGCAGGTTCTAGCTCAGGATCTCTAAATCATTGAAGAGATTGTTTAGGTATGTTGTACATAACCAAGTAGGTATACTAATCCAGGTATGTTTCCCATGAATCTTACCTTGTGTTAGGATCCCTTATATAAGTATACTTGGAATGATTGGTTATGCTTATTCATAAAGTTAGTAATCAAGGGATTATGCATATTATATATTTTATCTTGATTGATGATATGCATGAGTAAAAGAAGACTTCCCTGAAATCTTGAATACTAATGATCATGACTATACATATTCAAGATTATTTAGAATTAGAATGTTTTGAGAATATACTAATGAATGAATGTTTGTGTATGAGATCATGAGGATGACACTAGTGCACACTTGAGCATGCACAGTGGTACAGAATGAATAGAAGTTCAAAGGACATATAGAAGATCAAGCGGGAGGCAACCACACAAACATAAAAGATAAGTATTTGAGTTGTTATTTGAAATAGTAAATGATATTTCTTGTATGCATATTTGTATTCCTAGAACATATCATGCTGAGTGCAAACATTCATAGAGCATTGAACATTATACTACTAATATGCATATGATTGGTAAGTTGGACAAACATTCCATTGTTGCTTGTCTAGAATGAAACCTCTTTGCTGACATGCTGAGAGCTGTGCACACTCTCGATAGTATGTTCTGGTAGAGATGGAAGGCATCTAGATAGCCATTGTATGCATACAGGATATGGGAAAGTGTTGTGCCAAAGTATTGGTCAAGATAGTTGCATAACTATGTAAATGATATCTGTATGCATAATAGGTTATCATGATTTCATGATTATGAAGGATTACTAATCATGTACTTAATTTTGTTTTGTAGGAAAGATCATGAAGAATAATGAACACCGAACAAGTGATGGATGTTCAACAAGAAGATTTACAAATCAAACAAAATATAGAAGGCTTGTGGCTAGAAGATTCTCTTAGAAAGAGGAAGAGAATCATGATGAGATGTTTGCTCCAAGTGGCTAGACAAGACCATTCTCTTAATGGTGCAATTAAAGAAGAAGTGTGAATCAGGTTCTGTATGGGTTCCCAGGATCGATAGTATATTGATGAGAATACATGTGGGGATTGTATCATCCTTGAACACATGTTCTAAAGTGAGCCGTAGACGTATGGTCTCCGAAAATGAAGTCCTTAGTGGACAGGTAGGGATTGTATCATCCCTGGAATTTGGTCCCTGAATAGATCCGTAGACGTATGGTCTCCGAAAATGAAGTCCTTAGTGGACAGTTGAGGGGATTGGTTCATCCCTGGACTTTCAGTCCTAAAGAGAGCCGTAGACGTGAGGTCTCCGAGAATGAAGTCCTTAGTGGACAGTTGAGGGGATTGGATCATCCCTGGACTTTCAGTCCTAAAGAGAGCCGTAGACGTGAGGTCTCCGAGAATGAAGTCCTTAGTGGACAGTTGAGGGGATTGGATCATCCCTGGACTTTCAGTCCTAAAGAGAGCCGTAGACGTGAGGTCTCCGAGAATGAAGTCCTTAGTGGACAGTTGAGGGGATTGGATCATCCCTGGACTTTCAGTCCTAAAGAGAGCCGTAGACGTGAGGTCTCCGAGAATGAAGTCCTTAGTGGACAGTTGAGGGGATTGGATCATCCCTGGACTTTCAGTCCTAAAGAGAGTCGTAGACGTGAGGTCTCCGAGAATGAAGTCCTTAGTGGACAGTTGAGGGGATTGGATCATCCCTGGACTTTCAGTCCTAAAGAGAGCCGTAGACGTGAGGTCTCCGAGAATGAAGTCCTTAGTGGACAGTTGAGGGGATTGGATCATCCCTGGACTTTCAGTCCTAAAGAGAGCCGTAGACGTAAGGTCTCCGAGAAGTGGGGATTGTATCATCCCCGGACCTTGGTCCCTGAATTGATCCGTAGACGTATGGTCTTCGAGAATAAAGTGATGGGGATTGCATCATCCCAGAACCACTAGTTCAAAATGTACGTGAGGACTGCATCGTCCATGAACTGGGTTCAAAATGTACGTGAGGACTGCATCGTCCATGAACTGGGTTCAAAATGTACGTGAGGACTGCATCGTCCATGAACTGGGTTCAAAATGTACTTGAGGACTGCATCGTCCATGAACTGGGTTCAAAATGTACGTGAGGACTGCATCGTCCATGAACTGGGTTCAAAATGTACGTGAGGACTGCATCGTCCATGAACTGGGTTCAAAATGTACGTGAGGACTGCATCGTCCATGAACTGGGTTCAAAATGTACGTGAGGACTGCATCGTCCATGAACTGGGTTCAAAATGTACGTGAGGACTGCATCGTCCATGAACTAGGTTCAAAATGTACGTGATGGGATTGCATCGTCCCTAGACATGAGACTTGTCTTAAAGTGATAAGGACTAATCATCCTGTAAGTAGATTGGGATTGCATCGTCCCTAGACATGGTGAGGTGTCTTAAAGTGATAAGGACTAATCCTCCTGTAAGTAGATTGGGATTGCATCGTCCCTAGACATGGTGAAGTGTCTTAAAGTGATAAGGACTAATCCTCCTGTAAGTAGATTGGGATTGCATCGTCCCTAGACATGGTGAAGTGTCTTAAAGTGATAAGGACTAATCATCCTGTAAGTAGATTGGGATTGCATCGTCCCTAGACATGGTGAGGTGTCTTAAAGTGATAAGGACTAATCATCCTGTAAGTAGATTGGGATTGCATCGTCCCTAGACATGGTGAGGTGTCTTAAAGTGATAAGGACTAATCATCCTGTAAGTAGATTGGGATTGCATCGTCCCTAGACATGGTGAGGTGTCTTAAAGTGATAAGGACTAATCATCCTGTAAGTAGATTGGGATTGCATCATCCCTAGACATGGTGAGGTGTCTTAAAGTGATAAGGACTAATCATCCTGTAAGTAGATTGGGATTGCATCGTCCCTAGACATGGTAAGTTGTCTTAAAGTGATAAGGACTAATCATCTTGTAAGTTGATTCGGGATTGCATCATCCTTAGACATGGTGAGGTGTCTTAAAAGGATAAGGATTGATCATCCTGTAAGTTGATCTGGATTGCATCATCCATAGACATGAGAGATGTCTTAAAGTGAGAGGGATTGACCATCCCGTAATTGGATCATGTGTGTTGCAGGGTATGCTGCTGTTGTGTATACTTGTATCAGTGTGGATACTTGTATTGATAGATGTATTAGTAAGAATACATGCTTTTGATGATAGATGTATTAGTGAGAATACATGCTTTTGATGATAGATGTATTAGTGAGAATACATGCTTTTGATGATAGATGTATTAGTGAGAATACATGCTTTTGATGATAGATGTATTGGTGAGAATACATGCTTTTGATGATATATGTATTAGTAAGAATACATGTTTTGATGATAGATGTATTGGTGAGAATACATACTTTTGATGATACATGTATTGATTAATGTACTTGTATGGTTGAGGATACTTATGCTGTAGATCGAGATGATCCAGATGCTGTAGATCGTGATGATCCAGATGCTGTAGATCGTGATGATCCAGATGCTGTAGATCGAGATGATCCAGATGGTGTAGATCGAGATGATCCAGATGGTGTAGATCGAGATGATCCAGATGGTGTAGATGAGATGATCCAGATGCTGTAGATCGAGATGATCCAGATGTTGTAGATCGTGATGATCCAGATGCTGTAGATCGAGATGATCCAGATGCTGTAGATCGAGATGATATGACAATGCTGATAATTGTGAGATAACGATGCGGATGATCGTAATATGACGATGCTGATGATCATGAGATGACGATGCTGATGATCGTGTGATGACGATACTGATGATCGTGAGATGACGATGTTGATGATCGTGTGATGACGATGTTGATGATAGTGAGATGACGATGTTGTTGATCATGTGATGACGATGCTGATGATCGTGTGATGGCGATGCTGACAATCGTGAGGATTCAGATATTGATGTTGTTGTAGCTGTTTGAGTGTTGCAGAAGATAAAGACTCAGTACTGAAGATGTTGATGTTCCAGTATTGAAGATATTCCAGTAACTGGTTGAGTTACTGATGATGTTGAGAAAGCTTCCAATGATTTATAGATGTATCATGTATGATGTTGATGACTCCTTGCTCGTGCAGATGCTGTTATAATATCCTTCTCGTTAAGGGGGAGTGTTGAGATATTGTAACTTCAAAGAATATTATATTTGTACTTTATTATTCCGGAGATGATTCATTCCTCCGTGAAGATCTTATTGTATATCCGGAGATGTTTATTCCTCCGTCGGAATGTGGTAACTTGGGTTATTAGACTTCCCTAGTGGGGGTCGGCCCTGTATGTGTTATGTGGGTCAAAGGGTTATTAGACCACCCTAGAGGGGTCAGCCCAGTCAGTTATAATGGGGTATTTAACCTAATGGTTAAATACGAGCCTACATGTACTTGTGTAAAATACATATCAGAGTAGTGTATAAATAGAGGAGGTGTGTTCCTCATTATACACATTCACTCACTTGAGGATAGCACACTTGTGGAGGAGAGGTCTGCTATTGTGGAGGAGGAGATCATGTCTCAGGGTTTCATCTTTGTATATTGCTGGTCATCTATATTGAGGAAGCTTTGCTGGGTTTTCTACCCCATGAGGGTTTCCCAGGATAAATCTCTGTCTCTTGTGTTTATGCTGTGCTTGTTGTTTCTTCAGTGATCCTGTATATGCTATTATTGTGAAATGGAATGTAATGCTGCTATTTTCTGTCTTAGCATATTGAATTTTAACACGTCGAAGGCAACAGTCCTACACATAATTCCGTAGGAGGCAGACCTTTACCTTCTGGCGGAGGACCACCTCATTCTGGAAACTATGGCCCACCCCCTTGGCGACGGAGGTGGAGGCCCTCCCCCTTCAGGTGGAGAAGGAATGCCATGCCCCCCGGTGGTGGAGGACCATCCCATACTGGTGGTGGTGGTGGACGACCATCCCATCCTGGTGGCGGTGGTGGAGGCCCATCCCATCCTGGTGGTGGTGGTGGAGGACCATCCCACCCTACTGGTGGGGGTAGAGGACCATCCTATCTTGGTGTAGGTGGAGGAGGCGGCCCTCACCCTTCCGACAGTGGTAGTGGAGCACCACCTCATCCCTGTGGATGAGGTGGCGGTCCAAATTATCCTGGTGGAGGCGGTGGAGGTCCATCCTATCCCGGTGGCGCCAGCGGACCTCCCCCATTTGGAGGCGTCCCACCCACTCCCGACAGTGGCGGCGGACCCCCACCTTATGGTAATGGACCACCTTATTATAGTGGTGGACCCACCTATGGTCCGGGCGGCATACCCCCTTATGGTCAGTTTCCTCCAGGAAAACTCTACAACCAGTCGATTCAAGGTCCTACTAATCCATACATGCCCTATCAATACTATCAGTACCCGCAGCTGAACCAGTAGCTGCCCTTTTTGGCTATGTTGGACCTTCCTGACTTGTCTCGTCTGACAAATGATCCCATTTTCCATGGACATAACTAGATGCCCATTCTGGTTAAGTTACCATCAGATATCCCCAAATTTGATGGCAAGCCTAGTGAGGATCCCAAAAACCATGTGATGACATACCATTTGTGGCGTTCATCTAACTCCTTAATGGACGACTCGATCCGTCTTAGGTTATTTCAACGGACTCTCACTGTCCCAGCTGCCAAGTGTTATATTGAACTACCACCCAATTCTTTTCCAGATTTCTGATCTCTTGCTATGCAATTTTTGACCCACTTCCAGTTGCCCATTCGCTATGAGACTGGTACAGACTAATTGACCTCCCTTCACCAAAACAATGCCACTCATATTTCAGATAATATTCATGAATGGTGGTGAAGACAACTTCTTATTAAGGCTCATATCCAAGACCAAATCTTAGCTGATTGGTTCACAAAGTCACTTTTACCCTTCGTAGCTCGAGATGTAACTATGGGAGGAGCTGTCACTGAGGAACAAGCTATTTCTTGTGCCCATTACTTAGACTTGGTCTATGCTCAGTCTGACACATTGTATGAAATTGTTCTTGACGCACCTCGCCCTATGTATGATCTCGCAAAACCACCCAAGGGACCATAGGCCAATGGAATCATCGATTCCCTTTCCTTCCAGCCTTCTACTCAAACTGGTGGCTCGTTGAACCCCCAAGGTTCTTCCCCATCACCACCACAGGCTGGCAACAACACTACCAAGTCCACCACTCCTGCCTCCACCGAAGAGGTGAATTCTATGCAATTAGCTTCATCTCAGAAGTCTGGTGGTAAGAAGAAAAATAAGGGGAAAGCTAAGAAATATTCTAACCAACAGGATCCCAAGCCCACTCAGGAAGACACCAAATAGAAGAGGAAGTTGAAGTATCCTTGTTTTCTTTGCGGTGGAGACCATTAATAAAAAGAATGTCCCCATTGAGACGAAGTTCAGATGTTTCTCAAAGGAAACTCTACTACTGTAGTTCTCAACAATCCCTTCCCCACTCAGAACCAGCAACTAATCGCACACACCTCTCCTTCCCAAGGAAAAGCATCCTCCACCGCGCATTTTCTCATGATGCGTAGTGAGACCGTCAACTTGAATACGCGTTCTCATTCATATGACTTTGTCCCTCAGAAGGAACCCGTTGGAAGTAATACTGGAAAATATTCCACTTTGATTCCTGACGTCACCATATCACACGCTTCTCTCACCATTGAGAAGCACTCTTTAGAGTTAGTATTGCATCCGTCCAAGAGCACGATTCGAAAAGCAGTTTTCAATCCTAATGCTCAGGCCACTTAGAACTACAATATTGTAGAGGACCTAGCACAAGCTCCTTGTGCTATGTCGACGCTCAAGGATTTGCAGAATTGTCCTAACCAGTGCAAGACACTCCTCGCTGCCATTGGTGCGGTTGATCCAGATTCTTATAATACCATCATGTTCCTTCTTGAGTATTTTAAGCCGAGGCTTTCCCATCAGTTGGAATTTCAAGTTTCCACAAACATTGTTGGGAATAAAATCCATTATATCGTTTTGGATGAAGGTGCCTCTACTTCAGTCATGTCAATTTCATGTTGGAGAGCCATTGTCTCTCCCGAGGTTAACCGTTCTCCCACCACCTTAAAAGAATTCGACGGACGTGGATTTCAACCTCATGTGCTGTTACAAGACTTAGCAATCGATTTGGGGGGCAAGACTACGACCATTAATGTGGAAGTAGTTGCTGCCCCATTAGACTATAATATTTTGCTTTGTCATAATTGGTTTTATGCCATGACTGTGGTCGCATCATCTGTCTTCTGCATAGTACAATTCCCCCATCAAGGCTGAATTGTTACTGTCAACCAAATGGATTTCTGTACACCTAACACTGCTACTCATCCCGGCAATAATGTTCCATTACTTGGACAATCTTCGCATCCTTATGAGAGCATGGGGGTTGGCCTCATTAAAGACTCATCCCTTATGGGCGTTTTTCCAACCTCGGATCCCTTAAATCATGTTTCCACGGTGAACATGATCTCCTCTTGGAGTTCATCTATCCCCAAATCCACTGATCAATGGATTGTACCTAATGAAGCCACTACACACCTAATTAGAGACACCATGCCTCTTTCACCCGCTGAACTCACTTACGAGGCTATCCAGTCAGCCCCGAAGGATCACTTAGCTATGGCCTCCACCTCATGTTCTCTACAATGGACATCATCCCTACCCGATCCTATGCTCCAGAATTTTCATTCTGATGAGTCCATTATGGAAATCATGAGTGCGAATGACCCTCCATGGGAAGACCTCCATCATCGGTCGTCTTTCCTTTCTTAATTAGATACTATGGAGAATAACATCACCACCATTTTTACACCAGATGTATACCCTTGCTATCATTCCTTGATACTCATGTGTCAAATGGACTCTGAAGGCAACTTGGCCAACATTGAGCCTACCATTTCAGTTGACATATCGGTTACTCCTAGTGTAGTGGAACACATTTGTTTAGGCCAGAAGTGTTCCCTTGAAGAGATTACAACGTTCACGACCTTGTTCAAGCAATTTCGAGACGTGTTTTCTTGGACCTACGAGGAGATGCCCAGGATAGACCCCTCTATTGTCTCACACACGATTCAAACCTATCCTAATGCTAAACCAGTCCGACAAAAGTTGCAACCGATGCACCCCCGAAAAACTACGGCAATCAAGACAGAGATTGAAAATCTCTTGAAAGCTGGTTTTATCTACCCTGTCCCGTTGACAGAATGGGTCTCAAACGTCATCCCTGTAGCTAAAAAGAAGGGTACCATTCATGTCTGCTTCGATTATCAGGATCTCAACAAGGCTTGTCCCAAAGACAATTACCCGACTCCGTTTATTGAGCAGATCATTGACAATTGTTCTGGAAGTGTCATTTTCTCTTGTATGGATGGCTTTTCTGGCTACAATCAGATTGAGATCCACCCGGCTGATCAACACAAGACAGCTTTAATTTGTCCTTTGGGTACGTTTGCTTATCTCAAGCTCCCTTTTGGTCTTAAAAATGATGGTGCCACATTCCACCCGGCCATGTCGTATGCCTTTCACGATGTGAAGGACTTTGTGGAAGCTTACTTGGACGATCTACCTTCCCATTCATGGCAACACGAGTACCACATTGACCATCTGATGGTGATATTCCTCAGATGTAGGAAGTATAACATTCACCTGAACCCTCACAAGTGTATCTTCTACATCGAGTATGGATGCCTCCTTGGTTTCATTATCTCGAAAGATGGGATCCGCATTGATCCCTTGAAGGTGGTAGCCATCGTCACTCTCCCACCTCCCACTGACATCACGGAACTTCAAAGTTTGCAAGGGAAGGAAACTTATTTAATGCGTTTTGTCTGTAATTTCATGCAAAAGATGCAGGGTTACATGAGACTACTCAAGAAAGACATCTCATTCATTTGGGACGACCAAGCGCAACAATATTTTGATAGTCTCAAACATGTTATTACACACGCCCCTGTGCTCCAACCGCCCAGTTACTACAAGGATTATATCCTTTATCTTTCCGCTTCTGCCACCACGATCGCCATGGTATTGGTAGATGAAGACTACAAATCCCAGGAACATGTGATATATTACTTAAGTAAGGGTCTCATTGACTCTAAAACTCACTACTCACATTTCGAGAAGCTTTCTCTCGTGGCAGTCATTGCCATCCAGAAGTTATGACATTACATCTTGCTTTACACCACCACCATCATCATCGATTCGAGCCCCATGTACCACATTTTGACACGGCAGGTTCTTGGGGGAAATTATTCACGTTGGATCGTGATACTGCAGGAATTTGATCTCCTATTTGAAAAGGCTAAGTTTAAAAAGTCTTTGGTGTTTGTCGAGCTGATCTGTGATCTTCCCCGAGATGATGTCGAATTTTAGCCCAATGATTCTCTTTCAAATGAATCATTGTTCCTCATCAGCACATCTGATCCGTGGTATGGAGATATCACTTTATATATTCAGACCCAATGTTTCAGCCCCCAACTCTCACAGGATGACTGTCATCGAATACGCCACCATGCAATGTATTACATGATCATCAATGATACCTTGTACCATTGTGGTATTGATTCTATTCTTCGATGTTGTCTCACTCATGAAGAGGCTAGACACGTCTTAAATGACTGTCATGCTGGGGCATGTGGTGGTCATCTATCTGGGATTTCTACAACCCAGAAAATACTTCGTGCAGGATATTATTGGCCATCTATCTTTAAAGATTGTATCAAGGCCGTAAAAAAATGTCCTCCATGCCAGCACTTTCAAACTAAAAAGTGCACCCACCCAGCCCTGTTACACCCGGTTATTATCATTGGCCCCTTCCATAAATGGGGCATTGAATTCATGCACTGTAAGCCTACCTCGGTCGAGGGGCATGGTTACGTCATAGTAGCTGTGGATTACTTTACAAAGTGGGCCAAGGCTATGCCTACATACACGGACGACGGCAAAACTGCCGCACTCTTCATGTTCAATCATGTTGTAGCGCGGTTCGGAGTTCCTCAAGCTATAGTCACCGACCATGGTTCTCACTTCATGAACCACATGGTTGAAGAATTGAGCATTAGATTGGGTTTTGGCCATGAAAACTCAACACTGTACTACCCTCAGTCCAATGGACAAGTAGAGGCCATTAACAGGGTCTTGAAAACCATGATCCAATGCATGGTGGGTACGCACAAGTCCAACTGTCACAATATGCTCTTCTCCGCACTATGGGATTATCGAACTTCTGTCAAGACTGCCACTGGATTTACACCCTTCCAATTAGTTTATGGATTGGAGACAGTCCTACCGATAGAATGTGAGATTCCATCCCTCAAACTCACAGTTCAAATTCTTCCTAACACTACTACTAAGGAGGAACACTTCCTCTACTTAGAAAAACTCGATGAGACTTGCCGCGGTGCCGCTCTTTCCAATGAGGCACATAAGAAACGCATCGAAGCGTAGTATGACAAGTCAGTATAACCTCGCGTCTATAATGAGGGTGATTTGGTCCTCACATATGACCAGAGACATGATAAGTTGGGGGTAGGAAAGTGTGAGTCCATGTGGCATGGACCCCACATAGTAAAACGCGTCCTGGAGAACGGAGCTTATGAGCTAAAAGACTATGACGAGATATCTTTGGGTGAACCCCTCAATGGGCTCTACCTGAATAAGTACTATTCCTGAATCTGTCATGCATAGACCTCTTGTATATACTATACATGGTGTGTGTTTTGTGTGGTGTGATGCTTTGAGTTTTGGGTGCTTAGGTCTTGTTTCATTACTTATACCATGTTCTGTCTACGTGTGTAAATGGCAACTTGCTACGGATTCATGGATGACGCTATTTGGCATACCCGCAACCTTGCCTCGGCATCCTGGGTGTTATACTCACCCACCGGTGAGCTTATTAGCTCAGGGGGAATGTGTCTAGGTTTTGCAACCAACAATGTTGCGGAATATTAGGCAGTCATTGGAACCCTAACCGACGCTTTTTCCTTGGGTATGAACCATGTTGTTATCTATTTGGATTCGCAACTAGTGGTCTCTCATTTCAACCAGATCTATGCTATCTGTGACCATATCCTACTACGTCTCTATAGATGAGTCTGTCTTCTGTAGAGGTCCCTTGAATCTATTCAATACCTACACATCCCACAATCTAGGCATGCAGTTTTCGACTCGATGGCCAACTTCATTCTAGATTGGTACACTGCACACACATAGCATATTCATGAACTAAAAAAGCAAACATAACATGTAAATAATTCATTCTATAAGAAAACATATAAACAAGATCTCATATGGAACACAAATGTATAAAGCTGCCAAAATGTCTGTACATATATAAATCGAGATAAAGTAGTGCTGATACAAAATCTGAAGCACGATGACTTTTAGTGAGTCTATACAAAATCTGAAGCCTGATAGCTTTCAGTAGTACAAAATATGAGGCTCACAAGCTCTCAGTACATACATAATATCATAAGGCCTAATCCCTGGCCCGTGCACCCCTGGGTCTCGCAACCCTCGCCTGCTAGTCATGGAAACAGTCAACCGCCCTTGCTACTTTGCGGAGTAGTACATTGAAATGCAAGGTCACACCAACCGTGTACCTTTGCATGGCCCATGGTAACTCATGCACTGCCAGATCTGGAACATCTAACGTCAACCTAGTGAGGTTCTCATAGACATCTTCCATCTCTATAATGGCATCATGCATGGATGGGGCTATAGGTGGTGCCTCTCCCCTCCTCACAAGAAGTGAAACTCCGACTGGCCGTGAATGGCCCACATCTACGCAAACATGTTATTAACTCATCAGCACTACCCAAAAAAATTATAAATGCACAAAATAAAAAGTAGAATGGTTATTTTTCTTACCGATATATCCCCACTCTGCTCCCTAATGCAACACCAAGTTTGGATCCTCCTTGAAGTCCGTACAATTGTATGGATAGTCCTTGATCATGAGCAGCTAGCCTTCCATCCAGGTGAATAATCCAGAACCATATTCGATGATCGGACCCCCACCACCATGGCGGGCCATCACCTCCATCCATAGAGCCATATGAGGATCCTTGGAATCCCTATCATCCAAGGTCACCTGCGGGCGTAAGAGAGGTACTTGCTCCAGTAAGAAAGAGATCACTACTAATCCATAACCGAACTGCTTGAGTTCACCACGCTGACACTTGGTCAGCTGAGATCGAAGGTTTGTGATGAGTCCCTCACACCAGTTGAACACCTTGGGAGCCATACACTCCTCTACATATAACATTTGGGACTGGGTAGCCAGATGAGCTGCTTGGCTCCCCGCTATCCTCACTATGGTGAAGAGTATGACGTGCAATGGATGTTCTTGAACTCCCTTAATGGGAATTTTCCCACTAGTAGAAACGGTATTTGGAGTACAATGTTGAGCAATCAAATCATCCACCATCTGGTCATCCCCTTGTGATCCAGTGAGAGACACAGGACCCCCCCTCCGAGATAGTCCTGTCAAGAAATAGATGTCTTTAACATCTATATTCAACACGTGTTCCCCAATCATGAAGTACTGCTGCGCTATGTCCCAACTCCGAATCATATGCTCCAGTATTGGGACTTGGGTCCTCATGCCCTGAACCTGGAAGTACTTCAAAAATCCACATTTTCTCAATGCATCCACAGACAATGGATCATTTTCCGCTTGTACATCTTCTACTTCGTGTTCACGTTCATGCCATTCAAGAACCATGGTGATGGCCGTAAACCTATCAAAGGAATCATTTAAACACTATTAGAACTCACCCAAACCATTGAAAGTTTTTCTTATGGGCTAGGTTTGGATTTGGAGATGGACGTTTCCGCCATCGCACCCCATCTTTGCTGACAGCGCAACATCATCGCAAAGCGCCCTTACAAGTTTTGAGACAACCCAGGTTCATCGCAGTTCCTGTAAAGGAGGCTTGCGATGACCCAAGAGCGCAAAATCCCCTCATAAATCAACCCAAAAACCTAAAAAATGAACAAAAAACAAAATTGTAAACCACTAGAAAGATGTTGGCTGAGGTCTAGGTTTAGCTGCTCCTGATGGTACTTGAAATGGTCGATCGTAGCTCTGGCAATCGATGAATGAAAAGCTGCTCCAAATGGCACTTTCTTCTCCCCAAACTTGGCAAATGAAAATGGTAACTATTTTTGGTCATTTTTCCTATTTTATAAACAAAAAGGGAATATTCTTTTTCAAATTTAGATGCTTTATGGGTTATTTGCTATAATTTGGATTATTTTAATACCCGGTTGACTATTTGACCTAGTTTTCAAGCATGCAGGAGATGTTAAGTGTTCCATTTGTGCCATTCTCGCATCATAGCGATCATCTCATAAATGTTGTCAGGTATGAACAACCCGTTGGATATTTTTGTTATTTTTTTCCATTAGAATTTGGTCTTTTAATGATGACAAGCTAACTCTTTGTTCTTTCTTGTGCTCATAAAACCATGAGAATAAGTTATCGAGTTCTGATTTATCGCTTTTCCGGGCTCGTTAAACTCCTACGGAAAAGGAACCCCCCATAGTTTATCTTTAAGCTCTTTTCAGGCTCTTGAAATACGAAAAGATCTTCAAGCGAACTTGTCACGTTCACGCTTGCTAAAAGTATTTGAACGGTTGTCTTCCTGGTGATAGTTTACCCCTTTTTCGGAATAGGGGGAACTATGTACCAAAAAGGAATACTCTAGTCAATCATGACTGGAAGAGTCATCTCCCACGTTGTTTTACCCTTTTTCGGGTGAAGAGGCTAACCTTACGAAAAAGGACCATTGGAGTCTTCTTTAACTCTTTTCAAACTCTCTAAACATGAAATGACGACCGAGTTTACCTTCTATGGACTCGTTAAAATTTAACATTGAAGGGCTTGCTATGGGACGAACCCCTCCTCTCCTAGGTTCGGAAAATATTTGGGATTGGAATAATCTATGAGATGAGCTATACCGAGCATCTGGTTACCCTCATCAATCTCATAAAAAACACATGAGGCACTCATCAATCATGATGGGGAAAAAGGAAAGCTTTTGTGTTACATTTTTACCTGTGGCAGTACCTAGTCATTCTTGAACATGGCACTCATTTGCATTTGCATACAGTACTTGGATCATCCGTTTCTCCTCGAGTTTTACCCACTTCCTGAGTCTTGTTACTCCTTTGGGTCATCCAAAGAATGCTTCCATCATCAGTTGCATTAGGAATTGGCATCATTCTTGTCATGTCGATACTGCCAAGTCATTCCATGTCCATGTTCAAGAATACTTTCACCACTCATCATTTGCAGTCAACACACCTTCCACAATGTCGGGTCTACTCTGAGTCAGTCCTGTATGTTATTGTGCCGTCTGATATGTTCAAAACATCCTTTGTCGTGTTTCGTGTTGATGATGGGGGATTCATCATAGCCCTCCTTCGACGGATTCATCCTTGTCGACTTCAACACATTATCTGAGGATTGAATCTAGAAACCAACCAAGTACCTTGGGCCTACATGCCTCAATGGTAGGTTACCTCACTTTCGACATGAGTTTACATCATTGACTCTTGATTGAAAGATTTCATCTGGCGTTCGACTTCAACTCATTTATTCATGCTTGGTGATATGTACTATGATACCTTGTGGATCATTGACATTAATGGTGATTTCTCTCACGCTTGTTAATGGTATACATCAATGACCGGTAATCAAGTGGTTTCTACCATGTTCAACGCCAAGACATTTGTAATCACATGGATATATTCGTATCATTGAGGGTTCGACTTGAAGACCTTGGGGAGTCATGTTTTACCCAAGTTGCGATGGAGATTGTTTTGAGTCATATTACATGGATCCACTTTTGTATTGGTCGTGACTATGTTATCATCTCATCATGGATCTACGCTTGTGTCTAGAAGCCATGATTGTGTTCAGTCGGTCATTACTACCATGGATCTGCAATGTATTGGTCGGCAACCATGTTGTGAATCGTATGAGACTATGCACTCAGAGTTAGTTGTAATGCAGTAGCATTTCCTATCCGACGAGCCATTGCCATTCCTTCTGTCAAAGAATTTCACATGTCCAGTTTCAACAAATTCATGCTTTGGGGGGGATTCTGTTACACCTAAATATTGCCATCATGATAGCCGGTGTAAACATCCCTGAAGTTCCTTTGACTAAGCCATAAACTTGGAATAGATACTAACCTTTTCCTACTGGGTTTTGTGAGGTTGTTGCAAGTCATCTTAATGCAACCTGCGACGTTGTAGGTTGTCCTATTGCATCCTGCGACGATGTCAGTTAATTGGATAAAGGAGCATCTTCGAGCCCATTCTCGAAGGTTGCTGATGTGGATCCCTATCCCTAGGGTATAGGAGAGATGGAATTCAGTTCCCTATCCCTTTGGTGGGATCCCTTAACTCTCTCCTATATCTCAACCTACCCTATCCTATTAGTCCTATATAAGTGAAGCTCATTCCCATTCCAAAGGGAGGAATACTATAGTACTTACATGCTGGCGAAATTAGCTCAGAGATCTCTACTCATCTCTTGGGATATCTATACTTCCTTTGGAGGCTTTGGCATTGCAGGCTTGTTGGAGAAGGATTGCTACGTTAAGTCTTGGTTGTAATTCTATGTACTTTCCCTTTTTATACATTAATATAGATGCTTTCCACCAAATGTTTTTGCATTGATGATGTTTGTGTAGTTTGTCTATTTGTCTGCTTAACTTCTTACTTAGATCTGTTATTGTTTAGATGCATTTTACTACTTGTGTTGTTTTGTATGTCTTGACAGTTTTTGCAGCTAAGATCTGAAGACCGCTAAGCTTGGAACAACATCAAGGAGAAAGGATCTGTGATCTGAAAGATAAAGAATTTAGCCACTTGATCTCTAATTAGATCTAGGAAATTTATTTCTATTCGATCTCATTTGTTCTAGTCTTGCATTAAGCTACGGAGATCATTCCTTGAGTCCTCTCTTGGTAGATTGTCCGTATAACATGAACAAACTGGATCTATGTCTCATCAAGAGCCAAAAAAAGTGCCTCAGACTTGTGCAACTTGAGCAATAACAAAATATAATTATGCTATAATAGGCTCAAGGTATTCATCCAAACCGTCTCAAGGTATGAATCCTAACCATGCGAATAAATGAGTTGAATTCGAACGTGGGGGATACCGTTTGATTACTGGTCATTGATGTATACCGTTAACAAATGCGAGGGAAACCCACCGATAATGAAAAAGGGGTCCCAAGGCACCTAGTACATTCTAACAGGTGTGAATAGATGTTCTTGAAGTCAAACACCTGAAGAATCCATTAAGTAAGGTACATTAATGTATTCCCATAACTCAATGACGAGGGGAATTGCCACTGATGATTGCAATCCCCAAGGTACTACCGAAAACTCTAAAATTCATTCCAAGAGCAAGATGAGTTGAAGTTGATGGGAAGAAGTCCGCTGGAAGGGAGGCCTTAAGGCATCCTCCATCATCCAACATGAGGGACATCCAAAGGTTGATCTGATTTGGAGTAGGACTGAATACATGATGAAACATACTAACACCAAGGAATGGCCGACACATGAGGTCAAGGAAACTGCAGAATGGTTGACACAGGTTGTATCCTTGAAAAGTGAGCATGACACAAGAGTGACTTAGGAAGCTTTTAACACAAAGGGACCATGATCTAAATCTGCAATGCAGGATACACTAATAGATTCTCCATATGATTGGAAGAGTAACCAATCAGAGGAGTAAAAAATTTGTGATCAGATTTATCCTAAGGCAAAACTAGTTTGATAGACTCAAAATAGGTGCTTTGCTCAAGGACATAGTTGACTTGCTGCCATTATATTGAAAGATATTTGACACTCTTCCCTTCCCTTTCTCTTTTTAGATACCCTTTTCATTTTTTAACAAGCTTGACAAAGAACTAAAGTATGCTCGATAAGGATCTAACCATGTGTAATTTTATGAGTCCATGGAAGGGAAACTCAATAACTTCTTCATGTTTTAATGAGTTTGAAGAAGCGATAGACTAATACTCGATAAGATACTGATCCGTGGATTTTAATATCGAGCCCAGATCTATTCGTACTCGCCGATGTTTTCATATATAAGGAGTCTGGAAAACTTAAAAAACAACTCCATATACCTACTCATGGATTTCACATCGAGCCCGAGTTGGTAGATGCTCGTTGGTATTTTCATATTTTGAGAGTCTGAAAATCCTAAAGGAGACTCCAAACGGGTCCTTTTTCAAAAAATTAGTCTCCTCACCCAAAAAAAGGGTAAAACAATGAGAGAAGAACTCTTTTATCCAAGTATGACTAGAGTATACCTTTTTCCTAAATAATCCACAAAGGTATGGAAAAGGGGTAAAATTATACCTAAGTGAATGTCCCTTCAATTCCTTTAGCACATTTGAAGTGAACAAGTAGACTCAGTGATCTTGTCAATTTTAAGGAGTCTAACAAGAGCTTAGAGAGAACTCCATAAAAATATTTTCCGTAAAAGTTTAATGAGCCCGAAAAAGTAAACTCGTGACCTCCTTACTGTTTTTAACAAGCTCAAAGGAGAGATGGAATAATTCTCATAGCTACCTTATTGTTTTTAATGAGCTCTAAGTGAAGTTGTAAGAATGCTCATAACCTCCTTACTGTTTTTAACGAGCTCAAAGGAAAGGTGGATGAATGCTCGTAATGGGAGGAGACGAGTGTCAGGGACATGCGAGACTCGTTCCAAGTGCATGGAACAAAGCTATGCATAATGTAAGGAACACAAGCAAGATAAGGACACTCGGCGTGTGTATCCTCTGGGAAAGGATGTGCAATCACAAAGGCACAATGATACGTGGCTTAACGGAAATGATATAAGAGGTGGAAGCTTATACAATGAGATAAAAGTGTGGAAGCCGGCATCAGACTCATTAGCACAAGCGGGATAAAAATAAATGCACATGTTGCTTAAACACAAAAATGGGAGCCTTATCAAAGATGACCAGAAATATGTGAGGAAGAGATATATGAGGCTTCTTATCAAAGTCATGGTAAATCTAAAAAGGATCCTTAGCCTATGATAAAAACTCAGCATGGGCACCAAAATGGCATAAGGATGATGACTAGGGTGACCCGTGTTAGGTAGGCTCTGTTGTCATACTAGTGCACAATGCATAAAGATATGGCTAACACACCAATATGCAACAGGTTAGACCCTATGGTCAATTAAAATAGAAAAAAGGTTCAAATGCATCATAACAACGGGGAAGCCTAAACCTATTTGCAAGGTTCCAAATATACCTGACATGATCGAACAAAGTGTCAAAAAGGACCAGTGAGCAAGTATAAGTCCAGCTAAGAATCCTGTCTCCAAGAAACATTGGTACCAAAATCATATCTAAAACGTATGTAAATAAATATCCGGTACAAGTCACTATGGTAGAAATACTTTCAACTTCACAATCATCAACAATGGACATAAATAAGGCAGAGTTAACAAATGAAGACTCTATAGTACCCAAGCTCGAGGAATTACAATCAACAAGATTGACCTCAAGATGAAGATCAAAGTTGAAGGACGTGATGGAATCCGCAGGAACAAATTCATCATCACGGGAGTTGAAAATTCTAGAAGCATAACCAAACTCAGTAGGAACACTGATTTGTGAGTCTATGGGAGAATCCAAATACTTAATAGTAGGAAGATCAAAATCCAAGGTCAAATCGGGGCTGGAGATAACTGCAACTGCATCAAAATACAAATGGATGGAAGAATGTATTATAGACTCTAGGAAAAATTCATCAGAAGGAAGTATATTGTCCCCGATAGAACACATATCCAAGCATTCAAATGGAGGTATCACTTGGTCAACTGTCGAGACCCAGTCCCGAGAAGGTAATCATGAATTCAGAGGCTTCATATCAGTAGAAATTGGGCTCAAGGAACAATATTCCACATAAGACTCTTTTGAAATGGTAGTGGCTATTGACGAGGGATATACTTGGATTACAGTTGGGTAATAAGAGGGATCAACAAATGCAAGCTCATCAATAGTGACAATTCTTTCGTTGTGAGGAAAATGCACCACACGAAAGAGTGTAGACACCACAACATGCATAGCATATACGTAATCACGCTCAATGATCATATCAAAGTGCATAGGATCCTTTAAAACAATAAAATCAACTAAGATTGTTTTTCCACCCAAAGTAACAGGTACTTGAGGGAGAAATCCCACCGGTTTACTAGGTCTTCTATCGAAGGTAAATGGTCAATTAACAGCTGGAACAAGGTTAGGGAAACCAAAATATATCCAAGCATAAGGGGAAAATATACTAACAGAGGCTCGTTCATCTACAATACATCTATGAACCGAATGGTTTCCAATATAAACCCTTATTTGGAAAGGTGTAGAGGGAGGAAGACGAGGCCCAACTAGACTATTCCAATCAAAGGAAATAATCCTAGAGCTTGGTAGGGGTTCACTCAGCATAGATTAAATGCCCCATTTTTCAGAAACATCCGAACTAGTATGCTGAATACTTCAGGAGTAGGTGCATCAGTTTCCAAAGGACTGATGAGATCGGTCGAAGATTGCATCGATTCGATCACTTCACTCTTCGAAGGAAGAGTGGGGTTGGAAAAAGAATGTTTTGGTTCAACAAATTTGTCAACCAAAGGTCAACTAGGCTATTGGGAATCTATAGACAATTCAAGAGCAGAGGATCCTTCAGACATGGACCACACTCTCTACACCTTTGGAATAGCAGAGCACATGTGAGTAAGGTGATATCCCTTACAAAGATTACAAGGGAACTTTGGCTTGTGTCCTATAAGCTTAGACTCATTTAAAACATCAGTATTCTTAGCATGAATAGCATTGGCTAATAGCTTGCCCCCAACATGACTTGCGGTGGATGGTTTCTCAGAAGCATAAGACTTTTGAACTACGGACCACAATTTTTTCACTAGAAGTAGAGGGCGCAAATAGGTCAGGTGGTCTCCCTCGCAAAAATTACAAGGGAACTTAATCTTTTGTTTATTAGGTTTTTCGACAATGTCAACTTTATCAGCATGACTTGTAGTGGCTGATTTAGTGTCTCCAGTATGACTCACAGTAACTGGTGACTTGTCATTAATATGACCAGCAGTGATAAATGACGTGTCCTCAACATGACTAACAATGGTTGAAGACATACTTTCAGTATGATTTGTAGTGACTGAAAGTTTTCTCCCTGCATGACCTCTAGAGGCAGGTTGCATAGGTTCAATATGATTTATAGTGATTGCATGGGTTCCCCCAACATGAACTCCAGAGGTTGGGTAGGTTCCCCCAGCATGACTTCCAGAGGCTGGGTGGTTGCCCCCTTGCTTTGCCATTTTCTCCCTATTCTTCCTCCGTCTATTCCTTTTAGATTGCAGGCTACTAGTATTACTAATTTCACCACATGAGGTAGAAGGAGGAGGAGAAGATGTTATTGGTGAAGAAGGCACAGGGTTCTGATGCTCTTGATTTGAGTTTCTTTCTTGAGAAGCGTCAGGAGAATGTAAGGCATTCAGAGTGGAAAAAAACCAAAATGGTAGCCCTATAGTGAATCCCAGAAGATTCAAGGTAGCCATTAAGGGAGTACCAATGTTCCCAATGAATGAAAAAAAACAAGGAGCCCCCTGAATAGAGGTCTCTTGATTGGTGATCACCAGAATGCTAGCCATAGTTTCCAACTCAATGAGAAAGAAGTCTCTAAGGCCAACTAAGAACAAGTAGCATAAAGAGCACACCACTAGAAATTTCCTAGGTAATCCAAACCAGGAAAACATATGTATTCCAGAGGGAAATCTGGGATGATTAGGGCACAAAACAAACCAACAAAGGCTGAAGAATAGTTACCCAGGGTCCACATACAGGTCCTCTGGGTGCAAGATTTTGAATCACCAAACCTCCTTCCCAAATTTCTATAGAGGTTTTCCTCCCACGTCTGTCCTAGCTACAATAGAAATAGCCTTACGCTGTCACCTGTGTAGAGCCCTAGAGTCTAGATACTAAGGTTACCAACCTTACAGAGAGGGTCCAAGGGGATAGTCCTCAGTCGAATCGATGTGCATGGACAGGGTAACAAAGCCCGAAACTCAAAATCAACCAAATGTACTAATAAGTCCCCATACGTGCACCAATTCTGGTAGATGCTCAATTGAATATCGGAGGCGTATATCCTCTACTCAATGTCACACGTCCTCGTGCTTAAATCCGGTTTGAGTGGAGCTTCCCGGTTCACCTTCTACAAAGATGGATTTTCTCCCTAAAATAATGACACCTATGTTTTGACAAGTTTGAGTGATCGTGGAGGAGTTAATTCACAACTCCCTACCCACACAATCCTAGCTATTAGGTGTGTTTCTAAACTAGAAGAAAACATAAGATCCTATCCAGATTATTGATTGCTTGCTTTAAATATGTACTTCGAAAAATTTCAGAAGAAGTAAAACAAGTGCAACTAAAGAAATATATCCTTTAACTCAAACATGAAGCACTTGATCACCACAAATATGTACTCACCCACTCTCAATTTCTTTTCAATGTAATTCCTAAAGATATGATTTGGAATGCATATGCAAAATTTTTGTATCTAATGCAATTTTTGGTCTTTTCGAATGCAAAAGGAAAAAAAATAAAATCTAATGTGCAAAATCAAACTTAAAACCTAAGCGTGCAACTACTCAAACAACTAGCGATGCAAAAGAATTTTTTTATCTTTTGATGCAAAGCAGTCCTAAATCCTTTAAGTCACTTGCAAAGTATTAACTTATAAAATGAACCAAATTTTTATGCTTTTTCAAGGTGAGAACCAAACTGAAATCCAAAATAACATAAGTAAAGAAAATGCAAAAACTTTCAGATCTCCTTATTAAATGGTGAAAGCAACCATAAACCTTCAAATTCTTATTATGTAAGCATGCCAAGAATTGGGAAAGGCATACAACAAGTAATTTTAGACCCAAACAAGGAAAATAATCTATTAATAAATACGGTTTGGTAAAGCTAGGTCTACACACAAACAATGCAATCAAGGTCCTAAACAACAGAAAAGACACTTGAGTTTTCACTACAAAAGAAAGACCAAAAGCACAAGAAAGGACAAGGAACCAATATAAAAGAGAATTTTTCACTCAAATAGATATAAATAGGGTCAAATAGACTCAATAGGTTCCAAATCCAGTAAAATTAAAGCAAGTAAATTCAATTCGACTCAAATTAGGGTAAAACCACCAAACTAGCTCACAAACCCCCAACTTGGGTCAACAAGCCCCAAATTATTCCAAACAAGCCCAAATTGCTTCAAGAAGATCCCAAACATCAAAATAATATCAATCAAAAGACAAGACACTACTTCTAAGGGGTCTTACATAGACCTAGGATCATCAGGGACTCTAAAAAATGCAATAAAAAACCCCCCAAAGAGATTCAACATTGAAAAACTCAAGCTCAGGAGGTACCCGCGACTGTGTAAGGATACAAGCACGAATGAATCGTAGGTGAAAAATGATCAGACCCGCGAATATGTCTCATACCCGCGACTATACATACCAGAGACTCGCGAGTATGCAAAAAAGTACAAAAAATGCAAAATCCAACTCAAAACTGAGCAAGAAAGGGTCTAACAAAGCTTAATGATTGGTCCTAACATGAAATTAAACATAGAAATTTCAAATATACTGGAAAAAATGGCCTTGGATACCCCAACGCAGATAGGCTTCTCCCCAGTGGAGTCCCCAGTTCTGTTGTTAGGGGATTTACCTTATAGTAGGGGGAGAGACTACCAACATATTGGGGTTGATAAGACAAACATACAGGGGTTTGTATACATTGTTATAATCAAATAGAGTTGAAGTAAGAGAAACATGTACCTTGTTTATGATGATTGGTCCAAGCTTTTCTCTCGTCCTCTGCTACAGCAACAACCTGCAAAACAAACCAGAACCTTCCTCAAACCAGTTTGACCACCAATAAATATTGATAATAACAATAAAGCATAACTTCAACTAGTAATCAAAACAACAATAGATATTAATAATCTTATTGGGAAAGGAATAAACTTCTTTATATTTATTAAGGAATTAAGCAAGTACATCAAATTATACCTTCCTTCAAGAGTGGCACTTCATGAAACCAAGATTCAAGGTCTCCTTTTCCTCTTCTCCAAGGATCCCAACCTCTGATAAGATGTGCTAGGGTTTACAAGAAACTTAGGCACAAGTGAGGGGGATGTGAGTCTCAATTCCTCCAGCATAAAAATATAATGGGATTGGTCCCTTTTCATGGTCCCTCTCCATATCTTATATAGTGAGTGAAGAAGATAGGGTCGAGGAGAAAGTCCAAAACTACCCAAACTGACCATTTTTTGGCGATTTTAAACATTTTTAGTGTTTCTGAGGTAATCACGGCTTTAAAAAGGGACAAACAATGGGTACCCGTGAAAATTACCATATGAAACCTACATTTTTTAGGAAACCCGCGGGTTTATAATCATCAAACCTCCGTTTTTGTGAAAAAATGGTCAAAAACAACATTTTCTGGGGGTTTTCTGGAGAAGTTTTGGTCTAGAAAATTGTTCCTAAGGTTATTACCTATCAAACGGACCATGAATTAGGTAATTAAAACCATATAAAGTCCCAAATATGGCTCTTCCATCCACAAATTTCCTTTTTCGTGACTCACAGTACTCTCATGAAGTGTCGTCACGGACGGAGAAGTGCCAATTTTGGCTATAACAGATTCCCCCTAATGTATGAGGCCAGAGGGCAAGACGATGGACGAAATACATTATAAATAATAAAATGTTGGGTCATGGAGTCGTAGAAACCAGAGAAACCAAGAAACATAGGCTCAAATGAAGTACTTGAAAGAAAGGAAAATGTTTGACCATCTCGTCCCTGGGATAAATGTCCATGTTCAAATAGTGGAACATGACCTCCAGGAGGATACAATAATGATCCAATATTGATGCATATATCATGGCCACTGGAATACAAGCCTGGATCCATGAGGAGCATAAGTGTGAACACAACCACAAAAATACAAAGATGGATCTATGTCAAAACTGGAGAACATAGCCATAGTGAACAAACTGGATCTATGTCTTATCAAGATCCAAAAAAAGTGGCTCAGTCTTGCGCAACTTGAGAAATAACAAAATATAATGATGCTATCATAGGATTAAGTTCTTCATCCAAACCGTCTCAAGGTAGGAATCCTAACCATTCGAATAAATGAGTTGAAGTTGAACATGGGGGATACCGTTTGATTACTGGTCATTGATGTATATCATTAACAAATGCGAGCGAAACCCACCGATAATGAAAAATGGGTCCCAAGGTACCTAGTACATTCTAACAGGTGTGAATAGATGTTCTTGAAGTCGAACACCTGAAGAATTCATCGAATAAGGGAGATTAATGTATTTCCATAACTCAATGACGAGGGAAATTGCCACTGATGACTGCAATCACCAAGGTACTACCAAAAACTCTAAACTTCATTCCTAGATCAAGATGAGTTGTATTCGATGGGAATAAGTTCACTGGAAGGGAGGCCTTATGGAATCCTCCATCATCCAACATGAGGGACAATCAAAGGTTGATTTGATTTGCAGTAGAACTGAATACATGAGGTCAAGGAAAATATAGAATGGTCGACACAAGTTGTGTCCTTGAACAATGAGCACGACACAAGTGTGACTTAGGAAGCTTTGAACACGAAGAGACCATGATCTAAATTTGCAATGTAGGATACATTAACAGATTCTCCATATGATTGGAAGAGTAACCAATCGGAGGAGTAAAAACTCTGTGATCAGGTTTATCCTAAGGCCAAAACTAGAACCCAACTTATTTGATAGACTCAAAACAGGTGCTTTGTTCAAGGACATAGTTGCATTGCTTCCATTATATTGAAAGATATTTGACACTCTTCCCTTCCCTTTCTCTTTTTAGATACCTTTTTCATTTTTTAGCGAGCTTGACAAAGAACTAAATCATGCTCGATAAGGATCCAACCATGTGTAATTTTATGAGTCCATGAAAGGGAAAATCAATACCTTCTTCATGTTTTAATGAGTTTGAAGAAGAGATAGACTAATACTTGATAAGATACTGATCCTTGGATTTTAATATCGAGCCCAAATCTGTTCGTGCTCGCCGGTGTTTTCATATTTCAGGAGTCTGAAAAACTTAAACAACAACTCCATATACCTACTCGTGGATTTCACATTGAGCCCGAGTTGGTACATGCTCGCTGGTGTTTTCATATTTTGAGAGTCTGAAAATCCTAAAGAAGACTCCAAAGGGGTTCTTTTTCGTAAAGTTAGTCTCCTCACCCGAAAAAAGGGTAAAACAATGATAGAAGAACTCTTCTAGCCAAGTATGACTCGAGTATACCTTTTTCATAAATAATCCACAAAGGTCCGGAAAAGTGGTAAAATTATACCTAATTGGATGTGCCTTCATTTCCTTTAGTGAGTTGGAAGTGAACAAGTAGACTCGGCGATCTTGTAAATTTTAAGGTGTCTAGCAAGAGCTTAGAGACAATTCCATAAAAATCTTTTTTGTAAAAGTTTAACGAGCCCAAAAAGGTAAACTCATGACCTCCTTACTAGTTTTAACAAGCTCAAAGGAGAGATGGAAGAATGCTCATAGATTCCTTACTATTTTTAACGAGCTCAAAGTGAAGGTGGAATAATGCTCGTAACCTCCTTACTGTGTTTAATGAGCTCAGAGGAAAGGTGGAAGAATGCTTGTAATGGGAGGAGACGAGTGTCAAGGACATGCGACACTAGTTCCAAGCACATGGAATGAAGCTATGCATAATGCAAGGAACATAAGAAGGATAAGAACACTCGGAGTGTGTCTCCTCTGGGTAAAGGATGTGAAATCACAAAGGCACAATGATACATTGCTTAACGGAAATGATATAAGAGGTGGAGGCTTATACAACGAGATAAAAGCGTGGAAGTTGGCATCAGGCTCATTAGCACAAGCGGGATCAAAATAAATGCACATGTGACTTAAACAAAAAAATGGGAGCCTTATCAGGGATGGACATAAATATATGAGGAAGAAAGAAATGAGGCTTCTTCTCAAAGTCATGGTAAATCTGAAAAGGCTCCCGAGCCTATGATAAAAAATCAGTATGGGCACCAAAATGGCATAAGGGTGCTTACTAGGGTGACACATGTTAGGTAGGCTTTGCTGTTGGACTGGTGCACAATGCATAAAGAGATGGCTAACACACCAATATCCAACAGGTTCGATCCTATGGCGAATTCAGATAGAAAAATGTTCAAATGCATCATAACAGCAGGGAAGCATAAACCTATATGCAAGGTTTCGAATATACTTGACATGATCGAACAAAGTGTGAAAAAGGACCAGTGAGCAAGTATAAGTCCAAATAAGAATCCTATCTCCAAGAAACATTAGTACCAAAATCATATCTAAAACGTATGTAAAGAAAGATCCGGTACAAGTCACTGTGGTAGAAATACTTTCAACTTCACTATCATCAACACCGGGCATAAATATGACAGATTTAACCAATGAAGACTCTATAGTACCCAATCCCGAGGACTTACAATCAATAAGATTGACTTCGGGATCAAGATCAAAGTTGAAGGACGTGATTGAATCCACAGGAACAAATTCATCATCATGGGAGTTGAAAATTCTAGAAGCAAAACCAAACTCAGTAGGAACACCGATTTGCGAGTCCCTGGGAGACTCCAAAGACTCAATAGTAGGAAGATCAAAATCCAAGGTCAAATTGGGGCTGGACATAACTGCAAATCCATCCAAATCCAAATGGATGGAAGACTATATATAGAATCTAGGAAAACTTCATCAGAAGGAATTATATTGTCCCAGGTAGAACACATATCCGAACATTCATATGGAGGTATCACTTGGTCAACTGCTGGGACCTAGTCCCTGTTCGGATATCCACATCATCTTTTTCAGGATCTTGCATGCAATTAGGGTTTGCATGCAGAATCTAGGGTTTGCATGCACCTGCATGCACTTGCATGCATCCCAGTCACCAGTTTGATGCCTCCAGCACCTTAGCCACCTCATTCTAGCACTCGGGAGCCACTTACTACAGAGTTTTAGCCCTCCTAGGATGAAAGGTGCCCACTTCTCACCTACTGCCAGAGAAGGGCGCACTTGTTCACCTACCACTACAGTTCCACTTCAGTTACACTCAATTAGCTCCGATTCTCCCTGATTTGAGGCTAGTTTCACTCCCGACTGACTGTTTCACTTCCGTTGGACCTCCAGATTGACTAGATGACTTGTTCTGACTTCAGTTAGCCTCCCATGGACCCCCACTGAGCCTCCCTCTCCTTAATCAGTCCTACACACTTCAGTTACACATGACACACTCAGTTAGACTCAGATTGACACCTAGATGACTGGTTCTTGTGCATTGATGACCACCACCGATTGATGATGAGGACTCCTAGTTGGAGTCAAGCTACTCCATTCAGTGATTCGAATGGCCTACTTAGTCAATTCAAATTGCTCATTGATAGACATTGTATTCTATTGTAATTCATTCACCCTTTCTGGGATATTGAGCACTGTTGCATGTTTTGCACAGTTTTACACCATATTTTCTATATTCATCTGTTGTGATTGATTTACTTGTTCATTAGATCTGCTGTGACTAATTTTACATGGTATTAGAGCCATTGCAGGGACAAGATCTCTTTTCTACAGGTGTTTCTACAAGAAGATTTGACTGAATTGCTCAAATTGCAAAAAGTTTTGGCATGAGATATCTCAAGGGCATTCGCTCCTGTGCATGCAAAGCTTAAAAATACTTCCAATACCACTCCAGAAGCTTGAGTTTCCACATAATTCCTGGATCCGATACATTGGACCCATTCAACATTGTTTGATCTCCAATCCCAGGTGTGATGCAACTCTAAAAGGGTGGATTGTTCGACCTTACGGTTCTTGGTTTGATTGTGATTTGCAGGTTATCAAGCTCCTCTTTTGCATTCGCTACACTGTGCATGCAAACTCCTCTTTTGCATTCGCTACACTCTGCATGCAAGCTCATCTACATCAGTTTGAATCGCTCCTAGCAATGGAATACTCTTCTTCAAAGCCTATCCTCACCCCATTCAATTATTTTTATTGGAAAGATGATATGGAGATCATATTACGTTCAAAAGGTTACTACCGAGTCACTCTTGGTCTTGAATTGGAGCCAAACAATGTGTCAGATCGAACCAAACACTACAACAAGCTTGATGAAGCTTATGGTCTTGTTTGTCTCTCCATCTCCAAAGATCTTCACTTCCATCTCAGCGGATTGAAGACTCCAAAAGCCATATGGGAGCAACTTGAAACATTATTTGGCAAGCAGGATGAGCTTAGGGCTTTTCAATTAGAGAATGAATTGATTGGCCTTAATCCTGAGAATTTCGAGACCATCAATGAATTCTTCACAAAATTCAAGAACTTGAACTTGCAATTGAAGAACAGTGGAGTTATCAAAGAGGATAAACAATTGATCCTCTCCATTCTAAGCAAGCTTGGGAAATATTATTCGGTATTTGTCTCTACTTTCAATTCCGGTCGGCTAACTACCCCGAATTGGAAGATGCCTACCTTGAATGCCTTCATTGAGTCCATCACAAAAGAGCATGACAAGTTGATTCAAATGGGGTCCATAAGCTCCAAAGATTCAGCCCTATATGTTCAAGGACCCAAGATCTCGAATGGTAAAGGAAAGCAAAAGAAGGAGAAGCCCAAATTCGAGCCTCACAAGCAAAAAGACAAAGGCAAACAAACGGATGCACCATCCAGTTCGAAGTTCAAGCAAAAGGGCAAAGAAGGTAACCAAAAATCTAAATGTACTTATTGCAATCGTGGCTTTCATCCCGAAAGTTCATGTATGAAGAAGACTATAGATCAAATGGCCCTCCTTTTGGAAAAGAACAACATAACTCTTCCCGACGGTGCAAGGAAGAAGGATAGGAATGATGATCATGAAAGAGGACAAGCACTCATGGCAACTGTTTCGAATCCCACTACTCTCTTGATAGATTCGGGTGCATTGAATCATATGGCTACAAATATTGATTCTTTTTCTTCATTCGATCCAAACAGCTCCATCCCCATCCATTTGGGAGATGACTCAAAAATTTCTTCAAAGGGCAAAGGTATGATTCATGTAGATCATGGAAGCTTTTAGAATGTCCTCTATGTGCCTTCCTTAGCTTCAAATCTTCTTTCTGTGTATCAAATGACACACACTGGTGAACCGAAGCAAGTTACATTCAGCCCTAATACAGTTGAAATTTCTGATATCAAAAGTGGAAGACTAGTTGCAGTCGGAAAGGCAAACCACACTGCAAAATGCTATGAGTTTTCACACTTTATTCCGCTTGCAAAGCCCACTGCTCTTCGCACACATGGTAATGAGGTTAGTAGGCTTTGGCATGAAAGATTTGGACATCTTAATTATAATTGTTTCCTGCTGTTATCAAACAAATCCATGGTAGATGGGCTTCCACAACTCCGTTCCTGGGAATATGCACTGGTTGCATCATTGGGAAGCACCCCGAGCACAGATTTGACCGCGGCAAAGCTAGCAGAGCTTCTACTATTTTGGGATTGATCCATTCTGATATCAGTGGTCCGCTGCCCCATATGTCATTAAATGGTTCAAGGTATGTTTTGACATTTATTGATGATTTTTCCCTCTTTACATGGGTATTCTTTCTCAAAAACAAGTCAGAAGTGCTTGGAAAATTCAAGGATTTTAAGGCTTCTGTTGAGACCGCCACTAAGAGAAAGATCAAAGCTCTTAGATCTGATAATGGTGGAGAATATATTAAATCCGAGTTGCTGCAACTTTGTGCCCAAAGAGGAATTAAGATCCAACATACAGTTCCCTACACACCCCAGCAGAACGGTGTAGCAGAAAGGAAAAATCGGTCACTGAAAGAGATGGCTACATGCATGATTGAATTGAAAGGTTTGGCTGCAAATCTTTGGGCTGAGGCAATCAATGTTGCTGCATACATACAGAACCGTGTTCCACATTCATCCGTGAAAGGTATGACTCCTTTCGAAGCATTCTTTGGTCACAAACCGGATGTGTCAAATTTGAGAGTTTTTGGCTCTACTGCATGGGCTAGAATTCCTTCTGAGAAGAGACGAGATTTGGATCCAAAAAGTATCGAGTGCATATTGATAGGATATGGGGAAGAATCAAAAGCATATAAACTCATGGATATCATATCTAAAAATATATTCATCGAGCGTAGTGTGCAATTTGAAGAACCGCTTCAAGAATTGCAACTAGTCGAGGAGAAGACTGTCGATTCACCGCCTTCACCAGAAGAAGATCCGAGCAGCGATAATGAAGGTATGAGTTCTGATATTTCTGATATTTTAGCAGCATATGATGATCATGACATATCAGGTTCGGAATCCAACCATTATGATCCCCCTCAGTTACCAAAGTGGGCCCAAAACACTCTACAATCTGCTGGTTCGAATCTTGGAAATCCTGCTGATCCGAGACGAACAAGAGGAGACTTTCAAAGAGCAGGTATGGCTCTTTCTATTGCTGATCCATTTCTTCCTGAGATTTGTTATTTGATGGCTGGTTCAGATCCTACATCATACTATACTGCTCATAGAGATCCGAGATGGAAAAGTGCCATGGACGAAGAGTACAGTTCTCTTCAAAAGAACAACACATGGGAGCTAGTTTCTCTTCCACCTGAAAGAAAATTAGTGAAGTGTAAATGGGTCTACCATACTAAAGTTGCTGCTGATGGCACTATCAGAAAATATAAAGCAAGGTTGGTGGAAAAAGGTTTTTTCCAAGTCCAAGGAGTGGACTACACTGAGACCTTTGCACCGGTTGCAAAGATGGATTCCATCCGCCTTGTTTTAGCTATTGCCGCATCCAAGCACTGGGAAGTGCACCACATGGATGTGAAGAGTGCATTTTTACATGGAGACCTTTATGAAGAGGTCTATATGAAGCAGCTAGAGGGTTATACATCAGATCCATCATTGGTTTGTAGATTGAAGAAATCTTTGTACGGGTTAAAACAGGCCCCAAGAGCTTGGTACGCAAAGATGGACTCCTTCCTTCTTTCTCAGAATTTCCAAAGGTGCAAATCTGATCCGAATGTGTATATTCAGCGAGTTAAAGGTAATTTGTTGGTTATTGTACTTTATGTTGATGATCTTCTCATTACTGGTAGCACACTTACTTCAATAAACAAGCTAAAATCTGCCTTAAATCTAGCTTTTGACATGAGCGATTTGGGCTTACTGAGTCATTTTTTGGGCTTGGAGATAGCTCAAAATTTTGATGGGATCACTATATCTCAGCAAAAATATGCTTCCGACCTGTTATTGAAGTTTAATATGGCTGAATGTAAGGCAGCCCCATTCCCATTCCTCTCAGGAATCAGTCTGGAGGAGGGAGATTCCACACCGCTTGCAGATTGCAGTATGTATCGACAGTTGATTGGTTCACTACTTTATTTGACACACTCACGGCCTGATATCTCATATGCCGTGAGTGCCGTGTCAAGATATATGCAGCAGTCACATGAGCTTCATTGGCGAGCAACCAAGCGGATCTTGCAGTACGTGCAAGGTACGAGACAGTTTGGCATACATTATGCTGCAGATTCTGAGCTAGATTTCATTGGTTTTACTGATTCAGATTGGGCAGGTGATAGCATTGATCGGAAGTCCACTTATGGTTATGTTTTAATGATTGGTCATGGTGCTATTTGCTGGTCCAGCAAAAATCAAGCAGCCATTGCACTTTCTTCAGCAGAGGCAGAGTATCGAGGGGCAGTCAATGCCTGCATTCAGGCAGTTTGGTTGCAGGGTATTCTTTTCGAGTTTGGTTTTTGTGGCACTACTTCGACTGTCCTATTTTGTGACAATCAAAGTGCTATCAAGATCTCCACAGATCCAGTTCAGCGGCAGAGGACCAAACACATTGAGATTCATATGCATTACATTCGACAGTTGGTGCATGACCGCACCATCATTCTGCAATATTGCCCTACTGATGAGCAAATTGCAGACATCTTCACCAAGAGCTTCACTGAGAAGAAGTTCTCTTACCTCCATTCACTGTTGGGGGTGAGTTCCATCATGGTGGAGACAGATTGATTCATTATTATGCTTTAGCTTGAGGGGGGGCTTTCTTCCCACTGGGTTTTCCCTCTTTCCTCACTTAGTTTATTTTCAGCATTTTTTGGATTATTGTATTGGGGTGACCTTTGGTCTTAGTTACCAGGGCCCCACATTATTTTTGTTGGCACATCATAGTCTAGCTTGAGGGGGGGTGTTCGGATATCCACATCATCTTTTTCAGGATCTTGCATGCAATTAGGGTTTGCATGCAGAATCTAGGGTTTGCATGCACCTGCATGCACTTGCATGCATCCCAGTCACCAGTTTGATGCCTCTAGCACCTTAGCCACCTCATTCTAGCACTCGGGAGCCACTTACTATAGAGTTTTAGCCCTCCTAGGCTGAAAGGCGCCCACTTCTCACCTACTTCCAGAGAAGGGCGCACTTGTTCACCTACCACTGTAGTTCCACTTCAGTTACACTCAGTTAGCTCCGATTCTCCCTAATTTGAGGCTAGTTTCACTCCCGACTGACTGTTTCACTTCCGTTGGACCTCCAGATTGACTAGATGACTTGTTCTGACTTCAGTTAGCCTCCCATGCACCCCCACTGAGCCTCCCTCTCCTTAATCAGTGCTACACACTTCAGTTACACATGACACACTCAGTTAGACTCAGATTGACACTTGGATGACTGGTTCTTGTGCATTGATGACCACCACCGATTGATGATGAGGACTCCTAGTTGGAGTCAAGCTACTCCATTCAGTGATTCGAATGGCCTACTTAGTCAATTCGAATTGCTCATTGACAGACATTGTATTCTATTGTAATTCATTCACCCTTTCTGGGATATTGAGCACTGCTGCATGTTTTGCATAGTTTTACACCATATTTTCTATATTCATCTGTTGTGATTGATTTACTTGTTCATTAGATCTGCTGTGACTAATTTTACAGTCCCAAGAAGGTAAGCATGAATTCAGAGGCTTCTTCTCAGTAGCAATTGGGCTCAAGGAACAATTTTCCATATCATTCTCTTATGACATGGTAGTTCCTATTGACGAGGGATATACTTGGTCTACAGTTGGGTAATAAGAGGGATCAACAAATGCAAGCTGATCAATAGTGACAATGCTTCCGTTGTGAGGAAAATGCATCACACGAAAGAGAGTAGACACCACAGCATGCATAGCATATACGTAATCGTGTCCGAGGATCATATCAAAGTCCATAGGGTCCTTTAAAACCATTAAATCAACTAAGATTGTTTTTCAACCCAAAGCAATAGGTACCTGAGGGAGAAATCCCACTAATTCACCGGGTCTTCTATCGAAGGTCAATGGCCAATTAACAGCTGGAACAAGGTTAGGGAAACCTAAATATCTCCAAGCATAAGGGGATAATACACTAACAGAGGCTCCTTCATTTACAATACATCTATCCACCGCATGGTTTCCAATATCAACCCTTATTTGTTAAGGTGTAGAGGAAGGAAGACGAGGCCCAACTAGACTATTCCAATCAAAGGAAATAATCCGAGAGCTTGGTAGGGGTTCACTTAGCATAGATAAAGTGCCCCCTTTTTCAGAAACATCCAAAATGGTAATGCCGAATACTTCAAGAATAGGTGCATCAGTGTCGAAAGGATTGATGAGATCGGTCGAAGATTGCATCGATTCGATCGCTTCACTCTCCGAAGGAAGAGTGGGGTTGGCCAAAGACTATTTTGATTCAAAAAATTTATTAACCAAAGGTCGACCAGGCTATTGGGAATCTATAGACAATTCAGGATCAAAGTATCCTTCATACATGGACCACACTCTCTGCACCTCTGGAATAGCAGGGCACAGGTGAGTAAGGTGATTTCCCTTACAAAGTTTACAAGGAAACTTTGGCTTGCGTCCTATAACCTTAGACTCCTTTACAACATCAATACTCTCAGCATGAATAACATTGGCTGATAGTTTTCCCCCAGCATGAATTGCAGTGGCTGGTTGCTTAGAAGCAAAAGACTTTTGAACTACGGACCACACTTTTTGAACTTCTGGAAGTATAGGGCACAAATAGGTCAGGCGGTCTCCCTTGCAAAACTATAAGGGAACTTAAGCTTCTATTTATTAGGTTTGTCGATAATGTCAAATTTCTCAGAATGAATTGCAGTGTCTGATTTAGTGTCTCCAGTATGACTCACAGTAAATGGTGACTTGTCATTAATATGACCAACAGTGATCAATGACGTGTCCTCAACATGACTCACAATGGTTGAAGACATAATTTCAGTACGATTTGTACTGACTCAAATTTTTCTCCCAGCATGACCCCCAGAGGCTGGTTGCATAGGTTCAGTATGATTTACAGTGACTGAATGGGTTCCCCCAACATGACCTCCATAGGTTGGGTAGGTTCCCCCAGCATGACTTCTAGAGGTTGGGTGGCTACCCCCTTGCTTTGGCATCTTCTCCCTATTCTTGCTCCATCTATTCCTTCTAGACTGTTGGTTGCAAGTATTACTACTTTCACCACATGAGGTAGAAGGAGGAGGAGAAGATGTTGCTGGTGAAGAAGGAATAGTGTTTTGATGCTCTTGATTTGAGTTGCTTACTTGAGAAGCGTAAGGAACATGCAAAGCATTCAGAGTGGAAAATAACTGAACTGTTAGCCCAATAGTGAATCCATGAAGATTCAAAGTATCCATTAAAGGAGTACCAACATTCCCAATGAATGGAAAAGCACAAGGATCCCCCTGAACATAGGTCCCTTGATTAGTGCTCACCGAAATGCTAGCCATAGTTTCCAACTCAATGAGCAAGAAGTCTCTAAGGCCAAGTAAGAACAAGCAGGACAAAGAGCACACCACTAGAAAGGTCCTAGGTAATCCATACCAGGAAAAAAGATGCCTTTCGGAGGGAATTCTAGGATGCTTAGGTCCCAGAACAAACAAACAAAGGATGAAGAAACATTACCCGGGGTCCACATACAGGTCCTCTAGGTGCAAGCGTTTGAATCAGCAAACCACCTTCCCAAATTTCTGTAGAGGGTTTCCTCCCACGTCTGTCCTAGGTACAACAGAAATAGCCTTTTTTCATCACCTTTGTAGAGCCCTATAGTCTGGATACTAAGGTTACCAACCTTGTAAAGAGGGTCCAAGGGGAAAGTCGTCGGTAGAATCAATGCGCATGGGCAGAGTAACAAAGCCCGAAACTCAAAAGCACCAAAATGTACTAATAAGTCTCTATACGCACTCTGATTCTGGTAGATTCTCAATTGAATACTAGAGGGGTATCTCATCTACTCAATCTCACACGACCTCATGCTTAACTCCATTTTGAGTGGAGCTTCCCGGTTCACCTTCTACAAAGATGGATTTTCTCCCTAAAATAATGACACGTATGTTTTGACAAGTTTGAGTGATCGTGGAGGAGTTAACTCACAACTCCCTACCTACACAATCCTACTTAAGCTATTAGGTGTGTTTCTAAACTAGAAGAAAACCTAAGATCCTATCCAAATTACTGATTGCTTGCTTTAAATATGTACTTCAAAAAATTTCAGAAGAAGTAAAACAAGTGCAACTAAAAAAAGATATCCTTTAACTGAAACATGAAGCACTTGATCACCACAAATATGTACACACCCACTCTCGATTTCTTTTCAGTGCAAGTCCTAAAGATATAATCTGGAATGCATATGCAAAATTTTTGTATCTAATGCAATTTTTGGTCTTTTCGAATGCTAAAGGTAAAAAAATTAAAATCTAATGTGCAAAATCAAACTTAAAACATAAGCTTTCAACTACTCAAACAACTAGCTATGCAAAATAAATTTTTTATCTTTTGATGCAAAGTAGTCCTAAATACTTTAAGTCAGTTGCAAAGTATTATCTTATAAAATGAACCAATTTTTTATGCTTTTCCAAGGTCATAACAAAACTAAAATCCAAAGTAAGATACGTAAAGCAAATGTAAAAACTTTAAGATCTCCTTATTAAACAGTGAAAGTAGCCATAAACCTTCAAATTCTTATTATGTAAGCATGCCAACAATTGGGAAAAGATACAAGTAGTATTTTTAGACCCAAACAAGACAAATAACCTATTAATAAATATGGTTTGGTAAAGCTAGGTCTGCACACAAACAGTGCAATCAAGGTCCTAAACAACATAAAAGATACTTGAGCTTTCACTACAAAAGAAAGACCAAAAGCATAAGAAAGGACAAGAAACCAATCTAAAAGAGAACTTTTCACTCAAATAGATATAAATAGGGTCAAATAGACTCAATAGGTTCCAAATCCAGTCAAATTGGATCAAGTAAATTCAATTAGACTCAAATTAGGGTAAAAACACCAAACTAGTTCACAAACCCCCAACTTGGGTCAACAAGCCCCAAATTCTTCCAAACAAGCCCAAATTGCTTCAAAAATATCCCAAACATCAAAATAAGATCAATCAAAAGACAAGACACTACTTCCAAGGGGTCTTAGATGGACCTAGGATCATTAGGGACTCCAAAAAATGCAATAAAAAACCCCCCAAAGAGCTTCAACATTGAAAAACTCAAGCTCAAGAGGTACCCGCGACTGTGTAAGGATACAAGAGTGAGTGAATCACAGGTGAAAAATTCTTAGACCCGTGAATATGTCTCATACTTGTGACTTTACATACCATAGATGCACGAGTATGCAAACAATTCCCCCAAAAATGCAAAATCCAACTCAAAACTGAGCAAGAAAGGGTCTAACAAAGCTTAATGACTAGTCCTAACATGAAATTAAACACATAAATTTCAAATATACTGGAAAAAATGGCCTTGGATACCCCAAAGCAGATAGGCTTCTCCCCAATGGAGTCGTCAATTCTGTTGTTAGGGAATTTACCTTATAGTAGGGGGAGAGACTACCAACATACTGGGGTTGATAAGACAGACATACAGGGGTTTGTATATGTTGTTATAAGAAAATAGAGTTGAAGTAAGAGAAACATGTACCCTATTTATGATGGTTGGTCCTAGATTTTCTCTCATCCTCTGCTATAGAAACAACCTGCAAAACAAACCAGAACCTTCCTCAAACCAGTTTGACTACCAATAAATATTGATATTAACAATAAAGCATAACATCCACTAGTAATAAAAGCAACAATAGATATTAACGATCTTATTGGGAAAGGAAGAAATGTTTTGATACTTATTAAGGAATGAAAAAAGTACATCAAATTATACCTTCTTTCAAGCATGGCACGTCATGAAACCAAGATTCAAGGTCTCTTACTCCTCTTCGCCAAGGATCCCAACCTCATATAAGATATGCTAGGGTTTATAAGAAACTAGGGCACAAGTGAGGGGGATGTGAGTCTCAATTCCTCCAGCATAACAATATAATGGGCTTGGTCCCTTTTCATGGTCCCTCTCCCTCTCTTATATAGTGAGTGAAGAAGATAGGGTCGAGGAGAAAGTAGTTACAATGGAAGAGGAAGTTCCCAAACTACCCAAACTGACCATTTTTTTGCGATTTTAAGCATTTTTAGTGTTTTTGAGGTACTCGCGGCTTTAAACAGGAACAACCCATGGGTACCCATGACTCTTAACATATGCAACCTGGTTTGGGGTGGAAGCTTTGGGATTTGGAATAAGGGGGATAATAAATGATGTTTGAAAATTAGAATGGAATAAATATTTAATAAACAAGATAAATAAATATATACAAGTGAAAATCAAAGTGGTATTTGATCATGAAGACACATGGAGGAAGTGGGACCCTCATATGGCTAGATTTCCCACTACACTTAGCCTCATTCTCTCACCAATTCGAATTCAAGGTGAATGGTCATGGGGGATTTCAAAAGGTATTATTCATGGCATGACTCATCCAAGGTTGAAATATATAGGAAGAGTAACTCCCATGGAAGAGGAAGAGGCAATTTGGAGCTAGTGGGACACTTGGGCTAGATTCCCTAGCTCTATGACAACAATGATGAAGATGCTATGACACCTATGACACAAATCAGACCTGAAGGATGAAATATGACATATATGACATGTCAGGGATAAAAATAGCCTCCAAGAGGACACTCAAGGGAGTTAGGGAAGCTAAGATGCTTCCACATGTGATTTGGTGGAAGTGGGAAACTAAGAATTTTGTACAAGTGGCATTCTTTGGAATCTCTTCCCAACTTGAGTTGGCATGAGTCTCTTGGAAGGAATTCGACCCATGGAAGGAAATTAAAAGTTTATAAAATTCATGAACAAAGAAGAATAGCAGCTTTTGATCATTTGTAGAATTTGCAATTGCATTTGTGAAGAGGAGATCTAGTGGATGACTAGTTTCTTGCCTTAGCCAATTTCGAGGGTGAAAGATTCCCATCCAAGTTGGTAATTGGAAAGGCCAGTTAGACATTTAATTTGGAGCTTTAATGGAGTCTTTATTTGCAGGTGTAAGATACAAGGCATCTCATGGTTTCTTCTATTGCAGCTCACTCCTTCAACTATTTCTAGTTTTGGTGGCATATTCTTGATCCTTGAGGGAGGGCATTTTTGGTGAGCTATTGTACTATTTGGGGGAGATTATAATGCCCCATTTATTGTTTAATATGAATTAAATACTCTGTTCTTCATCTCCAGAAAGTTTCAGGTCGAAATTCCAAGTAGAAATGTATAAATCTCATTTTTAATGAAAGAACAGTGCCATTTCCCCACTACCGTGTTGTGAACCAATGTAATGTTGATGGATTCGAATGGATAAGTAAAATACTGATGGTTTATTTATGAATGTAATTTTATTGATGTATTATACAAGTATCATGTTAAGTTCTCAAGCATTTGGATTCATTTTACTCAGTTTATTTACATTTCGAGAAGATTTGGTGCCATTTCCCCAAGGGTCGAACTAGTGATTATTGTTGTTTTTTGGGAGAGGTTTGGAACAGACTTAATAACACATGAATGGTGCATTTGGGACCTTAATAACATACTTGATACATCCCCTACCTCTTTTCATAAATTTGAGTGGGTGTGGAGGCATTTGGGTAGCCATATTTAGTACTTACCCTAGGGGGATTTGAACCCCAAATTACTAGTAAAATTGCATACTTGGTCCAGAATCCTAAGAGAGTTTTCAGAGGTCTTTTGGTGGACATATATAATACCTGAACATAATATTCAAGTCCTAATATCATTAATACACCTTCCTTGAATATTTGAAGGCATTTGGAGTCAATTTGAGACCTAGAGACCAATACTAGTCAAAGGGAAATTACTAGTAAAGTTCCCTACATTAGCCATAATTGAAAGAGGATTTGCAGAAGTATTTTAAAGGTACAAAAGCATCCCTAAAACAAATATTTATGTTCTAAAATCATACATATACCTTCTCAGAATATTTGGGAGCAATTGGAGCAATTTGGGGACCTAGAGCTCAAAACTAGTCAAAGGTTTAACTAGGGAAAAAAGTGAAAAATTGCCATTTTAATAAAATTCCTAACAAGGGACATTACAGTGGTATCAGAGCATGGTCTTGGAACTTGATGTGGCCTAACATTAATGAAGACCAGGAGTCAAAGAAATAAGCCACCACCCTTAGAAACTGAAACTGTATGTACTTTGGTGAAAGAGAAGAAGTAGGAGAAGAAGTGCATTCCTTGGTCACCATAAGTAAGGATGAGAAAGGAACCTTATAGGAGAATGAGGAGTTTATAAAATTACTGAAACCATCCTTTGAAGACAAGTGGAGGCAATTCATGCAAGAGTTCGAATTGTTGGTTAGTCAACTTGGAAGCAACGTGGAAAAAAGAATGAACAATGGTTTTCTTTCTTAGGAAAAGAAGGAAATGGATGAAATAATTTATGCCATCACAAAGGAGGAACCTCATGTAATGGTGGAACATGAGCTACATGATGATATGAAGGTTCTTGAAGATGCTACACTCAAACAAGAAGAAGGACAAGCACGTGTCTTTGTTCAAAGGGATTATGAGTTGCCTCATGGAGAGAGTTGCAAAGTCTTGAAGGAGGCACATGATCTCACAATAGTTGGACCAGCCAATTATGGAGAAGATGAATTAAAGATTTCGATGGGTAAGAGTTGTAAATATTTAAGGTTGGTTCATGATTCTTCACCCCTACTTCTTTTTCAGCCACATCAATTGGGGATGAAAATTGGGTGAAAGGTTTTTTTCTAGTGGTGCCACATGAGGGGTATGAAACTCCTACCTCTCCTTTTGATGATGACATGAATATAGCACCTCATTATTTACATTTGCCGCAGAATATTTTCTTTCCTTATGATGATACATATCTTCATGGATACACTTATGATGTTCACTTGAGTCACTTGAAGACTCATGATCTTCCTTGCTCCCTGATTACTTCAATTGATGTTGGAGGAAATTCATTAACTACTTGGATGAATGAATACAGGGCTGATTGTTTTGATGCATCTTACATATTTTTGGAGCAGCATTATAGGACATGGGATACTCACCCATGTCATTGTATCAGATTTGATTGTTCACTTGATGCTTGTATGCACCTGGAAAATGGTGGTCTACTTACTTGGAGGTATAAGCACTTTCATGATTCTTTGATGAAGCACCTCCTTGATGTACATTTTCATTATGTTGTTATGTACTTTGATGATATATATTTTGTACTCATGAGGTTTGGAAGAATGCATACAAGAAAATGGGATCCAGGAATACTCTTATCTAATGGTGTGGGTTTGAGAGCACTCTTAATTGTTGGGGTGCAATACAAGCAATGGGACCCTGGAATAATTTTTATCTCATTGGTTTCAAATTTTTGGGGAAACAAGCAGTATGGGAGATGGATTTCCCACCTAATAAAGTAATTTTTATCAGAGTATTGTAGCAGCAAGCATGGTAGTTCCTCTCTAAAATCTTCATGGAAACTCAAAGACTCAAGGTTGGGCAATTCAATGGCAACTTCAAAGAATTATACAGAAAGCAGGTTCTTCAATACCCATGTTTGAAATTGCTTGAGGACAAGAAATATTGGGAAGGGAGGATTTTCATGTCCCAAATTTGGCATTGGGTCACAATGTCCTAATCACATTGGCTAGATTCATTAGAGTTTGTCAAATTGATGTTAAGGGTCAAATAATTGCCGAGGAAAATTACTAGTTTCCTAGGTTTGGAGTGGAAGCTTTGGGATTTGGAATAAGGGGGATAATAAATGATGTTTGAAAATTATAATGGCATAAATATTTAATAAAGGAGATAAATAAATATATAAAAGTGAAAATAAAAGTGGTATTTGATCATGAAGGCACATGGAGGAAGTGGGACCCACATATGGCTAGATTTCCCCACTACACTTGGCATCATTCTCTCACCAATTCGAATTCAAGGTGAATGGAAACATACTTGGGGAGTTCAAAAGGTATTATTAATGGCATGACTCATCCAAGGTCGAAATATAGAGGAAGAGTAACTCCCTTGGAAGAGGAAGAGGCAATTTGGAGCTAGTTGGACACTTGGGCTAGATTCCCTAGCTCTATGACAACAATGATGAAGATGCTATGACACCTATGACACAAATCAGACCTGAAGGATGAAATATGACATATAAGACATGCCAGGGATAAAAATAGCCTCTAAGAGGGTGCTCAAGGGATTTAGGGCCGCTAAGATGCTTCCACATGTGATTTTGTGGAAGTGGGAAACTAGGAATTGTTGTACAAGTGGCATTCTTTGGAATCTCTTCCCAACTTGGGTCGGCATGAGTCTCTTGGAAGGAATTGGACCCATGGAGGAAATTAGAATTTTATTAAAGTCATGAACAAAGAATAATAGAATATTTTGATCATTTGTAGAATTTGCAATTGCATCTGTGAAGAGGGAGAGCTAGTGGATGACTAGTTTCTTGCCTTAGCCAATTTCGAGGGTGAAAGATTCCCATCCAAGTTGGTAATTGGAGAGGCCATTAAGACCTTTAATTTGGAGATTTAATGGAGTATTTATTTTCATGTGTAAGATACAGGTCATCTCATGGTTTCTTCTATTGCATCTCACTCCTTCAACCATTTCCAGTTTTGGTGGCATATTCTTGATGCTTGAGGGAGGGCATTTTTGGTGAACTATTGTACTCTTTGGAGGAGCTTATAATGACCAATTTATTTTTTAATATGAATTAAATACTCTTTTATTCATCTCCAGAAATTTTCAGGTCTAAATTCCAAGTAGAAATGTATAAATATCATTTTTAATGAAAGAACAGTGCCATTTCCCCACTACCTTGTTGTGAACCAATGTAATGTTGATGGATTTGAATGGATAAGTAAAATACTGATGGTTTATTTATGAATGGAATTTTATTTATGTATTATACAAGTTTCATGTTCAGTGCTCAAGCATTTGGAGTCATTTTACTCAGTTTATTTATATTTGGAGAAGATTTGGTGCCATTTCCCCAAGGGTCGAACTAGTGATTATTGTTGTTGTTTGGGAGAGGTTTGGAACATGAATAAGAACTAATTAATGGTTCATTTTGGACCTTAATAACATACTTGAGACATATCCTACCTATTTTCAGAAATTTGAGTGGTTTTGGAGGCATTTGGGAAGCCGGTTTCAGTACTTACCGTACTTACCCCAGGGGGATTTGAACCCCAAATTACTAGTAAAATTGCATACTTGGTCCAGAATCTTAAGAGAGTTTGAATAGGTATTTTGGTGGCCATATATCATCCCTGAACATCATATTCAAGTCCTAATATCATTAATACACCTTCCTTGAATATTTTAAGGCATTTGGAGTCAATTTGAGACCTAGAGACGAATACTAGTCAAAGGGAAATTACTAGTAAAGTTCTCTACATTGGACAGAATTGAAACAGGATTTGAAGAAGTATTTTAAAGGTCCAAAAGAATCCCTGAAACACATATTTATGTTCTAAAATAATCCATATACCTTCTCAGAAGATTAGGAGCAATTGGAGCAATTTGGGGACCTAGAGCTCAAAATTAGTCAAAGGTCTAACTAGGGAAAAAGGTGAAAAATTGCCATTTTAATAAAATTCCTAACAAGGGACATTACAGATGGCTAGGTTGAGGGGTCAAAAAACCCAATTTTCCAGCTTTCTCTTCATGCAGTTCAATAGATCATCCCATGAAATTTTCTAGATAACTCCTTCTTTGATAGGAGCTCCTAGGTATATTCCTTTGGGATACCCTGGGGGTATTGAATAAAAACACCTACAAATTTTCTCTATTGATTTCTAGACCCGAGGATTTCAAGAACATAGTTAGTCATTTCTTGAAATATATAGCTTCCTGGACTGAAGGATGACCCATAATCATCGTGTCATCTACAAATTGTTTGTGAGTTTGCTTGTTGGTTTCATTATGGAGATTTGAACCCTTTATTTTATTGTTTCTAGTCATGACTTTGATCAACCTACTAAGGCATTCAACCATAAGAATGATGATGAAGGGAGATAGAGTATCCCCATATCGAATACCCCTTGATGGGATGAAAGTATTAGTGGGTGATCCATTGAGCAAGATTGAGAAGAAGGTAGAAGAAGTCATGTTCATTATCCACTCTATCCACTCTTGATTGAAACCATATACCTTGAGCATTTCTCTCATGAATTGCCACCTTAATTTGTCATAGGATTTTGAGATATCCAACTTGAGGAGAATTCCTGAAATATTTTATGTTAAAATATTGTAACTTCTAAGAATATTATATTTGTACTTTATTATTTTGGAGATGTTTTATTCCTCCGTGGAGACCCTATTGTATATCCGGAGATGTTTTATTCCTCCGTGGAGAATGTGATAACTTGGGTTATTAGACTTCCCTAGTGGGGTCAGCCCTGTATGAGTCATGTGAGCTAAAGGGTTATTAGACCACCCTAGTGGGGTCGGCCTTGTCACGTTATGTTAAGTAGTTAAGTTGGGGCCGACCTAGTTAGTGTAAAAGTCAAGTCAGAGTTATGTATAAATAGACGAGTTGTGTTCCTCATTTAACACACATTCACTCACTTGTGAAACTCGCATAAGAGAGAGAGAGATTTGCAATGGAGGAGAAGGAGCTCAGGTTTGTGGATTACATCTTTGTATTTGCTGGTCATCTATATTGAGGAAGCTTTGCTAGGTTTTCTACCCCATGAAGGTTTCCTAGGATAAATTTGTGTCTCTTGTGTTTATGTTGTGCTTGTTGTTCTTTCAGTGGTCCTGTATATGCTATTGTCGTGAAATGGAATGTAATACTGATATTTTATGTCTTAGCATATTAAATCTTAACATTTTATACCTTCGATAAATGGATCACTTCATGAACCAGAATAACTCCATCAAGAATATGGTGTCCCTCCACGAAACCCGATTGCTCCGGAGATACCAAATTGGGGAGGATAGGATTTAGTCTATTTGTCGTGGTTTTGGTTATGATTTTATAAATAACATTACATAAGGCAATGTGCCTAAAATTACCTGTGGAGTCAGCTACATCATTTTTTGGAGTAAGGTTAAGAAAAGTTGCATTGAAGGCCCAGAGAACCCGTCTTTAATGCCTTGAGTCTTCCACTATTCACCAAATGTCCTGCTTGACTAGATCCCAGAAGTGATGGAAGAAATTCATCGTGAATCCATCAAGACCGAGTGCTTTTCCATCCTCCATCTAATGAACATCCTCCTCAACCTCTCTCATCTCCATCAGATTATTTAAGAGCTCGTTCTTCCCAGGGGTCACTAATACTATAGAAGGGATGTACTCGGTGATCTTTGCAATGTGCTCCGATCTATCATCCCTATCCTCCTTCATGATTGTTCCAAAATAATTGATCAAATCCTCCTCCATTTCCTCCCTTGTTCCACATAATTCCATGTCTCCTTCTTTAGTTTATTTATTTTAGTCCTTCGCTTAAATTCTGGACCACTAATTGGTGAACAAAATTGGTGTTGCGTTCTCCCTCCTAGAGCCATTGGTTCCTTGATTTCTGTTTCCAGTATATTTCCTCCTTGAATTCTCGAGCATTGAGCTGATCCAGGGTTGAATTTTCCTATTGCTTTAGCTCCTCGTCATATCCATTATTCATTCCTTCTCTCTAGATCGCCTCTAGCTATTCAATTAGGTGTTTTTTTTGTCCTGGAATATATTTCCAAATTCCTTAGTGTTTCATGTACGGATCCTTGCTTTTAGAGCCTTCAATTTATGTTGGAATTGTTACATTCGTGTTCCTCCTGGGGTGTCTAGTTATTCCCACCATTGTTGGACTAATGATTTAAAGTCCTTATGTTCAAGCCATAATTTTTCAAATCTAAATGGTTTTCTTCTTGGAGGGACCATCCCATCCAACAAGAGGTAGACCAGCCAGTGGTAAGAGCCTGTAGATGGGAGGACCAGAGTAGTCAAATCGCCACCCCCATTGAGTAACCCTTATGATATTAGGAATCTGTCCAATATGGATGCCACATGAACCATCCATTCCCAATTTCCATGTCCACCAACCATTTTTGTTCTATAAATTATTTAAAAGCTTCATTGGTTGCTCCTAATATTCGTCTGACCCCCTTTTTATCTCCCAGGGAGGTAATAAAATTGAAATATCCACCAATAATACATTGCTTATCCCCTATCCACCTTGCTTCCCAAGACATATTTTCCAAGAAGGCTTCCGTCTGAGTAAAAATACTTGGGCCAAAAAAATTCGTAAGAACTCCTCTCACCGAGGAATTACAGATATGGAATTCGGTTGATAGAGAGAATATCATGGTTCGAAAGTTTGTTAAGATTACTTCTTCTGGGAACCATAGAATTTCCATACCTCCTGTCATTCGTTAAGCATCAATTTCCATTGTTTCACTACCTTTCCATACTTTTCTACCTATTTCCTTCATAGCCTCTACTCCACATTTTGTTTCTTGCAGAAAAACTATCACTGGATTCTCCATTCTCAAATTGTTTCGTAACGTCTTAATTTTATGGGGGTGACTCACCTCGCAAATGTTCCATGTTATCACCTTCATTGGGAAACTCTATTGACTTAAGAGAAGACCGCCTTGATGGTAGGGTATTGGCCTGATTCCACCAATCTGGTTCCCACCTCTACGATTCTATGTCTATTCGTCTTCCTTCCTCTCTTTTCTCCTTCTTCCGGCTGCTTCCTTTTGCTGCCTTTCTGAGGTTCCATTCCTATTCCCAGCTTTGGGGTAGATTTTGCCTTCAAAATGGTCGCTTGTAGTAGCTTGATTTGTTTGTGTGGGACATAACCATTCCCTTTCTTATTGCGCTCCTTTTAAATCTTGTCTAGATCTAGTTCCCCCAGATCCATATCCTCTACCTCCTCTTGTTGGTCATCTTCCATTTCATCAATTTGTTCTTCTTGGCATTCTGGGGTGTCTGGATGCGCTTATGGTGGAATTTCCCCTTCTTGGCTAGTTTCCTTTTGACCACCTTGTCCTCGATCTTCCAGATTTTATTCTATATAATATCAGGGTTTCAAATCTATTTGTAGTGGTAGTATTTTTTCCCATAGTTTGCTTGTTCTGCGTATGATTATTAGGTTTCCGTGCATAACTCCTTTTATTGTTTACCTGAGTAAGACCCTCCTCCTCACCGCCATTCTCTTGGGCCACTTGGGAAGTGGGAGTAGTGGGGAGAAGTTGGGGACAATATCTACTAAGATTCCCGTACTCATGGAATTTCCTACATCGGAACAAGATATTTTCAAAGTCAATAGGATGAACCCAATCCTCATCCTCACAAGTCAGATTAATGGCCTCGGGTAACTCCTGAGCCGGATCCATATAAACACAGGTCCTGGAAAAAAAGGTGTATCTGCGTTGTTTGGTATTCTCTGAAACCTTCACAAATTTACCTAGGGTGTTGTCGATGTCCTACAAAATTTAAGGCTCCTAGTACTTGCATGGTAATGAATATAGGCAAATCCAGACTGGGGAAATGCTCATATCCTCCTTTTCTGGATTGAAATGTTCTTTCCATGGACACAAGTACAACCCTGCCGAAAAGAAGAAATAGGGTCCTCCTTCCAGTATTCGATCTTTATCTTCTTGGTTAAAAAATATGATTGTAAAAAAACCCTTCGCACCTAGGTGAAGGTCATAATGGCCCTTAGGGTTCCATGTTGAATTGATCCACCTGAGAAGATAATTTTCCTTAGGCCAAATCCCTATGAATTTTTCGATTAGTGATTTTTCCTTCCACTATTCAACCCGTTCCCTCAGTTTATCCGAGCGGATATAGAGAGACAGGCTTTCAACAGATCTTGGTAGGAAAAAACCCTACCTGCACCCCGTTCCGCAGCATTCCTGGTCACCCCTTTCTTCCCTGGTGTTGCTCCTTGGTCCTCCCTCTGATTGGTTCTTTTCCGAAATCCTCCCAGACCCATTAGGCTACTGCAAAATGGAGGGGGAGGATCCCCCTCCGGGAGAGCCCATCTGAAACACTAGTAAACCCTTGTTTGTTCACTTTGTTCAATGTCGTAGAGAGCTCCAACCATCACCGAAATGTAAAATAACACCTTCTAGCCATATTCTATCATTTTATAAATAATAAAACAACAAAAATCCTTTATATTAAATCTCTTATTTGTGACTGGGCATAAAAATTGCAGGAAACAATGTATGGATTCGAGCCAATAGAATATTGTTTATAGATGGAATGCGATTTCGTTTTGAAAGAATGTGTATCATTCATGACTCGATTATTACTATGCGGGTACGTCGCTTTTTAATTTACATTCATGTATCTATCTATTTTGTTTTTCATTATTCCTGGCAATTTAGATACACTTGGTGTACTTTATTTTTATGTTTGCAGATGGAAGCTAAGGAAAAGGAAAACAATTGAGCAAATCAACAAAAGATTCTACCAAATAACCCAATTGATGTAAGTGGCTCAAGCACCGACAACAATTTCACCGAAGAATGATGATCCATATTTAATTTTGATGTTAATGCAATTAACTGCTACAACTTGTTGTATATTGTGAAATAATTGTTTGTGAAAATCAGACATTTTGTATAATAATGTACTGGACATAGTGTTTGAATTGAAAAACAACGGGTTACCAATGATTGTAACAATTACATACATGTTGACATTTTGATTATTGTTATCTTTGCGTTTTCATATTTTGTATGCAAAAGGCGTTGTTATTGATATATAATAAAATAAAATAAAAATTATTCTATTGAATTCTTCAATGTTATTGTCAAATGTTACATGTGAAATGGTACCTTGGTAATTAAATGTATGGATGATTAAATATTACAATATATGCTTGCATCTATGATGTAAGAAATCAATCCAAACAAACCCAGTAATTAAAATTGAGATGAATAGTGCTATAAAAAAATATTTCAAGATAAATAATGGAATTAAAAAAAATTAAAAATATAATATATATATTTGACTGTAATGTCAGTAGTTGTTGCTCAAAGAATCATATGCGGTGCTTTTCACAATTGATGTCGCTCTGGTGCACTTGCCTGAACACTAATAAAACTCACAAACAAAATCATTAAAACTGAAATGAATAGTACTATAAAAAAATCTTTCATTTGCATATGAATAATGGAATAAATTTAAAATAAAAAATATAATATATATATTTGACTGCAATGTCAGTAACCAATGTTCAAAGAATAATATACAATGCTTTTGGTAATGGATGATGCACCGGTGCGTCTACACAAACACTCTGTAGCGATGCGTTTACGTAAATCAACCGCACCGTTAAATTTTAAAATCAAGATCTCATATGCCAGACATCTTCTCCGGTGCTTTCTCATTTTTTTTTCGCACCAGTGCATGTCAATTCTTTATACGCACCGATAATGATGAAATATTATACGAGTCGGTGCATGAGGTGTGTTTAATCACCCCATTTGATAATTTATAAGCATCGGTGTGTTACACAATTGAATGCACTGGTGTGCTCATATCAATCGACCGTACCAGTAAAGTTTCAAAATATTAAGAAATGTACGATGCATATGATGCAACATATCGCATCGATGCGTTTGTGATGTACGCAAACACCAATGCGGCATTGAAATTATGTTATTTCCAGTGCTCATTCTGTTTGAATTCACTAGTGTAAATACTTTACATTGTACAACACCGGGGTGGTGTGTTATGTAATGCACCGGTGCGCTTATGTTGAACTAATTGCATCGATAAAAAAGCATACACTAAAACATTTGACTTCCAAGCTTGTTTTAGTTATAAAACATCCACTACCATTGGAGGAGGTTGTAGGGGAGGTGTTTTTGACATTTTTTTCCAATCTAAGTTGACACTAAAAGCCTCCGCTATGACCTCCACTACAGGTTCTTTTCCTTGTAGTGTAACATAATCAATTATTTTCTTATTGATATATTTATTTATTTTACAAGAAGAACCTTACCGGGAAAATCAAGGGATGCTTCCTTACATTCATGGATAGCATCCCTAGTAAACCTATTTGTGTATACTAGTGACACTCACCCATAGGGATTCAAATCGAGCAAAAGCTAACATGGAACTAGCAAAATTATTAACAACATTGATCACAATTGGTGGAGCTAATCCCTCAGGCTATTTTATGATTATGGTATATATAAAGAGAAAAATAAATAAAAATAGGAAATAGTTATTATTTAGATAAAATTATGTATTTGGATTTTGGATAGGTAGATCTATAAGTGTGTATAATTTCATCAGAAATGAATATGTGTATCATATTTAAAAATATTCTCAAATACAAATATATGGATAGTGATTTAAAAAAAATTATATATATATATATATATATATTTTTATGCATTTTAAACCACTAATTCCATCATGTCAAAGCTTTTTTTGAAGCAACCAAACAAAAAATGTATGCAAAGAGATAGAATATCATAGAATATTTTAAAAACAACTCTATAATGCACACATGTTCCATAGTGTGTGTAGGTTTCATAAATATAGATTTAAAGGGGCCTTCGATTTCCTTTTAGAAAACAATATATTTAGCCCATGAAACTTCCTTCAAGGCTTAAGCACTTGGTTTACTCCCTAGATCAGTATCAAGGCCTCAGATAAACTCGTCTTGGCCAAACCTCATAATGGTTCCTCTTTTTCCAATCAAATGGTGAAGATACTGAGAGAGGGCCTATGTGGTAGATTGAGGCCTTGTTCATAGTGCTTGATCCTGAAAAGAATCATTTAGATCCTAAGGCCATTTTTTTCATCCTTTAACCATGGTTTAAGGCCATTAGACCCATTCTTTGTGCATAAAACCTCCTAATCACACCCATATCTCACTTCAAGACCAAAAATCACATAACAAGGGTTTGCATGGTGAGATATTATTCATGGTGTTTTTTATTAAGAATATTTTTATGGATTTAGACCCTTGTTTTGTGAAATTCTAAGTCACAATAGATCTAAAGAGCTGAGGATACCTCACAAAGAAAGAATGGACAGAAAATTTGAATAAAAGTGAAAACTACAGTAAAAAGGAACAGAAGAATAATAATGTAGTAGAACTCAGATAGGAGCAGAATAATGTCACACTATCCAATAATAAGTATAATGAACAATGATAATACAGTGGAGAGAATTCAAATCACATAGGATAATTCGAACCTCAGTTGGTCTAGCATAGGAATTGTCACCATTGGAGTGCTCCGGAAGACTCAAACTCAACTAAATTGAACATAAACTTAGCTAACTGAAGTCACAATCAGTTAACTAACTAAGGAGGGTGCAATAGTGAGTTGTCATGCATGTCCATAAGAAATGGGTGCATGAGGATACAATCAGTGGCATTCGGAGCTCCAACCCCCCACAAGAGTCATCTAACTCAGGTGGACTGCACTGGAACACTCAGTTGGTTCCTATAAAATATGGAACTAACTAAAGTGGTCCTAAAATGATGCATGCAAGGCTCAGAAGGTGGTAGATGGATCCTGGATGAAATCTGCACACTGCTAGGGGTAAAATGACATCATCGACAACTAGGAAAAATAAATAATGCTAGGTATGACAAGGATCGAGTATTAAAATATCCTAACACCCCCCATTAATCCATACTTTCTCATCCTGGGCCCTAGTTACTAAGACCAAAGGTCACCATACAATCAAATAAATGATAAAAAATAAAGAATAGTCCATGAACCAAGGAAATGGGGAGAACCTCATGGGAACCCCCCCCCCCCTCAAAATGGACTGAAACACACAAAAATATTAATTGCTCCAAACTCAAGTAGGTGTGATTCTTGATCATATGTCTAGAGGTATATTCCTCTTGGGAAGAAGTGGATCATGCTTTAAAAACATGTGCTTGTATTCTCCTTCAGTGGATGCAAGCGAATATGGAGGCTTTCTTAACTTGCTCTTCAGACCGAACATGGTGAGAACAAATCCAAAAATATGAAGATCATCCTGGAACCTGTAATTCAAACCAGCTGAGGTAGGATCAACTCCAGGAATGCGTAGATAGTTCTTCGATATCTCCTTTTAACCAACATAGGTGAGATCATAACCAAATGAACTATGACATGATGGTGGTGGATTGGACTTCAAAATAGCTCCAAGAATTGATAAATTGTTTCTTGTGATCTCCTTTGAACTAGCAGGGGTGAGATCAAAACCAAAATCACCAAAATATGCCTAAGACTTGAACCGAAGTGAATGGTAGTGTCCTCCATCTTCGGAGAAACTTCAAGAGCATGTGCCAATGATCAAATAGAAGTTCATAGGAAGCATGTGATCAAGGAGGTTGAATGCATCACAACTAAACTATGATTTAACCTCCAAAAATTTCAATAGATCATCATTCTTCACACCAGCAAACTCATGTGAAAGAGAGGATTTAAGAACCTCTTCAGATCTAGAGTATGAACTGGCTTATCTTGCTTAGAACTTGAAATAGAAGACATTGAGAACATGGTGTTGAATCTGCAACTTCTTCTTCATCTTGAACAACGTCATCATGAGATATGATTGAGGCCGAGACATAATTAGAGAGAAAACTTAAGGAGGTATCACTGGGCTTGTTCTCCAAATAATTTGCACCAGTCTCTTCATTCTGCTTGTCAAATGATTTGTCCAGTTGGGTCCATAGATCACTTGGATATTCAACAGTTTGAATGAGGTAGCACATACTAGGAGACATAGCAATACACATTACTCCAAAGGATATGTCACAGTCATTTAGCCATTCATTCTCCTCTTCATAGGAAGAAAAATATCTCATAACACCAATACACATATAAAAAAGACCCTATCTCTTCACATATGCTATCATCTTTGGTTTCCACTCATCATAGTTGAATGGAGAGAGAGGAGGAATTGCTTTCAGATTCATGGAAGCTGTTGTAGAATACCTACAAAAACAATGGGAAATATCTACTAATGCTACTGCAACAAAACTGTTGAAACTGCAGAAAACTGCTGCAACTGTTGAACATGTCGCAACTGCAGAAAACTACTGCAACTGCTGAAAAAACTGTTGCAACTACAGAAAACTATTGCAATTGCAGAAAATTGCTGCAACTGCTGCTGCACTAAAAAAATTCAAATAACCTGCAAAAAACTCTCAATTTTTTGAGATAGACTACTATTGAGCATTGCTTTAGGATAGTAGGAACTTTTATCGGGATCCTTCAGACATGGATAGACCTCATTGGATTTCTCCAGGATTTGCTATGGAAATCGAGAGGCTTCTGGTGCACTACCGAAATCAGCTGCTCAACCTATTCGCTCTATGGGATCTGATACCATGCGAAATTCTAAGTCATAATAGATCTAAAGAGCTGAGGATACCTCACAGAGAAAGAATGAACAGATAATTTGAATAAGAGTGAAAACTGTAGTAAAAAGGAGCAGAATAATAATAATGCAGTAGAACTCAGATAAGAGTAGAATAATGTCACACTATCCAATCATCATTATAATGAAAAATGATAATACAATGGAGAGAATTCAAATCACACAGAAGAATTCGTTCGTCTAGCATAGGAATTATCACCGTTGGAGTGCTCCGGAAGACTCAAACTCAATTGAACTGAACCTCAACTCAACTAACTAAATTCATAATCAAATAACTGACTAAGGAGGGTGCAATAGTGAGTTTTTCATGCATGTCAATCAGAAATGGGCGCATGAGACCACAATCAGTGGCATCCCTAGCTCCAACCCCCCACAAGAGTTAGCTAACTCTGGTGGATTGCACTCGAACACTCGGTTGGTTCCTATAAAATAGGGAACTGGTTGAAGTGGTCCTAAAATGATGCATGCAGGGCTCAGAAGGTGGTAGATGGATCTTGTATGACATATGCACACCACTAGGGGAAAATGACATCATCAACAACTAGGAAAAATAAATAATGCTAGGTAGGACAGGGATGGAGTATTACTAGCATAGATCCAAATCCTAGGCTCTATCAAGCATTGAGAGGGATCGAATCTCCCGAGGTGCAAACCTCTCCTTCAATAGCTCCTTGAGTGCAATACCTAAGCCACCTAATCGTAAGCTCTAAAGTCTCTAGTTTAAATCTCATATTTACTTTTTACTTTGTATTATTCTTTTTTGTTTATGGCCAACATAATATTTATTACTTTTTTCTTTGTATTATTCTTTTTTGTTTACTTTGTATTATTTTGTTACTCCACAAACTCAAAAAACACTCTAAAATCTCATATTTACTTTTTACTTTGTATTAAAAGTAAAAAATAAAGTCTCTAGTTTAAGTCTCATATTTACATTTTACTTTGTGTTATTCTATTTTGTTTATGACCGACATATATTTATCACCTAATCCTAAGCTCTAAAGTCTCCAGTTTAAGTCTCATATTTAATTTTTACTTTGTATTATTATTTTTTGTTTATGGCCAACATAATATTTATTACTTTTTACTTTGTATTATTCTTTTTTGTTTACATTGTATTATTTTGTTATTTGACAAACTCGACAAACACTCACATGTTACAAGATCTCCCTCATATTGGGCTGTAGAGCGCCTCTCGGTGCAAAAATATCCTAACATGTTTTCCTTCTTTGACCATAATCAAGGCCTTGAGGTACATCTTGGTGCACAAAACCCCTTAATTGTGGTGTCCATAACCCACTCGAACGCCACATATCCTCTTGTGAGGCCTTATTTGGTAGTTCAATGCATTCTTAATGGCACTTTAGCCTAAGAATAATCATTTAGGTCCCAAGGCCCTTTTTATACCTCCACAACCATGATCAATTCCTATAGACCCATATTAGTGTCAAAAACATTATAATGGAAACCATATCCCACTTAGAGGCCAAAGCTTTCATAACAAGGACCTGTGTGGTGGTTTGAGGCATCCTTCATGTCATTTGAGATCATGAGGATTTGCTTATGTCTTAAGGTCCTTGTTTTCCTCCCCCAACTATGGTGAAGGCCTTGAGACCCATATGTGGTTTTTAAAACATCCTAATGGCACCCATAACTAGAATTGTAGGTCAAAGATCCCAAAGAGAGTGCCTATGTGGTGGTTCAAGTATCTTGTTATACTATTGTATCATGGTTAACAAATTGATATGCATATATGGTGCAAAAACACTCCTAATGACATCCATATCCTAATTATAGGTGAAAGACCTATGGAAAGGTGTTATATGATGGTTTGAGGCCTTATTCATGTTTGAGCCTAAGACATTTTATTTAGGGAATAATACCCTTATTTTATTTCTCAATCCATGGTCAAGGCTCTAGTACCCATCCCTAGGGCCCGTATATCTCCTTGAAGGTGAATGATCCCACAAAGAGGGCTTAAGTGGTGGTTTGAGGACTCACTCATGGAACTTAAGATTGGGATTACTTGTTCAAGGCCCAAGGCCATTGTTTTACTCCCACAACCATGGTCACGTCCTTGAGACTCATTGATGAAATTAAATATAATGATGGTAACCATATCCCCACTCAAAGGCCAAAATTACCCTTGAGAGGGGGTGTGTTTTGATTTAAGGTCTCATTAATATATCTTGAGCTCAAGAATTTTCATTTCAATATTAAGTTCTTTTTTTTGTCCTTAACCATGAACAAGCCCTCATAATCCATATATCATACATAGAACCTCTTATGGAAACCATATCCTACTCATAGGATAGAGATACTTAGAGAGGGACCATATGGTGGATTGATAACTCTTTCATGGAAATTGACCTAAAGAATTCTTTTCAAGGAATAAGTTCCTTGTTTTATGTGTCCAACCATTTCAAATGTCTTGAGATCCATCCATGGTGCACATAATCTCCTAATGATGCTCATATCATACCTGTAAGAAAAATATCCTCACATAAGGTTTTTATGGTCGTTTATAGCCTCATTTATGACATTTTAGCTCAAAAGGATTTGTTTAGGCCTTAAGCCCCTTGTTTTCCTTCACTTAGCATAGTTAATGATTTAATCCCATATCCAAACTCTATGGCGAAAGACTCTCGTGGTTTTTGTGTTTTGAAAGCAATCATGTCAAATATCATTTTAGGGACCCAATACATTCGGTACATTATGAGATGGGCTGTGCCAACGTATCGGTAGTCCTAATAGTGATGAAGATGACATCAATATGGGTGATGGCATCGATGATGATGACTAAGGAATCAATGGAATTGGTTTCATTCTTTGACATGGGATATTTGTCTATGTATCATATATGTTGACATAACTGTAGAATATTTGGTAAACAAATGCTATTTTTTTATTATGTGTGTGTGTGTGTGGCTTCATATACATGTGCCTTATATGTGATGTAATGTTAAATATGTTAACATCTGTATACTTATCTACACATGGATATGTTGATGATTATTGTTATATACATGCATTCTTTTCTTCTTATAAATGATGAATGATATGCCAATATGGAATTTGATTCGCATTACTATCTATGAAACTATTGAGACTCCAAGGTATATGAAGAAATTTAATGAATTCAAATTGTCCAACCAATTCTTGTTCATGCATATATTTTATTAAGAGGCCATGATCATCTACCAAAAAATAGTTATTCAACTTTGTTTAGAAAGCATTTGAGATTAAAGATGGACACGAAATTGGTGGATGTGTACTTGAAGGGCATTGATAAGGAGGCCAATCATTACATTGTATTCCAACTAATTATTGGTGGAAGAATCGATGCACACACCACTGGCATGAATGAGAAAATGCAATGGGGAATAGATGGCCCAAGTTGTTGAGTCAAGATTCTAAGTGTAACTACTTGTTCCATAGACATAACTAAAATAACAGTAGGGGTAGTGTTCCATCTGAAACATACAAGAAAACAAATCTGAAGGAATGTAAAAAAGAAAGGGTATACAAAACAAATATAGTACAAGGTGGGAAATGATGCTAGTTTTGTTAGGATATTCCTATACTCCATCCTATTCCTACCAACATTATCATTGTTTTGCATTTCAGTCATGTAGGCATGCAATTGCATGCATCTGAGTCATCAGTATGGTGTCTCCTAGCACATAGTGCTTAGTTTACTAGCCCCAGGAGCCTGTTTCCACTCAGTTCCAGCCCTCCTAGTCCATCATGCACCCTCTTTTCACCTACCACATGTGAAAGGCGCCCTCTCTCACCTACCACCAGTGACACTTCAGTTAGTTGCTTGATTTGTGGATATTTCCTTGATTTAAGGACTGATTGAGTATTTAACTAACTGAAACACTCCGTTGGACACCCAGAGAGACTTGGTTGACTATTCTGACTACAGTTAGCTCCTCATGCACCCTCCATTAGTGCTCCATGCATCAGTAACACCTACTACATCCTGTTAGGCTCAGTTTGACACATGGTTGATGGTTACTTGTGCTTTGATGACAATCCACTGATCTGATGATGAGTTCATGTAGGATAATTCGAATTACACCCTTGGTATTCAAATCCTGTCTATTGTAGAATTATTGTTTTGTTATACATATTAATGAAACATGTGTGATTATTCTGCTCCTATATGAGTTCTATTGCATTTATGTTCTATTGCTCCATTCTACACTCTTCTTCTATTTTTTGCAGTTCTTTCTTGTGAGGTATACATCAGCTCTTAGATCTACTATGAGGATTTAGACATGGTATCAGAGCATGTTGAGAGTATATTCTATCTCCATTGTTGAGAGTATTTTGCAGGTCATTCGAAGCTCCAGCAGTTGTAGTAGCCTACTGCAGTAGCAATAGTTTCACCTTGTATTCACTCCAGCAGTTGAGATGAGCTATTCGAGCATTCCCTTTACTCCTAGAATCCTGACACCTTTCAATTACTTTGATTGGAAGCTTGATATGGAAATTGCATTGAGAAGCAAATCTCTACACAAGATAACAATGGGAAGGGAAACCAAACCAACTTCAGTTGTGGAGAAAACTAAGCATCTGAATCGATTAGATGAATCATTTGGTTACATGTGCATTCATATTTCTAGGGAGCTATTGTTTCATATCGAAGGGTTGAATACTCCAAGAGAGTTATGGTTGAAGTTAGAGGCCCTCTTCAAAAAACAAGATGAGCTAAGAGGCCATGTTCTGGAGAATGAATTGGTTTCCCTACAACTAAGCAGTTTTGAGACCATTCAAGAATTCTTCTCGAAATTCAACAATTTGGTTATGCAATGCAAGCAGTGTGACATTGATAAGAAGGATGAGCAATTGGTGCTATCCATTCTGAGTAACCTAGGATTTGAATTTTTTGTCTTTGTATCTACCTTCCACTCTGGGCAAATGTCAATCCTTGGTTGGAAGATGCTCTCCTTAGAAGTTTTTACTGTAGCTCTCATCCAAGAAAAAGACAAATTGATCCAAATGGGTGCCATCAAGGCCTCCAAAGGTCATGCTCTTTTAGCTGGAGAAGCAAATAGTGCGAATGTGAAAGGGAGGCATAAAGGAAAGGACAAGAAACCATCTAAACCCAAGCTGAATGCTAAGTCAAGTCCATCAAAAGGGGCCTCCAGATCCAAGAAGGACAAACAAAAAATATCTGATGGATCTAAGCATCCCTACTACAAGAAAGGAAACCACCCAGAGAGATCTTGCATGCACAAGAAAATATATAAATTAACCAAGCTTCTTGAACATAACAACATTGCTCTTCCAAAAGATGCAAGAGTGTCTGATTCTAGAAGTGAATTTGATGGTCATGAGAAATGCCACTCATTGATGGATTGATTTTCGAAATCAAAGGCCCTCCTCATAGATTTAGGAGCCTCCAACCACATGGTTTCCTATGAAGAATCATTTTCTTTTTTAGATATAAAAGATGGACCTACTATTCACATGGGAGACAACTCTCAGATCTCTGCCAAAGGGATGGGTACAATACATATGGAGCATGGAAAGTTCAAGAATGTTCTATTCGTTCCCTCTCTGACAACAAGTTTGTTGTCTGTATATCAGATGACTCACACCGGATCACCAAAGAAGGTGATATTTGGTCCCGACATAGTTGAGATTACAGAGATATCCACTGGGAAGACTATAGCGAAAGGGTTTGCAAATCATGCCTCCAAGTCATATCAATTCTAGCATTTTCTGCCCTTCTCTCTTCCTACTCCTTCAGAATCTGATGAAGATCAGAGTGACTCCTCTTCTAATGAAGATGAATATCAAGATCTTGATATTGAGATAAAAGTTCAAGAACATTTAGATTCAGATCTAGAACCAACACATGCTCCCAATCTAGGGCCAAGGCCAATATGGGCTCACAAAGTCCTTGCAGCTGCTGGGAACAAAGTTGAGGATCCATTTGATCACATAACCACAAGATCTCAGTATCATGCCAACCTTGCACTATGCCATCTATCTCTCCCTGAGAGATGTTGCATGATGGTGGGGTTCGATCTACAATCTCTTGGAAAGACTCACCATGAGCCATTCGCTCCAGTAGCAGAAAGGTTTTCTGAAAGACTTTCTTTGGCCAATACATCTCTACACAGTGGGAGGCACATCAAAAGACCAGATGTAGATCTAGCATCTGCATTGGCATCCTATAGAGGATCAACTTGCCAAGTTTTTTGTAAAAGTTTTCACTGAGGAAATATTTTTCCTTATCTGCTTAGTATGAAGGTTATTTGAGTTCCTTGCTGTTCTTTTTTGAGGGGGGCTATTTTTCCATGAGGTTTTCCCCATTTCCTCGATTTACGGACAGATCTTTTTTTATCATTTATTTGATTGTATTGGGTGACCTTTGGTCTCAGTTACCAGGGCCCGGGATGGATTAACGGGGGGTGTTAGGATATTCCTATACTCCATCCTAGTCATACCAACATTATCATTGTTTTGCATTTCAGTCCCGCATGTATGCATGCAATTCCATGCATCCCAGTCATCAGTATGGTGTCTCCCAGCACCTAGTGCTTAGTTTACTAGCCCCGGGAGCCTGTTTCCACTCAGTTCCAACCCTCCTAGTCCATCATGCACCCTCTTTTCACCTACTGCATGTGAAAGGATCCCTCTCTCACCTACCACCGGTGACACTTCAGTTAGTTGCTTGATTTGTGGATCTTTCGTTGATTTAAGGACTGGTTAACTAGTTAACTAACTGAAACACTCCGTTGGACACCCAGAGAGACTTGGTTGACTATTCTGATTGCAGTTAGCTCCTCATGCACCCTCCATTAGTGCTCCATGCATCAGTTACACCTACTACATCTAGTTAGACTCAGTTTGACACATGGTTGTAGGTTACTTGTGCTTTGATGACACTCCACTGATCTGATGATGAGTTCATGCAGGCTAATTAGAATTACACCCTTGGTATTGGATACCTTTCTATTGTAGCATTATTGTTTTATTATACAGACTAATGAAACATGTGTGATTATTCTGCTCCTATCTAAGTTCTATTGCATCTATGTTCTACTGCTCCATTCTGCACTCTTCTTCTATTTTCTGCAATTCTTTCTTCTGAGGTATACATCAGCTCTTAGATCTGCTGTGAGGATTTTCACAAGTTTCACATATATAATTTCACCAAAGTATAACCCATTGTAAGGGTTCTTCAGGAGTTGGCCATCTAGAATGGAAAGCAATTATGCCCCATTTCCAAGACATTTATTTGACCAATTTTATCATCATCTTAATAATATAGAAGGACTATATCACCTTCACATAATGAGTGAGGGTGGATGTGATGATTGTAATGGGATTTGAATCAATTCTTGGCTACTTCAATATTCTTGAAAGCAATGCGAACATCTTCATTGTATTGTTTCAAATAAATAAGTATTTTTCTCTAGAGAAGAGGTGCTTATCAAATCCCAATCATTAAATGATGTTAGGATATTTAGACACTTAGGATTTAGTTAAGATCAACTTGGTATAAAGTGTATTTAGGTAAAGTGTGTTTCTTTAGTAAGCATTTGTACTTATATAATCTTATGGTCACGATATGTTCTAGACATATAGTGATATGGTGGTTCATCTTCACCTCAATCTTAACTGCTATCTATTTAAAGAGCATCGAAGGTCATTTTCTTGATGATCGATTGTGAGAAAATCATATGTAAAATGTTTTTCCTTTTGCATTATTATATTGCCTCAAATAGCTATTTGGCTGAGGCCATAGATTGTTTCCTTCTTTGAGGTTTTTAACCATGTAAAACATCGATTTGTTGATCTATGATATGTTTGTGTGAGTAGTTTCTTAAGATGCATTTGAAGTTTGTAGAAATACCCTGTGTTAGTCTAACATGGTATCAAAATGCTTATAAATTCCAACTCCATTGTTGACTGAGATATTGAATTGATGTAGTCATGTGCATCGACAAAATTCTAGATTCATTTTATTTTTTGTAATTTTGGGATGAGAGAGGTGTTCCATTGCATCTAGAGTGACTCTCTCAATTGGAAACACTTTTCGTTTCACTCAAAAAGTTTTTTTTTTGTCCAAGATATAGCCATTTGACCATATTTGGAGGTATAATGTTTACATTTATGGATTTTTCAAAACTCGTTCTCATGTTCTTTCATATGTTAGCCTTGTTTTTTTATTTTTTATTCATGGTTTGTTACTTCTTCGATTTGCATATTCTCTTTGAAGTGCACTCTGTGTGAACTTGAAAAAATTAGAAATAGAGAAAAAAGGGTTTTTTATTTATTGTGTATGCTCTTTTTTGTTGGAGTTTTGGTTATAACCGTTGCACCTTTAGAAATATAATGTGGACTGATCTCCCACACTGGTATCCTTGGACTTATTCTTGGTTTCAAATGTTCATCGACATCTGTAGGTTTTGGTGTAACAACAAACCTTACATGGTATTAGAGCTGAGGTCCCAGGATCGATTCCCTTAAGCTACGTCGGAGGGGGGGGGGGGTTTGGAGTATTGGTTATAACCACTGCACCTATGGGAATATAATGTGGGCTGATCTCCAAAATGGGGATCCTTGGACTTGTGCTTGCTTGCAAATTTTCATCAACAATTGCAGGTTTTGGTGTAACGATAAACCTTACACTTGCCATGTGCCTTGTGCAAACTTGATAAACAAGAAACAATGAGAAAACTTGTATTTTTTTGGGTAATCTAACCAAGGTCTAACCTAAAATTTGAGAAATTTTGGATGCATAATTTTGTTTTTTGTTTGTGTGTTGTTGTGTAAAGTGTCTTGTAGGCCAACAATCAAGGCTTTTGTCTTATCACACTCTCCAACAATAATAATAATAAGAAGAAAAACAACAACCTGATTCTCCTCCATAATATTTCTAAATATTTTGTTCAATCCTCTTGGTTGAAATTTACTTTAATAAGTAAGAGGTCTTGAGTTCCAGTCCTTTTGGTTACTTTTTGAAAAAGTTATTGTAACTTCAAGTTATAAACCAACTACATTGTAAAAGTGATTCCCACTTGTTTTATAAACGAGGGTTACTTATTTTAAAGTAACTTATTTTAAAAGTGAGATTATAGGAAAAAATAGAAACAAGGGAATTATTTACTACATTTTTTGCACCCATCACCATGTCGTTCAGAATCTACTTTCCACATGGCTCCCTATATCCATTTTATTCCCTTCCTTAAAAAGGAACAACTTTGACATCCATAGTCTGTTTTTAGTGTTTTTTTTAACCGTTTGTTTTTTCAAGATATTTGCATCTAAACCATCACTTTCCATTTTTTAAATCATATTAATAAGGATAGTTCAAGTGATATTTTTCTTACCAATACCAACTACTTATCATCGAGAGCACATAAGGAAGACATCTTATGAAGTAGGGGACTTTACTATATTACCTTGGGAAAAGAAACTACCCCCAAATGCCGATAATAAATTAAAATGGGATAATAAAAATGATGGACCACATGGATTAATAAGGATTTCCATATCTAATGAGTTCATATTGCACCTTCAAGCAATTGATGCATCAGTTGCATCTTGGGAAAATTTGGAAACTGTATTTGGTAAACACAATGAGATTCGAGGTCACCAGGTTCCAAATATGTTGGTTTCTTTAAATCCACGTGATTTATCTTGCATTCAAGACTATCTATCTCGGTTCAAAACCCTTAGACTCTTAGTTAAAGAATGCAATATATTGTTTGACTTATGGTTATACTAAGAGGGAGGGGGTGAATTAGTATAAGCTACTTTTTCTTATTTTATCATTCATCAATCATTCATTTACTTCAAAACAAGAAATACACATACACTCAAATCACAATACATAGAATTTAACATGGAAACCCTTTTGAGAGAAAACCAAAAAATATGATCTTCATAAAGTCATGTAGGCACCAACCTACTATTATAATGTTTATAGGCACCAACCTATTGGAGACACCAATCATCTCAAATGAGCACCAACTCAAAAATATGTAGGCACCAACCTACTAGAGAAACCAATCTCCTCAACTGAGAACCAACTTAGTTACATGTAGGAACCAGACTAATGGAGACACTAATCCCCTCAACTAAGCACCAACTCAGTAATATGTAGGAACCAACCTATTGAAGAATAAGGTACAAGACTACTAACATAATCACATCAAATATAACTTCATAATCAACTTCAATCTACCACATAATCAACCTCATATAATCTCCATATTGTGACTTTTCATCATAATATACCTCTAATTTGCTTAATAATATGCCTCTGATTTGCATCAGAATCTGCCTTTGATTTGCTTTAGAATCTGCCTCTTATTTTCTTCATAATCTTCCTATGATATGATTCATAATATATAGAAAGATCATATACTTGAAATAATAGAGACCCAATACCTGAAAATTGTGCCCTAGGTACTTCAATATCTCTACATTATCTTCTCCAAGATTCACTGTCTGAAGCTTCATAGAAAAAAAGTATAATGAAACTTCCAAATTGACCTGTTTAAATTTGATTTCAGGAGCATTCAGAAACCATAACTTTACAAGGACATATATATTAAAATATAGTGAAAAAACATATGAAACCCATACCAAAATTTACAAGATCTCTAATTTGTCTCCTCTAGGGGTCACTTCTTGAAGCTTCCTAGACAAAAGTTATAATGAAAATGCCAAGTTGACATTTTTAAAGATGATTTAAGGATTATTCAGAAACTCTAACTTCTTGAGGTGATATCTTTGAAACTATAATGAACCATCATTTGAAACTCATAACATAGGTTATTCAATGTCTATAATTCATATCCTTCGAGGTTCATTATCTAAATCTTCCTATAACAAATGTTATAGCGAAAATTCCACACTGACCCGTTTGAGGCTGATTTCAAAGTCATCCAGAAACCCTAACTTCCCAAGGTCATATCTCCTAAAATATAGAAAACCAACATATTAAAATTTAACCACATGTAACTTAACATTTATTCTACATATAATCCAAGTGGAACATTTTTAAATGTCCCCAAAAAAAAGTTATAGAAAAAATTCCAAGATTCCCTTAAAATATTCCCTTTTGGAATGGTACTCAATCTTTGTTTATCCTCTCATTCAAATGCCACAACCCTTTTCACTAGTGCACCTCTCCTATAAGATATCTATGTCTTGGATGAGTGAGTGAACAAATTTGGAATTTATACTCTTCTTAAATCACTTTTTGCGTGGACAAAATATTGTTCAATATCCTAGTAGGGCCAACCAAAATTCTAGCTGGGTTAACTTTACAAATTCTTTCATATCTCCTCATTCCTATGGAGTTAGAGAGAGATCTATATACCATTGGAAAGGTCTCATAATAAAATTTTGAACCATGTAACCTATAATCCCATCTGATATATATTGTATCTAGAGTAAAAATTCCTTCAAAGATAGGGTATTCAAACTAGGCATCAATGGGACAATATTTCCACTAATCTTCATATTCCTTTGGTTTTCTTGCCTCCACAAGTGGGAAAGTGAGGTTTAAATCAATATATTCACTTGGAAATAATCATTAATTGTATTTTAAGTGGGGGCACATCAATATATTCATTTGGGAATCATCATTACTTGTATTTGAAGTCGGGTCACATCAATATGCTTCACCTTAGGACTGCTCCCTTTAAGACAATGCTTTCTTTTCTTTGTTGTAGATTTTCTTGTAACTCCACCTATCTTCATGATCCTTCATTTTTATCCTCTTATGCATCCTACAATTTGTTTTACGGTTACTCTCAATGTCTTCTTTTCTATATTATGAACCAATATCTTGCAATTATTGTATTGATTGTTACTTGTGGAAGGATCCTTGCTCGAAGTTTATAGCAAAGTGCCTTCATTATCAAAGAAATTTCTAGGCTTGCTTCATATGAATTAGATTCATAAAAAAAACCACATGATGATTATATTAATCTACCTGTATATAAGATTAGCTAAATTAATATCAATAGTACCTAATCCATTTGGGTAAAACATCCACATTGAAGCTTCTGACTTTAATGTTCCTTCTTTTCCAAAATCCACCTCGTTTTCTACGAGGTGTTCTTCATTTTGCATATTTGAGAGTCAATTTTTAAGAATGAGAATATTATCTTTCAAATCCTTAACATAAAAGACATTTTCTATTTCATCATCATTTGTAAGAGATCCATTTCTTTTGAAAATTACACTATTTTTGTTGTCCTTCAAAATCAAATACTTGGTATGGTTCCTTGTCATGTGTCTTGAACATCCACTATCAACATATATTGCTGTCCACAATCTTCCTTCTTTTTCTCTTCCGATTTACTCCATCATACTTTTGTGCATTTCTCATTATATTTGACATGGGTATTCTCTTTCTCATTTTTTTTCTGAAGTTGCTTCTATAAAACCTTGCTATATGTCCATAATTATTGCATTTATAGTATTCAACATCAAGTAGGAGAGAAAATGAATTGTAAATTTTGTCAGCAAATCTATAAGAACTTCTAGTTTTGTTGCTCACACAATCTTCCTTCGAAGTTTGATGAGGATCTCTATTTTTTCCTCTCACATTATCACTTCTTGCATATGCTCTATAGTACATTACTTTAGGACCAAAATTATTGCAAGAGAAATAATAGCCAAAGTAGAAATTTTGGTACCTGGGTGTGAAAGATATTCTTGTTGGAAATGCTCTTCTAAGCTCATCAGTCTATTGTTGGTCATCATTTCCTTCCTTGTTTATTTCATTGTTGATGGAACCTTTGAGAAAATTGTCATAGATTTTGGGATTTTATTCATATTCCTTACTTGCATCTTCTTGAGGGGTCTTTTGATTTTCATCATAGCTAAGACCTATCTTGATGAGTGGTGACCTTTGGAAACTGAGGATCTCATTCAAAGTTTCAGTGTTATTCAAACTTTTATGTAATTGTGCATTTGACTTTTCCAACTCCTTTCTTAATGAGACAATTTCATATTCTAGCTTTGCGTAGATTTCTTGCTTTTCCTTGAGACAAACTCTCACTTCTTCTTCAATTCTTTTATGTTATTCTAATTGATTTTTTAGACTAACATTTATCCTTTCCTTTTCTTCTAGTTATCTTTTCATCAATTCATCTATTTTTTCTTATTATCCAAGTTGAATAACAATTATTCTTTCTTTTTCTTCAAGGCTTTGTGACAGTTTCTCCTTTAGGTTCTCTCTTATGAGCTTCATGATTTCATCTAGATCACAAGCAAGTTATTCTTCAAGATCAACCTCCTTATCTATTTCAAAATTTTCTTCATCTTTTGGAATTGACCTTTTCTTTTCATTATTTTCATATTCTTCTTCATCAATAATGTCTTTCCTTGCATATGGACCCTTAACAACAAAATGTCCTATTCCACTACAATTAAAGCATTTGGAGGATAACTTACCTTTGTATTCTCCTTTTATATTTCACACAGATTGTGCTTCTTCAATATTGTATTCACAGTTGCAACAATCACCATAGCTCTCTTCATAAATAGTTTTTAGCTTGTACCAAATTTGTTTGGTTGATGTGCACCTCTTTACCTTGTCAATTACAAAATTTGGTACACCACTCAAGACGACATACATTTTTTTTTGTATTTCTTTCTCATGAATCCTTTGTAGCTTCTATATAACTTGTTGTGACTGATTCCCAGATATCATATCCAAGGGATATCAATACATGTCTTCATTTTTATGCTCCATAATAGATAGTTTGTTCCATTGAAAAAAGGTGCTATGTCCATGCTGAAACCCAATTCCTCACAAGCCATATGTGCTCGAGATATTCCTTTTAGTGGTTAAGTTGTTTTGAATGAACCTTCTCTAATACCAAACACTGGACTTATGGTTATACTGAGGGGGGTGTTGTGTGAATTAGTATAAGATAATTTTTTCTTATTTTAACCATTCATCAATCATTCATTTACTTCAAAATAGTAAATACACATAAACTCAAATCACAATACATAGAATTTAATGTGGAAACTATTTTGGGAGAAAATCACAAAATGTTATCCTCATAAATTCATGTAGGCACCAAACTACTGGAGACACCAATCCCCTCAAATGAGTACTAACTCAACAATATGTAGGAACCAACCTACTGGAGTCACCAATCTCCTCAACAAAGCACCAATTCAGTAATATGTAGGCACCAACTGTAACAACGTTTTATCCTTTTTTTAAAAATAGAACTAGAAACCCTAAAATTCTGAAATGTGAAACCCTAAAATCTCCTTAGAGGTTAAACATAGTGTAGCCCCCACTTTAGTTGATATTTAATATAGCATTTACATTAATACTAAACGAATAATAATATAGGATATACCAGGGGAACAGGATGGGGCGTTACAATTTTATACTTCATCGTGGAGATCAATAGATGGGAGGCGTTACAATCATTACTAATAATTGACTGGAGAGAAACACGCAAGGGCGTTACAATTTTACACTTTCTGCTTCCTTTTTCTTTTCCCAACGTTTTTATAAGCCACTGTTTCATCTCCCGTCCCTTTCAATCATACCTCCTCTATTGTCTGATCATTAATTGAATTTGAACAATATTATTTTCTATGGAGTAAATGAATTCCAGGAACTGAACCAATGCATGGTTGGTATAGCAGATGACCAAAATAGGACCGGGTTGGATATTAGAAAGGAGGATGTAAGATTCGGTAATAGAAAGCATCGTGGAGGGCAATGAATTGATTGTGGGATGAATTGATTGTAAGGATGAATCCTTTTTGAGGGGTTGCGAATTCCGTGGAAGACATGAATTTCCATGCATTTACTATGGTGTCTCACACTCGGGAATTCGTGGGGCATTTCTTCACCCAAGACCATTGGTATCAATGATGAGTTTCTTCTCTTGTCAATCACAGTCACCCTTGGAAGAAGATAGCTTCAGATTATAAAAACATGGGTACTGGAGGTCGCATTCACTATGGGAGCCAAATCTGAGATAGGGAGGATGCATTCATAATTGGGAGGATGTGGCTTACAGAGCCTAGAGGCAACATTCTCAACATTTTTGACAAGTCGTGGATCAATTTAGGAGGGCATGGGTACTGTTAAAAATATTAGGATCTTGTTGCCTCTTTACCATTACCCAATGCTGCATTCTACAGTCAGCAGAAGGATTGTTATCAGTCCAACAATGACATTTAAAACCAAGTGGGAAGGGTGTAGTTTCACTTGTGTTAATTTCCCTTCAACATTGGCACATAATTAAAGAAAATCATGGCAGCATGGGGGCATTACATTGCAATCAAGAGGACAACACTGTACACATATTGACAAGTTTGATTTTTAAGTCAAATCTGAGATTAATTACTCCCTTGTAAGACTATCATAGTAAATGTAAGTTGAACATTACATGTCTGAACTATATAAATCATTCAATGCTGAGATTTTAGTATCTACAACAAGCATACTGTCCTGTACATTGACAAGTGATTACTGTTGCTTAATGGCATTTGTGTAGTGCTTGTAAACTATTAAATGCAAGTAATTTAGTTTGTAGAGTGTCATCTGTGATATATGTGTATTACTATAAGATATGAAACAGTCAGTAAATCAACAAGAAGAATAAGAGAAAGGGAAAATTAAGCTTTTGAGGTTTAGTTTTCACTCGGATCTATATTCACATCTTTCCTATAGGAAGGTTGAAGCTGGGAGCCACCTAAATTGTTTCTGAGCCAACCGATAGCAACAAATATGGGTCTTGACCCAAAAAAAAATTCATATATTGGAGCAAAGAGATTTTAATTCTATCCCAGGTCTGTCAACATACATGCAACGCCCTTAAATCATGAAGATCTATACTCCATTCTCCCATACCACAGATTTATAATAATATTTGATTTGTTTTCGCATTAGATAGATATGCTATCATATCAATGTATTCAAAATTAAACAACAAATTCATCATAAATCCTATAAATTTTAACTTTTTTTCTTTTTTTCCTTTTTGTAACACAATATGATGAGACATTAGGTCCAAGAGTTTGAAGCCAGCTCTGATACCAAATGTAAGAACCATAAAACTCATAAAACCTACTAAATAACAAATAATATTAAATATGCATGCAGATCTATGAACCAATACAAGAATCTGATAACATGTAAAATCTTAGAAAATCCAGAAACAAACAAGAACAACATGCATAGAAGATCTGATAAAGAAAGTGGATCTAATCAATATTAACAAAAAATATGCTATGAAAATTAAGGAACCATACCTGGTTACATGACCTAGCAGCTACCATTACCTTGACAGCTCCAATAGTGCAACTGAAGGTGGGGGGATGACTCTCCACCCAACCAACCCCCAGCCAAAGGCTGAGGCCCTCGAGCCTCCAACACTTAACCCTATCCCAGTGCTATATTGCTTTCCTCTCCTCAAGAGATTCTCTTCCAAAATGCCAAAAGACAAAAAAAAGATCCCTTCTCTTCACTTCTTCTCCTCCTTTTATCTCCTCCTTCTCCTAATTTCTTAATTTCTTATTTAATTTCTATCTTTATGCAAAATTTGCTTTCCATTACTTCTTTTTCATGTTTCTTTTTATTATCTTACATTATTTTATATTACATTATATTTATTATATTAAATATTCTCTATATTCATATATGAGGGTTGTTACACCAACCTACTGGAAACACCAATCCCATCAAATGAGCGCCAACTTAGTAATATTTAGGCACCATCCTATTGTAGAACTAGGTACAAGACTACTGACATAATCACCTCAAATATAAATTCATAATCAACTTCAATCTGTTACACAATCAGCCTCGGATCATCTCCATAATATGCCTTTGATCTTGTTCGTAATATGCCTCTAATATGATTCATAATATGCCTTTGATTTGCTTCATAATCTTCCTCTGATATGATTCATAAATCATAATATGTTTCTGATATGCTTCATAATATACGGCTCTGATCAACTTCATACTATACAGGAACCCTTAATTCCAAATGGAATATGTCCAAAACTATAAAGAACCAATATATGAAAATTGTACCACAGGTACTTCAATATATCTACTTCATCTCCTCCAATATTCAATTTCTAAATCTTTCTAGAACAAAAGTTATAGCAAAATTTCCAAACTGACCTGTTTAAAGCTGATTTCAGGATCATTCAAAAACCTTAACTTCTCGAGGACATATCTATGAAAATATAGGGATCCAAAATCTAAAAATCATACCATAGGTTATTCAATATCTATACTTTATATCCTACTAGAGTCACTATTTGAATCTTCCTATAACAAAAGTTATAGTGAAAATTCCAAACTGACTTGTTTAAATATGATTTCACGATCATTTAAAAACCCTAGCTTCCTAAGGTCATATCTATGAAACTGTAGTGAACCAACATCGTAAACTAATACCATAGTTTCTTCAAGATATCTAATTCATATCCTCAAAGAGTCACTATTTGAATCTTCCTATAACAAAATTTATAGCTAAAATTCCACACTAATTTGTTTGAGGATGATTTCAAGGTCATTCAGAAAACCCTAACTTTTGGATGTCATATCTCCTAAAATATTTATAATAAGCATCTAAAAACTAAAGCACATGTACCTAAATATTTTATCTACATATCCTCCAAATGGAACAATCTAAAACATCAAAAAACAAAATTTATAGAAAACATTCCAAGATGACCTGAAAATATCCACTTTTGGAATAGTACTCAATCTTTGTTCATCCTCTTCCTTAAATGTTCAAACCCTTTTCACTAGTGCACATATTCTATAAGTTATCTATGTCTTGGATGAGTGAGTGAACAAAGGAGGAAGTGATACTCTTATTTATACTCTTCTTAAATCACTTTTTGGGCTGACATAACATTGTTCAATTTCCTGGCAGGGCCGACCAAAATTCTAGCTAGGTTGACTTTATAAATCCTTTCATATCTGCTCATTCCTATGGACTTATATAGAGTTCCATGTACCATTGGAAAGGTATTCAAATAAAATTCCAACCATGTAAACTATACACCAATTTCAGATAAGTATATAGAGTAAAAATTCCTTCAAAGAGAGGGTATTCAAATTAGGCATCAATGACACAATATTTCCAACAATCTTCATATTCCTTTGTTTTTCTTGTCTCCACAAGTGGGAAAGTGAGGTGTACATCAATATCTTCACTTGGAAACAATCATTACTTGTCTTTGAAGTGGGGTTGCATTAATATATTCACTTGGGAATCATCATTACCTGTCTTTGAAGTGGCGGCACATCGATATCTTCACTTGGGAATCATTATTACCTGTGGGGGCACATCAATATCTTCACTTGCGCATCATGTCAGAATCATCTTTTATATTTATTGGGGATTCATTTTAGGTTCAAATTTAATCTTAATCTTGGACATATGTAGTATCAAAAAATAATTTACATCAATGACAACAATATTTCCTTTCCTTTCACATCAATGACAACAATATTTCCAATATATACCTAAGTTAGAAAAGTAATGTGTTGATCATGTTCTTGCTACAATTTGTCCTCCTTATTCTTTTCTTGAATCTACTTTTTACTCCATCAAGTAAGTTATGGGGAATACTTATAAAGAACTCACTCTTGATTATTTTTTGATGCCTTGATTAGAGAGCGAGATAAGTTCTTACATATTGGAGTGGTTTGCACTGTCAGTACATCTAGCAGAGCCTTAGAGGCACAACATAAGGATAAATCCAAGCATCCCAAGAAGAAATATCCTCACAACAATAAGGAAAACAAGGGTCCCAAACCCTCTTAGTCAACTCATCGTTCCAATAGTGACAAGGGAACCAAGTCAAAAGGTAATAAGAATTGACACCATTCCAATTTTTGTAGGAAATATGGTCAATGAAAATTTTAGGGGCAAAATTTAGCCCATGGGCTATATTTCCATATTTTTCTCAGAAAAAAGATTCGCCAATTTGCATTTTTTTAAAGATTTGTTTCACCCAATTTTGATGGGATAAAAAAATTTCACTCTAAAAATCGCCAGATTATTATATAAACTATATAAAATACTTGGAATTTGATTTTTTTTTTAGAAAAATATCACCAAATCTTTTATAGTTGACCTTTTAAGAATTGGTAAGATTCATCAAGGTTTATACACTTTTAAGTAAGTATGGATCCTTAAAATTTTCCCTAAATATGGTCACGTGGAAGCTACGTGTTTCAAGAAGATGGAAGTCTTAGAAGTAGCAATGAAGAATCCCAACATAAATCATGATTCTTTTCATAACTCTACATCTTATGGACATGCACTTTCTACTTTTGGTTTTTCCTTCAATGCTTCTTCTTCTAATGCGTGGCTCATTGATTATGGAGCATCTCATCATATGGCTAATGATAAAGCCATTTTTTGTACTCTAAATGAATGCAACATCAAACAATTTTCTTTTGCGATGATAGATATCTTAATGTTGTAGGATGTTGAGTAGTTTAGCTCAATGATGGTCAGTTCAAAGATGTATTATGTGCTCCAAGTAATTTCTGCAATTCATTGTCATTCTACTAGATCGCTCATTTTGGTGAAGGTAAGAATGTAGAGTTTACATATCACCAAGTTGTAATTAATGATTTCAAAGATCCTAAGCATGTCCTAGCAACTATAATTGTTTATGATATTACTAGGTTGTACAAATTCAATAACTTTAGGTCATCACCCTTTCCCTCAGTTTTTATTGCTCATAGCGATGATTTGAGAAAATTTTATCAAGAGCAATTTGGTCATTTAAACTATTGCTCATTGCAACATCTATGTAATCAGAAAAGTGGTGATTGTTCTTCCTCTCATTTCTTGTAGGGATGGTGTTTTCCATGGGTGTGTTCTCAAAAACTATCATCGGGGTAGTTTTAATGAACATGCCTCTTGGCACACCTCAATCCCCTTGCAACTTGTTCAAAGTGATTTGTGTAATTCAATTCCTTCTGATTCTTTCTCTAGTTTCAAGTACTTCTTAAATTTCATTGATGATTTTTCCAAACATACTTGGGTTTACTTCTTAAAACTTTGAGAGTGAATTTTTTGACATGTTTTTGGCCTATAAGACCCTTTTAGAAAACATTATGGACATTGGATACAAATTTTAAGAATAGGTAATGGAGGAAATCATGTAAACAACAAATTTACAAATTAATACACTACATAGGGAATTCAAATGCAACATATAGTTCCATATACACCAGAGCAAAATGGTGTTGCTGAGAGAAAGAAACAAACATTAAAGGAAATGGCTAATTGTATGATCTAATCTAAGGGATTAAGTCTCTTTTTTCAGTAGAAGCCATTAATTGTGTCCATTATATAGTAAATCACAATCCCACAAAGGCTCTAAAACATATAACACTAGAAGAAGCATGGAGTAAAATTAAACCAGATGTAAGCTACTTTCATGTGTTTGGTAGTAAAGCATGGGATCACATTCCTAATGAAAAATGGAAATCCTTACATCCTAAGAGTGAAAAGTGCATTTTTGTTGGATATTATGAAGATGTAAAAGGTTATAGACTTATTCAACCAAATTATTAGAAGATATGTTAAATCTTGGATTGCGAGCTTAATTCGACATGTATGCCATTTTAAGCTTGTGAGCTATCTTCGATGATTATGCCACATTCTATTCCCAACTTCTTTGCTTATGATATTACTTCAGTTTCTTCTTTAGATAATGACAATGAGGATGAAAAGACACCTTTGATTTCTCGCATTCCTCTTGTTGGGTCCATTCAACATGAATCTACACCACCACCACCACTTCCTAGATGGGTCCATTTAAAATGAGAAGTAGTTGGTGATATTTTTAATGATCATATAGATCAACGTCGAACACATTCATAGTTCCAACAAATCTCTTCTCTTTTCACTCAAGTTTCAAAGACTTGTGATCCAATGAACTTTGTAGAAGCTTTTGGCCATCCAGATTAGGACATAGCTATGAATGAAGAATATCGTTCCTTAATGGAAAACAATACTTGGGATCTAGTACCTCTTTCGAAAGGAAAAAACTTGTCAAATGTGAATGGGTGTATTGAACTAAGTATGCATCAGATGGAAATGTTGAAAGACTTAAGGAAAGGCTAATTTCTAGAGTATTTTCCCAAGTTGAAAGGATTGACTACAATGAAACCTTTTACCCTATCACCAGAAAAGAACTCCATTCGCCTTGTTCTTGATCTAGCTGCTTCACATAAATGGGAGTTCCATTAAATGGATGTCAAATATGCCTTCTTGCATGGGTATTTGCAAGAAGAAATTTACATGGAAAAACTCATTGGCTATACTTAGAATGAATCCAACCTTATCTCCTTAAGAAATATATGTATGGATTTAAGAATTATCCTTGATCTTTGTATGCCAAAATGGATATCTTTCTCCTTGACACTGGTTTTTATAGATGTCATTTTTACCCTAATGTCTATACCAAGAAGGTAGAAACCCATCTCATAATCATTTTTCTTTATGTTGATGACCTTATTGTTACTATTAGTGAGGTCCTAAACATTTAACCCATATTAAATTCATCCTTAAGAATAAATTTGAAAGGATCAACTTAGTGCATTTGCATTATTTCTTTGGCCTCCAAGTCTTGAAAACCAAAGAAGGAGTTTTTCTTTCTCGGTCTAAGTAAGCTTGTGATGTTCTTCGTTGCTATGACACGGAATATTGTAAACCAACCCCTTCTCCCTTCTAGTTTGGAGTCAAACTTTCTGCCACTTGCACTATACCCAGAGTAGATGCCATCTTCTACTATCAGTTGATTGGAAGTCTTTTGTACTTGACTCATACATTCCTTGATATTTATCTTGTTTGTTGGTATTGTTTCCCAATATAGGATCTTGGGATTCCTTACAATTTATGGGGGGACTCCTTTGTTGGTTAGTTTCATTGATTCAAATTGAGTTACTGACTGTGCTGAATGGAAATCTACTACAAGTTATGTTTTTAGTCTTGGTTCCAAACTTGTCACTTGGGATTATAACAAATAACAAGAACTTGCTCTTTCTTTAGAAGAATCATAGAATCGAGCAATAGTTAATGCAAGTCAAGAATATTTATGGCTCTATAAGATCCCTATAAAGTTTGTATTAGTGCAGTAGAATCTGGGTACCCTTTCATGTGATAGTAAGAGTTTAATCAAACTCACAATATATTGAGTTCAACATAAAAATAGCAAACACATTGAGCTATGGATGCACTTCATCAGAAAGCTTATTTAGGATCATGTTCTTGAAGTGATATTTTTCCCAATAGATTATCAACTTGTAGACATCTTCACAAAGTCTCTTACATAAGTGAAGTTTTCTAAACTTCGATCTATGGTAGGAGTACATGAATTTGTCATTAATATGGGATAGGCTCTAGTGCATCCTTCCTTCTCCTATTTTCTCACCTTTGTAAATCCTTCAATCTTATCCCAAGTTGTTCTAAAGGACGGATGTTAGGATATCTAGACACTTAGAAGTTAGTTGATATCAACTTCGTCTAAAGTGTCTTTAGGTAAAGTGTGTTTCTTAAGTAGGCATTGTTATGCATTTGTACTTCTGTAATCCTACGGTAACAATATGTTCTAGACATAGAGTGATATGATGATTCACCTTCACCTCGATATTAACAACTATTGATATGTGGTTGAACACTTACTTGGTCCATGACCTCTATTTAAAAAGCATGGAGGGTCATTTGCTTGATGATCAATTGTGCGAAACGCATATGTAAAATATTTTTCCTTTTGAATTCATATATTGCATAAAGTAGCTAATTGGATGAGGCCATGGATTATTTCCCTCTCTAAGGGTTTTAACCATGTATTTCTTAAAGTGTTTGACCTTCAAGTGTAAATACCTCATGTTAGTTGAACACATGGAAGGAGGGGATTTTACACTTGATAGGTAAACCTAAGTCCATTCCATGTACAAAGTGGAATGGAGTAAACCAATGGGAATTTTGGTTGATGTATAATAGGCCCATAAGGTGGTGTTGTGCCCACAACAACTCCCCCTTCGTTTTTGAGAAAAAATAACCCCCCCCCATTAAACTTTGAAACTTTTAGTTGTACTTTCATTTTCATAAATTATTTTTGGTTTCCAAAATCTTGGCTTGGGGTCCTATGGTTAAACTCTAACCATCTTTCTATAATGACTGCAATTGGGTTCTTCATTTAAATGTGGGGGGTTTGGTTTACTTTCATGATGATCATATTTGTGATTGGGAAATTTTGGCTTGGTTTATGATCGTTGATGTTGGTTTGATTCTTTATAGGCCTTTGATATATCCTTAAGATGATTTATGATGTTTAAACTTGATTCATGTTCATCTACTTTCATGCTTGGTTGTTTGATGTTTATTGGAATCTTTGAATATATTTAGGGTTTGATGGCTCGTGACAATTACTTTGAGCTTTTCTTGATTTGATGCCTTAACATGTCTGTTATACTCATTGTATTAGCCTTTCTTAAGTTCATTAATGATTTCTTTTAAACCAATTTCATTCTATGTTCTAGCTGGTGATCATTGATGTATGGCCATAAGGGTAAATTATGGAAGAGATGTGTCATGAGAAGACGAAGGCAATCATGTGAAGTGAAACATCATCCTGGCCATAGTTACATTGGGATACCTATAATTTCTGATTGATATGTCACATCGTTGAATTGTCACATTTGTATCATTTTCTTGCACAAAGGTTCTACCATGTAACCTTGTTGGTTTTTGTCTCTGATGTTGTCTTCATACGTACCTAGGATTATTGGAGCTTGTTACATGGAGAATGGTATGTCTCCATGTCGAACTTTCGACCTCCCGTGAGGCTAGGAGGGAAACAGGGGAAATGGAAACATGAGTTTTAAGCATCATGAGAAGAATGAAAATCCACGTGAAAAGTCACCACTCTGATCTATCGAATTATTATGAGTGACGCAGATGAAAACATAAAATAACTTATATACAAACTAATGCTTTACATCATATACGTAGGTAAGATTGCTTACATCTGCAGCAGAAAATCCACTTACATCTGCAGCAGTCGGAGGATTGTTTCTGTTTTGGAACAAATTCAGAATGTCACTTTTACTTTGGAAACTTTTATTTGCAGGTACATTTATCGTGAAATCAATGCTGAGGCGGACAAGGCCTCAAAGGAACGGCTCATTATGGGGGTCAGCACTTGGAAAATATCTGAATTTCTGAATGGAAATGAGCGTGCCTTCTATCACAGACCATTCATACAATGATCGAGATAACAGGTCTCTTGTTACAGGTTATTGATACAGGTTTTAAATTTTTGAGGTGACTGAAAACAACTACAAACTGTTATTTACATATTCAGCTTTGTTTTATAAACTTAGTAATTATTTTTGTAATAGACAATGCAAGTTTTGTACAGATACAAAAGAAGTTTATACTAGCTTATTGTAAAAGATGTTATTGCTCACGTAGTGAGAACATCGGATCTATTTTTGGGCACACAACAGGGTGCTTGACACAGCAGTTCTATACTCCACTCTAGATGAGTGTGTTGATCAATGTAATTTCGTACTTTATGGATGAAATGAAATTACGTTTTTTTTTTCGGGGAAAAAAAAAATCATATACGTAGGTGCAAAATGTGTACATTAATTATTCTTTAAACTTTATATGCACTCCACTTATTTACTTATTTTGTTTCTTTATAATATTTCAATTTTTTTAAATCTTTTATTTTCGAATTTACAACCTTAAATACGTCAACAAAATAGACCAAAAAAATAAAATACTACAAAGATAAAGGTGCTAAAGAACGCAAACTATTAAACATGAGAAGTAAATACACAACGATAATAAGTGAAACTATTTTATTAGTAATGCATGAACTTGAAAATAAATAATAAAGTAAATTAGATTTTTAAATTGAACTCACATACAATCTAAATAGATTAAAAAAAGTGCTTTACAATTTTATTGCAGTTACAAAGCACAAAAATTCAAAGCATTTTAAATAAAAATACTGAAATTATGATAAAAGAAAGGAATGTAGTTTACATTATAAATAAAAGAGAAAAAGAGATAAAATTAATAATTATTTCCTTGAAGAGATGTATTCTCTAACCTAATAGCACGATGTATAACTTCTTTCGTGCTCATTTTGAAGTTGACATGTCATTTTAAAAAATAATAAAATATTATAAAGAAATAATATTTCGGCTTAAATTAAATTTAAAACATTTACAACGGCATACATATATAACTAATTTAAAATATTTACAACCATATATATATATATAAGTACAAAAATTGGACAAATTAAAATTCTTCCTCAACATTTGCACTCTAAAAAGGGGTTTACAGCTAGACAAATTTGATGCCTCTCTGCCTTTGGTAGATTGGTTTATGAACATGTCTACATGACATAGAATAGATAATGAATGGGCGTAATGTTAAGGAACTTATTGTATTAGGTCATTGGAGAGAAACTCTCTATGACATAAAAAACACTTATTTATAAACATATAATTTTATTATTTCACAAATAATAGAAATTGAAGCTCACCAAATTTAAAATATAAAAGAACATTGGTAAATAAAATAAAGAATTAGCAATACCTAAAATGAAAAATAAACCAAAGAACAAAAAATATTTAGGAATGAGAAAAATGGCTAATGGATAACCAAATATGTAATTGGTAATTTTTTTTATTGTCAAAAGCTTCATACAATGCTTGATGTTGGTTTATAGGCCCTTGCAAAGACCTAGACTAGGCATGACTCAAACATGATGAGAACATTTAGAAGACCATCAACAAACTTCTAAGTTTGAAAAAATAGGATGAGGTAAACGAGACCGAGCATTGAATGAATCCGTTGTGGTAATGGCCAAGCTGAGTTCCTCCATACACAAGATATGTTTAATCCCTATGTTTATGATAAAACTACAATGATAATGAACAAAAATGAAAATATACCATAGGGAGAACATCAAGATCTAAATCTCCATTTCCTCATGCTTTTGTACATTTTAAGAGTCTCCTGATGTCCACAAAAAATGTCACAACCTCCTAGAATGGTTTGAATGAAATGCTAGATGAGAATACGAAAATTTTCAATTATCTGGTCTACTCCTCTGCTGGGCATGATCTCCTTTTTTAGACTATTGTCACAACCTATTTTTAAAGAATTGCTAGGTGGTGGAAATCAATTAAGCAAGGAATTTTAAGAAGTGAAAAAACTAAACTTAGATTCAGACTAACTCTCTTCCCACTCGAGGTGACCACTGTTTAAGGAAATCAAGAAATATGAATGAAAAACTGCAGCAACCGTATCTGGTTGGATGCTTAATAGTTGAATCCGACTCTCATGTTAAATGATAAATATGAATAATATATTAGATGATAGGATAAAAGATGATATGTTACAATGATGGCCCTACCTTAAATATGGCTCGGGCATTTGATGTTCAGGAGATGCCTCATTTCATAACCTAACTTTAGTTAACCTAATTATTAATTATTTAATTATTATCTTATTTTATGTTCATAGCATTGCCACTCTCTTAGAAAGGCTTTGTCCTCAAAGCCTTATAATTTTGTCACATTGTTCTTTGCGATGTCATGGCTAACGAAACATGTCGATACAAACTGCTAAGTGTAGAGCATAACTTCAGATATGTGGATGGGTCAATCCATCCCAAATTGATTTGTTGCTGACTATTGGGATTCCCTACTGATCCGTCGTCAGGAGCTTTGATCACATTAGTACCATTATCTTTCGACATTTCCCACTTTTTAGAATATCGGTTTTTATGGTTGGGGTGTCGATAGGGAATTTTCACAATGTCATTTTGTTTTACGAGTGTCGTATTTGAGCATTGATCTGAGCTGGAAGTTTTATTTTTGTCTCTTGAGGTTTTAAGGTTTCGTTCTGTATCTTTTCCAACTTGTTTTCTAACTGTCGGTTATCATTTTAAAACTTCTTAATCAATTCGACTTACGATTTTCTGTCATCTTCAGACTTCTTAAGTTGTTCCTTAAGATCTTCATTATGACTTCTGATACAACTATTTTCTTCCTGCTTGTCTAGAAGTTTTCCTTCAATGTCTTCCGTAGATTGTTCTATCTTTCGACTATTTTTCAACTTCTTAATTTTTGTGACTAGTGTCTTGTTATGATTTCTTAATCTGAAAATTTCTTCCGAATTGTTGGATAGTGTTTTATTACTTTTTACGATCTCTGATTTGTGTGTCTTTTTAGAGTTGTCATTTTGTGTTTGAAGAGCTTGTATCTGTTGTCAACATTGGTCGACCTTTGATTCTTGATCTTCTAAATTATGTCGTATCTGCTTCAGTTCTTCATCCTTGTTGTTAAGGATCTTATTCAAGCGTATTATTTCTGCTTCGTAATTATTTATTTCCTTCTTTATATCTTGATTTCCTAACCTCTTATTGAATTTATTTTCGGCTTTTAATTCATCAATTTGCGCATACAATTTTTCTATACACCTTTCCTAGTCAGAGATTTTTATTTCATTGTACCTTGCTTGTAATTCCATTCTTATTTCTGAATTGTTATTTATGTCGCGCAATTCTTCATTGTCTTTTCGATAACGTTTTAACTTGGCTTCTAATTTCTCTATTTATAGTCGCAAACTAGCTTCCATGGTCTCTGACTTCTTCGTCATTAGATGGTCGTCTGGACTATAGATGGTCTTCAATTTTTTTTTATTTTGTCTTCCTTTGACTTGACTCTTTTGTCGATAATTGTCTTTGACTCCTTGATAAGTGGTAGAACAAAGTGCGTAATAACCACTAATGTAGTTTCCTTGGAAGGGAATGCTTCTTTTAAATTTGACTTCTCTTTTGTATGCCCCTTCTATTTTTTGAAATATATAGATATTTTTGGAATTGGATAGTGCTTTTAAGAATATTATAATTATTATTATAATATTTTTTTTGAATTTAAAATAAAACTATTATAATAATAATTATTATTATTAAAATGTTTTAATATTGAGAATGGTTAGGGAACAAAACGGCCATGAAGTAGGGGAGTGAGGTATGAAGAGGAATGGATGTAGTATTTGCTGTCGGTGAGGGAGATGTGCAGGATGAACTGAGTGGAGAGATCCGTGAGGATGCAGGGAGAGATGAGGGAGTGGTGGAGTGGTGTAATGAGGGCGACATGTGATGAGGGGGGATGGCAGAGGGATTGTGGTTTCAGGAGGAGGGCGCAGTCACAAAGGGACAAAGTGGCGTTGGAGCAGGCGCGAGCATGAGAGGGTGTGCGAGGCTTTGGAGAACGTGGGGGCTGCATGGGTGGAGCATGGAGAAGGAGCAGCTACGGGTGGGTAGCGTGGAGAGGTAGTGCTGCGTGGAGCGACGGGAAATGTGCAGGCACGTGAGGAAGGGACGAGGAGGAAAAAGGTGGCAGATGGTAAGGTGGTGAGCTACAAGGAGTTGGAGGTTGGAGGCGGATGCGGTGGTGGGTAAGGTGGCGGCTGTCGATGTGGAGGCAGAAGCTGTTGGGGAGGGGGGGGTCTGCGAGCAAGCGCAGATGTGGAGGAGCCATGGAGGGGGTCTACGAGCGGGGATGAGGGAGGGCATGTAGGTGAGGGAAGTGTGTAGCGGGGGCAGCGACGGTGGTGGCTGGCACAGTGAGGGCAGGGGAATGGTGGTGGACAGAAGGTGTCGAAGAAGGAATCGAATGGGGATGGGTGAATGTGTGTACGTGGAAAAATGGGTGAAGGAGTGGAAGAAGTGGTTAGCGTGGAGCTAGAGTAGGGTGAACAGCGTGGAGCTAGAGTAGGGTGAACAGGGTGGAGAACTCAGTAAAATTGTTTTTTTTTTCTATTTCTGGTTATCTTCACTTTGGCAGCCGACTCCTACTTTCTTTGATGGCAGAAATTTTGATTGAGACAATGAAAACTATGATGTGTTCAATGACTCAATTGTAGAGAAGCTCTGAACGTTTGGTGGCTAAAATCCTATGTCAGATCAAAGATGATCCGAGTTCAAGGAAACCTTGATATGGCCAGAGATCATCAGAAGCCCAAGGAAGGGCTGGCTCTGATACTAAATGAAGCGAACAATTCGTTCGTTCACACAAATAATTCACCAAAAGACTTGGTAAACCAGATGAACCATAATAATAATATATTTGTATTGATAATATGATAAAAGATGATTACAATGGTTGATAACCCGCCTAAATGCTAATGCTATGAACATAAAAGTAAATAATTAATAATAAACATAATTAATTATTCACTTTTATGTTCATAGCAAATACAAAGCGTAAAAAATTGATAGATAATTTAATTATTTATTTTTTAGTCCATCCATAGGTTCATCTTGTTCCACGTACTTGGCTAAGAGTTTTCGTTTTGAGGAACCCTAAGTCCAGAATGTTGTTGGTGCAATGCTTCTCAACGGCACAATTCATTAATAATAAGAAACCAAGTCTGGTTTCAAAAACAAATTAGGTTTCTATTAATTTTGAAAAAAAAATGCCAGATAGCATGGTGATAGCCAAATAAGCATGAAGTGTTCTTTACTAATCCCTAAACCTCAGTTTTGTAATGAATTGGTGAGAATCATCTACACTTGGTGAACCCAACATTTTCTCGTTTCAATTGTTCAATGAGTTTATGTAAAGTGAGCAATGAGAGTTGTTAGTTGAAGATGGAATGTCTTCCCAACTTCCTTGAAAATTTTAGTTCTTTAAGCATTGGATATAAGTGAGAGAGTTCCCATGCTTTCTCAGCATCATCTTTGTCCTTTCATATAGGAATATTTCTTCCCGTTGCCAAATTTGAGAGAGAAACCAGTCACACAGTTTTTACTAACTTAAGCCCTTAAGTATTCCATATTCTTCACAACGTTCATATCATCCACTGTAAAATGTAGCAACTTCCTCCACTATCTACATGATCTATAACCTCTATAGAAAAATATACAAGAGTATTTGGTTCTACATCTTGAAAATCTTGCTTGCTAATAATTGGCTGATTACCACAACCAAAAACTAGTTAAATGCTAAGAATCTTAGGCTTGTATATTGCATAGTTCATCTAAAATTCTTCTGATCCAAATTCCCAAGTTACACCCTCTTCATGGAAACATCATGAATACTAATAAAGAACTCGTTAAATAGTTCATCATTTCTAATATATGATTTGTTACATCCAAATCCCTCGAATCTGACACATTCTCCAATTCAACAATGCTTGGATTGTTTGCTAGTCTCGAGTCTATTACAAAATCAAAGGGTTCAACATATCACCCACTGAGCTCACCATCTTCTGTATAATTGTCATCTATAAAAGATTCTGAAATGTGCCCTCTTCACCTTCAAACTTCATTCACCTTCACCCTTCTCTTATCTCCATGGCTCATCACTCTCAAATAGACCTTTCTCTCTATAAATCAAATATATTTTTAAAGCCTACCTCCCTTGGTTTAGGTCAAGTTGTCGCAAAGTCTAGGAGTCTCTTTGTAATGGCAGAGAGCTTGACCACTCCACCTACAACGAATCATGACCTTGCCCCAAATGTGTCATGCTAGGAAAGGACCTCTATATTTAGGCTTCGCGAATTCACTTGAGGAAAATCCAAACTAGCAATGGGAGGTGTCTTCGGTTTTGCTTTCCCAAGTACTAACCAAGAGTGAGCCCTCAGCTTTCCAAATGTAATTGCAAAACCTCTTTTGGATAGGAAAACTAGAGTGCTTTAGGGTTTAAGCAAACATTATGAAATATTACCCTTGGGGATTTCTATCTTGGAGTAAAGATAAAAACTATAAACCATAGTCCAAACAACCCCTATGACAGAGAAAAACAAGCAGCGAACAAACTAGAGGTGAATTAATAACTGCTTTAGATGATTAATGGTCTTTATGTGTGCAAATAATGGTTGAGCTAAGTATATAAAATGGCTGGCCTGGTATATATACTTATGTGTATTATGAACCATCAAACAAAAATCAGTCAACATAGTTATGAAATCAGGCTGAGAGACTAGGTATGCTAAGTGAGAATTACCAGCTCAATGTCAAGATGTTTCAATGGGATTCTAGACAGTAAAATCTCATAGAAGTCAAACATGAATGCAAATAAGAAAGTTGGGTTGATTTTAAGTTTATCATCTTAGAATATAATTAACGTCACTATGCTTAAAAATCAAATCTGGAAACTCAGACCAACGTGGGAAACTTGCATGTTGGTGGCCAAAAACAAGGTTTTGAGAGTTAGAAATCACTATGTTAACTAGTGCCTATCCTAGGAGGTTTATGGAGTCGAATTTAAATCATTTAAAACAAGAGAGACCCCCTAAAAATGGCTGAAAGTTACAACCAACGAAACAAAGTTTAAAACCCCCGACATGCTAAAAAATATTAAGGGAAGAGAGTGCAAAAATACTTGACAAATGACTACTTTCAAATTTGATATCAAAATGGTGAGTGCCACTTACCTATGCTCTAGATGATAGATTGAGTGACCTCTCCTTTCTAACAACTTGTGAGTATGGGGCACACCTGGTATTCCTAATGCAGGGGCACTCGGCTCTCAATCGAAACTCTAAAGTTTGGGTCAGATCCTCAAGTCATGACATTATCCCAATGTGGGGTTGAATTGTAAATCACTTGTAAAATATTTGTGTTTTCTCATTTTTTTCAAGCCGAAAAAAAAGTAACTTGTTATTCAAAAGAGATGAATCAAATTTACATCAGAAAAACTTTTACATCAGGGCTGACAACAGCATCAACCTTCATCATCAAACTAACAACAACTCATAGGATACATGATTGATACCAAAATATCTTCAGAAACGACCACAGAACTAAAAGTATACATAATTCTGAAAACAACTGCATTGAAAAACATTATGAAAAGACATAAAAGGAAAAAGTGCCACCAGCATCCCCGGGAGAATTCCAAACAGTATTATAACACCGTCAGCGAGCCCGACTCTAGAAAAGTGCCATCCAAAATTTCATGAAAAGTTAAGCACCCATCCATCGGACCAATGGCTGATTTGGATAGTGAATCGGCAAGAGAATTAAATTCACGATAGAGGTGAACGAATTCAATCTAAGCAAAGCCAAAGATAATATGTCAAACCTGATCCAGCCAAGGCAAGAGTTGCATGACCTGCAACCTTGATTTCCCAGCTGCTCAGTTGATAATCACCAACGAATCGCCAAAAACCAATAACGTATCAAGTCCATGGTACCGAGCAAAGAATAAAATCCCCCAAAGTGCCAGAAGCTCCACGTGGGTGTTTGTCCGAGAACCTGCCTGCATCTTGAGGTGGAAGAAATGCAAGGCAGTCAAGTAAAGGACCATTCCCGCCCCACAACTTCCATTCTGTTGCGCACCATCGAAGAACCCCACTGGACGAGCAAAATCCAAGCAAGGAGGAATAAGAAAGCGTTGCTTACACCCCACTTTAAGCTGTTTGCGGTCACTAAATGAGGCCACCATCTTAACAACTAGCTGATGTGGACTCAGCTTGATACCTTGAAAAATTAGACGATTCCGTTGTTTCCAAACTTCCCAGACAATAAATAAGGGAATTTCCACGAGATCATAGCTGCCCTCCACCCAGTGCTCCAAACAAGCAATAAAGGTCTCTTGTTCCCATGAGATCTTACAAGCAAACAGTAGCTGACGGGCTTCGAGGATAGAAACGAAAAATGGACAGGTAACAAATAGATGTGAAACTGATTCTTCGTGCCGCAAACAGAGAGGGCATCTACCAGGCCCTACAAAACCCCTTTTGCAAAGATTATCCCAAGTTAGAATGCTGTTATCCCAACACAACCAAATAAAACACCTCACCTTGAGGGGAAGATTCCAGCGCCACATCTTTTTAGCAATCGGACAAACCAACACAGGAGACTGTGATGAAGCAATAAAATCATAAGCCTTCTCTGCCGAGATGATTCCGTTAGAAGCATTCCAATCCCAAACCAAAAGGTCAACCGAATTAGATAGAACAATACCCGTTGTCTTCAACTTCAAGATATAAGAGTTCCACTCGTCTGCCAACCTACCAGACAAGCCCAAAGCACTGGCAATCATCCAATAATTTTCCCCGTCCACCTGCAGCTCAGGATTACAGATGTGGGCCACAACATCAATATTTTGATCATGTAGAGCCTTAATAAGACTAGTCGAAAGCTGAAAATCCTCAGACAACCCCACAATAGGATCGATACCGATATAAGTCCAAAGTCCCCTGCCTATACGCCAAGACAGGCGTTGTTTCAGAATGGGTAGATTTTTTGCATAAACCTTTCTAAGTCACAGAAGCTGATCCACTAAGAGGGGGAGTATCCCTCAGCCAGACATACAAGTATGTTTTCTCATACCTAGCAAGAAGATTCTAAATTGTATTAGGTGTCATTGTACTTGTGTGAGTCATGACAACACATTCCTTGAGCAAAGGAATGACTCGAAGAAGTGAGGAAAGGTATCTAGGAAGAGTTGCATGTATATAGCAATTTGTTATGTGAGTCACTAATTGAGATGAGGTCGAAGTTTTATTTTTAGAAGTAGTTACGAGTTAATAGGAAACAGTTCAGTGATTGTAGGAATCAGTTAGCTAATGAGCTGGAAGCTCAGTTTTGTAAATAGAATTTGTAAGCCTGCGAACATAGGGGGAGATGGTTCAAGGTTTCTAGAAAGAGACTGGCTATATAGTGTAAACTGTAAAGCCAAGTCTGTAGAATAAAACAGAGCAGATAAGGATTTATATTTGATGTACAGTTTCATTTTATGAATGAAAAAGCAGATTGCCATTCCTGTGTGTGTGTTTAAGCATGAATACATGGTGTTATGGTAAATATTAGTTAGCTGAAGATTAACTAAGCCTGTGCATGTATCCTGACAGCAAGTTAAGAAGAATGGACTGGGTAGAATCTCTGTATGGGCTTCCAGTTCTGTGTAATAGGGTGAAATCCCTTTGGAGAAATCGATGGTAAAATCAAGAACCATTGGAAGAATGCGTTGAGTGGCCATCGAACGAGTCTGTATGGCGGGAGTGATTGTAATAGACTGCGTTTTGATAGTGGATTGGTTTTCCAACAATCAGTAATTGTAGGAATGTGATTCAGTTAATGATTATTCAAAGCCTGTCGAATTGTGAATTCGATTTGTATAAGATTTCCAGAGAACATGTTGGAGGATGGCATTGCATGCCAAGCTAATATTCTGCATCGTGTTGTTTAAAACACTACTCGAAGGGTGGAATCGAGTTGAAGGAATTCAAACCTGAGTGATTGGCGTTGATCTGGGGGAAATACAATGGCAAATCATTCTTTTATGCAAACTAGAATGCTCAGGAAGTAAATGCCCTTTTGGAGCTGCGTTGGAGGTTATATTCGGAAGATTTATTGCTCAAACGTTGAAGACTGGAAATCAAAGATCGTTGGTCAATTCCTTGATGGGAGTGCGTTGAAACCAAGAATCGCCCAGCATATGGAAACTCAATGTGGAATTGTTGCAGAATACAATTACAAGAGATGTAAATTGCTCATTGAGGTAGCGTTGAGGTAAGTGGGTCTGAGCACCATCTTATTACTTCTTGGAGGATTCGATTGCTTGGAAATCGAAATCCATTGTAAAATCTAAATTGAAATGTGTTGGGTCATACAATTTCACTTGATGATTGAATTTTGAATTTCGTCGGAGAAAGAGTTTTCCTGGTGAATTCTTGTTTTTGTTATCCGATTTCTGGAAGGCATGGGCTGATGTTGTGTAATATGGGAATTCCACATGATTTCTGTGATGAAAATATGAAGCTGGGGTTAAGAGAATCCCATGCATCAGTATGAAGTTGGGTAGCTTAGCACACAAGCCGATAAGTTTAGTGGAGCGCCAAGGGGTTTGGTGGAGTTATGGCTTGCCAAACGTAATGAGGACTCGGGAGTTTAATTAACTCCGAAAAAGGTTTTGGTAAAGAAAAGCTAAGGTTAGTGGAATTTTATAACAACTGGGGAAGGTTATTGAAATTAGAAGAAGCCACAAGGGCCATGTAGGTTGGTTGCAGGTTTCCTTTTGGAAATGAAGCCGACTGATTGTTTAAGAGAGTTGAAAGGTCCTCGAGGTAAGGGTAAGGAATTTTATAACAGTTGGTGAAGGTTATTGAAATTAGAAGAAGCCACAAGGGCCATGTAGGTTGGTTGCAGGTTTCCTTTTGGAAATTAAGCCAAATTGTTTAAGAGAGTTGAAAGGTCTTCGAGGGTAAGGTTAGCCCTCGCCATCAATTCCTTTTCCCTCTCCACCTACCACACACACAAATTCAATTAATTAGCCCGAAAAAAGAAATCAAATCTGAATGAGAAGAATAAAGATTGAAAAGGTTAGCCCCAAGGGTTAGCTCAATTGGTAAGACATGCGAACACTCTCTCCGTACGGGGGGAGGTCAGGAGTTTGAGCCTTGAGTCCTTTGGGGTTAGGCCAGCCGCTATTTCTGGCCGACGGTTTACCATCCTTACCATCCACAAAATGTGGGGAAGTATTGGTGGGTTTCCCGTGCACCGTTTCCGCAAAAAAAAAAAAAAAAGATGAAGGTTTGAAGGAAAATCAATTTCTTCACACAAAGCGCCCCCCTTCTCCAGAGAGCACATTTGTTAACCTGCAAAACACTATAAAAATTGTCCCCAATACTAGCTAGATTCATTAAGTAACATGTAGCATAGATTGGCAAGAGTCAAATCAATATTTTGAATCCAAAGACAAGAGAGAATGAGTCACAAATTTTTTTCTCTTTCTATTTTTTTAAATGGCCAAAAGTCCATACAATAGAGATATCACTCTGTTTTATAGATTGAGAGTTAGTTGAATCCCTAATCCAAAGAGATAGACGGTTGAGATTACAATTTGAGAGTGAGAGATCAAGATTACAAGTTGAGAGTGAGAGATCACAGGATTAAACCTTTTCTCACTTTTAATTTTGTTGAAAATGATTTTCTCATGGAGGGGGGCGAATTGCCTCATTATGCCCAAGTACAAAAGAATAATTTACAACTTACATGCGTTTTCCCTCACTGGGGGCCACTAAGGGAACCCCTAGTGGTACATAACAACTTTTACATCATTCCAAAAGCTAAAGTATACATTTCTATTTTTCTAAGTCGCCCCTTTGGAGAGAAGTGTGCCCCACCTAGGAGAGACATGGTGAATGTGAAGTGATTAATGTTGGAATTATAATATAATTATGCCAATGTGTTTAGATCCTAAAAATAATTGAATCCAAGTCATTAATTTCCTCTTCTAGATTCCCATTTCCATACATCCAAAACCTTAGGATTTTTTTAAATTTAACCTTAATAGGATAAAAATAATTAAGGTACCATTAATTGGATCATAGGCCTCCCTTGCCCTAAATGATAATAAGATTCCACGAATGAGTTGCTTTGCCTAAAAAATGATAGAATAAATTTTCCTTTTTGTGGAATCCAATATGAAATGCCTCGTGAAAAATCAACTCCAAATATCTAATTTTTACTTAGGAAAACCTTAGGAAAATGTGCCTAGTTTAGCCAATTAATTCAATTTTTATACAAATGTTATTTGGAGGGGTCCAATTGGCCTCAAAATTTGAACAAGGTGAAAAATGATGGGATGATCATCTGCATAGCTTGTAGAGGTGAAAACAAATACTCAATCATAAGTAATATTAATAAAAAACTAAACACCATATCATATCCTATAACAAGTGATTATTATTTGACTCCTCACATGAAATGTCAACATAGCACCACAAACTTAGAATCCCATCAAGTACAAGTAAATGAGTTATATACATGTTTTCCTTTATTCAAAATCATCACACAAAATTGGAATGATCAACCCTCCTCAGTGAGTGGAATTGATGGTCAAGTAGTTAACGGGCTATGATACGTGAATTGTTGATTACTGAAAGGATTGATTTTCTCTTGTAGATAAAGGGAGACATCTACCCTTTGTGACATTTTCTAGTTTAGAAAACTTTAGGGAAGAAGGGTGTCTCTCAAATGGATGACATGATTAGAAGCTACCCCTTTGATTCTAGTAAGCCCCCTCGTTATTCACTTTACAACTTTACATTTCATTTGACATTTGATTTCTCTTTGAATTATTTCTTTGGATATTTATTTGAAGCACTTTATTCATTTGCAATCCTTTATTTGGATAATAGATGAAAGGTACTGGCCCTGGATATCCTTATGGGACCTAGCTATGGCACAACCTTATCTCCCCTTCCAACCATCATCCATACATGTGACAGAGTTGCCACTGTAATGCCTTTTTAGAGCAAGTAGGATTAGCGTCTTAATTCAAGGATTACCTATCCTCCCAATCACTAACCAATTTCAAGGATGGGGAGTACTCGTTTCAAGTCTATGGGGTAATATTTAGGTGACTAGACTACCTATGCTCACAACTCAACATAGGTGGTTGTTGGGCCTCTAATTTGTCATGATTTTACTATTTAAACTGACATTTTCATGTCATCTCATTCACCCATTGTCACTTTTTTTAACCGTCTTTCTCGAGAAACACACCAAAACTTCCTCGTACATGTCTACATAGTTTATTATCATTATTTCCATTATTTTTAGTGAATTATTTAGAATATTGTTTCGTTTACTGATCATGGTTTACACAGCCGAAAGATTCTAGTGATGTCTCGTTTGTTAGCATGTTTGTACCCCTTGTGGACAAATTGAGGCACATGGAATTTGTTAATAACGATGTTATTATGTTTTCATAATGTCTAACATGTTCCCAAGTTGATTCTTCCAATTGCCAACCCACAGGTGTGTCTAGACGAGCTTAAAAACTGACCAACAAACTTCTGGTGCAAATATCTAACAAACGGTGAGGAATTTTGAGAATCCGCCACAAAACCCACTTGCAAAATTATCTCATTTAGATTATTATCGAGTGGTTTCCTCAAAAAATAATATTTTTGGGAGATATGGCCATATCTTTGAATCCCATTTTCCTAATTGTAGCCAACGATGCTCCAAACTGAGCTCCCAACCAAACAAGAAACCAAATACAGTCAATGTAATGAGATTTGAGTTATTCATTTAACCAAATCCTTACTAAAACACAAAGAAATCAGATTTGCAAAACCATTGATAGTTTGGTTGTTGGTATTTTGGGGAGATTGGTCTCAATCCATTCCCATTCCTCTTTTTGTAAGTACATGAGAAATATAGGATTAGGAAGCAGAGGATAGTTACATCAATAGAGATAATAAGCATTTGAATTTGGAGTTCGATCCTCATGAACTACCATTATGTACTTCTTCATTTGATTAATGAAAATCTTGTGTTGTTGATCATTTTCGTAGCACTTATTTCATGTAGTGCACCAATCAGGAGGGACCCCTAAATTGGATGCACTCGCAGATTTAGTTTTAGTTTTACAGTAGATGTGTGTGTTGCTTATTGTTTGATTTAATGATACCCCTTCATTATTGTTGTTAATTAGTTAGCATTACCATTATCTTTCCAGTCATTGAGTAATAGTTGTTATTTTTATTTATTCATTTTATTGTTCCTACAAGGTGGTTGAAGGATCCTTGGTGTCCCCAATGATTGGAATATTGTAAACCCGAGAGTTCCATAAGTGTTCTAATAGACATAGGGCTCGAACCTATAATCTTTCAACCATCTAGTTTTACTTTCATGCATGGTGTGCTTTGATTTATCCTCATGATTGATTACATGAACAAAACTACTTTTTGGAAAATTTGATAATACTAATAGCTATTGTAAGTATCATTGTTAAATCTTGAGAATCAGTTGTGTGGTTGAAGGATCCTTGGTGTTCCTAGCGATTGGAATATTATAAACCCGAGAGTTCCATAAGAGTTCTAACAGAAACAGGGCCAGAACCTATAATATTTCAACCATATGGTTTTACTTTCATGCATGGTGTGGTTTGATTTATCCTCCTGATTGGTTACATGAACAAAAACTACTTTTTGGACATTCTGATAATACTAATAGCTATTGTAAGCATCATTGTTAAATCTTGAGAATCAATTGTGTGGTATACACAGGATGAATCTATACAACTTGTCATTAACTAGTTATGCAAGTTACTTATGCATTTTACGATTTATTCCTTCCTAATTTGGTTATCAACCGTGTGGTTTGATGCACCTCTTCAATCTGAGATAGAAACACAATTGTTTCCTGAGCACCTTGATAATACTAACAGCTATTTTAGGATCATTATTTTATTTGAAAATTGGTTGTGAGGTACATACAAGGTGACTTCATACAATTTGCTAATAGCCACTTGAAGAGTTGTTGGTGTGGTTGATTCTCTGATCATATAGTTAGGATACCAAGATAAGATTGCTACTTGAATATTGTGATAATACTGAACAAAACATTATGCTTATAGTTTAAACATGGAAGTGTGATTGTTTGGGTATAGACACAGTAAATTCAACCAATCGATCTAGTATTTATTTTGAGTAGATAAGTTGGTGTGCCTAGTTAGAGTGACCAAATGAGTCTTGATTCTGCATATGCTTTGCAAGACACCTCATCAACTTACTACCCTTGGTTGATCATTTATGTAAGGTAAAATTAAGCAATTACTTTTCCCAAGAGTGCCTATCCAACATGAAGTGTTCATGCTTCATATAATTTTTTCACACACATCATAGCTGAGACACCATGGAAACATGGAGGCTATCCTAACAAATATGTCACAAAGGGGGGGTCCTTGAGTCACTTAACCATATCCAGATCAGCAAGGATTTATAGTATGCAGTATGGAAGGAATGAAAAATGTTGATCATTGGTTGTCATTGATATCAAGTGTTTGATCGAAGAAGATATCAAGTGTTCGACTGGGAGATTGTTGAGCATTGGTTGTCAATAATGTCAACTGAAGAGGATTTCAAGTGTTTAACTATCATTCAATGTCAAAGATGATGTCAACTATTTCAGTATGAATCATTGATATTAGCCTAAGTCAAGGTGGATACAACATTCTAGCAGTAGTATGAAGAAGCCACTTTGAGGTAGTCTATGCGCATGATGAAGAAATCATGAACACCATAATTATATGTGCAAATGGTGAAGGTGACAGATATGTATGCAAATTTGGAGTATATCTAAGAGTGCATTTTGTCCGAAGATGTATATCAAGGATACAACACAAGCAAATTTGGAGTATATCTAAGAGTGCATCAAGGATACACCTTGTAGGTGAAGTTTGAAGAAGTACATAAGATGATGCATTATGTAGATCCAGAAGATACTTCATGAAGATCTAGTTCAAGAAGAAACACAAGTAATGGATTCTATATCATGCTCTTTCGTAGAAATCAAGTCAACCAAGTCATACTCTCTCATGCCATTGAATTGAAGGAGTTGGTTGGACAATGGTTCAAGTGCTCAAACTACCAAGAAGTTGATTGAACAAATGAGATAAGTAAACAAGCAATCCTAAGCATCTCTTAGTTGATGGTTGAGAATGCGTAGGAAGAAAGGAACAACAAATGGTCGAACAATCCTGAAAGTGCGCAAGCAAAGCCAATCAGAAGATGCTTTTAGTTAGTGGAAAGCACACAAGTTCCTAGAATGGTACAACAGTTGAAGATCATATATGAGCAAATTCCTAAACCGACTAACAGCAAGTATGCAAGTCCCAAAAGTAATGACAAGGAATAAGTCAAAGTCCCACCAAGTGAAACTCCGAGTATGCGTAGATTCGGTAAAGTATCAATACACCAAGGGAACATCACCCAAATGAAATGATGAAGCACATGTCATAATAAGTTGGGGAACAGATTTTGCCGAGTATTGATATCACAAGGGCACATTACCCACAAACAATGGTACATAAAAGGTCATGGAAAGATCAAGATGAAGTGGAAGATTGCGCACATACCATAAGGAAATACGGTACATCAAGAGTGCAATGTTACACCACTGATTTGTAAAGTCCCACTACGTTGTGGACCTTGAGGGTGCTTGATACATCATAGATGGCACATCAATAGTGCATATGTTGACACATGGAATATGCACAATCCGTGAAGTATGGAAGAAGGGATTCCACAACCAACTTGTGAACATACAATTTGTGCAAGACATGTATAAGTAGAGATGCAAGTTGAAGATTTGAAGTAAGCTTGACACGAAGAACATAAGTGTTTTTGTGTGAAAGTTTTAGTTTGTTTTTCGGGGCATCAAGGGGCTCGTGGAAAGAAGAGAATGATCTAGAGAAGAGCCGAATGTGCACATGCAGCAGAAAAAAGTTTTGATAGTGCACAGAAAGATGTTGTAGACCTGTGACAGTTGCACAAACATTGAAGGAAAGAGATATTGAAGAATGCACAAGTGCTAGATATCTCAAAGGGCAATATCACACTTAGCATGTCAATAGTCATAGAAGTTGAAGATACAAAAGATTGGAGACATAACCGAAGTGTATTAGATATTACGCTGATGTCTAGCTGATGCATATGAATAGAAGTGGAAGTGTGCAAATTTGAATACTACATCTAATGCGCAATAATAGAACTACAACAAAAATCGATAGGTGCGTCATGATGAATATGATATGAGGCAAGTGCGTTAAAATGAATGGACCAATTATTTGATGCACAGGACGTCGCAGATTATCTAAGAGACTGCAACACTTAAATATAATGGACACATAAAAAAGTGCACAGTTCCCTCTATTACTAGTGCTTCATTTCTGAACAACAAACTATCAATTTAAAGCATAGTATTAGTTGATCATTGCATTCATGAAGAACAGATTGTTGAACCAGAAATGCATACTGCATAATCAGTAGAGTACACGGTACATAAAGTAAGTCATCAGAAGAAGTGTGAGTTGAGAGGAATCATAATTCAAGTGATATATGCAGCGTAGTGATAGAGTATAGTCTGCATACGAAGATAGTGCACAATAGAATCATTATCAGAAGACTTAAAGAAGTACGCAGAGTTGAAGATCAACAAGGCAATAAAATACATTGGACATCAGAGTGGTTAGACGGGGCAAGGAGACATGGAGTTGGATCTTCCTTTAGGTTGGTGCCTGTAAAAAACAAGGAGACATGGGGTCACAACTTCCTTCAGGTTGGTGCATGTAAAACAAAGCGACAGGGGGTTAGTGCCTCCTTCCAGTTGGTGCTGGAGAAAACACAGGGGGTTGGTGCCTCCTTCCAGTTGGTGCTGATAAAAATAGGAAGTTGGTGCTTCCTCAAATGTATTCTTTCTCAATATAAAGAAGCATTATGTGGCTTTCTCTCGTTTGGATTTCCACGTAAAAGTTCGGTGTGTTATGTGTTGACGATGTGGTTCATATTTGTGTGAATGTTTATTTATTGATGCATAACATAAGATAAATATTAAGTAAAGTGTAATATGTTAAAGAAGGTAAAATATGCTAATAATTGCGCTAATACTAATTCACCCCCCCTCTCAGTATAATTAAATCGATTCCAACAAAAAAGGGGAGAGGTCATCATGGGAAACCAAAGGGTCAGCAAGCAACATTGTGGAGACTTCCCAAAGAATAATATGTATACCAGCATAGATCCATCTTAAACCTGGATCTATCAAGCATTGAGAGAGATCCAATTGCTTGAGGTGTGAAATTTTTCTTGATTTGTAAAAAAATTAAGATAAAGAAAACTTACACCTAATAGATCCGAGTTTAAGATGGATCTATACTAGTGTTAATTTATTTTAATTTATGAGCTGATGTGAATTTTTTTATTAATTTTTATTTTTTATAAGTTATGAGTCGATGTGAATTTTTTTAAGTACTTTTTATTTTGGGAATGTTACGTTATGTAACATAATGTGACATCATATCCCCCATACTAGGTTGTAGAGAACCTCACTACTCTTGGTGCAATAAACCACAAACTAACACCAAATATAATACTAAGCTAGTGTCCTACTCATCATACTTATCAAACAATCACATGTTATAGGATAAATCAATATGTAAGTTAGTTAATCAATATCATATATATCCATCCATATAATAACCTCAAGGCACACCATCTAGTACTAACTTTAATATCTAGGATACATCATCTGTAGATATGGTGAGGCACTACCAACCAATATCCAATCATCTATCAAATAGTGGAGAAATCCACTAAAACCAAGGTTCCAAAATGTATGGAAAGGGGCCCCAAAATTAGTAGGTATATGACCTGAGTGCCTACTATGAAACACTTCCCACTCACGTGATCCAACCATAATATCAACCCATGAATCTCAACCATATTTAGAATATGATATGCCTTTAAGACTCAATGTACTAGCCAAGCTCAATAATATGGTATGCTCTGATTAAATGAGAGATAATCCCCCACAAAAATATTTGTGATAACATCTGGCGCCATTAGGGACAAGTTCTCAAAGGGAGAGATTGATTGAGAACCTCATCATCTCTAGTCCACATAAACCCTCTATGCATCAAAGTACCTATACCTGCAATATGCCAACATTATACCTCTCTCACATATCGGTCGTCAATACTCAATATATACAAATATAAAGGAAATAAAACTAAATAAACTAAAATGACAAGCTGAAATTAAATTCTCAAAATTTCTAACTATTAAATAAAGGAAACATGATATCTATTGCAAACACACACACACACACGTAAGCATGAAAAATAAACAGGCACGAAAACAAAACTATACTAGGAAGACAAAGTTGAAAATTGTCCTACACTATAGCGCCTAAATTGGAGTACCCAACCTAAGTTTGATCTGGGATGTATCTCCTTAAGAAAATTCATGGAGAGGATTTCTAAATAGGTATCCATTTGCAAAGGAAAAATGATACATATTGTTTCACTTTGGTTTTCATTGATGTCAAGTAATTTTAAATAAGATGTCAACTGATTTAGTTTGAGTCATTGATGTCAATTGAAGTCAAGTGGATTTAGTATTCTCCTGCCAATTTGAAGAAGTATTTAAAAGCCACATTGAATAAGTATATGCACAAGCAATATGGTGAAGCATATCGATGCAATTATGAAGAAGTGTGTCCAGAGGTACATCATAGATATCCAGTTTGAAGAAGTACATAAGGAACATGTACTTCAACAAGTCACAAGTCCATCCAGTCATAATCATTCAAGGGACAAGAAAAAGAGTTGCTTGGACATAAGGTTGAATAATGTGCAAGAAAGACAAAGAATACATGGGACAAATTCTAGTGTACGCAAACAAGCCAGAAGACATTCTAGTGTGTGCAATCAAGTCATGTGGAGTATCCTACCAGCATGGAACAAGAGATGGTTGAGAAATTATGCTAGTCCTGAAAGCAAGAAAGTCATCACCAATTGTTCAGCTGCGGCAACCCGCACAAGATCCAAGAAGGGTGTAGCAGTTGAAGTTAGTATATGAGAAAAATCCACATATTTATGCAAAAGAACCACAAGTGATGGTACCGCAAGGGTCAAAGTCCCACCAAATTGAAGATCAAGTATGACAAGCTCAGCAAAGCATTGATTTATCAAGTGCTCATGACCCACAAGTGATGGTACCGCAAGGGTGAAAGTCCCACCAAATCAAGGACCATGTATGCATAGAACCCATAAAGAAAGGACACATCAGTGGCATAGAACATGACATGTGGCAAAGGCATATTCCATGAAGCAAGGAAGAAGGAATGCCACAACCAAATTGTGGACATAAAATCCATGCAAGACATGTATAAATAAGGAAGCAAGTTGGATATTTGAAGTAATCTTGATGGCGAGATCATAGAGATTCTAAGTGGAAGATAGATATTTATATTTGGGGCATCAGGGGATCAAGGTACATAACAGTATGATCTAGTGAAGAGATGAGTGTCCACATGCATAAGTGTTGAGCCTCTTGTCTTTCCTTTGGCTGACCCGGGTTCTACGAAGTTCCTTCTCACAGACCCAACAAAGCGCTTTTCATCGGCCCTTTCGACAACAACCTATGAACAGGATGAGGTCTCACCTGAGGCGAAGTTATGGGGGGTTACAGAAGCAGGTTTATGTAATAGAGTGATGTGCGGATATGGAGCTAGCTTCTGGTGAGTCTACCCTTACTTAGCATATACCTCAATTATAACAGCACAAATATGTGACTGCGCACTTCACAGTTCCAACAATACAGATACCACTGAATTATTGTTATTCGTTAACCCTTCACTATGTAACTACACATTTATCACATTCATTAGCACTTTAGCATTTTCAGACATGTGTGTTCACCACTTATCATGTTATTCTCATCAACATACACATGAAAATACATATAAAGCATAAGCATACATGAACACAAAATAACTCATAGATCCAATCACACCACATAGGTATTTACGTGGTTCACCCCCCAGATGGGAGCTACGTCCACGGGAACTGTTCTTTATATTAGAAGAGTTTAACAATTCTGGTCTGCGCACACAGCTGCAGACTCCTCTCTTACAATGGACCTCTAAGCACATAGTTGTAGAGTCTTTCTCTCTTAGATCTCTCTCATCCTAGATCTAGTCTTTCTCTATCAAAATCCAACCCTTCCTTATATAAAATTTCCCTTTATATAGATTGTGCCTGAAGGCCACCTCTTTACAATAACTATGGGTCGAAACCCCATAGTACCCTTAAACAAAAAATGGCACGGTTCTCCTATTGACCATGCTTTTTCTTTACTTAACTAGAGCTCTGTTGTCCTTTGTGTTGCTTCTCTGGCTTTGACGCTTCTTCTGACAGTTGCACTTCTGACCGCGTGGTTCTGATGCTAACATGGTGTGTCCTTTACACCATTCTTCCTCTTTACTCTTCACTCCTGTAGTTGACAGTCTGTTGCTTCATACATAACTTCTCCAACTACCTTGACTATCCTTAGTACTTCGCTTTTACTAAGGGGACAAGTCCTTTTCTGCGGACTTCGCATCGCTCCACGCCTTGCTCCTAGGAATTATAGAATTGCTTCTCCTAAAATTGGCCAATGTTAGGCCTCGCCTAACTTGTACTTCTTCCATCAAAACTTATGGATTTGGGCCTCGCCCAAAAGGCCCCTAACACTCACATGTGGCTCGCCCCCAAGCCACTTCCACTTGGCTGCTTCGAATGCGCATCCTCTAGGGTACTCAACTTCACAGTGAAGTGTTGAAGAGTTGCAATCAGCTTCGCAACTGCTTCCTTAGTTTATTGCTCGAACTCCTTAATTGTTTCAAGCATATCCTCTGAGATTGATTCCTGAAGCTACTCCTTAATTGTATTCTCTGTAGTGAAGAGTTCTTGTAGCTTCTCCTCAATCTCCTTCGAAATAGCGAGCGCTTCTTCCTGCATGGGTTGTAACTTTGCCGAAGTGTCTTCCTCCTTCATTCCCAATACTTTCAGCTCTTTCTACAACTCCTTTGTCTCCACAAACTTCTGGATTCTTTTCCTTGGTGGAAAATCCTTCATAGCCATGTTCACAGAGTCAAGTTCTTTTTGTCATTGTTGTAGTTCATCCTGTATCTTTTGTAGCTCAGGGTCTTCCTGCAGCATGGCCCATACTTTGGTGATTTCATCAAGTAGATATTGACATCTCGTCACTTCCATTGAGATGTTTTCTGTTGATGCCTTCAACTCTTATGTTCATGCTTCCTTCATGTCCTGCGGAGTGACAGGTTGCTGCTGAGATTCTAAGTTAGAAATATTTTCTTTGTAAGCGATCTCCATGTCCATCATTTCCTCCTTAATATTTTCCACAGTGGCACCAATCTTAAGTATGGTTTCTTATACTTCCATCTCTTCTTCACATTCAGGTATCTTCGCACAGACTGTTGAAACTGTTTCTTTTAGCTTCTGCTGCTTCTTTTGAACACTGAGGAGCTCTCTGGTTGTCTGCGCATATTTTTCCTTCAATTCCTTCTAGCTTTCTTCCAGGTGTAGATTCTAGTTATAAGAGACAATGTCTCTATCCCGGATTTCTTGCACAACATGTAGATGCAGATTATGTAATTCTTTGAGGGGTAACATCCCGACATTAATATCTACATGCGCGAACTTCTTCACACCTTCAACAAGTTCGTCGTTTGGGAATATGATATTAATGGGTTCCATTCGGACTAACCAGGGATTCATTTTCAAGGGAGGTGGTCTTCTCTTCTGCTAGCTTGACTCACATAATTTACCTTCAGTGTCTGATTCCCTTATCAAGTCCTACTGAACTTGTTCCATCCTTACTACCATGCTTTTGAGTTGTGCGAGGTTTTCTTTCAGGATCTCTTGAAAATCTCTGCTTTTGTTTTCCTTCAGGGCGAGAGTCTCTTACAGGTGCTCACTAACTCGTGTTGCGATGCATTCATAGTCATCAGCATGTAACTATGCATCGAGTGGGGCTCTAGTTTCCTTATGCTTCTTCTTTTTCCCTTTTTCCGGCATGGTGGTTTCAGGGTCCTTCTGCTTTCCTCCTGTTGATCCTTCAACAGTACCTTATTGAACCTCTTTTAGGTCTGAATATTTGGCTTGTGCACTTGTCGTTTCTTCTTCTTGGTTCTGCGCATTTCCAGCTTCGCTTTCATCTGATGTAGTGATGCGTGCTTCTGGCACATCAGCCTTCCATTCCTGCTGCTAGTCTTCCATAATTAGCTCAATTTTCTGTGCATCCAACTGGTACAAACCTTCAAACCATTCAAGGCTCCTTGCTTATCCTCTTGGCTGAACAAAGATGGAATGGAGATCGGCTCTGAATGTCATCTTGCGGATGTATGTAGCTGTTAACTCCTTGGTAATATGCGGAGTGTTCTTGATCACTTCACATAAATGTTTGTAGTATGTAAATAATTGTTCATTGTTAACCCGCTGTCTCTTTGGCATCGCATTTTCCCACATGTTTGCAAACCTGGTTTCTCGGAAATCTCCTATGATGACCGGTACATTTTTTTGGTACAAAAGCTCTTTCCAGCCTACAAATGCTCTCATCACCAGCAACTAGCTATAGTGGAACTGATTCCCACTCTCTTGAGTTTAGCGTACATCGTCCAAGAACTCATTCAACAAATAAATTTCCCAGTTGTAACGTCCCCATTTTGACCACCATTACATTAAATTGTAAATGATGTAAATATTGTTATTTAATCATGGTGAGGAGCTCAAGGCCAAGGTCCCGCCATTGGTTTAGCATTTTTATGTATCGGCAATTAAAAATAGATGCCTATGGTTCTTGTGCTAGACAGGCACAATGTAAATTAAGACATCATGTAAATACAGATTTTAATGAAATACCCACAACTAGCTATGCAATGGAACAAAGAGATGGGGGCATGATTTTTATAAGGAATAGGGAGGGAAATTATTCAAACCCTTGAACCAATACTGTTAAGCCAAATATCATGAGAAAACGCATAAACCACCAACTAACCATTTTGACTTATGCACCCAATCATTTAATTCTTCCAAGAGTTTGTTGAGGTAGTTAATGCCTTGGGAATGAAGAGGTATGGCAGGCAATTTCGTGCATGGGCAAGCCATCAACCTGGGAATTCATATTTTTGCTTCTTGGGCAATAAAACACCCACAAAATGGTTCCCAAAGCCATCTTTCACCCATGGCCTTTGCTCTCATAGGCAGTCTGAACTAGCTGGGCTTTCCCCATCATGTTTTTCATCATTTTTCCTGCATTTTCCATGGTTGGAAACTCGTTTTTGTATTGCACAGTGGCTGGGAGGAAGGGAGTCACGATTTTGGGGTTTATGGAGGCCGTTTTTGTCCCTTGAATGCCCATAAACGTTTTCTGAATACGATTTTTCTCTCCCAGGGTTGTTTCCCCATCTTCCATTTCGTTCTTTTGGTTTCCCACATTTTTTCTGAAGCTAATGGAAACCCCGTTTTGGGCATCCCACTGTAAAAGCTCTTTTCTACATGCCCAGCACTTGTGATTTTTCTGTTATGTGGATCCCTATTTTGGTTTGAACCCATGAGAAAGAAATTTGGACTGGTAGTGGACAAAATTGGCTTGATAAACCTAGTGAGGGGAGTAACCTCTCATAAAGATCAAAAGGGTTGGCTACTCTTCTAGGCACACCTTGGACAACACTAGAATGGAAGGTATGGCCTAAGGGACTGTGTATTGGTGAAGGGAATACTTCCTTGAGTGGGGTGTGTAGGCATTATGGGTGCCAAGCTAGATAGATCTTGTAGAAGTATCCATGGCTCTGTGCTTGAGCTCACTAGCTTAGCAATTCATTCCCTCCCTTTGTCTTAGCAGCCTGATGAACCCAACTGTGGATTGGCTTGGCTGATTTTGGTGTATTTTGGCTATGTGTGAGTCTGTTGTTCCCCTTTTCCTTGTAGAAATCATGCCCATCTTGGGGGTGGCATTTGTATCAAGAGATTGATAAGCACAACTGGCCTATGGTTGGGTGGAACGTTGCAGTTGCATAGCTGGTTGCTCGGGACTACTTTGTTTTAAGATAAGTACTCTCATGTGTTTAAATTCTGCAATGTATTTATTTAATGCCTGTCATGAAAATATTTGAATGTATGTTAGATATGTAGATGCTTTTAATTCCGCTGTGTTTAATTACTATATGCATATGTATATGTCCTTTTATTATGAATGAGTTTTACTTAATGGATATGGGGCTAGATGCCCAGTTTTAGTATTAATGTTCTCTCCCTGGCTCAGTCTGACGGGAGGGGACGTTACACCAGTTATAGGAAACTCCATCCTTATCCTTCGTAGATAAAGAAGATGCATCGGCCGGTACCTCGGTCGGTCTAAGTTTTCTCAAAACTTTCCCTGCGAGCAACTGGACTATGAAGCGCGTAGCTTTATCCTGGACTCTCGCTGTGATATACCCATGGATTCCTTTGAGCAAGCCGACTTATTCCTTCATTCTTTTCGCAAGCTCCTTATCTTTGTTTTTTCCTACAAACTCCACCATGGGATCAACACCTCGCTTATCTAGATGCGTGATCCGGTATATTAGATCAATATTTATGTCAATATTGCGGTCTAGCCACAAGTATCCCTGATGCGTGTAGGAGAGTAAGGTAGGCACAGCCATGGTGAGCTCTAGACATCAATCAAAATGCGGGATGCGCAAAAGGTTCAACAATCCAGACAGTTGTAGCATCGTAATCCAGTCTTGTGCATGAATGTCAAGTCCCAAAAACTTTCATTAGGTCACAATGGCCTAAGCCCCTTGGCCATATTCATGATAGTTTGTCAAATTGCTACTAAGGGTCAAATAATTACCAAGCATAATGTCCAAGTTATTAATAATGTAAAATTAGACCCAAATGGACAAGGTGGGTCACATTAAGAGAAAATTCCCAATTCAAAGTTTGTAATATTCCCATCCCAATGAACTATCATGGAGGAAAATTACTAGTTCCTTAGGTTGGGGGTGGAAGCATTAAAAGTTGGAATAAAGCAGATACAAGACCCAAAATGAACTTAGACTTACAAATTCACATTAAAGGGGTCAATTAAATAATAATAAAAAGAAAATAAGGTGGCATTGGATCATGAGGGCACATAAGAGGTTGTGGGACCCACATGTGGCAAGATTCCCCACTACACTTGGCATCATTCCCTCACCAATTTGAGTTCAATATGAAGGGTAACATACTTGGGGGAGTAGAAGAGGTATTATTCATGGCATGAATCATGTAAGGTAGAATTGGAGTGGAAGAGTAACTCCGATGGAAGAGGAAGAGGCATCTTAGAATAATTGTGACACTTGGAGCTAGATTCCCTAAACTCTTATGATAACAATGATGAAGATTCTATGACACTTATGAAAAATTTCAGACCTTATTGTTGACATATGGCATATATGACATGTCAAGGCTAAAAATAGATTCCAAGAGGGTGCAAAAGGGGAGTTAGGGAAGCCAAGATTCCCCCATTCGAATTGATGGAAGAGGAGAGCTAGGAAAAGTTGGACAAGTGGAATTCATGGGAATCTCTCCCTAATTCAAGTTGGGATGAGTCTTTTGGAGGGAATTCGAGCTAAGGAGGCCTTGGGAGGTTAATAAAATACAAGAAGATATAAGTAGACTGGATTTTGATCATTTCTCATTTTGCAAATTGGAGAGTATAGCTTGTCCATGCAAGTTGAATGTTTATTCTTCTTGCCTTAGTACCAATTTCGAGGGTGAAAGATTCCCATCCTAATTGGAAATTGGAGAGGAAATTCATACCTTTAATTTGGAGCTAAAATGAATTCATTTGTGTAACATTCCAAAAAAAATCACAAAAATTTAAAACTTTTCTACGTGACATTTAATGCTTATTTAGTAAATGCGGAAATAGAACAATGTACAAAATGTTATTCAAAATAATTAGTTGTGCTACCACACATTCCTACTGTCATTGTTTATAAATGTTGATTCCACTGCTTGACTAATATACTTTTGTTTGAATGATGAAGGGGTCCTTCGAACGCCCCGAGGCTTACTTAGCATTCGTGTTAAAGCATGTGATTTGTACTTGTGACAGCTTACAGGTAAGGGTTTGAGATTTCGACAAGTAAATAAACAATTTTACTGTGAATCTCTTTGTCAATAATTGAAGAGATAAAACTGTGGACATTCCTCCGGTGAGAATCTTTGTAAACTGTAAGCTTGTAATTAAAGTCATAAGAAGGTCTAGGAGGATTAAATCTCAGCTCTAAACTTAGGTTTATATTTTGTTTCCATTTATGTTGAACGGTATGTAATTAATTATCTCTCATGTAACTGTTTGGGTAACTGGCCTAGGGTCTAAACTCATACTATGGTTATGATGATTTGATTTATCATATTTTGTCTTTTATTTCACTATACCTTAATAGGTAAGTGTAGACAATCTTCTTGAATTATTACACAACCCATTTATAAGGTATGATGAAACAATTGTAAGCCATGTATAAATATAACATACTATATGTTGGGCATATGTACTATAGTGTTGCTCTATCGATTATTATACTACCCTATTGAACTTTGCAAACCTATGATGTAATGCAACATGCGACATGTACAAACTATATCAATAGTATGGTAAACATACCTTGCTATGCAAACCTTGGAATAATTTTTCATATGTTGGGTGCACTTAATCGTGACCCTAAGTCAACCTTATGATACTCTATTCAACTCGTATCTTATGTGGAAAGGGTGATATAACATGATCATACCATATCTATGTGGTTTTTAATGCGAATATTGTAATGGTTCATAGGTTGGAGGATGTGTTTAAATCTTAAGCATTGAATGCTTGCAACTACTATGGGTAGTGGAAATCCATCGTGGGTGGCTCTTTATGCTTAGTTCATGTGAATGTGTCTTATTGTAACCCTAAAATGCTGAGTTGTAACTCGTTGATGACCAGGCTCCATCGTGGCTGTGATAGTAATGGCTCATTTAATGTGATGGCTGGTTGGTGATTTCGTAAATCTCACCAATGATCTACACCGTTGATCTTGGCATAGATTTCAATGCTGTGGTGAAACCCTACCTTGCTGTATTTGATGAGTTTTAATGTGTTCGAGTCATTTGGTAGTGATAGTTTTTGCACGGGCAATAAGCTGCTGGTTTTTAGCCTTGATGTTCTGCCCACCGAAGCGTAGTTCCCTGAATTTCGAACCCGTGATCTCTGTTGATATGGAGCCAAGATTTACCTATTTTATACAGTGTTGAAGATTGCTGTTATCCATCTTGGAATTTATCCTTTAGGTGGATTCGACACTTGACTTGTTTGAGGGTTTGTTTAGTTTGATAAAGGATTTTGTAATGTATGGTCAGAAGACTTCGATATGTCTTCTCGGTGCTGTTTCACTGTAAAGAATAAGTGTTGGCTCAGTCTCACTGGCATTCGTCGATACTAGGGTTTGGTTGCAACTACCTCAGGCTTGGTGTTGAAGCTGCTACGATATTCAATGATAGGGTAATGTATTCTATATCCTTCTGTAACTTTCATAATCTGTCTTTGAGTGTTTTTTTTTAAAGCTGAGTCTTCATTCTTGATAAGATAATGGTTTTAACCACAATCTCGATGTTTATTGTTGCAGGGTAACAACTCATGGTTAAGCTACGGTTTTGGTGTCGTAGGTTGGCTACAGCTATACCCAACCGGTAAGCCTCAGCAATGTCTTGAGACCCTGTAGATGAGAAGGTTGACTGTTTAAAATTCTGTTTGTTGTGCTTAAGACTCAGAGATTTTTGTAAGTTGGGTTGTGAATCTTGTTAAAAGTATGGGGAGGATAGTATCTTGACCCATTGGCAATGCCATAAAGAAAATGTGAGGAAAACTTCTTTTTTTGAGTTTTTGAGCTCTGACGAGTTAAAGGTCTGTGACGAATGGTTTTAAAATACCAAATGAATCCACTCAAGTTTTCATTCTTTGGGCTTGACCTATGAACCTATCCTGTAGCTCGTTGGCAATGTAAGAGAAATACAATGCAATACATTTGATGGCAATCTTCTGTGTTTAACTTGATTAAAAATGATGGTGGATGTTTTTGTGAAAAATAGCTTGACTGTTTGTTTTCATAATAATAATGTATAGATGGCAAATATTTATAGAAAGCTAGTCGCCCGTGTGTAACTTGTCTATTTGTATAACGAAATGCTGTGTTTAGGGTTTAATGAGAAGAATTTATAGCTATGAGAAAAGAATTAGAACCCTTTTGATAGACTATGAGTTTAATTTAACTATGATTCGATTTGTGAAGGATACGACTGTTTTCTTTAAAAGAGCAATGGATAAAAGTAATTGTTTGACAAGGCTCACAGCCTGTGCATCCTTCGTTTTATTTACAATGTTGTTGTTGCATTTTAAGGGAAGATGGGAAATCAATCTGATGTTAGGGTTCAGTAATTTGTTGTTGACTCTGCTTGTACTAGCATTGTAATATCTAAAACATGTGAACTGATAGTGAAATAAACAACTTCGATCTACAGGCATGTTTTGGATAATATTTGGTTCTTGTCTTTAGTCTTGTTATAATAATGACAGTTGAGTTTGCTTGTCTTGACACTTCTGTTTGAAATGGCTTGTCTAATGTTTAAAAAGAAAAGAATATCAGAATTGTTGAGATTTCATCTTGCTCCTGTTTCCATTGTAAATTTTTATAGGGAAAGAGAAACACAACTAAACTTGGTGATGAACTGGAATGTTTATTATAAACTAGTGATTGATAACTCTGTTAGGGTTTTCTTTTTGGCAGAAATAATAATTATCTTGAGAACTGTAGAAGAATAACATCTTGCTATACTTTTGAAAGTAAATCCTTATTTATCCTAATACAACTAAGAATAATTCTACTACCAAGTATAAATAAATAAATCCTATATTATTAAATAGAAACATAATTATTTTGAAATCTGAAATAATTATAAACATAAATATTGTATATAACTTATGAAAACAACTAACTGAAAATAGTTAATAATAAGGGTACTGTAATGTAACTACCGGAATTTAATAGCAAATAGAAACTTGAAAAGTTATAATAATTCAACCTTCTCATTCTCTTGGCTATTTCCTATCAGACTTATCTATTTCTAATCAGTTTATGTACTGGAGTACGATGCTATTCCTTTTTGCATGGGGAAAAATACATAAACAATTTTACTTCAATCACTTCACATTTATACAGAATCTTTAACTTATACAGGAAACTGAATTTACTTTTAAATTAACAGAGAAGATTTAATAAACAACAGAACTGCAATATGCAAAATAGATAACAAAAATAAAAATAAAACAGATAAGACAATAGAACCTGTAACTGACGATAGGGCCGACAAACACCCAAGGAGGCTTGTTCCTCCCAACCTGCTTCAGAAGAAGCAACTCAACTGCTGACTTCTAATGAACCCCCGAGCCTGCTTACTGATCTAGTAAGTGGGTGGAATCTGTGTAGAAGAAAGGCACTCAAAAATACCTTCTCCACTTGGTCTCAACCTCCTGAAAACAAATGCCTTCTCCACTCAACATCAAACTCCTGAACTCAATAAGAGTTTGGCAGACTCACAACATGATCAACAACAGCATATCCCCTCATCAAATCTCTAGGGTGCAAACACAGCAAAACCCTAAGGTAAATTTCCTCGTCAGGAAAAGTGATGAACCTTAGTTCAATATTTGATGGCTATTATATAGATTTCCTAGGTCTTTTAGTGGTCAGTTTAGAATAAATGAGCCTCAAGCTCCAGTCCCATCTTTCAGGGCACTATGACCACATTTCAAGGGAGTTGTCCCATACCAACAGCTAGTTAGTTGCATCATGATGCTGCCACTTGTCCATTGCCTTCTACCTCAGATTCCATTCCACCTAGTGGATCAGTAACCACTCTTTCAACATTCCTCTTAGGTGTTTGTCTCCTATTTTATTTATTAAATAATAATATATTGTGCAAATTACAGTCATTCTTGGACACCTGTCCAATATAAACTTTACAATAAAAGTTATCATAATGTTTCTAAACACAAAATGTTTTCCAGCTTAAAGGGTATGTTACAATTTGTTAGAGATTGAAGCTGCAAGGCTACTTGTGACCATGTCTTCTTCAACATGTTCCCACATCTCGGTCACTTTTCTCCTCATATTCTTGCTCTTGGAGGAAGGGCGCACATGGTGAGATGATGATCTATTTGGGGAAGTAAAAGGGGCCCAATTTATTTTTAATTTGATGTATACACTCTATATTTTACTCTCCTATTAACCTCAGTTCGAATATCCAAGTGAAACTATGTGTAAATTCCAAACTATGTAAGAATGGTGCCATTCTCGCCATAGCTTTTGCATAACACACTTGTTGTTGCATATGGTTAGTGAAGGACTGTTATCTCGAATTCATTGACATGTTAGCTTCTATATAAATCTTTAATAATCATATCATGAGAGCCATATCTTGAAAAAATATGTATTTAAAGTGATATTTACATTCAAGGAAGAGATTCGAGCCATTTTCCCCATAGCATTTGCTTAGTGATTTTGGAATGGTATTGTACTTATTTTATATCGGAGTTTGCTTAGTTATTTATAATTTTATGAGATGCATATGAATTTAATTTTATGTCCCAAATGATGTTTTCATACCTCTGAAGTGTTACTAATTTTTATGAATAAATCCGAGACTCCTTTCCCACCAATTTCACCTTGAAAACTAGACTCTAGAAGCAGTTGTTCATTAGGATGCCAATTCGACCCTAAAACCAAATATATTTACGTACATATATTTTACCTGATGTCTTATAATAGATCCAAGTATCAGAACAAGAATTATTCAAGGTCGTACAGTGTTTGGAAGAGCATCTAATGGCAGACCTAGGGGGGATCTCCACTTCTCAAATTAACTAGTCTTGTTCCGAAACTTCTTCCCATGCAATTTGAAGACCATTTATGGGTATATAAGTTGTTTGGATGTATTATGGGTGTTTTAATATTTCATATTCACCATAAATACCTTCCTCCCCAAATTCGAAATCATTTGGAGGTGTTTGGAACCAGTTGTAAACAAAACCCTAGAGTAAAAAAAGGTGAATCCAAGGGATTTCCTTGGAAGGGAAATTACAGTGGTATTAGAGCATGGTCGTTGCACCTGTGCATTGATATCATACATTTAAGAATAATTTGCAGCCATGTCCTACTATTATGATGAATCCTATGAGTACAATGCTTATGATCAATATGAAGAAGAATGTGAATGGTATGAGGAAGAGGTGCCATCATGCATCACTTCTTACAATTTCATAAGGAATGAGGATTATTATTATGAATTTGATTCTGATGAAGATGAGTGTGTCACACTACCAAAGGATAATTCTAAGAATAAATTACAAATATTGAGAGCAACATGTAAAACCGTTCCCCAACAATATCATGCATATTTGTATCTGTATAAGGGAGATACACAAAAGCCATTCCTTTTGAAGACTTTGTTGATTGGGTGTTTGAAAATAGGCCCAAAAATGAATATGTGGGGTTAGTGAAGAAAGTTCTATGCCCTTGTTGCAAAATACCTTGGAGAGAAAATCATATATGTTTGAGTGAAAAGGAGGAGACCCATGAGCCACCTAGTTTTGAAATATGTAAATCAAAAGAAGCATTACATGAAGAGGGTTGAAATTCACTCCCAAGTGACTCTGAAAAATATGAAGAAACATCGCATGAGCATGAACAAGAGCTACATTCGGAGACACATCCTACCTTGGACATGAATCAAAGAGCATCTATTGATGGATGCTTGAACTATGAAGGAGTACCTATTGATGGGTGCTCACACCTCTATGTTGGTGACATAGAGATCACTTTTGAAAGTGTTGCCACAATACAAAGTTCCATTAAACATGAAAATTAAGGACTTGTAGCAGTTGAAGAAGAACCAAGATCAACTTCCCCCATCAACACTTGAGATTAATGAAGTTGGTCCAAGTAGAAAGTACAAAGAAGAGGAGGTCCTTCTACAAGAGCCTCTTTTTCTTGAAGGGTCATTAAATATGAATTAAAAGAAGATCCAAGAGACCCTTAGCATACTCCATGACAGTCAAGCATTGGTGTCAAATTCTTGTTGGAGAGTTTCTTCATTGAAGGATCCATCCTTCCTTGAAGACATGGATAATATTCAAAGAGCAATGTGCAACATCGAAGGTAATTTCATGTCTTTGATTTTTGATCATGTCTTTGATTTTTGATAGAAACAATTTGGTTGAGCTTAATGAATGGTTACATGGATCATACTTGAATAATGATGAGGATATTCATAATCTCAAAATGAAAAATGAGCAACTTCTTGATAGGTTGCAAGATACTTGTTCTTCCTCATATGTTTCAGATTGTGAAATGGTATATTTCTTGGAGGATTCTCATGACATGATGGATCATGAGAGACATGGAAAATTGAAGGTGATTGATGTATTTGAATATGAGATTTATGAGAACCAAGCACTTATTGTGGTAGAAGAGGAACTTGGGGTGCCTCTTGGAAATGGTTACACAATTTTTGAAGAAGTGTATGATTCCACTACCTTGGAACCAACCTATGAGGAAAGTTTTTCCCTTTTGAGGGAGGTGCATGATCCTACCCTTATGGATCCTACACATGATGACACTTTTGCATATTCTAATCATTTGGGTGAGTTGGTCCATTCTCCTACATCCCACACTTCCATATTTTGCAGCATTCATCCTAATGAAGTATGGGTGAAAAGTTTCTTTTTGATGGTGCCACATGAGGAGTATGAAACTCCTATATCTCTTTTAGATGATGATATGATTAGAGCACTTTCTTATTATTTACATTTACAGCAGCATCCTTTGTTACCTTATGATGATACATATCTACATGGATGCACCTATGATGTTCACTTGAGTCACTTGAAGAATCATGATTTTCATTGCTCCTTGCTTAGCTCAATTGATGTTGTAGGAAATTCATCCAATACTTGGGTGAAGAGATATATGATTGGATAAAGTTTTTATTGGCAGTGACATTGTTTGTTATTTCTTGATGATGCACATATAAATGGATGCACTTATGATGTTCACTTGAGTCACTTGAAGACTCATGATTTTCCTTTCTCCTTGCTTAGTTCAAATGATGTTGGAGGAACTTCATCCAATACTTGGGTGAAGAGATATATAATTGGAGCAAATTATTATTGGAAGAAACATCATTTGTTATTTCTTGATGATACACATATTCATGGATGCACGAATAGTACTTCTGTGAGCCCCTTGAAGGCTCATTGTTTTCTTTGTTTCCTACTTGGTTCATATTTTAATGGAGATTATTCATTCGCTTCTTGGATGAAAGAACACATGGATGATTATTTTAATGCATCTTAAATCCTTTTAGAGCAGCATTATAGGGCATGGGATCCTCACCTATGCCATTGGAGAATATTTGATTGGTCACTTGATGCTTGTATGCACTTGGAAAATGAAGGTCTACTTACTTGGAGGTATAAGCACTTTCATGATTCTTTGATGAGGCACCTCCTTGATGTACATTTTTATTATGTTGTTATGTACTTTGATGATCTATATTTTGTACTTATGATGCTTGTAAGAATTCATACAAGGAAATGGGATCCAGGAATTCTCTTTTATGATGGTATGGGTTGGAGAGCATTCCTAATTGGTGGAGTCCAATACAAGCAATGGGACCTTGGGATAAATTTTAGTCTCATCGGTTTCAATTTTTTGGGGAAACAAGTAGTATGGGAGATTGGGTCCCCACTTAATAAGGTGATTGTAATAAGAGTAGTGCAACAACAAGCATGGTGGTTCCTCTCTAAAATTGTCATGGAATCTCGAAGACTCAAAGTTGGGAAACTTAGTGGCAACTTCAAAGAATTATGCAGTGGTATCAGAAAGGGTTTCCAAAATATGAAAGAGGTAAAGAGTAATCACGCAAAAATTTGTTTTGATGGATTTAATTAATATTTTGGTGTTCAGTGGTGATTTCAAAGGGGATATCAATATGAAAAAGAAAATCCACATCTCTGCTACGAACATAAAAATAAGATAATAGTTAAATAATTAATAGTTAGGTTAACTAAAGATAGGTTATGAAAGGAGGTGTCTCCTCAACATCAAAATGCCCAAGCTATATTTAAGGCAGGGCCATCATTGTAATCAACTATCTTCTTATCTATTAAAAATATCTATATAAGTTCGCCTATACTATTATCATATGAGCGAATAGTTTTTTCGCTTCATGTGGTATCAGAGCCAGCCTTTCCTCGGGCTTCTGCTGATCTCCGGCTTTAGTCATCCTATCAAGGTTTCCTTGAACGCGGATCTTTGATCTGACATGGGATTTTAGCCATCCATACTCAGATTTATTTTGAAATAAAAAACCCCATTCATATCTCCCAAACTCTCCCCGCCTCCACGCGACCAATAGCTCCCATCCCACACATCTTTTTGCACTCACCTCACTCACGCACCGTTCAATCCTCCACTCATACATTGTCCAACAAACATCACCCCCACTTCAGCTCATCCCCCAATCCCTCTTCGTCCATCTCACCATATCCTTTCCACGCCTCCTTCACGTCCTTCTTTTCCCATCCACGTCTATCCTCCTGTGCTTTATCCACCACCGAACTGCACTCCTCCATCCACGCTCTAGCTTGGCTCCTCCCTGCTGCGTCCACGCCCTCCCCTCATCCTCCCCTCCCCCGCCAGCCACCCCGCGCTCTTCCCTCCTGCTGTGCCCTTCCCCTGCGCTCTCCTACTGCGCCCTTCTCTTTCCTGCCCCATGCTCTGCACTCTCCCCCGTGCAGCGGTTCCACCATTCCCTTTACTCCATTTCCCGCCATCTCTCTACCATCCCTCTCCTTCACCACACATTCTCTCCTCCACCTTCTCCCCCACACCCCATCTACAACCAACCCCCATAATTCTACCACCCCCCAACACCTGTGCTCACTTGTTCTCCATGCCCGGGCAGCTCCTCCCTCACTGCGCCCCCATCCTCCTTCCCTTCTGTTCCATGCCCTTCCCCTTCATCCACCCACTCCCGTACTCTCCCACTCCCACCTCCACACCGCTCTTGCACGCCATTTCTGTGCTGCTTCCTCCACTCACACCGTCGCTCAGCTCTTCCTCCACCCTCCTTTCGACTTGCCACCTCCGCTTCAAGCTCACCTTCCACGCTCCAATCCTCTTCCGCCTCCATTCTTCCTCCCACTTCAAACCCTAATTTTTTCAAAAATTAAATATATTGGAACATTATAATAATTTTATTATATTAGTTTTAATATTCTAATTTTGAAAAAAACTATATGTATTAATTTATAATAATAACATTTATTATTATAAAATTATTTAATTCCAATTTTTTTAAAAATATTGTTATTATTTATAATAACATATATTATTGTTACGAGAGATATAGTTATTATTTTAATAATAACTTTTGAAAAAAAAAGAGGAGCACAAATAAATTTAAATAAAGTCAAAGTAAAGGAAGGCTTATCAAAAAGTCGAGATGCGTTAACGACAAGGACGACCAAGTTTAAGAAAGATTCATCAAAGAAATCAAAGAAGATCATTCCACTGTCGAAGAAGACAGAAACCATGGAAGCCGATTTGCGAGAGAAATTAGAAGCCAAGTTAAAGCGCTATCGAAAATACAATGAAGAATTACGAGACATTAATACACAATCAAAAGTAAGGATTGAACTACATAAGATACAAGAACGTTTCAATGAACAAACAATGTCCAACCAGAAAAATCACATAGAAAAATTATGTGCGCAAATCAAGGAATTAAAAGATGAGAGTGATTTCAATCAGAGGTTGAAAAACAAGATATAAAGAAGGAAATAAATAATTACAAAGCAGAAATAATACGCTTGAACAAAATCATTAGCGACAAAGATGAAGAACTAATGCAGTTACGACATAAATTAGAAAGTCAAGAATCAGAGGTCGGCCAGTGTCGACAACAGATAAAAGTTCTTCAACAACAAAATGACGACTCTAAAAAGACACATAAGTCAGATATCGTGAAGAGTAATAAAGAATTATCTAACAATGCTGAAGAAATTTTTAGACTAAGAAATCATAACAAGATACTAGTCATAAAAATTAAGAAGTTGAAAAATAGCCGAAAGATAGAACAATCTAGGAACGGCATTGAAGGGAAACTTCTAGACAAGCAGGAAGAAAATAGTTGTATCAGAAGTCATAATGAAGATCTTAAGGAACAACTTAAGACATTTGAAGATGACAGAAAATCGCAAGTCGAATTGATTAAGAAGTTTCAAAATGATAATAGGCAGTTAGAAAACAAGTTGTAAAAGATATAGAACAAAAGCTTAAATCCTCAAGAGACGTAAATACAACTTCCAACTCAGATCAATGCTCTAAAGGCAACATTCATAAACGAAAATGATATTGTGAAAGTTCCCTATCGACACCCCAACCATAAAAACCGATATTTGAAAAAGTGGGAAATGTCGAAAGATAATGGTACTAATGTGATCAAATCTCGTGACGACACATCAGTAGGGAACCCCATCAGTCCACAACAAATCAATTTGGGATGGATTGATCCGTCCACATATCGGAAGTTATGCTCTACACCTAGAAGTTTGTATCGACATGTTTCGGCGGCCACGACATCGCAAAGAACAGTGCGACAAAATTATAAGGCTTTGAGGACAATGCCTCTCTAAGAGAGTGGCAATGCTACGAACATAAAAATAAGATAATAGTTAAATAATTAATAGTTAGGTTAACTAAATATAGGTTATGAAAGGAGGTGTCTCCTCAACATCAAAATGCCCAAGCTATATTTAAGGCAGGGCCATCATTGTAATCAACTATCTTCTTATCTATTAAAAATATCTATATAAGTTCGCCTATTAATGGCTTATTTGATTTACCAAGTCTTTTGGTAACTATTATCGTATGAGTGAATAGTTTTTTATAGTTACCAAAAGACTTGGTAAATCAAATAAGCCATTAATAGGCAAACTTATATAGATATTTTTAATAGATAAGAAGATAGTTGATTACAATGATGGCCCTACCTTAAATGTAGCTTGGGCATTTTGATGTTGAGGAGACACCTCCTTTCATAACCTATATTTAGTTAACCTAACTATTAATTATTTAACTATTATCTTATTTTTATGTTCGTAGCAATCTCCTTGCTTTTGGAAACACACAATTGTAGTGCATGAGTGCCACTACTCAAAGTTTTAGAAGGGAAGTTTTGGAAGCAAAGTTTTGGAAAGAAATCAGGTTCTTCAACATCCATGTTTGAAATTTCTTGAGGACAAGCAATATTGGGAGGGGAGGATTTTTCATGTCCCCAAAATTTTCATTTGGTCACAATGGCCTAAGCCCCTTGGCCATATTCATGATAGTTTGTCAAATTGACACTAAGGGTCAAATAATTACCAAGCATGATGTTCAATTTAGTAATAATGTAAAATTAGATCCAAATGGACAAGGTGGGTCACATTAAGAGAAAATTCCCAATTCAAATTTTGTAATATTCCCATCCAAGTGAACTATCATGGAGGAAAATTACTAGTTCCTTAGGTTGGGGGTGGAAGCATTAAAAGTTGGAATAAAGGAGATACAAGACCCAAAATGACATTAGAATTAAAAATTCACATTAAAGGAGTCAATTAAATAATAATAAAAATAAAATAAGGTGGCATTGGATCATGAGGGAACATAAGAGGTTGTGGGACCCACATGTGGCAAGATTCCCCACTACAATTGACATCATTCCCTCACCGATTTGAGTTCAATATGAAGGGTAACATACTTGGGGGATTTGAAGAGGTATTATTCATGGCATGAATCATGTAAGGTCGAATTGGAGTGGAAGAGTAACTCCCATGGAAGAGGAAGAGGCATCTTAGAAGAATTGTGACACTTGGATCTAGATTCCCTAAAATCCTATGACAACAATGATGAAGATTCTATGACACTTATGAAAATGTTCAGACCTGATTGCTGACATCTGACATATATGACATGTTAGGGATTAAAATAGATTCCAAGATGGCACACACGGGGAGTTACGGAAGCCAAGATTCCCCCATTCGAATTGATGGAAGAGGAGAGCTAGGAAAAGTTGGACAAGTGGCATTCATGGGAATCTCTCCCTAATTCAAGTTGGGATGAGTCTCTTGGAGGGAATTCGAGCTAAGTAGGCCTTGGGAGGTTAATAAAATACAAGAACAAAGAAGTAGACTAGCTTTTGATCATTTATCATTTTGCAAATTGGAGAGCATATCTTGTCTATGCAAGTTGAATGTTTATTCTTCTTTCCTTAGTACCAATTTCAAGGGTGCAAGATTCCCATCCTAATTTGAAATTGGAGAGGCCATTCAGACATTTCATTTGGAGCTTAAATTAATTAATTTGTTACAGGTTTAAGCTACAGGGCTGCTCATGACCATGTCTTCTTCAACTTGTTCCCACATCTCTCTCACTTTTCTCCTCCTATTATTACTCTTGGAGGAAGGGTGCACATGGTGAGATGATGATCTCTTTGGGAAAGTAAAAGGGGCCCCATTTATTCGTAATGTGATGTATACACTCAGTTTTTTATTATCGTATGAACCTCAGGTCAAATATCCAAGTGAAACTATGTATAAATGCCAAACTATGTAAGAATGGTGCCATTTTCCCCATAGCTTTTGCATAGCGCACTTGTTGTTTCATATTGTTAGTGAAGGAATGTTATTTAGAATTAATTGAAATGTTAGCTACTATATATATCTGTAATAATCATATCATGAGAGCCACATATCGAAACATTATGTATTTCAAGTGATATTTACATTCAAGGAAGAGATTCGAGCCATTTTCCCCATAACATTTGCTTAGTGATTTTGGAATGGTATTGTACCTATTTTATATATGAATTTTCTGAGTTATTTATCATGTTATGAGATGCATATGAAGTTAATTTTATTTCCCAAATGATGTATTAAGACCTCTGAAGTGTTACTATGTTTTATGAATAAATTCGAGACTCCTTGCCCACCAATTTCACCTCAAACTAGACTCTAGAAAATGTTGTTCATTAGGATGCCAATTTGACCCTAAAACCAAATATAATGCTACACATATATTGTTCCTGATGTCCTATAACATATCCAAGTCTCATACCAATAATTAGTGAAAGTCGTACAGTGTTTGGAAGAGCATCTACTGTCAGACCTAGGGGGGGTCTCCACTTCTCAAATTAACTAGTCTTGTTCCGAAACTTCTTCCCATGCAATTTGAAGACCATGGATGGGTATATCAGTTGTTTGGATGTCTGATAGGTGTGTTAATATGTACTATTACCCATCAATACCTTCCTCCTCAAATTCGAAATCATTTGGAGGTGTTTGGAACCAGTTGTAAACAAACCCTAGAGTCAAAACAAGGTGAATCCAAGGGCTTTCCTTGGAAGGGACATGACAATGAAGCATGGATTTATTCATTTCTTAGTTATATATTCGGCACATGTAATGATCTAGTTGAAACTAAGGGTACTTGTCATGCTAAAACAAGTCGTGATCCACAAACTTGCAATCTGAAATCCAGCCAAGCAAGTTCTTCTGCAGTTTCACATGGGTTGACATGGGAGGCAAGGGAATGGCATACTGTGGGTTCTTTAGAAGCTTCACAGGAGTTTCATTGGCTCTTAGCGGAGGGATATACTCATGTATAAGGAAGATGGGCATCTCGCAGGGTGGTCCTGTGGTCATGGCCTTGGAATCCCTCCAGCTCATGGTTTCTCTTTTTCAGTGCTCTGTTATTTACCCTTTTGCTTCATATCTGGCATGTTGCATGGTGAACTTCTATAAGGGGAACCTTCTATGGAACACCTTTATTTACGGGCATTTTCATGACTCCCTCTAGACCTGACTTGCAGAAATCTCTTAAGAGGTTTTCTATTGTTGACTGCTCAGACATTCACCTTAGATCGCTCTTTTCTTCTTGCTGGTAAAAACTTGGAATTTATAGGCAGTAAAAATTAAAATCGCGGTGAAACCCGCAAGCATGTGGTCCCCACCTATTTATAGGCGCAACAGCACGAAGGCACGCCCAAAAATGGCTAACAAGGCATTAAATTCCATGTCTGTTGGCCAAAGCTCGCTGAGCTCTTGGTCCTTTTCTTCATTGAATCTGCCTGAACGAAAAAATATGCCTTAAATGCAGAACCAACCAGTTCCTGAAAACACTGTATAATGGCTACTTTTTCGACCAAAAACTGTAGCAAATAGATTTTCCATAACTTCTCTCATGGTTAGACAGATTCGCGAAGTTAACTGTGCATTTCTTCTCTTCCATTATGAAATTTGTATATGGGTTTCCTTCCTGTACTTCGCTTTTTATCTTGAGATATGTGCTTCGCATCACATTTTTTCATTTTGAGGAAACTTCACATTTTACCAAAATTGTGTGCAGACTCTTTATTCTTTAATTTTTAATGTCCAATTTCAACTGCACTTGACACTTAAAAAATTTTCTTGTGTTGCTTAATTGATTTATTCTATTCCCATTAACAAGTCCTTTCAAATTTTCTCTAAGTAATGTGGCTAACTGAAATTCACCACCACTAGTGACATGCTTAACAATATATGGTCCTAGCCAGTGCATTTTAAATTTTCCAAGAAAATTCCTAAATTTACTATCATAGAGGAGGACAAGGTATCCTACCTGGAAGAATTTGTACTTGATGTGCTTATCATGCCATGTTTTTTCTCTATCTTTCTGCACTTGTTGGTGAAAACCTGTGATGAACTGATCTTCCTCCATCCCAACTAAGTATAGTAGTCTTTCATCTATTATCTCTTCATCAACCATATCTGTGAATGCTGCAATTCTCAGGCTTGGGACTATGTATTCCATTAGCATGACATCTTCCTGTCCATATGCTAATATGAAAGGTGTACGAACTGTCAACTTTTTACAAGTTGTTCTATATGCCCATAACATTGTTGGTATTCTTAGATCCAAATCATTCCTATTTGTATTGCTTACCTTGGTCAGTGCATTTTCAAGTACTTTGTTAAAAGCTTCTACAGTGCCATGAGCTTGTGGATGATATGGTGTGCTCTTCTAATGGTAGATCTTAAATTCTCCATTCAGGGCTTTAATCATCCTGTTCAGGAAATCAGTTCCTTGATCGCTCATTAGAATATTTGGACATCCAAATCTTGTCAGGATGTTCTAAAAAATGAACTGTGTGGAGGTGAATGCTCTACATTCCTTTATTGGTTTTTTCTCTACCCATCTAGTTAGATAATATGTAGCTGTGATGATATATATCGAACCAGTTCGATTCCCTGGTGGGTTAATAGGTCCCAAAAATTCAATAGCCCACTTATCGAATGATTGGAAGGTCAGTTGTGGAATCAATGGAATTTCTTATCTACAAGATGGATTTCCTATCCATTGGCATACATCGCAACTTCGACAATGTTCTTTTGAATCCTTGTGTATTGTAGGCCACCATAGTCTTGATCTTAAAATTTTATGCGCAGTATCCCTTCCTGCGTAGTGTCCTCCCGATACTCCTGAGTGTGATTCAACAAGTATCATGGTTTTTTCATGTGCCAATACACATCTTCGCAATACTTCATCTGGTCCTAGCTTGTATAATTGTCCTGCAATTAGAGTAAAATCAACTTCTTTTACCACTAATTGTTTATTTTGCTACGCAGTAAACTCTTTAGTTGCTAGACCTATAGTCGGGAATTCTACAATTTTCTTATAGTAGTCATCTTCTATGTGAATAGAAAACAACTACGCATCTGGTAGAATATATTCCAAATTACTCAGTTCCTTGCCCGACTCAATTCTAGAGAGATGGTCAAGTCCCGAATTCAATTTTCCTGGATTGAAAATGATTTCAAAATCATACTCCTGAAAGAGTAAGAGCCATATGCATATTCTTCCCCCTAACATTGGTTTATTGACCAAGTATTTCAAAGTTGAGTGGTCAGTAAACATACAGACTTCTGAATTTCTAAGTGTCTGAATTTCTGCAATGCGTACACCATAGCTAAGCCTTCCCTTTCTGTCATGATATAGTGATTTTATGTTGAAGATAACTTTCTACTTAAGAATGCAATGGGGTGATAGATGACTCCCTCACCTAGTTGAGCTAAGACAATACCAAGTGCTATAGATGAAGCATCTAAATGTACATGAAATCGTTTATTCCATCCAAGAAAGACAAGAATCTGTATTGTAACCATTTTATCATTTAATGTATCCAATCCTTTTTGAAAATCCTCAGTCCAATTGTACTTTGCTTCTTTCTTTAATAATTTCTCCATAGGCGCAGTGATCTGCGCATATCTGTTGATAAACTTCCTATAGTATCATGTATGTCCCAAAGTAGTGCGTAGCTATTTTACTGAGTTAGGCACTGGTAGGTTTACTATAACTGTGACCTTTGTTGGATCAACCTTTAGTTCTTGTTTACATACAATGTGTCCCAATAGAATTCCATAAGGAAAAAAGAAGATGCTTTTCTTTAGATTCAAGGAAATATGATGCTCTCTACACTTCGCTAACATCATTCTTAAGTTCGCATAATGGTTTTTTAGTAAACCAAATACTATCCAGCCATCAAAATAGACTTCTAAGAACTTATGAATATGCTCCTTAAATGCAGCAACAACCACTCTTGAAAAAATAGCAGGTGCATTTTTCAAACCAAAGGGCATAACTGCATACTGAAATGATCCACATCCAGTGGCAAAGGTTGTCTTGTGTCTATATTCTGTAGCAATTCTGATCTGATGATAATCCATCAGTGAATGAGTATGCTTAATTTCCTCCAACATTATCTAGCACTTCATCTGTAAATGGAGTAGGAAATGGATCATGCAGTGAGACATCATTTAACTTTCTAAGGTCCACACAGATTTTGATCTCACCTTTAGCTTTATTGTCATGTATTACCATATGACTTATCCACTCAGATTCCTCTATTGGTTCAATAATTCTTGCATCAATCATTTTATCAATTTCTGCCTTTACTCTTTCTTTATATCTGGGATTCATTCTATAGGTATTTGCTTAATAGGATTCACATATGGCTTGAGAGGTATCTTCATAACTCACAAGCCTCATAAAATTCCTTTCATCTCGAAAACTTGGTAAGGAATAAATCTTGATATTCGCACAGTAGGTATGCAATCTATCCTACTTTTTCTTCATCCTAGTAATCCCCAATAGAAGCAAACTTTGGTTCATTCTTAGTGCCAATGTTGATATTTCTTGTCTTGACAGGACTACTCAGTTCTGGAATTTTTAAATCAGGCCCCTCAACATCACGTTCTCCCTCTGACTCAGGTATATTTACATCGCGAGGGTCTTCATATTCATCTAATGCAAAGTTATAAAATTCAAGGGCATGCTCAAACTGTATAGCCCATTCTGGTTGTTCATATATTGGTAACGGTGCATCATCAAATACCTTCTTTTTAATGATTTGCAAAGCCTCATGGACACTTGGACAATCATCTTCAAAACTGAAAGTTTCCTGGAAGTTATTTGTCATGTTGGACCATTGTGTCGTTCCTCTACATAGTTCTATGTCTGTGTACTAGTTCTTTAGTATCTGATCCAATGTGTGCACAAACATATGAATCCATTCTTTCTTAGGTGTATGTATCCAAGCTTTCAAACAAAGTTCTATATGATCTCTTGGATCAGTCTGTCCATTATATTTTGCTTGTACAATCTCAGTTTTCTCTGCAAATCTGATCTCCATCATGTGCTTACATTCTTCCCATGTGTTCAAGTTTTGTTTATGCGTAGCCCACCATCTAGCAGGTGTAGCCCGCAGTGTTATATCCAAAGATGCTAACTTATGTTCATTTGAAACTGATAAAATATATTCTTGAATAAATGCATGGATATTACCCGACCCATCATAAGCAGGAATTGAAATTACCTCTGTTCCAATCCAGCGTAGTGACTTTGTGATATTCACACATCGTCTTCCTGATACTCCGTGAATTCTGCTCTGCCAGTTCTCCAGTCCCGCGTCTGATTCTGATGTGCAAGAACTATCGCATCTCCAACTCAATGTTCAATTATTTGTAGGGCTAATGTAATCTACTTGATTCACTGTCATCTTTTAGATATTATCGAGATCTTGATGTTGGCGGGAAAAACTACCCTATAGTAAGGAAACAGATACTATCAACTGAAAGGGGATGACAGGTAAGCATACTAACTGTGTTACAGAGATGTTTATGAATGGAAATAGGTTATAGGTCTTGAGAACATACCTTTCGAATGAAGTTCGATCCTAGCTCTTATTCGATCTTGCGCTCGATCCTCAAGTCAACCTCCCATTCGATAAACCTGCAATACAAGTACCTTTCTCAGCGTATCTTGGATAATATATAATGATGAAATGGAAAAAGCAATTTAAACATCAAATATTAACCAAAACAGATCCAAACAAATACATAACTTCAATGAACACTTAGTTTGGGACAAGAAAGATGCTTCAACCTTTTATTGTCAAATGCAAATTGATGATACAAAGTATACCTGACTTTGCCACATGCTCCTGCAACCTGATCCTGGGCTCCTACTCTTCTCTGGATTGGATATCTTGTAGCATAACCTCCTCCAATGCAAGCTTCTCTTTAAAAGTCTCTCAATAGCATTCATGTCTCTAACCCCTCTCTTTATTCTTCCTTGTATTTATAGGACAAGGGAAGCAGTTCAGGTCGAGAGATGGTTATGGAGGAAGTTGGGGAAGTTGGGAAACCAAATGCAACTAATCCTCTTCGTGAAATTAATTATTTTTTAATCATCTTTTGGGGTGTATGCTACTATTTATCAGTGGAGTAGTGCCCAGGGCGCTACTATAGTGTTTTTAAACTAGCGCTCAGCATTTTTTAAATGTTGAATGCTACTCTATTGAATATGAGTAGCGCTCATGAGGCTTGAGCGCTACTATTGCACGCTGGAGTAGGGTACAGGCACTAGTCTATTGAAGTAGAGTAGCACTCATGTCTCAAAATGACATTTTTTAGGGTTTTGCCAACTTGCAAGGAGATGGAGTAAGTCAAAGTCTCATCTAAGCTCAACATGCTCCTCCATCCAAGTTGTCCTTTTGTGTGATCAATAGCTCAAGGTGATCACAGACGGAGAGGTGCAGGTTTGACCTATAACAGATGCCCCCTAATGTGTGAGGTCTGAGGGAAATGATGGCCGAAATACATTATAATCCAAAGCTAGAGGAGGAGCAAGGAACTGCAGAAACAAGTCACAAGAACACCTAAAACAAAGATCAAGGTCAGCGAGCAATTACATTCTTAACATCGTATAGATGTGCAGTGTGATACAACATGATCTCCGATACATTACAAGGAGATGTATATATAGCATGGCCACTTGGAATACAAGCATAGATCCATGTCAAACTGAGCGATAATAGCCATAACAACAAAATGGATCTATGTCTCATGGAGAGCCGAATATAAGTGAAGCTCAGTCTTGCACAACTTGGGTGATAACAAAAATGAGGTAATGTCATCCAAAATCCCAAGGTCTTCATCCAAAACAACCTGAGGTACAAACCCTAACCATGTGAATAGATGAGCTGATAGTCAAACATGGGGGTATCATTTGATTATCGGTCATTGATATATACCATTAACAAACGTGAGGGCTTCCACCGATAATGATGATGGGGACCAAGGTACCAAGTACGATCCGCCAAGTGTGAATAGATGGACTTGGAGTTGAACACTTGGGGATCCTGTCAAAGAAGAGACATTGATGTATTCTCGACATTCAACAACGAGGAAAATTGCCACTGGTGACTGCAATCTCCAAGGTACTAACCGAAACTCTAAACTTCATTCCCAGAGTAAAATGATTTGATGTCGATGGGAAGAAGTCCGTTGGAAGGGAGACCTTAAGGCATCCTCCATAATCCAACTCAAGGAACACTCAACTGGTATGAACTGATATGGAGTAATATGTAACAAGACTGACACTAGGATGGCCGACACATGATGTCAAGGTAAACTGTAGAATGGCCAACACAAGGTATATCCTTAAATAGTGAGCACGACACAAAGTGACTCAGGCAGTTTCCGACATAATGGGGTAAATGATAAGCCTAAAATGTAGGAGACATTATTAGAACCTCCATATGGTTAGAAGAATAACCAACCGGGGGAGTGAACAACTCGGAGATCAGGTTCACCCTGAGGTCAAAATCTAAACCCAAGATGATAGACTCAAGTAGGTGCTGTGTTCAAGGATATAACTGACTGAACTGCCTTTGACATTGAAGATATGACACATCTTTCCCATCCCTTATTCTTTTTAGATAAAAGAATACCTTTCTTGTTGTTTTAATGAGTCCAAGAAAGAATGAAAACTCAATAGATCCAACCATGTAAAAAGTTTAACGAGCCCGTGGGGGGAAGACTCAGGACCTTCTTCATTGTTTATAGAGTTTGAAGAAGAGATAGAAGATTACTCTATATTACTGATATCTGGATTTTAATATTGAGCCGAGATCTGTTCTTGCTCGCCGGTGTTTTCAATTTTAAGGAGTCTGAAAAACTTAAACAATAACTACATATATCTGCTCGTGGATTTTAGTATCGAGCCCAAGAAGATTAATGCTCGCCGTTGTTGTCCTGTTTATAGAGTCTGAAAAACTTAAACAATCCTCTTTACACCTATCCGTGGATTTTATATCGAGTTCGGATTGGTCTGTGCTTGGCGGTGTTTTCTTGTTTATAGAGTTGAAAAACTTAAACAGTCCTCTACTTACCCTCTCGTGGATTTCACATCGAGCCCGAGTAGGTGAATGCTCGCTTGGTATTTTCATGTTTAGAGAGCCTGAAAACCCTAAAGAAAGGCTCCAAAAGGTCTTTTTTCGTGCAATTAGTCTCCTCCCCTGAAAAAGTATAAAACAAAGGAAGAAGAACTCTTCTATCGCATACAGAAGTATACCTAGAGTATACCTTTTCCGTAGTTAATCCACCTAGGCCCGGAAAAGGGGTAATTCTATACCTGAGTGAATGAGCCTTTAAATACTTTAACGAGCTTGAAGAGGACAAGTCTGCTCGGCAATCTTGTTTAGGTTTAAATAGTCCAAACAAGAGCTTAAAATGACTTAAAGGTCAGCTTTTGGGATCAATAGCTCCATAATATGCCAAAACTAGGTCTTCAACAAAATATTAGTAATCACGAAAAAAATCTCGAATGATATATGAATTTGAACTATTTAACTAGTTAACAAGGTCTAACATCGAGAAATTTAATCTTAGGATATCGATCCTACAAAAATTTAGTGAAAAAATGAGAACCGGATAAGTGAAAACTAGTATTGCACCATTTGTATGTTTTAATTGATTAATTAGGTCATTTTGGTAAAATTTGAAACTATAGAAAATTAAACAATGGTGGGTAAAAATTAAAATCCATTTCAATATATATAATTTCATTTTTAAAACTCAATTTCCAATTTGTTTTTGTAGGGCAAAAATTTGGGGCAAACTTTGCACTTTCAAATCTCCGTGGCGATCAATTCGAGCATCCAATCACCGTTCTTCTTCCACCAAGTAAGTTAGAATCCTCCCAACTTGCATTTCTATGGTTTAGTTTTCAATTTTTGAGCCTAAAACTGCTTTCCAGGCAATGCTCACATCGTTTAGTGCACGAGCACTACTGTGTAACAAGAGCAGTAGCATGTGAAGGACATGAGCGCTACTATGTTCACATAGAGTAGCGCCCACACGTTACTGTGTAGTGTAGACAATAGCGCTCAAGCCTGAAAACGAAAAAACAAGCACCGAGGACTAAAACAATTGTCATTTTTTGTGCAGGATGGTTCTTCTATGGAGGGAGAGGGAACACGAGGACATGGATAGGCTGGCCATGCAAGACCTAGCCACTCTCCATGCGCTTAGAAGATGCGGTTTGTTGAAGTTCTACCGAACCCTAAATATGAGGGCCCTAAACAAATTATTTCGAAGACTTATTCAGTATTAGGATGTGGATACCAATACCTTTTTCATCTGCGGGCAAACTTTGGAGCTTACAGTTGATGACATTTACTTCATTACTAGTCTCTCACGGAGGGGAGATGTGATAAATTTGAAGGGGTCTTCATGTGTGGGCATAGGGTCGGTGCAAGAGTACTTGAATACATATTGTGTGGCTAGAGCTGAGGAATCAGGAAGCCAAATATTGATTTCTACCATTGAAGGCCTCCCCTTGAAGGTGATTGTGAGTATGATTAACCGAGTGGCAGGTAGTGCCTCACTACACCTAGCCTCCAGGCACTCTATGCATGTTGGTGTACAATGCTTACAAGGTCATGTATACGATTGGTGTACTAGTTTACTGGCGAGCATGAAAGCTCAACTGACGGGTTGCAAATCCGAAAAAATGAAGAATTTTGGGTATGGTAGCATTTTGTGTACTTTCTTCTTCAAGAGGATGCCTGCTATTATCTTGGGGATGCCTCTACCTCAGGTTAACCCCTGTGAGCCCAGACTAGGCCGTTGGGGTGACATATTCCTCCACCAGGGTGGTGGGGAAAGTCACTACTGTTATCATAGTGATGATTTCTGGGGGTGGTGGGAGAGGCAAGTGCCCACCTTCGAGTAGTTTCCATATGCTGGATTGGATTTACGCCATGATCCAGAGTTGGCACTTCCTCCAGGTGGAGCCTGGGGAACTATTGGTATGTTTAATTTTGAGAATTATTTAATTTTTTCAAATTTTTCAAGTATTTGATTTTTATGAATGAATTTTGAAGTACTAAACAAGTGTCATATGCAGACATTGGGCCTGTCCGTCCCGAGGGACATCCTACCATCTTCGTGAGGCCAGCTGATATTGCTGCAGTAGATGCTATGTTAGGGACCATAGAGAGAAAAGTGAGTCGGTTGACTCATGATGTTCCTGCATGCCGTATGGATCAGATACCTATTGATATGCAGGAAGATGTAGTTGGGGTTCCCCAACATGGCTTAGAGTGCTGTGGAAGGTAGCTAGGCTAGTCATATGTTATCGCAATGCAGTAGATGATGATGAGGCCCCTCCTTCTCCATAAGAGAGGGATACATTCTATGTATATTTTTGAGGCCACTGTGCCTAGTTTTGTACTTTTATGACATGACTTGATAGACTTGTGATCCAAAACTCATATATTTTTTGATACAGTATCGGCTATATATAGTATCGGTTATTTACATGTCTATGTGTTTGAAATTTTTATGTGTGCAATGCTGTTTATGAAAGTGTATGATACAAATGCCAATCTAGAACATAGTTTGCCAATGAATCAGCTAATGTGTTTAAATTTCTTGGAATGTGTTCATATATAATAGAATCAAATTGTCTTTCCAATAGTCTAACTCGCAGAAACTGACATAGCAAACCAGGATCTCTAATCTGGTAGACACTCGTTAACTGAAATACAATTAGTTGTGAGTCAAGTCTTACCTCCAAATGTGAAATGCCATGACTGAGAGCATCTCAGAGAAGTTCTATAACTGCACTGTATTCAGCCACATTATTCGTGGTGGGACCCAAACAAACACCCCCCCGAAGAGACAAGTTGGCCAACGGGTGAGTAAATGACCCAAGCTGCTGAAGCCAACTGACAGGCGTGGCAACTGGCACCATAAGCAAATCCTGAGAAATGTTCGGTCGACATCTAGTACACGAAACGAAAACACACATAATATTAACTGACAAGCATAAACGAAAACTAGCTCTACAAAAATATACAGTTATGTTACAAGAAAAAGCATGATAGCCTAAGCATAGTACTTCTTTAGGTAGAGCCCATTTCTACGCTCGGCCAGCTTATTACCTTCGTAATCTACCAGTTTGTAGGCACCTTTCTTCAGTACTTTGGAAATTATATAAGGCCCGAGCCACATGGACTTGAACTTGCCAGATCCTAGGGGTTCTTTGTCTTGATCCCAAAGTAGGACCAAGTCTCCTTCAAGGAAAACCCTAGGTCTGATGGACTTGTCATACTGTCCTTTGAATCATTTCTTTTGGACCTCGTTTGTTGTGAGCGCATTGCGGCGCTGCTCATCTAGATGTTCTAAGTGTAACAAACATTCTTCTAGTATTGAAGTATCCGGTAGTAACTGAACAACTAGTTTCAGTGAAGGAATATCGCATTCAATCGGTACGACTGCTTCCCATGCACAAGTTGGAAGGGAGAGAATCCGGTAGCAGTCTTAACGTTAGCTTGGTAAGCCCAAAGAGCCGGGTACAGCATGATGTGCCAATTATTTTGACTAGCATTAACAGTTCTTTGCAGTATAACCTTTAAAGTTTTGTTCACTGCTTTGACTTGTCCATTCTCCTGTGGATAGTATGAAGACTAACGTTCTTGTCGTAAACCAAGCATTGTATACAACTCGGTCATCATGCTATTCTGGAAATGACTGCCATGAGCAGTCACTATGTCTTTAGGTATGCCGAACCATGCAATAATATGATTAAACATGAAATAAGCAGCAGTTTCTCCATCTTCCTTGACAATAGGCATTGCCTCCGCCCACTTGGTAAAGTAGTCAACGGAAACGATGATATAATGATTCCCTCTAACTGAAACTAGATTGCAAGTCATGTAATCAACCCCCCATTTTGTGAAGGGACCTGCTGTAATCACAGGATGAAGAGGAGCTGGGTGTGCCCTCATTTTCTTAGTGAAAAACTGACACGGACGACAGCGTTTCACAGCTTCCACACAATCTTTAAAGATCATGGGACAAAAATATTCGGCACATAGTATCTTCTGAGCTGTTGCCAACCCAGAAAGATGTCCCCCACAAGCTCCACTGTGGGCATCATTTAATACTACTTCGGCTTCTTTTAGAGTTAAGCAACGCCGTAAAATGGAATCTACCCCACGTCGATACAAGGTATCTGAGATGATGAGATAGTTCTTCGCATGGCTTTTAGGCTTGCATCGCTCTTCTCAAGAAAAAGTATTAGGACACCTCAAGGTCTGGAGATATACTAAGATATCCCCGTACCATGGGTTAGAGGAAGCAATGAGGAAGATATGATCATCTGGGAATGATGATTCTTTCTCAACATACTCTAGGTCACTCGAAAACTCTGACATTAACTCAGCGAACACTAGTGATGTCTTCGACTTGGCCGATTGAAAGACCAAATCGAACTCCTATAGGATTACAATCCATTTATTATATTTCCCACCGATGATTCGTCGGGTGAGAACGTACTGAAAAGGATTGACTTCTGCTATCACAGTAGTTGTTCGTAAAAGTATATAGTGACGAAGCCGCTGTACCGCATAGACCGTGGCAAGTGCTAACTTCTCAACGTGCGAATATTTAACCTCAGGGGCTATCAATGCGCGAGAAAGATAGTAGACAACATGCTCTTGGAGTGTATCGTCCTCCTGAACTAACACTATACCAATTGTATTAAGAGACGCTGCCAGATATAAAAGAAATTCTTTTGCGTAGTCTGGCGGGCTCAACAAGGGTGCTGAAAGAAGTGCCTTTTTCAAGGCCTCAAAGGATGCTTGAGCAGCCTCGTCCCACACAAAGTAGGAGTCTTATTTGAGTAGTCTCATAAAACCTTTGGTAATATTAGCATAGTTTATGATGAATCGCTGTAAGAAATTAGACATGCCTTGCAGACTTTGGAGTTGTTGCAAGGTGCGAGGAGGAGGCAGATTTACAATCGCCTCTACTTTTAGCGGGTCGACCAATATGCCACGACTGGAGACAATGAAGCCCAGTAGATGTCTCGATTCGACACAGAACACACACTTGTTAGGATTCAAACGAATCTTATATTGTCTGCACCTTTCAAACACTAGTCTAAGATGAGCTGGATGATCCCGTCTCTTTTGAGATCACGTCGCTAGGTCATCCAAGTAAGGTTCTACTATGTGTTTGATATCATGAAAAGCGAAATTCATCGCACGTTGGAAGGTAGCTCTAGCATTATTTAAGCCAAATGGCATCTTCCAGTAAGCAAAGGTCCCCCACGGGAAAATGAAAGCTGTTTTATGCTGATATTCAGGTTTGATTTGTATTTGATTGTATCTTGAAAATTCGTCCATGAAAGAGAACATCTCATGTCCCGCACAAGCGTTTATGATTTGATTGATAAACGGTGTAGGATATTTATCTTTCGGACAAGCTTTGTTCAAGTCCCGGAAGTCGGTACAGACTCTAATGGTACCTTGCTTCTTATCAACCGGAACAGGGTTTGAAACCCATTCTGTCATGTCAATCGGATAGATGAAACCGGCTTTAAGCAACTTTTCAACCTCCGCCTTGATGGCGGCCGCTTTTCTAGGTTTCATAGGACGGAGCTTTTGTCTCATAGGTTTTGCGTTAGGGTATGTCGTGATGACATCCTCTATGATGGCTGGGTCAATGCCTGGAATCTCCTCATATGACCAGGCAAAAATGTCATGGAATTCTTTGAAAAGTTTTGTATACAGAGCGATCTCTTCTGGAGAATAGTCTGCGCCAATAAAAACGTTTTCCATGACCCCGAGTTTGGTGGAAATGTTAATCGGAATTGTTCTTGATATATTAGCCATATTTCCCTTAGCATAAATAGCTCTCGAATTAGAAGGAAAAGATGACAAATCAACAAATCCATCGGGTCTCATACGGAATTCCCCTCTCTCAATCCTGTCTAGATCTGGAAGCATGTAGGACCTGTGATGCATATGTTCCCATGGTTGGTCCAGGCCCATCATGACTTCCAAGATGGCTTCATCAGATGGAAAAACCGTGTCTAAACAGTCGAACGAGTGGGTGGAATTCAGTGACCATGCCGGAGCATAGTCCATATCTAACTCAGTAGAGACTGGCGGAGTCACGATATGTTCCATTGCAACATGTTGTGCTTCCATATAGGATACTTTTGCAATGGATAGAGACATAGAAGGTTCCGACGTAGTGGGAAGGATCCATGGATCAGTTCTTGAACCAACCGTGAATGTTTCAGTAGAAGTACCCACATTAGAATGCATAAAAAGAACAGGGGAGGGGAGGTTGAAAGTGCCTATTAACGACCCGTAAAGCCCTGCTCCTAAACTCTCACTAACCGAGGCAGTTTGATCAACTAAGGGAATTGTGGTCTCTGAAGAAGTCTGGTTGTTTCTCTGAGTGAAAGAAAGCTGATCGACTTTAACGACCTTACCTTCAAACGGGAACATAACAACTCGAAAAACTACCGATGCAATAGCTCGCATGGCATATGTCCAGCTCCTGCCTAATAACATGTTGTAATCAAGCGAAGCATCCAGAACTTCTACTTCTACAGCAACTGTCTTACCGGCCAATGTGACATCAAATGATGGCAAAATCCCATGTGGACAGAAAGTCCTACCATCAAATGCAGTAAGTAGTGTGTTAGAAGGGGCTAACTCGGGAGAACCCAAAGCTTTCCAACAGGAAATTGACATTACGGACGTCGATGCGCCCTCATCTACGACAGCTCGTCTAATGGTCATTAGGCCATGGACGACTTCAATCTGAAGAGCAACACGGTACGGCAACCGATATTTGATATCAACCATATCAAATCGCGCAGACATGTTAGAGGATTCCATACTTCCAATAGCTGCCAAAAGTGCATTTCGTTGTAAAGGACAACTTTGCAAGACTTCTAAGGTAGACATGGCACAAGGGGTCTAGGATAGATCTTCAACCACATTGTAGTTGGAGGAAGCCCGAGTGTTGGGGTTGTGCGATGCCCATTTCAAGACATGTTTCGGGATCTTAGTCATTGGGTCCACAGGTATGTGGAGTGGAGTGGAGGATTCTGGAATCTCTTTATCCTTTTTCTGTGCGTACGGGGTATAATTCCTGGCTCTCATTTGTAAGAGTGTATCCGAATTAACCATGTTAATAAAAGTTTGATCAACCGAAGCATGTGTAGTGCCCCCAGTGTTGGAGGTGTCAGAAACTGAGCTCTACCCCTTAGGGAATGGATCTTTCAGTATGGCAGGCTTCTTTTCTTGTAATAGCTTCTGGGCTTCTTTAAGCAGAGGGCATTGGTGAGTAAGGTGATCCTGCTTGCAAAGTTTACAAGGGAACTTAACCTTCTTTTTCTCTTTGTTACCCTCCTTGGCATTCTCTTTTTTGGGCTTCTGATGGTTCCCCTCTCCTTTCTTTCCCTTCTTTTTTTTATTGGGCTGTCGAGGGCCCTTTTGATTTTTCTGAACCTGGTTGACAGATTCAGAAGTAGAAGGAGGGGTTGTGATGGAAGAAACTTCTGCAGTCGATTGTTTGATAGATAAGGCATGAACCTATTTGGTCAATGCTTCGAAAGCTGCAGAGTCAACTAAACCCACTATGCCGTCAGCATGTGGTCCAGGTTTAGGTCTACTCAGATTAGTATTCGATCGTGGTGCATTAGGTATGATCTCATACAGTAACCCAAATTGTGCGTAAACAAGATCTAACTGTTGGGTCCATAGGATGGCTTCTTCCTTGTTAGACACTCTAGAAGTAGCTACTTCCTTAGAAATGTAAGGAAGGAGTGATTTCAAATACCACTCAAGAAGGAATTCTGGAGGTATGTTGGCTTTAATGAGCCTCTTCCGTCTTCGCCACTCCTGAATGTGATCAGATAAATGAGTGGCTTTATTTTGCCTAAATGTAGACAAAAGGTCTGTTCCGAGATCATACCGAACAGGAAGCTCGAAGTGATTCAAAACGACAGTCGCAAGATCCCCAAAATTAAAGAATGTAGCTGCAGGTAACTCAATGTACCATTTGGCTGCAGCACTGCTTAAATTCCTTTGGAACAGTCTCAATCTAATGGAATCATCATTTAATGAGTTCGAGGAGCACCATAAATGGAAAGTAGTGACATGGTCACTAGGATCCTCACCCGTTTTTCCTTCGGAATTTGGAATGTCCGAAGGTAACCTGGTAGGAACTGGTGGCCATGTAGCGTTATGATACACTGGATCGTTGGTCAACTTGGAAAGATCTGGCAAATTTAAAGTTGCCAGAAATGGTAAATGAGGCCGGCAAGATGGTACTTGATAAGCTGGGGTCGCAAACGGGGAACCACCCATAGTTTGACCCGTGAACTGCTAGTAGGGGTTTCCCCCAGCCGTCTACTGGTAGGGGTTGCCCCCAGTCATTTACTGGTAGGGGTTTTCCCCAGCCATCTGCTGGTAGGGGTTGACCCCAGCCATCTGCTGGTAGGGGTTGCCCCCAGTCACTTACTGGTAGCGGTTGACCCCTGCCATCTGTTGTTGCGCAAAAGTATTATTGAAATTCCCCCACCCATATGAAAGTGGGTTAGTGCTCTGTGGGTTCGTCCACTGTGGATGGGTGTTAGCCCCGCCATATTGCTGGTTAAAAATGTTACCCCCTCCTCCTGAAAATAAGGAAAAAGGGACATTTCCTGCAGGTATATTACCTTGATTGATGTTGGGACCTACAAAGGTATTAAAACTAGTTGTAGCTAACGTAGACGGTGCAGTCATGGTACTCATGATAGGCATAGTTGCAGAATCACTTGGCCCTACAGCGGGTGTGGAAATCCAAGTATTGGGTATGTGATATGACGGTTGAGTCACAGGAGGTGGAACTAAATTGGCTATACTGCTAGGTCCAAAAGTAGGTGTAGAGGTAGATGCCATAGTTGTTGAACTCGGCATACCTAATGTGCCAGTATTAAAATTGAAGGACGGAGTGGACACAGAGGTTGTCTGTGCCGAACTCGGTGTAGCAGTAAGAGGAGGATTTACAGTATTAGTGCTCATACCTATGGTGGGAGTCTGTGGAACTCCCTGTTCGCCTCTTGGATTAGTCATAAAATGTTCAGGTGAGAAATTATATGCACTGTAATCGGGCTGCTGGAAACCAATGGGTAACAGAAGCAGATTTCTAAGATTAGTTAGAGGAAGGTTAAAGGGAGTACTGTACTCCGCAGAAGTGCGATCTTCAATCTCAACTGAACTAAAATGTCGTTGATCTGGAGTCCCTGGTTGTGGTTCCTCAGGAACCTCTATTTCAGGGTTTTCTGTTGCAGTTTGTAGTTCTTCAGGAAACTCAATTTCAGGTGGTAGTTCCTCAGGAATTTCTATTTCAAGATTTTCCGTTGTAAAAAGTTCCTTAGGAAGTTCTATTTCACGAATGGTTTCCAAAGGAACACTGGGGTTTACGCGCTGTTGTCTAGCTGGCGGTAGTGGTTCTGTTCTAAGTGGCGGAAGGTTTTGAAACCTTCTCGATCTATGAAGTTCTTGGTTCTCCACTATTATATATAAAAATAAAACTAGAAAACCTAGTGGCCACTAAGACTAGGGGGAAAACAAAACGCCAACTAAAAAGTACTAAGTATGCAAACCAAGCAAACAAGATGCCTTCTGGAGAAGAGTTTGGGATGTTGAGGGCCCAGAATAGATCAACGAAGGATGAAGAACAGTTACCCGGGGTCCACAATATAATGACTAAGGGTGCAAGCATTGGAATCACCTAACCGCCCTCCCAAAGACCTGCAAGGTATTTCCTCCCACGTCTCTCCTAGGTACAGCATATATACCCTCCGCTGTCACCTGTGTATGAACCTATGGTTAGATACTAAGGATACTACGACACTGAAAACTCTTGCGGGAACGGTCTTTGGTCGAATCAGAAGGCATGGGCAGGGTAACTGAGCCCGAAACTCAAAAGAGTCCCCAAACGCGATCCAATCCTGGTATATGCTCGAAACAGAAAGTAGGAGGAGTATTCCCAACAATCTGATCTCACAAGACCTACTGCATAGATCCCAGGCAAGCTTTGAATGAAGTGGGTTAACCTGTGATAGTCGAACCACGATTTTTGCTTAATGTGTGATCTTGGGTGGTTTAAGGTGATTTAAACCCAAGATCCTAACCAAGACTAGTTGGTGTAGTGTATCGCTAAAAAGGAAGAATTGTTGCTATTTGATTTTATTAAAGATTTTTAGGGCTGTTATTACTCAAAAGGTAGTGCGTTTGTGTGGCATGGTTGCAACAGAAAAGCAAAGTGCAGAAATTATAACTTTCGACAACCAAACTTTTTATTTTTTCATTTAAAGTTCTTTCCAAACTGAAAATTGAGCAAATCTAATCAAATTTCTTTTTTGTTTTCTTTTGAAATTGTAAACAAAATAACCTATGCTATCTTGTAAAACATATAATCCTTACTAACCCTAAGCTACCAATTTTTTTTCTTTTTCTGTTATTATAAACGAAAAAGAACTATAAACATGGAAAGCAAATAAGACTTATGTGCAATGTGTAAGTATGGCTAAAAATGGTTCCTAAGCTTACAGTTGTCAAAACACTAGCTTAACAAAGACTTGTCCTACAGGTTTTTTGCAAAAGAAAAAGCCTTCATACTTGGAAACAAAGTGGGGAGAAAACAAAGGAGAAAGATACTCAAAACTGGGAACCAAACACAAGAGGATTGGCCCAAAGTATCAAACCCTAACAAGACCACTATGCCAAGCAAATGGTAGGCAAGCAAGCTAACAACCACCCTACTAACACAAGTACTGAGAAATGAATCAACCTAAAGCACTTTAAACACACTTGATACCGGAAAAGACAAAAAGTCAAGGAAAGTTGGAACTCAACCAGTTCGGAAGACACCCCAAAGGCTCCAAAACAGACCAAACCATAAAACAAAGGATAAGATAGGTAAAGAGCAAACAAATGTTGCCACAAATAGTAAATGCAAAGCATACAGGTTTGTAGGTCAGCAACACATAGTTAGGGAAAAAATAAGCAGGAGTGTTCACTAAAGAACAAAGCCTAGTCTTCAAAAAAGAGTTATAAATGGACCAAACATTCCACAAGTAAGCAAGCGATCTAAAGATGGGAAAAAGACTCAAAGAAAAGTTACAAACCTTAAGTACCAGTCAAGGAGACCTAAAACAAAGTCAGAAGACCACCCAAAAGGGCAGAAAACTCAACCAAACAACCAACAGAAGGCTACAGGAATGTACCCTACTGTGCAGTAGGGAAACTAGTGCTCCTGGAGAGATGGGCGCTACTGTATGTATAGAAGAGTAGCGTATGGGTGCTACTGTATGTATAACAGAGTAGCGCTCAGGTCTTAAAGAATTAAAAACTAACTTTGAAAAGATGCAAAAAGACTGAGTGAAGCAGAGAGAAGCAAGCAGGGGGTACCTACAGGGTCTCTCAACAAATTAAAGGAGTTAAAATGTTTTTGGGAAGACAAACAAGAAAGGTTTCCTAGAGCAGAAAAACAACTATACCCCAGCGGAGTCGCCAATCTGTTGGCGAGAAAAACTACCCTATAGTAAGGAAACAGATACTATCAACTGAAAGGGGATGACAGGTAATCATACTAACTGTGTTACAAAGATGTTTATGAATGGAAATAGGTTATAGGTCTTGAGAACATACCTTTCGAATGAAGTTCGATCCTAGCTCTTATTCGATCTTGTGCTCGATCCTCAAGTCAACCTCCCATTCGATAAACTTGCAATACAAGTACCTTTCTCAGGGTATCTTGGATAATATATAATGATGAAATGGAAAAAGCAATTTAAACATCAAATATTAACCAAAACAGATCCAAACAAATACATAAATTCAATGAACACTTAGTTTGGGACAAGAAAGATGCTTCAACCTTTTATTGTCAAATGCAAATTGATGATACAAAGTATACCTGACTTTGCCACATGCTCCTGCAACCTGATCCTGGGCTCCTGCTCTTCTCTGGCTTGGATATCTTCCAGCATAACCTCCTCCAATGCAAGCTTCTCTTTAAAAGTCCCTCAATAGCATTCATGTCTCTAACCCCTCTCTTTATTCTTCCTTGTATTTGTAGGACAAGGGAAGCAGTTCAGGTCGAGAGATGGTTATGGAGGAAGTTGGGGAAGTTGGGAAACCAACTACAACTAATCCTCTTCGTGAAATTAATTATTTTTTAATCATCTTTTGAGGTGTACGTTACTATTTCTCAGTGGAGTAGCGCCCAGGGCGCTACTATGGTGTTTTTAAACTAGCACTCAGGACTTTTTAAATGTTGAATGCTACTCTATTGAAGAGGAGTAGCACTCATGAGGCTTGAGCGCTACTATTGCACAATGGAGTAGGGTACAGGTGCTAGTCTATTGAAGTAGAGTAGCACTCATGTCTCAAAATGACATTTTTTAGGGTTTTTCCAACTTGCAAGGAGATGGAGTAAGTCAAAGTCTCATCTAAGGTCAACATGCTCCTCCATCCAAGTTGTCCTTTTGTGTGATCAACAGCTCAAGGTGATCATGGACGGAGAGGCGCAGGTTTGACATATAACACTTGAGTTTTGCATTCTTCTCGTACTGGTTCATTATATCTTGGTCCTTGTGCAGGATCCAAGGGTGCGATGACCCTAATATTTGGTCCTTCAAATATCATATGTTTCTTCTTCAAATTGATAATCGTGAGGTTATCAATTGCCCAATATATTCCCCGTAATGTAGGATGTGGATTTCTATCATCTATTATCTCAATAACCTCGAAGTTTGCTTTACTTCGCACTCTATCAATGTCAACAAGGAAATTTGATAATCTCCCAAAAGGTAGAACCTTTTGCTGATTTTCTAGTCTCAATTGTATAGGTGACCAAGATAACTTTGGATTTCCCATCTATTCCCATGTTTTCTTTGTCAAGACATTCACCTCTGAGCCTAAGCCATGAATGATATGGTTCATTTCAAACTCTCCAATCTATGCACTTAATCTCATTTCTCTTCCAGTACTTCTATGGATTTTGATATGATGTACTGCACTATCTGCATTATTTAATATGTTACGCTGCTCGTAATGTCCTAATAGGTTCCGTAATTCTCCAAAGGATTTTTCATGTCTTAAAAGCTTCATACAACTTTGTAGGAACTACGTAAAAGGACTAGTCTGTTCCGATGAAGTACGTGATCCATCAAAAGAAGTTGGCATATCAATCACAGGTGGTGTTGTAGTCCGCAATGGGATTATTGTAGTCAAAGGTTCTGAGTTCTGTAAAACTTGTCTTGCTTCCACGAAGACTTATTTTTCTTTGTTAAGGTTCAAGGTAGGCATATTTCCAACTGCTTTTCTTATCCAAGCCCCTTCAGTAGGATTTTGTATGTTTATGTGACCTTCAGAAATCGAGGCTTCGCTTCTCTGTTCATTTCCTGTCATGGCTCCACTTCGCATCACAACATGAACTTTGCGATCTTTGTTTCATTTTTCAGCTACAATCATCTGTATGTTCTGATTCCGTCCTTCTGGTATTCTCTCTTGAATTTTTCCTTGCAAAAAGGGACATGCTTCAATGACACGGTCAAATGACTTACAGTACTTGCAAGTAGTACAAGGATTCTGATAGTCTCTGGGTAAGTGTCCTGGTTAAGCACAGTTATAACATACAATATGACCTCTTCCTCTTCCTTGGCCAGTGTTTAGTCCTCTTCCTATATATCCTCCACGAGCTCTGTATGTGCCTTGATCATACTGTGCATTTTCATTATTATGCGATGTTTCTCCTTGAAATCTTTAGACATTATGATTTATTTCTATCATGAGGACATAAGCTCTGCAGTTGGTATCATCATGTCTAACTGACTTACAGAATGTGCAATACAAATTCTTTGGTGTATGTACATATTTATGAAGTAGATAACAGTATTCTGGGCGATGTCCTCTACATCAAAAAATCTCACACCATGGTCCTTGCTGTTGATTCAATGGATTTAGAGCTCCACTAGCGATGTAATATCGGAATACAGGGCAGTGTTCCTTGGAATGTCCTTACCCTTTACATTTAGTACACCAAACCTCTTCTCTAGTTTCTTGTCCTTTCTTCATGTCTTGTAGCTGTAATGTGAAATTTGCTAACTATTTTTGTATCTATACCATGCCTGTGCTAGTTTCTCCAATAGGCTAAGCCTCTAGTTTCATCACAATCTCTAATGCCTCAGTTTGCGATGATACCTTCTGCTGCATCAACGATAATCTAATATGGGGAAACAATGCAACTATAAACCATTCTTGATGATGTTGCGGTGCTATCTCAAAGCTAACTTGATCTAATAATGCTTTAAACTTTTTATCAAACTCCCATATAGTCTCATTAGGTTTTTGTTTGATTTATTTTAACTCTATAATGCACTGAGATTCAGATTTAGGCTTCTTGAATTCTCTAATCAAAGCAGTTCTGATATCTTCTAATGTTCTGTTTTGTGCCACAGAATATTTCATGAACAATGTTAAAGATATATCTCTGAATGTAGTAACTAGTTGAGCTTGTTTTATGGCATCATCCTGGACTTTCTTAACATTCCACACGGCTTCACAACGAAACCAATTTTGCTCTTGGTCTTCTAGACTAGTTCCTTTAAAAATGGGTAGCTTAATGTTGTCTGTCATTCTTCTTCTAGGAGGTGTAGTGTTCTGGAACGATGGAGGTATTCCACTACTTGGAAAATTTCGAGTATTTGCTCCTGCGGTGTTACTGCTACTAGTGTTTTGTGAACTAGCAATATTTTTCTCGCCAACTGGAGGTTTCTGCGGAGAGATAGGATGATATCCAAGATTTCTAGGCTCTGTTTCACTCTCAGACTCAACCTGATATGAGTTTCTATCACTTCATAACTCGGTTTCTAGGAATGTGCGAGGTTTGGATTCACGATACCTCTTTCTAGTGCTAAGTTGATATCTTTTTCCACTTCTTAAAATACCAATATCTTCATTTATGTCACTATCCGTGTTACAGAACATTACAGACTCAACCCTAGGAATCTGACTACATTAAAACACCTTTTTCTGCTAGCAACATTTTAATGTATAAACTGAGTTTTTTCAGGTACTTACCTCTATATCCTTTGAATAAATCTCCTTTTGTTGCACTGTAAAACTTCATAGTGTCCACAACGAATTTTGTAATGTAGCTCTCTAGTACACTATCCAGGAAAAATTCTACTACTCTTGGAATTGGGTTATCAACCTCTTTAAGCCTCTGAATCAACTCTGGAATCCAAACTCGAGGTTCTCCACCCTAAAAACAATTTTTTCATTCTGGGAGTCTTGATATCCACTCGTGTAGCTCGTTAGTGAAGAATGCGAAGAAAATTTTGTGTAGGTCAGAAAATAGATATTTCTGCAACCATTATTCCATAGACAAACGCGGATGTTTGTTATCCTTCTTCACAAACTCCTTTTATGTCTGAATCACCCAGTTCTCTATCTTTGTTCTTTCGAGATTCCAATTATCAGATCACATCACTATTTCAAGTGTGGCAACAAAACCATTTGTTGAGCCTCTTGTCTTTCCTTTGGTTGACCCTAGTTTGTGAAGTTCCTTCTCAAAGACCCAACAAACCCCTTTTCACTGGCCCTTTCTGTTAAGTTTAAACCAAATAGCCAAGCAAGATCACTGAAAGAAGCATAATCACAAGATAACACACAATATATCCTGGGAAACCCTCATGGGGTAGAAAACCCAGTAAAGCTTTCCTCAATAAGATGATCAACCAAAATACAAAGATGTGCTCCTTCTCCTTGACTCCTTAGCAGATCTCCTCAACTAGTGCGCACTCTTCCACAAGTGAGTGAATGATCTAATGAGGAGTTCACCTCCTCTATTTATACTTGACTCTCAACTCACTAAAAGACTGTTGGGGCCGACCTCACCTGGAGAAGTCTAATAACCCCTAAAATATAACTACAGGGCCGACCCACACATGGTGGATCTAATAACCCTAGTTAATACCAACCCCTGGAGGAATAAACATTTCCAGATACATAGTAGGGTTACCTCGGAGGAATGAAACATCTCCGGAATAAATAATGTACAAATATAATATTCTTAGAAGTTACAATATTCAACACTCCCCCTTAACGAGAAGGATATTATAACAACATCTGTAGGAACAAGGAGTCATTTACTACATCATCTATATATCATCGGAAGCTTTCTTCAATTCATCATCATCAGTAACTTGACTAGTTACTGGAACATCAACATCATCATCAGCATCGTCGTATGATCATTAGTATCGTCATCACACGATCATCATCATCATCGTCACACGATCATCAACATCGTCATCACACGATCATCAGCATCGTCATCATACGATCATCAGCATCGTCATCATACGATCATCAGCATCGTCATCACACGATCAGCAGCAGCATCATCACACGATCATCAGCATCGTCATCATACGATCATCAGCATCGTCATCACACGATCATCAGCATCGTCATTACACGATCAGCAGTATCGTCATCACACGATCATCAGCATCGTCATCACACGATCAGCAGCATCGTCATCACACGATCAGCAGCATCGTCATCACACGATCAGTAGCATCGTCATCACACGATCATATTTACAGGATGATCAATCCTGCTCTCTTTAGGACATGAGTCCATGGATGATTCAATCCAGATCAAGTTCCAGGATGATCAATCCTTATCACAACTACAGAGCCAACCCTGTTTCATGCTGGATGTATCACAACTACAGAGCCAGCCCTGTTTCATGCTGGATGTATCACAACTACAGAGCCAGCCCTGTTTCATGCTGGATGTATTACAACTACAGAGCCAGCCCTGTTTCATGCTGGATGTATCACAACTACAGAGCCAGCCCTGTTTCATGCTGGATGTAACCTAGAGTAATTCTAGGATTTGTCACGTACATTTTGAACCGAGGTTCAGGGACGATTCAGTCCTGTCATTCAGTTATCGAAGACCTCATGTCTACGGCTCTTCTTTAGGACTGAAGTCCGGGAATGATCCAATCCCCTCAACTGTCCACTAAGGACTTCATTCTCGGAGACCTCACATCTACGGCTCTCTTTAGGACTGAAAGTCCAGGGATGATCCAATCCCCTCAACTGTCCACTAAGGACTTCATTCTCGGAGACCTCACGTCTACGGCTCTCTTTAGGACTGAAAGTCCAGGGATGATCCAATCCCCTCAACTGTCCACTAAGGACTTCATTCTCGGAGACCTCACGTCTACGGCTCTCTTTAGGACTGAAGTCCAGGGATGATCCAATCCCTTCACATGTTCACCAAGACAGAACATGTATCCTTATCATCAAAACCTGTATAACCACAACATGTATCATCATCATCAAAACATGTATAACCACAACATGTATCATCATCATCAAAACATGTATAACCACAACATGTATCATCATCATCAAAACATGTATAACCACAACATGTATCATCATCATCAAAACATGTATAACCACAACATGTATCATCATCATCAAAACATGTATAACCACAACATGTATCATCATCATCAAAACATGTATAACCACAACATGTATCATCATCATCAAAACATGTATAACTCTATCATCAAAAGCATGTATCATGTATACATCTATCATCAAAAGCATGTATACATCTATCATCAAAACAAAGAATATAAGAGTCCTAAATCTAAATCATTCTAGGTGAATAAAAGCAGGAAAAAATAGGTAACCTCATCATTGATGAGATAGGCTTGTTTTGTCAGATACTGAGCTACTCCCCCTTTCGAGGAGGGTTCTTCTGAACTACACCAAGCTTGTCTCGGAAGTGTTCAAACTTTACTCGAGACAGAGGCTTAGTCAGAATATCAGCAATTTGATCCTCAGTGCTTATGTACTCCAGCTTGATAGCTCCTTTCTGCACCATGTCTCGTATATAAAAGTATCGGATCTCTATGTGTTTTGACTTATCATGAAACACAGGATTTTCAGTCATCTTGATACAGCTTTGATTATCACACATAATCACAGTGGGATCCATTTCTAAGTCAAACACTCCAGATAAAAGTTTCCGAAGCCATACTGCTTCACAACTAGCAGAGCAGGCAGCTATATATTCTGCTTCAGCAGTACTGAGAGCCACACTGGATTGTTTCTTGCTGAACCAGGAAATCATGGCAGATCCAAGACCATAACATCCACCAGAGGTACTTTTTCTGTCTGAGACACTTCCTGCCCAATCAGAATCTGAGTAACCATGTAATCTGAGTTCATGATTTCCAACATAAAATAGGCCAAAATCTAATGTACCTTTTAGGTACCTCATTACATGCTTTGCAGCTATTAAGTGAACCTTTCTAGGTTCTACTAGATACTGACTTAGGGTATTTACAGCAAAGCATATATCAGGCCTAGTATTAGTTAAGTACATCAATGATCCAATGATTTGTCTATATAAAGTTATGTCCACTAGTTCTGATGAATCATTAACTAATAACTTTAAGTTGGAGTCCATGGGAGTGGCCATGGCTTTACACTCCAACATATCAAATCTTTTGAGAATCTCCACAGTGTACTTACCTTGATTTAGAAAGATCCCTTTTGGTTCTTGCCATACTTCTAAGCCTAAGAAGTAGTGCATCAATCCGATATCTTTCATCTCGAATTCTGAAGAAAGCTTCTTCTTGCTTTCAATAATCTGTTTCTCATCTCCAGTTAGAAAAAGATCATCTACATATAACAGCAATATAACTGGTTCATCATCCATCACCTTGAGATAAAGATTTGGGTCAGCTTTATTTTTAGTAAAGCCCATGCTAGTTAAGAAATTGTCAATCCTTCCGTACCAAGCCCTTGGAGCTTGTTTCAACCCATATAATGCCTTCTTCAACTTGCAAACATGAGTTCTTCCATCATTAACCTCAAATCCTTGAGGTTGCTCTATGTATACTTCTTCTTCAATTACACCATTCAGAAAAGCTGTCTTAACATCCATTTGGTGTAATTTCCACTTCATCATGGATGCAAGTGCCATGATAGTTCTAATTGAAGTATACCTGGCAACATGTGCAAATGTTTCTTCATAGTCAATTCCCTCCTTCTGAGAGAATCCTCTGGCTACAAATCTTGCTTTGTATTTTTCGATGCTTCCATCCGCGGCATGTTTTATTTTGAAAATCCATTTGGAAGAAACCACACTTTTATCTTTCGGTTTGGGAACAATATCCCAAACATTATTTTTCATTATTGACTGGTATTCTTCAGTCATTGCTTCTACCCATTCTTTCTTTTGAGCTGCTTCTTCATAGCTAGTAGGTAGTTGATCCACAAGGTCACACATTAAAGCCATGTAGTTGGATACCAATTTTGGCTTCTTCCTTTCTCTAGTGGAGCCTTCAGGAGCACCATATCTTTCAGCTCCTTGAATAATATCTCTAGCCCATGCTGGTCTTCTTTTCCTGGATAATTCTGCAACAGGGGGTTCTTGTGGTTCCAGCATGTCATGATCCTCTGGTGTAACTTCTTCGGGGATGTGAACAGTCTCTGAGATCCTGGGTGATGAATCTTCTTCATAAACTTCTTCAAGTTGACACTTTCTGGATTTCTTGAGAGCTGTTTCCTCATCAAAGGTTACATCTCTACTTATTTCTATATGATGGAAACCTGGTATGTAGATTCTAAAGGCTTTGGAAGTTTCACAATAGCCAACAAACATTCCCTTCTTACCTGAGGGATCCAACTTGGTTCTCTTTTCTTTTGGAATGTGGATGTACACAGGACACCCAAATATTTTAAGATGACTTACCTCAGGCTTCTTACCTGAAAACACTTCTTCTGGAGTTTTGAATTCAAGAGCACTGTGAGACAATCTATTTTGCACATAAACTGCTGTTTTGGCTGCTTCAGCCCATAAGTACATGGGAAGATCTTGGTCATGTATCATGGTCTTCACAGCTTCCATGATTGTTCTATTTTTCCTTTCAGCCACCCCATTTTGTTGGGGATTGTATGGAGTAGTTAGTTCCCTTCTAATTCTAGCTTCTTTGCAAAAGTCCTCAAAATCCTTTGAAGTGAATTCTCCGCCATTATCTGTTCTGAGAGTTTTGATTTTCTTGTCTGATAGATTTTCTATTAGAGCCTTGAACTCTTTGAATTTTCCAAAGACTTCATTCTTACCTTTCAGGAAGTATATCCAAGTTTTCCTTGAATAGTCATCAATGAATGAAAGATAGTATTCATACCCACTTAAGGAAGTGGTGGGCATAGGTCCACATACATCTGAGTGTATAAGCTCTAAAATGTTCTTAGTCTTAGTTTCACTCTTTGGAAAGGGGTTCTTGATATTTTTCCCTTTCTTACATCCTTTACATGAGCCATCATGATCAGCCTTCAATTCTGGTAATCCTATGACTGCCTTGCTTACATAGGGTAAGGCTTTATAATTGATGTGAGCTAATCTTCTATGCCATAGCTCACTGGGGCTAGAGACCTCATGTGCAAGGGCAACTTCTGGATGACCCTTGAGTTTATAGAGACCTCCTTCTTCTTCACCAATAACAACTGCATCTTTAATTGTCTTTCCTTTTGACCACATGAGTACTTGTCCATCTATGAAGGCTACTCTAAAACCTTTCTTATCTAGTGCTGAAATAGAGAGAAGGTTCTTCTTTAAACCTGGTACATATAAGATGTCTTTCATCTTCAAGGGTGTTCCCGAATCTAGCTTGTAGCTAGCTTCACCAATTCCTTTGATGGGATATTGGTAGTCATCTCCTAGAGATACCTTTTGTGAGGAAGACTTTTCTTCAAGAATTGAGAAGGTCTTCCTTTGACCTGTCATGTGTTTGGAGGCACCACTGTCAATGAGCCATGTATCTTCTCCAGGAGATACAGATCCAGAGAGTGCAGAGAATAGAACATATTCTTCTGGATCTTCTTTCTTCACCTTGTTTCTTTTCCTTTTAGGCTTTACATCTACCTCTTCTTCTTCTTCATCTTCTTCCCCTTCTTCTTCTTCACTATCATTTTCTGCCATATGAGCATGGTGTCTTTTGAGGACAAACTTCTTCTTTTGTGAGGGACAAAATCTGGAGATGTGACCTAGCTTATCACAGCTATAGCATTTGACTGAGGAATAATCTCTTACTGGAAATGGTCCTTTTCTCTTTTTAGAGAAGTGTTGAGATCCTTTGTGGTCAACCTTCTTGAGATGACCTGTTCTTCTTCTTCTGGTATGGGTGGCCAAAGCTTGGTCATCTTCTTTGAGAAGAGCTTCTCTGTTGGCAACCCTAGCTTCTTCTTGAACACAATCTTCCCATACTATATCAAATTTCATGCTTTCTTTCCTAGCACACATGGTTTGTATGAAGGATTCCCAAGATCTAGTGAGGCCATTAAGAGCAGTCATCACTAGTTCATCCTCATCAAGAGTATCACCAATTGCATCTAGTTGTTCCTTGATTTGTGAAACCCTTGAGAAGTAGTCTTGAATGGATTCTCCTTTGTGCATCTTGGTACTCTTCAATTGAGTCCTTAGATTCATCTTCCTATTGATGTTCTTTCCTTCATACATTCTTCCTAGGGCATCATACATTTCCTTTGGAGTCTTCTTGGAGGCCACTTGGGGAATCAAGTGGTCTTTAATGGAATCAGCTATGATTCTCTTTGCCCTAATCAAATCCTTCCTATGCTTTTCTTTGGCTTCATCTCCTTCTGGTTCTGCAACTTCTTCCTTGATATACTGAGCAAGATCATTCTCTTCAAGAATGAGACCAATTCTGTATTTCCATGCCCGGAAATTTTCTATACCTTCTAGCTTGTCTTCAAGCTTAGTGTTTGGAGCCATCTTCTCTTGGGGGAGTCCAAGAGGCAGAGCAGACTTACCTGAAAAGTTGTTTTTCACTTTTCCGGAATCTGGAACAGAATTTTATCGCACTTTTGGTAGAATTAGGGTTTGACTTTCCCGGAGTTCTACTCAACCAAAAAGTTCGATCTATAGCTCAAAAGAATGCTCTTGAGAAGGGCTACTCAGCCATGCAATCAGAATTTAAAAATTCCAACTTTTTTCTGAAACCAAAAACTGACGTATCGCACTTTTGGTAGAATTAGGGTTTGCAATTCCCGGAGTTCTACCCAACCAAAAAGTTCGATCTAGGGCTTAAAAGAAAGCTCTTGAGGAGGGCTTTCCAGCCATGCAACCAAAAAATCAATAATACCAACTTTGGGCTGAAAACCCTAACTTCACCAAAAGGAGAGAGAGAGATAATCTTACCTTGTGAAAGATGTCCTATTCAGTCTAGCTCTGATACCATGTTAAGTTTAAACCAAATAGCCAAGCAAGATCACTGAAAGAAGCATAATCACAAGATAACACACAATATATCCTGGGAAACCCTCATGGGGTAGAAAACCCAGTAAAGCTTTCCTCAATAAGATGATCAACCAAAATACAAAGATGTGCTCCTTCTCCTTGACTCCTTAGCAGATCTCCTCAACTAGTGCGCACTCTTCCACAAGTGAGTGAATGATCTAATGAGGAGTTCACCTCCTCTATTTATACTTGACTCTCAACTCACTAAAATACTGTTGGGGCCGACCTCACCTGGAGAAGTCTAATAACCCCTAAAATATAACTACAGGGCCGACCCACACATGGTGGATCTAATAACCCTAGTTAATACCAACCCCTGGAGGAATAAACATCTCCAGATACATAGTAGGGTTACCTCGGAGGAATGAAACATCTCCGAAATAAATAATGTACAAATATAATATTCTTAGAAGTTACAATATTCAACACTTTCGGAAACAACCTGCGAATAGGATGTGGTCTCACCCGAGGAAAAGTTGTGGGGGACACAGAAGTAGGTTTTTGTAATCGGGTGATGCGCAGATATGGAGCTAGATTCTGGTGAGGTTACCCTTACTTTGCATATACCTAAATTATAACAACGTGGATATGTGATTGCGCACTTCACAGTTCCAACAGTACAGACTCCATTGAATTACTGCTATTCCTTAACCCTTAACTATGTAACTACGCATTTATCACATTCATTAGCACTTTAGCATTTTAAGACATGTGTGTTCACCACTTAGCATGCGATTCTCATCAACATACACATGAAAATACATACAAAGCATAAGCATACATAAACACGAAATAACTCATAGATCCAATCACACCACATAGATATTTACGTGGTTCACCCCCCAAATGGGAGCTACGTCCATGGGAACTGTTCTTTATATTAGAAGGAAGGGTTTAACAGTTCCGGTATGTGCACATAGCTGCAGACTCCTCTCTTACAATGGATCTCTGCGCACACAGCTGTAGATTCTTTCTCTCTTAGATCTCTCTCAGCCTAGATCTAGTCTTTCTCTATCAAAATCCAACCCTTCCTTACACAAAATTTCCCTTTATATAGATTATGCCCGAAGCTCACATATTTACAATAACTATGGGCCAAAAACACATAGTACCCTTAAACCCAAAATGGCACGGTTCTCCTATTTACCATGATTTGCCTTTAATTTGTTGGAGCTCTGTTGTCCTTTGCACCGCTTCTATGGCACTGACGCTTATTTTGACAGTCGCAGTTTTGACCACGCAGCTCTTACACTGACATGGTGTGTCCTTTACACCATTCCACCTCTTTACTCTTCGCTCCTGTAGCTGATAGTCCACCACTTCATACATAACTGCTCCAACTACCTTGACCATCCTTAGTACTTCGCTTTTACTAAGGGGACAGGTCCTTTTCTGCTGACTTCGCATTGCTCCATGCCATGCTCCTGGGAATTGCAGAGTTGCTTCTCCTAAAATTGGCCAATGTTAGGCCTCGCCAAACTTGTACTTCTTACATTAAAATTGCTGCATTTGGGCCTCGCCCAACAATAAGAATGATGGTGCACATAATGATGTTGTAGATATGTGGAGATTGCGCGAAGACATAATAGCAGAATGCAGAAGATGCATAAGAGTGTGAGGATTGAATGATCAAATTGCAGACATCACGCAGACTGTTACAAATGTTTTGGAAGATATAAGTGCAGAGACACAACTCAAATATATCAGAAGATGCGTAGAATTTTAGTTGATGCATGAAGGTTGAAGTGAAGTCTACGAAGTAAAGAGGTCCATCTGATGTGTGATCACAAAACAACAACATAATCTAGTATGTGCATCATGATGTTGATGATTTGAGGCAAGTGCTCTAAACCGAAAGGATGTATCATATGATGCAAAACATGTCGCAGATTGTCTGAAATACTGTGGCACTTAAATCAAATGGACACATCTCAATAAGTGTGTAGTTCCATATGATACTAGTGCATAATTTTAGAGCAGCAAGCTATCAATTGAAGCACATTATTAGTTGATGAAGTTTAGTTGCGCAGTAGTAGAACAACAAAGTGAATCTTGACGTATACTGTAGAATCAAATGAAGAAGCACACAGTACATGAAGTTAGTCATCAGAAGAAGTGAATAATTGAGAGGAATTAGAAGTCAAGTGATGTATGCAGATAAGTGACAACAATACAACTGCATACAGGAGGTGCGCACACCAGAACGAACATCAAAAGATCATAAGTGTGTGCATGTTGGAAGTTCAATAAGGAAACATATTATTTTGTATATCTGGGTGGCAGGATGGGGCAAGGAATAGAGGATCGTATCCTCCTTCCAGTTGGAGCTGGAGAACACAAAAAGTTGGTGCTTCCTTTAGGTAGTTAATTGTAAAACTAGGAGATCTGTGCCTCGTTCCAGTTGGTGGTGGTAAACACTGAAATTCGGTGCTTTCTTGAATGTATTATTTTCATTACAAAAGAGAATTTCGTGGTTTTCTCCCGTTTGGGTTTCCACATTAAAATTTTGTGTGTTATGCGTTCTTTTTCTTGGTGAAAATGTGGATGAATTTTTTTATTTATGTTGATGCATAAATGAAGATCAAGATTAAGTTAAGACTAATCTGCTAAAGAAGGTAAAAACTGCTCAGAATTGTGCTAATACTGATTCACTCCCCTCTTAGTATTAAATCAATTCCAACAAATATGTCCATCAAACCTTTCCACAAAAAATGGGACAAACCACAATTTTTCATGTGGATTTGACATGTATCTATAGACAGGGTTCCTTACGACAACTTGATCTTGACAAGTGAATCTCCACCGATTTACTGTCATCGGGACATCAATGTCATGGTACTCTGTTAAGTTGAAATTTGTGTTACCTTGTTCCACAATATGACTAGGAAAATTCCTACCATATCCCTCCTATATTGACCAAGGATCAAACCTAACTGGCCCACCATCTAAAGGGATCGCAACTCTTCCAACAAAAAGTTCCATGAATTATTCTCTTTCTTCCCAAGGCATTGTGGCAACACCCGTTAACACTAATTGTTTATTGAATTGCATGGATGATACATTTATATTTACTTCATTCATAGTCCAGAAACTCCTAGGCCAATCATATTGCACATTTAAGTGAGTTGAATTCCATGTGGTCTTCACTCGGTGGAACTATGCTATATTGCCTTCATTCATGAAATATTAAAGAATACCCCTAATTTCACTAGATATTGATAAATACCTACCAAAATATTTTTGTTGATCCCCCCTCCCTATACACATTTCCAATTAAAAATCCCCTATTTTTATGAGATATTCCCTATGTTTACAATATACCCCTTTTTATACCTCTCAATACCTACGAACCCCCCATATCCTACTCCCCACCCCCTCAATACCTACAATATATTGAACTTATTTTTCACAATTTAAAAACCACCGTCTATGAATGGATGTGATAAAATATTGGTAAATAAGGTGAATCCCCTATGGTGAAAGCAGAGGTGAATCATTCTTCTTCCTACGACAACCTTCTCTCGTATGGGCATGCATCTCTGTAGTGAAAATAAAACTAAATAAGGCCTCATGATTCAAAGTATGGATATGGGTTTCCCTTTGAGCCTCACTCTCTTGCACATTTTTCATGTCTACATATGGCAGGGGATCATAAAGACGGAGGACATGCTTAGGAGGAAATGATGGGTTGAATTCTTCTTCCTCACATGTTTGGAAAATGGCCAAATCATTAAAAGAAAATTTTTATCCTGGTGCATCATGAGATAAAGCACTATTTATAAAGAAACAACATAATTCATTCTCGTATCCACTTCATGAGAAACTACCACTCTATTTTTAAGGGTTTCTTCTTATGTAGCAGCCATGACATACTCAAATAATTCAATTAGGGTTCAAAAACTTTGTTGAATCATATTACGAAAAAAACTTTCAACAAGTGGGGTACTATTTCTATTAATACCCTCTTATTTAGGATCATCATCCACCTGAGAAGAAGGAAGATCATCAATAGGTTCATATTCTTCTGGGTCTATGGCAATATATAAATGGAATTCCACAAGAAGAGGATGATGAGAGAGCATATATGCCATCAAGATTGATCCAGAGTGTTAGAAAAATTGGATCAAAGAGAAATAAAATAAATAAAATGCATAAATAAAACACATGAGATCAAAATACAAGAGAGACACCAATATACATGGTTCACCCAACATGAGATACGTTCACAAAGAAGTTTCCAGTCTGTAATACCCCCATTTTGACCCTTATGATATATTGGATTTTAATGTAAATATTGAATACATGCGATGTATGTTTCCCCAGCATGGAGCTCAAGGCCAAGGCCCTACTGGTGTATGCTCAGATTTTATTTAGAAAGGCAAGTATTTTATATTATGGTATCCATGTGCTATTAATCCATGAAATATTGTAAATTGATGTGAATATTTAATATTGCAATAAAATACCAAAATTAGCTATGGGAGAAACTAATCAGAGGGGGCCATGTTTATTCCACTAGGGAGTGGTGAGGGGGTTGTGGGGTTGAACCATATGCTACCAAATGTCATCTTGTGAACCCATTTGACTTTCTTTGCTGACATTTAATTCTGTGTAAGAAAGTTGTTGAACAAATCAGTCCATGGCTTCAATGGAGCATGGGAAGCCCAGAAATTTGTATGGCAGGTATGGGCTCTATTTTCCTTGACCCACAAGTCTCTCTACCTCATGAGAATTCATTATTCCCCATTCCCATTCCATTGTTGAACATCTAAGCTTCAGTTTCCATCCATTACACAAACCAAAACAGGGAGAAAAACCAGAAATCACAACTTTGCATGAACCCACATTTTGAAGTGCCATAAACACCCAGAATTGTGTGTGGACAGTGAAATCCGATGGGGGATCCATAGAAATGAACCTTGGGGTGAATTTGAGAGTGTGATATACCTAGAAATCCATAGGAAAAATCAGTTTTGATAGCCCGAAAATCCAATTACAGTATTGAGTCATTTGGTCACCGAATCGTGATAATCCAAGTGTGAATGATAGAACAGAGAATAGAACAGAGGTTGGGATTGCTTGATAAACCTAATGAATGATAGAATCTCAAGGATTTAGCATCTTGGACCTTTCTATTCCCACCCTGAAGAGAACTGGAGGGAAAGGACGCCTGAGGGATTGTGCAACAGAGAAGGGGACCTTCCTTTTGTTGGGTGTGGTAGGTATTGTGGGTACCATGACTGTTTGAGTTTAGTTGGGATGCCTGTAGCTCTGTGGTTGAGCTCACTGTCTTAGCATCCTCTTCCTTTTTCTCTTTCATGCTTGATCAACCCAATTGTGTGTTGGGTTAGCATGACTGTTGGTGTGAGACCATGGCTGTGAGTGAGCCTGTTTAGTTCCTCCTTAGTGGATACACATCCCAGCTCGAGGGTGGTCTCTCAGCTGAAAGAATACAGGCTGGACAGAGACCAATGGTTGGGTGGAAAGTTGCTCTCACATAGCCAGTTGCTTGGACAATTCATTTTGAAGATAATTATTCTTTGTGGTTTAAATTATATTCATTCTATGTTCTGTAATGTTTAATTTGATGAATGTTATGATTATATGTTGAATGCATGATGCAATTGTGTGTGGATAGTGTATCATCCTGCTATGTTTATTTAAAGTATGAATCTGCACACATAAGTTTTTATTTATTATGAATTTGTTAGTAATGAACGAGGCTGAGTTTCCCAAAGAATCCCCGGAATGTGAGTCATGTTCTTTTTCTTGCATCGGATCGACGGGAGGGGACGTGACACAGTCCTTTTATTAGGGTTTCTTATTATGTAGCAGCCATGACATACTCAAATAATTCAATTAGGGTTCAGAAAATTTGTTGAGGGTTGATCCATGAAGGTGGTTCACGATTTTTGGCAAGTGAAGTTCCAAAAATTTGTGTTGCAGACCCTTGATTGAGGTCGTTAAATCCCTCAATCGAGGTATTAAAACCTCGATCGAGGGTTTTAAAAGACCTCGATTGAGCACTTTAAAAGACCTCGATCGAGGGTTGAAACAAGACCTTGATCGAGCTATCAAAATCTCGATCGAGGGTTGAAACAAGACCTCGATCTAGATTTTAAAAGCTTGATCTAGCTTTTAAAGGCTCGATCTAGCTTTTGAAAGCTCAATCTAGCTTTTGAAAAAAATAAAAAAGGACCGCAACCTGTTTTTTAGGCCCTCGATCAAGCAATTTGCTCAATCGAGGGTTTTAAAATACACCGATCGAGGTCTATGTAGAAACCTCGATCGAGGTTTCATTTATCCATCGAGCTAGGTAATACCTCGATCGAGGGCCTAAAAGACAGGCCAAGAGCCCTTTTCACTGCAGAAAGAAACTTTTGTCTGCCTTTCAGAGGCTTAAACTCTGTCATTAAATGCACATTAATGGGCGGACTTGATACTGTTGGATTCGTCAATGAATCCTCTATCCATATACATAAAATTTAAGAATTTTTATCTTCATATGTCTTTTGTTTTTAAATTTCTACTAAAACTTGCCCTAAAAAACCTTACTGACAACTTTGAATGAGGTCAAAGATAAATCAACAACATTCAAAATACACATCCAAAAAATTTGAAAAAATATACAAGCGCTAGATCAGTGCATCCTCTTCAAAATGGTATTTTTAGTTTTGCAAATTATGTAAACAATCAAAATATTTGGTGCACACACGCACATGTGTGCAAAATGCAACTGAAATACTCATTGGTCAGTTTCGAAAAATAATAATAAATATAATTTTTCGAGAAAAATTAAAAGAAAAATATGTAAGCACTAGTGCATTTTGTCTAGATCATGTTCACATATTTTATTTTTTAAAATTATTACTTTAACATTAAATTATTTTGCACACACACAAACTACTTGTTAATTGCTCTTCAAATTTTTAAGGACACACGTTTCATTAAATGAAAATTTGACATGATAAATGACATTGGTATATTTCAAAAAAAAATCATTGGAAAGCCAACATAATTCTCTACATTTCTCTTTTTAATCGCATGTCGAAATTCATATGGAACATATGAGTTTCTAGGGATTCAATTTAATATATGGGTAAAATTTCCATTTTTCATTGCCATATTTGCCCAAAAAGAGTTACCCATCTTCATGGAATCACCCTTGAATCCTATTAGGACAAAAACTTTCAACAAGAGGGGTACTATTTATATTAATATCCTCTTATTCAGGATCATCATCCACTTGAGAAGAAGGAAGATCATCAATAGGTTCATTTTCTTATGGGTCTATGGCAATATCTAAATGGAATTCCACAAGAAGAGGATGATGAGAGAGCATATATGCCATCAACACTGCTCCTGAGTGTTAGAAAAATAGGATCGTAGAGAAATTAAATGCATAAATAAAACACATAAGATCAAAATACAAGAGAGACACCAATATACATGGTTCACCCAACATGGGATACGTCCACAAAGAAATTGCCAGCCCTTTTATTAATCTATAGAAAAAATGAAGGGATACAACCCACAACACATCTGTTACAAATTCCTCTTCACTTTCTCATAGTCTCTCTCACACAATCACAGAGATATTTACAATATGATACAACTACTACTACATAGCCGCAATGCAATGTATTCCTTTTAAAGAGGAATTACCATGGGAAAATACCACAGGTACCCCGAACCCCCCTATTGGGAGGAGTGTATAGTCCAACTGGGGTACAAAGCACAAATGAACATCACGATCTATGAATCGGGAAGATAATCAAGCTCCATAACCAATACAGAGTTAACACCCAGGGGAAGGAATCCTGAGGACCTTGTACTCTCCATTGATTGAGTGGGTTCAACATTTTGATCCGTTTTATCTATCACAACCCTAGGATCAATATTATTAAAGTATCATGTTGATTGGAATCATCCCCCACAAAGTAATATGATTGATGTACTTCAATGTCCTGTCTTTGCACCACTGCAAGTATAACAATCTCCACTCTCGGTTCGGGCACAACATCCTCAAAAAATTATATTTCAGGAAGAGGAAAAGAATCAGGAATAACAAACTGTTCTCCATAAAGTCACCTCACCAGGAGAATTTGCACCCCTATCTACTGGTCTATCCAACTTATAGTACAAGTATGACCTAGGGTTCAAATCACCCACTGAACTGGAACCCTGACTAGATGCAATTCCCTCATAAAAGCGTAGTGGCATGAATGTACCATACCTTAGATGATATGAGAGAGTGGTAGGATCCAAGCTATTAGTAGTAGTAGGACCACTACTGGAGGCATGCTCTCCATGTGTTCCATGGAAATTTTATCCATTGATTCATCATTCATTCCTCCATAATCATGAGAGGCGTCATCATCATTAGCACTCATGGCCATAAACATTACCTCATTCATCAATTCACCCTGTCCAAATGTGCTCTCAACCCCATGTTTGACCTCTTCTAAGTGACCATCATAAAAGGGTTATCTATATATGTGAATCATCTTACCATTAGAGTTTATAATGGAGGTATAGGATAAATCTATTTGTATATGTCCTCCCATACTTACAGACCACTTTCAGCACAAAACCATCCCGTAGAATGGTGGAATATCAATAACTACCACATCCATCAAGGTGGAAATGTCAACGCACACAAACATATAAACTCTCAAATTATTGATAAGTCCATATGCTTGGAAATGTCTTGAGTCAATACCACATACATTCCCATAAGGCCTTGTGAATTCTAATCCCATGTCCTACATGACCTTCAGAGGAATTATGTTCATGGAGTCCCCTCAGTCAAGCATATAGGTATGAAGTAACATCCCCTATATTTCAAGAGTGATGTAAAAAGGCTAATGCCCCTCATTCTTCCTTTCATATATAACAATTTGCAAAATTATAGGGGGATCACTGACATTATCATCCTTGTTGTTTGTGGCATCGTTACTACTACTATATACTGTAGTATGCACACTCTTGGGTTTACGACAAGGGATATTCTTAAAAAATCGAATAATTTTCTCTTTCACGAATGGGATATTAACAAGATAAGTCAAAGGAACAACATGGGAAGTATTATTCAATTTATTCTAGAGGTCAATGTCTAATTCAATTTTATCTGATTTTTTATTTGGTTGGGTTTCTTAATTAATTGTTTCACTTCAGTGAGTGGAGGAACCCACCCCTTTTCTTTGGAAAGTGAATTTTTAGTACATGTCTTTTTTCATTGATAAACTTGCACTTTTCCTTTGCCATTATTTTCAAGAGGAAATATTCTAAAACATTTTCCATTACTTACATGAATACCTTCTTCACCTTCTTCTATCCCATAAAGCACATGACTCTAGGAATCACTCGCACTACAATAATTTATGAAGTGAATATTCTTGGATATTCCCTCAACGTTCTGGTCCTCTTGATATGGGCAATTGGCCTCCTCATGATTCTCATTACATGTGTTGCACCAAACCAACAAGTTGATATAATGAGGACTTGAGGAATTTTATTGATCCTTTACTTCCTCATTAGGTTCCCTTCTCTTTGGTTCCAGTAAGGCTTTTGGTTATTATATTCCATTTTGTACCTTTAGAAACCATTTTTCATCTTGGATATTTTTGGGTGGATGGATAAGTTTTTCATCATGTCAGCCATGTCATCGATTTGTAAAACATTTTGATCATTCATGGGCTCCTTTCCTCTAGTACCCCTTCACTTGGGATCAAGTTTAGGTGGGGTACCCCTAGCCAACTTAAACAAATATGTTTTTCCCATTGAGGCAATATTTGCTTCCCAAACCCTGGCATTCGTTTGAGCATCTTTCAATGTGTATGGGTTTTTCTCCTTGAGAAAGAAACCTAATAACACATTGAATGAGTTAAGGTAATGGATAAGGATGGATTAATCTCTCAGTATAATGTCCTCAGGGTCGATATTGAATAATACTTTGTCAAATCGGAGGTTGAATTCATGAACAATATCATTTTCTTTCTCCTTGATCTCAAATAGTTGGTTTAGAAGGAAACGATGATCTAATATCACTCCCCACTCATCAATTAATAATTTCACAAAGATGTCATATCCATTTATGGACCCAGATGCTAAGTGGTTAAACCATCGTTGGGCACCTCCCTTAAGAGATAGACCAATAATTTTCATGTACACAAGATCGGGTGTAATCCCTAGAACCTACATGTATTTCCATAATAAGTATATATATTATTCAATTGAGATTTCATTACTTCCATTAAAGCAAGGAAATTTCTCCATGTATTTATTTAAGATAGGGTTTGTTGCCCCAACAATGAGGGAAAAGCCAAAAGGTGAAGGAGCTTGAGTTCCAAAAGTTCTAGGTACTTGGGGCAGAGGGTTATGGTTTCCCCCTTGATTTTCCCCTTGATTTATTGCATCCATCAATACAAGTTGAGGGATAGTGAGGGTGGATGAATTCATATCAGAAGAAGGATCAAATGGTAACTTGGTGACCCTTGTAAATTAGGTATCTTGAACAATAAATCAATGGATTGGATTTTAGGATTTTTCTTGTTAGACTTTGGAGTTATGGTGTAAACTATAGGATCCTTCTTTGAATTTAAAATATTATACTAAGGGGATTCTCCTCAGTGGAGACATGATCTGTAGTTTCTAGGTGAACAAATTTGAGAATTCACTGACAGGTTTGTTGTTAATAGCAAGGAGATAGAGATAATGAAAACAATGACGATAGCAAAATTAACACAGCAAGACAAATCAATCATCACCAATTAGAGTGCGAGATGATATAATATCAATGAAGATGGAAAAATATAAGCTTGCAAAATTTAACCAAGGCAATATTTTCCTCCCCAGTGACGACGCCAAAAATTTTGTTGCAAAGGCTAGCGGTCTCTTTGTAATGGCAAAGAGCTTGACTACTACACCTGCAACGAATCATGACATTGCCCCAAATGTGTCACTCAAGGAAATGACTTCTCTCTTTAGTATTTCTGAATTCACCTAAGGAAAATATAGACTAGCAACAAGGGGTGTCCCTAGTTTTGCTTTCCCAAGTACTAACCAAGAGTGAGCCCTCATATTTCCAAACATAATTGAAAAACCACCTTTGGATAGGAAAACCAAGGTGCTTAAAGGTTTAATAAAATGTTATGAAATAGCACCCTTATGGATCTCTATCTAGGAGTAAAGATAAACAAAAATCACAATCAAAACAACTCCTATGACAGAGCAAAACAAGCAGTAGATAAATTAGAGGTGAACCACTAACTGCTTGAGATGATTAATGGTCTCTAAGTATGCAAATAATGGTTGAGATAAGTATATAAAATGGTTGTCCTGATATGTATACTTATGTATATTACAAACCAACAAACACAAATAATCCAACAGAGTTATGAAATAAGTCTTAGAGACTATGTATGCTAGGTGTGAATCACCAACTCAATATCAAGGTGTTTCAATGGGATTTTGGACAATAAAAGTTCATAGAATTCAAATATGAATACAAATAAGAAAGCTAGGCTTATTTTAAGTTTATATTATCATATAAATAACTTCACTGTGCTTAAAAAACAAATTTGTAAACCCAGACCAGCAAGGGAAACTTGCATGTTGGTAGCCAAAAACAAGGTTTTGAGAGTTGGAAATCACTATGTTAACTAGTGCCTATCCTAGGAGGTGAATGGAATAAAAGTTAATCATTTAAAAAAAGAGAAGGCCCCCTAAAAAGTTTTGAAAGTTACAACCGAAAAAACATATTTCAAAACCTCCCACATGCCCAACAAATATGAAGGGAAGAGAATGCAAAAATACTTCACAAATGACTACATTCAAATTTGATATCAAAATGGTAAGTGCCACTTACCTCTGCTCTATATGATAGATTGAGTGACCTCTCCTTTATATAACAACTTGTGAGTAAAAAACCAGTCTTTCTTTCCTGGGGCACACTTGGTATTCCTTTTCTCTCTCCACCCACCACACACAAATTGAATTATTTAGACGAGACAAAATTAAATCAAATATGGATGAGAAAAATAAATATTTAATGCAAATAAGAAGGATAAATCTAGTGATAAAAGGAAGGTTTGAAGGGAAACCAATTTCTTCACACGGAGCACCCTCCTTCTCCAGAGATCCAAGGTGTACTTAGCTCCTATGGGCCTTTGTTAACCTGCAATGAAAAGTAAAAATTGTCCTCAACTCTATATAGATTCATCAAGTAACATGTATTAGAGATCGACAAGAGATCAAATCAATATTTTGAATCCAAATACAAGAGAGAATGAATCACAAAATTTATGCTCTTTCTATTTTTGAAAATGGCCAAAAGTCCATACAATAGAGAGACCACTTTTTTTTATAGATTAAGAGTGAGTTGAATCCCTAACACAACGAGATAGATGATTGAGATTACAAGTTGAGAGTGAGAGGTCAAAGGATAAGATATTTTCTCGCTTTAAATTTTGTTAAAAAATGATTTTCTCATTGAGAGGGGCAAACTGCCCCATTATGCACAAGTAAAATAGTATAAGTTATAACTTGCAAGTGTTTTCTCTCACTAGGGGCCACTAGGGGGTCCCCTTAGTGGTATATTACAACTTTTACATCATGCCAAAAGCTAACGTATAACTTTGTATTTTCCCAAGTCGCCCCTTGGAGAGAAGTGCACCCCACCTTGGCGAGATATGGAGAATGTGAAGTGGGTAATGTTTGAATTATAATCTGATTATCCCAATGTGTTTAGAGCCTCAAAATAAGAGAACCCAAGTCATAAGTTTCCTCTTCCAGAGCTCCGTTGTGATACATCCAAAACCATAGGAATTTTTAAAATTTAACCTTAGGATAAAAATAATTAAGGTACCATTAATTAGATCATAGGATTCCCTTGCCCATAATGACAATTCGACTCCACAGATTATTTTCTTGGCCTCAAAAACCATAGAATGAACTATACTTGTTCCCAAATCCAATCTGAAATGCCTCATGAAAAATCAACTCCAAATATTTAAGTTTTACTTAGGAAAACCTTAGGAAAATATTCTCAGTTTAGCCAATTAATTCAATTTTTCCACAAATTCTATTTGGAGGGGTCCAATTGGCCTCCAAAGGCTGAAATATAATCTATGAGGTGTATGTGAAAATCCCATAATGTTGTTTGACTAGTTTGAATAGGTCAAACTTGGGTTTGACCAAGTAAAAAAATCAAACTTTGGTCAAACTTCAACCAAGGTGAAAAATGATGGGATGATCATATGCATAGCTTATAGATATGAAACAATACTCAATCATAAGTAGTATTAATAAACAACTAAACATAAGATCATATCCTATAACAAGTGATTACTATGTGACTCCTCACAGGACATGTCAACATAGCACAAAAAACTTAACATCCCATCAAGTACAAGTAAATGAGTTATATACATGTTACTCTTTATTCAAAACCATCACACAATGTTGCCAAGATCAACCCTCCTTAGTGGGTGGAATGGGTTTTTAAGTAGTCAATAGGTTAAGACAAGTGAATCGTTGATTAGTGGAAGGCTTGAGTTTCTCTTGGAGATAAAGGGAGACATGTAAGCTCTGTGAAATTTGCTAGTTTGTAAAACACCAGGGAAGCATGGTGTTTAAAAAATGGATGACATGCTTCGAAGGTACCCTTTTGACTCTAGCAAGCCCCCCCTATTTATTCACTTCAAAAATTTGCATTTGATATCACATTTGATTTCTCTTTGAATTTATTTCTTTGGATATTTATTTGAAGCATTATTCATCTGAAATAATTTAGTTGGCTAATGGATGAAATGTATTGGTCCTAGATAAAATTCTAGGCTCCAACTATGACAGGACCTTAGCTCCACTACCAACCATCATCCATAGGTGTAACAGAGTTTCCACAATAATTCTTTTTTATACTACGTAGGATTAACCTTTTAATGTAAGGATTACTTACCCTCCTAATCACTAACCAATTTCAAGGATAAGCAGTACTTGTTTCAAGTATGTGGGGTAATTTTTTGGTGACTAGACTACTTAGGTTAAAAATTCAACATTGGGAGCTATTTGACAGGAAGCGTTCAAGCTTCATATAGTTTTGCCACACACATTAGAGCCCAGACACTAGGGAAAACATGGATTCCATCCTAACAAAGAGGTCACAAAGGGGAAGATTCCTTGAGTTACTTAACCATATCGAGATCAACAAGGATTTATAGTATGCAATATGGAAGGGATGATAAAGGGGAGATGTCATCACAGGAAACCAAAGGGTTAGGTAATGATTTGAGAAACATTGTGGAGACCTACCAAAGAACAATATGTATATAACCCACAAACTAACACCAAATATGATACTAAGCTAGTGTCCTACTCATCATACTTATCAAATAATTATAGACTATATGATATATCAAAATGTAAGTTAGTTAATCAATATCACATATAACCATCCATATAATAACCTCAAGGCACACCATCTAGTACCAAATGTAATATGTAGGATATATCATCTACAGATATTGTGAGGTGCTGTGAGCCAAGATCCAATCATCTATCAAACAGTGCATAAATCCACTGTAACCAAGGTTCCAAAATGTATGGAAAGGGGCACATGGGATCCTACTCTAAAGAAATTCCCACTTAATTGATCAAACCATAATATCAACCCATGAATCTCAAGCATCTGTAGAATATGCTCTACCTTTGGGACTCAATGTACCGGCCAAGCTAAAAAATATGGTCTGCTTCGATCAAAATGAGATATAATCCCCCACAACAATATGTGTGATAATAGGATGAACAAGCAGATCCACATTGATATGTGTGATAATAGGATGAACAAGCAGATCCACATTGATATGTGTGATACTTGGTACCTTCCGTTCAGTATCGATGCATAGTGCATCGGTATACTCCCGCGGGCTTGTATATGGATTGTTATTTGGTCACGAGACTCGAAACTCATAAATCCGACTTGATATTGGAATAGATTTGGTGTGTTGATGATAGGGGTGTGACCCAAAGGCTAGGACAAAGCCCTATATTTTTGTATAAATATAAATTCTTTATTTTTGTTTGTATGGTTTTTTTAAACATATAAAATATAAATTCTTTATTTTTGTTTGTATAGTTTTTTTAAACATATAAAACAAAATCAGTTTGCAAGACATGACTAAAAGGATTGACATATGTTTAATCAAAGAGACCATGTCATAGTGAAAGCTATAAGGGATGTGGAGTGAAGACATATAATACTAATAACCAATCTAGATCAAGTTGTCGCATAGATGTTAGAGCTATGTCAAACCAACAGGTACCCTTCTCGAAAATACCTTTATCTGGAGCAAACTTGTAACTTGCTACATGTACAAGTGAACAATGACTCTGTATTTTTGTTTGTATGCTTTTTTTAAACATATAAAACAAACTCACTTTGCAAGACAGTCAAAAAGGATTGACACATGTTTAATCAAAGAGGCCTCGTCATAGTGAAAACTATAAGGGATGTGGAGTGAAGACGTATAATACTAATGAACCAATCCAGATCAAGTTGTCGCATAGATGCTAGAGCTATGTCAAACCGCCAAGTACCCTTCTCGAAAATACCTTTATCTCAAGCAAACTTGTAACTTGCTACATGTACAAGTGAACAATGAATCCACGACTATGTATGTTTAGCTCAACATTTCATTAAACATATTGAAATACTCCCTAATGTTGGAATCGCCAAGACGATACATTGAGTCGGCTAAAAGACTAGAATAGGATCAAAAACTTGGGATGAGATAGGTAACTCAATGAGGGAGGACTAGATCTCTCAAGAATTTCTTTTAAATATGAGAGGATCCCAACAATGCTTTGTTGGTAAATGGCATTGACAAAAAATATGGTCAATAGAGTTTTTTGCTTATTTGAAGGACTTAAATTGAGTTTCAACATTTTTGCTAGAGTTCGTTTCGCTGCTTAGTGGAGTTAGCTGGGCATATTGATGGAGCAAAATAATTTAACAAAATGATTAATTTGATATAAATCAATCTATATCTCAAAAAATTACGTATTAAAGGTGGCAGGATAGTTTACAGATTCTAATTTAAGTAATGGATGGCATTTTACAAAGCCCATATTTTCATTAAAAATTATATATTTAGATAGCTTTTATTTTTAAAGATTCATGATAATATTGTTCGATTTTATTGAGATAATGAAATGGTTTTAATTTTGATATTATTATTTATATTTCAAAATATTACATATTAAAGGTTGCGAGTTTACATATTCTAATTTAAGTAATGGATGGCATTTTACAAAGCCCATACTTTCAGTAAAAAATTATATATTTAGATAGCTTTTATTTTTAAAGATTTATGATAATATTGTTCGATTTTATTGAGATAATGAAATGGTTTTAATTTTGATATTATTATGAGTTAATTTTGTTGCAAATTATGTATCGTGTACTAAGAACATAAATAAGCAAGTTTAATTTATTGTTTTATGATTATGATAAAATTATGTGTTTTTATATATATCAGAATGTGCGCTAATTGATTTAAATTTTGTAGGAGCAAGGTGGATAAAAGTTCTTTCACTTATCTTGTGGACCTGTCGAGATAAAATAGACTTAGTTATAAGGTTACCATCAGGGTTTTAATGAGTTGATGACCAAATAAAACCTGATAAAAAGTTCCCAATAATCTCAACATGATGACCAAAGGCCGATGAAATCTAGCTGCATAGAATGGCAATCTGATAAAAGCAAATCCAATGAAAAACGATCCCCATGATAAAAGTCGGTAAACTAAATCCGAGCACCCGATGATAAAAGTCCAAGGTAAAGTAAATCTGAGCAAGGTCAAACCTGATAAGTCAACATCGAAAAGGTAGATCAGATCCGATGGAAAAATCCTGATAGAGCAAGGCCGATCCGATATCCAAATTTTGATAAAATCGGCCCGATGTCATTTTCCCAATAAAATTAGGGTTCGATAACATGCGCCTAGGATAAATATGAATTTATTTTATTAATCGTGTTCTTGTGTCAGGATAGATGAACATGATGGCTAACAATATTCAGCCTGCTGCAGGTCATTTAATGCAGCTGCAATAGACCTGTCTCAAGCAACTTGAGATCCAACGGGCTACAACTGCATTAAATGACCTGCAGCAGACTGAATATTGTTAGCCGAACATGATACCTATCAATATGATTAGTTGGGTAGCTGTCATGTTTCTGGTTAGCCATATGTGACAGTTGTGCATGACTCTATGCATGTTGAAGGGAGCAGACTAGGATAGATTAAAAATTGGAAATAGATTTGGAAGGAACGAACTCAACCCACAAACAAAGAAGACTCGAGTAATTAAAGAAAGACATAGTTAGATGGAGTTATATGGAGGTAATTAAAGACTCAATTCTTTCAATAACCACATTCATAGATGATGGAGGATTGAAAGAACATAAATGGATGAAGTGGTGCAACCAATTATATAATTAGCACCATCATTTAACTTGTGGTTTGTAAACACTAATAAATCACAATCCATATAAATATTGATATAAAAATTCATGACATTGAAAAATAAAATAAATAAAAAGACGAAAAGAAGAACAAAATTTTACAGAGCTAAGAAGTAACAAGTCGGGACACGATTGCTACACAAATGGAACTAATCTAAGACAGAACCACCATTGCAAAGGAAGATTCAGATTATTTAGATTAAACAAAAGGGCTAATGAAGTCATTAATGTAAACAAGTTCGAATTTATCTATTTTTTTGTGTGTAAATTCCAGTTGTAAATCAAAATGGAACCATTATTTAACGGTAAATTGTAAAAGGTTACGTCCCCTCAGTTTTTAATTTTTATAAAATGATGAAGATTATGAAAAGAGGGGAGTGGAGGGTAATTATTCCCAAAAGACTATGTACAGTATTCTCACAGTCAATTGGGGATGAAAGCCCAATGAGACTATTGAAGACTCTTTTTTATGAGGCCTGAATATAAAGACTAGTCTTCAATGTCGTGTTGATTTTTGTGGTTGTGTTTTCTTTTTTTATTATTATCTATTTATGTATGAATGATAATGTGTGATACTAGAAATCATTATTTATTTATTTTAATGTATTATTGTATATTTTGAATATAGATGTACAAGTTACTAAGAATTCTTTTTCAAATTGCATATTATTTGTGTTTAATTATATGATTTAACATTTTTTTTATCGATCTTCACTAGTATAGATTTGATTTTCTTGTTTTACAGAATAAATTTATATTCAAAATTTGTTTTTTATTAGGATACATTTAGGATTAAACATATTAGAAAATCCAGATTATGATATATTTAGGATTAATTATATTAGAAAATCTAGTGGTAATAAAGTGGGCCACATACGGATTAGAGGATCTCATACCAAACGTGATCGATCCTAATTGGGACTTGCAATCGAGCACTCTTTCTATTGAAGTTGGTAATTTTGACACATCAACTAGTAGGAAAGAGCATAAGATGCCAATTGGATTTATGATTATCATGCATTCATTGGAACATGATTTTAAGGAATTTATTTATAATCTCAACTTGGCCATTCCTGGATAAGATGAGTATGAAAATTAATTCTCAAATTTCAAATGGTAGGAGAGTTATTACCTAGTTATGTATTTAAAGTGAGTGTTGTGATTGGGGGCCAATTGTTTTGAAAGACCAAATTGAGAAATTACATGATGGAAGAAAAAAAGTGTCAATGTGTTGGTAGTGTTCTTTTATGGGGGCATGGCCTTAATCCATTTAATGAAATAGTTGACATCCACAATTATGTATTTATGGCCATCAACCGGCATCAAATTGTACACTATATGAAGTTATGCCCCATTTTCAAAATGGACCAATTGAGATGATAGGTCATAATGGGCCAAGAAGTTCCCTTGACTTTTGGGAAAAGAGATGATAGCTTCAACAATGCTTTACCTCCTGAATGTAATCATAAAATGAGGTGGGACATAAATAGTTGACATGGTCAATTTTTTGGGAAGTGATCTTACTATAGAGGTGGCCTCCATATACTCCACCATGAAATTCATTTGATATTCGTTTGTCCTCCTAGAAAGTTATGCAGAAACAAAGGATGGTGTCGACTCCTAGTTGATATAGAACATCATCCATAAGGAGGTAAAAAGGAGATTGGTGATGAATATGACATCAATCATATCGAGAAAGATGAGGACCAAAATTATGAGTACATAAATAAACAAGGATGTACCCATACCAAGGATCGATAAATGAGATGAGGAACAAGTGTTCATCTAGTAGATTGTTGTTGATAGGGGGATCAACTATGCCAATATGGAGGTCTAAAATATACTCATCCAATGCCAAAGACTTTTTTCTACTAGGAGTAACCAATTTGAGATCATACACTTATAGGATAATGATCAAATGGGTGTATTTTCCATTGATGACACACCTATTCAAGAGATAAAACATGGGATTCAAGTCTTATATGAATTTGGATTTACTTTTAAGGATGTAATGGAACAAATTTTGGATGGAAAATATGATAGCTAAGGAAAATTTCTCCTCTTAGTTATATGACAATGAAGGTTTGGATAGTTTCTTAATCATGGAATAAATGACATGTTCCATACAGTTGCCATATTGAACTAGGGATTTGGCAATGACAAAAGGGGATGTCAAGATGTAAAGGATAAAATACTTCCCAAAAGCTGTAGAAGTGATCAATTGTGATAAAGTAAGAGAACATTTAAGGGACTCAATCTTTTTTTGAGATTTTGCATCCCAAATGAAGGGATATTAGAAAGTAATAACCTCAAGAATCCATGAAACCACGTGACATAGTATAGAATAAACTATCAAAAGAAGTTTTCCTTTCTTTGAAGGCTTTGTAGATGGTGAAAACTATTAGGTGGGGGTAATTAAAGATTGGTGTTGATTAAATCATATTTTTGAGCCATCATTATGGATTCCTCTAGTTTGTTGTTTTTTAGAAGTGACACCCTTGGTTATGATGGGTAAGATATATATTAAAAACTCTGTAGAAGTAGGTGGACATCTAGTTTGATCTTATATAGGATTATTCTTTTGCACCACTCACATATTCGATTGGTGATGTGGGTAACCATATTTAGATGTCACGGTTGAAGAATTTTCACTTCCTCTTCATATTGGATGAGTAGATGAAAGAATGTGAGGAAAGTGGAGGTTAATGAGATAAAGTTAGGGTGTGCCATAGAAGGTTTTTGGCACCCCTTTACTTCAAACAAGGTTCAACGCTTAACATTTCACCAATAAACAACCTATCCACAAACACCATCCCGAAAGGGAGTAATTCACTTTCGGCAACACTTACAGAGAAGATGAGTTCTCACCCGAAGTATCTATGGGAACTATAGGAACCAGGATTCATGCAATATAGGAGGGGAATACTCAGTGTGTAATAAATTTATCAACATATTTTACTTCATAACATCAATGGAAGCAAAGCTTAAACACATATATTACTTCGACAGAACCCTTAACGTCACCAAATTGACATACTTAGATTAGATTTGCATCCATGCACTTTACTTATCATACATCCACTTAGATATTTAATAGAGGAAAGAAACACATATCAAATCACATCACGAAACAACATGAAAAAGACCATGTTTAACGTGGAAACCCATCTGAGAAAAACCACATAAGCGCTTGTTCTTATGATGAGTCACATCCAAATAAGCATTTTAGGTAAGACTTATAGGTTTCTTCATGAATTACAATGGATCTGCGCACATAGCCTACAGATCAGCGACTCAACTTCCCCAAAATATCTCTGATAGACATAGCATATATAAAATATCCCTATTGTGGAAATTTCTCAAATACACCCAATTTCGACTCTAGGGATCATGTACACAATATGTTCCAAACGCTTCCAATTGTTTTCGAATGGTGAAAGGAGGGACTTGGGAAGTTATAGGTCACTTTAATACAATCACTAGACACCCAATCACCTACTATAAATTTCCATGGTCTGCAATTTACAAAGAGAGAAGATTTGGGACACAACTAGTCAATTTGATTAGTGGAAATCCCCCATAGGTCATCCATTGTTTTCCCTCCGCAAAACTGTACGTCCTTCCCTAATTTTTAATTTTAGACTTGATTCTATTAAAGGACATCAATGAAAAAATGTATTCAACATAATATCAGGTTTTAGGGTCGAATAGGTATCCCAAAGGACAACAACTTCTAGATTATATAATTTGGGTGAAGATGGTAAACAAGGGGCCTTGAATTTATGTCACAAACTATAGTAAGAATTTAGGGGTATGCATACATTATTTGTGACATCAATTTAACTCCATATGCGTCTCATAACATATACAAAAATATCAGAAATATCTGATATCAAATAGGTACAATCTCATCCCAAATCACCATGAAAATGCTATGAGGAAAATGACTCGAATCTTAGTTTTAATTGGAAATATTACATGAAGTACTTTATATTTTGAGTTGTGGCTCTCATGATATATCTATTACATATAGATGCAGCAACTAACATATCCATAAGGTCTAAATATCAATCCTACATTAACTAGATGCAACAAGAAGTGCGTCATCACACTTTTACATGACATTGAGAGAAAGATAATAAAATGGGAATAAAGAAGAATGAGAGAATAGGAAATTGAACTCAGATGGGGGTTGAACCTACATCAAAACATCTCCATGAATCTCTGTTGAGAGGTCTGAATGGCCTATCCATAAACCAACTTGGATGGGAATCTTGCACCCTTGAAATTGTTTCTAAGGCAGGGAGGATAAACACCCACCGTGCAAGGACAAGCTAAGCTCTCCAAATGTGCCAAATGAGAAATGATCAAAAGCTTCTCTCCTTCTTCCTCCTCAACTTTTATAACATTTAATGGCCTCCATAGCTCTAATTCCATCCAATATTCACCTCCCAACTCGAGTTAGGGAAATATCATCATGAATGACACTTGTCCCTCACTTCCTAGCCTTCCTCTTCCATCAATTCGAATGGGGGAATCTTATCTTCCATAAATCGCCTTGTGCACCCTATTGGAGGCTATTTTTATCCCTGAAATGTCATAATTTTCATATGTCAGCAATCAGGTCTGAACTTGTCATAGGTGTCATAGAGTCTTCATCATTGTTGTCATAGAGATTATGGAATCTAGCTCCAAGTGTTACAATTCTTCCATGATGCCTCTTCCTCTTCCATGGGAGTTACTCTTCCACTCCAATTCGAACTTCCTAGATTAATGCCATGAATAATTCCTCTCCAACTCCTCTAATAACGTTATATTCCACCTTGAATTCGAATGGGTGAGAGAATGATGCCACGTGGAATGGAGAATCTAGCCTTGTGTGGGGCCCACACTACCTATGCTCACTCATGACCAAATGCCACCTTATTTATCCATTATTATTATTTATTTTCCCCCTTTAATGTGTATTTTCCAATATAAGGTTCATTTGGGGTCTTATAGCTCCCTTATTCCAAGTCTAAATGTTTCCACCCCAACCTAGGGAACCAGTAGATTGGTGGAGATTTTTCCTGCATGAATTTTATTTGGATGGGGACATTACAGTCCTCCCCACCCAAGATTGCTTGTCCCCAAGCATTTTCATATTGGGATGCTTCAAAATTTGTTCCTCTTCCCATGTGGCATCCTCACTTGGCAAACGTTTCCATTGTACTAAATATTCTCTTATGGTTCTGCTCCTAAATTTCCTTTCCCTTGCTTTCATAATTTTTTCGGAATGAGTATGAGTTGTCCTTCATCATATAATGGAGGGCGTGTTTCTAAAATAGAAATTTCTTGTCCAATCACCTTCTTGAGGCATGAAAAATGAAACACATTATGGATTTTGCTGCCTTCTGGAAGTTCTACTTCATAAGCTACCTCACCAACCTTTTGAATTATCTTATATGGACCATAAAATCTTGGTTTAATATTTTTTGATCCTCTCCCTTTTAAGGTGGTTTTTTTATATGGTTGCAGCCTCAAATATACCAAATAATTCACTTGAAAAGTTCTTTCTTTGATATATTGATCCACATATTGTTTTTGTTGATTTTGGGAAACCTGCAAATTGTCTTTTAAGAGCTTCAAAATATCTTGACTTTCCTCAATCCAATCCTTAGCTTTTTGGACTCTACTATCGCCAAAAATGTGATCAACAAAGGTGAGTGTTTCATAACCATAAAGTTCTTTGAAGGGATACATGCCAATGGACATCTGAAAGGTAGTATTGTAGCAAAACTCACCCAAATGTAGCCATTTAACCCATGCTTTTTGTTTCCCACCAACATATTTTCTCAAGTATCCCTCCAACCATTGGTTCACCCTTTCTATTTGTCCATCAGTTTGGGGATGAAAGCTTGTGCTAGGAGTCAATTTTGTTCCCACCAACTTGAAGAGTTATTTCCAAAAATCACTCATAAATCTACTATCCCTATCTCTCACAATATTTTTAGGAATTCCATGCAATCTAAAAGCATCTCTAAAGAATAGCTCAGCCACTTGTGCAACAATGAAAGATAAGGAAATATAAAATAAATGAGCAAATTTGGTGAGCCTATCCACCACAACATAAATACAATCCTTACCAAGAGCCTTGGGAAAAATTGTGATGAAATCTATGGAGATGCTTTCCCAATTTTGTTATGGAATAGGAAATGGTTATAAGAGATTGATGCAGGAGCATCGGGGCCTAGGTAGGTCACTCAAAACTAGTCGACTTGAGGAAACCGACCAGAGGGAGTGCTGATGACCACTAGGCGGAAGAGCAGATTGACTCGTCGAAGTCAATAAGTCGAGCAGGACCAGTCAAGTATGCGACCGACAGATGCAACGGAAAGTCGAGAGTCGACATGTTGTGGTCGACAGGCGATGGGAGGAGTGGAGCTTCGAGGGTCGACATGTGTCGAACCACGACTCTGGCAGGTGTAGGCATAATCCAAGCGAGGAGGAAGGGGCAGACTGGTGAAGCCTGAAGAGTGTGAAGGAAGCTGATGCAAGGCGCCTTATGCAATAAGGTTCTTGCTTAACAATAACACACCACACACATGTTCACATAGACAAGATGCAAACAATCATGCCAAAAGCTGGCTTATATTACTTCTTCAATCGGTTACAATGAAAACTGCAAAGAAAAGGAATAATTAACTAACTGTCGGCCTTAGCCATTACAACATAGAAGTAACTGTGTGGTCTCTCAGTGTGTCAACCTCACCCTCTCCTGGTTCACTATGGAACTCTAAGCTATGGCTTGATCTTCTCGTCTTTGTAGATGTGTGACTTTCCTGTCCAATCTATGAGACTTCTCTTGAGCTCTGCTTGACTCTCCCAAAATTCCAAGTCTCCAACTGATCCGAACTCCCTAGTCTTCTACCCCACTGCTGTTGTTCCCAAGACCACTGCGATCCCCGACACACGCATCCTCTGTATGTTGATCTCCTACGATCTCGCAGACCTACAATTTGCAGCGCCCCAACCGTGTTGTACAACTTCTGTTTGTGACGACATCAGTCATGTCTTCACCCACCTGCAATAACTATCACTAACTTCCTTAGCAACCCCAAATTGCTGCTAAGTACTCTCCTTAACTTCTACATGTCCTTCTGACAGGATAAAATAAACCATCACGTCGACCATACTGTCTGTGAGCTTTGACTTAACTGTCGAATTCCTTTCACACTCTCAGGCTTCGCCAGTCCGCCCCATCCTCCTTTCTTGGATCATGCCCAAACCTGCCGGAGTCGTGGCTCGATGCATTTCGACCCATCGATGCTCTGCTCTTGACCTGCCGTCTGTCGACCCCAACATGTCGACTCTATACTTCACAACTTTCATTGGTCGCATAGCCAACTGCTCCTGCTCGACTTATTGACCTCGACAAGTCAATATTCTCTTCCGCACCAGTGGTCATCGGCACTCCCTCTGGTCGTCTTCTCCTCATGTTGATCAACTTCGACGGATCTGCCTAGGTTCCAATGCTCCTGCATTAGAATCCCCAGGTGAAAAAGAACTCGACTGTTCTGTTAGTCTCCTGAACTCTTCTTCGGAAATCCATGTCGCCTCCTGCAACTCATCATCCTTCCATCGCACTAAGTATTCCTTCTATCGCGAACTGCATGTATGCCCGACTTCGCGTTCCTCTATTACTTCTGCGATTTCCTCCTTTTGTCGATTTGGAATTTTCTCCTTCCAGTCGATATTCGACACTTCCGCGCTTCCACTGATTAAACCTTCTTTGAACTTATACAGATCTGAGACATTGAACGCTGGTGAAATGTTCAAGTCATTCGGAAGCTCCAACACATAAGCATTGTCTGAAATCTTCTTCAAAATCTTACATGGTCCAATCTTTTTCAGCTTCAGCATGTTATATGTCCCTGTCGAAAATCTCTCCTTCCGCAAATGTGCATAGACCAAGTCTCCTTCGCTGAACAACTATAGTCTCTTCTTCCTGTCGGCTCTCAACTTGTATGCCACGTTTCTCTTTTCCATGCGCTTTCGCAAATCCTCATGCACTTCTTTCATGTGCTCTGCGAATGATTCAACATCCGCGTTTTTTCTGGTTTATGTTGGTAACTTGACCAAATCCACCACTCCATGTGGGCTACTTCCTTGAACAATTTGGAATGGAATCAAACCTGTCAACCGATTCACAGAATTGTTATATGCAAACTCTGCTTGCGCCAACACATTCTCCCACTACTTGGGTATGTCGTCAAACATCTTAGAAGGTTTCCCAAACTTCTGTTCACCACCTCGGTCTATCCGTCTATCTGCGGATGATATGCCGAGCTAAACTGCAACCTTGTGTCCAGTTTCTTCCATAGGGTTCTACGGAAATGTCCCATAAACTTGGTATCTCTACCCGATGTGATACTCTTCGGAAACCCATGCAATCTGACTACTTCCTTGAAGAATAGTACAACAATTCCTGTGGCGTCACTTGTCTTCCGACATGGAATAAAGTGTTCCATTTTCAAAAATCTGTCGACTACAAAAAATATTGAGTCGCTCCCTTACTGCATCTTTGGCAATCCTAGCACAAAATCCATGCTTAGGTGCTCCCATGGGGTATTTGGTATAGGTAACGGTGTATAAAACCCCGTGTTCTGACTCCTCCCTTTTTCCAACTAGCAAACACTACAATGTCGAACCCACTTTCCGACATCTCCTGTCATTCCTAGCCAATAATACTTTTCTTCTACTAATGCCTTAGTCTTTTCGATGCCAAAATGACCTGCTAATCCGCCGCTATGCTACTCTCAGATTAGGTTCTCTCGCATGGATCCTATGGGAATACACAATTTTCGTCTCTTGAATAGGTATCCCTCTTGGATAAAATAATCCAAGTATGGAGATCTGTTGACACTCCATGGTTCTTGAAAAGATTCTCATGCTTTCGCAAAATCCTCGTCGGTCTCATACTCTGTCTTTACCGACTCTATTCCTATTTCCTGAACTGTCATCATGTTCAGCAATGCAACTCTTCGACTCAGTGCATCAGCAACCTTGTTCGACTTTCTCGACCTATGTTGCAACATGAATGTATATCCCTGTAGGAATTCCACCCATTTCATGTGTCGCTGATTTAACTTCAACTGAGTATTCAGATACCTCAGCGTTTGGTGATCTGTGTAAAACAAAAATTCCTTGGGCAACAAATAATGCCTCCAGTTCTTCAATGCCTAGACAATAGCATAGAATTCTTGGTCATAGATCGAATATTTTCGCTTCGTGTCATCCAACTTCTCACTGAAGAATGCAATTGGTCGGCCCTCCTAGATCAACGCTTCTCCAATTTCTATTCCACTTGCGTCGTAGTCGATCTGGAAAACTTTGTCGAAATCTGGGAGCGCTAACACTGGGCTCTCAGTGACCTTTTCCTTCAATTTGTCGAAATCTCATTGGGCTGCTTCTGTCCACTTGAACTCGCCCTTTTGCATGCACTCTATCAATGGTGCACAAATTTGACTGAATTCCAGAATGAGCTTCCTGTAGAAAGTGGAAAGTCCATGGAAACTCCTCACTCCAGTCGCACTTGTTGGTTCTGGCCAATCCAATATTGCCTTCACCTTCTCTGGGTCCATCACCAACCGTTTACCTGAGATTACGAATCCCAAGTATACTAGTTCTTCCTTCATGAAGAGACACTTTTGCAGGTTCACCATCAACGTCTCTTCCTGCAACTTCTGCAATACCTGTCGAGTATGCTCCAAGTGTTCTGTCTTGGTTTGACTGAAAATCAGAATGTCATCTAGATAGACTACAACAAAATTTTCCAAGAATGGTCTCAGTACTTCATTCATCAACCTCATGAAAGTACTGGGTGCATTAGTCAATCCGAATGGCATGACTAACCACTCATACAACCCTTCCTTTGTCTTGAATGTTGTCTTCCATTCATCTCCTTCTCTAACCCAAATCTAGTGATAATCGCTCTTCAGGTCTATCTTCATGAAGTACTTTGCTCCACTCAAACAATCCATCAAGTCATCCATTCTTGGCAATGGAAACTGGTACTTGATCGTCATTTTGTTGATAGATCTGGAGTCTCTACACATCCTCCATTCTCCACCTTTCTTCGGCGCTAATACTGTTGGTACCGGGCACAAACACAGTCTCTCTCTGATCAACCCTCTGTCCAACAACTCCTGGACTTGTCGGTTGAGTTCCTGACCTTCTGTCGGACTCATCCTATGTAGTGCTTTGTTTGGAAAACTTAACTTTGAGATCAAGTCGATCTGATGTGATATGCTCCTTGTCGGTGGAAATCCCGTCGGTGTCTCATCGACTACTATGATTCGAAACTCGTCAAGCATCTTTCCGACTTCAACCAAAATTTTCTCCATTGTCACCCTCTCAACACATGGTCCTTCCGGAATGATAGCATAACACCCCGATGTTAGAAAAATAGGATCGTAGAGCAATAACAATAAACAGAAATGAAAATATAATCACACACACATTACAAGAGAGAAACAGATATATCGTGGTTCACCCCAACTTGGGCTACGTCAACACTGAAGTTTCCAGTCCTTATTATTATTCCGTCTAGCAAAGTGAAGGGATACAACCTGCAGCACAACCGCTGCACTTCCTCTTCACTGTCTCACAGTCTCTCTTCTCAGATCTCAGAGATCTTTACAATGCATAAAACCTAATACATCATTTAACCCTAGCCATGTTACAATGTCTTTATTTTATAAGGGAAATACAATGGGAAAATACCACGGGTTACCCAAAACCATGGGCCTAAAAACTGGTGGCAAAAATAGCCCAAAATTGTTTTCTCAGGGGCTACACTCCCGAACCCCCATAACTTGGTGGCGTTGCCCCCAAACCCCCTTTTTCGGGGGCGCTGCCCCTGAACCCCCGGCGAGGGCCTGCTGGCCCCCGTACCCCCCAGCGAGGGGGGTGTCGACCCCCCCCGAACCCCCTAAGTATCAGGCCGGGATCATAACCAAACCTGGGGTACGGACACGGCTAAATCATGATCTATGAGACTGGAATATCTATCTCCACAACCAATAATCTCCCACTTGGAGACTGATCACAACAACTCCACCGCTGCTGTACTTGCTAGACCTTGGACTTGGCAACTTTCTCATATTCACCTTCATGCTAGAAGGCCAACTGAAACTGAGCAGGAACTCAGTTTCTCTCTGGTCACTACCTTTGTGAACATGTCTGCAAGATTCTGGTTAGTATGTATCTTTTCCAGCTTCAACAGTTCATCTTCCAGAACAAAGCGTATGAAATGGTACTAGAGCTATATATGTTTAGTCCTGGAATGGAATGTTGAGTTCTTTGCAAGATGAATGGCACTCTGGCTGTCACTATACAGCCTACTATCCTTCTGCTTCTTATCCACTTCCTCCATAAACCTCTGAAACCAAATCATCTCTTTACTAGCCTCTGTAACAGCAACATACTCTGCTTCTATTGTTGAAAGTGCAACAACCTTCTGCAGTCTCGAAATCCAACTTACTATTGTTCCACCTATAGTAAACACATACCCTGTGGTGCTCCTCCTGCTATCCTTATCACCTGCCATATCTGCATCAACATATCCCTGTAGAACAGTGTCTAAACCTCCAAAACATAATGCCTGAGTGGTGGTACCTATCAAATACCTAAGAATCCACTGTACTGCCTTCCAATGTTCTTTACCTGGATTGTTCATAATCTGCTCACAACTCCCACTACTTGTGCAATATCTGGTCTTATGCACACCATGGCATACATCAAGCTACCAACTGCTGATTGATAGGGAATCTTGGACATGTAATCTGTCTCTTCCTGTGTCTTGGGACACATTTCCTTACTTAGATTGAAATGGCTGGCCAAAGGTGTACTTACTAGTTTTGCATTTTGCATTCTGAACCTCTCCAACACCTTTTGTATGTACTCACCTTGAGATAATGTCAATTTGCGATTTTTCCTATCTCTTGTTATTCTCATACCAAGGATTTGCTTTGCAGCACCCAAACCCTTCATCGCAAATGAATTAGCTAGCTTCATTTTGAGTACATTTATATCCTGCATATTAGACCCTGCAACAAGCATGTAATCCACATACAATAACAAGATAATATATCTTTCATTGTCTAGCTTCTTGAAATAAGCACAGTGGTCAGAATGACATCTACTATAACCTTGTTTTGTCATAAACCTATCAAATTTTAAATACCACTTCCTTGGAGCTTGCTTCAAGCCATACAAACTCTTTTTCAACTTGCATACCAAGTTCTCCCTACCTTTGACCTCATACCCTTGTGGCTGCTACATATATATCTCTTCCTCCAAATCCCCATGGAGAAAGACTATTTTTACATCTAACTGTTCAAGATGCAAATCTTCTACCGCCACTAGACTTAAGATAGTCCTAATTGAAGTCATCTTAACAACAGGAGAAAATATTTCATCAAAATCAATACCTTTCTTCTGTGCAAACCCCTTTACAAAAAGTATGGCCTTGTACCACTTCTTACCTCCTTCTTCTTCCTTCAACCTGTAAATCCATTTGTTCTACAATGCTATTTTACCAGCAGGAAACTGAACCAGATCCCTAGTTTCCTACTAATGAGTCCATCTCCTCATTCATGCCTTACTCCCACTTCTTTCTAGTTTCCACCCGCATTACTTCTTCATAACATTCTGGTTCACCAGCATCAGTCATCAACAAATAATACATTGAAGGAGAGTATCGTTCAGGGAGTCTACTTAACTTGGTAGATCTTCTTGTAGTTGCAGGAGTTTCAGGTACTTGCTGTTGTTCTTGATTTTTTGGCACCTTTGGAACTTCATTTTCTTGAATTTCATCAAGTACTGTGTACTTTGTGGTTTCCTTTTCCCGTTTCTTTCCCTGCAACTGATCTTTATACATGACCTTTTCATTGAATATCACATCTCTACTCCTGATGATTTTTTTATTTTCATAATCCCATAAGTGATAACCAAATTCATCAACCCCGTATCTAATAAAGGTACATTTCTTGGATTTAGATTCAAGCTTTGTTCTATTTTCTTTATCAATATGGACAAATGATTCACAACCAAACGTTCTCAGAAATGAGTAGCTTACCTTTTTATCTGTCCATGCCTTCTCTGGAATACCACCATCCAAATCACTTAAAGGTCCTCTGTTTATTAAATAAACAACAGTATTTACAACATCCTCCCAAAACTGTAAGGGCAACCCTGCATGCAGTCTCATACACCTTGCACACTCCATGATCATTCTGTTCATCCTTTTTGACACACCATTTTCTTGTGGTGTTCTTGGGACTGTCTTCTCTCTACAAATCCCATGGTATGAACAGTAAATATCAAACTCCTTGCCGCAGTACTCACCTCTATTATCAGATCTGAGATACTTCAACCTTTTTCCTGTCTCATTCTCAACCAAAGCTTTCCACTTCTTAAAAGTAGCAAACACATCATATTTCTGTCTAATGCAATAAACCCAAGTTTTCCTAGTTGCATCATCAATAAATTCAACATAATAATGAGAGACACCAAGAGATTGTACCTGAGCCGGTCCCCATACATCTGTATGCACTAGCTCTAACTTTTCATTCTTCTTCTGTTTCCCAACCCTGAGAAATTTGACTCTCTTATGTTTTCCATAAACATAGTTCTCACAGAATTCCAAACTTACCTGCTTCAAATCTGGCAGCAACTTCCTTGAGTGGAGAATCTACATCCCCTTCTCACTCATGTGGCCAAGCCTATGATGCCACAATGTTGCATCTGTTCCTGTGGAAGCTAAAGAGATAGAATGGTCAGTATTATGAGGACATAAATACAACGTACCTATCCTGTCTCCTTTTGCTATCACCATTGATCCTTTAGTGATCTTCCACCACTTTTCTCCAAATGTAGATAGACAATCGCCATCTCCCAACTGCCCTGTTGAGATCAGATTTCTTTTCATAGCAGGAATATGCCTAACATCTTTCAATAGCCAATCAGTTCCATTCTTAACTTTTATCCATACCTTACCCATTCCAACAATTTTACATGGCTCATCATCACCCAATAAAACATGCCCAAAATCGCCAGGAACATACTCATGAAAGTATTTCCTATGGGGTGTAGCATGACATGAAGCTCCTAAATCTGCTACCCAATAATCACTAGTATTATCTAATGCAAGAATCAAAGCATCTTGTAACACATCACCTGCTACATTTGCTTCTTGGGTAGTTTCCTTCTGTACATCTCCTTTCTTCTTTATAGATCTGCAGTCTTTCTTCAGATGTCCTTTCTTTCCACAGTTATAGCACTCTATTTTTCCCAGTCTGGACTTGGATCTTCCCGTTTTAGACTTGCCACGATTACCTTGGCTCTTTCCTCTCTCCTTTTGTCTTCCCCTTCTCTCCATGGTCAACACATTACCTAATGTCTCATCTGTGCTTTTTCTTCGCATTTCCTCACTAAGAATAACACCAATAACATCATCAAATTTCAAGGTGTTTAAACCAGAGACAGAGTTACTTACAGCCATGACCAAGCTATTCCAGCTTTCTGGCAATGAACACAAGATTAGAAGAGCCCTAACCTCATCATCAAAGTTCACACTTACAGAACTTAGCTGATTTGTAACCATATTAAACTCATTTAAATGATCAGTAACAGATCCACCTTCAGACATCTTCATATTAAATAAACGCTTCATTAGAAATACCTTGTTGGAGATCAAGGGTTTTTCATACAGCTTACCCAGTGCGCTCATCAAACCCTCCGTTGTCGTTTCTTTTGAGATATTTAAAGCCACCGATGAAGCCAGGATCAGCCGTATTGTTCCCAGAGCCTTTCTGTCAAGAACCTCCCATTCTTCGTCCTTCATGGCCGTCGATTGCTTTTCTCTTCCTCCCAACGGTAGGAATAGATACTTCTGGTACCGATAGTCCTCCATTTGCATCTTCCATAACTGGAAGTTTTGGCCGTTAAACTTGTCGACCTTAAACTTTCCTTCTTCTGCCGTTGCTCCCACTCGAACTAGAAACCCTAGCTTCCTGCGGGTTTATCTACCAAATAGACCTTTGGCTCTGATACCAATTGTTAGAAAAACAGGATCGTAGAGCAATAACAATAAACAGAAATACAAATATAATCACACACACATTACAAGAGAGACATAGATATATCGTGGTTCACCCTAACTTGGGCTACGTCCACACTAAAGTTGCCAGTCCTTATTATTATTCCATCCAGCAAAGTGAAAGGACACAACCTCCAGCACAACCGCTACACTTCCTCTTCACTGTCTCACAGTCTCTCTTCTCAGATCTCAGAGATCTTTACAATGCATAAAACCTAATACATCATTTAACCCTATCCGTGTTACAATGTCTTTCTTTTATAAGGGAAATACAATGGGAAAATACCACAGGTTACCCAAAACCATGGGCCCGAAAACTGGTGGCAAAAACAACCCCAAAAATTTTCCTCGGGGGTTACGCCCCCTAACCCCCATTTTCTCGGGGGCATTGCTCTTGAACCCCCTTCTCAGGGGCTCTGCCCCCAAACCCCCTTTTTTGGGGGTGGGGGCCTACTGGCCCCCGCTCCCCCCAGACCCCCTGAGCATCGGGCCGAGATCATAACCAAACCTGGGGTACGAACACGGCTGAATCATCATCTATGAGACTAGAAGATCTGGCTCCACAACCAACACCCGCTCCTTTTCCTCCTTTGCAAGGAATTCTTTCGCTGAACACATCAACACTCGTTTCTCTCAAATGTTGCTCTCGCTATGCTTACATCTAGCCTGCTCATCTGTCTTCGGCTTAAGAGTCCTCTTCATGCCATTTTTCCACACTGTGACTATGTTGGCTCGACCATCATAGATAATTTTTTGATGATATTTCCATGGTCTTCCTAACAATAGATCGCATGCATCCATTGGGATTATGTCACACAGTACGTTGTCCTCTAACTTCCTAACCTTGAAGTTAATCAGGCACTGTCTCGTCACCTTCACATGGTGTCCCTTTTGCAACCATAATATCTTGTAAGGGTGTGGATGTTCCCGACATTTCAACTTTTCCTTGTCGATTACCTCTGTCGACACAATATTCTGAGTGCTTACACCATCAACTATGGTCTTGCAATGCCATTCACCGATTCGCACCTTGGTTCGAAAGATTTCCTTTTGCTGTGCCAGCTCTTGCTCATCACATCTATCGTCCAGAACCAGTGTCTTGCTGGCTATCATGGCCCGACTTTTCTTCTTACCATCCTCACTGCTGTCGGATGTTGATTCTTCCCTCTCATCGACTTGCTCATCCCTTTGACGTCTGGGTCCTGACTCCTCTACAACATGTATGTTATCTGGGCATTCATATGCCTTATGTCCTGCTCCATGACACTTGTCATAGATTATGGCTGGTCTGGGATGGACCACTTCGACCATACGCACCTCGACGACGGTTCTCATGAACATCTCGTCGGTTTTCTTGTGATTTCTCCCTTATCAATGTCCCTTCCATCCTTCGAATTTTTTCGATAGATTCCTTTCTATAGCCACTGCTTTGGCCTTTCGTCGAAACAGTCTTCGCACCTCGACTAGTCATCCTGCCTCTGGTCGCTGCGGATTTCCTCGAAAGTTTCTCTTCTGCCTTCAAAGTGAACAGGTAGGCTTCACGCATTGCTCTGAATCTCGACATGCTCAATTCATCTTGAATGGCATATTTTAATCCGTTCACGTATCGAGCGATAAATTCTTCTCCTTCATCAGTCTGACCCGACCTTATCGAAAATCTGTAGAACTCTCCTATGTACTCCTTCACGGTCATCTCTTTTTGTCGAAAGTTCTGCAACTTCCGGAATAAGGAAATTACATAGTTGTTCGGCAAGAACTTTCCTTTCAGCTTGGCGACCATCCTATCCTAAGGCTTGATTTTCTTCTTTCCATTCTTGACTATGTGAGCCTGCACATTGTCCCACCACAAAGAGGCATGACCCTTTAACTTCAGACATGTAGTCTTAACCAGCTTAGGATCCTCGATCAACTCTATGTTGAAGTATTTCTCCATCTCTCTGAACTAGTCAATCAAGTCTTCTGGGTCTAGGCTTCTCGACTAGGTACATACATCTATATTTGTCCAACCTCTCATATTCGTCAGAAGCTTGATGAGTTTTTATGCTGGTTCATCTTCTGCTGCTTCTCGTGGTTCCAATTCTTCAACTTTCTCGTCGATGTGGTCTAACACATCTGGAATACAACCATGACTTTGGCTTTCTTTGATCGCTGTGACTTCATTTGTCAAAGTTTGCATTGTTCTGATGCACTGGTCAAACATCTCACGATCAACCGTGACTGTTGTGCCACGCACTCTTCGTCCTCAGACATTAACGCCTCTATGATCCATTTTCAACCTCGGCTGAAACTCCCACTTCGTCCAATCAAAATCGGAATTCAACAAGTCGTGCACAACTCTACTCAACCTCAGCTGGAGCTGTTCAACACACTTGTAGGCTTAGTATCACTCGATGTTCTTCTGCGCACATGGATTCACTTCCCACTTTGATATGGCTATCCTTCAAATATCAGGATGCTATGGCTCTGATACCACTTGATGCAAGGTGCCTTATTCAGTAAGGTTCTTGCTTAATAATAACACACCACACACACGTTCACATAGAAAAGATGCAAACAATCATGCCAGAAGCTGGCTTATATTACTTCTTCAATCGGTTACAATGCAAACTACAAAGAAAAGGAATAACTAACTAACTGTCGGCCTTAGCCCTTACAACATAGAAGTAATTGTGTGCTCTCTCAATGTGTCGACCTCACCCTCTCCTGGTTCACTGTGGAACTCTGAGCTATGGCTCGATCTTCTCGGCTCTGTAGATGTGTGACTTTCGTATCCAATCTATGAGACTTCTCTTGAGCTCTGCTTGACTCTCCCAAAATGCCAAGTCTCCAACTGATCCGAACTCCCTGGTCTTCTACCCCTTTGTTGCTATTCTTGAGATCATTGCGATCCCTGAGACACACATCCTCTATCTGTCGATCTCCTACGATCTCGCAGACCGACAACTGTCAGTGCCCCAACCATGCTGTACAGCTTCTGTCTATGATGACATTTGTCATGTCATCAACCACCTGCAATAACTGTCATTAACTTCCTTGGAAACTCTGAACTGCTGCTAAGTACTCTCCTTGACTTCTACACATCCTTCTGACAGGCTACAGTAAACCATCATGTCGGCCATACTGTCTGTCAGCTTCGACTTAGCTGTCGGCTTCCTTTCACACTCTCAGGCTTCGCCAGTCCGCCCCGTCCTCCTCGCTTGGATCATGCCCAAATCTGTCGGAGTCGTGGCTTGATGCATGTCGACCCATCGATGCTTCGCTCTTGACCTGCCGTCTGTCGACCCTAACATGTCGAATCTTGACTTCACAACTTCCGTCGGTCGCATACCCGACTGCTCCTGCTCGACTTATCGACTTTGGTAATTCAATCTGCTCTTTCGCACCAGTGGTCATCGGCACTCCCTATGGTCGGCTTCTACTCATGTCGATCAACTTTGACGAATTTGCCTAGGTTCCGATGCTCCTGCATCATAAGCCGACAGGTAAGTCGAAGCTAACACTCAGTATGGCCGAAGTGATGGATTACTTTATCCTATCAGAAGGACGCATGGAAGTGAAGGAGAGTACTTGGCAATAATTTGGGGTTGCTAAGGAAGTTAATGACAGTTATTGCAGGTGGGTGAAGACATGACAGATGTCGTCACAGACAGAGGCTGTGCAACACGGTCGGTGCACTGACAATTGTAGGTCTGTAGGATCTGAGAAGATCGATAGGTAGAGGAGGCATGTCTCGGGGGTTAGAATGATCTCGAGAACAACAGCAGCAGAGTAGAAGGCCAAGAAGTTGGGATGAGTTGGATCACTTGGAAGAGGAAGTCTTGGTAGGAAGAGTGCAAGAGAAGTCTGGTAGATTGGATAGGAAAGTCACACATATATAGAGCTGATAATATCGACCCATAGCTCAGAGTTCCCCAATGAACCAGGAGAGGGTGAGGTCGACACATTGAGATAGCACAAAATTACTTCTGTATTGTAACGGCTTAGGCCAAAAATTAGTTATTTATTTCATTTCTTTGCAGTTTGCATTGTAACCGATTCAGAGAAGTAATATAAGCCACCTTATGGCATGTTGTTTGCATATTGTCTATGTGAACGTGTGTGTGGTGTATATTGTTAAGCAAGAACCTTCTTGTCAAAGGCACCTTGCGTCAAGTTGTATCAGAGCTATAGTATCCTGAGATTTGAAGGATAGCGATATCGGAGCGGGAAGTGAATCCCTGTGTGCAGAAGAACATCGAGTGATATTGAGCCTGCAAGTGTGTTTACAGCTCCAGCTGAGGTTGGGTAGAGTTGAGCATGACTTGTTGAAGTCCAGTTTCGATTGGATGAAGTGGGAGTTTCAGCCGAGGTTGAAAATGGCTCACAGAAGTGTTAATGTCCAAGGACAAAGAGCGCGTGGCGCAACAGTCATAGTTGATCGTGAGATGTTCGACGAGTGTGTCCGAACAATGCAAAATTTGAAAAATTAAGTCCTATTGATCAAAGAAAGCCAAAGGAGTGGTTGTATTCCTGATGTGTTATACCATAGCGATGAGGAAGTCAAAGAAGTGGAACCACGTGAAGCAACAGGAGATGAACCAGAAGAAAAACTAATCAAACTTCTGACAGATATGAGAGGTCAGACAAAGGTAGATGTACGTACCTACTCGGGAAGTCTGGATCCAAAATACTTGATTGACAAGTTTAGAGAGATGGAGAAATACTTCGACACAGAGCAGATTGAGGATCCTAAACGGGTTAAGACTGCGTGTATGAGGTTGAAGGGTCATGCCTCATTGTGGTGGGACAATGTGCAAGCTGACAGAGTCAAAAAGGGCAAGGAGAAAATAAAATCTTGGGACAGGATGGTTGCCAAGCTGAAAGGGAAGTTCTTGCCAAATGACTATGTGATTTCCTTGTTCCGGAAGTTGCAGAAATTTTGACAAAAAGAGATGACCGTGAAGGAGTACATGGAAGAGTTCTACAGATTGTCGATAAGGTCGGGTCAGACCGACGAAGGAGAAGAAGTTGTCGCTAGATACGTGGACGACTTAAAATATTCCATGCAGGATGAATTGAGCATGTAAAGATTCATAGCAGTGGGTGAAGCCTACCAATTAGCTCTGAAGGCAGAAGAGAAACTGTCGAGGAAATTCACAGCGACGAGAGGCAGGATGACTGGTCAGGATGTGAAGACTGTTTCTGCGAAAGGTCAAAGTAGCGGTTACAAAAAGGAATCTGTCGAAGAAAGTCGAAGGATGGAAGGGACATCGACAAGGGATAAAGCACAAGAGAAATGACGCAATATTCATGAGACTCGTGGTTGACGTGCATATGGTCGAAGTGGTCCATCCAACAGAAAAGGAGCTAATAGACTAACCATAATCTGTTACAAGTGTCGTGGAGCAGGACACAAGGTGTATGAATTCCCAGAGAACCTACATGTTGTAGATGAGTCGAAACCCAGATGTCAAAGAGATGAGCAAGTTGACGAGAGGGAGAATCGGCATCCGACAACAGTGAGGATGGTAAGAAGAAAAGTCGGGGCATGACAGCTAGGAAGACACTAGTTTTGGATGACAAACACGACGAGGAAGATCCGACACAGCGAAAGGCCATCTTTCAAACGAAGGTGCGAATCAGCGAATGGCATTGCAAGACCATAGTTGATTGTGGAAGCACTGAGAATTTTGTGTCGGTAGAGGTGATCGACAAAGCAAAGTTGAAATTTTTTGGAACACACACACCATTACAAGATCTCATGGTTGTAGAAATGACATCATGTGAAGGTGACCAAACAGTGCCTGATCACCTTCAAGGTTGAAGGATTTGAAGACAGTGTACTATGCAACGTAATCCCAATGGATGCGTGCCCTCCATTGTTAGGGAGACCATGGCAGTATGATCGGAAAATGATCTATGATGGTCGAGCCAACACAGTCATCATGTGGAAAAATGGCGTGAAAAGAAATCTTAAGGCAAGGTCAGAGGAGCGAACCGACTGTAAGCACATCGAGAGAAACTTTTGGGAGAAATGAGTGCTGATGTGTTCAGCGAAAGAATTCCTTGTAGAGGAGGAAAGGCGGTCAAGATGTTATGCTATCATTTTGAAAGGACCATGTGTCGAGAAGGCGAGAATGGAGGAGAAGATTTCAGTCGATGTCGGAAATATGCTTAAAGAGTTTCGAAGCATAGTGGTCGATGAGACACCGACGAGATTTCCACCGACAAGGATCATATCCCATCAGATCGACTTGATTCTAGGGTCGAGTATTCCAAACAAAGCACCGCATAGGATGAGTCTGACAGAAGGTTAGGAACTCAACCGATAGGTCCAGGAGTTGTTGGACAGAAAATTGATCAGAGAAAGTCTGAGCCTGTGCGTGGTACCAATAGTATTAGCACCAAACAAAGGTGGAGAATGGAGAATGTGTACAAACTCCAGAGTCATCAACAAGATCATGATCAAGTACCGGTTTCCATTGTCGAGAATGGATGACTTGATGGATTGCTTGAGTGGAGAGAAGTACTTCACGAAGATAGACCTGAAAAGTGGTTATCACCAGATTCAGGTTAGAGAAGGAGATGAATGGAAGACAACATTCAAGAAAAAAGAAGGGCTGTATGAGTGGTTAGTCATGCCATTTGGATTGACTAATGCACCCAATACGTTCATTTGGTTGATGAATGAAGTGCTGAAACCATTCTTGGGGAAGTTTTTCATAGTCTACCTAGACGACATTCTGATTTTCAGTTGAACCAAGACAGAACACTTGGAGCATGTTTGACAGGTATTGCAGAAATTGCAGGAAGAGAAGCTAATGGTGAACCTGCAAAAGTGTTTCTTCATGAAGGAAGAATTAGTGTACTTGGGATTTGTAATCTCGGGTAAAGGGTTGGTGATGGACCCATAAAAGGTGAAGGCAATAGTGGATTGGCCGGAACTGACAAGTATGACTGGAGTAAGGAGTTTCCATGGACTTGCTAGTTTCTACAGGAAGTTCATTTGGGGATTCTGTCGGATTTGTGCACCTTTGATAGAGTGCATGAAAAAGGGCGAGTTCATGTGGATGGGCACTGAGGTATCTGAATACTCAGTCGAAGTTGAACTAGTGGCACATGAAATGGGTTGAATTCCTACAGGGATATACATTCATGTTGCCGACACGCTGAGTTGAAGAGTTGCATTGCTAAACACGATGACAGTTCAGGCAATAGGAATAGAGTCGGTAAAGACAGAATATGAGACCGACGAAAATTTTACGAAAGCATGGGAAGCTTGCCGTGAACCATGGAGTGTCGACAGGACTCCATACTTGGATTATTTTATCCAAGAGGGATACTTGTTCAAGGGACAACAGTTGTGTGTTCCCAGAGGATCTGTAAGGGAGAACCTAATCCAAGAGTTGCATAGTGGCGGATTAGCAGGTCATTAAGGCATAGACAAGACTAGGGCATTGGTCAAACAAAAGTATTATTGGCCAAGAATGACAACGGATATCGGAAAGTGGGTTCGACAATGTAGAGTTTGCCAGTTGGAAAAAGGGAGAAGTTAGAACGCAGGGTTGTATACACCGTTACCTGTATCGAATACCCCATGGGAGCGCCTGAGCATGGATTTTGTGCTAGGATTGTCGAAGACGCGACAGGGGAGCAACTCAATATTTGTTGTAGTCGACAGGTTTTCAAAAATGGCACACTTTATTCTGTGTCGGAAGACAACTGACGCCACAGGCATTGCTGTACTATTCTTCAAGGAAGTAGTAAGATTGCATGGGTTTCCGAAGAGTATCACATCGGACACAGATACCAAGTTTATGGGGCATTTCTGGATAACCCTATGGAAGAAACTGAACACAAGATTGCAGTTTAGCTCAGCATATCATCCGTAGAAAGACGGACAAATCGAGGTGGTGAATAGAAGTTTGGGAAACCTTTTGAGATTTTTGACAACCGACAGACCCAAGCAGTGGGAGAATGTGTTGGCGCAAGCAGAGTTTGCATATAACAATTTTTTAAATCAGTCGACAGGTTTGAGCCCATTCCAGATTGTTCAAGGAAGAATCCCACATGGAGTGGTAGATTTGGTTGAGTTATCAACAGAAACCAAGAAAAGTGCAGATGTAGAATCATTTGTAGAGCATATGAAAGAAGTGCATGAAGATGTGCGAAAATACATAGAAAAGAGTAATTTGGCATACAAGTTGAGAGCCGATAGGAAGAAGAGACTACTGTCATTCAGTGAGGGATACTTGGTCTATGCACATTTGCGAAATGAGATATTTCCAACAGGTACATATAACAAACTGAAGTTGAAGAAGATTGGACCATGTAAGATTTTGAAGAAGATTTCGGACAACGTTCAATGTCTCAGATCTGTACAAGTTCAAAGAAGGTTTAACCAGTGGAAGCATGGAAGTGTCGGATATCGACTGGACAACGCATATTCCAGATCGACAAAGGGAAGAAATCACAGAATTAATAGAAGAACGCAAATTCGGGCGTATGTGCAGTTCGCGAAGGAAGGAATACTTAGTGCGATGGGAGAATGATGAGTTGCAAGAGGTGACATGGATTTCCAAAGAAGAGTTCAGGAGACTGATGGAGCAGTCGATTTATTTTTCACCTGGGGAGTCTGATGTAGGAGCATCGGGGCCTAGGCAGGTCAGTCGAAACTAGTCAAATTGAGGAAACTGACTAGAGGGAGTGCCGACGACCACTAGGGAGGAAGAGCAGATTGACTCGTCGAAGTCAATAAGTCAAGCAGGAGCAGTCAGGTATCTGATCGACAGATGTAGCAGAGAGTCAAGAGTCGACATGTTGTGGTCGATAGACAATGGGAGGAGCGGAGCATCGAGGGTCGACATGTGTCGAACCACGACTCCAACAGTTTTAGGCATAAGCCAAGCGAGGAGGAAGGGGCAGATTGGCGAAGCCTGAAGAGTGTGAAGGAATCCGATGGGTAAGTCGAAGCTGACAGACAGTATGGCCGACATGATGGATTACTGTAGCCTGTCAGAAAGACGCATGGAAGTCAAGGAGAGTACTTGGCAATAGTTCGGGGTTGCTAGGGAATTTAATGACAGTTATTGCAGGTGGGTGAAGACAGGATAGATGTTGTCACAGGTAGAGGCTATGCATCATGGTTGGGGCGCTAACAATTGCAGGTCTACAGGATCTGAGAAGATCGACAGGCAGAGGATGCGTGTCTCGGGGGTCGAAATGATCTCGGGAACAGCAACAGCAGAGTAGAAGGCCAAGAAGCTGGGATCGGTTGGATCACTTGGTAGAGGAATTCTTGGTAGGGAGATCGTAAGAGAAGTTTGGTAGATTGGATAGGAAAGTCGCACATCTACAGAGCCGAGAAGATCGAGCCATAGATAGAGTTCTGCAGTGAACCAGGAGAGGGTGAGGTCGACACACTGAGATAGCACACAATTACTTCTTTATTGTAATGGCTTAGGTCGATAGTTAGTTAGTTATTTCATTTCTTTGCAGTTTACATTGTAACCAATTTGGAGAAGTAATATAAGCCAGCTTCTGGCATTTTGTTTGCATATTGTCTATGTGAACGTGTGTGTGGTGTGTATTGTTAAGCAAGAACCTTCTTGTCAAAGGCGCCTTGTGTCAGAGACCAGTATGCTGTGTGTGCTGAACTTTGCTTTGCTGACATATCTTGCATTGATTCACATACTTTAAAACATCTACCTTCAAACATTTCCAAGAGAACATTTGTCTTAGCTTCCTATATGTTTTAAAGAAACCAAGATGGCCTACTAAAGGAGAATCATGAGTTGCATTCAATATTTTTTTTCTTCAAACTTGAACCATGAACTAAGTATATTCGGTATTTATTGTAGATTAGGTCATTCAATATCTTGTAAGTATCATCTCCCTTGTCCCCATCTAACAATTCATAAGAAAATATATCTTTGGCATACTCTACTATTAACACATCTTTCCAATCTTTTGAAATGTCCATAAGGGAAAATTAGGGTCTCCTAGACAATGCATCTACTACAATATTATTCTTCCCTTTTAAATATTCGATGTCAAAATGAAAATCTTGAATCTTACTCACTCATTTTTGTTTCCTTTCATTGAGATATTATTGTGTAAGGAAATTCTTTAAACTGTTATGATCACTCTTGACCACAAATTTTTTCCCCACTAGATATTGTCTAAACTTGGTCAAGGCATGCATGATGGCTAACATTTCCTTGTTGTATATGGAGTAGAGCTTCTCATGTGGCTGCAATTTTATGCTCTCAAAAGCTTTGGGATGTTGATTTTGCTTTAGTACTACCCCTATCCATTCCCAGAGCTGCTTGCAAATATTTTGTTCATGCATGCTTGGAAGGTTGTTGGAGTATTGGTCAAACCAAAAGGCATGACAATAAATTTCAAATGACCATAGTGACATCTGGAAGTAGTTTTCTGCACATCCTCCTCCTCCATTTGAATCTGATGGTAACTAGATCTAAGCTCAAGTTTGGACAATAAATTTGCTCCAAATACCTCATCCATGAGCTCATCTATTTGAGGGATGGGATATCTGTTCTTTATTGTCTTTTTGTTTAAGGCTCTAAAATCAATGCACATTCTTAAGGTTCCATCCCTTTTCTTCACCAAGACAACTGAAGAAGCATAGGGACTTGAGCTTGGCTTGATGAGCCCCAATTCCAAAATTTCTTTAATAGCCTTCTCAATTTCATCTCTGAACCTTTTGGGTGTCTATATGGAGGTATTTAGATAGGTGAAGTACCTACCTCCAAAACAATGGTATGTTCAACTCCTCTATCAGCTGGCCTTCCAGGGGGAAGGTCTCCAAAAATCCTCTCATACTTGTGTAATAGCTGCCTTATCTCCCTTGGATGTTTTGCAACTTTTATGCTTGGTTTGGGGGAAGTGATTAAACATTCTACATCCCACTCAATTTCCCCATGACTCAATATGGGCCTTATACTATGGGAATACATTATTTTGTTAGAATAGGTGTGCATTCCCCTCACTAAAAATTTTTTTCCTTCCGAATTTTTTAACTTCATTTCAGGTATTTGGTAATTCACTATATGTTCTCCTATAGAGTTGTTACAACGTAATTTTCCACCCTTTCAGCATCAACACCCTTTGGCCTTCAGGATCCATTTCACTAACTCAGATGTACTTTATGTCCTTTAGAACACACTATTTCGTTATTTTTCTTCTTGTACGCTAGCTATTACATTTTAGCCGGCGTACCCGCAAGCTATTCCACTATAGCCCACGGGTGTTAAGTAAAATGGTAAAATTCACTAGAAAATTACCTTTTACTCCCAAAAAGCAGTCTTAGGGTGACCTTTGACCCTCCATTTTCCTCGAAACGCCTCGATGTGTCATTTCACTTACCTTTGGAAGGTTATATATTGAGCACATATGGCATATGGAAGGGAGGAGAAAGAGAGAGCAAGATAACTCTAGTGGATTTTTGCCGTGTCCTGAGTCTACACTCATTGATCCTTGTTGTTGTGAACCCCTTATGTTCACCTTCCAAACTCCTTTCATAGTTTGAGTTTTCCATTCCATGGAGGCTTGAAGTGGTGGAGGCATAAGTGGAGAGACCCAGTTCTTGGTTCATATTGGTTTCCGACAAGAGGTCGTATCAGATTGTACTTCTTGTTATTCATTAATAGAAATACTCATATTCTCGTCCATTAATGTTGTGAATGTTGTTTATATTACATTGGGTTGCATTTACTTATGATATCATGGACCTTTTCTATTGATGATTTTAATGTATTTCATATATTATATGCACTTGTTGTATATTGGCTGTCAAATCTAATTTGCAGGTTCAAGTGCGCGAATTAAAAGCTTCAATGGGGATCTACATTGAACGTCCGGATCAAGGTTGGTTATATTCTCCATTATATTAACATTGTCATTTATATAGCATAGCATTGAGGATTGAGTTACTTTCTGGTAGTCAGCTGTTTGTTGTGGTCTGCCCCAAGCCATAGGAAGTTTTCTCCGTAACAGAAATGGCGACTCCACTGGGGAAAACATCCATTTTTGAGGATTTTTAGGCATTAGTCCTTATTTAGAGTTGTTGTGTGTCAAGTCTCTGTGTCATTGGTTGGCCGTTAGGATACACCACAGAAAACTGGCTTTTTCTAGGTCATTGGGCTCTTTGTTTACTCATTTTCTTTTCCCTAAATGCGGGTGAGCCTAGTTCTGCCCGCGTCTATCTGCCTCTGTCTGCACTATAGCCCGGGTACCCGTAGTTTTTTCTTCAACACTAGTGTACAACTCCGGGGGTTATTGGTTTATGGCCTTTGGTTGTTGCTGGGTTGGTTATGAGTGTTCCTGAGTCTTCTTTGGCCTTGTTCCTGACTGTTCCATGCCTTGTTCGTGACAAGAACTCCTATATTCTCTTGGTTTTGAGCCTTGTTGGTTTTCACCCATTTTTAATTTTTTAGCTCATTACATTGGCTGAGTCTTACTGTTTGGGATCTGCTGAGTTGTCTTAGTGATTTCCTCTGCATTTCTGTAACTAAATAGTGGTATTTTGATTGCATTTTTCTTTTCATTATATTGAAAAATACAAAAACATAGTTTTGCATTTTCCTTTGGCTTATAAGTGAAAATACAATTTTTTTTTACTTTTATGTACTGCATTTTACATCCAAGTGCTTGTTCTTTCACTTAGGATCTGCTTGTGCATTGAAAATAAAAAAGAGTTGCATTTTTATTTCGAAACCGTTGGATTGATTTTCATTCTAGTGGCATTGTTTTTATTGGATAGATGAGTCTAGAGTTTGACGATTTTGCATACTATTGAGTCATATACCTCATTAGTTTCATGACCATATCCTTTGAGTAACCACAGCCATTAAAATTAACGCATAATCTTAAAATTGATTAGAACGATATTCATTTATAGGGTACACCAACTAGCATAGGTTTAGACTCTTGGAATAGATCATTGTAAGATAACAATCCAAGACTACTAGATGAAACATTATGTGTCTGACCAAGGAGTGGTGAAATCCATTGTATACATCAGTGTTCCTAGGAAGATCTACTCAGACCAGAGTTAAGAACGAGGTCATGGGAGGTTGGTTGCGGAGATAGCCCTCCAATACCGACTGAACATGGGAGATATTTCCAGGATTTGTTCATATTTGGGGACTCTTGGGGGATTTGACCCTCTTGAGTTTAGAGATTAGCTACCCTACCCATACGACGGAGCCCACTTGCGACTGTCCCCCTGAGCATCGGTTATACTGTGGTGACCATAGTTGCCTTACCTAGGTATCGCATAGGGTACTTACAGTGGTTATACTGTTTGTGTCCTGAGTCAGATAGGGGTTGGACAGCACAGTTGTTTGTTACCGAGGGTTATGTCCCTTTGTACACAGTGAAGCCTGGGAACCTTTATAACTGATTCTGTTACCTTCGGCTACAGTTTGGGAGTCTCAAGCCTCTCCCAGGAGAGACATACCGACTCTAGTGTCGGGAGCTCATTTAGCTACTTTGTTTGTCTGCTCTTGGCTATAGTTTCTTTAGGTGTGTGCTCTTGATTTTTTGTTTTTGATCAATAGTTTGGCCGTTATGGGATGATTTGATTTTATAGTCTCTTCGGAGATATCGTGGCACGGAGTCCTGCTCTCCGCCGATCTCGTTGGTTGGCTGGTTTACCAACTACCGAGCTTACATGCCGCATTGATAGGGGATGCCGGAAGGCCCCCTCTGAGTCTTCAGATTCTTACGAATCATATATCACCGACGCCATGACTACACATTCTGGCACAGGAGAAATCCCTACGGCTCCATCATATAGAGTCAAACACACTTCAGACACCCCTACTCCTTGAGAGGCGTGGGGGGTGATCCACCCAAGACCCAACCTAGTTTGTTTGGTTCGGATCCACCCGAGGATGACCCGTTCGATCCTTTGAATCCACACAATTTCCAGTATGGGATGCCAGAGTTGCACAATACCACAGGTCCTACGAACAACGCTACCCCATTCTCTTTTGGTATGCCTTATTACAACACAGTTGATCCTTCTACTCTATTTGGTAGTCATGCTGGCACTAGTCATGGTGTTAGCAACACTACACCCACTAGGGGAAATACCCTCGCTAGGGGCACCACTTGTTCCACTCGCACGCATAGTATCGGTACCAGTCACATCCCTCCTAACAATGCAAATGTTGGGGGAAGGCCTCCTCCTAGGACTACCCATCCTAATAGGAACACTGTTCAGAATATGACTCGCCATCCACAGTTTAATACACATGCCTCTACCCGTCAACTGAGGACCACTTCTGCGAATGTTAACAATCCTCCCAATCACAGGGGTGGACACATACCTTATACTTTTACGTCCGCTACCACTACTAGTAATGCTAATGTAGGAAGTGGGAATATACCTTATACTCATGGTCACAACACCTCCGTTCCTGCTACTAGTAACACCAATGTTGGGGTTGGGAATACATCTCATACTTATGGTCACCACACGACTGCTCACGCTACTAATAATGCTTACGTTGGGGGTGGGAACATACCTTGTAACCATGGTCATTACAACACAGTTCCCGCTACAAATAGTACCAATATGCCCCATAATTATGGTGGAAACCCTTAGTACAATACAGTCGGTGCTGGCCATCATTATAACCCACCTCAATATGGTGCTCAAAATGCATATATACCTGCTTACTCTCACACGAGTCAGGTTGGAGGAGGTTATCAACCTTATGGCCATGGTCAAACTTATGGTCTGTCAGGTCCGTAAAATCAACATTTTAATGGTCATGGTCAAGCTTATGGTCCATCTTATACTTCGGTTTCATACAATCAACCTTTTATGGGAGCTTATAATAAATCTTTCCAGTCACAACTCCCGTTCCTTGCATAATTGAATCTTCTAGATATTTTGAATCTCACGAATGATCCGGTGTGTCACGATCCTATTTGGCCTTCGGTCCCTACCAAGCTCCCTTCATACAATCCCAAGTTTGAGGGGAAGAGTGGTGAGGATCCGGGTGACCATGTCACAACCTTTCACCTTTGCTGCTCATCCAACTCGTTTAATCACGATTCCGTTCATCTAAGACTATTTCAATGCAACCTCATGGGGGAAGCCATGAAGTGGTATGTCGAGTTGCCTAGGGGCACTTATAGGGGTTTCAATGAGATATCTTTGGTTTTCTTGGATCATTTCTAGTTGCCAGTTTGTTATAATACTGGTACTGAACTTTTGTATACCTTCTGCCAGAATAAGGCCACACATATTTCTGACCACGTTCAAGAGTGGTGTCGATGGAAGAGATTAGTGAAAGCCAACATTCCTCCAGAGTTTCTGTTGGAATGGTTCCCCAAGTCTTTACTTCCATATATTGCTAAGGATGTTTCGATGTCCAACATTGTGACTGAGGAACAAGCCATCTTAAAAGTCCAGCAGTTAGATTTATTATATTCTCAGTCTGGCATTCTGTATGACATTATTCCTGACTCACCGCGAACATGACATGAGCCCAAGTCAATTTTTGGACCACATGCCAATGGCATCGTGGGATCCACAAGTACTCGACCTGTAGATTTGGTTACTAATCAAATGCAAAATTTGTCACTTAACCAATCTACTCCCGGACAGGTTCACACCTTGTCCACTTCCACTCCATCATCTGATGTACATACCGTGCAATCGACGAACCCATCGGGTAACCAGCAGCCTGGTGGTAAGAAGAAGGGGAGAAACAACCGTAAGGGTGGAAACAATGGGAACAATAATAGTAATCACAATACTCCTTGAAAAGAGAACACCAACCCTCTTCGGGAAGGTGGAAATGCTAGTGGGGACCGTAAACCTAAGCGTAAGGTCAAATTCCCTTGCAAGCTTTGTGGGGAAGATCATCTTACTCACTTATGTCCTTGAATCGAAGAAGCATCGAAGCATTTGGCATAGAGCCTAGCTGTGTTAAAAGATCCCCTTCCTCATCATCAGAACATGGCTTCGCATGCTCCCGCTACTGGTTATGGACCTAATGAGACTGCGACATCTTCTTACAATACTAGTGGCTATGGATGCGTGAATATGGTCCTTTTAGAGGTTAGTGTTGAGACTTGTCAACGCGATTATGGTGCACCACAACCAAATATGGGGAATGAGCCTCCTCCTTCTGACTACTCATTGCATATTGAGAAGCCCCCTATCATGCCGCAGATACCGAAAGGTGTTCTCAAGCGCTCTATGCAAAATCCCAATGCTCTAGCCACCCATAACTACTCTATTGTAGAAGATTTGGGCCAAACTCCATGTGCCATGTCGGCTCTTGAAGATTTACAGGCATGTCCTTCTCAAAGGCATGCCCTTTTGAGTGCTTTAGGAGTTCAGGATGGGTCAATTCCTAACGTTATCAAGTTTGACACTACTGATGTTCAACCTCGCTTACCTTACCACATGGATTTTCAAATCCATGTGGAGTGCCTTCAGAATTTCGTCAAGAGAACGGTGGTTGACGAAGGTGCTTCTGCGTCAGTGATGTCTTTATCTTGTTGGAAAGCTCTTGGATCTCCTCCTCTATCCAAGTCTATGACCATGCTCACTCCATTTGATGGTCAGTCATTTAAGCCACATGGGATTATCCCTTCCCTTGTTGTTTGCTTGGGAGGGAAACCTATGCCTATTGAACTCGAGGTGGTTGATGCGCCCATCGAATACAACCTTCTCCTAGGTAGGAATTGGATGTACGTTATGAAAGCTGTCACATCTACTGTATTTAGAGTTATTTGCTTTCCACATGAAGGCAAGATTGTGACAATTGATCAACTGGATTTCGTTAGTCCTTCTTCCATAGCATCCACAGGATCAGTGGTCCCCCAAGTTACAGATTCTCAGCCAGCATCTAGGAACATGGGTGTCGGATTGTACCACGCATTGATGGGATCTTATGATTTCCCTTCACCCATTAATTTTATTGGAACCATTTTCGACATTGCGTCTCCTCCATTGCATAATGTATCGTTCTGGACTTCATATTTTAATGATCCATGGACTTTACCATCCACGAGTTCCACGTCGGGAGACATTGCACAAGTCGGGATGTCTATGCCACTATATTCTGCTGAGATTTCTTATCAAGATATTTAACAAGCCACGGTAGATCCGGATCTCTTCTCTTCACGGACAGAAGAGGAAGATCCCGTTATGCTGCCAGTTTGGGCAGCCAACTTGTCTTATTCGCATGATTTCCTTGATGGAGTTTTACCTCCAGATGAAGCTATTATCGAAGCCATGTGTGGTAGTGAGAGACCTTGGGAGGATATGCATCATCTCTCTTATTTCCTTCCCAACCTCGATCTCTCCAAGCAAGAAGAGTTTAGGATGACTCTTGCCGATATGGTTGGTCACCCTGTGGCTCTTTTAGGCTCACATGAGATTTACGTGGAGGGGAACATCGCTGATATTTCCCCAACTATACCGATCAACATCTCTCGCACTCTCAGAAAGATTGAGAACATTTACATCAGTTATGATTGCTCTTCTGAGGAGGTTTCCATTTACACCGAATTGTTGATAGAACTTCGGGAAGCTTTCTCCTGGTCATATGAGGAGATGCCAAGAATAGACCTCAGTATTGTCAAACACGATATTAGAACGGATCCTCATGCTAAACCGGTTCGACAACGTCTTCGTGCTGTTAACCCTAGGAAAACAGCCGCTATCAAGGCAGAGGTGGAAAAACTGCTCAAGGTTGGTTTTATCTACCTGTTCTCCTTATCGAATGGGTGTCAAACCCCATTCCTGTGGATAAGAAGCAGGGAATGATCCATTTATGTACTGATTTTAGAGACTTGAACCATGCATGTCCGAAGGACATTTTCCCCACTCCATTCATTGATCAGATATTGGATGCTTATGCAGGAAGTGAAATTTTTTTGTTCATGGACGGCTTTACGGGGTATAACCAGATTCAAATAAAACCTAAGGACCAACATAAAACTGCTTTCATTTGTCCTTGGGGTACATTTGCGTACCGAAAAATTCCCTTCGGCCTTAAAAACCCTGGAGCTACGTTTCAACGTGCTATGACCTATGCCTTTCACGACCTTAAACGTATAATGCAGTTTTTCTTGGATGATCTTGCTGGCCATTCTCGAAAGAGAGTGGACCACCCCAAGCACCTCTGTTTGATTCTTGAATGATGTATACACTACAAAATTCAATTGAATCCCAATAGATGCATATTTGCTGTAAGGACGGGTCGCCTTTTAGGATTCATAGTTTCGAAAGAGGGTATTGTTAACACCCAAAAAGTGCTCACTACCTCATCTACCCATTACATGACGCATTTGTCCATATTTCCTACCATATTTGCCTCCAAAACCTTAAAAAACCATTAAAAAGGCCTCCAAAAGGCCAAAAAACCCCTTTTCCCCCCAAAATAATCCAAAATTCCTCCAAAATAGCAAAAACCCTCTAAAAAGGGAATAAACAATACAAAAAAGAGGAAAAAGAGGGAAAAAGGACGTAAAAACCCTATACAGTTGACCTAAACAATATGGTGCCCAAAACCATGGGCCAGCACTCCACCACTAAAAAACCTATAAATAGGTGATGGAGGCCCCTCATTTCATATCCACAGTCAACCACACCCTTACTCTGCCAAAATCACTCCCGAAACCCTAGCTCACCCTTGAGCTACTTTCACATTTGAGTGCCCCTTTGGCCCATTTCCAAAACCCTTTGGAGAAAGAGAAAGGAGCAAAACTGGAAGCTTGGAAGCAACCCTCTTGGACTGCTGCAAAGGCTTCACCAACCTTCACATTGGAGGTATAATCAATACAAAAACCCTTTTTACTATCTTTTCTTTTCTGTTTTATGCACATGCTTAGAGTAGTTACTATTTTACTGCACTGTCTTTCATTTACTGTTTTTCTGAACTGCTACTAAGGAGTCCCTTCTCCTTAGTAGGTGCTCATTTTCACAAGCTAGGGTGAAAGCCCTAGCTACAGGTATCAGAGTCGATCCTCTTAAAGTTGAGAGGATACTTCGGTTTCCTCCTCCGCACAACTTGTTTCAACTTCAGAGCCTCCAAGGGAGAGCTACTTTTCTACGTTTCTTTGTAGTAAATTATGCTAGTCTTACCAAAGGTTTTGCGCACTTGTTGAAGAAAGACACACCATTTACCTGGGATGAGCGAGCCCAGCAGCCTTTCAATGCCCTTAAGAAAGCTTTAGTATCAGCCCCTGTGCTTAGTCCACCCGACTTCGCATGAGATTTTATACTTTATGTGGTTGTGTCTCAAGAGAGGATTGGCATGGTCTTAGTTCATGTTGATGATTTGCTCGTGGAGCATGTGATCTAATACCTTAGTCGAAATCTAGTAGACGATGAGCTGAGATATACTCACGTGGAAAAGTTGGCACTTGTGACTGTACATGCAGTCCAATGGTTACGGCACTATATCATGCTTAGGAAGACCACAGTCATAGTGCATATCAATCTGTTTCAGTTCATGCTATCACGATGTCTTATAGGGGGAAGTACAATCAATGGATTGTGATCCTTCAGGAGTTTGATCTAGATTTTGCTTTGGCGAAGTCAGTGAAATATTTCGTTTTTGCTGAGCTTATGTCAGACCTTCCGTGACTTGATGAGGACGTTTTCCATGAAGATTCCCTTGTGGATGAGCACTTATTTCTTATCTTGTCATACGACCCTTGGTATGGGGATATCATTGTATATCTCCAAACTTTGAAGTTTCCTTTGCACTATTCGCGAGATGAATGACGGCATGTGAAACATCACGCTAAAGATTATACTATCGTCTATGACACTTTATATCATCGAGGAAAGGACTCTATTCTTCGTCATTGTTTAACTCACGAAGAAGCGGAGCATGTGCTTAATGATTGCCATGCTGAGGCATGTTGCGGTCACTTATCCAAGCTTGCAATAGGCCAACGCATTATGCAAGCTGGTTACTTTTGGACTTCGATCTTTAAAGATTGTGTAAACGTTATGAAGAGATGTCAGCCTTGCCAGGTGTTTTCTCGAAATATACACTAGCATCCAGTGCCCCTTCATCCGGTTGTCACCGTCGGTCCCTTCACCAAGTGGGGGGTGGATTTCATGGATTGCAAACCAGCTTTGGCTGGGGGGCATCACCATATCATAGTGGCCATGGACTACTTTTCCAAATGGGATGAGGCCATGCCTACCGTAAAATCCAATGGTACTACAACATCCCATTTCGTATTCAATCAGATTATTATTCGGTTCGATATCCTGAAAGAGATCATCACCGACCATGGCATTCACTTTCAGAACAAAATGATGGAGGATTTGTCACTCAAGCTGGGGTTTCGTCAAGAACACTCATCTTCTTACTACCCCCAAGCGAATGGTCAGGTTGAAGCAGTCAATAAGTCTTTAAAGACCATTCTCCAACATACCATCCAACAAAGCAAGAACAAATGGCATATTATGTTATATCCTTCTTTATGGGCGTATCGAACCGCAGTCAAGACTGCCACCGGGTTCTCACCATTTCAGCCGGTACACGGGTGGAGTCGATTTTACCGATTGAATGAGAAATCCCTTCGCTAAAAATAGCCATAGAGCTCCTCCCTAATACATCGGGTAATGAGCAATGTTTAATCCACCTTGAGCAGCTTGACCAGTAGCGTTGAGATGCCTCTGTGGCTATAGATGCCAATAAACGTCATGTCAAGGTTCAGTACGATAGGTCTGTCCGTCCCCAACAATATGCTAAAGGTGACTTGGTCCTCTTATATGACCAAGCTAAAGAACCTCTGGGGGTAGGCAAGTTTAACCCCATGTGGCACGGTCCTTACATCATGAGGCGTGTCCTAGAAAAAGGATCCTATGAATTAGAAGATTATGAGGGGAACATCTTGAAGGAGCCTAGAAATGGGATCTACCTCAAGCGGTATTACGCCTGAACTTCTAGTTCGAGCTAATACCTTTGTATACTATTGTATAGTTACTTCTGTACATAGTTTAGATTTCTTTTGTTTTTTGCGTCTGTTGATTCGCCATAGTTTGAGTTTTCCATTTTAAGTTGTTTTGGACTAATCTAATGTCTTGGAGTAGCATTTTTTGACCATATTTCTTCAGCAAGAGTTGTTTTCGATTGTTTCGCGCCTATGGCAAGTATATTTCACACCTGTCATATAGGTTAGATTTCATTTTCACATGCATTATGCATTTGACCTTTTGACCATTTACATAAAACCTAGGTGCAACCTTGCTTCTTAACCGACACGAAACCTTCACACTGTTATAGAAGTATCATTATGTGGTGGTAGGGCGTTTCCGAACATGGCTACCCTAGTTAGAACCCCTTTTGCATTTTGGTGCCCATGCGGTTGTTTGTCCTTAAGATTGGGAGTCCTTTGTAGTTATGCCATGAATTTGTGATAAATACTCATACTCTACTTTGTCTTATGCTAGCCATCTCCCATAAGGACTCCCCCTTTTATATCAAGTTGTGATTGCATTGCATCATCCTGCTTGCCTCTTGAGCCTTGTGCCGGCTCCCACTTACTCAATTGTTATCCTGGTGCCTGAGCACTTTGATGACCTTTTGACCCTGAGGGAACACCCCCCCGAGTGTCCACATCTTGCACATGCTTCCTTGCATTGATCATAGGTATGTTCCACTGCTCGGAACTAGTCTGCTCGCCATTTAACACTCGTTCCCTCACTTGTTGTACTATAATCCATTTTATTCTTTTTCAAGTTTTTCCAAATATGAAAAAGAACAAAAAAATAAAATATTCCAAAAAGCCGAACGGGATTATGGTTACTACTTCTAGTTGGCAGTTGTTGTGTCACCTTTGAACAGAGCATTCATTCCACTCTATACATTATGATTCGGGACTATAGTTGGACTTTAGAAGCTATACTTGTTTCTCAGTTTACTCCACCGATTGGTTAAGATTCTAGTCATTATGGAGCCCTTTGTTGATGCCTCCTGCATCGCACAGTGTTATGACGAGTCTATGTTGCCTGAGTCTATCCATCTGCTCAAGCTCTTGTTCAAAGGAAGTCCTGAAACTAGAGTCAGCCACTCCTCAGATCTCTTGACTATTGCATGTCGTCCATCCTTATTGAGTTAGTCCATTTCACCTGATTTCTTCCAAATCTTTCAGCATAGCTGGTACCTCGGGTTGTTTGATGGGGGATGCCTTAATGCCCTCTGTCCAGCGAGTTTCTTTCCATTGACTTCAACCCATTTATTCCAGAATTTAAGACTTAGAGTTCGGTTGAGTACCTTGAAGCTTGTAGTCATTAGTGGTAGGTTCTCTCGCCATCGACAGTTTTGGGAATACATCAATGTCCCCTGATCGATGGATTCATCTTAGTGTTTGACTTCAACACATCTATTCACACTTTGATGATTGTACTATGTGCCTTGATGCCCATTTTCATTTTTGGCGGGTTATCTCGCGTCTGTTAATGGTATACATCATTGACCGGTAATCAGACGATGTCACATCACGTTTGACCTCAACTCCTTTATTCACTTTATGGGACTTGCACCATAGATGATTTGTGTAGAAGACCCCAGGCGATAGTGGCATTCAGTATGCTACTTATGATCGTGACTTTGCATCTGAGATATCATCTCTCAGATATTAGCAGTTTGTACCTCCAGTTTGCACCAGTTGTTTCCTTTTCAGCAGGAGACCATATCTTACTGTAGAGGGATCATGGCTATGATCACTTATGACATGTATTCATTATGTACTTCCTATTCATGGCCATTGTATCAAAGTGTTGTACTACCCACATGTACTCAGGGATATTATTGTATTATGACAAGTGATTTGTTCCTTCCACTTGTGTCTCCATCACTTCACTTCTGAGATTTATAATGCATTTTGGCCATCGTAGCATCAGTATTTGACCTCACACATTAATCTGTTACAATGTAATTTTACACCCTGTGAGCATTAGCATCCTTTGGCCTTCAAGATCCATTTCACTGACTCGGATGTACTTTATGTCCTTCAAAACACACTATTTCCCTATTTTTCTTCCCGTACTCTAGTTGTTACATTTTAGCCGGCGTACCCACGAGCTGTTCCACTATAGCCTGTGGGTGTCAAGTAAAATGGTAAAAGTCAGTAGAAAATTACTTTTTACTCCCAAAAAGTGGTCTTAGGGTGACCTTTGGCCCTCCATTTTCCCCAAAACACCTCGATGTGTCCTTTCACTTACCTTTGGAAGGTTATATATTGAGTACATATGGCATATGGAAGGGAGGAGAAAGAGAGAGCAAGATAACTATTGTGGATTTTTGCCGTGTCTTGAGTGTACACTCACTGACCCTTGTTGTTGTGAACCCCTTATGTTCACCTTCCAAACTCCTTTCATAGTTTGAGTTTTCCATTCCATGGAGGATTGAAGTGGTGGAGGCACAAGTTGAGAAACCCAGTTCTTGGTTCAGATTGGTTGCTGACAAGAGGTCGTATCACATTGTACTTCTTGTTATTCATTAATATAAATACTCATATTCCCGTCCATTAATGTTGTGAATGTTGTTTATATTACATTGGGTTGCATTTAGTTATGATATCATGGACCTTTGCTATTGATGATGTTAATGTCTTTCATATATTATATGCGCTTGTTGTATATTGGCTGTCAAGACTAATTTGCAAGTTCAAGTGTGAGAATTGAAAGCTTCAATGGGGATCTACATCGAATGTCTGGATCGAGTTTGGTTATATTCTTCATTATCTTAACATTGTCATTTATATAGCATATCATTGAGGATTGAGTTATTTTCTGGTAGTCATCTATCTGTTGTGGTCTGCCCCAAGCCATAGGAAGTTTTCTCTGTAACAAGAGTACAACCATTGTACTCCCAAAACCACATTTGTATCAGAAACATTCACCACATAAAAGCTATCAGTAAAGGTGTAATTTCCTATGGTACGTTGTAGTTTTGGGATCAATGTGTTACAATCCATAGAGTGGTTACCTATAATGATACTGTGAACCCTTCGAATGCTTTAGTAGGAAAATTTATCCTCTCCACCAAGGTTGCATAAATGAAGTTATGATTTTCTCCTCCATCTACCAATACTGAAACCTTCTTCCCTTGTACCACCCCCTTGCATCAGAGGGTGTGAAAACGAGGTAATCCTGATAGTACTTCCATATTTCCTGTTTCGGGTAATGGATGATATTCTTCTATTGTTTCATATCCCTCTTCTTGGGCTGAATGGTGTGCTTCTTCCTCCATTTCCTCTTCATTGTCAGAAAATACTTCAATGGAGTGTGATTTCCCCTTAGCACAAATTTATGCCCTAGCACCCATGGTTGATGACATGTAAAACATAGTTTCTTTTTTATGATTTATTCCTTGCTTGGTCCCTCTTTCTTTTCCTTACCAAATGAATCTTTTTTCCATGGTATCTTGTCATATCTAAACTTGGAAGGAAAATTGGGTTTGGGAGGATACTTTGTCTTGGGTAGCACATTTTGCAGATCTCTTTCAAAATTCATGGAATCTTTCAATTAAGTAGGCTTGTGAGATTTAACTAAACCTTTCAAAATTTCAGCCAATCCTCCAGTAAAGAGAAATACCAATCAATCCATAGAAATATCAACAACCATAACTGATAATTTTTGGAATTCCAACATGTAGTCCTCAAGGGTTCCTGTTTGCTTCAACTGCGCTAGTTCCTTGAACAAACTCTTCATATGATGTGATATGATAATGTCCTAAGGTTTGAATTATATGGAACCACCAATCATTTTATTCTCCCTCAAGATGCAGAATAGCCATTTTTAAAGCATCCTCTTCAACCATTGGATTCAACTAAAAATATACATCTAACTTTTGTACCCAAGTATTTGCAGAACTTTGGGGTGATCCATCAAAGGTGGGAAGGGACACTTTTACTATGGTATAATTAAATTCTTTATTTTTGAAAGGGTTTATGTTACCTCCTCTCATTTTGATCTTGTTTGAGACAGTAAAGAATTGGTCAAACATTAAGGTCCTCCTACAATCTTCACTCAAATGCTACTATTCTGCTAGAACTTCATGCATTCCATATTGAGTGTTAGGATACTATTTGGAATCAATAAAATTGGGTGTGCTGGCTCTTGTCGATCCCTTGAATTCATTAGATCAGTTGTGACACCCAGTCCTTGAGAAAATGTTTTCACCAACTGTCTTTTTTTCCTCGAAATGAGAACTACTACTGCCTCATATTTCCAATTTGTTTCCAATTTGACTAGCCATCGATTCAAACCCTTGCACTATATGAATTTTCATGTCCTCAAAAAATGGTTTCATGAATTTCCTAAAATACTCTTTATCCTCCATCTCTTAGGTTCCTTTTTCATCCTTATCCATAGTGTCAACAGAGTGCACCTCTTCTCCTGCTTCTTCCTCTTCACCAAATGTACTTTCAGTTTCGGTTTCTAGGGGGGGGGGGGATGAATTATTGACCTCATAAATGGTCACCCAAATTAGGTGCAAGCACCATGCTCTGATACCACTGAAATATCCCTATTGTGCAAAGTTCTCAAATACACCCAATTTCGAATCTAGTGATGATGTATACAATATGTTCCAAATTCTTCCAAATGTTTTCGAATGGTGTAAGGAGGGACTTGGGAAGTTATAGTACAATTTAATACAATCAATACACACCCAAACATCTTCTATAAACATACATGGTCTTCAATTTACAAGGAGAGAATATTTGGGACAAAACTAGTAAATTGGATTGGTGGAAATCCCCCTTAGGTCAGCCACTGTTTTCCCTCCCAAACATTGTACGACCTTCCCTAATTTTTAATATGACACTTGAATATGTTAAAGGACATCATTAAAAACATGTATGAACCATAGTATCAGGTTTTAGGGTCTAATAGGTATCCCAAAGGACATAATCTTCTAGAGTATATAATTTGGGTGAAAATGGTAAACAAGGGGCCTTGAATTTATGTCACAAACTATAGTAAGAATTTATGGGTCTGCATACATTATTTGTGCCATCAATTTAAATCCATATGCATATCATAACATAGACATAAATATCATAAATATTTGATATCAAATAGTTACAATCTCATTCCAAAATCACCATGAAAATGCTATGAGGAAAATGGCTCGCATCTTAGTTTTAAATGGAAATATTGCATGAAGTACTTGGTATTTCGAGATGTGGATCTCATAATATATCTATTACAGATATATGCAGAAACTAACATATCCATAAGGTTGAAATAGAAATCCTCCATTAACTGGATGCAACAAGAAGTCCGCCATCACACTTTTACATGACATTGAGAGAAAGATAGTAGAATGAGAATAGAGAAGAATGAGAGAATAGGAACTTGAACTCAGATGGGGTTTGAACCTCATAAAAAAATATCCATGAATCTCTTTTGAGAGGTTTGAATGGCCTCTCCATAAACCAAATTGGATAGGAATATTGCACCCTTGAAATTGGTTCTAAGGCAGGGAGGATGAACATCCAATGTGAAAGGACAAGCTAAGCTCTCCAAATGTGCCAAATGAGAAATGACCAAAATTTCATATCCTTCTTCCTCCTCGCATTTTATTAACCTTCAATGGCCTACATAGCTCGAATTACCTCCAAGCTTCACCTCCCAACTCGAGTTAGGGAAAGATTCTCATGAATGACACTTGTCCCTCACTTCCTAGCCTTCCTTTTACATCAATTTGAATGGGGGAATCTTGGCTTCCATAACTCCCCTTGTGCGCCCTCTTGGAGGATTTTTTTAGCCCTAACATGTCATAAGTGTCACATTTAAGCAATAAAGTCTGAACTTGTCATAGGTGTCATAGAATATTCATCGGTGTCATAGAATATTCATCATTATTGTCATAGAGATGAGGGAATCTAGCTCCATGTGCATTCACAATTCTTCCACGATGCCTCTTCCTCTTCCATGGGAGTCACCCTTCCACTCCAATTCAACCTTCCTAGATTCATAACATGAATAATTCCTCTATAACTCCCCCAATAACTTTATACTCCACCTTGGATTCGAATGGGTGAGATAATGATGCCATGTGGAATGGAGAATCTAGCCTTGTGTGGGTCCCACACCACCTATGCTCCCTCATGACCAAATGCCACCTTATTTATCCATTATTATTATTTATTGAGCCCCTTTAATGTGTATTTTCCAATATAAGGTTCATTTGGGGTATTATAGAACCCTTATTCCAAGTCTAAATGTTTCCACCCCAACCTAGGGAACTAGTAGATTGGTGGATATTTTTCCTTCATGACTTTTATTTGGATGGGGACATTACAATATATCTTCATTATAGAGAAAAATAACCTGAATTACAATAACCATCAGAGCATAATCATAACAAACCCAATTGTTTTCCTCTTATTACATATTTATAGGGCACACTTAGCTTGGCCCGCTCCCACTAACTCACTAACTTCCTAACCAACTCATTAATGTAATGTGGACCAATCCTAACTAACTGACTCATCCCTGACCATTGAATCGATCAATATGATCGTTTTCCCTATTTTCTTGGTCGCCTAGTTGAGGTTGACCACTTCGGCGAACCGCTTCCACTTTGTATTTGTCCACACCAAAAATAATTCTTCAAAAATTGGAACTTCCAAAAATATAGGCCCAACATGCCCCCAACACTCACATGTGGCTCGTCCTGAGCCACTTGAATGTAGCTAGTCAAGTTACTGTAGATTCGACATAAACTCTTTACAAATGTTCCTGATCACTTCGACGATATGCTGGACTTCATCTTTCTTTTGGAAAACAAATTCTACTACTTCTGCATTAATATGTGACTGGCTCGCCTCGACAGCCTAGGTGACTGTCGACTAGATGGAAGTATGCTTGCTTCTAATGTCCTCTGAGACACATTGGGCCTCAGGCTAGAGAATCTGGACCCTCTTTGTTTGTTGACTATGCTGCATTATCAGTTGATTTATCTCCTGCTACAGTTCTTTTCTTTCTGTTGCTTTGCTCCTGCCCTTTCCTGGAGGCAAAGTCTTCAACTACTCACGCAGAGTGTTCATCTTTCCTTCAGCAACCCCAAGCCACATTTGCAGGATTTCGACACTTATTCATACATATTCATATACTGAGCATCCGCTACTTGAAGGCTCTGAACAACCTCTTCAACTTCTACTCATTGTTTCTCAGTCACTTCAGGTGGGGTGCTTGGCACCAACTTGGCCTCTAACTCTTGCACCTTCATCTGATATCCTGAGATGACCATTTCTAAGTGTGGTACTTTTCTTCCGTTGTCATTTCTACAATGATTTTAGCTTCAGGAACTACTTGGCATGCTACTTCGACTGCTTGATGTACTTTGTCCTTTTCCTTTCGTAGTCGGTCCCTACTCTGCTGAAGCTCAACATTCAACTCTTCCAATGTAGTTTCTTGATTCTTCTATCCCTTCATCAGTTCCAACATAGAAATTTCTTGTGAATTGATTTCTTATGCAATGTTTCCTGTAACCTATGCAACATATAAAAGGGTAATGTAGCTAATTTAATGTCTGCATGCCCAGATTTTGGAAATTGCATGCTAATACCTGGTTCATCAAAACTTATTATGTGTAGAAGAATTTTAACCTCCCCTTCCATTGGGGGAAGTGGCGCTACTTGGTCTTATGCCTCCTCTTCCTGAGAAATTTCAAACCATGGTGATGTGACCAGCGACGGAGCTGAAATACAATTATTCTTTACTTATTAACACATCGTATCCAAGATGTCGGTGACACCACTAAATAACTGGATTGTTTTATCTTCTGCTTTTATGTAGTTCTCTTTTGCAACTTCTGTCATCCTATCGAACAAGATGTTAATATCATCACCCATCAAGGATTGAACATTTTCATGTCATTGTGATTTGTGTTTCTTCCTTACGCCTTTCCTCGATGTTTCTCCTTTTCACTTATCCCCCAAGTCTAGATCAGTAGGGGTCTTGCTTAACTCTTGGTCTTCTTTTTCATCATATCCACCTTTAGTTTGTTGGGTATTTTTGCTTGTTTGTTGATGGCCTAATGTATTGTCCTTTTGTTGGTCTTACTGTGACGGATCTAGTGATATATTCTCAGGCTCATTTGGTACATTCCACTCTAGCGACCAGTCATGAATCATCGCATCCACTTCTTCATTCGACAGTTTTAATCTCGTCACTAACCATTGCTGTTGTGGGTCCCTTCTTGCTTGCACATACATGTGGTGGGGCCTGAATTTTAACTTCACCACACTACGATACTTGGACACCATAGCTTCATCAATACGTGATAGTTGAACCACATATTACCTTAACGTATCCAGCTGCATATACAATGACACACTGCTTTCTTTTTGTCGGCTCCTTATGTCCGAATAAGATAAATTCATGTACCTCGAACCTTTGCATGGGCCAATTGGTTGCATACCTTGATAATTAGTTCACTCCGCCCATCCAACAAACAATATCAATAATAGAAACCATGAGTATGTAAATGGTGTATCGCTATCTTGGGAATCCGTACAGTTTGCCAGGAACTCATTTAACAGAAAAGTGGCCCAATTCATTTGAATTCCTTGTGTGCACTGCTCTGCTGCAACAATGATAGCCGCAACGATTGGGTTTGGTCTATTCTAACGGAGCAACTTTGTTGCTAGTAGCTTTGCAGCAAACCGAACAACCTAGTTTCTTATAGAGGCTACATCAAAGCCCCTATTTCTCTTCGACAAATTATATTTTTTCTTAATCCTAGTTGCAAGGTCACGGTCTCCTTCTTTCCCAACGAAGAACTGCGATGGGTCCACCCCAACCTTAGGTAAACCCGTGATTCTAGAAATAAGTTCTGTATCAATGGAAAAATTGGTCTCCAACCACAAGAAGTCCCCATGCAGACATAATATAAATTGTTTAACACAAGCATTTTCCTCCGTAGTGAGACCAAAGTGTGGAAGATGCACTAGTGGAAAAATACCGGCACTGGCAACGCCAAGATCCCACCGTTGTGGTTCCAACTCGACTGGATCATGCCTTCTGCTGAGACAATAGGCCACATGTAATGAGTGTAACTGAACTCAGTGAACTTGCTCACATCATGGTATACGTATGAAAACTTCATGATATTCAAAATGTCTCCTTGACCATGACCCCCTTTGGCATCGAGACTGTTTCCAACTAGTACTGTGCATTTTTCGGCAATTTTACTTGCTTGCCACATGAATTTCGTGGTAGGACATACTCTGGAAATAAAGTTGCAGAGCCCGACGTAGATGGATTGACATCATGGAGTACCTTTGTTCTTGGCTCTGGGTTCGACCTATTCTTGTTTTGCATTTTCCTAGGGACATTAACAAGAATCTGCAAGGAAATTACTTCAGGAAACTCTAGAACCGCAGAGACAAAACCATGTATTGGGACCTACTCGACAGACCCCCGAGAAACGTTACTAGCTGATAGATCAACCTGCATTTTGATGGCTCACACACTCTCAATCACACAATACAAACATCTCAACTCTAGTTTCTTCGCTCTACTGCAATATCTCAAGTGACAATGAAGAACAAGCGAGTGAGAAGCGAGATTTTTAAGTTTATACCCCGCGTGCAATCCATGTGACATTCCTGAGATGAAATAAATGCACTCGATGCTCCAATGATGATGGTGGCAGTGGTGGATATCTTCACACACTTCTGTCATTTCAGCATTTAATTCAAAAATCTCACGAATGCCTCTACTAAACCCATCATAATAGCAGCAATAAATGCTCAATAACTGCAACTTTGATAGGAAGGTCAGTCCTGAAATTTGACAGATTGAATTACGAAAGACAACCATTTCCCGTATAAATGTACTTTGAAAGAAATAGGAAGTTGGGTTTTTTGAGTGACATGGATAACACTTCGACCAACTGAACTTTGACAGTTAAGAAACTCCGAAATAGTAAAAGACTTCGACACACCTAGGAGTTGGGGTTTCTAACTGACAAAAATGAGACTTCGACAGGGAGACCCTTAATAGAGCATCTTTGACATAACATTAACTTGGGGTTTCCACAAGGCTCTGATATAACTGTACATTGACACAAATATCTATGACAAAAATAAAACTTGGGGTTTCTAAATGACACAATTTTTTTTTTTCTATGTACAATCATGCAAGTAGTCATCTTCACTTTGACACACCATGAATCCCATTCACCAAATCTTGGAGGAATTGAACATCGAGTGTTTGTAACTATATTGTGCCTCCCCCTACAATGAAATTAATAATATATGGCCCTAGCCAATGCATCCGTAACTTACTAGGATGTTTGAAAAAATTGCTATCATAGAGAAGAACTAAGTCTCCCCACTAGAAATAATTCTTAGTAATGTGATGATCATGCCATGCTTTTTATCAATCTTTCTGCACCTGCTGATGGAAGCCCGCAAAAAAATGGTCCTCCTCCATCTGGAGTAACTGCACTAATCTTTCCTCTATAGCACTAGTATCAGACATACCTATAAAAGAAAAAATTCTTAAACTTGGTATAATATACTCCATGGGAATTACAGCCTCTTTCCCATACACCAACTTGAAGGGTGTCTAACCTATTAGCCTTTTACTTATTGTTCTATAGACCCATAAAAATGCTGGGATTTTTAAGTCCCAGTCATCGCAGCTCACATTATAGAATTTAGTGAGTGCATGTTCTAGGATTTTATTGAATGCTTCAACCATTCCATTTTCCTGTGGATGATATGGAATACTCTTATGATGATAGACCTGGAACTCTTCAGTAAGGCCCTCTATAGTCTTGTTAACCTCATAGCATTTGCAGTAGTGCAATTTCGTACTGGTGCAGCTTCAGGCCACTGTTAAGATAATATGTCACAGTGATAATATACCTTGCACCCATCCTTATTCCAGGTGGATTGATGGTTACAACAAAATCAATAGCCCATTGTCGAATTCCTATAATGTTACTTGAGGTACCAAAGGAATTTCATCTCTTTGTGATGGATTCCCAATTCTTTGACATATGTTGCAATTTTGACAATATTCGTTAGCATCTTTGTGAAAGGACGAACACCATAATCATTCTCTTAAAATATTATGTGTTGCATCTTTTCCTACGTAATGGCCTCCCGCCACTCCATCATGAGCCTTCGACAAGATAATTGGTCTCTCGTGCTCCAAAATACAGCGACACAATACTTTATCTGGTCTCAACTTATACAACTGACCGATGATCAACTGATAGTCGACGAAATTAACTACCAACTGCTTCTTTTGAGCAGTTCTATATCCTTCTTGGGGTGTTCCTGTAGATAAAAATGTCACAATATCTTGGAAGTAGTCATCAACCATTCTTACTGAAAAGAGTTGTGCATCTGGAAGGTTATCCTCTAAACTAGTCGGTTCTTTTCCTATTTCCATCCTTGACAAATGGTTGGGACCTACATTCAACCTGCCAGGATTTATAATGATCTCAAAATCATATTCCTGAAACAATAGTAACCATTGATAGATATTCGCCCCCAAAACTGCCTTATTAGCTAGGTATTTTTGTAATACATAAACCATGGCAAGTCCTTCCCTTTCTGTCGTAGTATAATTTTTTTCTGTGGAAGATAAATTCCTACTGGAAAATTCAATAGGATGGTTGATAGAACCCTCACTTGGATAAGCAAGAACCGCACCTAGAGCAACAAATGATGCATCGAAACGGACATGAAATTATTTTCTCCAAACAGGGAATACCAATATAGGTTTTGTAACCATTTTCTCCTTTAACAGGTCGAGACTTTCCTGAAAATCTTCATTCCAGTGAAACTTTGCATCCTTCTTAATTAATTTTTCCATCGGCATTGTTATTTGAGCATATCCTTTGATAAATTTCCTGTAATATTTTGTGTGACTCAAAGTTGTGCATAGTTGTCGAACTGTAATAGGAAGAGGTAGGTCCACTATAATAGAAATATTTGCAGGATCCACTAATAAACCTTGCTTACAAACTACATGTCCGAATAAAATACCAAATGGAGCACAAAATATAAATTTCTTCAGAATCAAAGAGATTTGATACTGTCAAAAGCATTCTAGCATCAACCTCAAGTTTTCAATATGATTCTTAAGTAACCCATGTATTTTCCAGTCATCAAAATATACTTATAAGAACTTATGAATGAATTCCTTAAATGCAGTGACAAATGTGTTTGAGCAAATTGCGGGAGCATTCTTTAGTCCAAAGGCATTACCGTGTACTAGAAGAAGCCCCACTCTAACGTAAATGTTGTCTTATGTCGATCTTCCTTAGCAATCTTAATCTGATGATACCTAAAGAATCCTAGGTTCTTATTTGGCGTAGACTTGTGGAATGTCATGTAAAAATCCTTCTTTGGTAATAGTTGGTAGGGAGGATATCGATGGACCCTTCAAAATTTCGTCACAAGCTTCAAAGAATATACCTTTCTCCTTTTGAGCATCAAACCACAGAAGCTTCTGAGCTACCATCCTTACTCTCGGATCTCTTAGATTATTGGAGCCATTCTTGTCTCCACTCGTCGTATATCCTCCTCTTATTACTAAAACGATAGTAGTCTTATTCGATCTCGGTTCTGGGGATATCTTCTATACATTTTGATTCTGATTCTGGTTCTGGTTCTGTTTTTTCACCCATTTCGCTATAAGCTTGTTACACTGTATTTTGCCACCTTGTGAGCATTAACACTCCTTGGCCTCCCTTACCCATTTGTAGACTCAAATCCATATTTTTGGTTCTCCTTAAACCCATTTTCCCTATTTTTTCTCTTACACATGAGCTACTTTAGTACAACTTGCGTATGCATAGGTTGCATCACTACAACCCATGTACATCGACTTTTTCGTAAATAATAATAAAATCTATGTTTTTCACTCCAAAAAGTGGCCATTGTGATATTTGGCCTTCCATGTATCTTGAAACAACTAGATCCGACCTTTCACTTGCCTTTGGAGGGTTATATATTGAGCTATTGTGATGCATGGAGGGAGGAGAAAGAGAAGAGCATCGAAACTTTACCAAAATTTTGCCTTGATTTCTTGAGTCTACATCCATTGATCCTAGTTGTTGTGAACCATTTATGTTCACCTCCCAAACTCTTTCATATCTTGTGAAGGATTTTTTATTTTACTTGTGATTTTTCCAGTGTATGGGGGATTGAACTGGTGGAGGCACAAGTGGAGGGACCTACTTATTGGTTCAGATGAGTTGCCGACAGGAGGTTATATCTTGTACTTCTTGTTGATATTAATAGAAATACTCATTTTATCGTCCATTTATGTTGTGAATGATCATTTATTGTAATTGGGTACATTTTCTTATATATATCATGGATTATGCTATTGTATATGCTGACCTCTTTTATATATCATACGCATTTGTTTGTGTTTATTTTTTAGGCTAAGCCGCAGGTTCAAGTGTTGTGATTCGAAAGCTCAACGAAATTCTTCATCAGCCGTCCGGTTGAGGTACGTCCCTTTACTTTGTTTATCAACATTTACATTTATATAGAATATGTTGGTAAGTGAGTTGATTTCCTAAGTCCATCTGTCTGTTGTGGTCTACCCCAATCCATATGAACGTTTTCTCCATAACAGAATTGGCGACTCCACTGGGGATAAGCCTCCGTTTGGGGTCTTTTGGGCAATTTTTCCTTATTTTGATTCATTGTTCTTTCAGGTTTCTGTGTTGCTGGTAGGTTTTCAGGATCTTCATAGAAAAATCCTGAGTTTCCTGGCCATTTTACTCATTTTTTGTTCACCTATCCTGCCTTGTACGCGACTTTGCTGCGGTTTAGCCGCGTATATGCGCTACTCTTAGTTAACCAGCCCGCGTACACACTCTACTGTTCCCTGAACAATTGTGTACAAATCCGTGTTAGTCTTGTTTCTGGTGTTTGGTTGATGCTGGGTGCTTATGAGTCTTGCTAGGCCTATATCCTGACTGTTTCTTGCCTTTTTAGTGACTAGAAGCTCCTCTTTCTTTGTTTTTTGATAAATTTTCTTTTTAGCCATTTTTATTTTTTATAGATCATTTTTCTTAGTTGAGTCTTGCTTTTTGGGTTTGTTGGGTTATCTGCACTGCATTCTCTGCATTTTTTTTTTAAAGTATTGATTCTAGTTGCATTTTCATTTATTTTTATTGAAATTACAAAAAAAAATTGCTTTCTGTACTTGCATTTTGCATTTGAGTGCTTGTGACTTCATTAGGGTTTGATTGGGCATGGAATATTGTAGAGAGATTGCATTTTATTTCTGAAGAAGAGACTTTGGTTTGAATTTCATTTAGTGGCACGCATTTTTCTATTGGAAGACATAGTTGTATAGCGGCTAACAAAAATGCCCCCGACTTGTCGGAATCCGACAAAGGAATTTTTGTCAAAAACATAATTTGGAGTGCTCAAATTGGAATTTCGGACATCTGGGTAGTTTTCAAATTGGACAATTAGTCTAGAACAAACAATCCCAATTGCTAGAATTACAAAAACGAGAAAATAGCAATTTCCAATTAAAATTTTTATCGGTTTTGGACCCAAAATCGTCGGAAAAGCAATGCATTTTGGTTGTCTTTTATCCTATGCCTTGGAAGACGAGTCTAATGTTTTCAGGTGTGCATATTATTGAGTCATTTCATATCACTAGTTTCATGGCCATATTCCTTTGAGTAAGCACAACCAATAAAATTAATGCTTAATTAAAAATGATTAGAACGTTTTTCCTTTTCTAGGGTTCACCAACAAGTATAGGTTGTAGAGTCTTCGAATATAACCCGTGGGATTAAAAAATCCAAGACTATCAAACAAACATTATGTGTCTGAGCAGGGAGTGCTGAAACCTATGGTATACATCAGTGTTCTCAGGAGCCTCTACTCACAACAGAGTTAAGCACGAGGTCACGAGAGGTAGGTTGCAGAGATATCCCTCCAATACTTGTTGAAGGTGGGAGATATATCCAGGATTTGTTCGTATCTGGGGACTCTTGAGGGATTTGACCCTTTTGATTTTCGGGATTAGCTACCCTTCCCATATGGCGGATCCCACCTACGACTGTTCGCCTGAGCATTGGTTATACATGATGACTTTCGTTGCCTTACCTAGGTATCGCATAGGGAATTTGCAACGGTTATTCTGTGAGTGTCCCAAGTCAGATAGGGGTCGGAAAACACATTGTGGTTACACATTGAAGTCCAAGGGCCCTTATAACTGATTGTGTTGCCTCCGGTTATAGTTTGGGAGTCTCATTCCTTTGCTAGATGAGACATACTAGCTGTAGTGTTGGGAGGTCCCTTGAGCCAGTCCCCTGTTGTGTGCATTTTGGTTGTAGTTTATTTTAGGTGTGTACTCTGTAACGATTTAGTAAGCTGTTAGGAGTCGCTTATTTGTTGACTCTTTGGAGTCATCATGGATCGAGATCCAGCTCTCCACCGATCCCGTAGGTTGGCTGGTTTACTAGCTAGCGATCAGTTACAGTCTCTTCACAAGAGACGTCAGAGGACTATCGCTTGTCCTTTATTCATATCACACGAGCTTCAGATATCTCCCACTATGAGTTCTTCATCTCCTTACAGAACTTCCTCTCCTTACACGTACTCTCTGAGGACTGGATGGGAGGGAGGTTCATCACACACCATTCCTCATGCGTTTGGGGAATCCCAACCCATTAGTAGGAACCCTTTTGATGATACATGGTCATCCAGTCATCCATATGGTTCATCTACAGGTTTGTAAGGTATTAGTTCTGCATCCATCATCACGACCTCATACCGATTTACATTCGGTGTGCCCGACATTCTGTCGAGTGCTATTTCCTCCCTGTCTGGTAGTCACGCTAACTCTAGCGTTGGGGTTGGGGGAACTATACCCCCTTTTACTACTTATCAGTTTGGGAGTGGTCACATCCCTCCCTCTTCTCTAAATGTTGGAGGATGGCCTCCTCCTTCGTCAACCCCTAGTGTGTGTGTGAATCCTTTCTCGAGTGGAGGTTTCATGGTAGGCATCAGATCTACGACCTATATCCCATATGTCAATCTGTATGCCTCTATGCCTACGCCTACGAATGCTTATGTGATTCTGCATCCTCCTCCTCCTCCTAGATCTTCGGTTCCCTGGGGTGGGAATGTACCAATTTCTTATGGCCCTTACTCGGTTGGTTTTCCTGCGTCGAGTAGTTATATGGTACCCCATTCTTATGGAGGTAATTTTTATGGTTATTCAACCGCTTTTGTCCCTTACCCCGTTCCCCCCTATGGATCCCCTTCTATGCACATTCCTATGTATCCTTATATGGGTTAGGTGGGAGGAGCATATTATCCTACTGGTCAAGGCCATGGGCTCTACCAGAGTTCGTCGGCACCTCAGGTGGCGACCCTAGTATCCATGGTATCATCCTCGGTTTCACAAAGTCAGTCTCTCTATGGATCTTGTACTCAAGCTTCGCAACATCAGATCCCATTCCTTGCTAGGTTGAACTTGCCTGATCTTTCTAAGCTCACGAATGATTCAGTGTGTCATGAATCTACATGGCCCCCAGTCCCCACCAAGCTCCCTTCTGATGTTCCAAAGTTTGAAGGGAAGAAGGGTGAGGATCCAGGTGATCATGTCACCGCATTCCATCTATGGTGCTCCTCGAACTCCTTAAACCATGATTCCATCTGTTTAAGGCTATTCCAACGCACCCTTACAGGGGCTGCCGCAAAATGGTATGTTGAGCTACCTGGGGGAACGTATAAGAGCTTCAACGATTTGGATTTGGATTTTCTAGATCACTTTCAGTTATCGATTCGTTATGACACTGGAACCGAAATCTTGTCCACTTTCCACAGGATAAAGCCACACATGTTTCTGATCACATTCAAGAGTGGCGACGACAGAAGAGGTTAGTAAAAGCCAACATTCCTCTGGATTTTCTCCTGGAATGGTTCCTCAAATCTCTGCTCCCTTATATTTTGAAGGATGTTTTGTTGTCTAGAATTACGACTGAGGAACAATCCATCTTTAGAGACCAGCAGTTAGACCTGGTATATGCTCAATCTGGGATTCTGTATGGCATTATACCTAACACACTGCTATCAAGACATGAGCCCAAGCCCTCTCTTGGACCGTATGAAGATGGCATTATTGGTTCCACAAGTGCTTGTTCCACAAATATGGTTACGAATCAGATGCAAAATCTGTCTATTAACCAGTCTACCCTTGGATAGGCTCCCGCCTCACCTATTTCCACCCAGTTGTCCGATGTACATTCTATACAATTAGAGAAACCATCTGGTAACCAGCAGCCTGGTGGGAAAAAGAAGGGGAAGAATAACCGTAGGGGCGGGAATGATAAGAATAAGAAAGGGAATGCTAACCCTCCTCAGGATGGAGAAAATGACGGTGGGGAATGCAAGCCCAAGCATAAGGTGAAGTTTCCTTGTAAAATTTGCTCTAAGTATCACCTTACACATTTGTGTCCTCATATGTAGGAAGCATCAAAGCACATCACACAAAACCCAACTGTGCTGAAAAATCCCCTTCCTCGTCATCAGAATATGGCTTCTGGTGCTACCACTGCCGGTCATGGGACTGCTAAAAATTTGACTTATTCTTCCCATGACAACAATTTTGGATGTGTAAAAATGGTCATATCTGAGGTTTGTGTTTATACTCACTCACGTGATTATGGATATCCACAACCTTCTTTTGGGAATGATCCCCCTCCACCTGAGACTGCATTTCATATCGAGAAGCCCAACCTTATGCCACGGGTACCGAAAAGTGTCCTCAAGTGCTTGACACATAATCCTAATGTCTGAGCCTCCCAGAACTACTGGATTGTGGATGATCTAGGCCAAAAACCGTGTGCTATCTCAGCTCTAGAGGTCCTTCAGGCTTCTCCTTCGCAAAGGAACACCCTTCTATTTTATTTGGGAGTCCATGATCCTTATAGCCTGAATGTCATCAAGTTTGACACTACTAATGTTCAAACTCGGTTTCCCTATCATGTGGCTTTCCAAGTCCATGTTAGGTGTTTAGAGATGATCATTAAGATTACCGTCGTTGATGAAGGTGCTTCCACTTCAGTGATTTCTTTATCTTATTGGAAATATCTCGGCTCTCCTCCGTTGTCGAAGTCCCTGACCATGCTTACTACATTTGATGGTATTTCTTTTAGACCGCATGGTATTATCCCCTCCCTTGAGGTCCACTTGGGTGGGAATATCGTTCCTATAGAGGTCAAGGTGGTTGATGATCCCCTTGACTATAACCTTTTACTAGGTCATAATTGGATCTACTCTATGAGAGCGATCGTATCCTCTGCCTTTAGAGTCATTTGATTTCCCCATGAAGGAAATATTGTGATGGTCGATCAGCTATCCTTTACTAGTTCCAGTCCCATAGCATCGCTAGGATCTATGGTCCCTCAGATAGAAATTTCTCAGCCAAAAACTGGGAATGTTGGTGTAGGCTTATATTCCTCCTCGTGGGATATTTTTATTTTTCTGCACCAATCTCCTTTATAGGAACCATCTCCGATGATGCTCCTTCAGTGTTGAATATTGTACCATTCTGGAAATCGTACTTTAGTGATCTGTGGACTCTATCATCCACGAGTTCCATGTCAGGAGACTCTTTGCACATCGGAATGGCCATGCCCTTATCTGCAGCTGAGCTTTCTTATCATGATATTCAACAAGTCACTGCAGAGCTTGATCTCTCTTCTTCAAGGACAAAGGAAGAAGATCCCATTACGTTGCCCGCATGGCTAGTTGAATCGCTTGTTCACATGACTTCCTTGATGACAATTTACCTTCAGATGAAGCCATTATTGAGGCCATGAATGGACATGACAAGCCTTGGAGGACCTCCATCATAGATCTTATTTCCTTCCCAATCTTGACCTTATTGAGCAAGATGAGTTTCGATCGACTCTAGCCGAGAAAGTTGGTCACCCTTTGGTTCCTTTGGAGTCGCATGGCATTTACGGAGAGGGAAATATGACTAATATTTCCCATACTATATTGATCAACATTTATCGTATTCGTGGAAAAGTAAAAAAATTTGTACATCTATAGCTAGGGTTTTCACCCTAGCTTGTGCAAATGAGCACCTACTAAGGAGAAGGGCCTCCTTAGTAGCAGTTCAGTAAAACAGTAAAACTTGATAGTAAAACAAGGTAAAATCTAAGCTAACATGTGCATCAACAGAAAATAAAAAGACAATAATATAATGGGAATTTTTCTTTTGTATTAAAAATGAGAACAAAGTTACATTTACCTCAAATGTTGAGGTTGGTGGAGCTCTTGTAGTAGTCCAGGAGGGCTGCTTCCATGCTCCAATGGGTTCCTTCTCCTTCTCCAAGGTGTTTGCATAATGGGCCAAAAGGGGCACTCAAATGGGAAGCTAGCTCAAATGGTGAGCTAGGGTTTCAAGAGTGATTTTGGCAGAGTGACGATAGGATAGATTGTGGATATCAAATGGGGAGTCTCCATCACCTATTTATAGGTTTTTAGTGGTGGAGTATTGACCTATGGTTTTTGGCACCATATGGTTTAGGTCAATGGTTTAGGGTTTTTGCTTCCTTTTTCCCTCTTTTTTCTCTTGTTTATATTTTTTATTCCCTTTTATTTGATTTTTGGGAATTTAGAGCCTTTTTAGAGAGTTTTTGCTATCTTTTGGTGAAATTTAAATTATTTTGGGGGGGAAAAGGGGTTTTTTGGCCTTTTGGTGGCTTTTTAATGGTTTTTTGAGGTTTTGGAGGCAAAGATGGTGGGAAAAATAGACAAATGAGTCATTTGGTGAGGGATATGAGGTAATGAGCACTTTTTAGGTGTTAACAACATCGGTGCTGGTAGTTCCCCTGAGGATATCCATATTTACACTGATTAATTCAAATAATTTCGGGATGTGTTTTCCTGGTCTTATGAGGAGATGACAAGCATTAACCCCACTATTGTCGAACATGAGATAAAGACTTACCCAAATGTTAAACCTATTCGACAATGCCTTCGTGTTGTTAATCCTAGGAAGGCATCTGCCATTAAGGCAGAAGTAGAGAAACTGCTTAAGGATGTTTTCATCTACCCAGTTCCCCTTACTGAATGGGTATCCAACCATGTTCCTATGGATAAGAAGCAGGGAACCATCCCTGTGTGCACTGAATTTCACGAGCTGAATAGAGCATGTCCTAAAGGTAACGTCCCCGCCCCATTCATAGATCAAATATTGGATGAGCGTGCGGGAAGCAAAGTATTCTTGTTCATGGATGGATTTTTGGGCTATAATAAGATCCAAATCAAACCTGAGGATCAACATAAAACTGCATTAATGTGTCCTTGGGGTACTTTCGCATACCGAAAAATTCCCTTCATCCTTAAAAACGTCGGAGCTACGTTTCAATGGGCTATGACCTGTGCTTTTCACAATCTTAAGCATATAGTGGAGGATTACCTATATGATCTTGTTGCTCACTCTCATAGTAGAGTGGATCACCCAGGTCACCTCCATCTTATTTTCGAGAGATGTCGTCGTTATAATATTCGTTTGAATCCGAACAACTGCATCTTCTACATGAAAATTGGTCGCCTTCTAGGGTTTATAGTCTCAAAGGAGGGTATTAGAGTCGATCTGTTGAAGGTTGAGGAAATAATTTGGTTGCCTCCCCCGCGTACCTTGTTTCAACTTCAGAGCCTCCAAGGGAAGGCCACTTTCCTACATCGTTTCATCGTGAACTATGCCAATCTTACTAAGGGTTTTGTGAGATTATTGAAGAAAGACACCCCTTTTATCTGGGCCGAGTGAGCCCAACAATATTTTGACGCTCTTAAGATAGCCTTGGTATCAACCTCTCTTCTTAGTCCACTCGACTATGCGAGAGAATTTTTTATTTATGTGGTCGCATCTCAAGAGACGATCGATATGGTCTTGGTTTAGGAAGATGATATTATTCAAGATCATGTTATCTATTTTCTTAGTCTAAACCTAGTAGACGCTGAACTAAAGTATTCTCACGTGGAGAACTAGCCCTTGCAACTGTCATGCAGTCCAAAGATTATGACACTACATCTTGCTTACGAAAACCACGGTTGTAGCACATGTCAATCCATTTTAGTTCGTGCTTACACGACGTTTGATTGGGGGCAAGTATAATAAATGGATTGCCATCCTTCAGGAATTCAAACTTGATTTTTCCTCGGTGAAGTCTGTAAAATCTTTGGTTTTCGCAGAGCTGATGTCATATTTTCCTAGACTTGATGAGGAAGTGATCCATCAGGACTCAGTCGTTGATGAGTATTTATTTCTTATCTTGTCATCTAACCCTTAGTATGGAGACATCATTGTATATCTCCAGAATCTGAATTTCCCTTCGCATCTTTCGCAAGACGAGCGACGACGTGTGAGACATCATGCCAAAGATTATGTCATTGTCGATGAAACTTTGTATCACCGAGAAAAGGACTCTTTCCTGCATCGTTTCTTGACTCATTAAGAGGCGGAGTTAGTGCTGAATGACTTCCATAGTGGGGCATGTGTTGGTCACTTATCTGGGATTTCTACAGCTTAGCGTAGCTTGCGAGCGGGTTATTTTTGTCCTACGATATTTAAATATTGTGTTAACACTATAAAGAGATGCCACCCTTGTCAGGTGTTCTCTCGAAATGTACGTTCGCATATCGCCCCTCTCTATCTGGTCGTCACCGTCATTCCCTTCACCAAGTGGGGGGTTGATTTCATGGATTGCAACCCAGCTTCAGCTGGGGGGCATCGTGACATCATAGTGGTCATGGATTACTTTACCAAATGGGATGAGGCGATGCCAACCATTAAATATGATGGTGCAACAGCAGCTCACTTCATGTTCAATCATATCATAGCTCGGTTCAGTATCCCGAGAGAGATTGTCACTGACCATGGTAGTCACTTTCAAAATAAAATGATGGCTGAATTATCTCTTAATCTTGGGTTTAAACATGATCACTCATCTTCGTATTATCGCCAGGCGAATGGCCAGGTCGAGGAAGTCAATAAGTCCCTTAAGGCCATTCTCCAAAAGACCATGAAGCAAAGCAAGAATAATTGGCATATCATGTTGTATCCTTATTTGTGGGCTTATCGAACTGTAGTGAATACTTCCACTGGTTTCTCACCTTTCTAGTTAGTTCATCGTGTGGATTCCATCTTACTGGTCGAGTGCGATATCCCTTCTTTGAAACTATCCATAGAACTTTTTCCTGATACTTCGGATGTAGAGCAACGCTTAGTCTACCTCGAGCAGCTTGACGAGTAGCATCGGGATGCCACTGTCACAATAGATTCCAACAAACGTCATGTCAAGGCCCAGTATGATAGGTCTGTCCATCCCCAGTAGTATGCCAAAGGTGACTTGGTTCTTCTTTATGACCAAGCTAGTGAACCCCTGGGGGCAGGCAAGTTTGACCCGATGTGGCACGGTCCTTACATTGTGAGGCGTGTTCTTGAGAAATGAGCCTATGTGTTAGAATATTATGAGGGAACGTCCTGACGGAGCCTAGAAATGGGTTCTATATCAAGCGGTATTATGCTTGAGTTGATAGTTTGCATACTATTGTATAGCTTTTGTACATAGTTTAGTTTTCTTTTGGTTTTTTCGAGTCTGTTGATTCGCTTCCTTTTGGTTGACAGATGTCAGTATAATCTCCGATGTTCTTAGGATTCTCGGATGGCGCTAGCCATCATACATAGAGGTTAGCCTCTGCCGCTTTGGTTATTTACTCGCCTGAAACCCAGCTTGTGTCTTCAGGAGGTGCTTGTCTCGGTCCTACATCGAACAATGTGGATCAGTATAGTGTCATCATTGAGTTTATTTGCGATGGATGCCATTTCGCATGGTATCCTGTATTTAGAGGTCTGTCTAGATTCACAGCTGATTGTGTCTCAGTTAGACGGTCGGTACTATGTGAGGGATCCTATGCTACTAAGGAGATTCTTAAGGGTGAGACTCTTGGAACTTCATTTCTATTTTATTACTTATATTCATGTTCCAAGACGTTTTAATCATATTGATGATGCATACGCTAACTATGTCCTAGATTGGAATTTGTCACATAATTAAAAGAAGAAATGAACCACACATGTAACATTCATACATTTGTACACATAATATAGTAGAGTCGAAAAAGTCATAGGTTTTTCATTATCGAGGTTTATATGTCCAAAAAGTGATGTCATAGTACAAAATTGGAGCTCGTAGCTCTCAAATATCCATATATTCGATACAAACAAGTGAGACCCCATGGAATCTAATCCCTACGTGGAGGCCTCGCCTCCTTGATAGGATGAGCCTACACATAGTAGTGCATGACATTGGCTATACGTCGGAGCAACCACAACCATGAAGTTGGTACCCCCACTACATGTCTCTGCATTGCCTCAGGGAGGTGCTCCACCTCAATCATAGTACCCTAGTGGTCATGCGACCTAGGTTGACCTATAGAGATCTAGTGTGCGATCTGTTGCCGTGCCTACTATCTCTCCACCTCTGCCTCTGCGGCAATGTCATGGAAATCCTTGTGGTCTTCGTGGACCCAAATATGTGAGAAAACAATCAATCATTAATACATGATATCACACCAAAAATATTTTTTCTTTTACTTGAAACAAAAATCCAAAATAAAAATTAAATATTCGAAACAAAAAAAGAGTGTCTTACCAATGTCTTCGAACGTGGCCCCTGGTGGAAGTTGTAAAATTAGTCACAGCAGATCTAATGAACAAGTAAATCAATCACAACAGATGAACATAGAAAATATGGTGCAAAACTGTGCAAAACATGCAGCAGTTCTCTCTATCCCAGAAAGGGTGAATGAGTTACAATACAAACTGTCACAATGAAAAGAGCAATTTGAATTGCCTAAGGAGGTCATTCGAATCACTGAATGGAGTAGCTTGAATCTGTCTAGGAGTCCTCATCAATCATCGGTGGTGCTCATCAATCACACCAACCAGTCATCCAGGTGTCAAGCTGAGTCTAACTGATCATAATAAATGTAACTGAAGTGTGCAGCACTGATATAGGATCTGGAGGCTCAGTGGGGGCGCATGGGAGGCTAACTGGAGTCAGAACAAGTCACCTAATCGAACTGGAGGTCAATCGGAGGTGAAACAGTCAGTCAGGAGTGAAATCGGAGTGAAATCAATCAGAATCGGAGCTAACTGAATGTAACTGGAGTGAATCTGCAGTGGTAGGTGAACAAGTGCGCCCTTCTCTGTCAGTAGGTGAGAAGAGGGCGCCTTTCAGCTTAGGAGGGCTAAAACTCTGTGGAAAGTGGCTCCCGGGTGCTAGAAGAAGGTGGATAAGGTGCTGGAGGCATCAAACTGGTGACTGGACTGCATATCCTGAAATAGATCATGCAAGATCCTGAAGTAGATATGTATCCTGAAATAGATGATCCTGAAATAGATATGTATCCCGAAAATAGATGATGGATATCCGAACACCCCCCCTCAAGCTAGACTATGATGTGCCAACTAAAATAATGTGGGGCCCTGGTAACTAAGACCAAAGGTCACCCCAATACAATAATCCAAAAAATGCTGAAAAATAAACTAAGTGAGGAAAGAGGGAAAACCCAGTGGGAAGAAAGCCCCCCCTCAAGTCTAAAGCATAATAATGAATCAATCTGTCTCCACCATGATGGAACTCACCCCCAACAGTGAACGGAGGTAAGAGAACTTCTTCTCAGTGAAGCTCTTGGTGAAGATGTCTGCAATTTGCTCATCAGTAGGGCAATATTGCAGAATGATGGTGCGGTCATGCACCAACTGTCGAATGTAATGCATATGAATCTCAATGTGCTTGGTCCTCTGCCGCTGAACTGGATCTGTGGAGATCTTGATAGCACTTTGATTGTCACAAAATAGGACAGTCGAAGTAGTGCCACCAAAACCAAACTCGGAAAGAATACCCTGCAACCAAACTGCCTGAATGCAGGCATTGACTGCCCCTCGATACTCTGCCTCTGCTGAAGAAAGTGCAATGGCTGCTTGCTTTTTGCTGGACCAGCAAATAGCACCATGACCAATCATGAAAACATAACCGGAAGTGGACTTCCGATCAATGCTATCACCTGCCCAATCTGAATCAGTAAAACCAATGAAATCTAGCTCAGAATCTGCAGCATAATGTATGCCAAACTGTCTCGTACCTTGCACATACTGCAAGATCCGCTTGGCTGCTCGCCAATGAAGCTCATGTGGCTGCTGCATATATCTTGACACGGCACTCACGGCATATGAGATATCAGGCCGTGAATGGGTCAAATAAAGTAGTGAACCAATCAACTGTCGATACATACTGCAATCTGCAAGCGGTGTGGAATCTCCCTCCTCAAGACTGATTCCTGAGAGGAATGGGAACGGGGCTGCCTTACATTCAGCCATATTAAACTTCAATAACAGGTCGGAAGCATATTTTTGCTGAGATATAGTGATCCCATCGAAATTTTGAGCTATCTCCAAGCCCAAAAAGTGACTCAGCAAGCCCAAATCGCTCATGTCAAAAGCTAGATTTAGGGCAGATTTTAGCTTGTTTATTGAAGTAAGTGTGCTACCAGTAATAAGCAGATCATCAACATAAAGTAAAATAACCAACAAATTACCTTTAACTCGCTGAAGATAGACATTCGGATCAGATTTGCATCTTTGGAAATTCTGAGAAAGAAGGAAGGAGTCCATCTTTGCGTACCAAGCTCTTGGGGCCTGTTTTAACCCGTACAAAGACTTCTTCAATCTACAAACCAATGATGGATCTGATGTATAACCCTCTGGCTGCTGCATATAGACCTCTTCAGCAAGGTCTCCATGTAAAAATGCACTCTTCACATCCATATGGTGCACTTCCCAGTGCTTGGATGCGGCAATAGCTAAAACAAGGCGGATGGAATCCATCTTTGCAACCGGTGCAAAGGTCTCTGTGTAGTCCACTCCTTGGACTTGGGAAAAACCTTTTGCCACCAACCTTGCTTTATATTTGCTGATAGTGCCATCAGCAGCAACTTTAGTACGGTAGACCCATTTACACTTCACTAATTTTCTTCCAGGTGGAAGAGAAACTAGTTCCCATGTATTGTTCTTTTGAAGAGAACTGTACTCTTCATCCATGGCATCTTTCCATCTCGGATCTCGATGGGCTGAATAGTATGATTGGGGATCTGAACCAGCCATCAAATAAAAAATCTCAGGAAGAAATGGATCAGCAATAGAAAGAGCCATACCTGCCCTTTGAAAGTCTCCTCTTGTTCGTCTCGGATCAGCAGGATTTCCAAGACTAGAACCAGCAGATTGTAGAGTATTTTGGGCCCACTTTGGTAACTGAGGGGGATCTGAATGGTCGGATTCCGAACCTGATATTTCATGATCATCATATGCTGCTACAATATCAGAAATATCAGAACTCATACCTTCATTATCGCTGCTCGAATCTTCTTCTGGTGAAGGCGGTGAATCGGCAGTTTTCTCCTTAACTAGTTGCAATTCTTGAAGCGGTTCTTCAAACTGCACACTGCGCTCTATGAATATATTTTTAGATCTGATATCCATGAGCTTATATGCTTTTGATTCTTCCCCATATCCTATCAATATGCACTCGATACTTTGTGGATCCAAAGCTCGTCTCTTCTCAGAAGGAATTCTAGCCCATGCAGTAGAGCCAAAAACTCTCAAATTTGACACATCCGGTTTGTGACCAAAGAATGCTTCGAAAGGAGTCATACCTTTCACGGATGAATGTGGAACTCGGTTCTGTATATATGCAGCAACATTGATTGCTTCAGCCCAAAGATTTGCAGCCAAACCTTTTGATTCAATCATGCATGTAGCCATCTCTTTCAGTGACCGGTTTTTCCTTTCCGCTACACCGTTCTGCTGGGGTGTGTAGGGAACTGTATGTTGGATCTTGATTCCGCTTTGGGCACAAAGTTGCAGCAACTCGGACTTGATATATTCCCCACCATTATCAGATCTAAGAGCTTTGATCTTGCTCTCAGTGGTGGTCTCAACAGAAGCCTTAAAATCCTTGAATTTTCCAAGCACTTCTGACTTGTTTTTGAGAAAGAATACCCATGTAAAGCGAGAATAATCATCAATAAATGTCAAAACATACCTTGAACCATTTAATGACATATGGGGCAGCGGACCGCTGATATCAGAATGGATCAATCCCAAAATAGTAGAGGCTCTGCTAGCCTTGCCGCGGTTGAATCTGTGCTCGGGGTGCTTCCCAATAATGCAACCGGTGCATATTCCCTTCGAGGAACGGAGTTGTGGAAGCCCATCAACCATGGATTTATTTGATAGCAGCAGCAAATAATTATAATTTAGATGTCCAAATCTTTCATGCCAAATCCTACTAACCTCATTACCATGTGTGCGAAGAGCAGTGGGCTTTGCAAGCGGAATAAAGTGCGAAAACTCATAACATTTAGCAGTGTGGTTTGCCTTTCCAACCGCAACTAGTCTTCCACTTTTGATATCAGAAATTTCAACTGTATTAGGGCTGAATGTGACTTTCTTTGGATCACCAGTATGTGTCATTTGATACACAGAAAGGAGATTCGAAGCTAAGGAAGGCACATAGAGAACATTCTGAAAGCATCCATGATCTACATGAATCGTACCTTTGCCCTTTGAAGAAATTTTTGAGTCATCTCCCAAATGGATGGGGATGGAGCTGTTTGGATCGAATGAGGAAAAAGAATCAATATTTGCAGCCATATGATTTGATGCACCCGAATCTATCAAGAGAGTGGGCTTCGAAACCGTTGCCATGAGTGCTTGTCCTCTTTCATGATCGTCATTCCGATCCTTCTTCCTTGCACCGTCAGGAAGGGTTATGTTGTTCTTTTCCAAAAGGAGGGCCATTTGATCTATAGTCTTCTTCATACATGAACTTTCGGGATGAAAGCCACGGTTACAATAAGTACATTTAGATTTTTGGTTACCTTCTTTGCCCTTTTGCTTGGATTTCGAACTGGATGGTGCATCCGTTTGCTTGCCTTTGCCTTTTTGCTTGTGAGGCTCGAATTTGGGCTTCTCCTTCTTTAGCTTTCCTTTAACATTCGAGATCTTGGGTCCTTGAACAAATAGGGCTGAATCTTTGGAGCTTATGGACCCCATTTGAATCAACTTGTCATGCTCTTTCGTAACGGACTCAATGAAGGCATTCAAGGTAGGCATCTTCCAATTCGGGGTAGTTAGCCGACCGGAATTGAAAGTGGAGACAAATACCGAATAATCTTTCCCAAGATTGCTTAGAATGGAGAGGATCAACTGTTTATCCTCTTTGATAACACCACTGTTCTTCAATTGCAAGTTCAAGTTCTTGAATTTTGTGAAGAATTCATTGATGGTCTCGAAATTCTCAGGATTAAGGCCAATCAATTCATTCTCTAATTGAAAAGCCCTAAGCTCATCCTGCTTTCCGAATAGTGTCTCAAGTTGCTCCCATATGGCCTTTGGAGTCTTCAATCCGCTGAGATGGAAGTGAAGATCTTTGGAGATGGAGAGACAAAGAAGACCGTAAGCTTCATCAAGCTTATTGTAGTGTTTGGTTCTTTCTGCCACATTGTTTGGCTCCAATTCAAGACCAAGAGTGACTCGGTAGTATCCTTTTGAACGTAATATGATCTCCATATCATCTTTCCAATCAAAATAATTGAATGGGGTGAGGATAGGCTTTGAAGAAGAGTATTCCATTGCTAGGAGCGAGTCAAATGATGAAGAAGAAGCTTGCATGCAGACTATAGCGAATGGAAATGCTGTAGGGAAGCTTGCATGCAGAATGTAGCGAGTGCACTTGGAGGAGATAATTAACCTACAAATCACATAAGAACAATCACAATAAGGTCAAACAATCCACCCTTTGAGAGTTGCATCACACCTGGGATTGGATTTCAAGCAATGTTGAATAGGTCCAATGTATCAGATCCAGGAATTATGTGGTAACTCAAGCTTCTGGAGTGGTATTGGAGTATTTTTCAAGCTTTGCATGCACAGGAGCGAATGCCCTTGAGATATCTCATGCCAAAATTTTTGCAATTTTTAGCAATTCAGTCAAATCTTCTTGTATAAACACCTGTAGAAAAGAGATCTTGTCCCTGCAATGGCTCTGATACCATGTAAAATTAGTCACAGCAGATCTAATGAACAAGTAAATCAATCACAACAGATGAACATAGAAAATATGGTGCAAAACTGTGCAAAGCATGCAGCAGTTCTCTCTATCCCAGAAAGGGTGAATGAGTTACAATACAAACTGTCACAATGAACAGAGCAATTTGAATTGCCTAAGGAGGTCATTCGAATCATTGAATGGAGTAGCTTGACTCTGTCTAGGAGTCCTCATCAATCATCGGTGGTGCTCATCAATCACACCAACCAGTCATCCAGGTGTCAAGCTGAGTCTAACTGATCATAATAAATGTAACTGAAGTGTGCAGCACTGATATAGGATCTGGAGGCTCAGTGGGGGCGCATGGGAGGCTAACTGGAGTCAGAACAAGTCACCTAATCGAACTGGAGGTCAATCGGAGGTGAAACAGTCAGTCAGGAGTGAAATCGGAGTGAAATCAATCAGAATCGGAGCTAACTGAATGTAACTGGAGTGAATCTGCAGTGGTAGGTGAACAAGTGCGCCCTTCTCTGTCAGTAGGTGAGAAGAGGGCGCCTTTCAGCTTAGGAGGGCTAAAACTCTGTGGAAAGTGGCTCCCGGGTGCTAGAAGAAGGTGGATAAGGTGCTGGAGGCATCAAACTGGTGACTGGACTGCATATCCTGAAATAGATCATGCAAGATCCTGAAGTAGATATGTATCCTGAAATAGATGATCCTGAAATAGATATGTATCCTGAAAATAGATGATGGATATCCGAACAGAAGTGGCATGTCCCGATCTCCTCTATAGTTGATCCCCTCATAGGGATAGTCATCTATGGCGATCACCTGTCACTGCCACTACTGGAAGAACTCATCTGTATATGGAGAGGCCAATCGGCCACCCCCCCGTCGTGTCAGTATCTCTACCCACCTGGTCTAAGCAAGATCTCAGAGACTATGAGGAGGGACTTCCACCCTCGGACTAAGGCCTGGTACCCTCTCAAAGAAGAAACTGCATAGTATGGTCCCAAAACGAATGTTTTTGGTCTACCCCAACTTGCACTCTGTTAGCTGGTGTTTCATTGTACCCAGCAGTGTAGTACACCAGTCATATATAGTAGGCCTCAAGCACTCGGCCGCATAGAATATAAATGGCCTGGAGGCTTGGTGAAGTGAAGCAGACCCCACTATCCTCTTGAGAATGAGGATGTTGATCTTCATACTCAGACTCGATGTAGCCTCTATAGGGACTTGGCTACCCATTTTTTGGGTACCTTGAATGCAATATCTGTCAATGTAGTCACTTACGGTGACTCCTCCCCCTATGCTACAATATATGAGGCTTTCCACCTCTCCTCGGTGGGATAAGTCGATAATAAAGTATATGTATTCCACTTCCAAGGGAAGTGGCTGCCCATCCAAGTCAAAATGTTGAGCTTCCAGGCCCCAGTAGTTTACCAATGCAGTGAGTAATCGGTTCTGGGCCCTTAAACCCCCGATACTCCAAAAATTATATAAACCACAATCTTGTAGTGCTTGTTGGGCGGCCAAATCACCTCCAACTTGATGATCAATTGCATCGCGTTCCCTCTCCTTCCACTCTAGCACCATCCTGTGGAAAAATCAAGGAGCTTTTTAGCGTCAAAAATTATAAAAAAACGCTACCCATAATGCTATACGCGGCCTATTTCAGAGACAGTCATGCGTATACGCAGGAGACTTTTGGTTTTCCCGCACATACCCAGCCCTAGATGTGACCCGATAAAATGTAGCCCATGTACATCGGATAATGGGCATAAAATAGTTAAAAAGGCTAAAAAACTACCACTAAAAAACAAATTGAAAACCATAGAATTGAAGGGAATGATGAGAGCTCTTACCTGGTCCTGAGGGCTCATGATTTAGTTGCTTCTAGCTCCTGGAATCGTCACTTGAAGATTGAAGGTAAAAAGCACCAAAATACACTATGTTGGGTAAAAATAAAAATGGTATGGTAAAAATATTTACTTTTACTATTTATTACTTTTTCTTACCCACTTTTATCTATTTTATATTGGTTTTTACTATTTTTAGATCCTTTTTTGAGTAATTCATCGTTGTGAGGTATCTTTTTGAGCAATTTTTTGCGTCGGGAGTGGATTTTGGACCTTTTTGCGCCTTCGGCAAGTATTTTCTACACTCATCATATAGGTTAGGATTTCATTATGGATGCATTATTGCATCGACCTTATGACCATATTCATAAACCTTAGGTGCGACCCCGCTTTTTAACTGACAAAGAACCTTCATGCTGCTTCAGAAGTGTCGTTATTTGGCAGTAGGGCCTATCCGATCATGGATGCCCTAGTTAGATCCTTTTTATGTTTTATGGCATCCATGTAGTTGTTCTTCCTTAGGATTGGGAGTCCTTTGTAGTCCCGCCATGACATTGAGATGAAGACTCATACTCTACTTTATCTTTATTCTAGCCATCTCCCATAAGGGCTCCTAGTTTATGTTGAGTTGTGAATGCACTACATTATACTGCTTGCCTTTGAGCCTTGTGCCGACTCCCGCTTTCTCAGTTATTAGCCATTTTTCTGAGCACTTTTCTATCCGATCCAAGCAGATCCTTAATTTATCTTTCACAGCTTGATGACCCTTACCTTGAGGGAACAACCCCCCGAGTGTCCATATCCTGCACATGCTTCCTTTCATTGATCATAGGTATGTCCCATTGCTCGGAAGTAGTTCGTTTGCTCGTGACACTCGTTCCCTCACTGTTGTATCATAAGAAATTTTATTCTTTTTCAAGCTTCGAAAAATGAAAAAGACAAAAAAATCATATAAATTAAAAAGTCGGACGGGAAAATTTTACTACGTTCTATTGGAAGCCATCGTGTCACCTTTGAACAGAGTATTCATTACCACTCCATGTATCATGGGTCAGGATATTAGTATGACCTAAGGAAGATGTACTCGTTTCTCAGATATTACTCCACCAGCTGGTTAAGTCTCCAGTCATTATGGAGCCTTTGTTGATGCCTCATGCGTCACAAAGTATTGTCAGTATCCAATGTTGAGTCTATGTTTCCTGATTCTATCCATCCACTCATGCTCTTTTTTATCCATCCACTCATGCTCTTTTTCAAGGGAATTCTTTAAAACAGAGTCATCCAATCCTCATATCTCTTTACTATTGCATGTCGTCCATCCCTTATGAGTCCAGTTCGATCACATATGATGTTCCACCCTACACCCTAGGCCTACTTTCATCATTGGTAGGTGACCTTGAACTTAGCAAGTGACATCTCTACATTGGTCCTTGACTAAGTGGTTTCCCTTGTGTTCGACGACAAGACATCTATTCACACATTGGGATTCGTGTTGTTCCTTAGTTTCCATTAGAACCTATTGGTGTTTTTCTCTCTCCTATCAGTAGTCTTCATCATTGGCTGCTATTCAGGAGGTCTCTCTCGTGAACTACTTGCATCTTGTACACACATAAGAGACGCACTTGGTTTTTGGTTTGCTCAGCCTGTTCCTCTGAGTTCTTCCAAATCTTTGCTCTTGCTGCTACTTCATGCTGGTTGATGGGGGATCCATTAATGCCTTCCTTCCATCGAATCTCATTCCATCAACTCCAAATCATTTATTCTGGAATCGATATTTAGAGTCCTTTGAGTACCTTGAGACTTGCAGTCATGAGTGGTAGGTTCTCTTGCCATTGACAGTTGGGAATTCATTAATGTCCCCTGATCGATGGATTCATCAAATTTTCAACCTCAACACCTTTATTCACACTTGGTGGATGTACTCAATGCCTTGGTACCCATTTTCATCATTGGCGGGTTATCTCGCGTCTGTTAACAATATACCTCAATGACCGATAATCAAACGATGTCACACTAGGTTCGACACAAGTACCCTGATTCACTTGATGGGACATGCACCATAGATGGTTTGTGTAGAATACCCTAGCCTTCATTGGAATTCAGTATATGCTACTTGTGATCGTGATTGTACTTATGAGAGATTTTTCTCATACATGAACAGTTTGTACCATCAGTCTGCATTAGACGTTTCCTCTTCAGCAGGAGACCATATCTTACTATATATGGGTCATGGATATGACCATTCATGACATCTATTCACTATGTACTGCCTATTCATGGCCATTGTATCAGATTGATATGTACTGTACTGATATGTACACATAGATATCATTGTATTATGACTAGTGGGATACTCTTTCCATTTGTGTCTCCATCAGTCCACTTCTGAGATTTGTAATGTATTTCGGCCATCGTAGTACCTTCTATGACCTCACACATTAGGGGGCATTTGTTACACTGTATTATTCCACCTTGCGAGCATTAACACTCCTCGGCCTCCCTTACCCATTTGTAGACTCAAAGCCATATTTTTGGTTCTCCTTGAACCCATTTTTCCCTATTTTTCCTCCTACATGCGAGCTACTTCAGTACAACTTGCATATACATAGGTTGCATCACTATAGCCCGCGTACATCGACTTTTTGGTAAATGATAGTAAAATCTCTATGTTTCACTCCAAAAAGCGGCCATTGTGATCTTTGGCCTTCCATGTATCTTGAAACAACTCAATCCGACCTTTCAATTTCCTTTGGAGGGTTATATATTGAGCTATTGTGATGCATGGGGGGAGGAGAAAGAGAAGAGCATCGAAACTTTCCCAAATTTTTTCCTTGATTGCTTTAGTCTACATCCATTGATCCTAGTTGTTGTGAACCATTTATGTTCACCTCCCAAACTATTTCATATCTTCTGAAGGATTTGTTCTTTTACTCGTGAGTTTGCCATTGTATGGGGGATTGAAGTGGAGGCACAAGTGGAGGGACCTAGTTCTTGGTTCAGATCAGTTGTCGATAAGAGGTTGTATCTTTTACTTCTTGTTGATATTAATAGAAATACTTATTTTATCGTCCATTTATGTTGTGAATGATAATTTATTGTCCTTGGGTACATTTGCTTATATATATCATGGATTATGCTATTTTATATGCTAACCTCTTTTATATATCATATGCACTTGTTTTTGTTTATTGTTGAGGCTAAGCAGTAGGTTCAAGTGTTGTGATTCGAAAGCTCAATGGAGTTCTTCATCAACCGTCCGGTTGAGGCAGGTCCCTTTATTTTGTTTATCAGCATTTACATTTATATAGCATATGTTGGCAAGTGAGTTGATTTCCTAAGTCCATCTATCTGTTGTGGTATACCCCAAGCCATAGGAAAGTTTTCATCATAACAAAGCTGTGGATAGTCTTCAATGGTATGATCTACTACTCTACAATACATGCAAGTCATGGAAGGATGCAGACAATATCTAGCATAATGTGTATGCGTACCACAATTATAAAAAATAATTTTTCCTCGACCTCTACCAAATCCTCCTCATCCACGGCCTCTGAATACACCGCGTAGTTGATTGAATTGTACATCATTTCTCTCATCCTGGCATTCTCCCTTCATAAGAAAAATGTCTGCAGTTCGCTCAGTGAGTAACTAGTATGCTCAACAATGTTTCTCGTCTTGTCCGAAAGAGTTACAGAACTTACACCATAATTTATGGGGAGCACTTGCCATCTTCTGTAATAAGTAGCATTCTTATGATCAGTTCCCTTTAGTATAACAAATTCTACACCATACAACATGATTCAATGGAATCGGGTTACCAACATTGAGATAATCATGAAACTCCATACATTGATCTTTAAAATGTCCATCTTCCTTGCATATAGTGCACCAAACATATTCTCATTTTCCTTTACCTTTCTTGATATATTGGATCTGAACAGACAAATTTTCTAACTGGGGATGGATTTGAGCCATACCATCTCCAGTCTCTCCAATTGGTGATGCTTCAAACTTCATACTCAATTCCAATGCTTCTGTTTGTGTCGATATCTTCTGTTGCATGAGAGGTACTATGATACGAGACAGTAACAAATCTATAAACCACTCCTTATGTTGTAGATCCTTCATCAGAAAGCTTGTTCGAGCCATTAAAGTTTTAAATTGTTGGTCGAAGTCCCAAACAGACTCATTCGGTTCTTTCTTGATCTCTTTCAGTTCAGTAATACACTGATATTTAGACTTCAGATTCTTGAACTCACTCTTTTGTCCATCCTTAACTTATTATAAGGTCTTCGCATGTTGATTACCAGTGACCTCAGAAAATTTCATAAACCAGTCTAAAGCAAAACCCCTGAAGATTGTGAAGAACTGTGCTAACTCGAAATTTTCGTCTTGAACTTGCTTTACAGTCCATACTTCATTGCATAAGAACCAATTTTGTTCCAGATATTCTGATCTATTCCCATTAAAAATAGGTAAATCCATGTCATCCCCAACCATTCTACACCTTTGGGGTCTTGTATGATTAACTAGTAATGGACCACTACTTGGAGCCTTCCCCCTCATCGAATTATTATTCATACTATTGCCACTACTCGAACTAGGTTGAAAGAAATGTGAAGAATTATTAAGTCTTACCTCAATCTATGGAGATGTATGCGGGGTCATGGGTATGTCGTAGCCTCAGGCATGGAATGGTTCTTCAGCTCCTTCTTCTTCCTCAGAAATGAGCTGGTAGTCTTCTTCTTTCTTTCTAGAATCCTCGTCATGATGTGGTACTAGTTCACAGCCTCTTCTTTCAGTCGCACTGCAACCCCTCTTACTTGTCGTAGTTCTCCTTCTCTTGTTCAACTAAAACCGTTTCCCACTCTGTAGAAATCCACACTCTTTGTCATGTTCAGTCTCATTCCCTTTAATCATTTCATCTCATCCCATTAATTTTTCCATACCTTCATCCATATGATACCCATTCTCACTACACATAATCACTCTACTCGTCGGACTCCATTCTCATTACACCCTTTGCATAAAGAATCTTTTCTATCGACAAGTTCAATGAGTTGAGGTACTTATCATGAGGATATTCAAAGAAATCACATTTTGTTGCACTATAGGACTTGATAGTGTCAACAAAAAATTTGGTAATATACCCCTCGAGCACACTATCCATCCAGCAATCCACTACGCGAGAAATTTTGTTGTTCACACCTTTGAGTCGATGTATTAATGTGGGTGTCCAGATCCTAGGTTCACCTCCTTAGAAATTTTTATTATGCTTGGTCAATCTTACTAACCATTCATATAGTATCACTGGTAACTCATCGAACAATACCTCATGAATATCAATAAAAATATACTTCCCTAACCAGTCTTCATTTTCCAACCTAGGGTGCCTATTCTGCTCCCTTGCAAATTCCTCCAGCTGTAGATCTACCCAATCCACAATATTTGGTTTATTCGGATGCCACAACATTCTACTTCACCTCAAATTCTCGGTCCTGGAAACAAAACCATTTCTTGGTGCACTTTTACTTCCACCGGGGTTCAACGCTTAACATTTCACCAACAAACAACCTATCCACAGACACCAGCCCAAAAGGGAGCGAATCCATTTTGGAAACACCTGCAGAGTAGATGATGTATCAGCCAAAGTATATATGGGAACTGTAGGAACTAGGATTTAGACAGTATAGAAGGGGAATACTCAGTGTGCAATAAATTCATCAACATATTTTACTTCATAACATCGACGGAAGCATAAATTCAACATATATATTACTTCGATAGAACCCTTAACTTCACTAGATTGACATACTTAGATTATATTTGCATCCAAACACTTTACTTATCATACATCCACTTATATATTCAATATAGGAAAGAAACACATATCAAATCACATCATGGCACAACATGAAAAACACCATGTTTAACATGGAAACCCATCTTGGAAAAAACACGGAAGCACTTTTTTTAATATGAGTCGCAGCCAAATAAGCACTTTAGGTAAGACTTACAGGTTTCTTCATGAATTACAATGGATCTACACACACACCCTGCAAATTAGCGACTCGGTTTCCCCAAAATATCTCTGAAAGACATAGCACATATCTTTGTTATAGAGAAAAATAACCCGAATTACAAAAACCATCAGAGCATAATCATAACCAACCCAAAAATTCTCTCTTATTACATATTTATAGTTTGCACTTAGATTTCCCCTATCCCACTAACTCACTAAATTCCTAAACAACTCATTAATGCAATGTGGACCAATCCTAACTAATTGACTCAACCCTGACCATTGAATCGATCAATATGACTGTTTTCCCTGTCTTCTTGTCCCCCTCGTCGGGGTTGACCACTTCGTTGAACCACTTCCACTTTGTCTTTGTCCACACAAAAATTGGTTCTTCAAAAAATGGTACTTCCAAACATCTAGGCCCAACAAAGATTATTCTCTGTGCCACTTCATTAAACCCTACTGAAGGTTCTTTATAATAATTACAAATGAATGGAATCATTTACAATATTATTTGAGGAGCGCCATATATGGAAATACGTGATACAGTTGGATGGATTCTCCTTGAATATTCCTTCTAACTTTGGGAAGTCTGAGGGTAATTTAGTTGGCATAGGAGGCCATGTGGCATCATGTTGAATAGTGTCATTGGTTATCCAAGTCAAGTCATGTAGATTTCTACTAGTCAGAAAAGGAATGCTGAAAATTCAAGGTAGATTCACATTGATGTTTATGTTCATATTTGGATTGGTATTGCATTTGTGTTATTAGGGGAACTAGATGGAGTATTTCTAGACATGTTGGATATACTAGAGTTACTAATAGAGTAGTGGCATTAGGAAAAAGTGATGATCTAGTCTCGGAGGAGCCTACATATAGTTATATTAATGGGTAACTAGGTGAGGAGGTGGTATGGTGGTGTTGTATTCTCACACATTGATTAGGAATACTACACAACCAAGAATCAAAGGGGTGGAAGGTAAACCTTGAAGTCATCAAAAACATCTAACAGGTACTAAAGGAATAATATTTATTGTGGATTATAAATCCAATAACTCAACCAATATCCATATTCTATACTAATGAAAGGGGTTAAAGTTTAATTACCAATAATTTTAATATATACTTAATTAAATTCAAGTGCAATGTGGGTGTAAGAGGTAATTTAATTAAGTAAATAACTAATAAAATATGGTCACCCTAGAAAATAAAAGGATCCATGTTATAGCATATTTTTCCACATCACTACAAAATGCTTACTTTTTGTTGATATCCATATAATTCACATATTTCCTTGTCCCTTTATGGTTCAATTCCCTTATCCCTTAGTTAAATCCTTCAAAAAACCCTAATTTCCTTCTCATATGTGCCTTGAATATGGTTTGCATGTGTATACTTCCCCTACTTGTGTATATCTCGCATATGACCTATTTTGAAGGTAAAAAAAAAAAAATCAAGAAATGTGAAAACAGTTCCATTGTTTTTCAGTCGTTTCTTTCTCGTAGATAACTACCTAAAACTTCCCTAATTGGCCCCCAAAAAGTATAAAAGAGTCAAAGAAAGACATGAGAAGTAGATGTGATAAATATAGCATCCTTATGTTGATATTATGCATATTAAATCGATACACCCTATTCCGAGGTATGCAATTATTTCCCCAATATTTGGAAATATGCATTTCCAGCAGTCTCCATCCCTTTCTTGCCAAGAAACTACCATACTATTTTCTTTGGGCATGCTTTTGGAGCATGGAGGAGGTGTGTACGTGTGTGTTTGGGGTAGAGGAACTCAAAATCCAATTCAGAACAGTGTCGCAACTGAGAATTAGGCGAAATCCATCTTGAATTCTCTTTCCTGTCCAACAATGTGTTAATTTCTTGTTCTTTATTATCTTGCAAATTTAGCACATTTATTTGCAATTAAATTATTACATTTGTATTTTTATACTTGTATCTTTGTTTGTGTTGATGATTGTAGTTCATTGAAGATACATTTGGATTAGATTTCGAAAGAGGGATCTTTTACAAACATAAGGATCCCTTGTTTTCTTATTTCTGTTTAAACTCTAAATCTATTTAAATTGCATTTTTAGGGAGGTATTTTTGAATTTTTTTATGGGAATCGGTTTGTGGTGATGCCACCCAAATATCATTAGGGTATTAAATAATACTGAAACATAAACGATGACTCTATTGGGGAGTATCTCCATTTTTTTGGTAGTTTAGGGCTTGTTCTTTCTGTTTGAATTCTTGTGTATTTTTGTGTACTTTTCTAGAATTTTTTGTTATAGATTAGTATATTTTCATCCCATAACCATTATAGGGAGAAACAATTCTTGTTTTTGGAGCCATGAGATTGATTTTTTCTTTTTCCAACACATATACACGGGCTACAGACTATACAAACGCATACCTATCCTGTAGAGTGTGATTTTTTTTCTCTATTTTTATCCTTATATGCGCTCTAGAAACTGCTAGAATGTGTATATGTGGGTTGTTTTAAGATCGGGCCTGTATGACTTGTTTTTTATTCTTTTTTCAGTTTATTATCATTCAAAACTGGGAAGTGTTGGTTGGATTGATCTTAAGTTCATTGTGAACCTCTGTAACCTTTCTATTTGTCAAGAAAGTAACTATTATATAAATCATAAGAAACAAATTTCAGTTTAGGGTTTTTTATTTAGATTTATTTTTGTTGATTTGGGTTGCTTGTACGTTTGTTGGGAAATCTCAATCTTGTAAAGAATTATGTTTATTGTATTTTTTTCTTTCAAGTTAATATCATCAAATAAAAAACAATAAAAACTTTTGCTTTCTTTGTAAGTTTTTCCTTTTGGTTGTTTGTTGCAAGACAGTTTGAAAAATAAGTTCATTTTGTTTGCTTGTTTCTTTACCTACTTGTGTTTCTTGCATTAAAAGAAACAAATTTTTATAGCATTTCCATACTTCTTTTTTTTCTTTCAAGCATTATATATAAATACAATAATTTTTTATGTTTCTTTTGAAAAAAAATCTTTGTTATTTCATGTGTGCATGAGAGTGTGTGCATACACATCTTTCCTATGTATAAGATTCATATACCCTCTATTTCATAGACAAGTCATGTATACACCCCAAAAATACACATTTCACTAGTATAACGCATGTATATGTGGACTACCTTAATTTAGGGAATGTATATACACTTGTTTCCTTCAATTAGTGAGCGTATATTCTCATACGCACCCTACAATGGGGAAATGCATGTATATGTCTTCGTTGGAAGGCAAATGTTGTGTAAAGGAACATATATGACTTGATATATGGGATGCTACACCTACTTATGAGGGGAAACTACTTAATGAGCTTGTATCTATTCCACATAGTAAAAATATCTTTATTAACCTTTTTTTAATGTCAAATACAAACTCCCAATTTCAAAGGGTGAATCCATGAAGATGGTAACACTTTTTGGCCAAAAGTGATGGTGAAAATTCAATTTTTTACTCATTAATTGAATAAAAGCCCTCAAAACTCATATATACCTTTTGAATTCTGACACGCAACGAAAAAACAAATTGTAGGGAATTATGTCATCTTCTCACGTATATATTTTTTTAAATAATAAAATTATTTAATATGCCAAAATTGCATTTAATGATAGGTTTGTTCTTGTAAATTTCAACAAAAGTTTACAAGTGGTTTGTGTGCACGTAAAATAATTTAGTGATAAATGCATAATTTTTGAAAGAAAAAAAATATTAACATAATATACACAAAATGCACTTGGGCGCACATATATATATTTTTTAATTTATGATGAAAATTATATTTTTTTTAAATTTTAGAAACTGATTGTGGAAAAATTTAATTGCATTTCGTACATATGTGTGTGAATGTAATTTTTTTTTACTGGTTAAAAAAATCGAAAAATAAAAAAATACCTTTTGGAAGAGAACGCATTTATCTAGGGCTTATGTATTTTTTGAAATATTTTTGTTTTGTACTGTTTATGTTGTTGATTTATATATGTGTTGATTTGAAGATGTGGACATGGTTTTGTAAGTATAAGTTTTAGAATAAAATACAAAAAAATATCATATGAACTCATAAACTTGCAAATTTTATGTCAATGAATAGATGATTTGTTGATGTGTCCATTGGTATGAAGACCACCATCTAAGGTGTATCCTAGGCTGGGTTTTAGGTATGGAAAAAAGAGAAGAGTAAAAAAAATATGAAGAAGGGGGATAGAAGTCTATTTTAAAGCTATCGATCAAGCTTATTAGCTTAATCGAGGTTTTTAAATAGCTCAATTGAGCGTTTGTGTTCTTTTTTAAAAACATATCAATTGGGGGTTAACCAAAAGCTCAATCGAGCTAATATCTTGATCAAGATATTTGCATGATCGAGCTACATTTTCCAACTTTTCATTCATTTCACCTTACTTGCGTCTCTCCAACCCAACCCACGAACTACGTACCAATATTTCACTTTTATTGAAGTATATTATATAAATAAATATATAAAACACACATAAACTTAAAGTTATGAATTGTAACTTCATTTTTACTCTGTTGAGACTCTCAAAGTGTTTCTTTTTTTTAAGGATTTCAAAGAAAATTGGACATTTTCAATTTTTATTCACCAATTAAGATGCAAAACAAAAAATGTCGAAGTAGGAAACATGATCGAGATAAAATTAAAGAAGAAGAGATAAAAGAACAACAAATAAAGGATGAGGTGATGACGAGAAACGTTGAGATAGCAACAAGAAGTTGATGAATATCAACCTTTGGTGGATCCAATTTCGATCATGCAAAATTTAGGGGCGAAATTTAGCACACGGGCTAATTTCAGGGTTTTTTTTCCAAAAACATACTTGCCAATTTCCATTTTTTCTAAAGGGATTTTCCCAAATTCCATGGGATAAAATTATTTTACTCTAAAAATCACCAAAATTGTCCCAAAAGTATATAAAATTCTTAGAAATTTGATTTTTTTTTTAAATTGTCAAATAGTTCATGTCTGGAATTTTAAAAATTAGTAAAATTCGCCAAGGTTTCTACATTTAAAAAAAAATATGGATCCTTAAAATTTTCCCTAATTCCAATTCAGTTCGATATCGATATTTTTCTTATTTCATTCTTCGAATGATAATTATTTCAAACATGTTCAACTGAATACTTACTGAACTTACCTAATTCTTTCTATTGTCATGTTTCAAAATTAATTATGTAATTATCATGTCAAAATTAGTTACAAAATTATCATGTTGATTGATTTGTAGTCATCGAATTTTCATGATATTATAGGATTTTTATTAGTGGCAATTAATTTTTATATACTAAATAATGTAGTGAAATGTTCATGTATATCCATTGAGTGTTATTAGATAATAATATTGCATGCTAGTGTACAACCAACTTATCAATCTAGATATAGAAAAAAAAATTGTGAACTCTCAAAATTTCCCTTTTATTGTTAAATTTTATTCCTCAAAGTTGGTTTTCATATGAAGTTTCAAATATCATCTAGTGGAATTGATAGTCAAATATTCATAGAAATAAACACTCTAGAACAACTTAAATTCAAATATATCCGTACACGTGCAAAAAACAAATCCTTAAAGTAGATGTAATGTTTATTTATGTATATGATTTCTCCTTCAACTAAAGATATAAATGTGCATGCAATTTCACACATAAAATGATACTTATGAGACATCTATTGTAAATTATTTCCTTGGGATGGATGTTGGAATAGATAAAAATTCATTTAATGTAGAGTACTAAATTTTATTATTTTACGTTTTAGACTGTATGAATTTGTATTGTCATGTATGTTCATTTAAGTTATTAGATTAAAAATATCTTTAAATGTTATTTAACAATCTTAAATTGAAAGTGCGCATGTATTAAATACATATGCTTAGTCCCTCTTTTGAAATTTATTTTAAAAAAGTTTGTATCATATTTAGTTATTATTTAATATGTGTACATGTACATAATATATATAATTTAAATTGGATGGATTATTGTTTAGTAATGATCAAGTTCATTCTCAATCCACTAAGTGAAGAAAGTTGTTAAAAAATCAACCACGACAACTTAATCAAGCCAACATAATTTCTCCACAGGAGGGCGCAAAATAATTTTTTATTATAAGGTAGGATTGTTGGATTAGGAATACAAATAATTCCCTTCAATCATTTCCAATATGAAACATAGTTGTTGTCTATAAGGAATATTTAAAAACCCTTCATCATCAAGTGGAAAAGAATTCCTAGGGAAAGAGACACAGTTCTAGAGAAGGTAAGACCTGGGGTATTTGTTCTTTCAGGGGGGCTACCAACCACCTGTTTAAAAGAGGTGACACAATATCGTTCGAGGAATAAATTATTTCCTCCCACTTGACAAAGGTTCTTAGTGGCCAAAACATAGTATATCTACCCTATATATTACTAGCGTGGGATGCTGACAGTACCTGTAATGGATTTTATTGCTCGTTGATACCACTCTAAGTGCTCATCATTATAACCAATCATTTTTTATGTTTGTGGGATGACATCTCTGACGGGTTCACAACCATTGACATGAGAACCTTTGGGAGTCCTAGTTACAATTGGGATGGAAGGACACCAGGTCATAGGAACCTATTTACATTTTATTTTGTGGATCTACGTTACATGATAACAAAATTATTTATATTTGAACACCCTTAGAAATTTTCATGCATTTGCTTGTAATGTTTGAATGCATTTGAAATAGTTATGGGTGAGACTATAGTCTTTGAATGTTTCTTACTTCAATTCTATTTTTTATTAATTTGAACAAAATTCCCTTATTTGGTCAGAGTTGAACTTTCAAAAACTAAATTTGCTTCTGATGTTTGAATGCATTTGAAATTTGTTCATGGGTGAGACCATACTCTTTGAATGATTCTTACTTTGATTCTAGTTTTTTTTATAATTTGAACAAAAATCACTTATTTGGTCATAGTTGAACTTTCAAAAATTAAATTTGCTTCTGATATTTGAATGCATTTGAAATCTAGTCATGGGTGAGAGCATAATATTTGAATGCTTCTTAATTGTTGATGTATATGTAACTTCGGAATGTATTTCACATATATGTATATTGTATTCCTATAGAGATTTTATTATTCCTCTATACGGAAGTGTCATCATTTATATTGTAAGTGTCGTAAATTATACTTGATGGGTTATTAGACCACCTTGTTGGGGTCGGCCTTGTATAAGCCATGTGGGTCAAAGGGTTATTAGACCACCCTATTGGGGGTCGGCCATGTGGGTCAAAGGGTTATTAGACCACCTTAGTGGGGGTCGGCCCAGTCAGCATTATGTTAAGTGGTTAAGTTGAGGCTGACCTAGTTGAGTAAAGGTCAAGTCAAGTTAGTGTATAAATAGAGAGTGTGTCTCTCTCATTTTACACATTCTATTCTCTCACTCACACTTTGGAGAGTGGTGCACTTGTGGAGGAGGAGGATCTGCTGCTAGGAGAAGACTATCTCTTGTATTCTGGTTGTATCATTGCTCTATCTATCTCTGAGGAAGTTATTGGGGTTTTTCACCTTTATGGTTTTCCCCAAGTAAACTCTATGTCTCTTGTGTGCTTGCATTATTGTGTCCATGATTGATATGCTGTAGATTTGCTGTACATGTTGTTCTCTCAGTTAAGATCCTAGATCAGATTGAATTAAATTCTGAAAATTTAACATGGTATCAGAGCTAGCCTGAAAGAAGGCATGATATGGCATGTATGACACTTGTTGCACTTACGATGCTAGGGCTTGATATAGCAAAAACCAGTCATCGTAGAACTTTCGCTATAAATCCGTTTTGGAAAAGTTTTCAGATCTGAAACTTTTACAGATCGAATATCTGATCCCCATGTACCTTGTGTCCAAACGACAACCTCTAATTCGTTGTACTTTGTGATTTATGATCTGTACAATACAGGGTTTCTGCCTCTTCCAGATCTGAGTCAAAATCAAGTGACCTTGGGAAAAAGGTCATAACTTGGGCTAGAAAGCTCCAAATGAAATTTTGTAAAAAGTGACAGGTAGTACACAAATTGTAATATCTCAAGAACAGTTTGCAAAGGCCGAAGTTGAACCAGTGACACGTGGCACGTTGTACAAGTTCGCTCTCATGTATTATCCCATAAATAGGTCATGTTGCGACACTTGGCATAACTCTCTCTCAGAGAATCCACTTGAGGTCAGACCTATCGGGATGGAAAGATAACAGGTCGGGCTATCTCAAGAGAAATGTTTAGAGGCCAAAATTGAACCAGTGACAAGTGGCACTCCGTACAAGTTCACTCTCCTGTATTATCCCATAAACAGGTCACATTGTGACACTTGGCATAACTCTTTCTCAGAGAATCCAATTTAGGTCAGACCTATCAGGTTGGAAATATAACAGGTCGGGCTGTCTCAAAAAAATTTTTCAGACCCTGTGGATCGAAAAGTTCGGAGTTACACCAAAAACAATCAGGTACATATTTCTGTCAAAACAGAATTATTTTTTAGTACCTTCATTCATGGCTTCCGGAATTTAGGGCTTCGGAGAAAGTTGGAATTTTTGTAATCGGAGACCACGGCTGGATTCTACTCAGAAAAATCGAAGCTTAGAGTTTTGAATCAAATCTTTTGGTTGGGTGAAGCTCCGGGAAACTCAAACCCTAATTCAGGGTCCTCCCTAGTGAATCCGAAAATCTAAAAGGCAATTTCGAGGGGTGAAACTTTGCAGTTTTCAAATTCTAAATATACCAACTTGATCAGCTCATCAAGGCGCATATTTCTATCCTTTCGAAAGTTTGAAATTCAAAGTTTGAATTTTTTGGGTTTCTTTGACAAACCCTAATCCAGCTCCAGGTCCAGTTCTTGCAAATCAAGTGGATTGGGTTAATCCTAGAAGAAGATGGATTGGTCACCTGCATAAGTGAAGAAGTTCCTGTCTCAGAGGGAGATGAGGCTAAGGCCTTCCATAAGAAGATTACAAGAAATCTTGACAGGTATGGCTTACATGTATGTTTCATGGTTAAGTTTATTATATGTTTGTCTTCATATCATTACAGTACAATCTTGATTAATTATTGGACTTGTCGTGTCACCTTAATAGAAGATATTCATTGATTAAGTTTTTGACACTTATGATTGTACTAATGCATTGTGATGTTGTATGAGGTTTATGTTGTTGCTAACACAAAAGGTACACCAAGAAAGTCAAATCATGTTCTACTTAAAGAACATATGCTCATGGTGACATGAAGACAAAGGTTCATCCATTGTCATGGATCACATAGAAGATCTACTTTCGAGGTATGTATAACTTGGTTCTACAATGGTTAACTTATGAGACATGCAGGTTACTAGCACAAGTCACTAAAGAGAACCAAAAGACATTATGCGGGTATGTTAGACATAACTAGCTAACATGCTAATCCAGGTATGTTTTTCCTATATCAAGCTAGAATCCTACCTTGTGTTAGGATCTTATACTGTTGTGTTGTTGATAATGATTATTCATGAAGTCATAGGTTTGAATAATCATGGTTGTATGCATATTATGTTTCTTACCATAATTGATGATATGACTAACCAGAAGAATCATGAAGGTATAGGTTTGAATAATCACGGGTTTAGGCATATTATGTTTCTTACTTTAATTTATGATATGAGTAACCATAAGAGTACTATATAAACCTTGAATACTAATGCTTATTAGTTCTATTTGAAATGATCATGACTATACATGTTTAAGACTATTGTGTTTTGATAGTATTAAGATTATACTAATAAATGTGTGAATATGTATGAGTCCTCAAGGATAACACAATGATGATACTAATAAGCATGCATAGTGATTAAGGATGGATATAAGTTCAAGGACAGGTAATCCAAAAAGCAAAGATCAAGAGGGAGCACACTCCAGTTGTTCCTGCGAGAAAGCAAAGGAGCACACTTCAGTAGTTTCTACAAGGATGCAGATATTCAGAGGAAGTTGACCACTTCTCACAATCCACATAAGAATGGAGTTGCAGAAAAGAAGCAAAGACTGAGAGGGAGTCAACCCAACAAACAAACAAAGATAAGTATTTGAATTGTCATTACTTGCATATTTTATTGTTTAAATAATATTGTTCAATAATGTATATACCGATGTTCCTAGAATTAGGTTGTGTATTATGCATATTAGAATAGTTGCATTGATGAACAGTATACTACTAATATGCATGGGTAAGTGGCCTATGGCACTGTGCAACATTCCATTGCTACTTATCTAGAATGAAACCTCTTTGCTAACATGTTGGGAGTTGTGCACACTCTTAACAATGTTCTGGTAGAGATTGGAAGGCATCTAGAAAGTTACGGGATATGGATAAATGTTGTATTGAAGCATTGGCTAAGATAATTGCATGACTGTATAACATATTTCTTTATGTGTAAGAATTTGTTCTGAAAACTATGAGATGTTTTCTAATCATGCAGTTTAACTTGTTGTGTAGGAAAGATCGTATGCCATCACCTACAAAAGAAGAACTACAACATTTGTTCAACAACAAAATTATCTATTGAAAATATTGAAGTTCCCAGGATATGGGAAGAATGCCATGATCCGTTGATCATGAAGAATGATGTTTGGGATGTAGTCCCAAGACCTGAAGGGAATTTTGTTATGAATTCCATATGGATCTATCAAGATCAAGCATGCTGCAGATGGCAGCATAGAGAAATATAAAAGTGATTAAATAGAAGATACACCAGATGGATTTCAAGACAGCTTTCTTGAATGGTGTAGTTGAAGAAGAAGTGTATGTGGAGCAGCCACTTGGTTCTGAGACACATGACAGGGAGTCATATATGTGCAGAACTTGGGTATGATGCACCAATTTCTAGGTATGGAGGTGTGGAAGAGTGCAAATGGAATCTTCCTTGGACAAGGGAAGTATGCAGTAGAGATCCTGAAGAGGTTCGGGATGATGGACTACGAGGCTATGGCATCGAACCTGAATCTTCTGTGTGATGATTCATCTGAACCAGTTTATGTCACTATGTATCGTCAGATGATTGGGTCCTTGATGTACTTGACAAACATGAGACCAGATATTTGCTTTGCGCTGAACACATTGAGCCAGTTCCTGACAGCTCCGAGGAGTGTTCACCTGGTTGCTGTAAAGCATATTCTGAGGTACCTGAAGGGTGCAGTTGATTATAGGCTCAAATATGATGCGAATCAAAAGTTTAACCTGCAGGGTTATGTTGATTCAGATTGGGCAGGCAGTACTGCAGATAGGAAGAGCACTTATGGGTGTTACCTCAGTATGGGATCAGGTGTGATCTCTTGGTTTAGCAGGAGCAGTCCTACGTAGCACTGAGTACAGCCAAAGCAGAGTATGTTGCGACGGATGAGCAGGTTGCAGATGTATTGACGAAGCCGTTGGCCAGAGTGCAGTTTGAGTACTTCAAAGCTAGGCTTGGTGCACTTCAGATCGAGGTTCATTCCAAAGGGAAGTGATGAGTCCAGAAGATGCAGATGCACATGAGCTTTTCTGACATGGTTGATGTATTCTCCCTTGGTCGTGATGTAATTGCTGAGCCATTTTTCACATGGTGGTAGATGTGTTCTCCCATGGTGAAAAATTAAGGGTTGGAGCCTTCCCCGAATGGTGGTAGATGTGTTCTCCCATTTCGGTGGTGTAAGTGTTGGATGATGTGCATCTGGGTTGTGCTTCATGGACGATGAGATGATCTGAAGAGGACGATGCTATGATGATCAGGAGGATCGTGGATGATGAGCATCAGGACGATGTTCCAGTTACTGCTCTGTATATGCTTCATGTTGGATGCTAGATATGATCAGTTGGATCATTTATATGTATATGTATGTATGCATCATGTTGGATGTTGGATATGATCAGTTGGATCATTTATATGTATATGTATGTACGCATCATGTTGGATGCTGGATATGATTAGTTGGAACACTTGTATGTATTTTTGTATATGCATCATGTTGGATGCTTGGACCATGTATCTGTATATGTATCAGGTGGATACATTGTATGATCAGGTGGATCATGTATGGTGATATGTATAATGTATTTGTATTTGTATCAAGTGGATACATTGTATGATAAGGTGGATCATGTATGATGATATGTATCAGGTAGATACTTGGTATGCATCAGGTAGATGCATTGTATGATTAGGATGATCATGGATGGCGAGCTTCAGGATGTTGCTCTAGATGACATGCAGCAGGATGTTGTAGTGATGATGATCAGGATGATCAGGTGTACATCAGGATGATGTATGGTGAGTATTAGATTGATACTCTGTGGCCGTGGAACAGGTTGTGCAGATAAGCATGTAATTTGTGCCCTGGGAGATTTGCAGATAGTCTTTCGAGGTTTTTCCTATGGCATGTAATTTGTACCCTGGGATATCTGGAAAATGCTATTTCAAGTTTTTGCTTGGGAGGACATATAATTTGTGCCCTGGGAGATCTGCAGATAGTCTTTCGAGGTTTTGCCTATGGCATGTAATTTGTGCCCTGGGATATCTGGCAGATGCTCTTTCGAGGTTTTGTCCTATGGCATGTAATTTGTGCCCTGGGAGATCTGATAGGTTGAGCCGTGTGCTCGTAATTAGTCCTGGGATGCTCTTTCAAGGCTTTTCCCTGACCACATGTAATTTGTACCCTGGGAGATCCGATAGGTTGAGCCTTGTGCTCGTAATTAGTCCTGGGATGCTCTTTCGAGGTTTTGTGGTGACCACATGTAATTTGTGCCCTGGGAGATCTGATAGGTTGAGCCTTGTGCTCGTAATCAGTCCTAGGATTCTCTTTCAAGGTTTTGTGGTGGGGTCACATGTAATAAGTCCTGGACATCTGGACACGATGAAAAAGGCCTTAGATGCTCTTTAGGGTTCTTGCTAGTCGAGAGACTCTTTTAAGGTTTTGTGATGCACGTAATAAGTCCTGAGATTTCCATAGTATGGCCAGTGATGACGAAGACCTGCAGGTGGTGGGCCTACATCCAATATGAAAAAGTACTGGCTCTGTAGAACTTCCTATGATGAGTATATTCAAAGATTGATTGAGATAGCAGCAGTAGTGACGATGACGATGATTCGAGGATGATGATTCATTGATGATGATCTAGAGAAGAAGACTTGTGCTAGCAGACCTATGTCAAGAAATACCTTCCTAGTTAAGAGGGAGTGTTGATGTATATGTAACTTCGGAATGTATTTCACATATATGTATATTGTATTCCTATAGAGATGTTATTATTCCTCTATACGGAAGTGTCGTCATTTATATTGTAAGTGTCGTAACTTATACTTGATGGGTTATTAGACCACCTTGTTGGGGTTGGCACTGTATAAGTCATGTGGGTCAAAGGGTTATTAGACCACCCTATTGGGGGTCGGCCATGTGGGTCAAAGGGTTATTAGAACACCCTAGTGGGGGTCGGCCCAGTCAACATTATGTTAAGTGGTTAAGTTGAGGCCGACCTAGTTGAGTAAACGTCAAGTCAAGTTAGTGTATAAATAGAGAGTGTGTCTCTCTCATTTTACACATTCTATTCTCTCACTCACACTTTGGAGAGTGGCGCACTTGTGGAGGAGGAGGCTCTGCTGCTAGGAGAAGACTATCTCTTGTATTCTGGTTGTATCATTGCTCTATCTATCTCTAAGGAAGTTATTGGGGTTTTTCACCTTTATGGTTTTCCCCAAGTAAACTCTGTGTCTCTTGTGTTCTTGCATTATTATTTCCATGATTGATATGCTGTAGATTTGTTGTACATGTTGTTCTCTCAGTTAAGATCCTAGATCAGATTGAAGTAAATTCTGAAAATTTAACATTAATTCCATTATATATATTTTTTAATTTGAACAAAAGTCCCTTTTTTTTTCAGAGTTGAACTTTCAAAAGTCTAATTGGGATATATGTAGGGATAGATCCTGATCAACCATCGTAGGACCTTGTTCCCTCTCACAAAGATTCAAGAGTAATTGGGAGCTATAGTGGGTTTGTAAGAGGTGGAGAATGTTTAGAAGACCTTATGGATGATGCCACGGGAAAAGAGTTCGAGAACTCGAGTCCTATTTGGACAGTTAGAGAGTATGTTAGAAACATAATCCAGTTTCATTTTGGACAACACTCAATAATCACATAAGGACAAATCCTACATGGATTTCTAAAACATGAAATACTGAAATATACCACAAACTTGTTGGGTTTTAAAGATGTTAAAGGTAAAATGGCACATGACACCCTGACAGAAAATGTCACAAATGCGTAATATTCATTCCGAAAATCAATAAAACCTGATATCCGAGTTGTTCACAGAGCAATTGAAACCGCTTTTGTGGCACCAACAAATTCAAGAAATTGAATGGTGGAAACAATGTCAAAATTGCTCCATGTTTCAAGAAAAACATTGCACAAATATACTAAATTCAAGGTCTGGATAGATGAAAACAATGAATCTACTTGTTGGGATTTTATTTGCAAGAAACCCTATCATGACATACTTTCCAAATGTCTTAGAGAGAAGGTGGTTGAGTTTTGGGACAACCATTCATGTGCTATACCAGATCAAAATCATGTTCTGTGGAAACATTTATCCAGAGGGATTTATGTTGAACATTGTAAGCATGTTATGGATATTACATGAGTTGAATTGTTTTATGAATTTAAAGAGGCTAATCCCAGAGTTGATATCTCAATCAACACGTTTTTCAAGATAAAACCATGGTATATTAGGCCAAACACATGTTGAAGTTCAACTCTATTATGACACATTTAGAGACTTTTGCAAAAAGCACTTGCAACGTGAACTAGCTCCTCCCACAGTGTGAGATTTTGTTTCTACTATAATATGAAAAAGGAATCTTGAGGATGTGTTTCACAACAAAAGATATGTAGGTGGAAGAATATGCCCTCAATGTGGTAATTTGGCATTGTTCCATAAACATTTCACGCTCAACCCAACACACTATGAACTGTCAGATATCAAGGTTACGTGGAAGAGATATGAATATGTTACCATGGGTGCATAGTCTTATTCAACTGCAACATCTAAAAGGACGACTTGCTTGAGGACAAAATTTACATTCCAGAGTTCATGGAGAAATTCCAAAATTGGATTTATAAATATATCAAACACTCTCATAGGTCTAGGTGGAAAGCTACTGAATTCAAGCATTCTCGTGAGGTGTTTGAGCTAGGAACAATCTTATCAGTGGTAGACTTTGCTGAGAACTACACATTTGCTCCCCAAACTGAGATACAGAGTGAGTACTATCACTCTGACCAAGTGTCAATATTCGTAAATGTTTTGTACAGACATGCTCAAGCGAGCATTGATGGCAGGGATAGAAATCCTCAGTCACGCAATGTTATTAAAGAGAACCATTTTTATGTGAGTGATGATCACAAACATGACACATTGTTCATACAACATTGCTATGGGTTGATTTATGACTCATTCAAAAAGAACGGGGTGTCATTTATAGAACATTGGATTTGGTCAGATGGGTGTGCAGGGCAGTTCAGATCGGCACACTCTTTTTATTGGTTGAGTCTCATTCATAAAGAGACAAGAGTTTGACATACTTTTTTTTAAAATAGGGCACATAAAGGGTGAGCATGATGGTGCAGGTTCCTCTGTGAAACATACACTTAGAAGGTACCATATGAGTCATGGTGCAACCTGGCTCAAATCATTTGCAAAAGTAGTTGATTGGTGCAAAAGTATTTTGGGACACAAAGGTCACGAATATGTAAGGTCGGTGTGCAAGTAAGAAAATATGATGTGTAGATGAAGCTCATATTTTGAATGTTCTTTGAGAAATTTCTTAGTTGAATACTTATATATTTGATTGTACATTTATTTCAATGCAGTTTCTTTTGTACTATTTCAATTGGCGACGTGAATAGATCCATTTGTTGGTATTATGTGACAATACTTGGGATGAGGGAATTACACTCCGCTCGGACGAAGGACATGGGAGATGTCTTTCCCATATAAAAGAGAAAATATGTCTTCTTTTGTGATTTTTTTATCGATGAATATGGATGTGACCTTGATAAATTCCAAAATGTTGGACATGTGAAACAATGGAAATATGTCCCTCTTACTCTGAAGGGTCCTCATCCAATTTCAACATGGCAAGAAATGCACACTGAAGATGTTGTGGTATCATTAGATCATGACTGGGTTTCTGATGTGGTTAGGGAAGGTACACAACTGAACATTAAATATATTTTACGCATTATATATATCACATTATTCAAAATCTTCGATTGAATGTTCAAACTTCCAAATTGGTGCTTGAATGTATGTACATTTGATTAACAAAATTTAATTTTTATGGCAGGTGATGTATTTGTTGTCACTGGACCCCTGGACAAGGAAGAGAATGTTGCATATTATTTAATGCAATGTACCCAAATTAAAATTAGGTTGGTGAAACCCCATCAAGATGGTGATTTCACTTACCAAATTGGAGACCTAGTATTCATGGGCCACTTTTTCGAAAAAATGAAAAAACAAGGCAATTATATTATTTACCGAGACTATATGCCTGAGTATATATATTCTCAGTACAGTCATTTGGTGGTGTCATCTTGGATATATCTCATGGAAATCAAGGTGAAAAGTGGTGAACCAAATAAATGCAAGATGGTAGACATTGACCATGAACGTATCATGGAGACTTGCATTCCTATAATGCATTGGTCAAAAGAATGATTTTAAGATTATCTGATTTTGTATCAATATTTCACATGATATCAATGACCCTATTATCTATCTTATTTTAATTGCAAATGAGATTGCAAGTTGGAATTTGTACATGTCTAATTAGTAATTTTTTAAAAATTAATTTTATAATTGTAATCTGTCCATGTCTTTAGTAGTAATTTCTTAAAGAGTACTTGTACAATTGTAACTTGTAATTGTCAAATTTTGTAGTTTGTAATTGTAATTACAATCATAAATTGTATATTGTAAGATGCAAATCTAAATGTTACTTATAGATCTTTTAATTTGCAATATGTTCTATTGTAATTCTCAATTTGCAATTGTAACTATAATTGTAAATTGTAAATTGTAAATCGTAAATTGTAACTATAATTGTTATTGTTAATTGAAACTAGCACTATGAATTGTAATTTCTTATTGTAAGCAATAATTTGTAAATTTATTCATTGTTATTAGGTTTCATTTCTATAATGCATTGCCCGAAGAATGATTTTAAGACTATCCGATTTTGTATCAATATTTCAAATGATATCGATGACCCTATTATCTATCTTATTTTAATTGCAAATGAGATTGCAAGTTGTAATTTGTACATGTCTAATTAGTAATTTCTTAAAGATTAATTGTACAATTGTAATGTGTTGGCATGTCTAAGTAGTAATTTATTAAAGAGTAATTGAACAATTGTAACTTCTAATTGTCAAATTTTGTAATTTTGTAGTTTTGTAGTCGTAAATTGTTATTGTTAATTGAAAATGACATTATGAAAATTGTAATTTTTTATTGTAAGCATTAATTTGTAAATCTATTCATTGTTATTAGATTGTTATTGTTAATTAAAACAAGCATCATGAATTGTAATTTCTTATTGTAATTAAAATTTGTAAATATAATCAATGAACTATAAAATTGTTAACATGCGAATGTATAACCATAAACATACTTGATAAAGGTAAATTCCCATAAACATAAATAACATACACACATCATATATCCACGAATAAAAAATATGATACGAAATATTCCTTCAAGTATATAAAAAAAATACTAAACTTGTATATATGTATACATAAAAAAACAGGTATATATGTATGCATAACAATAAAAGTAGTGCAACATGAACAAATCTCATCAAATATGTGGACTAGGACCCTGGTGGGATCTGTGGTCATCCCCACTACCAATACCACCTTCACCATGCCCCTGGTGACAAGGCAACACATGATCAAGACTAGTGTCTAAAGATGTGGATTGCAAAATTTAAAATTGTGTACTAAGTTAGTTAGACTTTAGTACTTTAAATTAGGTAGATGCCATATTTTTAAAATTAGATGGATGAATCAAATTACTTGACTTGATTCCATGGAGATATTTTCCAAATCTTGTTGTGTGGTAGCTCCAAGACGGTGTTGAGTCGATGGGTCCTCACTAGGACAATGAAGATTCAACCATTCCCACTCCTCTGTGAGCATTAACGTAGTATTGACCTATGTATGTACTTGAGCCTGTATATGGTTACATCATACCTGTAATCAATAAAAGAGTAATAAATGAACATTATAAATTAAACATCAAATTGAATTCTTCATTCTATTGGAATATAAGTTACGCTAGCTCATCGACTAGTGGCTAATGGTTGGAACTCGAGGAGAATGCATTTCCTTCTCCTGTGAAATCTCATTGCCTCTACCATGTATAATTTGAGCAAGGCACAAGAAGAAAGTTATGATAAAATAATTGAAATTATACACATGTATGTAACTGAAAAAGTTAATATGAGAGAACTAGCATGTGTACCATGGAGATATCATCGGGGAAAAAGGTTGGACACTCAACCAATGGAGAAGTGGCATTGAGCGAATCCATAAAGACAGTCCTTTGCATGGAACAACAAAAAACAAATCAATGTTACTCAATTGACTCTTTTTTATGTACATGTATTAAAGATGATTATTTAATGATGTATAATGAAAAAACTTAAGTACATAAATATACCTACTCTATTGACAATGGCCGACATCCCTTATATAGACAATATTATGCATCTCAAGCACTCATAGCATAGGTAAGTAGAGTCTCATGGTTAAGAACCTAAATAATCGACTCGTCCACCCATGGTAACTTGGAATATGTAGGTCCAAGGCGTGGTCTAGACTTGTCCTCCTGCATGGACATTGTAGTATTGTCCAATGCAATGCACATGGCAATTACCATATGATCCTGTGAATTAAATCCGAGCTGTGATCACTCAAAAACATTATCCGATTGAATAACATTACGACTAGGAATGGGAACTAGTTGAGGAGGTGGTGGTGTAGCAGTAGGGTCTCTGCGAGCCCTAAGATACTCATAACTGCCTCCCTTCCCAATGCCATAAAAACACGATGGTGTAATCGTGTAATCATGACACATGTGTAGTACGAACTCTGCATAAACATGTTTGTAAAAGTACAATGGGACCTGATCATGGTGGGGGAATATGCCCCATGCTCCAATAAACCTATCATAAACATGATGCACAACAACCTTGTTAGGAACCCGTGTCAACCCTTCTGTGTAATCATGACACATGTGTAGTACGAAATCTGCATAACCATGTTTGTAAAAGTACAATGGGACCTGATCATGGTGGGGGAATATGCCCCATGCTCCAATAAACCTATCATAAACATGATGCGCAACAACCTTGTTAGGAACCCGTGTCAACCCTTCTCTTTACTTTGTTAGTATATTGTTGCTAGATGCATATGCTTTGTAAGTCGTCCTGTAGTATTTGTTGATCCATAGTTTGTATTAGCCCTGGTATTGACCCATATTATTGGATGCATATGCTTTGTAAGTCGTCCCATAGTATTATATGTTCCATGGTATTGACCTACAGTATTGGGCATAGACTTAGTATATAAGTGTGTGTTGAGTCCAATGAAGGCATCGTGAAGTTATTTGTATTGAGCTTGCTCAAAGGAGGTTTCCCCCTTGAAGTGGCCCACGATCAATAAAATATTTGTGATCTAATATATCGTGCATTTTATCAATTAGTTGTTGCAGGTTTCTCACATCTGGTATTAGAGCACTTTCTTGTGCTCGTTGGGTGGAATTTCTGCCAAATTTGTTTTCGCATCTGTTGCGGGTTTGGATCTGGGAATAATACCTATCCTCTTAACTATGGGAAGTACTTGGGAATAAGCCCTAAAACTCATTGTGAGGAGTACCATAGGAACCCTGAAGTAGCTGGCCCATTGAAAGGACCTTCCCATAAAAGGGAAATGACCCCTACTTGATTGACTAGTTCCCACCCATGAGGAAAACCAAGAGCCGTCGTTTGTGGCAAAGCAGTTATCAGTTTTACTTGAGCCATGGAGTGAGGGGTACTGCCCCAATACGCAAGCCGTTAGACAACATTGGTGGCCGAGTGAATCCCCTGCATCATTAGGAATTCAAGCATACCTAGGGTCCATATCTATTTTCATCTGCTAAATCATAGATTACATCTATCCAGACCTGTTGCAGATCCATCTGTTTCCGATCACTTCCGCGCCATTGCAGATCCATCTGTTTCTGAACACTTCTGTGCCATTGTACATCCATTATGAAGAAAAAAAGTATAAAATTCTGTTTTTTCTCCATATCTCCCTTGTTTTACCTATGTTTCCCTTGACACTTCCCTAATACCCCTGCAATCCCATTCTGCATATTTCATTCCTAAGGACCCTATCCCAAATTCCACTTCCCAAAGCCCAAAATCCCACATTTGTCTATTTTTAGGGTTTTCCATAACTTCTTCGATTTTCACCCAATCTCCTTCAATGTTTTCCACCATGTTCATTCCCTATTTTTGCTTCTTTATCCCTCTCTGACAAATTTTCTCATTCTTTCATCCTGCTTTTGAAATCCTCTTTTTTTGCTTTCCTATCCATTCGAAAGTGTCCAAAACCTAGTCACACACCAATTGCCCATCAGAGTTTTTCTCAAATCCAAATTTCCCTTTACTAAATAAGCTTATGTTTGTGTTTTTCTACCCATTCCCCCCCCCCAAAAAAAAAAATCCTGGTTATGGTTGTCACCCACGTAGGAGCACAAAGCATGGAGGAAGAACTTGCAGCCTTCAAAACCAAACTCCAAGATTTGGATGAAGAATTTCTCAGCCTCCATCTTCAGCATTCATCCATGAACACTGGGTTCTCTTCTTCTAGCAATTTTCGTGGGTCGAAGCTTTATTTTCCTTGTTTCAATGGTAATGATCCAACTAGATGGATATACCAAGCAGAACAATATTTCATCCTGCATAATACTTTTGATGTCCAAAAAGATCCACTTGCATCCTTTCATTTGGAACAGGAAGCCCTTCAATGGTACCATTGGTACATGAAGTCTCATGACGAGCCAAAATGGACATATTTTTGCCAACTCCTTTTGCAACGATTTGTTCCTGGTGCCAACTCCTTTTGCAATGATTTGGTCCTGGTCCTAGTCCAAATTGGCACTGTGAGAGAGTATCAGACATAATTTGAGAAACTATCCAATCACACAAAAGGATTGTCTGATGAATTCTACAAGAATTATTTTATCAGTGGTCTTAAGGATGAAATCCGCTCAGAGGTTGAAATGTTCTATCCCAACACAATGATGGAAGTCCTAGGGTTGGCTAAGTTGGCAGAGCACAAGATCACAACCCAACAATGCTCCAAATCCACTTTTGTTCCATTCAGAAATATGGTTTCCCAACGACCTCCCATCACGTCATCTCCTTGCACAACTCCTATCAAGCATTTGTATGAAGCAGAGATGTGGGCATGTAGATAAAAATGGATTTGTTATAATTGTGATGAGAACTTCACTCGGGGACATAGATGTGCTGAGCAACAACTCTATCTCTTAGATGTGGATTCTTCGCCTACCTCTGAACTTGGTGCAGAAGCTCCAGATACACTAGATGATCAGGTTGACATTCAGCAGGTGCATGTTGACCCTCCATCTCCGTACGACCACCCAGAGATATCTCTCTATGACTTAGCCAGATTCACCACCCCACAAACAATGTGGGTAAGGGGTTACTTCAAAAAGATCCCTCTTACAATACTCATTGATTCTGGTAGCACTCATAACTTCATTGACCCTCGGATCACCAAACATGATGATTGTTTTGTCCATCCTTGCTCCAACTTTGAAGGCATGATTGCCCATGGGGGCACCTTACCTTGCCAGGGGAAGTGTCACAATGTTTGTATCTCTATGGAAGATTATAACCTGCGCTCTGACATGTTTCCCTTGTCCTTAGGCGGATGTGATGTGGTTTTGGGTGCTCTGACATGTTTCCCTTGTCCTTAGGCGGATGTGATGTGGTTTTGGGCGGATATTATGGGATTTTGTTGAAATTTGGATGCAGTTTTTTGTCAATGGGAAACAATCCACATTTACGGGCTTACAACCAGGGTCTCTCGGCATCATCAGTTCACATCGCCTGTAAGATCCCTAAGAATAATTCACATGGTGTCATTGCTTAGCTCCATTCTATTCAGATGCACCCATCAACGATGTCCACTACTCCCTGGGATAGATATGCAAGTGTCTTTGTTGAACCAGTGGAATTGCCACCTTCAAGAGACCTTTCTGGTAAGAATTTAGCCGCATCTACATCTGAGAAGAAAATGATGGCTATTTTATATGCAGTACAGAAGTGGTAGCCATACCTAATAGGGAATTATTTCTGCATCAAGACTGATCACTAGAGTCTGAAAAATTTCCTGGAACAATGGGTCTCCTCCCAACACACCTGAAATGGGTTATCTAACTCATTGGTTATGCCTATGCGATCACTTACAAGACGGGTAGGGAAAATTTGGTGGTGGATGCTCCTTCTCGCACATTTGATGCCATAGTTTGTCTTTCAACTATTTCTCTGCTTGTTCCAAATTGGTTGCAATCTATTCAACGGGGCTATGTCTTCTATGAACTCCATGTTTCTCCATTGGTAGGGCACTCTGGGTTCCTCAAAACGTATGACCGGGAACAATGTAACTTCTTTTGGCAAGGACTAAAAATGACAATTCAACAAATGGTGGCTGACTGTGATACTTTCCAAGTCAACAAGGGTGAAACGACACTCCTTTCGGGACTACTTGAACCCTTTCCCATCCCTACACAGATTTGGACAACCATTTATATGGATTTCCTTGAAGCGCTTCGGTGGTACAGTACCACATCTAAAATGAAACCATATGAAGCAATCTATAGACAGGCACTTCCAGTTCTTCTTTCATACACCATCAGCAGTTCCCCAGTCCAATAAATTGACTCGATTCTTCGAAACCGCGATTAGATTCTTCTCATTTTACAGGACAATATTCACATGGAAAGAATTCAAATGAAACAACAAGCCGATCAACACCATTCTGAGTTCACTTTTCAAGTAGGTGATCTGGTTCTTCTTCATCTACAGCCTTCCAAGCAATCCTCCCTGAAACTCAAAAGGCGTCAGCTTCTCTCTCAATCTATCACAAAGGTATTAATTTAGTGGCACGGAATGCAACCCGAGGATGCTACAGGGGAACCACTCCTTTAGATTCCGCATCAATTTCCACATATAAAGCTTTGAGGACAAAGCTTTTTCTAAGGGAGACGGTATGCTAGGAACCTGTGTCAAACATTCTCTTTACTTTGTTAGTATATTGTTGTTGGACGCATATGCTTTGTCAGTCATCCCGTAGTATTTGTTGATCCATAGTTTGTATTAGCCCATGGTATTGGCCCATAGTATTGGACACACATGCTTTGTAAGTCATCCCGTAGTATTATATGTTCCATGGTATTGACCCATAGTATTGGGAATAGACTTAGTATATAAGTGTGTGTTGAGTCTAATGAAGGCACCGCAAAGTTATTTGTATTGATCTTGCTCAAAGGAAGTTTCCCCCTCGAAGTGGCCCACGATCAATAAAATATTTTGTGATCTAATATATCGTGCATTTTATTAATTAATTGTTGCAGGTTGCTCACAAACCTTAAGCATAAGGTCTTGTAATCAAAGCAACTATCTAGGAGCATCACTAGGAGGGATGTCAAACAAAGTGCCCTTGATATCCTTTCCTCATGTTGCAGCTTTCACAGCCTCCCATTTTTCAGTACCCAATACTTGGTCCCTCCTCCTCTGGAAAGCACTTTTCTAGATGTCACTAAGAGGCCTTGCCTTCTAGTGGACCTCCATCGATCATCATGTTGGTCGACTGTCTAGATGGGAAATCAGGGCACATGGCCCCTACTAGGGTGCGCAACTAACCACAGTGCAATGTAATCTCCTCGATCATGAAACTTGTGATCTCATCCTCCCAAGGAGGTGGAGAAGCATGATGAGCACCTAATAAACATATAAAAATATATATATCTGTCAAAGTACAAAAAGACGATACAAAATCAAGATACAAGTAGTTGAAAAACATATAAATATGAATTTAAAGTACCTGCGTGATGAAGAACCTCTTCACCGTGCTGTAAGGATGTCAATGTGTTGTGAATATCATGCGAGATACTAGCCATGATGCTCTCGGATACACGATCACCAGACGGTCTAGCTAGCGAGGTGCCTATGAAAGTAGAAACAAACAACAATTAATAATTAAGTTACATGTATACAAAAAATCACTTTTTTATGTAAGTCAATAAAAACAAAACTATATATGTAAATGGTTCGATACGATTACGCTTGCGACATGAGGGGGGTGCCACAACACGAGAAACTCTTGATGAATACAATTTGTGGAGGGAAGAACCTCGCTTTGGAGAACGATCTACATGAAACAATGAAGATAAGTTATATATATGTTATCTTTTGAATACAATAAAAGCTCTACGAAAACCCTGCCTATAAATTAATTTCCCCACCAATATATTTTCTTAATAATATAATGTAATGTTTAATGTTACATTATCGAAAATAAAATGAAAAATACATGTCGTCTCATAAAATTAAAAAAAAATGCATTTCTCCTCATAAAATAAAACAATTTTAAAAAATCCATGTCTGCCTAAAAAATAACAAAATTAAAACTTAAACCCAAATATATCAAGCATGAGACAGATTAAATTTCTTGAGTTTAAGATTTAAAAAAAAAATACATGTCAAGAAATTGGATGCCACTTGGTGCTTGATAGATCTGGGTTTAAGATGGATCTATGTTGGTTTATTTTCAATTGAAGTGTGGATTACACATGTACAATGAAAATATCTAATATTAAAATCTTTTAGTTAAAAATACTTAAAAAAATAAAACAATTTTAATCAATACATATAATTGATTTTATGGGGGTTTTGAATAAATTTCATTAAATTTTTAAAAAATACAACACTTTCAATCAATGCATAGAAGAATTAATTTTTGAAAGTTTGGAACAAATTTCACAAAATTCTTAAAAAAACACTTTCAATAAATGCATAGAATAACTGATTTTTAAGGGTTTTGAACAAATTTCACAAAATTCCTAATAAAATCAATACTTTCAATCAATGCATAGAAGATAGAAATTTTTGGGGCTTTGAGTTTCCTACCTGTAGCTCTGGAGGCCATGGCAGAAAAAAATGGTGGCTGGTGCCAATTTGTAGTCCCTGTTGAAATCAACACAGCCGCTATATACTCCTCATTCGAGATCCTATGCAACAGAGGCATCCAAATAAGTCAAGGCTTGATTTTTTTATGTTATTATATCTATTACAAGTTAAGATCTCAACCGAGCTTTAGAAATTTCGATCGATCTTTCAAACTCCACGAGTGCCTGTCAAGCCAAGGCATTTTGGTTTTGAAATTTCATCTTCACATTCTCTCGATTGAGCATTATATCTCGATCGAGCACTCACGCTTGTGCTCTCAATCAAGAGTTTGATAAACCCTCAATCGAGCTATGTAGCTTGATCAATGTTTTTTCAAACCCTCGACCAAGTTTTTGAAATAAGCTCGATTGAACGCTTTATTAAGCCCTCGATCGAACTTTTAAAATATCGATCAAGGGCTTAAAAACGTTCGTTCAAGCTCATTTTTCAGCATACTCACCCCCTTCACTTGCCAAAAAGTGTTACCCATCTTCATGGGACACCCTTAATCATTCTAAGGTGGAAATTCCTTATGCAACTCAAGAGTCCATCCAAAAACAATTAAAAATAACGAGAGTTGAGGTTCAATTTTCCTTTAATATGGAAATCAGGTCAAGGAAACATATATAGATGCACATAAGGAAAAAAATAAAGTTATCTAAATACTTGGGTGTGAGAAGCCCCAAGAGAAAAATCTACAACAACCATTACATCAATTCAAACAAATGAGGCTCTCTTCCACCTGAATGGAGGGGTGTAATATTAGAAGAGATTCACCTGCAAAAAAAACATATTTACAAATACTTTAAAGTTATGTCTACCAAATATTTGTCAATTTTTTAACCTCTTCCTTGCTAATTCTAGCTATGTAAAACTCTCTCATCCTAGACCTATAGTCAGATATATCTAATCATTAAGAACATGCATGTAATACCCCATTTTTCCCTTGATGTTTATTGGCTTTAATGTAAATACTGTGTATATACAGTATGTGTATTTGCCCTAGTGTGGAGCTCAAGGCCAAGGCCCCACTAGTGGATGTTTAAGGTTATTTTCTTAGGCAAGTATTTGGACAGTTTGATTATCCATGGGATTATTAAGACATGAATAAATGTAAATGATGTAATTATTATTGAATGAATAAAATAACCAAGAAGTTGGCTAAGGAGGAAACTAATGAGAAGGGGCCAAGTGTATCCACTAGGGAGAGGTGAGGGTTTTGGGATTGGTTTCCCATGTTGCCACATGTCTGACTGAGAACCTGTTTGAACTCACTGCTGAAATTAATGCAACTGCAGTGGGTGGTTGAGATCCTTGATGGCTGAGGCCGTTGGAGTATGGAGCATGCCTGCGATTTGTCAAGCACTCTAATTGCAGATAATTAAATATCAAACACACAGAGCGTATGAAATTTATTGTCAACCCGAGAAAGTATTTTTATTTCAAAGGACAAGTGCACAATATATGCTTAAACACAAAACCATTAGAAGTGAATACTTTTATCTTCTATCATCCATGTTCATCCCAAGAACCTATGCAATCCCAATTGCCTTCTAACTGCTATACTACAATTCTTTTCTATTATGCATCAAGAAGAAATGGTATAAGATCTAATCAACGATTGCAAGAAGGAAATCTCATTCGCATTCTAAAATAATCACTTGTCTAATCTAATCAAGCTGGGAATCATAAAATCATGACCTGAACATTACTCTAGAACTTTAATGAAAGAGATTGAAGCAACTGTTCTAAGAAACTGAATTGCAAAATATAAATCAATCAACACATAACAGGAAAGCTAATTTGTAAGAGCTCTTGGGATTACGTCTCAGCTGTAGGATGAACACAGCAGTGTGAACAGAAATTGAAATATGTAAAACAAACCTGACTCAGTCGACTGTTATTCGATACCATTCACCAATCTCACGAAAATATAATCATCTACTGAGAAATCCACACAATGAATATTGCTGCTGTGTACAAAAGAAAGAACAAAGCATCACACAACAAGAAAGATGAAATCCTAAATTAACACAGCAATCTCTGTGGAAGACGGGCCCAGTCTTCACACAGAGACGCTGGTTGAACAACACTCTCTTTAACTCAGAAGTAACTCCGTATATTAACAGAAGAATGAGTACACAGTTTTGGCTCGGCTGCTAATACAAGATAAATTAATTGTTTGCTGTCCAACCCCTCGGTCGAGGCAATCCTACATATTTATACATACAATTTGCAACATCTAAACCTATAATTGGGCAGCCATGAAGATCTCTGATCTTCAGGCGCCCTAAATAATCTAGCTGTTACAATGCGTGGCAGAACTGAAATATCCAAATATGAGAGGAGTTATCAACTGTCCCAAGAGTGGCGGTCCTTCCAGCTCACAGCTGGATTCGAGCAGCGACATACTTAAGATAGCACTTTATGTTACAGCTGCCCTGCCACGACTGTGCCTTGATTGACGATTTGAGCCCCAAGGAACCTTCTACAAGCAATAGACGTCCCTTCCTCCATGACTTGTTCAGCTCCGATCTTCCTGCAGTCTATTTGTCTTACTACCTTCATAAATCGCATCATGTTAGCACAAATTAAGAGATGCACAGCTTCAATCATCACAATCATAAGTATTAATACAATAAAACAATAATCGGCCATACCTTGGTAATATTGGGGAATAAGATAAGGACAATAAGTCGAATTGCCAAGGTAATTGGTGTAAGACAAGGGAAGGGAAGATGATAAATGATGGTCAAAAAGGGCCAATTCTGGGCTCAACATCTCCCCCCAACTACCCTGTTGCATGTCCTCATGCAACAACCTGCATCTGAATCTTGAACTGAGCTCTGTCCAGGAGAGAGGAAGGAATGTAGGTAAATCAGGCACCTCATCTACCTTTTTGAAAAGCCTCTGTGAGCAACCCGGCATCTTCCAACTTCACTGTTTCCCTTCCACTGCTACTTGCTGATATCTGAGAATGCACTTGGTGTGGTGGGAATCTTTCTGCAGTTCTCTTATGCTATGCCTGGGGAAGTTGAAAAGACACCCTCAATCTGAATCCAACTCAATGACACCTGTAGGAGGTGGAAGCACTGGTTCTTGTGGGACAGTGTCCTCCAGCGCATCTAATGTTAACAGGAGAGTTGCTGGTTCTTGTGTAACAGCAACATCCTTTAACCCATCTTCAGCAGCTACCTTCATTGCTTTTGGAGACACTGGTTCTTGTGTAACAGTGTCTTCTTTGTCATTCTGCTGCTGAGACTGAATATCCTTTTCAATTTGCAGCTCCTCCTCCAGGATTTCAGTGTCACCTGAGCATGGTGTCTGTACCTGTTCATTGTCACTCCACTGTGTGTCAGGTATGATATCCACTCCCAGGTTATCTCCCAGCTGCAATTCAGGAGTTTTTGTTGCAGCCTCCAAGGATGTTGGTTCTTGTGTAACAACATCCTGGCTTACCTCTTCATCCTTCTTCTGCTGCAGCTCCTCTTCTATGAGTTCTGTATCATGGGAGCTCTCTGGGGTTACAACCCAGAGTTCATCATTGAATGCCAAAGTATCCTCTGTCCCAGATTCTTCTACTGTCTGCTCAGCCGGTTGGACAGTACTATTCAGGGTTGCTGGTTCTTGTGTTGCAGCATCTTGTTCCAACTTATCACTGTCCTGCCTTTCCGTTTCTTCTTCTAAAATTATTGTGTCCTGGGAACGTTCTGGGGTTACAGCACAAAATTCTTCACTATCCTCCAGAGTATCCTTCAGCTCCATGATCTCTGTATCAAGGGAACATTCTGGAGTCTCACTATATTCTTTTATAAGCTCCAGAGCATCCTTCATTTCCCGTTCTTCTCCCATCTGTTCTATGATTTCTATGTTGTGGGAGCATTTTGGGATTGTCATACATTCCTCATAAATTTCCAGGGCATCCTCCACTCCCTGTTCTTCTCCCATCTGTTCTATAACTTCTGCATCATGGGAAGTGGCAGCTGCAGCAAGGATGTTTAAAGGTGCTGGTTCTTGTGTAACAGCACCTTCTTTCTCCACTGCTTTCCCTTCTGTGGCTACAGGCTGTTGTGCTGAATAGGTGCTAAGTAAAATTTTATGGCCTGCTTCCTCAAAGATCTCCCCACAGGTGGGGCAGAGTATTCGCTCATCCTTTTCTCCAGCTCCAGCAGAAGCTGATTCCTCCACTTGGTCTGCAGCCTCTATTAATGTATACATCTTTCTTCCACCCTGCTTTCTGCAGACTTCCTTCCATGTTTCCAGCTCCCCTCTAAGTGCTTGGAGGTCCTCTTTCAGCATTGCATTCTCATACAAGAGTCCCTCAACTCCAGGTTCTTCCTCCACTGGTCCTTGTGGAGCATCCCTCGGTTTTGGTGTAAGGATTGGGGGTTCAACCTGTGTTTCTAAGGTTGCCCATTTTGTTCTAGCTGCCTCTGCTGCTGTGATTGACCGAGTTCGTTTCCTTCTGATTGGTGCCACTAAATCAAACTCATTGGTGGCCCTCTTCCTTTTCTGTGGCGTTTTCTTTTGTGACTTTCCTTTTTGTGGTGTTTCTTCTTGTGGAGCTGGAATATAGGGGGGCAAAACTGAAGTTAAAGGAATATTTCCCTGCCCCCCATGCTGTTCTTCTTCAATCACAGCTCCTCCTCCTACCCACTCCGGTGAAGACTCGATTGTGACCAGCTCAATATCTTCTTCCATTGCTCTAGCTCCGTCATCTTCAGGTTCCATTGTCGCAGCATTTGATGCCGCTCCAATTTCACCTTCTGCTGCCGGAGCTGCCCTGTTATCTAGGTTTTCCACGAGGGTTTCATCTACATTGTCGCCTGATGGCTCTGTTTGTGCTTCCCCTCTCTCTCCTTCAAATGCAGTGTCATCCCCCACTGGTTCTGCTTGTGCTGGGGATTCATACACCTCAAATGGCTCTGCCTGTGCCTCGGGTTGTTCTTCCTCTGTGGTTTTGCGAACCCCTGATGGTCCTGCCTGTGCCCCCTGTTGTTCTTCTTCCGTTTCATCCCTCCTGGATGGTCCTGCCTGTGCCCCCTGTTGTTCTTCTTCCGTTTCATCCCTCCCCCCAACTTCACTGGAGGAACTCCGGTCCTCCTGTTGTGGCAGAACCGGTAATTGCTGTAATGGAATGACCCTCAAGGGAACAGGTTGTTGTGGTCGGGTAATGAATTGCTCCCATGTTATATTATGCTGGGCCAGGGTTCTTACAATAATTAACTTAATAAGGCCATGGTGGGTGAGGGAGGATAATGGGTGCTTTGCAGATTGAACAAATGTTGCCATATGGCGCAAGTCGTGCGATAGATAAAATGGAATATTCAACAAAATGCCATGACGGAGATGAGAAAGCAAAGGAAGTTCAGAGTTGTACACAGTTTGGTATCTACCTTCGCAGGTAATGTACTTCTTGAGGAAGACAGCAACCTGGTCCCATGGCTGTGGCAATGACTTCAATGCAATCCCTCTCCTGGATGCTTCAACTTGCTCCCCTGGAAGTAAAAATTCCTCCCGTGCAACCGTTGCAGGGACTCGACGGTTAAACCAAGGTTTTCCCACCATCGGGATAGCTGTAACCTCGGATATAATAACCTCAGAAACATCTATACACAGCCCCCACACCGTGGAGTGTGTTTTAGTAAGATTCAAGGCAAATTGCTGGGCTGCGTCCCGATCAAATCCATCCAATCGTTCAAAGAACTCGACCCAACCAGCAGCTTGAAAAATGGCCAGAACTTGCAGATTCCGTCTAAGTTCCCTGGTATTGAAAGGTTCATGGCGAACTGGAATGCCCATGGTCCTGGCTGCAAGATGAAACTGCTATTCGACAGAGTACAGGATCCTAGAATGGAAGTTGCAGCACAGAGAATGCACGAATCGTTGAGCGGAGACGTTGAGCGAATGAGCTAATTCGGAAAGTTAAGCGCAGAGAGTTTAAAATTTTCATGCCGAATTGGGGAAGGTGGCAGTTATTAGTATTACGTCGTACGAGGGAAAGGTTTAATCAGGTATAAATGGTGGTACGAGTGAAGGTACGGCCAATCTCGTTTAAATGATATCAATACTTAATCACGTGATAAATGAAAGCCATACCTCATAAAATTGTGCGTCGGAAGGCTGCGGAAACTGGTGGAGCATGCAGTTGGTGACGTCACGGATTCGGACGCTTGCACAGTCAGCCGTGGGATCATGATGACTCGGATAAGGCACTAATTTCCTTCGCCGGTGAAACACAAGGCATCGCATCCTCGGGGTTAAAATGATGAGTTCACCGGCGGAACTGGGATGAATCAGCATCATGATTAGCAGGTTGCAGCAATTCTTCTGTTAACACGGGAGTTACCACTGCAAGTTGCCAAAGAAATGATAACACGGCCGATGAAAAAGCTTGTTGCAGCTGGCGGGAAAGAAGTTGCAGTCACCGGAAAAGAATTCACGGCAGTCGGGAAAAAAAATTTACGATATCGGGGAAAATTACGGCTATCACAGAAAAGTTTTACGGCGGCGGGAAAAACTTACAGCGGGCGAGAAAAGATTTTACGACTATGGGAAATATGTTACAGCCGCTGGAAAGAAATGGCAGCTGCAGGGAAATGATGTGGCAGTGAGTGGTCAATGAGGTGGCAACCGCTGGAAAATGAGGTGGCGGCCGCTGGAAAATGTGGTGGCAGCTGCGGGAAAAAGATGTTGCAGCTTCCGATGTTGCAGCTGCCGAAGTCGCAGCCGCCGAAGTTGCAGCTGTCGGAAAATATTTGACGGTTGACGGAAGAAGGACATTACGGCTACCGGGAAGTGAAATGGCCGTGGCTGGTAAATGGAGTGGCAGATGCGGAAAATGAGATGGCAGCCGTGGGGAATGAGGTGGCAATAGCTGGTGAATGAGGTGGCAACCATGGGGAAGATGAGGTGGCAGCCGCGGAAACTGGAGTTGCAGCCGCCGATGTTGCAGCTGTCGGGAAAGATTGACGGCTGACGGAAAAAGGGCATTATGGCTACCGGGAAAAAGGAGAATATGGTTGTCGGAAAAGGATATACGGCTGCCGGAAAATAAGCGGGAAAATATGTTGCAGCTGCCGAAAAATATGTTGCAGCTGTCGAAATTTTTTTTTTTTTTTTTTTTTTTTTACAAGGACAGCACAGGACGATTTTCATTATGGGCCCAAACTGGTCGTTCTCCTGGCGCTTCCCTGAATTTTTTTTTTAAAGACGACAGCAAGCAAAGAGATCAAATGCAAAGAGAAAGAAAACGACAACTATACGCTACAGCAAAACATTATTTATGTACAGCAAATATAATTTTCAGTTTAAGATTTGGCAAAGGTAGAGAAATGTTCCTGCTCTGGTGCCAATTGATAGTTTGGATCAGCAGCAATCTGTGAAATGAATGCATCTTTCGAAATGGGCTTCCGATACAATCGCAATCTGTGGCCATTAGCAAGTAGTGGTATACGGTTTTCATCAATGGTGACCAGGCGAACAGTGCCGTTGTCAAATACCCTGTCGACCAAATATGGACCCAGCCATCTTGTGCGTAATTTCCCTTTAAAATCCTTCTTGAATCTGGAGTCATATAATAGTGCCCAGTCTCCTTCACGGAAGATTTTCTTTTTGATGAATCGGTCATGCCAATTAGATCTCTGTTGCTGAAGCAGCACAGTTTGGTCTACTGCAGCTAATCGTTTCTCATCCAACTCATTTAATTGATTCAATCTTCTTTTCTGGGCTTCTGTTACATCCAGGTTCATTTCAATGGTTGTTTTCAGGGTCTTGATCTCAAATTCAATTGGAAAAATGGCACTCTTTCCATATACCAAATCATAAGGAGAAAAGCCTGTGGTGTTACGCCAAGTCATGCGATATGCCCACAGTGCTTCTGGAAGCCTGTCAGCCCAATCCCTTCGATGGCTTTTAACTGTTTTAGTAAGGATTGCTTCGATAACTTTATTAGTGCTTTCCACCTGACCATTGGCCTGGGGATGATACGGTGAAGCTATCTTTTGCTGCACATGATACTTCCGGAGCAAGGATTCAAATTGGTGTGAAATAAATTGTGGTCCCCCATCGGTAACTACTTCCTTTGGTACCCCAAAACGGGTAAAAACTTCACTGTACAGGAAATCAATCACCGCCTGGTCATTTGCCTTAGCCAAAGCTACAGCTTCTACCCACTTGGTCATGTAATCTGTACACACCAAAATGTAAACCTTCTGTTTGGAAGGAGGGTTGATAGGACCAACAAAGTCCAATGCCCATCTATCAAACGGTTCTAGTACCACTTGGGGCTGTAAAGGCATCTGATCTGTCTTATTAGGTTGGCCCATCCTTTGGCAGCTATCACAGGACTGAACATATCTCTTAGCATCTCTGAATAGTGTCGGCCAATAATAGCCCATTCGCAACGCCTTATATCCTGTTCTTTTATCTGCAAAGTGTCCTCCGCAAGGTTCATCGTGACAGGCCTTCAGTATATGAAAAATCTCATCTTCCCTTACACATCTTCTAATTTCAAGATCAGGTCCTGTGTAAAAGAGATGGCCTTTGAGCAAAAAATACCTGGCACTTTGCTGAATAATTTTTATTTTCTCTCGTTTAGACATATGTGGCGGAAGCTTCCCTGCAACCAAATAATTAGCAACGTCTGCATACCAGGGTGAATGAGCTGAGAGTGCGAATAAATGTTCATCCAGGAAAGCATCCTCAACAGGTGAACTGTCATCATTGTTAGTAAATCGTGATAAAAAATCAGCAACAACATTTTCTTTTCTAGGTTTATCTATAATAGTAATATCAAATTCCTGTAATAATAAAAGCCACCTGGTTACTCTGGCATTAGTGACAGGTTTATTCATTAAATACTTAATGGCAGAGTGGTCAGTATGCACAAATGTAGGATACCCAGTAATGTAATGCCGAAACTTATTAATAGAATAAACAATAGCAAGGAATTCTTTCTCAGTAACAGTATAGTTTAGTTCAGCAGGGGCTAAGTTTTTACTAACATAATAAATAGCATAAGGTACTTGACCATCCTGATGTCCTAGTACTGCTCCAATGGCGGTATCAGAAGCATCTGAAGAAATGTGGAAAGGTATGGTCCAATTAGGTCCCCTCAAAATAGGGGCTGTGGACAGTTTCTCTTTAAGCTTATCAAATGCTGTCTGGCATGCTGTACTCCATACAAACTGTGCATCCTTCATTAACAATGAAAACAAAGGAGAAGCAAGTTTGGAGAAGTTTTCTATGAATCTCCTGTAATACCCAGCATGTCCCAGAAAACTTCGCACCTCTTTCTGAGTTGAAGGAGTTGGTATATTCTTTATCACCTTAATTTTTGAAGGATCCACTTGAATACCGTCAGTAGAGATGAAATGTCCTAATACCACTCCCTCACTCATCATCATGTGGCATTTTTCAGTGCTTAGTGAGAGGCGAGCCTGTTCACAGCGAATTAAAACTTTCTTCAAATTTTCCAGTGCTTCCTCAAAATCCCTGCCATAAGGAGTAAAATCATCCATAAAAAATTCCATGCTGTCATTAACCAATTCAGAAAATATGCCAATCACAGCTCTTTGGAACGTTGCAGGTGCATTGCACAATCCAAAGGGAAGCACCCTGTAGGCGAACGTTCCCCAAGGGCAAGTGAAGGTGGTCTTATCCTGATCCTCTGGAGCAATCTGAATTTGATTGTACCCACTGAACCCATCCAGGAAGGAGAAGAACTTCTTCCCAGATAGGTTATCAAGTACCTGGTCAATAAAGGGCAGAGGAAAATGATCCTTTTGTGTAGCTTTGTTCAGCTCCTTATAATCGACACAGACTCTCCATTTGCCATTTTTCTTGGGTACAATTACAAGTGGGGAAACCCACTCACTATCTGAGATAGGATAGATAAATCCTGCTTCCAAGAGTTTCTGGATTTCTTCCTTCACTATATCCCTCAGATTGGGGTTCATGCGTCGTTGGGGTTGACATACAGGCCGGGAGTCGTTTTTAATATAAATATGATGAGTGCACAGACTAGAAGGAATACCCTTCATGTCTGTATACTCCCAGGCGAATGCCCCCTTACGTTCCTTCAAGAGGTTGGTTAGGCGCATCTGTTCTTCTGTGGAGAGACCAGGGTTGATGTTCAAAGTTTTTCCAGGCTCTACCTCAATAGGAATGCTTTTGGAGTTTTTCAAGACTGGGATTATGTTTGTGTCATTGACTAGTGCTTCCTCCGTAAGCTGTTCTTGTTCTTCTTTACCGAGGGTACTGTTCAGGAGTTGATAAACTTCCTTGTCTACTGAAGCAGGTTCGCTAATGAAATTATTAATGGCATCGTCTTCTGTTTCGTTTTTGAAGGTTAGTGCCTTCCCTATTGTTAGTAATGGCTGAACATCTTCCTCTTCTTCCTGTTCTATCCAAAGGGAGGTTTCAGTTTCTAGACTCAGCCGTGCTGGAGGGTACAGGGTGAGGTTTTTGGTTTCCATGCCATCAGATATAGTCATAGATCCTGATCGACAGCTGATGCAAGCATCAGCTGTAGCCAACCAGGGCCTCCCCAAAATCAATGGATGTCCCCCCAGCTGTGATTTTGGTTGTAATACTAGAAAGTCGGCGGGATATTCCCATGAGTCTACTGAAATAACAAGGTCGTCCAAAATCCCTTCGGGTCTGATGGTGGATCTGTCTGCCAATTCTAAGATAGTAGGGGTCGGTCTAATATTGGTGAATCCGAGCTTCTTTACAGTCTCCATTGTTATAACATTGATCGCAGCTCCTAAATCTACTAGTACGTTGGGTATTTGCGTTTGTCCTATGTGTACAGTGACAGTAGGATTGCCAGGATCCTCATACTTGGTTATAGGGGTTTTTCCAGTCATTAAAGCGGATAAATTCCCTATAACATGAACAGTAGGGGGATCTCTGGGTTTCCTTCCCGGTCTTTTAGTGCACAGGTCCCGAACAGTTCTAGCGTAAATAGGTACATCTTGAAGAGCTTGTAAAAGGGGAATCTTAACATAAAGGTTCTTCAATTCTCCTAAGAGATTGAACTGAGGTTGCCCCCCTCTTTGTGACAGCATCAATCTCTCAGGGTATGGTGGTTGCCTTACCAGCTGGGTAGGCTGCGTGTTATCCACTTTATTGTCTAATGTTTCAGCCGTCCCATCTGAGGGATGCTCAGCACCTTCAATGTTAGGAACCAGATCAAATGGATGCTGGGAACTCTCTTCTTTGTCATGCTCAGATGGTGGAATATTTTCTGAAGTTACACGTTCTACTATCTTTCCAGACCGTAAGCGAATATCATTACAAGGTACAGGGGAGAGAGAGTAGGCCGGCATATTGAGAGCTTCCAATTGCTGGACTGTTTTATTGTTTGGGTTAGGGTTAGGTTGGGCAGGCAGCTGAGGCCGTATCGGTAAGTTAGGAACAGGATTATTTTGCAACTGCAGCTACGACTGCTGAGGTGGGTATTGAGGATATTGATGAAATTGAGGATATGGAGGATACAGTAACTGTTGAGGTGGAGGTGGTTGAGGAAACTGGTTCCCAGGATGGAAGTTCCTCCATCCAGGAGACCATGAAGTAGGCTGATGTGGTGGCTGTGTCCAAGGACTCCATGAATTATAACCCTGCATCGCAGGTTGAGGGGAATTCCACTGAGCATAATTCGAAGGGAATTGTGTATTCACATTTTGCATATTAGTATTCCAATTATTCAAATTATTCAAAAATGGAAATGAATCGGGAGACATACCTTGATTCCGGGGTTGCCAGGGTTTCTTCTGTGCAATGAAGTAGGCTGAATCTACCTCTGGAGTTGATGCCTGCAGAACAGCCTTTACTTGGGGTAATGTCGGACATTCTTTCATATCATGGTTCAGCTCGCACAGCTGACACACTTGTATTTTGTCAAGAGGGCATTCTTTCAGTGGATGAGTCTTTCTACATCGGGGACAAAACACACCTAGTGTGAGATCCTCCACTGCTTGTCTTTTCTTGGCCTTCAAGACATCAATCTCTGAAGAGATAGAGCTCATCATTTCTGTTTTAAAGTTTTCAAGAAGATTGCCTATCTCTGCACGTGTAGCTCCCCCATTGGATGACTTCTGAGTTCTGTCGAAGACATCACGTTCCAGGTTATCTCGTTTATGCTGCTTATTATGCCTAGAAGATCCCCTGGAATATCTCTTACATAATTCCACAATTGTCTCAAAAGATTCTTTAGAGATATCCCCCTTTCCTAATAAATTTAGCATGTCTAAACAATCGTCCCTGATTCCTCGAAGCAGGATTATCTTAAGCACATCTAGTCCCATGTTCGTCTGTCCAGCTCTCTGCACATTGTACAGCAACCTCTCCACAAAATCCTCCAAACTTTCATCCTCCTTCTGTACCATCTTGAATAACTCCTCCCTTTTGTCCCTGGTGTTACAATATTCTTGATATTTTTCCAGGAACACTTGCTTCATCTTATTCCAATTAGCAACAGTTCCTCCCCCAAGGCTCATGAACCATCGTAATGCATTGTCCTTCAGGGTGGCAGGAAAAAGCTTCAACTTTTGAGCATTTGTGACATAATCATAGCTGCGACAGAGGATATCGAATTCAAACAGGAATTCGTCTGGATCCTCTGCCGCCCTGCCATGGAAGCGGGGTAACACCGACGGTGAAATGTTTTTCATAGGAGCTGTCCCCTCTAGCTGCTGTATTGGGAATTGCAATGTAGCCATAGTTTCTGGCGGGGAATCATCTTCATGATGGTATTGTACCACTGCTTCTTCCTCTTCGTTCTCACGTCTATTATTCATCTTTTCTTCTGTATCTTCTCCTTCGGTTGTTCCTTTGTTCCTTACCTCAGTTGTAACAGCTGCGTATTCTTCGGTTGTAACAGCTGCGTATTCTTCAGTTGTAACAGCTGCGTATTCTTCAGTTGTAACAGCCGAATCAGCTGTTCCTTCTTTAGCAGGAGTATATGCAGGAATCACAGCTGCTCCTGTATCTTCCACTGTGGATCCTGATGCTAACGCTCCAGGATCAGCAGGGCCTCTTTTGATAGGAGTCTCCCGTTGACGAGATCTGACAGCTGAATCAGTTTTGTCAACAAGGTCGTCAATAAATGTTCTTCTACCCAGCGGTGGACCTCAACCACGACCCGAACCACCTGCACTGTTAGTAATTTGTGGAGTTTTGGGGGTTGGGAGGTGATCGCGTTTTACCCTCCTCGTATTCATGCGAAGCAGATCATTTCAAAAACAACCAAAAGACTGACTAAAAGCAATTATCAGATACAACTAATGACTAGTGTTTAATTTTCATCCTTCCCCGGCAACGGCGCCAAAATGTCAAGCACTCTAATTGCAGATAATTAAATATCAAACACACAGAGCGTATGAAATTTATTGTCAACCCGAGAAAGTATTTTTATTTCAAAGGACAAGTGCACAATATATGCTTAAACACAAAACCATTAGAAGTGAATACTTTTATCTTCTATCATCCATGTTCATCCCAAGAACCTATGCAATCCCAATTGCCTTCTAACTGCTATACTACAATTCTTTTCTATTATGCATCAAGAAGAAATGGTATCAGATCTAATCAACGATTGCAAGAAGGAAATCTCATTCGCATTCTAAAATAATCACTTGTCTAATCTAATCAAGCTGGGAATCATAAAATCATGACCTGAACATTACTCTAGAACTTTAATGAAAGAGATTGAAGCAACTGTTCTAAGAAACTGAATTGCAAAATATAAATCAATCAACACATAACAGGAAAGCTAATTTGTAAGAGCTCTTGGGATTACGTCTCAGCTGTAGGATGAACACAGCAGTGTGAACAGAAATTGAAATATGTAAAACAAACCTGACTCAGTCGACTGTTATTCGATACCATTCACCAATCTCACGAAAATATAATCATCTACTGAGAAATCCACACAATGAATATTGCTGCTGCATACAAAAGAAAGAACAAAGCATCACACAACAAGAAAGATGAAATCCTAAATTAACACAGCAATCTCTGTGGAAGACGGGCCCAGTCTTCACACAGAGACGCTGGTTGAACAACACTCTCTTTAACTCAGAAGTAACTCTGTATATTAACAGAAGAATGAGTACACAGTTTCGGCTCGGCTGCTAATACAAGATAAATTAATTGTTTGCTGTCCAACCCCTCGGTCGAGGCAATCCTACATATTTATACATACAATTTGCAACATCTAAACCTATAATTGGGCAGCCATGAAGATCTCTGATCTTCAGGCGCCCTAAATAATCTCGCTGTTACAATGCGTGGCAGAACTGAAATATCCAAATATGAGAGGAGTTATCAACTGTCCCAAGAGTGGCGGTCCTTCCAGCTCACAGCTGGATTCGAGCAGTGACATACTTAAGATAGCACTTTATGTTACAGCTGCCCTTCCACGACTGTGCCTTGATTGACGATTTGAGCCCCAAGGAACCTTCTACAAGCAATAGACGTCCCTTCCTCCATGACTTGTTCAGCTCCGATCTTCCTGCAGTCTATTTGTCTTACTACCTTCATAAATCGCATCATGTTAGCACAAATTAAGAGATGCACAGCTTCAATCATCACAATCATAAGTATTAATACAATAAAACAATAATCGGCCATACCTTGGTAATATTGGGGAATAAGATAAGGACAATAAGTCGAATTGCCAAGGTAATTGGTGTAAGACAAGGGAAGGGAAGATGATAAATGATGGTAAAAAAGGGCCAATTCTGGGCTCAACACGATTTCGTATGGTAGGGCATGGCTCTGATTTCGTGTGCAGAAAACACCCAGTCACCTGGGGAAACTCGCAGAGCCTATTTGACTATCGGGTGAGAAGGATTCATTACAGACATCCAGACATTCATTACTCACTCACTCTCGTAGACTCACACCCTTACCATCCATGAGCCATCGACCCTCGCAGGGAATTCATCCATGTATTTCCTATATGCACCAAACCAATCCGGGAAAGGAAAACTGAGGTTACCCACACTTCCTGTGTGTTAGAAAAGGCCCAAGAATTGATAGCCATAGCACCCTCTGTGCAAACCCCAGTTACAACGACAAAGTGGTGTTGAAAGAAGAGATTGCAGAGTGGTTCTGGTAGGGCATTTGTGAGAAAACACCAAGCCTGGTAATGAATTCAGTTGTTGAACTATGGGAAAAGAGTTGGGTTGCTTGATAAAACCAGTGATGGCTATAGTCTCAACAAACTAGTGACTGGACCTTTCTATGCCCATCCTGGAATAGCACTGGAAGGGAAAGACCGTGAGAGACTGTGTAGAAGTGATAGGAACTTCCTTGTGTTGGATGTGGTAGGTATCGTGGGTGCCAGGTCGATTGAGAGCAACTGGACCTTTCTATGCCCATCCTGGAATAACACTAGAAGGGAAGATGCCTTGAGAGACTGTGTAACAGTGCAGTAGGTCTTCCTTGTGCTGGATGTGGTAGGTATTGTGGGTTACAGGTCAACTGAGTGCTGAGATGCCTGTAGTTCTGTGGTTGAACTCACTGGCTTAGCAACGCCTTCCTTGTTGTCCCTAAATGCTTGATAAACCCCTGTAGGTTGGCTTAGCATGGGTAGGTTCCCTGGAATGCTTAATAAACCCAACTACAGACTGGTTTAGTATGAGAATGGAGCCTTGACTGTGAGAGAACCTATTAGCCATCCTTAGTGGATACACTACCCAACTCGGGGGTGATCTCTCAGCTGAAATAGTATAGGCTGGACATAGATCTAAGGATGGGTGGAATGTTGCTCTCACTTAGCCAGTTGCTTCATAATTGAAAGATAAGTATTATGTTATACAATTGATTGTGTTTCATTGTTTTGTGATGAATGCTGGTGTATAATTATGGAATTTTGAAATGTATGTATATGAATGGGATTGACATGAAGTCATGAACAGGCCTGAGTAAGAGGTTGAGTTCACTGTTGTATGTATATCTTATATTGCATGAGTTTAATGCCTTCTAATCGCTGCATATGATAGATGTGTTAAGTAAATCTATTTAATGCATTTTACATGTTATAATGAAGGATAGTTTTTCATTGTTTGGAGATGAATGTTTATGTATAACTAACCCTGTGAAGGAGATGTACATTTACACCTAATCCCAGGGGAGGAAGGGAATCCATGGAAGTGGTTGCAGAAATCCCTATTGATCAGATGGAAAGAAAGGTCTTGGGAGGTAGGAGGATTGGAAGTGTCTAAGTGAAGATACAGTCAGAACTTCAGAGAATAAAATGGGAAGTTCAAATGCCTCACATGATCAGGGGATTCTACCATTAGATAGAGCTCTCCAAGAGCTTTCTGAGGAAGACGTTATGCCCCTTAGAAGATTGGAGGAAAGTTACCTTGAAGAGGAAGGGTTCCGCACGCATGGTTCCGCAATTGCGGGATTCTGGTTTGCAGGGTCGTCAAGTTCAAAATGTTGTATTTTGGACTCCCGCAATCCTGCATCCACAATTGTAGGATGCGGGTTGTGGAATCGTCAAGTGCTAAGTTATGTGTGTTTGAAATTTCCACAATTACGCCTCCGCATTTGCAGATTGCGGGATTCGCACTTGCGTGAATCGTGCTTGTGGGATGCGGGTTGCGGGATTGCCAAGTTCAAAGTTATGTGTTTTTGAGTTTCTGCAATTCCGCATCCACAATTGCGGGTAGCGAATTGTGGGATCCACTGTTGCGGATTGAAGGTTGCGAGTTCATAGCTGCGGGTTGTGGATTGCGGATCCGAACTCTCCTCACTGCGTGTATGGGCACTCAGTCGATGTTTTGGGAGAAAAAAATGGATCATGGTCTCCAGTGGCCAGGTGGGTTGGTGGGGACGTGACAGAGTGGTATCAGAGCTTCAATTTCCGCATTGGGAGTTGTTTGGGCCGGACCGTGCATGAATTTTTGGTCAAGAAATGCGCCCATGGCATTGTGTTAATAACTTATTTGATTGATTAATTGCTCAAATGAATAATTCCTTGTTTGAATGGTATGATGGAGCTTAATTGCATGCTTGTGATGTCTAATAAATGTCTTTGATATGCACAGAGATAGCAGCAGGTGTAAGAGGAATTGTGTCATAGGGCAACGCACAAAACGATGTAAGAATGGTGACTCAAAATGATGCGTAGGACCCGTTTGGACCAGAAGATGATGTACTGGGTGAGAACGTGCAAGAAGCACATACCGAGGCTGAGTTTGATGGAAGAAGGGACCAAGTGACGCCCCCAAACTTGGCTGAGACTATGGTTAGCTTTAACGAGAGAATGATGAAAGCACAAGAAGAGCAAAATCAACTCAATGCATCCATTTTGAAGAGTCTTACGGACTTGTGGCAAAGGATTATCGATGGTTCCAACCCGAGCCGTGAAGCCCGAGAGGAAAGAAATGTAGAAAGTCAATCTAGGGTCTGTTCCATGAGAAAAAATCCAAGCCCTAGAAGATGTTCTGTGGGCAGAAGACACAGGACACCTTCTCCTAAGTTTTCTTCCAGTAGGTCAGATGATTCAGAGGGTTCGCCAGGGAGCCCAAGACGCACTGCCAATAAGAGAAAGGGAAGAAAGAAAAACAGAGGTATTCCACAGGGTGAATTTAGGAAGGAAAGGCCTCCTACTTTTGATGGTGAAAGTAAAGAAGGTAAAGAAGTAGAGGCATGGCTTCTTGGAATAAATAAGTACTTCAGAATGCATGAGTACTCATAGAATGAAAAGGCTAAGGTCACTATCTACAACCTTAGTGGAAGAGCTTCCATTTGGTGGGATCACCTCATGCAAGTGAAAGAAATTAGTTAAAGAAGATTCAGCTGGGGTAGATTCCAAAGATACTTTCAGGAGAAATACCTATCAGCTAGGTATTATGATAGCAAAAGAAAAGAGTTCAATGAACTCCGGTTGGGACATAGCACTATGAATGAGCATGTTCATTAGTTTCTGGAGTTGCTGAGGTATGTGGACTACATCAAGGATGAAAGAGTGAAGATTCAAAACTTCCTTGGTAGTCTACCATAGAGCTACAGAGATAGGATAGAGTTTGTAAATCCACCAGGCTTGGATGAAGCCATCGGAATGGTAGAGCATTGCTATGAACAAAATAAAGGTAAGGCAGAGGCACAACCACTATGGAAAGGTAAGCCCAAGGGAAGGTTTGATCAGAAGAAAGGAGAGTCTAAACCACCATTCAGAAATCAGCCTAGGATATTTCCACAAGGCCAACAAGCAAGGAGACAATTCAAGCCATCTGTAACAACTGATAGAGTGTTAAAAGGGCCACTTCAGTGTTGGGGTTGTGGGGAGAACCACATGCTCATAGATTACCCAACTGCAAAGAAGAACCCCGAGAGCTTGCACAATGTTAGAGGAGCAGCTATAGTAGGGGATATGGCAAGAGCAACACCTAGGATTTATGCAGCACTGGATGATCACCAAGAAGACCATTAGTCAGCAGTGGTGGAGGTTGCAGGTAAGATTGCTGAGCATCCTATTTCTCTTTTGATTGATCCAGGTTCTACTCATAGTTATGCATCTCCTAAGCTAGTTGAAAGATGTTCTCTTGGTAGAATAAGGCATGAGAAGGCTTGGCTAGTTCAACTGGCCACCGGTACCAACAGAAGGGTGATTGAAGTAGTGAAGGAGTGTCCTATAGAATTGAATGGATTCCTCACACATGATGAATTAAATGTATTGCCATTGGGATCTTATGATGCCCTGATTGGCATGGACTGGTTGGAAAAGCATAGAACCAAGGTGAGATGCTATGAGAAAGCATTGGAATTCCTTGATGATGAAGGCCAACCAAGGTTGGTTAAAGAGATTCCAACGCATGTTTTAGTAAGGCATATTTCAGCTCTGCAATTAAGGAAGTTTTATAAAAAGGGTTGCCATCTATATGATGTACATATATCAGATTCAATAGAAGATAAGGGACCCAGGGTAGAAGACTTCCAGATATTGCAAGAGTTCCAAGATGTGTTTCCAGATGAGGTTCCATGATTTCCACCCAAGAGAGACATTGACTTTTCCATTAATCTTGTTCCAAGAGTATCACCCATATCCAAAGCTCCTTATAGAATGAGCACACCAGAGTTGGTGGAACTAAAGATGTAGCTGCAGGAGTTAATGGACAAAGAGTATGCCAGACTAAGTGTATCCCCATGGGGTGCACCAGTGTTGTTTGTTAAGAAGAAGGATGGAACATTGAGGCTATATATTGATTACAGGTAGCTCAATAAGGTGACAGTTAAGAACAAGTATCCCTTGCCAAGGATTGATGACTTGTTTGATCAAATGAAGGAAGCTAGAGTGTTTTCAAAGATTGACTTGAGGTTAGGATACCATCAAGTAAGGATAAAGGAAGAAGACATTCATAAGACCTCCTTCAGAATTAGGTATGGTCATTATGAATTTACAGTAGTGCCATTTGGTCTTACCAATGCACCTGCTACATTCATGTGTCTCATGAACAATGTCTTCAACAAATATTTTGATAAGTTTGTAAGTGTGTTCTTGGATGACATTCTTGTGTATTCAAAGAATGAAGAAGAGCATGATGAGCATTTGAGGATGGTATTACAAGTCCTTAGGGAGCACTAGTTGTATGCTAAGCTGAGTAAATGTAACTTCTATCAAGAGAAGGTGTAGTATTTGGGTCATATTATATCAGCAGAGGACATTGTAGTAGATCCAGAGAAAATTGAGGCCATCATGGATTAGTCCACTCCAAGGAATGCAACAGATGTTAGATCTTTCATGGGACTTGCTGGCTACTACTGAAGGTTCATTGAGGGATTCTCCAAGATAGCCCATCCAATTACTTCATTGCAGAGGAAGGACATCAAATTCACATGGTTTGAAAAAAGTGAAAGAAGTTTCCAGCAGTTGAAGAAATTGCTTACTAGTGCACCTATTTTGAGGATTGCAGATCCGTGTAAAGATTTTGTGGTATTTACTGATGCTTGCATTGAGGGACTCGGTGGAGTGCTAATGAAAGAAGGTTCTGTAATTTTTTATGAGTCAAGAAAGCTAAAAGAGGATGAAAGGAACTATGCCACTCATGACTTAGAGCTAGCAGCCATAATTCACGCTCTCAAGAGATGGAGGCATTATCTTTTGGGAAGGATATTTGAGCTCAGAACTGATCATATGAGTTTAAAATACTTGTTTGACCAACCAAATCTGAATGCAAGGAAGACTAGATGGATGGAGTTTCTTTGTGAGTTTGATTTAGAGATTAAGCATGTCAAAGGTAAGGAGAATAAGGTTGCTGATGCACTTAGCAGGAAATTCCATATTGCAGCAATAAGTAGATGTGAATCAGACTTGAAAGCAAGAATTTTAGAGGCTCAAGATAGTGATGAAATCTATCTCTAGATTAAAGAGAAATTGCAGCAAAATGTTATAGATGAGAAGTATGCAAGATATCAGTTGGGCGAGGATGATGTTCTCATTTATCAGAACACCAGAATGTACATTCCAAATAGTACAGAGTTGAAGAAATTGGTGATAGATGAGATACATCAGAAGCCATACTCAGGGCACCCAGGATATCAGAAGACTATAACAACAACGAGGAAGCAGTATTTTTGGCATGGTATGAAGGACATAGCTGAGTACATTACTAGATGTCAGAAGTGTCAACAAGTCAAGGCATAGCACCAACATCCAGCAAGATTGTTGCATCCCTTACCCATTCCAGAGTGGAAGTGAGAATTGATTTCTATGGATTTCATAACATGATTTCCTATGACAGTGAAGAAGCATGATTCAATCATGGTTGTGGTGGAAAAGCTATCAAAAGTAGCTCATTTCATTCCAGTCAAGTCCACCCGCAAGGCTAATGACATTGCAGATATCTTCATGAGGGAGATATTCAGATTGCATGAATTTCCCAAGGAAATAGTTTCAGATCGTGACACAAAGTTCACATCCAATTTTTGGAAAGGTTTGTTCCAAGAGTTGGGAACTCAATTGAAGTTTAGTACAGCCTATCATCCTCAGACTAATGGTCATACTGAGAGAGTGAATCAGATCCTTGAATATATGTTAGAAAAGGCCTTTTCTAACACTTCCTGTGTGTTAGAAAAGGCCTGAGAATTGATAGTTGTAGCACCCTATGTGCGAACTCCAGTTACAGCGATGGAGTAGTGTTGAAAGAAGAGATTGCAGAGTAGTTATGGTAGGGCATTTGTGAGAAAACCCCAATCCTGGTAATGAATTCAATTGTTGAACTATGGGAAAAGAGTTGGGTTGCTTGATAAACCCAGTGAAGGATATAGTCTCAACAAACTAGTGACTGGACCTTTCTATGCCCATCCTAGAATAGCACTGGAAGGGAAAGACCGTGAGAGATTGTGCAGCAGTGATAAGATCTTCCTTGTGTTGGATGTGGTAGGTATTGTGGGTGCCAAGTCAATTGAAAGCGACTGGACCTTTCTATGCCCATCCTAGAATAGCACTGGAAGGGAAGATGCCTTCAGAGACTGTTTAATAGTGCAGTAGGTCTTCCTTGTGTTGGATGTGGTAGGTATTGTGGGTTCCAAGTCTACTGAAAGCGACTGGACCTTTCTATGCCCATCCTGGAATAGCACTAGAAGGGAATATGCCTTAAGAGACCGTGTAATAGTGCAGTAGGTCCTCTTTGTGTTTGATGTGGTAGGTATTGTGGGTGCCAGGTCAACTGAGTGTTGAGATGCCTGCAGTTATGTGGTTGAACTCATTGCTTAACAACGCCTTCCTTGTTGTCCCTAAATGATTGATAAACCCCTGTACGTTGGATTAGCATGGGTAGGTTCCCTGGAATGCTTGATAAACCCAACTACAGACTGGTTTAGTATGATAATGGAGCCTTGACTGTGAGAGAACCTGTTAGCTCTCCTTAGTGGATACACTTCCGAGCTCGGGGGTGATCTCTCAGCTGAAAGAGTATAGGCTAGACAAATATTTAAGGTTGGGTGGAACGTTGCCCTCACATAGCTAGTTGCTTCGGAATTGAAAGATAAGTATTCTGTTATACAATTGATGACTTTTCATTGTTTTGAGATGAATGCTTGTGTATAATTATGGAATTGTGAAATGCATGTATATGAATGGGCTTGACATGAAGTCATGAACAGGCCTGAGTAAGAGGCTGAGTTCACTGTTGTATGTATATCTTATATTGCATGAGTTTAATGCCTTGTAATCCCTACATATGATAGATGTGTTAAGTAAATCTGTTTAATGCATTTTACATGTTATAGTGAAGGATAGTGTTTCATTGTTTGGAGATGAATGTTTATGTATAACTAACCCTGTGAAGGAGATGCACATTTACACCTAATCCTAGGGGAGGAAGGGAATCCATCGAAGTGGTTGCATAAATCCTTGTTGATCAGATGGAAAGGAAGGTCTTGGTAGGTAGGAGGATTGGAAGTGTCTAAATGAAGATACAGTCAGAACTTCAGAGAAGAAAATGGGAAGGTCAGATGCCTCACCTGATCAGGGGGTTCTACCATTGGGTAGAGCTCTCCAAAATCTTTCCATCGGTGCCAACCTTGCCCCATTTGGATGCTGGAGGAAGAAGTTATGCCCCTTAGAAGATTGGAGGAAAGTTACCGTGAAGAGGCATGATTCCGCACGCATGGTTCTGCAATTGCGGGATTGTGGGTTACGGGATCCTCAAGTTCAAAATGTTGTATTTTGGACTCCTACAATCCCACATCCACAATCGCTGGATGAGGGTTGTGGAATCGTCAAGTGCTAAGTTATGCGTGTTTGAAATTTCTGCAATTTTGCCTCCGCATTTGCGAGTTGCGGATTGTGGGATTCGCTCTTGTGGGATGCGGGTTGTGGGATTTGCTCTTGCAATTGCGGGTTGCAGATTATGGGATCCGCTGTTGCGGATTGAAGGTTGTGGGTTCGCAGCTGGAGGTTGTGGATTGCGGATCCGAGCTCTCCTGAGTGCATGTATGGGCACTCAGTCAATGTTTTGGGAGAAAAAAAAAATGGATCATGGTCTCCAGTGGCCAGGTGGGTCGGTGGGGATGTGGCAATGCATGATCAATGCCAGCAACAATGGTGTCAAGGGAAGTGGCTAGTGTCAAGCGAGATGGTGCTCTTATGTTTCTAAGTTATATGATTAAGTTTCTCAACTCATCTAAACATTAATTTATTTCAATGTATAGGTCTTGTGGGGGCTTAAGGTTTTGGTCTTCATTTTGGAAAATTTCTTTAAAAAAAAGTTTTTTTATTGTGAAATAAAAGAATGAACAATCGACCTTTTTTTGTTGACACATCTAGAGGAACACACACGCATTCCTCGTAAATGTGCATTTAAGAATGAATGCACACATGTCCTTTGAAGGTGCACACTCTACGAATATGGGTGCGTGCTCGTGTGCTGATTTTCTTTGGCCCAAAATATGTGGCATTCTTTCATGGAGTTTCAGTGGGGGGTGAACCTATTAAAAAAGGAATACGTACAAATTCCTATCAATGCACGCATGTTTCTATTTTTACAACGGGTGCATGTTTCTATTGCAATGAAAAGGGGAACAAACTCCTTGTGATCACCCAAAAGAGAGTGGTGATGGAGCATAATATGGAAGATAGATTATCCTTTAAAAGAAAATTATTTCTTTGGCCAGAACTAGCAATAATATTCTCACATGAGACAATGATTAGAAGATGAATTGGTGTGGTCCTATTAGATATGTTCTATGCAAATCATAAAATGAAACTGAGAATTATTTATTTTTCACTTGTCCTTTTTCAAAATCTATGTGGAAAGGCATACTTGATTCAATCATTAGGTCAACAAAATGGGAAAACATTAATATTTTGGATTGTTTTGAAACTTGGATCAAAGAAAACTATGCCATAGGTCATGAAGCTATGCACTGCTTTGTTCTATGGGGACTTTGGCTAGCTAGGACTAAGATGATATTTGAAGACAAATAATTGACAATTGACGGTTAGGTAACTCATACAATTAAAAAGTATTATAGTACACTTGGAAGGATCCAATGCAAATGAAAATGAGATTCATAAAAGAAGCTATTATTAAATTATACTTTGCTCCGGGCTAAGTTTTGATGGGCCTTGTCCAATCCCAAGTAATTGTGGTACTGTGGCCATCCTTCATCTAAGTAATCATCATTATTTCACTTTGAAATATGGATTTGTCCTGGAAACTAACAATAGAGGAGTGTTTTATGCTCTATGGATTTTGACAACAAACAACTAAAGCAAAAGGTTTAAAAAATCTACAAGTCTTTTGGGAATCCAAAATTTTGTTGGACTGGGAAAATGGAAAAGGTTAGATCATAAAGTTGACACTTGGACCCATCATGGATAGGGTTTTGGAGGTAAAAAATTGCTTTAATTCAATATCTTTTACTCATATCTACATCGTGTCAAACACAAAGGAAGAATTTCACTTTCAAAAGTAACTCTTATTGTGCACATGGCTTCTTGCCAATTCAAGAATACAAGAAAGGAATCCTCTCTTCATAATCACACATATATATATTTTGATTTATTCTTTGTAGTTCTCATTTTAGATGTAGGGGGAGCCACTTTCAATTGTAGTTGATATTTGTTTTTTTGCACTGTGTGTTATGGGGTTTAGAGATAAATACAAAGCCCATTTTAATTTGGAAGACTCCTTTAAATAGTTACAGGAGAAGATTTTAGATTTTTTCCAAATTGTGATGAGTCAAAAAACAAAACAATATATATTTTGATTTCAAAATTAAATAACAAATATAATTTTTTTTTTTTGAAAAACTAGAGTTTTTACTTATTAAAAATATAATAAAATATTCTAAAATTATTATTTTTAAATAATAAATTATGTTAAATATTTTTATAAAGGAAGTAATCTCTATTTTATTTTATTGTTATAACTTTTCAAATTCAATTTGATGTTGTTGCTAATATCAATATAAAGTTTTTCTATGGAAAAATTGCTATATTTGATTTTTTTTATATTTAAAAAAATTAATAAATTATATTAAAATTATTTTTTTAAATATAATAAGTTATGTTAAATTTTGTTTTATTTTAACATAAGCAATAGAAATTTTAAAATTGAAATTAATATCATTTAAAATAGTAATATATTTTTTCTTTCTTGAAAAAGAAAAAGTTATATTTGAATTTTTTTACATTTTAAAAATATAATAAATTATATTGAAATTTTGTTGATATAATAATTTTTATCAAATTATAAATTATACATTCTTAAAAAAGTAATCTCTATTTTATTGTTAGAAATTTATGTTAGTGTTATAATTAAAATTAATATCGTTAATAATATCAATATAATAACTATAAAGTGGCAATGTTTCTACCGTTATTAACAACTATTACTATAAGACAAGCTATAGAAAAAAAAACCTAAATAAAAAGCATGTATGGAAAAGAAAGTGTGGATGATAAACAATTCTGAGCAATTCCTATGATAAACAATTCTGAGCAATTCCTATGATTTAGGTAATCTACATACCTTCTCAATAGATGTTATATCAATTACATAGACCATGGAGATTTTATCTTCTACATACAGGTCTCTCTAGAACCAAAAAGAAAAAGATGAATGTCGATTGTAAAGGTTATCAATCATACAACTCATCCAAAATATGATACGTTTACCCATTTCCTTGCTTTTCTTTAAGATCTTTTTCTCTATCCAACTACTTTAGAGTGGTTTTCTTAATCTTGTCATTCTAGGTATGCATTGTTTTAGACACATGCATGACCTCAAACCCGGCTCTCCACTAGGTTTTGCTCTGCAAATTTGGTTTTGAGAGTCGTCTGGGCTGCTCAGTTTCTGACGGCTAGGGATCCTTCCCTAGCCGGCCCTTCTCCATCCCCTCGAGAGGCGACTGGTATAGGTTGAATGCCTGTGGTGGTGGCCCGTGGTGGCCCTCTCTAGCGCAGTGTTCTAGCTCGCAGCTTGTGAGCGTTGATGCAGGCGGTGGGCTCTTGTCCTCGTTGCTTTGGCTCGTGGCGACGGCGGCTTGGCTCGAAGGCACATCGGAGCAGAGGGTGAAAGGATAGAAGTAATCGCCATAACTAACTACGGACTTTATTTACGCCGTTGGGCGTTTAAGAAAAGGTGTCATGCACGGGGTTATCTTAAGCTTCCTCTAGAATATATTAGTTTTGCCTACAGAATTCTAGGTTATAACTTGTACAGAATTCTAGGTTATAACTTGTTGGTTATGCAAACAAATAAACAAAAAAAAGCTTAGCAGAGGAAAGGATGGGCTCCTCTATTTTGCCTACAGAATTCTAGGTTATAACTTGTACAGAATTCTAGGTTATAACTTGTTAGTTATGCAAACAAATAAACAAAAAAAAGCTTAGCAGAGGAAAGGATGGGCTCCTCTATTTTTCCTACAGAATTATAGGTTATAACTTGTACAGAATTCTAGGCTATAACTTGTTGGTTATGCAAACAAATTAACAAAATAAAGCTTAGCAGAGGAAAGGATGGGCTCCTTTCAGTGGAATAGATGGGCCATACACACTGTTTTTTATTCTAAGCCAGTTATTCCATCACGATGAGGGCTGATGTTGAAGGAAGGGAAGGTGGAGAGAGGTTACGTACTAGAGATTAGATAAGAGACAACACGCTTCAATGAAATTCTTACAAGGAAGAAATGGCTCGTCAGGTTACAGAGTAATTTATTGAACAGTAGAAACTTCCAGCTATGCAAACCCTGTCAGAAAAAGGACGCCAAAAACAATATCTAGCAAAATTTACAGGGTTGGATAAAATACCAAGCCAACTTAAAAAAGATGCAAATTTGTGAAACCAGATAAAAGATTAAGAAACTATCTGGCAGAAAATCACAGCAGAAGTAAAATTCAATCAAACATACAGAAAGCAAATTAACGATTGCGATGCGTCAATTGCTGTAATTTTCTGTCAGATTGCCAATGCACTAGCAATAGCAATTTAGGAACCCAAATTTATATTTGATGTAATGATGCTGTCAGAGATGATTGCACATTGATTGACACAAAAACAATGTATATATTTAGTACATAATAATATACATAATATATATATATATATATATATATATATATATATGAATTTGATAGAGTTTTAAAATATAATAAGCGGCATTGAAATTAATTTTTTTAAATATATTAAATTAAAGTATTATAAATAATCTATTATTTTAATTATATCTATAGGTAACTATCCACAAAGAAGAAATAATTTGTTGGTGACAGTGGTTGTGCTAGTTATATTAGATGTGAATTCATTAATATAAAAAGAAGCCCAGATATCATAAGTAGGTCATTCGTTAAACTTAATTTAAAAAATTAAAAGTATTTCTCTTAATAAGAATTAATATAACCAAAACAAGAACGAAATGTCATGAGTTTTTTAGTGAAAGGACAATTCCTAAAACACCTTTGAAAAGGATTTGTCATTAAAAATAAAAGTCACTAACTTTAAACTTTTTGAGTATAAGATTAAAAGTCTACAAACACTAAGTAATTTTTTCTTTCTTCTTCAAATCCCATAAACCAAAATTGAAATCAGAAAACTTTAAATATCATCATCATAATCAAATTAAATCCATTTATATAATCAAAATGGAATTTTAATAGTGAAAAAACTCCTGTTAATAGATACAATTACAGTAACTGCCTTCTTAAAGGGTAGGGCACTTTGGGTGATACTCGAGTGTGAACCTCCTTTCAAAAACAAATAGATGTTGTAGGTCTTTTCTGGGATGAGGATAGATAGATATCGTGACCACCATGTGCACAAATGCCACCTGTTGGACACAGCCTTCAAACAATATCCATCTATTCTTTCATTTAAATTACAGAATTAAAAATACCCTTAGGTTACCGTAATCTCTGTATTTTGACAGTTTTAGGCTCTTTTTTGGTATTAGCGTGAGCTTCATTTACATGTTAACATATTTGGTCTAATCCTCACACAGCTTGTTTCCAGGAGCATAACACAATTTACACCGTCCAACAGTAGGAAAAACAATTTATAACTTTATACCAAATAACGAAACATATTTGGTCTAATCCTCACACAGCTTGTTTCCAGGAGCATAACACAATTTACACCGGCCAACAGTAGGAAAAACAATTTATAACTTTATACCAAATAACAAAACATATTTGGTCTAATCCTCACACAGCTTGTTTCCAAGAGTGTAACAAAATTTACACCGGCCAACAGTAGGAAAAACAATTTATAACTTTATACCAAATAACAAAACCGTTGTATATAATACTCCATTTATCACAGGAAGGGCTAAATCAAATTAAAAATTTCATTGCATGGAAAGTAAGATATGATAGACATGAACATGCACAGAAAACAAGATGTGATAGACTTGAGCATGCACAGAATTCTTTAATGTAACCTCAATTATAGTATACATATGTAAACACAGTATTATCTTAATATATATATGTATTGATAACACAATCTCAGAGAAGGGATCACAAACACAATCCCTTCAGATCGATTTATTTTAAGCAGTAGACTATCACTACCATAACCATAAGCATATTCATAATCAGTATCTTCCTTCTGATTTAGGAGTCAAACATTAATTAGTTTATGAGATCAGAGGCAGTGCAGTGGTCGAAGTAGCAGAAACAACCCGAGGCGTGGCACTTACCGTTGCTGGCTTTTTCTTTGTTTTTGCAGATTTTAGCGCAGTCATCTTCGTCATCTGGACAATATGCACTGCCCCCTTTTCTGCTTGACTTCTCGCAGATAAAAGCAAGAGTCCCATTCCCAAAGTCTGCCCAACATATTATAATTACATTAACAAACAAAATTCAACAGAGGCAAGTAATAAGATTCAATTTCAGCCAAAATTTAAAGGCTATAGAGTTAACTTTACACACTGTTTGAGGCCAACAGCAGCAACACCAACACAAAGGCCGAGGCCGCTCTCGCCATGGCAGCTGGGAACTTATCTTCACCACAAATTCTGAATCTCGCAGAGTTACAAAAATGGAAGAACCGAGCTGACTTATATAGAAAATCCAAAAGGAATCAGATTTACTGGGAAAATAATGAAAAAGGAGAAATCAATTGAAATAACGTTGAAATGTAAAGTGGAAATTATCAGAAAGGATTATCCAGTCTGCTGTAGATCATTTAATGCGGCTTGCCATTTAATACAGCGGCAATAGGCCAATTGGATCTCAATAATTAAGATCCAATCCCCAAATGCCCTAGAGGCTGGATAGTGCTCTAAATTATCGGTCTACATTGAAACTAGGAAAGTTCTAGGAATGTGGTCATGATTGGGAGCGGCTATTCGCAAACATTGGTGAAGAAATGATGGTAGCATAGTGCCTGGTGGATAATTTGGGTCAATACATTGACCAAAGAACAAACAGGTGTAGCGTTCAGACAGCTTTTACATTGACCAAAGAACAACCAGGTATAGCGTTCAGACAGCTTTTTTCCAAACTTTTCTCGAAGAAGACGCTGAGTCGGACTAATAATTCTCGTGAACTTCATAGAACTCTGAATAATAATTCAGAGCAAAATCATTCATAAATAGAATTATCAACCATCTTTCATAAATAGAATTATCAATCGTAGTAGTTGGCGATAACGTCAGAGTCTCATTAAATGTTATGGAGTATTAAATGTTGTATAGGGTGGTATATATGAAATGGAATATTTAATTTTAGAGTAGTTATTAAAAGTTTATTATTTCAATTAAAATTAATAAAGAAAAAATAAAATTCTAAATAATTTTTTAATGTTTAATTATTTAATATATAATTGCTTTACCATGTATAGATCTTGGTTCATTTTAGAACTCTATTCATACTTAAATTTGGGGTTAAAAGAAAAGTGTGTTTGCTATAAAAGTTACTTTACTCCATTGTCCATGTTTAAAATTGATAATTTAAATCAATTTAGATTAATATAAATTGATAATTTAAATCAATTTAGATTAATATAAATTGATAATTTTTTATTTTTTCAAATAAATTTTCTATGATTAGAAACTCCTCATTTTTAATATTTATAAATTAATAATATGCGATGAAAAGTTTTATAGCTATATAATCAAACAAAATAAAATATATCAATTTATTTAAACATTATTTAAAAAATTGAGTAACTAGGTCTAAATAATAAAATATATCAACTTATTTAAACATTATTTAAAAATGTTGAGTAAGTAGGTTTAAAAAACAAGCCAATAGATAAATGGACACAATACAAAGCCTCCCTATAATTAGCATTCATAAAATGTTGATGTATATGTAACTTCGGAATGTATTTCACATATATGTATATTGTATTCCTATAGAGATGTTATTATTCCTCTATACAGAAGTGTTTGTATTTCTATAGAGATGTTATTATTCCTCTATACAGAAGTGTTGTCATTTATATTGTAAGTGTCGTAACTTATACTTGATGGGTTATTAGACCACCTTGTTGGGGTCGACCCTGTATAAGTCATGTGGGTCAAAGGGTTATTAGACCACCCTATTGGGGGTCGGCCCAGTGAACATTATGTTATGTGGTTAAGTTAAGGATGACCTATTAAAGGTTATTAGGAAAGTCAAGTCAAGTATAAATAGAGTGCGGGAGGCACTCTATTGGATCATTCTATTCTCTCACACACTCTTTGGAGAGTGGCGCACTTGTGGAGGAGGAGAAGCTGCTACTAGGAGATGTCTATCACTTATGCTTGGGTTGTATCATTGCTCTATCTATCTCTGAGGAAGTTATTGGGGTTTTTCACCTTTATGGTTTTCCCCAAGTAAACTCTGTGTCTCTTGTGTACTTGCATTATTGTGTCCATCATTGATATGCTATAGATATGTTGTACATGTTGTTCTCTTATTTAAGATCCTAGATCAAATTGAAGTAAATTCTGAAAAACTAACATGGTATCAGATCTAGCCTGAAAGAAGGCATGGTATGGCATGTATGACACTTGTTGCACTTGCGATGCTAGGGCTTGATATAGCAAAAACAAGTCATCGTAGCACTTTCGCTATAAATCCATTTTGGCGAAGTTTTTGGATCTGAAAATTTTACAGGTCCAAGATCAAATCCCCATGTACCTTGTGTCCAAAGAAAAATTTCTAATTCTTTGTACTTTGTGTTTTATGATCTGTACAATCTAGGGTTTCTGCCTCTTCCATATATGAGTCATAAACAGGTGACCTAGGCACAAAGGTCATACCTTGGGCTAGGAAGCTCCAAATGAAATTTCGTAAAACGTAATAGGTAGTGCATGGACTGTACTTTCTCAAGTAACTTTTTCAGAGGCCGAAACTGAACTAGTGACATGTGGCATGCCGTACAAGTTCGATCTCCTGTTTTATCCCATAAACAGGTCACGTTGTGACACTTGGCATAACTCTCTCTCAGAGAATCCATTTGAGGTCAGACCTATGGGGTTGGAAAGATGACAGGTCAGGCTACCACATAAAATTTTTCAGGCCCTGTGGATCAGAAAGTTCAGAGTTACACCAGAAACAATCAGGTGCGTATTTCTGTCATAACATAATTATTTTTTGAGCACCTTCATTCATGGCTTCGGGAATTTAGGGTTTCAGAAAAAGTTGGAATTTTTGTAATCGGAGACCACGGCTGGATGCTTCTCATAAAAATCGAAATTTAGAGACCAAGATCATATTTTTTGGTTGGGAAAAAGACCAGTCTTGATCAGACCTTATTTCGGGACTTTGATTGGAAAAGTGGAAAATTAGGGCTTCTGCAAAAATGAGAATTTTTTGAAATCTGTGATCACGGTTGGAAGCTCCTCAGAAAAATAGAAGCTTAGAGATTTGGATTGAACCTTTTGATTGGGTAGAAGGGTGGGCTTTATCAAACCCTAGTTCGGGGTCATGTCAAGTGAATTCGAAAGTTTCAAAGGCAATTTTGAGGGGTTAAACTTTGCACTTTTCAAATTCTGAGTATACCAGGTTGATTAGATCATCAAGGTGCATCATTCTATCCTTTGAGAAGTTTGAAATTCAAAGTTTTAATTTTTAGGGTTTCCCTGACAAACCGTAATCCAGCTCCACATCTAGTTCCTGCAAATCAAGTGGATTGGGTTAATCCTAGAAGAGAATGGATTGGTCACCTGCATAAGTGAAGAAGTTCCTATTTCAGAGCGAGATGAGGCTAAGGCCTTACATAAGAATATTAGAAGAAATCTCGATAGGTATGACTTATCCAGGTATGTCTCTGTTAAGATTTAATATGCTAAGACAGAAAATAGCAGCATTACATTCCATTTCACAATAATAGCATATAAAGGATCACTGAAGAAACAACAAGCATAGCATAAACACAAGAGACACAGATTTATTTTGGGAAACCCTCATGGGGTAGAAAACCCAGTAAAGTTTCCTCAATATAGATGACCAGCAATATACAATGATGCAAACCAAAGACATGATCTCCTCCTCCACCACAGCAGACCTCTCCTCCACAAGTGTGCCTCTCTCTCAAGTGAGTGTGTGTGTCAAATGAGGAACACACCTCCTCTATTTATACACTACTCTGACATATCTTTTACACAAGTACACGTAGGCTCGTATTTAACCAATGGGTTAAATACCCCACTACAACTAACTGGGCCGACCCCTCTAGGGTGGTATAATAACCCTTTGACCCACATGACACATACATGGCCGACCCCCACTAGGGAAGTCTAATAACCCGAGTTACCACATTCCGATGGAGGAATAAACATCTCCGGATATACAATAAGATCTTCACGGAGGAATGAAACATCTCCGGAATAATAAAGTACAAATATAATATTCTTTGAAGTTACAATATCTCAACACTCCCCCTTAAGGAGAAGGATATTATAACAGCATCTGCACGAGCAAGGAGTCATCAACATCATACATGATACATCTATAAATCATTGGAAGCTTTCTCAACATCATCAGTAACTCAAGCAGTTACTGGAACATCTTCAATACTGGAACATCAACATCTTCAGTACTGAGTCTTTATCTTCTACAACACTCGAACAACTACAACAACATCAACATCTGGATCCTCACGATCATCAGCATCATCATCTCACGATCATCAGCATCGTCATCACACGATCATCAGCATCACGATCATTAGCATCGTCATCACACGATCATCAGCATCGTCATCACATGATCATCAGCATCGTCATCACACGATCATCAGCATCGTCATCACATGATCATCAGCATTGTCATCACACGATCATCAACATCGTCATCACACGATCATCAGCATCGTCATCACACGATCAGTAGCATCGTCATCTAGATCATCACGATCAGCAGCATCGTCATCTAGATCATCACGATCAGCAGCATCGTCATCTAGATCATCACGATCAACAACATCGTCATCTAGATCATCACGATCAACAACATCATCAATACAAGTATAAATATCATCAATACAAGTATCCTCATCAATACAAGTATACACATCATCAATACAAGTATCCTCATCAATACAAGTATACACAATAGCAGCATACCCTGCAACACACAAGATCCAATTACAAGATGATCAATCCCTCTCACTTTAGGACATAGGTCCAAGGATGATACAATCCTGATCCGCTTACGGGATGATCAGTCCCTCTCGGTTTAAGACAAATCTCATGTCTATGGATGATGCAATCCAGATCAACTTACAGGATGATCAATCCTTATCACTTTAAGACACCTCACCATGTCTAGGGACGAGGCAATCCCAATCTATTTACAGGATGATTAGTCCTTATCACTTTAAGACATCTCACCATGTCTAGGGACGAGGCAATCCCAATCTATTTACAACATGATTAGTCCTTATCACTTTAAGACATCTCACCATGTCTAGGGACGAGGCAATCCCAATCTATTTACAGGATGATCAGTCCTTATCACTTTAAGACATCTCACCATGTCTACGGACGAGGCAATCCCAATCTATTTACAGGATGATCAGTCCTTATCACTTTAAGACATCTCACCATGTCTAGGGACGAGGCAATCCCAATCTATTTACAGGATGATCAGTCCTTATCACTTTAAGACATCTCACCATGTCTAGGGACGAGGCAATCCCAATCTATTTACATGATGATCAGTCCTTATCACTTTAAGACATCTCACCATGTCTAGGGACGAGGCAATCCCAATCTATTTACAGGATGATTAGTCCACTCAATCTCATTTAGGACTATCCTTCCTTTCGAATTACTAGATTTACTATCCAAGGATGATTTAATCCATTCAATTCATTTAGGACTATCCTTCCTTTCGGAATTACTGGATTTACTGTCCAAGGATGATTTAATCCACTCAATTCATTTAGGACTATCCTTCCTTTCGGAATTACTGGATTTACTGTCCAAGGATGATTTAATCCACTCAATTCATTTAGGACTATCCTTCCTTTCGGAATTACTGGATTTACTTTCCAAGGATGATTTAATCCACTCAATTCATTTAGGACTATCCTTCCTTTCGGAATTACTGGATTTACTGTCCAAGGATGATTTAATCCACTCAATTCATTTAGGACTATCCTTCCTTTCGGAATTACTGGATTTACTGTCCAAGGATGATTTAATCCACTCAATTCATTTAGGACTATCCTTCCTTTCGGAATTATTGGATTTACTGTCCAAGGATGATTTAATCCACTCAATTCATTTAGGACTATCCTTCCTTTCGGAATTACTGGATTTACTGTCCAAGGATGATTTAATCCACTCAATTCATTTAGGACTATCCTTCCTTTTGGAATTACTAGATTTACTATCCAAGGATGATTTAATCCACTCAATTCATTTAGGACTATCCTTCCTTTCGGAATTACTGGATTTACTGTCCAAGGATGACTCAATCCTCAACCGTACATTTAGGACCATGTCCAAGGATGACTTAATCCTCCACCGTACATTTAGGACCACGTCCAAGGATGACTTAATCCTCAACCGTACATTTAGGACCACGTCCAAGGATGACTTAATCCTCCACCGTACATTTAGGACCACGTCCAAGGATGACTTAATCCTCCACCGTACATTTAGGACCATGTCCAAGGATGACTTAATCCTCCACCGTACATTTAGGACCACATCCAAGGATGACTTAATCCTCCACTGTACATTTAGGACCACATCCAAGGATGACTTAATCCTCCACCGTACATTTAGGACCACGTCCAAGGATGACTTAATCCTCCACCGTACATTTAGGACCACGTCCAAGGATGACTCAATCCTCAACCGTACATTTAGGACCACGCCCAAGGATGACTTAATCCTCCACCGTACATTTAGGACTACGTCCAAGGATGACTTAATCCTCAACTGTACATTTAGGACCACGTCCAAGGATGACTTAATCCTCCACCGTACATTTAGGACCATGTCCAAGGATGACTCAATCCTCAACCGTCCACCAAGGACTTCATTCTCGAAGACATACGTCTACGGCTCTTCTTTCGGACTGAAATCCAGGGATGATCCAATCCCCTCACATGTTCACCAAGAACTTCATTCACAAAGACATACGTCTACGGCTCTTCTTTCGGACTGAAGTCTAGGGGTGATCCAATCCCCTCACATGTTCACCAAGAAATTCATTCTCGAAGACATACGTCTACAGCTCTTCTTTCAGACTGAAGTCCAGGGATGATCCAATCCCCTCACATGTTCACCAAGAACTTCATTCTCAAAGACATACGTCTACGGCTCTTCTTTCGGACTGAAGTCCAGGGATGATCCAATCCTCTCATGTCCACCAAGGACTTCATTTTCGAAGACATACATCTACGGCTCTCTTTAGAACAAGTGTTCAAGGATGGTACAATCCCTCTTCTTTCTCAGAGACACTTGTCTACGGCTCACTTTAGAACTTGTGTTCAAGGATGATGCAATCCTCACGTGTATTCTCATCAATTACTATCGATCTTGGGAACCCATACAGAACCCGATTCACACTTCTTCTTTAATTACACCATTAAGAGAATGGTCTTATCTAGCCACTTGGAGCAAACATCTCATCATGATTCTCTTCTTCTTTCTAAGAGAATCTTCTAGCCACAAGCCTTCTATAGTGTGTTTGATTTGAAAATCTTTTTTGTTTTTGTTTTGTTTAACATCCATCGCTTGTTCAGTGTTCATCATTCATCATGATCTTTCCTACAAATCAAAATTAAGTACATGATTAGTAATACTTCATAATCATCAAATCATATTGACATGATAACCTATTATGCATACATATATCATTTACATAGTTATGCAACTATTTTGACCAATAATTTGGCACAACACTTTCCCATATCCTGTATGCATACAGTGGTTATCTAGATGCCTTCCATCTCTACCAGAACATACTATCGAGAGTGTGCACTGCTCTCAGCATGTCAGCAAAGAGGTTTCATTCTAGACAAGCAACAATGGAATGTTTGTCCAACTTACCAATCATATGCATATTAGTAGTATACTGTTCAATGCTCTATGAATGTTTACACTCAGCATGATATATTCTAGGAATACAAATATGCATACAAGCAATATCATTTACTATTTCAAATAACAACTCAAATACTTATCTGTTATGTTTGTGTGGTTGCCTCTCGCTTGATCTTCTATATGTCTTTTGAACTTGTATTCATTCTGTACCACTGTGCATGCTCAAGTGTGCACTAATGTCATCCTCATGATCTCATACACAAACATACGTTCATTAGTATATTCTCCAAACATTCTAATTCTAAATAATCTTGAATATGTATAGTCATGATCATTAGTATTCAGGGTTTCAAGGAAGTCTTCTTTTACTCATGCATATTCTTGTTTGATCATAGTACTCTTCTGGTTAATTAAATCATCAAGACAAGAGACATAATATGCATAAACCCTTGATTACTAACTTTATGAATAAGCATAACCAATCATACCAAGTATACTTATATAAGGGATCCTAACACAAGGTAAGATTCTAACTTGACATAAGAAAACATATCTGGATTAGTTATGTACAACATACCTAAACAATCTCTTCAATGATTTAGAGATCCTGAGCTAGAACCTGCATGTCTCATAGGTTAAGCATAACATAACAAAGTCATACATACCTTGTAAGTAGAACAAATATTATGGATGAGTATTTGTCTTCATGTTGTCATGGTCATGGAACTTGATTTGTCTTTTGTGATGTACCTGTATCTTGTTAGCAGACAACATCAACCTCACACAACACCATAATGCATTAGTACAATCATATAGCCCTAATCAATGAATGTCTTCAATCATTCACATGCATTCATACTGTTGCTAGGGTGATAAGACAATTCTAACAATAATCAAGATTGTACTAATAAATAATATGAAGACAAACACATTATGAACTTAATCAAGAATCATATTTCAAGACATACCTGAACCTCCTTAAGTCATACCTGTCGAGACTTCTTGTATTCTTCTTATGTAAGGCCTTAGCCTCAACTCCCCCTGAAACTTGATTTGGAGCTTGATTAGGGATTTCTAGAGAAACCCTAAAAATTCAATCTTTGACTTTCATGCTTCTGAATGGATGGAAGGATGTGTCTTGCTGAGCTGATCAAACTAGCATACTTCACTTTTGAAATCTCCAAAATTTGACCCCTCAAAATTGCCTTCGAAACTTTTGGATCTTCTGGACAGGAACCCGAACTAGGGTTTGATGAAGCCCACCCTTCTGTCCAATCAAAAGGTTCGATCCAAGGCTCTAAATTCTTATTTTTTTTAGGAGCTTCCAGCCGTGGTTACAGACTTCAAAAATTCCAACTTTTGCTGAAGCCCTAATTTTCCATCTTTTTGATCAAAATCCCGAACTAGGGTTTAATCAAGCTCGGTCTTCTACCCAACCAAAAAATTCGATCTTGGTCTCTAAATTTTGATTTTCCTGAGTATCATTCAGCCGTGGACTCCGATTCCAAAAATTCTAACTTTTTCCGAAACCCTAAATTCCAGAAGCCATGAATAAAGGTGCTCCAAAAATAATTCTGTTTTGACAGAAATATGCACCCGATTGTTTCTGCTATAACTCTGAAATTTTTGCTCCACAGGGTATGAAAACTTTTTCTGCAGTAGCCTGAACTGTCATCTTTCCATCCTGACAGGTCTGACCTCAATTGGATTTTCTAAGAGAGAGTTATGCCAAGTGTCGCAACGTGACCTGTTTATGGGATAAAACAGGAGAGCGAACTTGTACGGCATGCCACGTGTCACTATTTGAACTTCGGCCTCTAAAAACTTTTCCTGAGATATATTGCCCTGTTATATTTCTATCCTGACAGGTCTGACCTCAATTGGACTCTCTGAGAGAGAGTTATGCCAAGTGTCACAACATGACCTGTTTATGGGATAAAACAGGAGAGCAAACTTGTACGTCATTCCACGTGTCACTGGTTCACCTTCGGCCTCTAAAAAAGTTTCCTGAGATAGTACAGTCTGTGTACTACCTGTTACGTTTTACGAAATTTCATTTGGAGCTTCCTAGCCCAAGTTATGACCCTTTTCCCAAGGTTACCTGATTTTGACTGAGATCTGGAAGAGGTCGAAACCCTAACTTGTACTGATCATAACTCATAAAGTACAACGAATCTGAGGGTACCCTTTGGACACAAGGTACCTGGGGATGTTATCTTCGACTTGTAAACTTTTCAGACCCGGAAACTTCGCAGAAATGGATTTATAGCGAAAGTTCCACGATGACTGGTTTTTGCTATGTAAAACCCTAACCTTCAAATTGTTGTAAGTAAAGCAAGTGTCGTAAGTGCCATACCTTGCCTTCCTTAAGGTTAGCTCTGATACCATGTTAATATTTAATATGCTAAGACAGAAAATAGCAGCATTACATTCCATTTCACAATAATAGCATATAAAGGATCACTGAAGAAACAACAAGCATAGCATAAACACAAGAGACACAGATTTATTCTAGGAAACCCTCATGGGGTAGAAAACCCAGTAAAGCTTCCTCAATATAGATGACCAGCAATATACAATGATGCAAACCAAAGACATGATCTCCTCCTCCACCATAGCAGACCTCTCCTCCACAAGTGTGCCTCTCTCTCAAGTGAGTGTGTGTGTCAAATGAGGAACACACCTCCTCTATTTATACACTACTCTGACATATCTTTTACACAAGTACACGTAGGCTCGTATTTAACCAATGGGTTAAATACCCCACTACAACTAACTGGGCCGACCCCTCTAGGGTGGTCTAATAACCCTTTGACCCACATGACACATACATGGCCGACCCCCACTAGGGAAGTCTAATAACCCGAGTTACCACATTCCGATGGAGGAATAAACATCTCCGGATATACAATAAGATCTTCACGGAGGAATGAAACATCTCCGGAATAATAAAGTACAAATATAATATTCTTTGAAGTTACAATATCTCAACAGTCTCGAGATTTGTTCATGATTAAGTTTATAGTATGTTTGTCTTCATATTATTACGGTTAGTACAATATTGATTAAATTTAGACTTGTCATATCACCTTAATAAAATTATGAATGCATGATAGAAGATATCCATTGATTAGGGTGTTGACACTTATGATTGTACTAATGCATTATGGTGTTGTATGAGGTTTATGTTGTTTGCTAACATGAAAGGTACACCAAGAAAGACAAATCATGTTCTAGATCAAGAACATATGATCATGGTAACATGAAGACAAAGATTCATCCATTGTCATGGATCACATAGAAGATCTATTTATGAGGTATGTATAACTTGGTTCTATAATGGTTAACTTATGAGATATGCAGGTTACTAACATAAGTCATTGAAGAGAACAAGAAGACATCATGCGGGTATGTTAGACATAACTAGCGAACATAGTAATCCAGGTATGTTTTTCCTATATCAAGTTAGAATCTTACCTTGTGTTAGGCTCCCTTATATAAGTATACTTGGTATGATTGGTTATGTTTATTCATAAAGTTAGAAAAGTAAGTAATCAAGGGTTTATACATATTATATCTCTTATCTTGATTGATGATTTGACTAACCAGAAGAGTCCTATGATCAAATAAGAATATGCATGACTAAAAGAACTCTTCCCTGAAACCTTGAATACTAATGTTTATTATCTATGTTTGAAATAATCATGACTATACATGTTTAAGATTATTGTGTTTTGATAGTATTAAGATTATACTAATGAATGCGTGATTATGTATGAGACCTCGAGGATAATACAATGATGATACTAATAAGCATGCATAGTGATTAAGAATGGATATAAGTTCAAGGACAGGTAATCCAGGAAGCAAAGATCAAGAGGGAGCACACTTCAGTAGTTTCTGCAAGGATGTAGATATTTAGAGGGAGTTGACCACTTCTCACAATCCACATCAAAATGGAGTTGCAGAAAGGAAGCAAAGACTAAGAGGGAGTCAACCCAACAAACAAACAAAGATAAGTATTTGAATTATCATTTCTTTCATATTTCAATGTTTGAATAATACTACTCAATAATGTATATACTGATGTTCCTAGAATTAGGTTGTGTATTATGCATATTAGAATAATTGCATTAATGAATAGTATACTACTAATATGCATGTGATGGGTAAGTGGCCTATGGAACTGTACAACATTCCATTGCTACTTATCTAGAATGAAACCTCTTTGCTGACATGTTGGGAGTAGTGCAAACTCTTAACAATGTTCTAGTAGAGATTAGAAGGCATCTAGAAAGTTACAGGATATGGATGAATGTTGTATTGAAGCATTGGCTAAAATAATTGCATGACTGTATGACATATTTCTTTATATGTAAGAATTTGTTCTGAAAACTATGAGATGTTTCTAATCATGCAATTTAACTTGTTTTGTAGGAAAGATCGTATACCTTCACCTACAAAAGAAGGACTACAACATTTGTTCCAGAAACAAAGATATCTATTGAAGATATTGAAGTTCCCAGGATTTGGGATGAAGTAATGGAAGAATGCCATGATCCATCGATCATGAAGAGTGATGTTTGGGATGTAGTCCCAAGACCTGAAAGGAAGTCTGCTGTGACGTCCAAATGGATCTATAAGATCAAGCATGCTGCAGATGGTAGCATGGACAAATACAAAACAAGGTTTGTAGCTCGTGGCATCTCCCAGAAAGAGGGATTGAGTATGAAGAGTCTTCTACACATATAGCCAGGAACACTTCCATCAGATCAGTACTTGCTCTGGCTGCAGTGATTAAATGGAAGATACACCAAATAGATGTCAAGACAGCTTTCTTGAATGGTGTAGTCGAAGAGGAAGTGTATGTGGAGTAGCCACTTGGTTTTGAGACACATGACGGGAATTCATATATGTGCAGAACTTGGTATGGTAGGATAGACAGCTTTCTATCCAGTTTGGACTTTACCAAGAGTAAAACGGATTCCAACCTTTACTACAAGGTTGAGGAAGGCAATCTAGTGATACTACTTTTGTATGCGGATAACCTGTTTGTTACAGGTGAGGATAGATTGATTTCCGACACGCAGTGGAAGCTTGCTGCAGAGTTCGAGATGAAGAACTTACGGATGATGCACTACTTTCTAGGCATGGAGGTGTAGCAGAGTGCAGATGAAATCTTCATTGGACCAGGGAACTTTGTAGTAGAGGTCCTGAAGAGGTTCGGGATGATGGACTGCAAGGATGGCATCGAATCTGAAGCTTCTGTGTGATGCTTCATCTGATTCAGTTGATGTCAATGTGTATCATCAGATGATTGGGTCCTTGATGTACCTGACGAACACGAGACCAGATATTTTCTTTGCGGTGAACACATTGAGCCAGTTCCTGACAGATCCTAGAGGTGTTCCCCTGGTTGATGTAAAGCATATTCTGAGGTACCTAAAGGGTATGGTTGACTATGGGCTCAAGTATGATGCGAATCAAAAGTTTAACCTGTAGGGTTATGTTGATTCAGATTGGGCAGGCAGTGCTGCAGATAGGAAGAGCACTTCTAGGTGCTGCTTCAGTATGGGATCAGGTGTGATCTCTTGGTTTAGAAGGAAGCAGTCTTGCGTAGCACTGAGTACAGCTGAAGTAGAGTATGTTGCAGCTTGTTCAACTAGTTGTGAGGCAGTATGGCTTCAGGAGCTACTGTCTGAGTTATTTGATCTCTCGCTGGAGGCTACTGGTATACTTTGTGACAACCAGAGTTGTGTGAAGCTGTCTGAGAACCTAGTGTTTCATGACAGGTCGAAACACATTGAGATCAAATATCACTATATCAGGGATATGGTGCAGAGGTAAGCAGTGAAGCTCTTGTATGTTGCGATGGATGAGTAGGTTGCAGATGTGTTGACGAAGCCACTAGCCAGAGTGAATTTCAAGTACTTCAAAGAGAGGCTTGGTGTTCTTCAAATTGATGACACTTTGAGGAAGAAGTGATGGACACATTTGCAGGAGCCATTCCAAGCATGGTGAGAGGAGGATCCTTCCATGGCTGTGGATATAAGTGCTGGATGATGAGCATCAGGACGATGCTCCAGTTACTTCTCTATATGTATATGTATGCATCATGTTGGATGTTGGATATGATCAGTTGGATCATTTATATGTATATGTATATACGCATAATGTTGGATGCTTGATACGATCAATTGGATAATTTATATGTATATGTATGTACACATCATGTTGGATGTTGGATACGATCAGTTGGATCATTTGTATATGTATGTACACATCATGTTGGATGCTGGATATGATCAGTTGGATCATGTGTATGTATCCGTAGATGTATCAGGTGGATACATTGTATGATCAGGTAGATCATGTATGTTGATATGTATGAGGTATGATCAGGTGGATCATGCATTTGTATATGTATCAGGTGGATACATTGTATGATCAGGTAGATCATGTATGATGATATGTATCAGGCAGATACTGTGTATGCATCAGGTGGATGCATTGTATGATCAGGATGATCATGGATGACGAGCTTCAGGATGTTTCTCCAGATGACATGCATCAGGACGATGCAGTGTTGATGATTAGGATGATCATGTGTACATCAGGATGATGTATGGTGAGTATCAGGTTGATACTCTGTGGCCGTGGATAGGTTGTGCAGATGAGCATGTAAGTAGACCCGGGAGATATAGACAGGATGAAAAAGGCCTCAGATGCTCTTTAGGGTTCTTGCTTGGCAAGACACCCTTTTAAGGTTTTGTGACTGCCACATGTAAAAGATCCTGGGAGATCCTATAGGTTGGAGTTGTGTACCTGTAACAATCTGGGATGCTCTTTTGAGTTTTTGTGACACACGTAATAAGTCCTAAGGATTCCACAGTATGGCTAGTGATGATGAAGACCTGCAGGTGGTGGGCCTACATCCAGTATGAAAAAGGACTGGCTCTGTAGAACTTCCTATGACGAGTAGATTCAGAGATTGATTGAGATAGCAGCAGCAGTGATGATGACGATGATTCGATGATGATGATCTAGAGAAGAAGACTTGTGCTAGAGGACATGTGTCGAGAAATACCTTCCTAGTAAGAGGGAGTGTTGATGTATATGTAACTTCAGAATGTATTTCACATATATGTATATTTTATTCCTATAGATAATGTTATTATTCTTCTATATGGAACTGTTTGTATTCCTATAGAGATGTTATTATTCCTCTATACGAAAGTGTCGTCATTTATATTGTACGTGTCGTAACTTATACTTGATGGGTTATTAGATCACCTTGTTGGGGTCAACTCTGAATAAGTCATGTGGGTCAAAGGGTTATTAGACCACCCTATTGGGGGTTGGCCCAGTCAGCATTATGTTATGTGGTTAAGTTAAGGCCGACCTACTAAAGGTTATTAAGCAAGTCAAGTCAAGTATAAATATAGTGTGGGAGGCACTCTATTTGATCATTCTATTCTCTCACACACTCTTTGGAGAGTGGCGCACTTGTGGAGGAGGAGAAGCTGCTGCTAGGAGATATCTATCTCTTATGCTTGGGTTGTATCATTGCTCTATCTATCTCTGAGGAAGTTATTGGGGTTTTTCACCTTTATGGTTTTCCCCAAGTAAACTCTGTGTCTCTTGTGTGCTTGCATTATTGTGTCCATGATTGATATGCTGTACATGTTGTTCTCTTAGTTAAAATCCTAGATCATATTGAAGTAAATTTTGAAAAACTAACATAAAACTAAGATACCAACAAGATAACCTGGTATGGAAAGAAAACACAATACAAGGTCCGTATAAAGTATACAAAGGATACCAAGTTGTAATAGAAAGTCAAGGAATGAAAGACAAAAACTAAAAATGGCATATTATCTAGAAACTTCAAGTTCCCTTAAAATTAGGAATCTTCCATTGGGTCATTCTATGAAACAAAGTACTTCGTTCCCAAGACAATCCATCTTCAATATAAATCATGGTAACACCCAAGGTTCCATATGTTATGCAAAAAAAATATGAGAGAATCCATCATTTATTCTTGTTATATCACTTTTCTAAAGAGGTTTCCAGACATCTATAATCCTAGTATTATTGGAGGAAAAAGAAAATGGAAAGGGAACTCTATGGAGGAGGCTTTAGAATCATGGATGGAAGATATTGAGGTTGGTATGGAATAGTATTCTCTTTCTTATTTTTTGTTCTATGGGATATATACTATATTATGAGGAATGATATCCTCTTCAAAGACAAATCTATAATATTGCTCATGCCTTAATAAGGAATAAAGTGAGCATACAAAAATTATGAGAAAACTAAAAAAACAAAGAAGAATAGTGTAGTACAAATAGTCAAGTAATTAAATCCATACCTTATGGATTATTTAATGGAGAAAACAATCAAAACCCAAGGGAGAATGGTGCAAGTTGTGGCATTCTAAATATCTCAAACCATCACATGATTTCATTTGATTGTGGGTTTCATCTAGGAATTTCAATGGTCATTCCCTCTGAGTTATGGATGTGAGAGACAAACATTTATGGAGACTCCACACTAGTGATTCAATATATTGAATGACACATTCAATGGAGGAAATAAACATAGGTATTGATAGAAGCATTCAATGCATTAGAGAGATGAAATCTAGATTACAATCTTTACACTTTCATCATATTTGCATGGAACACAATCATGAAGCCGTAAAAAGGCCTATTGAATAAAGCCAAGTTCTCTCTTAGTGGATCATATTTTTGGGATAGGGTTGAGGATATCCTCCCTATGAGAATCATAGTTATATAATCTTAGGTCAAGATTGACTTATGTATGTTTAAGGGTTGCATTTTTATTATTTCTTCAACACAAGGGCTGATGAAGATCATCTTATGATAACCTGTCAATGTTTGGAGGGGGGCATTGGTTCCTTTGATGGTTGGTTTCAAAATACAACTCTTTAACTAACAAAAAGATCTATGTGTTTTATTTAAATATCATATAATAACATAACACCATAGATAATATTATTTCATTAAGTGTGTACTTATTTAGGTCTAAGATCCATTGGAAATAGGAAAATACTGGTTAAGATAGATGTTGATTTAAGTAGTTGGGTATTGATTAATATCAAATGAGACATTATTATTATTTTAATCAAGTAGTAACGACATTAAAAACAATAAGGATGAGAGTAACACGATCAACAAAAATTGCATTTCCCAAGGAGAATTTGGACAACAAAAAGAAGAAGGTAATATGTGCTCATTATATTGAAATGGGGCATTATATTTGTTTGAAGTTTATTGCGAGAAAATAACTAAAAGTAACCAAGTAGATACCTCTTCATAACTTCTCTTTGTGGAAATAATTATGGTATTGAGTGTGTCTTCTAGAACTTGGTATTACGATTATGGTGTGTCTCAACACTTTGTACCTTTGAATGAGTTTGGTTTGTGAAATATGAGTATTTAAACATGAAAGGATGTGATTTTTAGTAATAACCCTACTCAACATGGTTAGTTGGGAAGGTAATACCTCCTAAAAGATGTATATTTAGTTTATTATATAATCACCAGGAAATTGACCCAAACACATCTAATCAATCCCATAAATCAATCATGACTAAATAATCTAGTAATTCAACCATATCTAAATAATCAAATATCTCCTCAAAGAAAATGAAATTATAGTAGTGGAAACATTAGGTATCTACAATCCTTGGATTCATAAATGACTAACCACTAATGAATCCACCTGAATTAAGTGTTTCCCCTTAAGAATGGATGAATCTCAATGAGGGATAGGATAAGAACACTATGTAATCAACAAGTTTATTCAATCATAGTCATGACATCAAATTCAGGATCAAGCATCCAATTAATCATCCATAACATGGTGGAGATACTCTTAGATTTACAACACCCACATGCCCCACAGGGTTATGGTTTGTAGGAACATCCACTTAATCCTTAAGACCATAACCTTGGTTGGGAATCATAATTGATAGTGGAGCTCCTATGCAAGGAATTTACTAAGAAATATATCTCTTGAAGAATCTTCCCCTAGTTGGCCAGGAACCATACTCAGTAGTGGCATCCCAAGGGCCCAAAGAAAAAAATTACCATGCACAAAATAGAATTAGTACCCTTGGTTGGTGAAGTACACTCCCAACCTCATATACCAAAACAAACTAGGTTAGAGCAATTATTAGACTACTTCCACAAATTCACAATCAAGATAGTCCTGATCTTGCTCGAGGAATAAATTCACCATAACCCAACAACCAACCCCCTCCACATAAGGTAGAAAATATATTTTCTAATGTCTACAATTTAACAACTCCCTCCAATAATATATCTTGGAATTCCCATTCCCCTACCAAAATATACATGGGAACAAATTAGGCTTAGGAGAAGAAATGCAAGTGTCAAAGAGTGAGTAAAAGGTGAAATACAACTCATTCCTCTTCATATATTTTCCCCAATAATTTGATTTAGAAAGTACCTTCAAAGTTGTTTTCCCCTTCCTAGGTTAATAGGTGCAAGAATTAGGTATTCCATCTTCATTAAACAAGAGCCATATCCCTTGGATGTGATTTACATAACTTTAATTAATATTTATGGGGGCTTCTGCCATGATTTGAACTAGGTTAGTTTGGGTATTGGGAACATTACCTATAGAAATATTAATCTTTCAATAACAAGCAAACACATACACATACTCACACACATGAGCAACAAGTGCATTATGATTCATCAAGGATATATCAATATTTAACCTTATCCATGAAATAGATACTCATTAATGCTCAACATAGATCATACCCATTAATTCTCAACATTAATAATCAAGGAAACACATAACATAATTCAAGGGAATATTTATCGTAAATCACCAAGGAAATACTCATCCAAAACATAAAGTCCAAATAAATCATCAAAGGTGCACCATAACAATTAATAGTTGATTAAAATATCCTCAGCAAGGTATCAACACAACAAATGTCATGCACTAGAGGTGTAATAATACCCCCCTCTAAAAAAAAATATGGCATTGGAGCCAAGTCATCATTAGGGACAAAGTTTCCTCATCTTTGAGCCAACTCCCATGCATCATACTTTCCAACCACATCAATTAATGGAAAACATAAGTTTCAATGCAAACAATTGCAATACTTTGAACATTAGCTTTGAGCATCCACAAACAAATGTTAATCGTGTATTAATCATAACCAAACCCCATTTGGTCATTCAAGTTACACCACAAAGTATTATTGAACTATTAAACCAATGTTTATCGACATAGTCTTAAATACTTCCCATATACAATACAATGAAAAATTAAGATATTCATCGATGTTTTTTACTAATAGAACTTTCAACCAAATCATCACAATCAATCTAATACTAAAATAAAAATATCACAAAGGTTAGTCATTTCAATAGCCATCATCAATTTGTAATCAATACCATCCATATCATTAATATAATCAAAGCAACTTCATAGATCCCTAAATTATCATCTGCATCATCAGTACCATGATAATCATCAATATCGAAAATATGTACAATATCATCTAATCAATATCATTAACATTATCAATATCAATAGGTCATTATCAATTTGTTCATACCATTGATATCATCGACTTTACATAATATTAATATCAACAACATTGTTATCAAATCCTGAAGATCATAAACAAATAAACGTTAATATCATTAACATATCTACAATATTTACATAATTTGAGGTAATGCATGCGAGGGGTCAAAATTGAGGTATTACACAAGGATATGTGAAGATACTTTTAGCAAGTAAAAAAAATCCATATGTGTATCCAAGTCATTGTAGTGGTGTTGGAAAAGAGGAATTAGTATCCGTGTGCCAGTTTAAATAAGTACATATGGAATGTGCGCAATTGCCCAACCATATAGTCAAAGAGGGCTCTCTTAATAATCTGTTGACTAATGATAAATCAATACAATGCTCAAGAATTGATAATAGAGGAGAAACCGACGTTTCCCACTCTTGGAAGCTAGGGTTCGTAGTTAGATCTAGGATTAACCAGTTCGGCGCGGTTGTCAGGGTTTGGCTGCATGGATCCTCCCTTTATTCTGGATCCATATCGAGTGGCTCTGCGTCATATTTTGGAAGATCGTTTTCTCTATCTTGTGGAAAAACAACTCGTTCCTTGCAAACCCCCTATGTTAAACGACTCCAAATTTGTTAAGAAAGATGATGGACTAGAAGTTAAGCTATCCTATGTCGCCACTAAATGAAAATCTATTTGATTATTAGAAAAAGGATTAATAGGCCGGATTAATAGGCCATTTCATGGGCCTTTGGCCTTCTCCTAGAACCATAGAGATATGGTTTAATAAAAACCGAAGGCCGTTAATCCTAGGAGAATTCCAAGAAATCTTTTGCGGGAAAGGGTTCTTCGTTTTTATGTTTGAGAAAAAGGAAGATAGAGACTTGATGTTCAGAAATGGGCCATATTTTATGGGGCCCAGAGGGATGTATATCAACAAGTGGGACCTGTCATTTGACCTTGAGAAAGATATTCCTATAGCAGTCCCTGTTTAGGTTAATTCTCCTCATATCCCTCTCCACTATTGGAACGATGAAGATCTAAGAGCAATTTAGGTAACTCACTCGGGAAATATCTATACAAATCAAAATCCAAGCTTCCAATGTTTTCATGTGCAAGAATCTATGTCGAAGTAGACCTAGAAAAGGGTCTTCCACAAGCCATTAATCTCTCAATGGATGGTTGGACTCACCTTCAGAAAGTAGACTATGAGAAAATCCCCTTCAAGTGCAAAATATGCCACGAATATGGCCACTTTGCAATATTTTTCCCTAAGATTAAAAAGCAGGAGTCAGAAGAAGGACAAGGAGAAGATTGGAACAAAGTTCTGAGAAATAAAGGTAACCAAAAAAACCCTAACCCACCACAATCTCCAAATAAGAGGAATATCAATACAAATAGATACCAAGCTCTCATTAATGACAATCAAGAATAAGAACAAGAGAAAAAAGGGGGAAAAAATAGTGACAAATCCAAGGAAAAAAAGAAATCAGAAGAAGCCTACAAGGCCAAGGAAAAGACCCCTGAATTGATTAATTTAGATAAGGAAGAAAATCGCGTCTTTAACAACCCTATGCAGCATCGTGGGGAGATCAGGTCTGATATCTCGCGAAGATCTGGGAGTTCGGTGACCAGATATAAATATAGGGAAAATATGGAAGACACATTGGAAAGAAGAGAAGAAGAAGAGGATCCTCATGCAAAAAAAGGACGAAGCCCAATAGATTCCTAAGAGAGCAAGAAGCAGCAAGAGAAAAATAAGCGGGTAAGCAAACCATCTTAGACCAACACATTGGGATAGTAGTAGGAAAGCAAACCCAAGGAACACATAGGAAAAGAAGGACAAAGCACCTCCCTAACTCAGAAAATAATGAAACTGGTCTCCTGGAATTGTAGAGGAGTAGGAGGAAAACAAAAGATGGAAGCAATGAAAAGGATTAAGAGAAATGAAAATGCCACAATCTTCTTGATACAAGAGACCAAAATGCAAGCTGAATAGTGTCTTCACGCTTTGGGGAAAATATGGGAAAATGGAGAGGGTAAAATAGTTAGTGCAAAAGGTGCTTCAGGTGGTCTTATCTCCTGGTGGGATAAATCTCAATTCAAGCTTAGGTCCTACATTACCAATAGATCCTAGATATTGGTTGATTTAGAGGATTTAATGAATAAGTGGATAATATGGATAGGGAATTTGTATGGTCCAACCATTGTAGTACAAAAAGAATAATTTTGGAACTCCTTAGCTTCACAATGAGAGGGGAAATTTTCTAAATAATGCATTATAGAAGGGGAATTTAATGCAACCATCTTAGTTGAGGAGACGAAAGGAGGTACCAAATTCAGAGATCCTTTCAGAGAAAGGATGGAAGATCTTCAAAACTCTTGGAACTTAACATAAATCAAACCAAAAAAAGGGAAGTACACTTGGAACGACAAGAGATATGGTCTGGGACACATATCTGACAGGCTCGAAATGTTTATGGTAAGTTATTCCTTTCTCACCAAACCTTGCATTCCGAATGTACAAATTTTGTCGGTCTTTATTTCTGATCATGGGACCATATCACTTTACTTTACTTCTTTGGGTAATTTGGGTCTGTTTCCGTTTAGGTTCAACCTTGTTTGGTTGAAAATAGAGGGTTGTATGGAGGTCATCAAAGTGGCTTGGAAACAACATGTAATTGGATCCCCGAGCTATATATGGGAGACGAAGCTAAAAAATGTTAAATAGGCCCTGAAAAATTGGGTAGCGGAAAATTATAGAGACCCTGGGATGGAAAAGAAATAAGCTCAATAGCTTTGGAACAACTTCAACTTAACATTGAAGAAAATCCAATCAGAGAAGAAATCTTGGAAAAATAAAAAGCACTAGATAGGAGAATTCAATACTTTGCTAGAAAAGAGGAAGAGGAATGGAATTTGCGATCGAGAAGCTTATGGTTAAAGGGAGGAGATAGGGATACTACCTTTTTTCATAATCAGTGCAAAGAAAGACAGAGGAAAATCACCATCATAGAGCTGGACAAAGATAATGGGAAAAACATTATTGAGCAACAAGAAATTAAAAATGAGGTCAAGAGCTTCTATGAAAAACTATATAATGAAAAATAAGAAGTGAGTATGGAAGAAATGGAGTGTGAAGGTGTTCCCTCTATCATATCAAAGGAATAAAACAGCATCCTTTATGCTTCAATATCTGAAGAAGAAGTGAGAAAAGCAGCCTTGTCCCTTCACCTAGATAAAGCCCCAGGACCTAATGGCTTCACCATCCACTTTCATCAGAAAAGATGGTCCTTTATTAAAAAATACCTCATCAGAATGTTGAACTAGATGAGAAGTAGAGACCGCATAGGTGGAGCCACAAACTTTTCGTTTATATACCTAAATTCCTAAAGAAAAAAAATCCATCCTCCATAAATAGATATCGCCCCATATCCCTCTGCAATTCTTCCTACAAAATCCTCACAAAAATCATTCCTGGTAGGAACAAGAAGTATCTCCCAAAATCCATCGCTATTAATCAAGGAGGATTTGTCTTAAGGAGGCAAATATATGACAACATTTTTCTAATCCAAGAATCCATCCATTCCAGTCAGAAAAGGAAAGAGGCAGGCATGGTGATCAAACTTGATCTTTCCAACGCCTTCGATCGGGTTAGACATGACATATTATATATGGTTCTTGGAAAGTTTGGGTTCTCCACAAAATTCATAAGATGGATCAAATCTTGCATAGGATTTCATTGGATATCCCCTCTTGTAAATTAAAGGCCCGCTTCCTTTTTCAAAATTTCTAGGGTGCTTCGACAAGGCTTCCCTATGTCCCATTACCTCTATATCCTTGTGGCAGACACTCTAAGCAGGAGACTCAGCAGGTTAATGACAGAAGGAATCATTCTAGGTATCACCATTGCTAGAGAATTTCATCCAATAAATCATGCACAATTCGCAGATGACACTATCTTGTTGGGTTATGCATCCGTCCAAATAGATAGGAAGTTCAAAATAATCCTCGATCTCTATATCCAGGCCACGGATGGATTTGAAATCATAGTCTTCTCAGGGAGATAGAAGTGGCTCTGGGGGTTAAGGATAATGTTGATTGGACTTCCTTCAAGTATCTTGGAGTTCCCATCAGCAGGAACAACACGAATAGTGCATCCTGGAAAATCGTAACCCAAAAAAAAATAAAACAAGATTCAGTCTTGGGGAATGAGATGGATAAATTTCGCAGGTAAAGTCACTCTAATAAAGTCAGTTCTTTATTCCTATCCAATATTTATATGTGCTATTCTTCTGGCCCCAAAAAAGGTGATGAACAACATCAATATTGAAATCAAAAAATTCCTCTGTCAAGGAAGAAGAACACAAGGTTAAAATATCCACTTGGTCAACTAGAACATAGTAAAGGAATCCAAGAGATAAGGAGGACTAGGAATTAGAGAACCCAATCAAATGAACAAAGTAATGGGATCTAAACTAATATGGAGAATGATATCTGGTAATAAGGAATGGTGGAAATAAGTGCTAAGGAGAAAGTACATCAGAAAATCTAGATTGCGAAGTAGAGACTCTCTGTTAAGTGGAAAAGGGACCAACATATGGAATTTATGCAAAGCCTCTGCTGGTCTAATTAGAGACAATATTTATTGGATTCTAGGGAATGGGAAGAAGATTAAAATATGGAATGATATTATTCTTGGCTCCCTCCCTCTAGTTTCCTTTCTCGATTTATTTGGAATTCAGGATTGGATGCAAAGCTCAGGGCTTATTACCCTGAAGGACATTTTTGTCTGGAAGAATTCATGAGCTTGGAAGGGATGGCTTCCCTTCGACCCTCCAACAATCCTGGAACAAGAATATTCTCATCTCCAAACGAAGCTCCATGGGAAATATCTAGTTCATTTAAGAATCAAAGACATCCATGGTTGGGGGCATGTTGGACATTATACTATCAAGGAAGGGTATAATATGTTAGCGAAATTTAACAGGAAGCCTGCGTCGAAATTTTGGCCTAAGGCTTGGAATTCAGATTGCATCCTCAAGATATTTTTTTTCTTTTGGATCCTTTCCCACAAAAAACTCCTTACTGCTAATAACTTGCTTAAAAGAGGGATAGAATGCCTCTCTCGTTGTGTTTTATGTAAAGAATCCATAGAAAATGCCCAACATCTCTTTCTGGAATGTGATTTCGCCAATCAAGTTTGGGACATTATCGTTGGTCCTTTGTGTGACAATTTCTCTCCTCTTGGACAACTAGATGAAATGATAAAAGAACTGGAAAAGATGGTACCTGGGAAACACTTTAAAAAAACCCACTCTCAATAGGATATGGAAAATGGTTCCTATGAACATCTCTTGGAAAATATGGTTAGCAAGAAATAGAAGTATATTCAAAGGAAAAAAGGTAGACCGAAACATAGTTTCTTAAAGATCCATAAATCTAATTGCTGAATGCATCAATGTTAAATGAATATCTCTCCCAGATGCGGAAGATCTTTCCTTGAAGGAAGACCTGTGGTGCCAAAGCTTTGTAAAAAATAAAATTACTCAGCTCTCCAAAATAAGGATCAAATCTGAATGGGAGATAAGAATGATTAAAGAAGAATTCAATCAGTGGTGGATTTCACAGAAGAGCCACTCCCTGTTCTTTGACGAGGCATCAAAAGGAAACCCAGGGGAGGAAGGTGCAAAGGGGGTCATCTATGACCCTCGAGTAAAAATAGTCAATTCTTATTCCTGGGGATTGCAAGGGGTTAATTCCAACAATGTAGTTGAATGGCTTGCTTTCCTTGATGGCATGGAAATCGTCTCCAAGTTAAACATCAACAAGCTCTTAGTTTTTGGAGATTCAAGGCAAATCATCAAATAAATGAGGACTAGTTACGCTATTGGATCCCCGTGGTGCAGAAGTATTAATCAAAGAATCATACTAAATATCTCTCAAGAGGCAAATTACCTTCATATCCTTAGAGAAAATAACGTTTCAACAGACCACCTTACAAGCAAAGGTGTTAAACTTGGTCTTGGAAAAATAATCTATAAGGACGGTCTGCAAAGACTCATCCCAATCCCCTCGGGCTCCAAGTCCCACCTATAATTGTTCAATCCTTTAGAACTTACATCATAGTGGGAAGACCTCCTCTAGTACGGTGTCGACGCGTGTGTGGTGTCCTTGCAGCACCTACCCTCAAGACGGTTTCCTGGATAATGCATTTATGGGGAGTCTTGTCCAAGACTCTACCTCTCATGGCTCATGCACGAACAAGATTTTTCATTTCAGGAATGTAAATAAGGAAGAGGTGAAAGGGCATTCCAGAATCCATTCGCAGCAGCTTGAAAATATTTTGAGAGGTCTATCCCTCATCCCCCTGAATTGTGAGGAAAATTGTAGGTGGGAGCAGAGCCCGAACACATCCACCCTTCTGCAGGTGGGATTAGAGCTTGAACACATCCAACTCAGGAATCTCGATGAACCTACAGGAAGTTCCTAGCACCCCAAAGTAATGGCTATAATTAGGGAGGCCATGTCTTATTTGAAGGCTAGCATTGAAGACTTTAAAATGAATCTCAAGAAGGTTTTCGAGGTCACATATTTTGGTCTCAAGAAAAAAAAGGAAACCACGGAAGACATGAAATACATATTCTAATAGCTCGACTGTCAAGACTCCATAATAGATGACCTTAAGAGAAATTTGTTTGAGCTTATGGGAAACATGGATGTCATAAAGGAGGAAGTGCTGAAAATGGCCAAAATGACCCAATGTAGCCACTGCTAGGAGTCCCCAAATGAAGGCACGCTGCAAATGGATGAGGATTGAGTGAAAAATCTAGTGCAGGGCCTTCATGGGTTTTAGGAATGATTATCTGCCTCTTTCAAATATATTTTTTTTGTGTATTTATAAATAGACAGTTTGTAAGGGTTTACCCCTCCCATGCTTTTGAATTTTCTAGGAAGTTTAAAAGAAAATCTGATAGAATTGAAATGGAACAAGTTTTTTTTTTATCCCTTCAACAAATTATAGAGCTCAGGATGAAGCTCTCCATTTTGTAATGAATGGTTATGCAAAGCTCTTTTATAAATATTATTTGTTCTTCGGTTTCTGTTAAAAAAAAAGTCATTGTAGTGGTGTTATTTCACCCAAATGTTTTAGACGATATAAGATAGTTTGTTATCTTCTACACATATAGAGGTAAATGAATGTTCATAAACACTAACATTCTTACCATTTTGCACCAATTTTGAGGACTAATGTTGTAATAGATAACGAAGATCATGATTAATAATAATAAGCGTGGGGAATGCAAATTTTGGTTTTGCAATTAAGAGAAAAGGGGGTTCTTATAATTAAGTACCTTGTTTTCTTCCTATTAGAGATTTAATATTTGTCATTGTAAAAGTCTAATTTTCCATGGTGGGAGTTATTGTCAAAAAGTAAAAATGTTAAATGATAAGTGTGATAGGATATATATATATATATATATATTTATATTGTATGGTAATTATAATTGTTGTGATGTTTAGTCACATTTATAAAAAAAATGATTTAAGTTATGTTTATAATTTGATTAATTAAAATATTCAATATTATATGAGTTGAATTTCTGATTAAGAATTACTATATATTATTCCATAATCATACTTAGTTACAAAAAATAGTATTATTAAATAAACATAAAATTATAACAAATATTAATACTAAATAAGGGAAAGTTGCATTGCAGCATATTCCCTGCCAAAAAAGGGTCGGGTGACTAATGGAAAATCCTTTGATAAGTGGTGGTGGACTAAACCTCTGAGAGATTCCACCTCACTGTACCCACCTGGCCCACTATGTTTTCCCAGTCTAATATGTATAGCTTGTAGCCAAACGTCAGAGCCTTATCACTTATCACTTCAACGCTTCTGCTCAAGGTTCCCACCATATTGCCACGAGGCCCTCTTGGCCCACTCTACTTATGGCTTATGTCCCCAATGGAGGCTTATGGCTTGTGCTTCTTGCTTGCTCCCCATTGTTTCTTCGAACTTTGCAACTTTGAAAATGAGGATCCTAGGATCATGTTCGACACTAACCATGGATTAACTAACTCATTCTTGCACTTATAAATGACATGGTACAAAAGATGGATCCATGAGGTGCTTGGTATCTATTGGACGAGGCCCAACATGAGTAATTTTCATTTTCATGATATGCAACTTCATGCAACTGAAGATGGATTTCTAGAAAACATCATATTGGAGAAGGTTCTCTCAAAACAGATCAAATGGATTAGATGGTATAAGTTTCCATTCTCTTATCTTAATTCTTAGATTCCAATGAAGAAATTAAGAGCTTTAGAAGTGGTTGGAATAAAATTTAAAAAATTGTGGCAACGTGAAGCTTAGGAAAACAAACGCATGCGAGGTTTATTCCGGTTTCATTTCAATTCATTTTGTATATCAAAATCATCATATACCTATTTATTATAGTTGAAAGGGAGCATTGGAGGTGCCTATCAAGTAATGAGAAATAATAATATGGTCCCCCTTTCAGGCTTTCCCAAGTCCATAGGGAAACCGAATCAATTGGGAAAAATTGTCATAGATTATGATGCAGAACTAGACACAAACACAATGAAAAAATTTCCTAATGAATTTTTTGATCTGCACTCTTTGAAATACATAGAGTTAAGAAGGCGCTAAGAAATGAGTTCGTTGCCTCAATCCTTTGGAAACTTAACAAACCTTCAACACATCAATTTTTCTAACTCCTCCACTTTGCATACACTGTTAGATTGCTTCGGAGCTTTGATTCGTCTGAAACATCTATATTTGGAATGTTGCCGCTAATTAGGAATAAACGGGGAAATTTTGGAAAAATTATCACACTTAGACACTTGTATCTTTCATAATGTACGAGTGTAAAAGAATTTCCACCCCAAGTAAAACAACAATGGTCCTTGAGAAATTTACGTCTGTATGAAACAAGGCTAGAAGAATTGCTTCATGGAATTGGAGACCTAATTAATTTAGAATTTTTAGCATTAATCCTTTCTTCAGGAGTCTTACCAACTTTTCTTGGTAACCTCACAAACTTGTAGTCTTTGTGGGTATCTATCTCTCCGTAATTGCAATCTTTCTAAAATTCCTCTGGATATTGACTTAGTTGAGATTGTTGAGCATAAGGAATCATGGGATTCAATACTAGACACAATATATTATGAAGATGAACAATCAAAAAGTTTCATACGTACGCATGTGTCTATTGCTTGAACTATGATTTAAAAATAGTAAAGGAGAAAGCAAAACACTATCATTGAGTAAATTGGATCCTTCCATTGACTATAATCCCTAAATGCAGGCACATTACCCCCTATATTGCGGCTCATTACATATTATTGATGTTGTCTTGGGTCTATTAGTGGTAATTTTAATTAGTATTATTATATTATTTATGTCATCTTTGTTCCATTAGTTATAATTGTACCTCTTTGTCTCCTATGTATAGGAGGGATACCTTTTCATTTGAATCATCTCAACTTGTCTTTTCTTGTGTACTTAGTGCATTGTATAAGGAGGTTTCCCCCTCGAACAGGATTTCTATTCATCTATTGTCTTCATTAATTAAAGCATGGATTACTCTTTTTGGTCTATTTATTCTCTTTTAATGCTATTGTTTGGAATTTGTTAAATAACATGAGGTATTAGAGCTTGGACGATTCGAAAACATGTCATCTTGGAATTTTCACTATAATTTTTTTCTAAAAAGGTTCAGATAATGAAACTAGGAGGAGACATATAGGAAAAAGAAATATATATGTGGTATGAGTTTCATATCCTAATTAATTTCAGATTCGTAGATATACCCTTCAGAATATAGGGTTTCTATCTAGTCCAAAAAACTAGTCTAAAATAGGTGTTCTGGGAAACACTGTTATATCTGGAGAATACATTATCCAAATTGAGTGAGACATATTTCATCAGAAATAAGACATACCACAATGTATTGGGTAGTAATTCCATAATCATACTAAAAAAATTGGACATGTGGCAGGTTGTACACTCTCACTCTGTTGAAAATGACAAAAATAACAAGTGTTGGGAAAATTGGCACAACCGTTTTTTGACATATCCAAATTTAATGAAACCTACGGAATTGGAAAGAGGACATATGATCCAAAAATGAAAGGATCTTTATAACCATTATTTGCATGAGAAATTTTGACTGCTTAAATTCATTAAAAACTATTTAAATGACAACACTAGAGAGCATACTTGAAGCACATAAGACACATAAAAGATATGCAAACCATGAAATTTGTAGACAAGAAATGATAACGGAGTTCACCCACCTTGGGATACGTCTCCGGGCCACTTCCAATGAGAAGGTTTGTCTTATTAAGTATTCAAAGCTTACAAAATGAGTGTTATGGAAACACTTTTGTTTTCTATCAGTTATTAGCAAAAACAAACAAAACCACTGCGATCCTCTCAAAATTTCGAGAAAAATGAGTATGAACTCGACTATGTTTTCCTGAGGCCTCCTCTAACACACAAACCAAGAAACTCTTCCTGCATAAAAGAAAAAATAGTATGGATTCCACCTCGGGATATTTTCCCATTAGTGGCTATACGGACCTCAGGAACTGTGCCAAATATACCTCGGGATCTATGCAAAACCACCTCAAGAACCGTGCAATACCACATTTGGAAGCATTCCCTATACTTTCCTCGAACTCTGTGCCAATACGTACGTTCTCTATCTCAAAAACTGTTTCCAAATGTGGTTTTTCCTATGTTGAAATTTGTGCCAAACTACAGTTTTTATAGTGGTGTTTTGAGTGGTTTTGGGGCGTGGGCTGGGAGGCCACGTACCCTTTTGGGCCCCCATATTTTCGCCTGCAAATCTTAACCATAATCCACCATATCCATTAAAATTGAGCCTTGGTGGCACATTGGTTGAAAGCAATGGCAGTAGGGAGGAGGTCGCGGGTTCAAATATGCGGACCTCTCCCCATAACTCGTTTTTGGTGGCATGTGTATTATTTGGTTCGAATTTGGACTATGTGTTGGCATATTATGTGGTGTTGTGATATGGTTTGGAATATGATATGGAGATGTGGCATATGGTTTGGATATATATTATGGTTCCAAACCAGTGTTGACCATGGGATCGAGGATCCCACCCCTTTTTCCAAACAAAACTCCATTCAACCTTAAATACAATATCTACCACATACATGTTAAGAACCAATGTTTGGAGTGCTGACTAGGCGGGCTTGGTGAAGGCTTTGGAAGGATTTGGAGGTCATGGGGTCAATTTCCATGGACTCCCAATTCTTTTTATAAAAGAATACATTGACAATTTTTTCCCAAATTTGTCGAAACTTCAAACCTTAATAACTTATGCATCCGGAGGCCTTTTTGTGTGAAACAAGTGTTTCCAGAAAGCTATTGATGATCTCTTCACCACTGTAAGATTTATTTTACATTTTTAATACTTTTATTTTGATCAACTATGAGATGATACTCCTCGATCAAACCTTCCCACTGAGAAGCTTTTGGACCACCAAAAGCCTGAATCATTCAGAATTCAAGTGAGGACATGTTCGTCTCACTTGTTCCATATCACTTATCCATTCTTCTTCGAACCTGGACTTTTGACTCAGCATAAGAACAATCAACACTTCACTGACATTGTTAAGTACATTAATCCCTTTTTCAACAAAATATTCATTCAATATTGTAGGAACAAACCACATATTGTTGATCAGTAGTAAGCTGAATATCAAAATTGAACATGTGAAAGAGATTGTACTCATATCATGCTTAAGTTTTATCATAGGAACACTATCAACCATAATATATGTATTGTGATGCAATGACACTTCCTCTTCATGCTGAGGATTATTTTCTTCCTTACATTGCATAGACATAAGTGCCAAATTCCGACTTGCATTAACAACCCTTTTTAATTGTTGTGTAGTTCCCAATGATCTATCATTTTTAAATGAATGTGAATGTAAAATGTACTCAATTCCTTTCTTAAACAAATGATATTTATTATGTTCTCTATAGAATATTTCCTTTCGGTCATATAAATACGAGTTTCCCAACACAATTCCACAGATATCTAGTGGAATCACATCAAATTAAACTTCATCTACAAACTTGGATGTAAATGCAAACTTTAGATCACATTGTCTTGTTACTTGTAATCTTTTATATTTGCATACGCAACCTAATGGATAAGGTTTCCTGTGTAGTTTTGTTGTTAACCCCAATTTCTTAACTACTTCTTCTGAAATAAGATTAGCTTGAGATCCACTATCTATTACTGTTTCAATCTTAGTTTGTTTTGTAATTACCCTTATATGAAAACTTGTGTTCCTTTTTCTATCCTTAGAATTGTCATGATCTTTAGAAGTAGAAGCACATGAAGAACCAATGTTATAATCATTACCAAAAATAGCTTTACCTTTCACACCTACATTTGATATCTTTGGTTCGTCCTCAGAATCCGATCCAAGGTTCTCAACAATAATCGTGGCTTTTTGCTTCCCTTTCCGATCCTTAAACCAATTTGGTTTCAGTTCTGGATGTAGCTTCCAATAATGTTCTACATCATGTCCATCTCTCTGACAATGAGAACATGAAAGTTCTGTGTCCCCATTCTTCATGGTAGCAGTATGATTGCTCTTCCCTTTGTCCTTACCTTCCTTCAACTTACTGGATTCAGATGAGGAAAATTCATCATGAACATTCTTCCATTTGGATTCAATATGTGTGGCTTGAACACACACTTCATCCAGGTTAGTAGGATAAAACATAAGTATTGTATGATGCAAATAACTATGTAATCCTCCAATAAACTTGAGAATATTTTCTTGAGTGTAAAGATGTATACCCAAAATCAAAGCTCTCTTTCGGAATTCCTGAGTGTATTCTTGTACATTCTGACCTTTACCGTGCCTTAAGTTTTTCCAATCCATCATGGCTTGCTTTATGTAGCCTAATGGATAAAATCACTTCTTTAATGCAACAGTAAATTCATAAAAGGAAGAAATAATTTTACCTTTTCTAAGGATGCCTTCTCGTGTCTTACTCTCCCACCAGATGAGTGTAGTGCCTCCAAGGCGGAAAGTAGCCAACTGGAACTTTGTACTATCATCTACAAGCTTCTGGATATTGAAATACACTTCAATTTGTCTGATCCAATCATCCAACTTTTCTGCATTAAGTTCACCATTATATGTAGGCAAACCAAACTTAATATCAAGTTTCAAATAAGGTAAATTAGACTTAATCTTCTCAAGTTGTTTCTTTGAATTAGAAGAAACAGTACTAGAATTTTCAGAAGAGGAAGAAGAGGATGGATAAGAAGGTTCAGAAGGGCCTCCTCCTTTTCCTGAAGTATCAATCTATGCTTTCTCCTTCTTCTTTTTCTTCTTTTCCAATCTCTCTTGATAATCTGCAAACAACTTTTCTACCATGTCTTCCATCTGATAGAAATCCTTGCGGAAAGCCTTCTCATCTTCTTCTTAGTAGTCTTCATATTCCATTTTCTTTCTTCTTCTTGAGCCAATTTCTGGATGAAACTCTTCAAGTTCTCCTCGACCTCTCTGAATCCTAGATATTGTTAACATTCAACAACTCACAATGCAATGGTTAAGCTACTCTGATACCAAACTTGATTCGAAAATGACACGATCTTTATAACCATTATTTGCATTAGAAAGTTTGAATGCTTAAATCCATTAAAAAAGATTTAAATGACAACACTAGAGAGCATAATTGAAGCACATAAAACACATAAAAGAGATGAAAACCATGGAATTTGTAGACAAGAACTGATAACGAAGTTCACCTTCCTTGGGCTACATCTCCAGGCCACTTCCAATGAGAAGGTCGATCTTATTAAGTCTTTAAAGCTTAAAAAATGAGTGTTTTGTAAACATTTCTATTTTTTGACAGTTATCAGCAAAAATAGACAGCACCACTACGATCCTCTTGAAATTTCAATAAAAATGAGTATAAACGCAACTACGTTTTCCTGAGGCCTCCTTTGGCACGCAAATCAGAAAACTCTACCTGCATAAAAGACAAAACAATACGGATTCCACCTCAGGATCCATTCCCATTATTTGTTGTACGGACCTTGGGAACTATGCCAAAACTACCTCGGGATCTATGCAAAATCACCTGGAGAACTATGCAATACCACCTTGGGAAGCATGCCCTGTACTTTCCTTGAAATATTTTCCAATATGTACTTGTTATATGTCTCAACAATTGTTCCCAAACGTGGTTTTTCTTGTGTTTTGAAAGTCGTTACAAACCACAATTTGTATAGTGGTTGTTTGAACGGTTTTCAGGGGCGGGCTAGGAGGCCACGCACCCTTCTGAGCCGCCATATCCCTTCTTGCATTTCTTAACCATAATCCACCATATCCCTTAACAATGGGGGATGGTGGCATGTTGGTTGAAAGCGTTGGCAGTAGGGGAGGAGGTCAGGGGTTCAAACCCACGGACCTCTCCCCATAACTTGTTTTTGGTGGCATGTGTATTATATGGTTCGAATTTTCACTATGCGTTGGCATATTATATGGTGTTGTGATATGGTTTTTTATATGATATGGTGATGTGGCATATGGTTTGGATATATATTATGGTTCCAATGGATATGGCTTTAACGAACTATATGGTCTCAGTGTTGACCATGGGATTGAGGGCCTAGCCCTCGATCCAGCCCCTTTTTCCAAACAAAACTACATTCAACCTTAAATACAACATATGCCACATACATGTTAAGAACCAACGTGTGGAGTGCTGGCTAGGAGGGCTTGTTTTCTATAAAAAATCGTTGTGTTGGTGGGAATTAGCTTAAATACTTCCAATTATTTCAGATAACATTGTGGAATATAGTTCAATGAGTTATCCTTCAAGACTCGAACCTATGAAGTCGTGTTGCCTCCATTTTGCTACAATGTGGTTCAACTCAAGCCAAACTTTGAAATATTACCTTGAAATGCAACATAGAAGACATGCCAAATTATGAAACACATGAACATGGTTCATTGGGTGTGGGAACTATACCACAACAACACATCGAATTACAATCAATGTCAGAGGTACAACAACCACATGTGTCGATTTAAAAAATTAAAATTAAAAAAAAATCTATTTATTTTTAAATTTGGATAAATAAAACCACTCTTGCAGGGATTTATGTCCAATCGGAAGTGCTTTAAACCAATCAAAAATCAAAATATTGTATTTTAAAATTTTATTTTAATTTTTCAAAATATTAAAATTAATATTAAAATTTTGAGAAATTTAAAAAACATTGCAAAAAAATCTATTTTGAAAAGCAAATTAATAGAGGCCAATGATGTTTGACTAATCATCGATTAGTATATCCCCCCCTTAGCAGAGAATATGAATAATAAACATAGCAGTATCAAAGTCATAATAAACTATAATATCCATACAAATTATATGAAAACAATATTACTATCAAAAAACAAATTTATTATTATAAACATAATACTATGACAAACTATACAACAATTATAAATGATGATACTATGATAAGTTGTACAACAATTATAAAGTTGCAATAATCAATTACCAATACAAATTTCACAAAACTATTTATTTCAATCATATTTGTTCAATTATTTTATGTAAAAATAAAAATTTCAACCATTATATCAACCTGTATCTATACAATTTTCTACAAAAATTAGGTTGGAATTATTTAATATGAAAAATGGTTGAAAGGAGGAATTTTTTTTACCAAAATTGAAAACCCCGAAAATGGGTCAAAAATATTAACTTATGTTATAGTCATAGTTAATATGTTATGTTTACAATGTTAACTATATGTAAGTTATTATGTAATCACTTGATTGAATAATTATATTGTTTATTGTTACCTATGCAACGTGGACTATTTTTAGATCATAGTTCTTTATTTGTTAACCATATATAGTTAACTAAGGGAATATAGAAATGTAAGACTGTGTCCACTAACTTACTAAAATAATAAACATATAACAGTACACAGAGAATGAAAGAAAAAGGATAAAAACATGCTTTAAAAAATAATAATTTCCCAGAAGGAAATCCTACAAGTGTATAAGTTATATAGAGGGAAATAATCACAATTTTTATGGAGGAAATCTTAATGATTCAAACATTGATGGTGATGTAGGATTGGGATGCTCTAAGAGTCCCACAACAGAAGTCTCTTACCACAAATACAAAGAAGATGTAGCTCACAAAGAAGTTGCAACATTTTCTACAACACAAAACCATACACATAACTCCACTCACAACATTTGTAAAATAAACAACAAATAAATAAATCACCAAAGATAACTAAACTCATAAATTTAATAACACATAACTGAATAAATATATTTTTTTCCATTGAAAAATATTTACAGATATTTTCTACATACACAGTGCCACACCTCGGCTTCTATTCACTCCCTGTGCAATGCCAAAAATGTGAGAACCCACATTGGTCACTAACCACAAAATGTAGCCCTAATCCTGGACCTCCATACCCACTATCCTCAATGCCTCTCTTCTACTACAACACTTGCAAACATCTTACAAATTTAATTCAAAGCCAAGAACACCTTCTTCCAACCCAATGAGAGGAAAATTCCCTCTCTCCTTCACAGGTAGGAAACTTAATATCTCAAGTTAGGAAGGTCAACCTGGATGAAACGGTTCAGCTTCCAAGCAATGAGTCGTTCCATTTCCTCATGTTGTTCCAACTGTGCTTGTAACTTCCTTCCAACACCACGTATAAATCTCCTCCAATGTAGCCTAAGTCCATTTCCTGTAACTGATATGTAGGGTGCTTCAGTTTATTTGTGCAACTATTTCATTTGGAAACTTTGTATCATCTTCTTGAATGGCAAGGTCCTAATCTGTTTCTTTATTTTCTTTTATGTTTAATGGGCCACGTATTGGTCAACACAAGTGATTGCCAAGGCTAACAACAATAGAATAAATAAATGCAATAATAATATGAAATATTCTTCTGCAATAAACACTCATGTAGCAAGCTCCTAATGCCTACATACTCCAAGTAAATTGGGTGTGCAGGACAGCTCTCTTCACCAAGGATGCTCCTGCATTAGACTCCCCTAGTTGAAAATTTGTGAGCATCGTGCTCACGTGATTATTAATAAAACAACAACCACCGATATATATATATATATATATATATATATATATACATATATATATTCTTCTTCCTCCTCTTCCACACTTCATACCACTCAGCCTTACCTCTTCTCCACTTTACATTCCTCTTCTTCCTCTTCAAAATCTACACCACTACAATATTACACTGCAATAAATTTTTACCTCTTTGCTAAGATATGCTATCTTCTTGACTTGCAACTTCTCCATCAGTATAACCCTCATCTCTTCCACTACTATAACCTCCTCTTATTGCAAATCCACTACTACAAGACCACTCTTTTCCATCACTCCACTTACTTCTACAACATTTCCCTCTGCTGCAACACCACATTCTATTACCTCTTGAGTTTGATACCCAAGCTCATTTACCTCAATCACTTTGTTGCAATATTTTTTTGCACTCTCCTCTAAAATGCTATCCATGGCATGCATTTCATGCACACTTCCTTCACTAGTTTTCTCACCCATGTGTACCCCACTAGCACAATAACACTCTCTACAACCACCTTCACCTTTAGGATAAAAGCATTATCCTTCTTCTCTCATTTCCTACCAACATGCATTCTCTTCATCTACCCCTCCTCAATTCTCAAGACTAAGTGATAAGCCTCCTCTAATGGACACATATTTTCCATACATATCTTCCTCTTAATGGGTAACTTCAACCCAACCACAAACTACATGATCTTTTCCTTACTATATTGTACAAAACCAAATCTCATGGCCATTCTACAAAACTCTTCAAAATAATTCTATTCCCATTTATCATTCTACTTTAACTTCTCTAACCTTCTACACATCCTGAAAGTATACTCAGAATTTACGTACTTACCTCTTAACTTGATAACCATCTTCTTCCAAGTATGGATTTTGTCTTTGCCTCTCTGCTTTCTGTCCATCTTCAACTGATTCCCATGACCCCTCAAATTTACACAAGCAATATTCACTTGATGAGCTTCTTTAAATTCACGGAGGAAAAAATAATGTTCCATTTCTTCAATCCACTCTATTAGTTTTTCTGGATCCATATTTCCATAAAAATATAGAATCTCTATCTTCATTTGGTTTTGCTACACATATTCATCTTTGTACCCCTCATTCTTCCGGATCACTTTAGCTATGAACCATACACTCTCTTGATTCAATTCAAAGGCATCCATCCTCCTTGTCATATGTTGCATAAGCCTTGCAACGTCTTCCACTACCATTGAACCAACATTAACATTTCTAGTTCTTTCTCTCACCAAAGGAATTCCTCTTTCTATCATGTTGCAATTTTCCATGCAACCTACACTCTACCACACTACACCTTCAACAAAAATCCATCTTTTCTCATCTACTACAAGTCCATTATAACATCTTAGCAATCTCCACTTGCATATTTTTTCAACAGTATATCCTCCACAACCTCTACCTGGCACCGATTAAGATTATAGTTGTATCTCACCTTACAATATCTACCCAATCCGACTACTTGAGGTGTGCTTTGGTCACTTTCCAAGATAAATCTACCTATAAAACAACCCTCGTTGGAGTCATTTTTATTTCCCCTTCCTCTATCAAACCACATTCGACCTTCCTCGTGGTAATGATTCTACCCATTTCCACTCTTATGTTGGAATCGATCCAATCCTCAAAATTCTGCTCTCTCTTCATTTACATGATCTTCCTGCTCTGATACCACTTGATGTAGCACCGGGATGCTCTTAGAGTCCCACAATGGAATTCTATTACCACAGATATAGAGGAGTTGCATCTCACAAAAGAGTTGCAGCATTTGCTACAACATAGAACCACACACACAACTCCACTCATAGCATTTATTGTGTCCCATTGACAAATATTTATTGATAGTTTCTACATACATAGTGCCACACCTCGAATTCTATTCACTACACGTACAATGTCAAAAATGTGAGAACCAACACTGCTCACTAACCACACAAATTGCATCCCTAAGCCTGGACCTCCATACCCATTATGGCCAGTGTCTCTCTTCTACTACAACGCTAGAAAACATCTCAAAAATTTAATACAAAGGCAAGAATGCTCTCTTCCAGCCCAATGAGAGGAAAAATCACTCTCTCCTTCACGAGGACAAAATTTAATATCTCAAGATGGAAAGGTGAAGGGATGAAATGGTCTAGATACCAAGAAATGAACCATTCCATTTTTTCTTGTTGTTCCAACTATGCTTGTAACTTCCTTCTAACATCACGTGTCAATCTCCTCCAACGTAGCTTGAGTCCATTTCATATAACTATTGTGTAGGGAACTTCAGTTTCTTTGTACAACCATTTAATTTGGAAACTTCGTATCATCTCCTTGAATGGCATGGACCTAATCCGTTTCTTAATTTTAATTTATGTTTAATGGTCCACATATTAGTCAACACAAGTGATTTCCAAGAATAGCAATCATAGAATAAATAAATGCAATAATAATCTAAAATATTCTTCTACAGTAAACACTCTTGTAGCAGCTTCCTAACACCTACCTACTCCTAGTAAATTAAGTGTGCAGGATAACTCTCTACACCAGGGATGCTCCTGCAATAGATGGTTACCTACTAGTCAAAAGCTTAAATATAAGAATATACTATGGAAAAAAGTTTGTGGAATTAACAAATAGGAAGTTTTTAATTTAATTATGCTTTCTTACATGAAATTAATGAGAGAGAAACTATAACAATATTTTAAGGGACAATATTTCAAGTGATTGGGTTGAGAGTCAATTTTTACAACTAAGTATTCTTTAGAAGTATAATTCTATGGAGCTAACACATGGCCTTTTAATAAAATATTAAGTAAATAAAATTTTTACAATGTCCACCCTCATCCAAAGTTCAAAATCCAAAGAGATATTATTCCAATAAATTAAAAGTAAAAAGTAAAATGAACTTGGATACTTCTTATTATGAAATTTAAGAGTTGAGTCGTCAATAAACCAAAGATTTAAATACTAGGGATTTGAGCAACATAGTTACATAGTATAGATATATATTAACTCCATATCTACAAAGTGGTAAAAGGGATCAAATTCCTTTAGGTACAAACATTTTTAAAATGTAAAATTTAAAGAAAAATTTACTTCAAAAATATAAAGTTAAAACACTATTTTAAAACTAGCAACTTTTTATAAAAGTTTAAAAACTCACCTAGGCATTTGCATTTTAAGTTTAAGAAGTTTTCATTTTCTTTACCATATTTAGTGAATAAATCAATGTATCATTTGTTTTTTCTCCCAAAGTGGACAAGTTGGCAGTGGTAAGTGAATATGGAAGACCATTTCTCGAGGATGGAGATGGGAGCATCCGATAGGAAGAAATAATGATTTGTCCAAACTAAATTTAAAGTGAATAAACTAATGCATTAAAAATGTTAATTAAATCTAAAATAATATTTAAAGTGAATAAACTAATGCATTAAAAATGTTAATTAAATCTAAAATATAATTTAAAGTGAATAAACTAATGCATTAAAAATGTTAATTAAATCTAAAATAATATTTAAAGTGAACGAAGAGCACCGAAGATGAATTTATCAGTCTTTTTTATTTTAAAAGTGCGTTGCCTTGCAAAGGATCACTCATGGGAGCAATTTATCAGTCTTTTTTATTTTAAAAGTGCGTTGCCTTTTTTATTTAAGATGAAAGTAGAAGTTGCATAAGTTGCCTTGCCTTAGATCACTCATGGGAGCTATGGAAAGGAGAAGCCTTAGATTATTCATAATAGTGATCCAGAGGAGACATTTTCGAAAATTTATTTGATAATTAAATTTAAAATAATGGCATAAGTTGTTTGAGATTATTTATATTGTGATGGAGAGGACAAGTTTTGATAAAAATAAATAATCAAGATAGATTTATTTTGAATTTGGTTTATTAAATATTGAGAGGGATCCAATTTATTGAGGTGTATTTTTTTTTATGTTTTGGGAAAAAATTACACCTTAAGAAATTGGATCTCTCTTAATGGTGCTTATAGATTCAGTTTCTATGTTGATTTTTTTTAATGAGTAAAGAGTTTTTTAATTACTTTTCATTTACTTATTTTATGAGAACATCAATTTTTTTATAATTAAAATTAAAATTTGATTTAATGAAATAAAATAATAATAATAGTTTTTATAATTAAATATTTTTTAAAACTAAATGAATTTTATTTATTTTTTAAATAAAACAATTTAGTGCATGATAATAATTTCTTTAATATATGGTATTTATTAAAAATAAATTAATTGAATTATTTAAATATATGATAATGGTTTTATTAGAATTAATACATTTAAGTTTTAGTATATTTCTAACCATGTGAACATTATTTTCTTTATAAAGATTGGAGAATACGAATAAGTCATTTTTTTTAAAATTAGTATTGAAGAACCTTCTATTATCATAAATTTACATATGATACAAAAAAAGAACTTGGAGCTAGGTTGTTGTAATGAAAAGGTAAGTTGTCAATGTGGGTTTATAACTATATCTCATAGATGCAAACAGGTTGGGAGAGGTTTCCCAACAGAAACCAACCTTGTTCTCATAATTCAAAATGACCATATATGTTGAAAACAATAAAAATGAACTGAAAACTAACATAACTTGTATAAGTATAACTAATATAGTAAGTAAAAAGCATGGACTATGAAAACACACTCAAGCAATTAACAATAATTGGTTCGTTGGGATGCATTTGTCAAAAAAGAGATAGGATGGGAGGCATCTATGCCCTACTTTTCCTTTAGAACCTGAAGTGGTGCATCGATTGCCTCCACCACTTGATCTATCTCCCATTGAATGACATCCAAATAGTCACTAACCTCCTTGATAACTTTGAACACCCCAAGTTCCATTCGCAGTTTCATTTGTTCCCACACCAGGAGAGCATACCCAAGCATGTTTTTGACAATCTAGTAATGATTGATGTGTTGGTTCTCATGGTCACTCTCGATTTTCATTTTCAACAATTTTGTTTCCACCCCATCTATTTGTAGCTGCAAGTATGTTGGAATGGAAGAGGAGTAGGAATTCCTCCCATCCATCCATATCCTAGTGCTTCCATGCTTGCAACATGTATGTTGTTTAGGAGGCATAGTTCCCAACAAAGGAACCAAGATTTTTACCAAGGTCTCAGAGCTCAGAGCCACCCAAAGTCCCATACACTTACACGTAGAGACATATGAATTCTAAAGATAAATTAAAACCTTACCCAAATGTACTACAATGAAGAGCTGGTACCAACAACTAGCCTTACTACCACCCAAAAGACCCTTCTCATGCTTGGATAGATTGCTCACATACCTTTTTTGTCCATGCCCCATCTCATCAACATAATGTCATCTTGAGCTATCGTCTCTTGTGGGAGGTTTTCACTTCTATCCCCATTAATGTGCATAAAACCACTCTCGATGCATTGTCTCTCCATCCCATCAACAACTGGATCGCATGCATTATGATAGTCAGGGGAAATTTTAAGGATCCATAATTTTCTCAAAGTGTAGAAACCTTGACAAATCTTACTAATTCTTAAATTGGAAACCATAAAATGTTTGGTGATAAAAAAAAAAAATTCAAATTTTGAAGGACCTTATACAGTTTTTGGACAATTTTGGCAATTATTAGAGTAGAAAAAACTTGTCCCATGGAATTTGGGTGAATCACTTTGAAAAAAAAGGCAAATAGGTGAATCCGTTTTTGAAGAAAAAAGGCCCAAAAATCACCCATGGTCTAGATTTCACCCCTAAAATTTTCCCTCATGACAATTAGCACCCGCATCCAAGCTCAAATTAGTCATTTATTAATAAGCATGATTGGAGGGAGATATTCATTTGAGTCTTTCATTATTTTTTTGGTTTTACAATGTATCTTTTTAGCCTTTTCTTAAAAAAAAGTTTGACAAGTGTGAAAATAATTTTATAAATGTAATTCAAAGTATAGGGCTTGACAAGAGATTTTTAATGACGTATTTGATTAAGGAATAAAATTTTGTATCAAAGTTATGAATTTAAAAAGGTGATGTTTCATTTTCAAGATTCACTCTTTATTTTCTGCCTAGATTGTTGAGCAACAGAAGCATAAACTAAGATAGAATTTATAGAAGTTGAGAAAGACAACAAGAATCACACAAAGAATACACACAAATTTTATGTGGTAAAACCCCTTGAAGGGGAAACACCCACGGGAAAATGGAAAGCATATTTTATCACTAATCCAACTAGCGATTACAACTAGCGTGGGAGAGGGCTTGAAGCCCTTGCTCACTGGATTACATATTTAAACAATTTTTTCGACAGTTACAAGAACTGCTTACATTAATTACTACCTCCTATTATTTTTTATTAGTTTCAACTGAATCCAACAATAGACTATTGTTGGAACAACTGTGAACCAACTTGACCTAAATCTAGTCAATTAGTTGTCACATTCCAACAATCTCCACCTTGACAAAAATTTACCTGATACCTTGTCCTATTTAATTCATCACCTTATTTTCAAGCCAAGAGAAGTCAAACACCACTACATATTCTCTATAATATTGGTTTCATGAACATGTATGCTCAATTTGCTTGATTATAGACCACTCCACCTTCATTCATAACATGTCTTACAAATTGATGCGTTGTCCCATTTTGATAAGTTGAACTGTTTGTCAAATGCATAAAATTTGACTTCCACAGAACATATCCTAAACTTTTCAAAACTTAACCAATAAAGCCTTCTATTCATACGAGACAAAACCTAAGGTAGATATCCTCTTGTCCAAATATTTTGCAAATTATTACTCAACATAATCACAAACTAAATCAAGGTAAGCATTGTAGGTGATACTCATGCATCTAAAATACCAAAGCACCCATTTCACTAATTTCACATGGGTTTGTCATGTGACCACTGACAACATCAACTGCATATCAAATATCTAACTTTCTCATCACATACTTCATACTTAAATAGCATATGATACATGAGACACAATCTTTTCTTTCTTACTACTAGGACATAAACCTGAATAAAGCTTATAATGGAAAGCCAAAGCGATATTAATTGGTTTCACATTATTCATATCAAATTTCCTGAGTATCATTTACATTTACTCTTGCCGTGATAACCAAAAAAATTAACATCTTTCTTGTCTCTGTGTATTTCCATGCCCAATAGTTTTTATGTTGCTCCTATATCCTTTATATAAAATGTCCTAACTAATTGAGCCTTTAACCTATTGATATCAACCATGCGTGTTCTTGCTACAAGCATAACATATAACACTAAGATAATGAATATACCATAAAACAAAGGTTATACTCACTTCTTGTAAAAAACTTGGCTCACCATGAAAGAATCACACATCTTGTACCATTGCCTAGGAACACACTTCAGGCCATACAATGAATTCTTGATCTTGCAAGCAAATCTTCTGTTGTGACCCTAAACAAACCTTTCTATCAACTTCATATACCTATCTCCTCATCTAAGTCTCCATGTAATAACTACCTTCTACATCTAGCTACTACAACTAGTGATATCACTACATGAATAGAAAAGAGCTTAACAATTGACAAAAAATTTCATGGAAATCAATACCTTCCAAATACATTTCTGCAATCAGTCATGCTTTGTATCGTTCATTTTTTACTATGCATGATTTTATGAGAGGAGAATCATCAAACACATCTCTGTTAATCATGATATTGTGGGAAGTAGGATCCCACAATATGTATCCCTTAACATCATCATCATAACCTGTTAATATTTGGTTGAGCTATGATATTTAATTCTTTTAGATGCTGAAACTTGAAACATTGAGACAATTCAATAACGTGAAATTTATACATCCATAATACAAGATATACCCTGGGGAAAATCCTCAAAACTATGAGAACAAAAAACCCCAGCAATTATTCTTAGTATAATAAAATGGATAGTGGAGAATTATTTCTTTTAAACCATAGAAAATTGATTTCGGAAGATAAGAGATCACCTTCACACTCTTGGTGAATATACAAAATCAATAGAGAAGAGAGATAACTCGGATGTGTTTTCCAATGTTCCCAGCACATCAATAACAAGCAAGAACAATAACCTGAACAAAGAGAAGTGTATTGCCTTCAATGGAGAAGATAATTCTCTTCACATTGAATTCATCAATCCCGTATAACACACACACACACACACACACACACATATATTTTATTCTCATGCATCGACTTCTTCCCACTTCAGGATAAAATCACGCTCAGACTGGATGTATCAATCTTACATGAAGAAGTGCGCTCCACTTCTCATGTAGTGCTTTATCTCACTGATCTATCTCTTAGGATGAACTCGCTTCTTAACGGAAACTTTCCCACTTAGTTAGTGTTGATGTATGTGTAACTTCAGAATATATGTCATCAATGTATATTGTATTCCTATAGAGATGTTATTATTCCTCTAGATGGAAGTGTCATCATTTATATTGTAAGTGTTGTAACTTATACTTGATGGGTTATTAGACCACCTTGTTGGGGTCGGCCCTGTATAAGTCATGTGGGTCAAAGGGTTATTAGAACACCCTATTGGGGGTCGGCCATGTGGGTCAAAGGGTTATTAGACCACCCTATCGGGGGTTGGCCATGTGGGTCAAAGGGTTATTAGACCACCCTTTTGGGGGTCGGCCCAGTCAGCTTTATGTTATGTAGTTAAGTTATGGCCGACCTAGTAAAGGTTATTAGGCAAGTCAAGTCAAGTATAAATAAAGTGCGGGAGGCACTCTATTTGATCATTCTATTCTCACACACACTCTTTGGAGAGTGGTGCACTTGTGGAGGAGGAGAAGCTGCTACTAGGAGATGCCTATCTCTTATGCTTGAATTGTATCATTGCTCTATCTATCTCTGAGGAAGTTATTGGGGTTTTTCACCTTTATGGTTTTCCCCAAGTAATCTTTGTGTCTCTTGTGTGCTTGCATTATTGTGTCCATGATTTATATTCTGTAGATATGCTGTACATGTTATTCTCTCAGTTAAGATCCTAGATCAGATTGAAATTTCTGAAAATCTAACATGGTATCAGAGCTAGCCTGAAAGAAGGCATGGTATGGCATGTATGACACTTGTTGCACTTGCGATGATAGGGCTTGATATGGAAAAAACCAATCATCGTAGAACTTTCGCTATAAATCCATTTTGGAAAATTTTTAGGATCTGAAACTTTTTCAAGTCGAATATCAGATCCCCATGTTCCTTGTGTCCAAAGGAAAACTTCTAATTCATTGTAGTTTGTGTTTTATGACCTATACAATCTAGGGTTTTTACCTCTTCCAGATCTGAGTCATAAACAAGTGACCTAGGAAAAAAGGTCACAACTTGGGCTTGGAAGCTCCAAATGAAATGTTGTAAAAAGTGACAGGTAGTGCACAGACTGTACGTTCTCAGGAAACTTGTTTAGAGTCCGAAACTGAACCAATGACATGTGGAATGCCGTACAAGTTCGCTCTCTTGTTTTATCCGATAAAAAGGTCACGTTGTGACACTTGGCATAAATATCTCGCAGAGAATCCAATTGAGGTCAAACCTGTGGGGTTGGAAATATGACAGGTCAGGATACCATAGGTAGAAGTTTCATATCTTGTGGATTCATAATTTTTGAGTTACACCAAAAAGAATCAAGTGCATATTTCTGTCAAAATAGAATTGGATTTTGAGAACCTTCATTCATGGCTCTGGGAATTAGGGTTTCGAAGAGAGTTGGTATTTTTGTAATTAGTGACCATAGCTGAATGATACTCATCAAAATCAAAATTTAGAGACCAAGATCAAATTTTTTGGTTGTGTAGAAGGTCGGGCTTGATCAAACCCTAGTTCGGGACTTTGATCGAAAAAGTGGAAAATTAGGGCTTCTGCAAAAGTTGGAATTTTTTAAGTCTATGACCATGGGTGGAAGCTGCTCAAAAAAATCAAAGTTTGGAGCTTTGGATCAAACCTTTTGGTTGGGCAGAAGGGTGGGCTTTATCAAACCCTAGTTTGGGATCCTGTCTAGAAGATCCAGAAGTTTCAAAGGCAATTTTGAGGGGTGAAACTTTGCAATTTTCAAATTCTGAGTATACTAGGTTGATCAGCTCATCAAGGCGCATCTTTCTATCCTTTCAAAGTTTGAATTTTTAGGGTTTCCCTGAAAAACCCTAATCAGGCTCCAGATCCAGTTCCTGCAAATCAAGTGGATTGGGTTAATCCTAGAAGAGAATGGATTGGTCACCTGCATAAGTGAAGAAGTTCATGTTTCAGAGGGAGATGAGGCTAAGGCCTTACATAAGAAGATTACAAGCAATATTGACAAGTATGGCTTATCCAGGAATGTCTCCAAATTTGTTCATGATTAAGTTTATGGTATGTTTGTCTTCATATTATTACGGTTAGTACAATCTTGATTAAATTTAGACTTGTCGTATCACCTTAATAAAATTATGAATGCATGATAGAAGATATTCATTGATTAGGGTATTGACACTTATGATTGTACTAATGCATTATGGTGTTGTATGAGGTTTATGTTGTCCGCTAACATGAAATGTACACCAAGAAAGACAAATCATGTTCTAGATCAAGAACATATGATCATGGTAACATGAAGACAAAGATTCATCCATTGTCATGGATCACATAGAAGATCTATTTACGAGGTATGTATAACTTGGTTCTATAATGGTTAACTTATGAGATATGCAGGTTACTAGCACAAGTCATTGAAGAGAACAAGAAGACATCATGTGGGTATGTTAAACATAACTAGCCAACATACTAATCCAAGTATGTTTTTCCTATATCAAGTTAGAATCCTACCTTGTGATAGGATCTCTTATATAAGTATATATGTCATGATTGATAATGATTATTCATAGGTTTGAATAATCATGGGTGTATGCATATTATGTTTCTTACCTTAATTGATGATATGAATAACTAGAAGAGTCATGAAAGTATAGGTTTGAGTAATCACAGGTTTAGGCATATTATGTTTCTTACTTTAATTTATGATATGACTAACCATAGGAGTCCTTAAATACTAATGCTTATTATTTCTGTTTGAAATAATCATGACTATACATGCTTAAGATTATTGTGTTTTGATAGTATTGAGAATATACTAATAAATGTATGATTATGTATGAGATCTCGAGGATATCACAATAATGATACTTGTAAGCAAGCATAGTGACCGAGGATGGATATAAGTTCAAGGATAGGTAATCCAGGAAACAAAGATCAAGAGGGAGCACACTCCAATAGTTTCTGCAAGGATACAGATATTCAGACGGAGTCGACCACTTCTCACAATCCACATCAGAATGGAGTTGCAAAGATTCAAAGGGAGTCCACCCAACAACCAAACAAAGATAAGTATTTGAACTGTCATTTCTTGCATATTTGTTTGTTTAAATAATATTGTTCAATGATGGATATGCTTATGTTCCTAGACTTAGGGTGTGTATTATGCATATTAGAATAATTGCATTAATAAACAGTATAATACTAATATGCATGTGATGGGTAAGTGGCCTATGGCACTGTACAACATTCCATTGCTACTTATCTAGAATTAAACCTCTTTGCTGACATATTGGGAGTTGTGCACACTCTTAACAATGTTCTGGTAGAGATTGGAAGGCATCTAGAAAGTTATAGGATAAGGATGAATGTTGTATTGAAGCATTGGCTACAATAATTGCATGACTGTATGACATATTTCTTTATGTGTAAGAATTTGTTCTGAAAACTATGAGAAGTTTCTAATCATGCAATTTAACTTGTTTTGTAGGAAAGATCGTATACGAGCACCTACAAAAGAAGGACTACAACATTTGTTTCAACAACAAAGTTATCTATTGAAGATATTGAAGTTCTCAGGATTCGGGAAGAATGCCTTGATCGAGGAGTACCAGTCGATCATGAAGAATGATGTTTGGGATGTAGTCCCAAGACCTGAAGGGAAGTTTGTTGTGACTTCCAAATGGATCTATAAGATCAAGCATGCTGCAGATGGTAGCATGGAGAAATACAAAGCAAGTTTTGTAGCTCGTGGCTTCTCCCAGAAAGAGGGATTGACTAGGAGGAGACTTCTACACCTATAGCCAGGAACACTTCCATCAGATCAGTACTTGCTCTGGCTGCAGTGATGAAATGGAAGATACACCAGATAGATGTCAAGATAGCTTTCTTGAATGATGTAGTCGAAGAGGAAGTGTATATGGAGCAGCCGCTTGGTTTTGAGACACATGACAGGAAGTCATATATGTGCAGAACTTGGTATGGTAGGATAGACAACTTTCTATCCAGTTTGGACTTTACCAAGAGTAAAGCGGATTCCAACCTTTACTACAAGGTTGAGGAAGGAAATCCAGTGATACTGCTTTTGTATGCGGATAACCTAGTTATTACAGGTGAAGATAGATTGATTTCCGACATGCAGTGGAAGCTTGCTGGCGAGTTCAAGATGAAGAACTTGTGGATGATGCACTACTTTCTAGGCATGGAGGTACGACAGAGTGCAGATGGAATCTTCCTTGGACCAGGGAAGTTTGTAGTAGAGATCCTGAAGAGGTTCGGGATGATGGACTACAAGTATGGAATTGAACCTGAAGCTTCTGTGTGATGCTTCATTTGATCCAGTTGATGTCATGATGTATTGTCATATGATTGGGTCCTTGATGTACCTTACGAACACAAGACCAGATATTTGCTTTGCGGTGAACACATTGAGCCAGTTCCTGACAGACACTAGAGGTGTTCACCTGGTTGCTGTAAAGCATATTCTGAGGTACCTAAAGGGTATGGTTGACTATGGGCTCAAGTATGATGCGAATCAAAAGTTTAACCTACAGGGTTATGTTGATTCGGATTGGGTAGGCAGTGCTACAGATAGGAAGAGCACTTCTGGGTGTTGCTTCAGTATGGGATCAGGTGTGATCTCTTGGTTTAGTAGGAAGCAGTCCTGCGTAGCACTGAGTACAGCTGAATCAGAGTATCTTGCAGCTTGTTCAACTAGTTGTGAGGCAGTATGGCTTCGGAAGCTACTGTCTGAGTTATTTGATCTCCTGCTGGAGGCTACTAGTATCTTTTGTGACAACCAGAGTTGTGTGAAGCTGTCTGAGAATCCATGTTCCATGTCAAGTCAAAACACATTGAGATCAAATATCACTATATCAGGGAGATGGTGCAGAGAGGAGCAGTGAAGCTCCTGTATGTTGCGACGGATGAGCAGGTTGCAGATGTGCTGACGAAGCCACTAGCGAGAGTGAAGTTTGAGTACTTCAGAGAGAGGCTTGGTGTTCTTCAGATTGATGACACTTCAGGAGCCATTCCGAGCATGGTGAGAGGAGGATCCTTCCATGGATGTGGATATAAGCGTTGGATGATGAGCATCAGGATGATGCTCCAGTTACTGCTCTGTATGTATATGTATGCATCATGTTGGATGTTGGATATGATCAGTTGAATCATTTATATGTATATGTATGTACGCATCATGTTGGATGCTGGATATGATCAGGTCGATCATGTATTTGTAGATGTATCAGGTGGATACATTCTATTATCAGGTAGATCATGTATGTTGATATGTATTAGGTATGATCAGGTGGATCATATATTTGTATATGTATAAGGTGGATACATTGTATGATCAGGTAGATCATGTATGATGATATGTATCAAGCAGATACTGTGTATGCATCAGGTGGATGCATTGCATGATCAGGATGATCATGGATGACGAGCTTTAGGATGTTTCTACAGATGACATGCATTAGGATGATGCAGTGTTGATGATCAGGATGATCATGTGTACATCAAGATGATGTATGGTGAGTATAAGGGTTGATACTTTGTGACCATGGACAGGTTGTGCAGATGAGTATGTAAGTAGACCTGGGAGATCTGGACAGGATGAAAAATGCCTCAGATGCTCTTTCGAGGCATTGTCCTATGGAATGTAAGTAGACCTAGGAGATTTGGACAGGATGAAAAAGGCCTCAGATGCTCTTTCAAGGCATTTCCATGACCACATGTAATCATACATGGAGATCTGGACAGGATGAAAAAGGCCTCAGATGCTCTTTAGGGTTCTTGCTTGGCAAGACACCGTTTTAAGGTTTTGTGGTACATGGGGATCTGGACAGGATGAAAAAGGCCTCAGATGCTCTTTAGGGTTCTTGCTTTGCAAGACACCCTTTTAAGGTTTTGTGACTGTCACATGTAAAAGATCTCGTGAGATCCTATAGGTCTGAGTTTTGTACCCGTAACAGCCTGGGATGCTCTTTCGAGATTTTGTGACACACGTAATAAGTCCCGAGGATTCCACAATATGGCCAGTGATGATGAAGACCTGCAGGTGATGGGCCTACATCCAGTATGAAAAAGGACTGGCTCTGTAGAACTTCCTATGATGAGTAGATTTAGAGATTGACTGAGATAGCTGTAGCAGTGATGATGACGATGATTCGCTGATGATGATCCAGAGAAGAAGACTTGTGCTAGCAGATGTATGTCGAAAAATACCTTCCTAGTTAAGAGGGAGTGTTGATGTATATGTAACTTCAGAATGTATTTCATCTATGCATATTGTATTCCTATAGAGATGTTATTATTCCTCTATACTTAAGTGTCATCATTTATATTGTAAGTGTCGTAACTCATACTTGATGGGTTATTAGACCACCTTGTTGGGGTCGGACCTGTATAAGTCATGTGGGTCAAAGGGTTATTAGACCACCCTATTGGGGTTCGGCCATGTGGGTCAAAGGGTTATTAGACAACCCTATTGGGGGTCGGCCCAGTGAGCTTTATGTTATGTGGTTAAGTTATGGCTGACCTAGTAAAGGTTATTAGGCAAGTCAAGTCAAGTATAAATAAAATGCAGGAGGCACTCTATTTGATCATTCTATTCTCACACACACTCTTTGGAGAGTGGCACACTTGTGGAGGACGAGAAGCTACTGCTAGGAGATGCCTATCTCTTATGCCTAGGTTGTATCATTTCTTTATCTACCTCTGAGGAAGTTATTGGGGTTTTTCACGTTTATGGTTTTCCCCAAGTAATCTATGTGTCTCTTGTGTGCTTTGCATTATTGTGTCCATGATTGATATGCTGTAGATATGCTGTACATGTTATTCTCTCAGTTAGGATCCTAGATCAGATTGAAATTTCTGAAAATCTAACAGTTAGGTGACAAACTTAATTGTTGTCATGCAAGTGTCGCAACTGAAGTGTCATTTTTTAGTTACCATAAGTGTCACCATGCAATAACACTTAGTTAACTAGATATCCTTTGCTACTTAGTTAACTCTCTTTAACTGATTCTTTCTTGATAACATCATTGTACTGATCAATTCGAGTTCTCGATTTACTGAAGTGTAGTCTTTTAGTTTAAATAAAGTGAAAACACTTTAGTTAATTAGTCCTTCTTATCCTTCTTATTTACCACTTAGTTAACTAAAATCATGTTGATTGATTTACTTGTAGTGACCATTTTTTAGTTATTTAGTTAACTGGGGCATACATTGTGGCTTTAACTGAAGCTTTACAATTCGAGTTCACTTAGTCATCTCCTGATCAATTCAAATTCTCTTTTTCTATATGCATTTATCTTTATCTCTTTATCTTTTACTACATGGTCAATATGTGTTAACTTTAATTATCCATCACATTACATTAAACTAAGAAGAATTATCGGATGTTGTAATCATAGTATATTATTCTGGCCAAATTATCATATGCTAAATTAATTCACTTTAGAGGTGATCAATCTCTAAAGGATACTTAATAGCAATCTAGTGATCATGGTTAATAATATATCACACAACAATAAATTATTTTAACAAGTAAATCATGACCTTTATATGGAAGGTCCACCTCTATACGGGAGGTCCATCCCATGGATACCATTATATGGAAGGTTCACATGAGAATCATGACTTGACACACAATTCCATACCCTTTTCCAACAATACTTTACAACATCATTACTTTGAACAATTACTGCTATACAGGAGGAATAACCTTTAGATGGAACGCAATCCAAGTGTTCACCTCTATATGGGAGGATCAATCTTGGTAGCACAAGATTGGTTTGGAGAATGTATCTTGATGCTGTACATTTAACACTCCTTCTTAGTGAGGAAGACATTCTCTTCCATATAAAGCTTGTCTCGGAAGTACCTGAACTTTCTCACTGATAGAGGCTTTGTTAACACATCTACATTATTCTCATCAGTAGAAATGTACTAAAGTTTCATTGTACCTTTATGGACCATGTCTCAGATGAAGTGATACTTCATTTCAATTTGCTTCAACTTGTCATGAAACACTAGGTTTTTGGAAATCTTGATGAAACTCTGATTTTCATACCTAATAACTGTAGGCTCAAGCTTTTCATTGAAAAACCCTGCAAGTAGTGTTTTGAGCCACACTACTTCTCAGCAGGAAACACTAGCATCTATGTATTCTACTTCTGTAGTGCTATGGGATACAGAGCCCTACTTCATACTTGACCAAGATATCATAGTTCATCCTAGGCTATAACATTAGATGGATGTACTCTTATGGTCCACAAGATTCCTCCCTAGTTTGAGTCTCTATAACCAACTAACATGACTCCTCCACTGGAGGCATATCTGATTCCATATGAAATTGTACCTCAAAGGTACCTAAGCAAATTCTTAGCATATATCCAATGTATATGTCTCATATCAGACATAAATTGACTACGAATGCTCATGGCATAACATATATCAAGCCTCAAATGTATTAAGTGCATTAACAAGCCTATAAGCTATCTATACAAAGTGGGATCTATTGGATATGATCTAGAGCCTCACTCATGTAGTTTCCTCAAATTAAAAACCATTGTTGTAGTAATAGATTTGCAATCTATCATGAAAAACCTACTCAACATATCTTGAGTGTACTTCTCTTGAGACATAAAGTTTTCATCTTTTCTTTGTCAGATCTCAAGGCCAAGAAATTAGTGCATCAGACCTAAGTTTTTCATCTTGAACTCTGAGGTGATATCCCTCTTGCATGAAGAAACCATATTTTCCTCTCCAGTGAGAAACAAATCATCAACATATAGAACCAATATCAATGGTTGGTTCTTCTCTACTTTGAAGAACAAATTTGGATCAACTTCACTCTTATAGAACCCCTGTTTTTGAAGGTAGCTATAAATTCTGGAGTACCAATCCCTATGGGATTGCTTAAGCCCATATAGAGATTTCTTTGGCTTGCAAACATGGGACTCCTTTCCATGCAACACAAATCCTTCAAGCTGTTGAATATAAACCCATTCTTCAAACTCACCATCGAGGAAGGTTGTCTTCACATCCATCTGGTGAAGTTTCCATCCTAGAACATATGCAAGTGAAATCATTGCTTGGATTGTGGTGTACATTGCCATAGGGGAAAATGTATCATCATAAGGGTTAATCCATGAAAGTGGTTCACGATTTTTGGCAAGTGAAGCGCCAAAAAATTGTGCCGCATACCCTTGATTGAGGTCTTTTAAAGCCCTCGATCGAGGTATTAAAACCTTGATCAAGGGCTTTAAAAGACCTCAATCGAGGTTTTAAAGAAGACCTCGATCGACCTATCAAGGGATTTATCCCTTGATCAAGGTATTTAAAAAACCTCGATCGAGGGCCTAAAAAACAGGCCAAAATCCCTTTACACTGCAGAAATAAATTTTTGTTCGCCTTTCAGAGCCTTAACATATGTCATTAAATGCACATTAATGGGAGGACTTGATGTCATTGGATTCGTCAAAGAATCCTCTATCCATATACATATGATTTATGAATTTTTATCTTTGTATATCATTTGTTTTTAAATTTTTGCTAAAGATTACCCTAAAAAACCTTGTTGACAACTTCAAATGTGCTCAAAGATAAATCAACAACATTCAAAATACACATCCAATTTTTTTTTAAATATGCAAGTGCTACATCAGTGCATCCTCCTCAAAAGGGTAATTTTAGTTTTGCAAATTATGTAAACAATCAAAAGATTTTGCGCACACATGCACATGTATGCAAAATACAACTGAAATATTCACTGGTCAGCTTCGAAAAATAATAATAAATATAACTTTTGGAGAAAAATTAAAAGAAAAATATGTATGCACTAGTGCATTTTGTCTAGACCATGTTCACACATTTCATTTTTTTAAATTATTAATTTAGCATTAAATTATTTTGCACACACACAAGCCACTTGTTAATTGCTCTTCAAATTTCTAAGGACACATGTTCATTAAATGAAAATTTTACATGGTAAATGACATTGGTATAGTTTTTAAAAATATCATTGGAAAGCCAACACAATTCTCTACATTTCGTTTTTAAACTGCATGTCGAAATTCATATGGAAAATATCAGTTTCAAGGGCTTCAATTTAATACATGGGTAAAATTTCCATTTTTCATCACTAGATTTGGCCAAAAAGAGTTACCCATCTTCATGGAATCACCCATAATTGATACCTTATTTCTAAGAGAAACCTTTGGCAAGGAATCTGGCTTTATAATTCTCAATGCTACCATCTGCGGCTTGCTTTATCTTGTAAAGCCATCTGGAAGTCACAATGGAATTCCCATCAGGTTTGGGAACAACCTCCCAAACATCATTTTTCATTATAAAGTTGTACTCTTTTGTCATATCATTTTTCTAGAATTACTTCTTTGTAGCTTCTTCATATGAGGATGGTTCTGAATCACTGATGTGACTCACAGTGCAACATACCCTGAATACATGTTAGGTTGCTTGTGCTCTCTGGATGATCCTATTGGTGCTCCATGTTTCTCTGCATTTTGTAAGATATCTCGGCACCAAGTAGATATTCTTTTAGGGGTAGTCTCATCAAGTGACCTCTCAATCAGTTTTATAAGTTCTTCGGGAGCTAGAAAATCTAAGGCATCTTCTGGTTTCTCCCTCTAAAAATCTAAATGGGAAGAATTAGACTTGGAACTCCATCTCTGAATCACATTGAATCTCTTTTGATCTTTTGAAAGTAGCTTCCTTATGGAAGGGGACATCTTGGTTGAATTCAGTGTTTCTCTCACTAGGTACATATATTCAGTATGCTTTGGATGACTTGCTATAACCCACAAAGGTGTCTTTCTTTCCAGAAGTCTCCATCTGTGTTCTCTTTTCTTTTGGTACATCAATGTATATTGGCCTCCCAAAGATCCTCAAGTGTGGGATGTCAGGATTCTCACCGGTAAACACTTTTTTGGGTGTCTTCTCCTCTAAAATGGAATGTGGGATTCTATTCTGGATGTACACAGCTGTAATAGTGTATTTTTCCCATAATGAGGTAGACATAGCTTGGTCATGTATCATGGCTTTTGCAACCTCACATATGGTTCTATCCTTCCTTTCGGCAACCCCATTTTTCTAAGGGTTGTATGGTACTATTAACTTTCTACATATTCTTGCATCACTACATAGCTCATTAAATGCATGTGAATCAAATTCACCTCTGTTATCAAACCTTAATGCATGGATGTGATTTTATTTATTATTTTCAACTAGGTCTTTAAACTCTTTAAATTTTTTAAAAGTTTCACTTTTAGCCTACATGAAATAAATACATAACTTCCTAAAAAATCATCTATGAACAATACATAATATAAGAAGCCACTCAAACAGGGGGTGACATGGGACCAAATATATCAAAATGTATTAAATCTAAAATCCCTTTAGATCTAGTAGTACTGCTGGAAACACTTTTCTTAACACCTTCAAGGTTGTTTTCCCCTTCCTAGGTTCAATAGGTGTAAGAATTGGGTATTACATCGTCAATAAACAAGAGCCATATCCCTTGGATGTGATTTCCATAACTTTAATTAATATTTATGGGGGATTCTCCCATAATTTGACCTTAGGTTAGTTTTGGTATTGGGAACATGACCTATAGAAAGGTTAATATTTCAAGAACAAGCAAACACATTGTTGGTGTTTATTATGTGTTAAATAATTCCAATATTTAAATTGTCAACCCGGGGAGGGAGCTTATGATATGCAATCACTATATGCGCAGGAATGAAGGCTTGAATTATCCTAAGCTGACTATATATGCAAATGTGCTAACATGGAACTATATGATTTTAAACTACTTGCATGAATTTAAAAATCCGAATGCAAGAATTTCTTCTATCTATGAAAACAACAAACTAATTAACAAATGAGGTGAGAAGGAAATTTAATAAAGATGTTTAACTGAATTGTATTTGATTATAGAAACAAGTAGAAAACTTGATAAAAATATTTTGATTAATCCAAATCTTATATCATGAACATCTTTATTATTTGGCTGAATAGAAACTAGTTTTATAATTAACAAATGAAACTATAGAATTGTTAACTATTACTTGGAAATAAATTATCTAGAAACAATACTAACAAATTCTAAACAATAACTAATTAACAAACTAGATTTGAAGAACTGAAGTTTGGAAGAAGGTTGGAAGGAAGTTTAAGAAGAAGTAAGAGAAAAGAGGAAATAATGATGAAGTTTGATAAAAAATTCTAAATAACGAAAAACAAAAGTTAAATTACATCTAAAACCATTAATTAGAAGTAGGAAGAATTATGATTGAGAAGCAAAATAAATTAGATTTTGAAGAAGTCCTAAAACAATGTAGAAAACACATAGGTCCGAATGACGATCCGAATGCTGGTCTGAATGGAAGTTCGAATGTCAGTCCGAATGGAGGAAAATGAAAGAAAAGAATAATTGGGATGATTTAATGACCATCTGGCTCATGCATATGATCCTACAGTGCAAAGGAAAGCAATGCAGAGATTATTTAGAAGCTAAACTAATGACAAACTACTCTAACCATTATCTAAGAAGAGGAATTATTCTATTGGATATGAGAAGAAGATAAGATGGAAGAAGAGAGAGTTAACCTACAGCAATAGGAAGAAAGACTAACAGAGAGAAGGAGAAAGACAAAGAGGCTAATGCTAACTATGGAGGAATTGGGAGCAATATCTAAAAATGATGGAAGAATAATTGAAAGAAAACTACAAACTGTTAAAGCTATTGCTCGACCATTTCCTAATTCAGAAGAAGGGAGATTATGTTAGCAACAAAATACAGTTCACAAGAAAAACATTAGCAGGACTAATTCTAACTATGAATTGAATTTAAAACATGAACTGATTAACTTATCTAGTTGTAGAAAAGACTAAATGTAATCAAGAAAGCTATGCTTGACCAGTCATACTAAATTCTGCAAACATAAAAACAAAATACACATAACATAAAAATAAGTTTTATTTATTTAAACAACATAAATAGTAACAGAAGTAAATAACATTACATGTGAATGTTATTTATATAAATAATGGAATACGAATAGTGATAACATGCACAACACAAAACAAAGATTTCATCTATGTAAGCAACAGAATATCAGGATATAAACATCATGCTATAAAAATAGATACAGAGATGAAATGAACAACACAACACGAGTTATACACACAGACTGGAGACCGCTGATCGTTGAGGGGCCCGTCTCAGCAAGCAGAGGCTGAGTCTTTAGTAATCAATCACCATACATGCTGCCAGATCTTCATAAAAATCAGAACAAAGATGTATATATTGAATTAACAGAGTATTACAGCATTCCTGTGTCCATTTGCAGTCAGGGAAAGATCAATAAGACTGACCCCGTCTCAGTCATGTCAATAAAAACGAGACTTAACAAGACAAAACAAAGCTTGACAACACTTGCCCGTCTTAGTCACAAAGACATATTTTTATAAATGATTACAACTGGGGGAGAAGGTCGACAAAGTCGACCTCTCTAATAATATAGGCGTTTAATGACTGTAACTGGCTTCTTTAAGTGATGCATGCCAACACAGAGATTTCCTTCCTGCTACCACGGGGTCGGTTCCTTCATGCAACTGCTGCAACGTCGATCTATCTTGGATGTGGAATGAGAAGTGTGTTGGTGAATTGATCGCGGGAGGACGGGCTTCTTCCAGAACACCGGCGTGAATGAGTGTGAATAGGTGTGCATGATCATAGGCCAACGAGCAAGATAATCGACGTTTGGAGTATTGACGTGGGCGTGGTAATGCATTGGAAAGCTTAGCGAACCTGGGGATGAATCTTCTAGAGCAATAGCTCTTTAACCATTAACTAACAGAACCCACGTGCTCTTTTGCTGCTTTAACAGCCTGAGGTTAGATAACCGTGGATTTCGAGGGCTGAACAATGAGCTGAACAAATTTGAGTTTTAATATGTAGCCCAAAGTCTGAACAAAGGGTCATTTGAAAAATGCAGCCTGCCAATTGAAATGTAAATGCCAATTATGCCCCCAAAATATCATTTTAACACAAATAAATCATAATATAATGAAATATAAACAAGAATTGCATAGTAAGTAAATATGTGCATACTTGGATTGTTTGAAGGGTTGAAAGGTAAAGAAACAAACTTGCTATAGAAAAAATGATAGAAACAACGCCATTTCGAGTAGATTAGATGATAAAAAATGGTAACAAAAATGGACGTCAACACTCCCCCAAATCGAAGATATGCCAGGTCCCACTGAGCAAAGAGAAAAATAAATAAGGAAGAAGTGGATGCGGCTGGATGGACTGGGAAAGGATGAGAGCGAGCAAAGTGACGGTGAGCATCAAGCAAGGGTCAGTTTTAAAACAAGGTCCAATTGAATGTTTGAAAAATCATGAGACGGAAATTTGGCACATTTAAATGCTCATGCCATTATTTAGAATTTTTGAAATGTGTACCATAATAAAGATATGTGCATTAATGAATTTATATGTTTTGTAAAATATTCAACCATGTCCAAAGTAAACTTTGGACAGGTTGAAAGAAAATTTTCATTATTGGATTATAACATAGTGCATTAAAAATCATGATGATCTTTGATTAATAAAATGACGGTTTGCATGTTGATTTTTTTTTTGCATATAACTTGATGAAAAGTTAAACCATATGATAACCAAATAATAATTCTGAAAATTGCAATAATGCATGATTAATCAATTCATTGGGTAAAGTCAAGATGAATTAAATGAATGAGATCGTGTGCAGAGATAATATTTGATTAATCCCTGTTATGGTTAGTTGATTAGATTTAGCAATAGAATTTCAAAAATTAAATACCTTAGCACACTTAATCATGATGTTATAAGCTATGGTTTCATTCAGATCATCATTCATTTGATTCATTCGACCCTTCATACAGACCATTTGTTTGTACAAGATGTGTTTGCTGGATCTGATTGCTACTGAATATGCAAAAAAATTATGAGACTACCAGCATACAAAAGGATGATATAAACTTGTTTTTCTTTCTTTCTTTCTTTCTTTCTGAAATCTTTAGTCCCTCTTCTTTGTTCAACATGGATCAGAATTATTTTTTTCTTCTATTATTTGCATTATTCCTGAAACAACAGATTATTGTATAAGAAATTTAATTGTATTATAAGTAAACAGAAAAATAGAAGCAATTCTGAATCCTAGTAAACAAATAAAATAGAAATAATTTTGAATCCTCCCCCAAACCGAAGGAATGGCATGTCCTCGGGCCATTAATAAATTAATACTGGGTTGTATGCTTCTTATGTAAATGCTCTGGATTAACATAAATCAGCAGGAAATCCTAAAAACACATCATTATTCTAAAAACTAGAACTTTTTGAGAAAAATATGTATTCATGATATGACCAAAACAATATCATACTAAGTCAGATTCTTTAATATATGCAAATTCACTAGTTTATGCTCATGAAGACCACATAAAGAATAATAGTGTAAGAGATGCAAAAAAATGCCATAGGAAAACTAGTCATCCATGACTCATTTGTAAAGATCTTTTGTCATCCAAAGAATATAGATAAGGTTCACCGTAAAGTTTGTGATATCTACTATAGTTATGGGTCCCATTTATAGGATAATCATATCCTAGGTATTTGTTTGAATTAGATGACAGAGTCCAAGTCCAAATTACAGCCATTATCTAATGACAGTATAAATAATTGGCCTAAACATGTGTTTGTATACTTAGGTCTTTTTTATGAGCTATGTGAATAACAAGGCATTAACCAAACCTCTTTTACCCGATATTGACCCTCTACCAGCAGGCATTTTCAGTACCTCGGTGGATTTATCTTGGTACCATGCAAGCATAGCCCCGCTGCAAGCGAGCTTGTTCAGTACCCCGATGAGTTTACTTGCACTTACCAAACTTCCTTGTTTAAGATTTTATTTAGCATGGACCCGCTGCCAATGAAATATGCATGTATGATGTAAGATTGCTTTGGTTAGTCATTAACATGATCTTATTCTTAGTTCTTTTATTTTAAAGGAAAGCAGAAAGTGAAGTTGTATGAATATCTAAAGCTAACTAACCACATACAACTTTTTATTTATATACATACTATCCTATGCTATCTAAAACAAAGAAAAACCCTTTATTCAAGTGTAAGAACTTTTCCAATGTAACCATGTGTGAAGCAAAATGAAAAACATACCTATATCCACATATGAAAATTTTTAAGCAGTGATTACCTGGATGTGGAGAATCAGCCGACTTACTTGCTTTTGCAACAGGAGGTATCGAATGAAGGAATGGTATTGTGGCCTCATTACCTCTTGGAACCATCTTTTGATGTAATCCTGATACTCACCTTCTTTCGTCATGCCATGCAGATCCTCTTCTTCTGAATGTTCAATTGCTTGAGTACATGAAAGATCTGTTGATAGATATGTGGAGAAATCTTCAACATCAGGCCTCTCTCCATTAAATGTAGCCTCCAAGTTTTTGGTTTCCTTGGCAGATTGGCAAGGAGATTTGGTTTGTAGCTCATGGGACTATGGTTCTTCTATTATTTATGGAGAGGTAGATAAATTCTTGACTTCTGTCAAGATGTGTTCTCCTTGAGAAGAAGATATTGAGATCCCAGTTGCTGCTAGGATTTGAGAGAGTTCTCTCATACTAATAAGCACCTTTGAATCCATGTCATTGGCTGGTAGGTTATGTCTCACACATGGGTTAGTCCTGGGGTTCTTACAGCACTAAATATTTATGTTTTTTTTATAAATAATTTCTATTATTAAAACAAATTTGCGAAAAACACCACACTTGCTGAAATAATAACACACTTGAAAAGAAAGAAGGCAAACTTTACGAAATAAATTGCGGAAAATTAAACAATCAAATGAATAGAAAGGAAATCATACTTATGCGGAAAGGAACAACAAGGATTTGGGGCAACCCACTAAAGTGGATGCGTCAGGCTATTACACTATGGAAAATTGTAGTGAGGTTGTCTTTCTGTCTTACCATTTCCCCTCCCCCTTGCTATGTAATGTAAAAACGGCCTATATACCTAGACTCCAATCCCTTTAGCACCTCCCCGGTAATGACGCCAAAATGTTGGTGTTTATTATGTGTTAAATAATTTCAATATTTAAATTGTCAACCTGGGGAGGAGCTTATGAGATGCAATCACTATATGTGCACGATTGAATGCTTGAATTATCCTAAGCTGACTATAGATGCAAATGTGCTAACATGCAACTATATAATTTTAAACTACTTGCATGACTTTCAAAATCCGAATGTAAGAATTTATTCAATCTATGAAAACAGGAAACTAATTAACAAATGAGGTGAGTAGGAAATTTAATAAAGATGTTTAACTGAATTGTATTTGATTATAGAAATAAGTAGAAAACTTGATAAAGATATTTTGATTAATCCAAATCTTATATCATGAACATATTTATTATTTGGATGAATAGAAACTAGTTTTATAATTAACAAATGAAACTATATAATTGTTAACTATTACTTGGAAATAAATTATCTAGAAACAATACTAACGAATTCTGAACAATAACTAATTAACAAACTAGATTTGAAGAACTGAAGTTTGGAAGAAGGTTGGAAGGAAGTTTAAGAAGAAGTAAGAGAAAAGAGGAAATAATGATGAAGTTTGATAAAAAATTCTAAATAACGAAAAAAAAAGTTAAATTACATCTAAAACCATTAATTAGAAGTAGGAATAATTATGATTGAGAAGCAGAAGAAATTAGATTTTGAAGAAGGCCTAAAACAATGCAGAAAACACACAGGTCCGAATGACGATCCAAATGCCGTTCTGAATGGTGGTCCGAATGATAGTCTGAATGGAGGAAAATGAAAGAAAAGAAGAATTGGGATGATTTAATGACCAACTGGCTCATGCATATGATCCTACAGTGAAAAGGAAAGCAATGGAGAGATTATTTCGAAGCTTAACTAATGAGAAACTACTCTAACCATTATCTAAGAAGAGGAATTATTCTATTGGATATGAGAAGAAGGTAATATGGAAGAAGAGAGAGTTAACCTATAGAAATATGAAGAAAGACTAATAGAGAGAAGGAGAAAGAGAAAGAGGCTAATGCTAACTATGGAGGAATTGGGAGCAATATCTAAAAATGATGGAAGAAGAATTGAAAGCAAACTACAAACTATTAAAGCTATTGGTCTACCATTTCCGAATTCAGAAGAAGGGAGATTATGTTAGCAGCAAAATACAGTTCACAAGAAAAACATTAGCAGGACTAATTCTAACTATGAATTGAATTTAAAACATGAACTGATTAACTTATCTAGTTGTAGAAAAGACTGAAAGTAATTAAGAAAGCTATGCTTGACCAATCATACTAAATTTTGCAAACATAACAACAAAATACACATAACATAAAACAAAAGTTTTATTTATATAAACAACATAAATAGTAACAGAAGTACATAACATAACATGTGAATGTTATTTATATAAATAATGGAATACGAACAATGATAACATGCACAACACAAAAAAAATATTTCATCTATGTAAGCAACAGAATATCAAGATATAAACATCTTGCTTTAAAAGTAGATAAAGAGATGAAATAAACAACACAACACGAGTTATACACATAGACTGGAGACTGTTGATCATTGAGGGGCCCGTCTCAGCAAGTAGAGGCTGAGTCTTTAGTAATCAATCACCATACATGCTACCAGATCTTCATAAAAACCAGAACAGAGATGTATATATTGAATTAGAATAGTATTACAACATTCTTGTGTCCATTTGCAGTCAGGGAAAGATCAATAAGACCAACTCCATCTTAGTCATGTCAATAGAAATGAGACTTAACAACACAAAACAAAGCTTGACAAGACTTCCTTGTCTCAGTCACAAAGATGTATTTTTATACATGAGTGCAATTGGGGGAGAAGGTCGACATAGTCGACCTCTCTAACAATATAGGTGCTTAATGACTGTAACTGGCTGCTTTAAGTGATGCATGCCAACACAGAGATAGCCTTCCTGCTTCCACGGGGTCGGTTCCTTCACGTATCTACTGCAGCGTCGATCTAACTTAGACGTGGAACGAGTAGTGTGTTGGCGAACTGATCATGGGAGGATGGCTTCTTCTAGAACACCAGCATGAATGAGTGTGAACAGGCATGCGTGATCCTAGGCCAACGAGCAAGATAACTGGCATTTGGAGTATTGACGTGGGCGTGGTAATGCGTTGGCAAGCTCAACGAACTTGGAGACGAATCTTGTAGAGCAATATCTCTTTAACCATCAACACCACATGACTAACAGAACCCACGTGCCCTTTTGCTGCTTTAACGGCTTGAGGTAAGCTAACTGTGGATTTCGGGGGCTGAACGCGGGGCTGAACGATGCAGTGAATGACGAGTTGAACGCATTTGAGTTTCAATATGTAGCCCAAAGTCTGAACGAAGGGTCATTTGAAAAATGAAGCCTACCAATTGAAATGTAAACACCAATTATGCCCAGAAAATATCATTTTAACGCAAATAAATCATAATATAACAAAATATAAACAAGATTTGCATAGTAAGTAAATATGTGCATACCTGGACTGTTTGAAGGGTTGAAAGGTAAATAAAACAACTTACTATAGCAAAAATGATATAAATAACGCCATTTCGAGTAAATTAGATGATAAAAAATGGTAACAAAAATGGACGTCAACACACATACACATGCACACACATGAGATACAATTGCATTATGAGTCATCAAGGATATATACTTATTTAACCATACCCATCAAAGAGATACTCATCAGTGCTCAACATAGATCATACCCATTAATTATCAACATTAATAATCAAGGAAACACTGAACATAATTCAAGGGAATATTCATCATAAATCACCAAGGAAATACTCATACAAAACATAAAGACCAAATGAATTATCAAAGGTGAATCATAACAATTAACAATTGATTACAAGATCCTCAACAAGGTATCAACACAAAAAAATTGCATGCACTAGAGATCTAATAATATCCCCCTCTAAAACTGAATATGACCTTGGAGCCAAGTCATAATTAGGGATAAAGTTTCCTCATCTTTGAGGAAACACCCTTGTATCATACTCTCCAATTACATCAAGTAATGAAAAACATAAGTTTCAATGCAAATAATTGCAATACTTTGAACATTAGCTCTGAGCACCCACAAAAAAATGTTAATCATGTATTAATCATAACCAAACCTCATTTTGCCATTCAAGTTACACCACAAAGTATCATTGAACTATTAAACCAATGTTTATCAACACAGTCTTAAATACTTCACATATACAATACGATGCAAAATTAAGATATTCATCAATGTTTTCCACTAATAGAACTTTCAACCAAATCATCACAATCAATCTAATACTGCCATTAAATTATCAAACGGGTTAGCCCTTTCAATAACCATCACCATCAATTATAATTTGTAATCGAAATCATCCATATCATTAATATCATCAAAGCAAATTCATATCCCTAAATTATCATATGCATCATATCAGTATCTGTTGATGTATATGTAACTTTAGAATGTATTTCATATATGTATATTGTACTTTTATAGAGATGGTATTATTCCTCTATACGGAAGTGTTTGTATTCCTATAAAGATGTTATTATTACTCTATACGGAAGTGTTGTCATTTATATTGTGAGTGTCGTAACTTATACTTGATGGGTTATTAGACCACCTTGTTGGGGTCAGCCCTGTATAAGGCATGTGGGTCGAAGGGTTATTAGACCAACCTATTTGGGGTCGACCATGTGGGTCAAAGGGTTATTAGACCACCCTATTGGGTGTTGGCCCAGTCAGCATTATGTCATGTGGTTAAGTAAAGGCCAACCTAGTAAAGGTTATTTGGCAAGTCAAGTCAAGTATAAATAGAGTGCGGGAGGCACTCTATTTCATCATTCTATTATCTCTCACACTCTCGGGAGAGTGGCGCACTTGTGGAGGAGGAGAAGTTGCTGCTAGGAAATGTCTATCTCTTATGCTTGGGTTGTATCATTGGTCTATCTATCTTTGAGGAAGTTATTTGGTTTTTTTACCTTTATGGTTCTCCCCAAGTAAACTCTGTGTCTCTTGTGTGCTTGCATTATTGTGTCCATGATTGATATGCTGTAGATATGATGTACATGTTGTTCTCTCAGTTAATATCCTAGATCAGATTGAAGTAAATTCTGAAAAATTAACATGGTATCAGAGCTAGCCTGAAAGAAGGCATGGTATGGCATGTATGACACTTGTTGCAATTGTGAAGCTAGGGCTTGATATAGCAAAAACCAGTCATCGTAGAACTTTCACTATAAATAAATTTTGGCAAGTTTTCAGGGTCGAAAAATCATACAGGGTGAATCTAAGATCCCCATGTACCTTGTTTCCAAAGGAAAACCTCTAATTCGTTGTACTTTGTGATATATGATCTGTATAATATAGGGTTTATGCCTCTTCCAGATCTCAATCATAAATAGGAGACCTTGGAAAAAATGTCATAACTTGGGCTAGGAAGCTCCAAATGAAATTGCGTAAAAAGTGACAGGTCGTGCACAAAATGTAATTTCTCAGGTAATGTTTTCAGAGGCCGAAACTAAACCAGTGACACGTGGCACGCTGTACAAGTTTGATCTCCTGTTTTATCCCATAAACAGGTCACGTTACGACACTTGGCATAACTCTCTCTCAGAGAATCCATTTAAGGCCAGAACTATGGGGTTGGAAAGAGGATAGGTCGGGATATCACAGAATTTTTTTTCAAACCCTGTGGATTGAAAAGTTCGTAGTTACACTAGAAACAATCAGGTACATATTTATGTGGAAACAGAATTATTTTTGAGCACCTTCATTCATAGCTTCCAGAATTTAGGGTTTCAGAGAAAGTTGGAATTTTTGTAATCGGAGACTACGGTTGAATGCTACTCATCAAAATCAAAATTTAGAGTCCAAGATCAGAATTTTTGGTTGGGAAGAAGGCCAGGCTTGATCAGACCCTAATTCGGGACTTCGATTGGAAAAGTGGAAAATTAGGGCTTCTGCAAAAATGGAAATTTTTTAAATCTGTGAACATGGCTAGAAGCTCCTTAGAATAATAGAAGCTTCGATATTTGGATCGAACCCTTTGATTGGGAAGAAGGGTGGGCTTTATCAAACCCTAGTTCGGGGTCATGTCAAGTGAATCCGAAAGTTTCAAAGGAAAATTTGAGGGGTGAAACTTTGCAGTTTTCAAATTCTAGGTATGCCAGGTTGATCAGCTCATCAAGGTGCATCTTTCTATCCTTTGAGAAGTTTGAAATTCAAAGTTTGAATTTTTAGGGTTTCCCTGACAAACCCTAATCCAGCTCCAGATCCAGTTCCCGCAAATCAAGTGGATTGGGTTAATCCTAGAAGAGAATGGATTGGTCACCTACATAAGTGAAGAATTTCATGTTTTAGAGGGAGATGAAGAAGTTCATGTTTCAGAGGGAGATGAGGCTAAGTCCTTACATAAGAAGATTACAAGCAATCTCAACAAGTATGACTCATCCAGGTATGTTTCGAGAGTTGTTCATGATTAATTTTATGGTATATTTGTCTTCATGTTATTATGGTTAGTAAAATCTTGATGAAATTTAGACTTGTCGTATCACCTTAATAAAATTATGAATGCATGATAGAAGATATTCATTGATTAGGGTGTTGACACTTATGATTGTACTAATGCATTATGGTGTTGTATGAGGTTTATGTGTTCCGCTCACATGAAAGGTACACCAAGAAAGACAAATCATGTTCTAGTTCAAGAACATATGATCATGATGACACGAGGACAAAGATTCATCCATTGTCATGAATCACTTAGAAGATCTATTTGCGAGGTATGTATAACTTGGTTCTATAATGGTTAACCTATGAGATATGCAGGTTACTAGCACAAGTCATTGAAGAGAACAAGAAGACATCATGTGGGTATGTTAGACATAACTAGCTAACATACCAATCCAGGTATGTTTTTCCTATATCAAGTTAGAATCCTACCTTGTGTTAGGATCCCTTATATAAGTATACTTGGTATCATTGGTTATGTTTATTCATAAAGTTAGAAATGTAACTAATCAAGGGTTTATGCATTTTATGTCTCTTATCTTGATTGATGATTTAACTAACAAGAAGAGTCCTATGATCAAATAAGAATATGCATGAGTAAAAGAAGACTTCCCTGAAACCTTGAATACTAATGTTTATTATCTGTGTTTGAAATGATCATGACTAATCATGTTTAAGATTACTGTGTTTTGATAGTATTAAGATTATACTAATGAATGTGTGATTATGTATGAGACATCAAGGATAACACAATGATGATACTAATAAGCATGCATAATAATGGATATAAGTTCAAGGACAGGTAATCCAAGAAGCAAAGATCAAGAGGGAGCACACTCTAGTTGTTCTTGCAAGGAAGCAAAGATCAAGAGGGAGCACACTCCAGTTGTTCCTGAAAGGAAGCAAAGATCAAGAGGGAGAACACTCCAGTTGTTCCTGCAAGGAAGCAAAGATCAAGAAGGAGCACACTTCAGTAGTTTCTGCAAGGATGCAGATATTCAGAGGGAGTTGACCACTTCTCACAATCCACATCAGAATGGAGTTGCAGAAAAGAAGCAAATACTGAGAGGGAGTCAACCCAACAAACAAACAAAGATAAGTATTTGAATTATCAGTCCTTGAATATTTTATTGTTTAAATAATACTATTCAATAGTGTATATACTCATGTTCCTAGAATTAGGTTGTGTATTATGCATATTAGAATAGTTGCATTGATGAACATTATACTACTAATATACATGGGTAAGTGGCCTATGCCACTGTACAACATTCCCTTGCTACTTATCTAGAATGAAACCTATTTGCTGACATGTTGGGAGTTGTGCACACTCTTAACAATGTTATGGTAGAGATTGGAAGCATGGTAAATTTTAAGGGTGAAATTTTGCCAATTGGCTATTTTTCGGGCTTTTTTTTCCAAAAAATAAATTCGCTATTTGGTCATTTTTAGTCTCTAATATCGCCTATATTTACATAAAATATGTTTTTTTATCATAATATTCGCCAAAATTTACACATTTCAGTAGTAAATTGTATGTTTCATATTTAATATTCGCTTACCTATCTATATACATGTTTTTTTCAATCCAAAATAATCGCCTAAGATACTATACTTAAGTATAATATTAGAATCCTTAAAAAATACCCTGATTGGAAGGCATGTAGAAAGTTACGTGATATGGATCAATGTTGTATTGAAGCATTGGCTAAGATAATTGCATGACTGTATGACATATTTCTTTATGTGTAAGAATTTGTTCTAAAAACCAGGAGATGTTTTCTAATCATGCAATTTAACTTCTTGTGTAGGAAAGATCATATACCATCACCTACAAAAGAAGGACTACACCATTTGTTCAGTAAAAAAGTTATCTATTGAAAATATTGAAGATATTGAAGTTCCCAGGATCTGGGAAGAATGTCATGATCGCGGAGTACCAGTCGATCATGAAGATGTTTGGGATGCAGTCCCAAGACCTGAAGGGGATTCTATAGTGACTTCCAAGAGGATCTACAAGATCAAGCATGCTGCAGGTGGTAGCATAGAGACTTTTGCTCCTGTAGCCAGATACACTTCCATTAGATCCATACTTGCTCTGGCTGCAGTGATGAAATGGAAGATACACCAGATGGATTTCAAGACAGCTTTCTTGAATAGTGTAGTTGAAGAAGAAGTGTATGTGGAGCAGCCACTTGGTTCTGAGACACATGACAGGGAGTCATATACGTGCAAAACTTGGTATGGTAGGATAGACAACTTTCTATCTAGTTTGGGCTTTACCAAGAGTAAAGCAGATTCCAACCTTTACTACAAGGTTGAGGAAGGAAATCCAGTGATACTACTTTTGTATATGGATGACCTGTTTATTACAGGTGAAGATAGATTGATTACTAACACGCAGTGGAAGCTTGCTGTCGAGTTCGATATGAAGGACTTAGGAATGATGCATTATTTCCTAGGTATGGAGGTGTGGCAGAGTGCAGATGGGATCTTCCTTGGACAAGGGAAGTATGCAGTAGATATCTTGAAGAGGTTTGGGATGATGGATTGCAAGGCCATGGCTACACCTATGACATCAAACTTGAAGCTTCTGTGTGATGCTTCATCTGAGCTGGTTGATGTCTTTATGTATCGTCAGATGATTGGGTCCTTGATGTACCTGATGAACACGAGACCAGATATTTGCTTTGCGGTGAACACATTGAGCTAGTTCCTGACGGACCTGAGGAGTGTTCACCTGGTTGCTGTAAAGCATATTCTGAGGTAACTAAAGGGTACAGTTGATTATGGGATCAAGTATGATGCGAATCAAAAGTTTAACCTGTAGGGTTATGTTGATTCAGATTGGGCAGGCAGTGCTGCAGATAGGAAGAGCACATCTGGGTGCTGCTTCAGTATGGGATCAGGTGTGATCTCTTGGTTTAGCAGGAAGCAATCCTGCGTAGCACTAAGTATAGCTGAGGCAGAGTATTGTGCAGCCTGTTCGGCTAGTTGTGAGGCAGTATGGCTTCGGAAGCTACTGTCTGAGTTATTTGATCTCCCGTTGGATGCTACTGGTATCTTCTGTCATAACCAGAGTTGTGTGAAGCTATCTAAGAACCCGGTGTTCCATGATAGGTCGAAACACATTGAGATCAAATATCACTATATTAGGGATATGGTGTAGAGAGGACCAGTGAAGCTCCTGTATGTTGTGAAAGATGAGCAGATTGTAGATGTGTTGACGAAGACACTAGCCAGAGTGAAGTTTGAGTACTTCAGAGAGAGGCTTGGTGTTCTTCAGATCGATGACACTTCAAGGAAGAAGTGATGGACACATTTGCTAAAGCCATTCCAAGCATCTTGGAAGGAGGATCCTTCACATGGCTGTGGATGTAAGCGCTGGATGATGAGCATCAGGGCGATGTTCCAGTTACTACTCTGTATATGCATCAGGATGATGCTGGATATGATCAGTTGGATCATTTATATGTATATGTATGTACGCATCATGTTGGATGTTGGATATGATCAGTGGATCATTTATATGTATATGTATGTACGCAACATGTTGGATGCTGGATATGATCAGTTGGATCATTTATATGTATTTGTATATGCATCATGTTGGATGCTTGGACCATGTATCTATATATGTATCAGGTGGATACTGTGTATGATCAGGCAAATCATGTATGTTGATATATATCAGGTGGATCATGTATGGTGATATGTATCAGGTAGATACTTGGTATGCATCAAGTGGATGCATTGTATGATCGGGATGATCATGATGACGAGCTTGAGGATTTTGCTCCAGATGATATGTATGAGGACGGTACAGTGATGATGATCAGTATGATCATGAGCATCAGGATGATGCTTCGTGCGATGATGATTAGTTAGATCATGAGTATCAGGTTGATACTTGGAGGTCAGGGATGATATGTGGCAGGTTGTGCAAATGGCATGTAATCATTCCTCAGAAACCTGATGGGTTGAAATGTGTGCTCATAATCAGTCTTGGGATGAGGTATTGGTATGTAGTATGTAATCAGTCGTCAGAGATCTGATAGGTTGAGCTGTGTGCTCGTAATCAGTCCAGGAATGAGGTATTACTACGGAGACATGTAATCAGTCTTGGAGATCTGATAGGTTGAGCTATGTGCTTGTAATAAGTCTTGGGATGCTCTTTAGAGATCTTGCTGGTCGTGATACGGTACATAAATGTTCCTGGGATGCTCTTTAAAGGTATTGTCTATTTACATGTAATCAGTCCTAGAGATCCGAGAGATTGAGCTGTGTGGTCATAATAAGTCCTGGGATGCTCTTTAGAGATCTTGCCGGTCATGCTGTGGCACATAAATGTTCCTGGGATGCTCTTTAAAGGTATTGTGAAGGGGATGCATGTAATCAGTCTCGAGAGATTGTAAGACCCCTCCTTTAGGGTCCCCTTGAACTGAACCTGAAACTTTAAAAACTTCATACAAACAAATTAGCCATCATAGTTATTGGAAAAATAAAATAAAAAGCGTGAATAACTTAACAAAAATAAGCAAAACTTTAACCTGTCAACTCGATCCGGTTGGTCCATTGTCGCCTTCGTCTTCCGTAGGATCCCTCCAGCAAAGCTCGTTTAACCGTAGGCGAAGCAATCGTTAGCTTCGCCACCGAACCATAGGCTCATGCTTTCAGTCGCATGGCCTCCCCCGAGCTTCGGGTCGTAGAGCTCACACAAGTATTTCAGAAATTCAGCTTGGGATTCCCTTCCCACCAAGATTTCTAAGCCAAACCCTTAGATAGCAGCAAGTCTTTGAGGCATTCGAAAATTACGACAATCATCCAAATTATGGGCCCCCTTACCCATTCCTTAAGCCTTCCTTATAAAGGGAAATCTCCTGCGACACATGTCGCTTCATGCATAATTAAATATTTTTAATAATTTATTTAATTAAAACACTCACCCATCCAAGTGTCAGTTTCTCTGGGAAGTGCACCTACATCCCTAAGTTTGCTCTAGTTTGTCCCCCAGATATTTTAATCAACTCCTAGCTTTTAGTTGACTGGGTGTCTAATCTATTTTGCTCCTAAATAATAATTTCTATTATTTTAAATGCTCAACAAAATATAACTATTCATGTGCAAATGTCTTAGCTATTGTTATGCATTTGCTAAGTAATAATCTAGATTTATTCTCCTAAGTTTTTATCCAGTTTAATTCAACAATCAAACTCACTAGGATCTCGATGCCACACCGTTGGGCTCCTGGTTCCTTAATTTTAAATTCCCTGACATGGCACCACTCCGTCGGGTCCAATCATCCATGGTTTCCATTCCTTGGCATGGTACCGCATCGTTGGGTCCTTGCGTCCATTCTTTCCGTTGTCGACAGGGTACCGCATCGTTGGGCCCTTCTGCCACCATCTTTCCGTTTTGACTTGCGGGAACTCTTGTAGGGATTTTAGGAATCGTTACCATCCATCCTCCGTCTACATGCTATCTAGGGACTAATGGCGCTGAGGAGTGAGTCCGTTCTCACTGCGCGCCCCTCAACTCGTACGTGACCAGCTCCGTCGTGGCCCACCTCGTACGCCCTCACGCATTCCTCTTGAGCAAGCGGATCAATGCTTATCTGCTCATGCGTGGTATTCTTGTTGAAAGTCGACATCGTCGTCGCTTCCCCTGTGTGTGATTTACCCGTACTCTACGACCCTTCATGTTCCTTTGTGTGTCCGTTGGTGAACCGTCTCACTTGTTTCTACATACACTTCTCACAACAATTTATTAGTAGCACTATCCTCAATAATCATCATCTGATTTCTAAATCTAGTATTGTTAAACATTTATGATTTATTCAAACTTCTAATCAAATATACATTTCGTCGACAAATACATAATCACCATACAGCTAGTCGTTAAGCATTATCCATCAACATAATTTTCCATAGTCATAACTAATCGTTTAACATATGCAATTATTCATTTACATTGACAGTTCAGATACACATACTCAAAAATAAGGCCAAAAGGTTATTAATTAATGTTTCAATTGGCCAGGTCACTCGACAGGTGCCCTCAATGTCTACAGTAGTCTAGGGGCACTACATACACCCCTACTTATTTAGAACTTCGTCCCGAAGTTCAGAATAAAGGAAGAAAAATATGACGCTTCTCAGTTGCATCCTCCCAATTCACAGAGCTAGGACTGTAACTGTCCTACTACACTTTGACTTGATCAATCAAGTATAATCATTAAGCAAGAACTAATCAAACAATTATACCACTCCAGACATATAATTTAATTGCTTAATTCATTTATCAATTATTGCCGTCATTCACATCTTCAGGTTTTCCTCAATCATTTAAGACATATCAAGGCTTAAGAGACCACTTTATCGAAGTTGTTCAGCCGGGTCACTCGACAGGTGCCCTTAAGGTCCACAGCCCTTTTTAGGGGCATTACATACACCTCCTCTTAAATAGAACTTCATCTCGAAGTTCACTTTTGTTCTTGTACTTTTGACGTTAGGCTTTATCTAAATTTCCATTCTCATCTTCTTGTCATTCTCTTCTATTTTTTTCCATCAATCATGGCTATAAGCAAAAGTGGTTCTAGTCATTAGTTCCTATATAAATCAGAATGGTTCCAATACATCCTTAGGAGCTTAATCGTAACTTCACATAATATTAATTCAATAATCCTCAGTCCCAACCAGGTTTTCCATATATCTTATTCATTCACGAGGGTCTACGATGTTCAAAATTTTAACAAGCTATATTGCGTCATTGGCCACCTAATAATTTATTAACCTAACAAATCTAAGCAAGGTTTAAAATTTATGTGCTTATCCTTCCTTCAAAACAAGTCATTGTTTTAGCAAATCAGGAGAGACCCTCAAATAGTCCAAAAACTAAATCCCATAAGACTGCTTCCAAACCTCTAAATGTTTTTAATAATGTTGGTTCTCAATAAAAGAGGATTTGAGTCGTCGAAATTTAGTGACTTAGTCAAACATTTGAAATTTAACTCTTAGTCCTTTCTTCCGTAATATCATGTCCAGATCAATGAGGTTATCACATCCTTACTTCACTTCATCATTTATGTTGTCATAGGACCGCTTCATCGAACTAATCAATTCGCGCTACGTGTTTTCTTTACCTCATCAAGTTCCATTTCGAGGCTAGCTGTCTTTTCATCAAGGTTTGATCACGACCTAAGGTTAAATTCATTGAGTTCGGTTTATTATGCTAATTGTCTCCATACTTGTTTTACCAATATCATCTTCATTTTCCCCCTTGGTGTGGAATTTTCAAGTTGATTATCCTTCATTTACCGTTTTCATAGTCATGTCGAGTTTGTACTTATTCATTCTCTTTAACAACATTGTCATGCTAGAAAATTTAGTGGAATAAGGATTAGCTCTTCATGCTAAAAACATTGATATCTTATTTTCCAGTTTCTGTGTTCGTTTGACTCTCTTGATAGTCCGTTGAATTCTCGACATATAAATTTATGATATGTTAATCCTTTTTCCCCTATTTATCATAAGTCTTCACACTCCAAGTTAATATATCTATTATAGTGATATTGAATCAGTCTCCTTAAATCCAACAAGGTAATCACTTGACATAACTTACCCACTTACACATTTTACTTGTGCAAGGTAGGTAAGTATGTTCAAGTATATATCTTAACTATCACTATAAATCTGATCTCACCGTAGAGTTTTCCTTCTTAAGGATCACACTCCACTGATAGTATGAATGACATCACAATATTATTTACAAAAGGACGACTATGTCTTAAACTTCTACGAACCTACCATTCTTTAGGTGAATTGTGGAATGTAAGCATGATTTATATTTTTATCTAATTCATATCCTTACACAAAGGCATTTATAAAATATAGTAATACATTAGTTTTTTATACTACTTCGTAAAAGAATTATGAGTTATAAATAAGACATTGACCCTTCCTCCACTTCTTGTTATCACCTTTAATGAAACATGAAATATGACAATGCATTATCCTTTTACATAATTCATGTTATCACATAATGAAATATAAAATCACAATATCTTTCAACTAAATCTTATTACCACATTAATATATTATAAAATACAATCATACATTATCTTTTCAACCCATACCATGAAAGAATTACAACATATAAACAAGGAATTAGCCTTTCCTATGCTTCTATCTATCACATAAATGAAATACAAATTATAGTAATACTTTATATTCTCATCCACTTCATGTCATATCCTAAACAAAATATGAAGTAAAATATTAGAATATATCTCCACTAATTCTTATCCTCTCATAAATGTATTATAGAATATAATAATACATTATCTTTTCAGCCCATACTATAAAATATTTACGACATAAAAACAAGGAATTAGTCTTTCCTATGCTTCTATCTATCCAATAAATGAAATACCATTTATAGTAATGTTTTATATTCTCATCTAATTCATGTCATTATCTAAATAAAAGATGAGATAAAGTGTTAGAATGTCTTTCAACTTATTCGTTTCATCATATAAATGTATTATAAATTATAATGATACATTATTCTTTCAACTTATGCCTTAAAAGAATTTATGAATTAAGAACTCTACGCTATCTCTTCTATCTGTTCTATTTAATTAAATTTTAATATGAGGGTGCGCCTGGATCATAAAATTCGCTAAATTTGCATTTACTTACACTTCATCATATGCTCACATTAATTACCACTCCACACGTCTATGTGTCACTAGGAAGAATGTATTCGTTATTCAGAATAGAATTATTGTTTGTATATAATATTCTACTCTAAACAGTTTAACTATATTACTCCCACAACAGAACCGAGTTTGCACTTGAAGAAGGATATATAAGAACCAATGTTCTCGTTTCAAGAGCGACACGTCTGAGGCGGTGGTCTCATAGATACCAACAGCAACTCTGTCGATAAGGAGAGGATCCAACTAATAGATACAATCTGTGAGGATTCCGTTCAACAGCCAATGAGGGAATTCGGCTTTCCACATTAATGCGTAACAGAGGTATTACTAAAATCTCTCAACACCATTCCGTTTTAGATGCCAATAATATGTATAATTTTGAATTGGAACAGATTAACAATAGCTATGCTTTCTTGTCGACTAATTCCATCTTTTTGAATTAACTTAATTAACTAGTGTAACCTATGTTGTTAGGCTCAACTGAAACATAACTGTCACACGTTTACATATCATCCATTGAACAATCAATTGCTTATCGCATCCTACAGATTATTCGGAATCGAATATAGGTATTGTTCAGTAAGTAGAAAAGTGAAGAGATTATTGCAATTACATAAATGTTTAACAAATGCTAGAGGATATTGAAAACCTAACTTTTAAAAAGTATAAAGCCAGAGATAAAATTTACGGGCACTCGAAATGTAGCAAGAATGGACTCTGACGGTCTTCTTCTAAATCATAATCATACATTATAAGCTATGCTATATCTAACCATGATAATTAGAAACTTTACATTTATAAAACTAATCTAAATATATAATGTTGAACCAATTTCACATTCCAAGTTATGCTATCCCATGCGTCTATGAATGGTAAAAAGAAAGGGAGCAGAGATAGGTGAGTCACCACCGATAATTGCTCAAGAGCCGGCTATTACCATCGGCAGACTTCAACAAAATATTAAATTAAAACTTAGATCTCAGTCGTTGGCTCGAAACCTAGATTTGGCAGTTGGACGCTTCCTGTTCTAAGGAGAAATTACATAAACATTAGTTAAGACAGCAAGCTTATTGCACACGGTTACATTTGGAAACACGCACTGTAATGTATTCATTCAAGACAGAGGGCACATGGGATGAGTGAATGCATGAATAAAATAGATACATCCATATCGGATCATACTCTCCAGTTTGGATTCAGGAGTTTTAGCAAAGTCGGTTTACCTTTATAAATTGATGATATAAAAGAAAAAGGTTCCAGATCAAACCTCACTTCCCAGATTGGATTCATGAATTGGTAGAGTCGAAAATTTATGATGAATTAAAAATCTAGATCGGATTCGAAATAGACAGAATCAAAGTTCGATGGTGAATTAAGAATCCATATCGGATTTGCAATTGGCATTGTCAAGTTCGATGGTAAATTAAAGATCCAGATCGGATTCCCAAGTGGCCAAGTCAAAATTTATGGTGAATTAAAAAAAAAAATCCAATTCTAAATCTAGGTTCAACGCAGAGTGCTAAATCTAGGTTCAAACGCAGAGTACTAAATCGCAAATGGTAGAGTACCAAATCTAGGTTCATACCCAAGTCGATTTTCTCACAAAACAAAACTAGAAATGCTAACTGGAATGCACACAAAATCGTAAATAGACTTAAACCCAAATAAACTTTTGATACAATGATTCTGGAAATGCCACGATTTTTGGATCAACTCATTTTTAAAAGCAAATTTAATTCTTTTATGAGATCGGAAACGCCTAATTGAATTGCAAGTAAAATTTTGACTAAAAATAAACTCCCATCGGCTTTTGAAAAATGAATCTGGAGCGCTAATGGATGGATACGCAGAGATTGAGAAGGGCGGAGTCACAATAAATGATTTCGAAATCTGGCAACATCAAGAATTGGGGATTATACTCACAGAGAGTTTATGGATCGAAATAAAAACACGCAAGGTCTGAGGTCGCCATTCGAAATGGATGGCAGGGGATAAAATAAATAAACTACCAATTACATTGTAATCTATGGAAGACGCCACAGGAAGACGCACAACATTGTGTTTTTCACACAGAGATACTACGACTCTTTTTTTTTTTTTTTGAATTTGAAAGTGCCAAGAATGGATCTGCGCGCAGCTTAAATGATGAAGACGCCACAGCATTGGGTTTTCACACAGAGAGAGGTTAAATACGAAACGTTTGTAAATTCTGGGATTGCCCAAGAAATGGGTCCATGCAGCTTTGAAATGACAATTACAATCGAATTACAAATTCTGAAACGCCCAAATACTGGATTCACCAAAGATAGGTTAAATACAAATCGTTGTAAACTCTGGAGATGCCCAAGAAATGGATCTCCCTTAGCTTTAAATGAGCAATTTATAAATCAAGTTTTGAGATCTGGAACGCCAATTAAAAATGGGATCAACTCAGAGTTTAAAGATCATTTTGTAATTCAATTCAATGGATCTGGAAACATCAGTAAAAATGGAGTCAACACAGACTTAAGGATCAATTTGTATATCCAATATTTAGATCGGGAAACGTTAATTAGAAATGGGATCAACGCAGAGATGTAGGTCAAGGATGAGGTCCAAACACAGATCTACGATTTGGTGAGTTAGGGCTCAGGCGATCAGTGAAGAATGTAATAGTATGGATCTAAATTTGTACAAGCTGGGTCTAAAATTCGCGGATCTCTGCCGAGAGTGGATCAACAAGGTTCTTTACACAGAGCATAATTATGATTGACAGTCTTTAACAATAATAGGAAGGCAATACATAATCGTGTAATCGGAAGGTAAAAGAATAGTTCTGGAAATACCATACTCATGATTTCATGATCCACATAGCGACTTCGCCATTGTAATTTAATTACGCAGAAATAACAGGATCGATTGTCCACAACGAATTTCACCATTTGAGATTTAAATACACAGAGATATCAAGTAGATAACTCACACGGCGAGTCCTCCAGTCCTCCATTGCATTTGATTATATAGGAATAACAAGATCAGTAACTACATAATGATTCCACTACTGAGATTTACATACACAAAGATCTATAAAAAAAAAATTATTTAAGCGCACAGCTGTTCAATCGTGAACCCTCACAGAGCCTTAACATTCAAATTTAATTGCACAAGAATTTCTAAATGGATCAGCAATCTCACATTGGATTTCTATTGAACAGACATTCAAATCGGCAGTCATATACAAAGATCTTTCACGTTTTACTTGTACAGGATCTATACATATGTAAGAATTTGAAACAGGGTTGAAATCTATTAATCAGACATTCAAAACTGAAGCACACAGTAAGGATATTCCAATCTGGGCGTTTTTCAACTGTCGATGGAGTCGAGGGAAAGAATTTCCACGATTGGGGAAATTTTATCAACACAGAGTTTAGATATCTTGGGAACAGAGTAAGGGCATTCCGATCTGGGCATTTAGTCAACACAGAGATATAAAAATAAAAATAATAAAAAAATTGATAATCCATACAGTGATTTCACCAAATTTTATCTTTTTTCTTTTTTTGAAAATAAATCTAAGTTATCAATCTCAAATACTGAAGAATAATATTGGAAGAACCTTGAACCTGATTTGGTTGTTGTGTTGAGATGGGGTAAATCTTTGTAGTTGCGGTTGATTTGGTTGTTCGGTCGATCCAACTTGACGAAGACAACCCCTATTAGAAAAATGAGTCTGGTTCCCTCAAGGCTCGACCGGCTCTGATACCAAATGTAAGACCCCTCCTTTAGGGTCCCCTTGAACTGAACCTGAAACTTTAAAAACTTCATACAAACAAATTAGCCATCATAGTTATTGGAAAAATAAAATAAAAAGCGTGAATAACTTAACAAAAATAAGCAAAACTTTAACCTGTCAACTCGATCCGGTTGGTCCATTGTCGCCTTCGTCTTCCGTAGGATCCCTCCAGCAAAGCTCGTTTAACCGTAGGCGAAGCAATCGTTAGCTTCTCCACCCAACCATAGGCTCATGCTTTCAGTCGCATGGCCTCCCCCGAGCTTCGGGTCGTAGAGCTCACACAAGTATTTCAGAAATTCAGCTTGGGATTCCCTTCCCACCAGGATTTCTAAGCCAAACCCTTAGATAGCAGCAAGTCTTTGAGGCATTCGAAAATTACGACAATCATCCAAATTATGGGCCCCCTTACCCATTCCTTAAGCCTTCCTTATAAAGGGAAATCTCCTGCGACACATGTCGCTTCATGCATAATTAAATATTTTTAATAATTTATTTAATTAAAACACTCACCCATCCAAGTGTCAGTTTCTCTGGGAAGTGCACCTACATCCCTAAGTTTGCTCTAGTTTGTCCCCCAGATATTTTAATCAACTCCTAGCTTTTAGTTGACTGGGTGTCTAATCTATTTTGCTCCTAAATAATAATTTCTATTATTTTAAATGCTCAACAAAATATAACTATTCATGTGCAAATGTCTTAGCTATTGTTATGCATTTTCTAAGTAATAATCTAGATTTATTCTCCTAAGTTTTTATGCAGTTTAATTCAACAATCAAACTCACTAGGATCTCGATGCCACACCGTTGGGCTCCTGGTTCCTTAATTTTAAATTCCCTGACATGGCACCACTCCGTCGGGTCCAATCATCCATGGTTTCCATTCCTTGGCATGGTACCGCATCGTTGGGTCCTTGCGTCCATTCTTTCCATTGTCGACAGGGTACCGCATCGTTGGGCCCTTCTGCCACCATCTTTCCGTTTTGACTTGCGGGAACTCTTGTAGGGATTTTAGGAATCGTTACCATCCATCCTCCGTCTACATGCTATCTAGGGACTAATGGCGCTGAGGAGTGAGTCCGTTCTCACTGCACGCCCCTCAACTCGTACGTGACCAGCTCCGTCGTGGCCCACCTCGTACGCCCTCACGCATTCCTCTTGAGCAAGCGGATCAATGCTTATCTGCTCATGCGTGGTATTCTTGTCGAAAGTCGACATCGTCGTCGCTTCCCCTGTGTGTGATTTACCCATACTCTACGACCCTTCATGTTCCTTTGTGTGTCCGTTGGTGAACCGTCTCACTTGTTTCTACATACACTTCTCACAACAATTTATTAGTAGCACTATCCTCAATAATCATCATCTGATTTCTAAATCTAGTATTGTTAAACATTTATGATTTATTCAAACTTCTAATCAAATATACATTTCGTCGACAAATACATAATCACCATACAGCTAGTCGTTAAGCATTATCCATCAACATAATTTTCCATAGTCATAACTAATCGTTTAACATATGCAATTATTCATTTACATTGACAGTTCAGATACACATACTCAAAAATAAGGCCAAAAGGTTATTAATTAATGTTTCAATTGGCCAGGTCACTCGACAGGTGCCCTCAATGTCTACAGTAGTCTAGGGGCACTACAGAGATCTTGTCGGTCGTGCTTAGGCACATAAATGTTCCTGGGCTGCTCTTGTCAGGTATTGCATCATCACATAAAATTAGTCCTGAGAGCACACCTCTATCAGACCGTTCGCACAAATGATGAAGACCTACAGGTGGTGGGCCTACATCTAGTATGAAAAAGGACTGGCTCTGTAGAACTTCCTATGGCGAGTAGATTCAAAGATTGATTGAGATAGTAGCAGCAGTGACGATGATGATGACTCGATGATGATTATCCAGTGGCGATGATCCAGAGAAGAAGACTTGTACTAGAAGACCTGTATCGAGAAATACCTTCCTAGTTAAGAGGGAGTGTTGATGTATATGTAACTTTGGAATGAATTTCATATATGTATATTGTACTCCTATGAGATGGTATTATTCCTCTATACGGAAGTGTTTGTATTCCTATAGAGATGTTATTATTCCTCTATACAGAAGTGTCATCATTTATATTGTAAGTGTCGTAACTTATACTTGATGGGTTATTAGACCACCTTATTGGGGTCGGCCCTGTATAATTCATGTGGGTCGAAGGGTTATTAGACCACCCTATTGGGGGTCAGCCATGTGGGTCAAAGGGTTATTAGACCACCCTATTGGGTGTCAGCCCAGTCAGCATTATGTCATGTGGTTAAGTTAAGGCCGACCTAGTAAAAGTTATTAGGAAAGTCAAGTCAAGTATAAATAGAGTGCAGGAGGCACTCTATTTCATCATTTTATTATCTCTCACACTCTCGGGAGAGTGGCGCACTTGTGGAGGAGGAGAAGCTATTGCTAGGAGATGTCTATATCTTATGCTTGGGTTGTATCATTGCTCTATCTATCTCTGAGTAAGTTATTGGGGTTTTTCACCTTTATGGTTTTCCCCAAGTAAACTCTGTGTCTCTTGTGTGCTTGCATTATTGTGTCCATGATTGATATGCTGTACATGTTGTTCTCTCAGTTAAGATCCTAGATCAGATTGAAGTAAATTCTGAAAAATCAACAGTATCATCATAACAATCAATACCAAAAATATGTATAATATCATCCAGTCAATATCATTAACATTATCAATATCAATAGGTCATTATCAATTTTTTCTTACCACTGATAACATCAACTCTACATAATATTAATATCAACAACATTGTTATCAAATCTTGAAGATCATAAACAAATCAACATTAATATCATTAACACATCTACAACATTTACATAATTTGAGGTAATGCATGTGAGGGGTCAAAATCGTGGTATTACACAAGGATATGTGAACTACTTTTAGCAAAGTAAAAAAAAATCCATGTGTGTCCAAGTCATTGTAGTGGTTTATTTCACCCAAATGTTTTAGACGATATAAGATAGTTTGTTATCCTATACATATATAGAGGTAAATGAATGTTCATAAACACTAAAATTCTTACAATTTTGAGGAGTAATGTTATAATAAATAATGAATATCATGATTAATAATAATAATAATCTTGAAGAATGCAAATTTTGGTTTTGCAAATGAGAGAAAAAGGTGTTCTTATAATTAAATACTTGGTTTTCGTCCCATTAGAGATTTAATATTTGCGATTGTAGATAATGTGTCTACTTTTCCATGGTGGGAGTTATTGTCAAAAAGTAAAAATGTTAAATGATAAGTGTGATAGGTCATATATATATATATATATGATAATTATAATTGTTGTGATGTTTGGTTACATTCATTAAAAAATGATTTATTTATGTTTATCATTTTATTAAGAACGGATATAGGGTATTGTATTAAAAAGAGTCATAAAAAATTACATAAATATAGTCTCTGGTTTGCCTCTAAGAGGTGCTAGAATTCCAACTTTTCTCTTCTACTGCACTAAAACTTCTTTTAATTCTTAAAAAACTAAAAATAAGATGACTGTAAACCTTCACGAATTGTCCCAGACTAAGTATGCAAAAGCAGTACATTACAAAAATGAGATTTTAGATCCATAAGAGACTGATAAGTTCTCAAATTTAGACGACTATAACCAAAATTCTGTCTAGTCTAGCTATAGAAAAAAGAAAACATATAACCAGGATGTTCAGAAGAAACTGCATGCAGAGCTAACTTTGGTACTGCTTTGGTGGTTCTGGACTCTCCATAGAGCTCTCAGGGTTGTTGTTGGAGCCTGTATTCATGGAAGCAAGGAATGCAGCGAGCTAAATCCTCCCTTAGTTTGTCCATATTGCCGTCCAAATCCAAAATGTTCCTATAATTGTCATCCACCTTTTTATCCACATTTGCAATGGTGCTAGTAGTGAAGTCCACCGTATCAGAGATGGAAGAGATATGGCCATTCACGAGATTGATATTATTCCTTACTTCAGTGCGCTGATGGAGTGCAGAAGAGGGTACATTCTGGACAAGGTCCTTTTAATTTCAGAGTTCTCCGCTCTAACTAAACACAGCTGATCCTCCATTGCGTCTGCCGGAGTGCGTTGGGTGGATAGGGGGGGAGTAGGATCCAGGGTTGGTTCACTTCCTGTACACAAACTGAGGGCATAGAGGTCATCGACCAGAGAATGTAGAGGGCCAAGGAGACGGACGTCAGAAAGCTCGTAGGTGGAATGCAGAGGCAAAGGTTTGTTCTAGAGAGAGCAGGAAAAGGGATGGTCAAGAGGTGGAGTAATAGTGCCCAAGGTGGGAGATAAGGACGTAGAGGGATAATCACCCATACCCTGGACGAAGGACGAATTCCTAAATGTAGAGAATTGTCTAAGGAAGGAGATGGTCATAGCGAGGGAAAGGAGTGAAAGATGGCAGTAGATAGGGCAATGTGAAGGCCATAAATGAAGCATGCAGCCCGAGAACCAAGGGACAGATGTGTGCATGCAAAGGAGGGTATTGATGAATGTTAAGGTAGTAGAGGAGTACAGGTTAGGGAAGCGTGCCAAGGGGGAAGAGTCACCCCAAGGGTGGAGAGGGTTAGGGAACCCAACAAGGAAATGGAGGCTTATCATTTTGAACCATATAACCAATGCTTAGAGGCACTCCCTTATTCGCCATTTCATCGGCATGTTGATTGTTTGAGCGGAGAATGTGGATGATGCTGATGGAATTGAGGAGATGTTGAAAGTTGGTGGATGGAGTATTGCATTTCATGGTGATTTTTCAGGCTTCACGAACGATCAATAAAGAGTCCCCAATGGATATCAAGTCCTTTATTCCAATGTTGATGGCAATTTCTAGACCTTTGATCAAAGCTAGCCATTCAGCGGCGTTGTTGGTTTTAGTTCCAATCCCCCAAGCATAATCATTCATTATGTTTACCCTGGGATCAAAAATAACCCCTCCCGCACCTACCAACCCAATTATTTCATAATAATACTTAGTTAAAGCAAAATAATATTATTAAATAAACATAAAGTCATAACAAATCTTAGTATTAAACAAGGGAAAGTTGTGTTGCAGCATATTCCCTACCAAAAAAGGGTTAGGTGACTAATGCAAAAGCCTTTGATAAGTGGCAATAGACTATTCAATAAAACTCCAAGAGCTTCCACCTCACTCCACCCACCTCAAGAGGATGTTCCCTTTACAATTTAAGATGTCATCCAATCGAAATTAAAATTTTATTTTTAACTCTTCCTTAGACTCTAATTTAAATTAATTTTTTATATCTTTTAACTAATCATATGAAAATTATTTTTCGCATTGTTTATTTTTATACTCTATTATAAATATTGACATGAGATGGTATGAAGTCACCCTTCTAATTAGTCTTTTTATGGTATTTTTTATCAAATTCTTATTTGTTAGATTCATAAATATTTGTTTCACTATTATTTTATAAAATGTGTTTTGTAAAAAGATATATATATATAATCTTATTCACTTATATTTATATGTAAATCTATAAAGTAGCAAAGTAAAAATATATAAGAAATATGAAATTAAAAAAAACTTTTAAAATTAAATAACTATATTAACATTATATTTTTGTCAACCTTGCTCTCCTTTGTAGCTCAATACAGCCGAAGTACAATGGAATGACTAGCATCCTTATTTCAAGATGCACCTTATTTTTGGTGCATAAATACTACTTAATTTTGTTTGCACACCATTTTCAAGAATATCACAAAAACCACAAATTGACTCTCCTTTTGTTATACAACGTTTTTTTAAGTAACTTCAATATATACCAGGGAAGTACTATAATAATTCATAATGCACCTATTCACTTATATTTATGTGTAAATATAAAATGTACCAAAGTAAAAATATATAAGAAATATGATATTGAAAAAATTTTAAAATTAAATAACTATATTGACATTATATTTTTATCAACCTTGCTCTCCTTTGTAGCAATAAACCCTAGTACAAAGGAATGACGAGTATCCCAAATTCAAGATTCATGATGCACCTTTTTGGTTCATATATAAATGCTAGTTCTTTTTGCACACCATTTTCAAGAATCACACAAAAACCACAAATTGATCAATTTTTTATACAATGTTTTTGAGTAACTTCAATATATTATAGGGAAGTACTATAAAAACTCATAATACACCCAAATGAGTAATCATTAAAAAACTGTGTCGCATATACTATTTCAAAAATAACACATGACACATAGGTTGAGACTTTTGTCATACAAAGTTCTTTAATACCTTTAGTAAATTATAGGGAAGGAACATACTAAAGGTGTTAAAGAAGCAAGGAAACTCTACCCAATTAATGATTCACACTTCCCATACTTTAGTATATGATATTATTGATGTCTTCTATTGATACAAAACTAGGAATTGGTTCAATTAACAACTCTTCAAATAACATTTACTATGTCACACTAATCTACCCCTAGTGTGAGTATTGTTTTATTTTCCAAGATCCATTCTAATATGACTTGATATATGGGATGCTACACCTACTTACGAGGGGAAATTACTTATTGAACTTGTATCAATTCCACAACATAAAAATATATTTCTTAACCTTTTTTTATGTCAAATATAAACTCTCAATTTCAAAGGGTGAATCCATGAAGATGGGTAACACTTTTTAGCCAAAAGTGATGGTGAAAATTCAATTTTTTACCCATTCATTAAATCAAAGCTCTCAAAACTCATATATGCTTTGTGAATTTCGACACGCAATGAAAAAAAAAAAGTAAGGAATTATGCCATCTTTCCACATATATATATTTTTAAATAATAAAATTATTTAATATGCCAAAATTTCATTTAACAATAGGCTTACGTTCTTGTAAATTTCAGCAAAAGTTTACAAGTAGTTTGTGTGCATGTAAAATAATTTAGTGATAAATGCATAATTTTTGAAAAATATATATATTACATGATATACACAAAATGCATCAGGGCATATATATATATATATATATATATATATATATATATATATATATATGATGGAATATTATATTTATTTTTAATTTTCGAAACTAACTCTGGAAAATTTTAATTGCATTTTGTACATATGTGTGTGAATGTAAATTATTTTTTTACTAGTTACAAAAATCGAAAAATAAAATTACCCTTTTGAAGAGCATGCATTGGTATGGGGCATATGTATTTTTTGAAATTTTTTTGTTGTGTACTTTTTATGTTGATTTATCTTTGTGTTGATTTGAAGATGTGGACATGGTTTTGTAATTATAAGTTTTAGAAGAAAAAACCAAAAAAAAATCATACAAACTCATAAATTTGCAAATTTTATGTCAATGAAGAGATGATTCATTGATGGGTCCACTGGTATGAATCCCACCATCTAAGGTGTATCCTAGGCTAGGGTTAGGTCTAGAAAAGAGAGAAGATTAAAAAGATTATAAAGAAGGGGGCTAGAAGTATGTTTTAAAGCTCTCAATCGAGCTCATTAGATCAATCGATGTTTTTAAATAGCTCAATCGAGCATTTGTGCACTTTTTCAAAACATCTTAATCAAGGGTTAACCAAAAGCTCGATCGAGATAATATATTGATCGAGATATTAGCTCGATTGAGATTTTGAAAGCTCAATTGAGAATACAAAAACTAGCTTGATCAAGCTACATTTTCCACCTTTTCATTCATTTCGCCTTACGTGCATCTCTCCAACCCAACCTATGAACTAAGTACCAATATTTCACTTTTATTGAAGTATATTGTATAAATAAATATATAAAACACACATAAACGTAAATTTATGAATTGTAACTTCATTTTTACTCTCTTGAGTCTCTCAAAGTGTTTCTTTTTTTAAGGATTTGAAAGAAAATTGGACATTTTCATTTCTTATTCACCAATTAAGATGCAAAACAAAAAATGTCGAAGTAGAAAACATGATTGAGATCAAATTAAGGAAGAAGAGATACATGAACAACAAATAAAGGATGAGGTGATTACGAGCAACATTGAGAGAGCAACAAGAATATGATAAACGTCAACCTTTGGTGGATCCAATTTGGAACATGGAAAATTTAGGTGCAAAATTTAGCCCGCACGCTAATTTTAGGGTTTTTCTTTTTTCCGAAAAAAGATTTTCCAATTTCCATTTTTTCTAAAGGGATTTTCCCAAATTCCATGGGATAAAATTATTTTACTCTAAAAATCACCAAAATTGTCCCAAAAGTATATAAAATCCTTAGAAATTTGAATATTTTTTAAAACAAATTGTCAAAGAGTTCATATTTGGAATTTTAATTATTAGTAAGACTCACCAAGGTTTCTACACTTTAAACAAATTATGGATCCTTAAAATTTTCCCTAATTCCAATTGAGGTCGATATCGATATTTTTATTATTTCTTTTTCTGAATGATAATTTTTTCAAACATGTCGAACTGAGTTCTTAGTGAACTTGTGTACCTCATTCTTTCTATTATCATGTTTCAAAATTAATTACGTAATTATCGTGTCTAAATTAGTTGCAAAATTATCATGTTTATCGTTTTGTAGTCATCGAATTTTCATGATATTATATGATTTTTATTAGTGACAATTAATTTTTATATACTAAATAATGTAGTCAAATGTTCATGTATATGCATTAAGTGTTATTAGATAATATTATTGCATGATAGTATACAACCAACTTATCAATCTAGATATAGTAAAAATTTGTGTGAACTCTCAAAATTTCCCTTTTAATGTTAAATTTTATTGCTCAATCTTGGTTTTCATATGAAGTTTCAAATATAATCTAGTGGAATTGATAGTCAAATATTCATAGAAATAAACACTTTAGAAAAATGTAAATTCAAATATATTCATACACATGCAAAAAAAAAATCCTTAAAGTAGATTGAATGTTTATTTATGTATATGATTTCTCCTTAAACTAGAGATATAAATGTGCATGCAATTTCACACATAAAATGATACTTATGAGATATCTATTATAAATTATTTCCTTGGGATGGATGTTGGAATAGATAAAAATCCATTTAATGTAGAGTACTAAATTTTATTATTTTATGTTTTAGAATGTATGAATTTGTATTGTCATGTATGTTCATATAAATTATTAGATTAAAAATCTCTTTAGGTGATATTTAACAATCTTAAATTGAAAGTACACAAGTATTAAATAAATATGCTTAGTCAGTCTTTTGAAATTTGTTTTGAAAATTTTTGTATCATATTTAGTTATTATTTAACATGTGTACATGTACATAATATATATAATTTAAATTGGATGGATTATTTTGTAGTAATGATTAAGTTCATTCTGTGAAGAACCTGCAATAATTAATTAATGCAAATACACGAAATATCAGAAATAACAGAACTCAGAATGACTTTTATATTGATCACGGCCCACTTCGAGGGGGCAACCTCCTTTAAGCAAGCTCAATACAATTAACTTCACGGTGCCTTCAATGACCTCAACACACACTTATATACTAAGTCTATGCCCAATACTATGAGTCAAAACCATGGGACATATAATACTACGGGACGACTTACAAAGCATATGCATCCAATACTATGGATCAACAAATACTACGGGATGACTTACAAAACATATGCGTCCAACAACAATATACTAACATAGTAAAGAGAAGGGTTGGCATAGGTTCCTAACATCCCCTCTCCCTTAGAAAAAGCTTTGTCCTCGAAGCTTTGGTTGGAGAAATTGCTGCAGAATCTGAAGGAGTGGTTCCCCGGTAGCATCCTCGGGTTGCATTTCGGGCCACTGATGCCTTTGGAGTGTTAAGGCGGATTGCTTGGAAGGCTATAGATGAAGAAGAACCCTGTCAGCTGTGTGGAAAATGCACTCAGAACAGTGTTGATCGGCTTGTTGTTTTAGGCGAATTCTGGCCATGTGAAGATTGTCCTACAGAATGAGAAGAATCTGATCGCGGTTTCGAAGAACCGAGTCAATTTCCTGAACTGGGGAGCTGCTAAGGGTGTATGGAAGAAGAACTGGCGGTGTTTTTCCATAGACTACTTCATATGGTGTCCTTTGAGATGTGGTATTGTACCACCAGAGCGCTGCTAGGAAATCCATAGAAATAGTTGGCCAAAGCTGTGTAAGGATCGGCAAGGGTTTGAGCAATTCCGAAAGGAGTGTTGTTTCACCCTTGTTGACTTGGAAAGTATCATCATCAGCCACCATCTATTGAATTGTCATTTTTAGTCCCTGCCAAAAGAAGTTACATTGTTCCCAGTCATACATTTTGCAGAACCCAGAGTGCCCTATTGATGAAGAAGCATGGAGTTCATAGAAGAGATAGCCCTGTTGAACATATTGCAACCAATTTGGAACAAGCAGAGAAAGAGCTGTAAGAGAAACTGGGTCATCAATTGTGCGAGAAGGAGCATCTTCCACCATATTGTCCTTACCCTTCTTGTAAGTGATCACATAGGGATAACCCATGAGTTGGATAACCCATTTCAGGTGTGTTGGGGAGGAGACCCATTGTTCCAGAAAATTTTCTAGACTCTGGAGATCAGTCTTGATGCAGAAATAATTCCCTAATAGGTATGGCTTCCACTTCTGTACTACATGAAAAATAGCCATCATTTCCTGCTGAGAGGTAGCTGTGGCTAAATTCTTATCGGAAAGGTCTCTTGAAGGCAGCAAGCGCATTGGTTCAGCAAAGACACCTGCATATCTATCCAAGGAAGTAGTGAAGACTGTTGATGGGTGCATCTGAATGGAATTAAGCTGAGCGATGACACCATGTGAATTCTTCTTAGGTATTTTTTCTAGGCGATGTGAACTGATGATGTAGAGAAACCCTAGTTGTAAGCCCATAAATTTGTGTTGTGCCCCATTGACTTTAAACTACATCCAAAGTTCAGAAAAATCCCATAAGATGGGGCCAAGTGTGCATAACCATTGAACGCCCAAAACCACATCACATCCATCTGAGGACAAGGAAAACATGTCAGAGCATAGGTTATAATCTTCCATAGAGATACGCACATTGTGACACTTCCCCTTGCAAGGTAAGGTGCCCCCATTGGCAACCATGACTTCAAAGTTGGAGCAAGGATGGCTGTATGGTATTGTTCATGGCTGAATGCTGAAGATGGAGGCTGAGAAATTTTTCATCCAGATCTTGGAGTTTGGTTTGGATGGCTGCAATTGCTTCCTCCATGGTGTGTGTTCTTGCACGGGTGATAACCATAACCAGGTTTTTTTTTTTTTTTTTGTTGGTGGAATGGGTAGAAAAACACAAACAGAAGCTGATTTAGTAAAGGGAAATTTGGATTGGGCAAACAATCTGATGGGTAATTGGGGTTTGACTAGATTTTGGACACTATCGAAAGGACAAGAAAGCAAAAAGGGGGATTTTAGAAGCGGGGTGATAGAATGAGAAAATTTGGCAAAGAGGGACAAAGAAGCAGAATTCAGAAAGGAACTCTGTGGTAAAATTTGAAGGTGATTGGGTGAAATCTGAGGAAGTTATGGCAAACCCTAAAAATAGACAAATTTGGGATTTTAGGCTTTGGGAAGGGGAATTGGGGATAGGGTTCTTAGGAATGAAAGATGCAGAATGGGATGACAGGGGTTCCCCAAAAATTTCAAGGGAAATAGAGTGAAAACAAGGATCGGCAACAACAGCGCAACGACGCGAAAGGGATCGAAAACGGCTGGATCTAAAACGATGACTGGATCTGGAACGACTTTCAGAATAGATCTGAAACGGCTGGATCTGGAGCGGAAGTGATTGGAAACAGTTCGACTGAAAATAGATATGGACCCCAGGTATGTACGGCTTCCTAACAATTCAGGTGTTTCACTCGGCCACCAATGCTTTCTGACGGCTTGCGTATTGGGGTAGTACCCGTCACTCCACGGCTTAGGTAAAACTGATAACTGCTTTGCCACAAACGACAGCTCTTGGTTTACCTCACGAGTGAGAACTAGTCAATTAGGTAAGGGTCATTTCCCTTTTCGCTGGCACGCCCTCTCAATGGGCCAGCTACTTTGGGGTTCCTGTGGTACTCCTCACAATGAGTTTTAGGGCTTATGCCCAAGTACTTCCCACAATTAAGCAGATAGGGATTATTCCCAAATCCGAAGCTACAACAAATGCGAAAAAAAAATTGGCAGAAATTCCACCCAACGAGCCCAAGAAAGTGCTCTGATACCAGATGTGAAGAACCTGCAATAATTAATTAATGCAAATACACGAGATATAAAAAATAACAGAACTCAGAATCACTTTTATATTGATCACGGGCCACTTCGAGGGGGCAACCTCCTTTGAGCAAGCTCAATACAATTAACTTCACGATGCCTTCATTGACCTCAACACACACTTATATACTAAGTCTATGCCCAATACTATGAGTCAAAACCATGGGACATATAATAGTACGGGACGACTTACAAAGCATATCCATCCAATACTACGGATCAACAAATACTACAGGACGACTTACAAAGCATATGCATCCAACAACAATATACTAACATAGTAAAGAGAAGGGTTGGCATAGGTTCCTAACACATTCTCACTCCACTAAGTGAAGAAAGTTGTTAAAAAATCCACCACAACAACTTACTCCAACCAACATAATTTCTCCATAGGAGGGTGCAAACTAATTTGTTATTATAAAGTAGGATTGTTGGATTAGTCATCCAAATAATTCTCATCAATTATTTCTCATATGAAACATAGTTGTTGTCTATGACTCTATAAGGAGTATTTAAAATCCCTTCATCATCAAGTGGAAAAGAATTCCCGAGTAAAGAGACACAGCTCTAGAGAAGGTAAGACCCGAAGTATTTGTTCTCTCAGGGGGGCTACCCACCACCTGTTTAAAAGAGGTGAAACAATATCATTAGAGGAATAAATTCTTTACCCCAATTGATGAAGGTTCTTAGTGGACAAAACATAAAATATATACCCTATATATTACTATCATGGGATTATGATAGTACCTGGAATGGATTTTGTTGGTTGTTGATACCACTCACAGTGCTCATCGTTATAACCAATAATTTTTTATGTTCACGGGTTGACATCTAGTTACAATTGGGATGGAAGGACACTGGGTCATTGTAACCTATTTACATTTTATTTTACGGATCTATGTTACATGATAAAAAAATTATTTATATTTGAATACCCTTAGAAATTTTCATGAATTTGCTTGTAATGTTTGAATGCATTTGAAATAGTCATGGGTGAGACCATAGCCTTTGAATGTTTCTTACTTCAATTCTATTTTTTTCTTAATTTGAACAAAAGTACCTTATTTGGTCAAACTTGAACTTTCAAAAACTAAATTTGCTTATGATGTTTGAATGCATTTGAAATTTTTTCATGGGTCATACCATACTCTTTGAATGCTTCTTACTTTGATTCTAGTTTTTTTTTATAATTCGAACAAAAATCCTTTTTTTGGTTAGATTTGAACTTTCAAAAATTAAATTTGCTTCTAATGTTTGTATGCATTTGAAATCTAGTCATGGGTGAGACCATAATCTTTGAATGCTTCTTAATTCGATTATAATTTTTTTCTTGATTCGAACAAAAGTCCCTTATTTTTTCAAAGTTGAACTTTCAAAAATCTAATTGGGATATATGTAGGGATAGATCCCGATCAGTCACTGCAGGACCCCGTTCCCTCTCACACAACTTCAAGATTAATTGGGAGATGTAGTGGGTTTGTAAGAGGTGGAGAATGTTTAGAAGACCTTATGGATGCTTCCACAAGAAAAGAGTTTGGGAACCCGAGTCCTATTTGGACAGTTAGAGAGTATGTTAGAAACATCATCAAGTTGCATTTTGAACAACACTCAGTTATCACATAAGGTCAATTCCTACATGGATTTCTAAAACATAGAAGAGTGAAAGATGTCACAAATGTGTTGGTTTTTAAATATGATAAAGGTAAAATGGCAAATGACACCTTGGCAGAAAATGTCACAAAATCGTAATGTTCATTTGGAAAATCAAGAAAACCTGATATCTGATTTGTTCAGAGGGAAATTGAAACTACAGTTGTGGCACCAAAAAAAATCAAGAAATTGCCTCTTGGAAATAATGTCAAAATTGCTCCATGTTTCAAGAAAAACATTGCACAAGTATACTAAACTCAAGGTCTGGATAGATGAAAACAATGAAGCTACTTGTTGGGATCTTATTTGCAAGAAACCCTATCATGACAGACTTTCTATAGGTATTAGAGAGAAGGTGGTAGATTTTTGGGACAACCATTCACATGATATACCAGATCGAAAGCATGTCCTACAGAAACATTTATCTAGAGGGAGCTATGTTGAGCATTGTATGTGTGTTATGGAGATTACATGAGTTGAATTGTTTGAAGAATTTCAAGAGGCCAATTCCAGTGTTGATATCTCAATTAGCATGTTTGAAAAGATAAAACCATGGTATATTAGGTCGAACACTTGTTGAATTTCAACTCTATTATGACACATTTATAGACTTTTTCAAAAAGAACTGGCAGGGTGAACTAGCTCCTCCCACAATGTGAGATTTTGTTTCTACTAGACTATGGAAAAGGAATCCTGAGGATTTGTTTTACAACAAAAGATGTGTAGGTGGAAGAAGATGCCCTGAATGTGGTAATTTGGCATTATTCCATAAACATTTCACATTCAACCCAACACACTCTGAACTGTCAGATATCACAGCTACATGGAAGAGATATGAATATGTTACCATGGGTGCATCGTCTTCTTCAACTGCACCATCTAAAAGGATGAATTGCTTGAGGACAAAATTCATATTGCAGAGTTCATGGAGAAATTCCAAAATCGGATTTATAAATATATCAAACACTCTCATAGGTATAGGTGGCAAGATGTTGAATTCAAGTATTCTCATGAGGTGTTTGAGCTAGGAACAATCTTATCAATGGTAGACTTCGCCAAGAACTACACATTTTCTCCCCAAATTGAGATACAAAGCGAGTACTATCACTCTGACCAAGTGTGAATATTCATAAATGTTTTGTACAGACATGCTCAAGCGAGCATTGATGGCAAGGATAGAAATACTCCTTCACACAATGTTATTAAATAGAACCATTTTTATGTGAGTGATGATCACAAACATGACAAATTGTTCATTCAACATTGCTTTGGGTTGATTTATGACTCATTAATAAAGAATGGGGTGTCATTTATAGAACATTGGATTTGGTCAGATGGGTGTATAGGGTAGTTCAAATCGACACACTCTTTTTATTGGTTGAGTCTCCTTTAAAGAGACAAAAGTTCGGCATACCTGGATTTTTTTTTAATAGGGCATGGAAAGGGTGAGCATGATGGTGCGGGTGCCTGTGTGAAACATACACTTAGAAGGTAGCAGATGAGTCATGGTGCAACTTGACTCAAATAATTTGTAGAAGTAGTTGACTGGTGCATAATGCTTTTGGGACACAAAGGTAACAAATAGTTAAGGCCAGTGTGCAGGTAAGATAGTACGATGTGTATATGAAGCTCATATTTTGAATGCTCTTTGAAACATTGTCTTAGTTGAATACTTATATATTTGATTGTACATTTATTTCAATCCAGGCTCTTTTGGAATGTTTACATTGGAGATGTGAATAAATCCATTCGTCGATATTGTGGGACAATACCTCGGATGAGGGAATTACACTTTGTTCGGATTAAGGACATGAGAGACATCTTTTCCATAGAAATGAGAAAATATGTTTGCTTTTGTGAGTTTTTCATTGATGCAGATGGATGTGACCTTTAAAAATTACGAAATGTTGGACATGTGAAACAATGGAAATATGTCCCTCTAACTCCGAAGGGTCCTCATCCAATTTCAACATGGCAAGAGATGCACATTGATGATGTTGTGGTATCATTAGATCATGACTGGGTTTCTAACGTGGTTAGGGAAGGTACACAACTAAACATTAAATAGATTTTACTCATTATATATATCACATTATTTTATTTGAAATCTTCGATTGAATGTTCAAACTTCCAAATTGGTACTTGAATGTATGTACATTTGATTAACAAAATTTATTTTTTATGGAAGGTGATGTATTTGTTGTCACTACACCCATGGGAAATGACGAGAACATTGCATATTATTTAATGCAATGTACACAAATTAAAAGTAGGTTGGTGCAACCCTATCGAGATGGTGATTTCACTTACCAAATTGGTGACCTAGTTGTCATGGGCCAATTTTTCCAAAAAATGAAAAAACAAGCCAATTATATTATTATCGAGACTATATGCCTGAGTATATATCTTTTTAGTACAGTCATTTGGTGGTGGAAGCTTGGATACATCTCATGGAAATCGAGGTGAAGAGTGGTAAACCAAAGAAATGGAAGATTGTAGACGTTGACCATGACCATATCATGGAGACTTGCATTCCTATAACACATTGGTAAGAAGAATGATTTTAAGACTATCTGATTTTGTATCAATATTCACATGTTATCAATGACCCTATTATCTATCTTATTTTAATTGCAAATGAGATTTCAAGTTGGAATTTGTACACATCTAATTACTGTCATTTTTAAAATTAATTGTATAATTGCAATGTGTGCATGTCTTTAGTAGTAGTTCATGAAAGAGTAATTGTACAATTGTAACTTGTACTTGTCAAATTTTGTAGTTTGCAATTGTAATTAAAATGGTAAATTGGATATTGTAAGATGCAACTCTAAATTTGACTTGTAGATCTTTTAATTTGTAATATGTTCTATTGTAATTTGTAATTTGCAATTGTAACTATAATTGTAGATTGTAAATCGTAAATTTTAACTCTAATTTTTATTGTTAATTGAAACTAGCATTATGAATTGTAATTTCTTATTGTAAGCAATAATTTGTAAATTATTCATTATTATTAGGTTGCATTTCTATAACGCACTGGCCATAAGAATGATTTTAAGACTATCCGATTTTGTATCAATATTCCACATGATATCGATGACCTTATTATCTATCTTATTTTAATTGAAAGTTGTAATTTGCACATGTCTAATTAGTAAGTTCTTAAAGATTAGTTGTACAATTGTAATGTATGCATCATTGAACAATTGTAACATGTAATTGTCAAATTTTGTAATCTTGTAATCGTAAATTGTAACTCAAATTGTTATTGTTAATTCAAAAAGCCATTATGATAATTGTAATTTTTTTATTGTAAGCAATAATCTATAAATCTATTCATTGTTATTAGATTGTTATTGTTAATTAAAACTAGCATCATGAATTGTAATTTCTTACTGTAATTAAAATTTGTAAATATAATCAATAAACTACAAAATTGTTAACATGCGGGTATATAAACATAAACATACTTGATAAAGGTAAATTCCCATAAACATTAATAACATACACACATCATATATCCATGAAGAAAAAATATGATACGAAATAGTCCTTCAAGTATATAAAAAAATACAAAACGTGTATATGTGTATACATATAAAAACAAGTATATATGTATGCATAGCGATAAAAATAGTGCAACATGAACAAATCTTGTCAAATATATGGTCCAAGCGTTTGGTGGATCTATGTTCATCCCCACTACTAATACCACCTGCACCATGCCCCTAGTGACAAGGAAACGCATGATCAAGGCTGGTGTCTAAAGATGGGAATTGAAAATTTTAAAACTGTGTACTAAGTTAGTTAGACTTTAGTACTTGAAATTATGTAGATGACATATTTTTAAAATTAGCTGGATGGATCAAATTACTTGACTTGAGTACATGGCCAGATTTTCCAGATCCTGTAGTGTGGTAGCTCTGGGACGATGTTGAGTTGATGGGTTCTCACCAGGACAATGTAGAGTCAACCTCTCCCATTCCTCTATGAGCATTAATGCAGTATCGACCCTCGACTTTACTTGATCCTATGTATGGTGACATCATACATGTAATCAATAAAATACTAATAAATGAGCATTATAATTAAACATTAGATTGAATTATTCATTCTATTGCAACATAAGTGACAGCACCTCATTGACTAGTGGCTAATGGTTGGAACTCGAGGGAGAATGTATCTCATGCTCCTATGCAATCTCAATGCCTCTACCCTATATAATTTGATCAAGGAAAAAGAAAAAAGTTAAGATAATTGCAATTATACACATGTATGTAACTGACAAAGTTAATATGAGAGAACTAGCATATGTACCATGGAGATATCACCAGAGAAAATTGTTGGAAACTCAACTGATGGGGAAGTGGCATTGAGCGAATCCATAAAGGCAGTCCTTTGCATGGAACAACAACAAAAAATCAATGCTACTCAATTGATTCTTTTTTATGTACATGTATTAAAGATGATTATTTAATGACGTATAATGAAAAAAATTAAATACATAAATATACCTACTCTATTGACGATGGCCTACATCCCTTTTATGGACAATATTATGCATCTCAAAAACTCATAGCATAGGTAAGTATAGTCTCATGGTTAAGCACCTAAATAATCAACTTGTCCACCCATGATAACTTGGCATTTGTAGTTTCAAGGTGTGGTCTAGGATTGTCCTCCTGCATGGCCATTGTAGCATTGCCCAATGCAATGCACATGGCGCTTTCCATATGATCCCGTGTATTAACTCTGAGTTGTGAATTCTTAACAACATTATCCGACCGAATAAAATTATGACTAGGAATGGGAACTAGTCAAGGAGTTAGTGGTGTAGCGGTAGGTTCTTTGCGAGCCCTAGGACGCTCATAACTGCCTCCCTGCCTGACGCCATAAAAATAAGATAGTGTACATGTGTAATCAGGACTCATGTGTAGCACAAAATTTGCATACACATGTTTGGAAAAGTACAATGGGACCTGATCGTGGTGGGGGAATATACCCCATGCGCTAATAAACCTATCATAAAAATGATGCATAGAAGCCTCAAGCATAATATCTTGTAATCGAAGTGGTTGTCTAGGAGAATCACCAGGAGGAATGTCAAATAAAGTTCCCTTGATATCCTTTCCTCTTGTTGTGACTTTCACAACCTCCCATTTGTCAGTACCCAATACTTGGTCCCTCCTCCTTTGGAAAGCAGTTTTCTAGATGTCAGTAAGAGGCCCTGCCTTCTTGTGGACCTCCAACAATCCATCGATCATATCGATCATCATGTTGATTGTCTATCTGGATAGGAAATTAGGGCGCATGGCCCCTAGCTAGGTGCGCAGCTAATCACACCGCAATGTAATCTTCTCGATCGTGATCCTTATGATCTCATCCTCGCAAGGAGGTGGAGAAGTAGGATGACCACCTAATATATATATATATATATATATGGGTGAAAACGTGAAACTGGGAAACAATTCCATGAAAATAGAGTGAAAAAAAAGAGGGCGCGTAGATGAAAAGGGGAAAAAATGTCAACCTCAAACTCTAGGCTGAGAGTTTGAACCAATCACTGCACTTTATTTTAAAAAAAACTCTCGGATGAGAGTTTGAACTAAACTCTCGGCCGAGACTTTGGAAGATATTTTTTTGGTCGAGAGTTTATGGTCAACAAAACTTGCGAAAATATATGGCATATTTCTAGAACCTGCAACTTCAACAAGCCCAAACCCTTGCAAATTATAAATATTATTTGTCGGACTTGGTAGCAATGGATTCATCTCTTAATCCAATTTCCAATGATAAAATAATTGTTTCATTTCGATTTGAATTTCTATTTATTAATAATTTTTTTCTAAACCTTATCCCCTAAGAATTTTATTACTATGAAAATAACCTGAAATGAAAATTCAATATCATAACAAAGACAACACCAAAAAATTTGAAATCTTCACAAATATCATAATTGGCTCATCCTCTTCAAAAGGGTACTTTTATTTTTTCCAATAAGAGTCACACTAAAAATAAAATTGAATCTCACCAACATGTGTCAATAATGCACTAGTTTTTGAAGATATGTTGTTTCGATAAATAATAAAAAATAGTTTCCAAGTCTTAAAAAACTAAAACTATAGTCCATGCACAAGTGTAGTGAGTGTATATTATGAGCATACAATTGGTTTTCCATAAAATGAATAACCATCTATTAAAAAACCAATGTCCACACAGGTCCCCCATTATCCATACCTAATTTTTTCAAGTATATGCCGTTGGTGTGAACCAAATTTGTCTCACGATATGTCCATAAAAAAAATTAAAAAAAATATGAGTAGAAAGCTAATTCAATTCTCTAAAACATTTGTGTTTACTTCAAGTTGAAATTCCTAATGGAGATATGGGTTTGAAGTGGTCGAAGTTGGAAAACATAAAATTTAGCAGTTTTGTTTGTCAAAAACAAGCCAAAAGTGTTACCCAACTTCGTGTTTTCACCGAGTTATATATATATATATATATATATATAAGACAAAAACCTAATACAAAATCAAGATACAAGTAGTTGAAAAATATATAAATATGAATTTAATACATGTACATTCATGAGGAAGAACCTCTTCACCGTGCTCTGAGGATGTCAATGTGTTGTGACTATCATGCGAGATACTAGCCACGATGCTCTTGGATACATGATCACGAGACGGTCTAGCTAGCGGGGTGCTTATGAAAGTAGAACCAAACAACAATTAATAATTAAGTTACATGTATACAAAAATTTACTTTTTTATGTAAGTAAGTAAAAAAAACTATATATGTAAATAGTTCACATATGATTATTGTTGATGTATATGTAACTTCGAAATGTATTTCATCTTTGTATTTTATATATATTTATTGTACCCTTATAAGAGATGTGTCATTCCTCTATAAGGAAGTGTCGTCATGTGGATTGACAAGTGTCGCAAGTGTGTGTACTTGCCGACGGGTTATTATACCACCATGTGTGGGGTTGGACTTGAAATATATATTATAATGTGGATGTACCTAGCTAGACAAGTCATCCCCATAAGGTCACTGGACAAACATATTAGTATAAATAGAGATCAGGTGATCTGTATTTAGATCACTCGGAAAAGTATCTCACTCTGACTCAGAAAGTGGCGCACTAGTGAGGAGGAGGATCATCTGATACTAGGAGACTATCTCAGTGTATTTTGGTTGTACTTTGGTTGAGCCATTACTCTCTCTATCTCTGAGGAAGTTGTGGGGTTTTTCACCTTAGGGTTTTCCCCACGGAAACTCTGTGTCTCTTGTCTCTCATGCTTTTTATTCTTGTGATGCTTGTCATCCTTATTGTGATTGTCATGCATTGATATACTATATATGTTATTCTCTCAGTAAAGATCCTAGAGTATTGTGAATTAATGCTCAAAATTTAACATGGTATCAGAGCTAACTTGAGAAGAAGACATTTTGCAGTGACGGAAACTTGAGTTTCTTGTTTATTGGGTTTCTCTCCACAGATTTTGGAAAAGCAGTATAGTAGATTGACTCTACTCATCAAGGCACGTCTATTTGTCCAATCAGAATTCAATTCTGAGCATTTTCAGATTTGGCCCTAAAAATTAGGGTTTCCACAAAAATAGGCATTTCTAAAATTTGAAGACATAGCTAGAAGCGCCTTGCAAAAATCGAAGTTTAGAGCTTTGGATCGAGATTTTGGGTTGGGTAGATCTCTGAGAAACTCAAACCCTAATTCAGGGCTCTCCCTAGTGAACCTGGGAGGACAAAAAGGAAAATCTGAAGGGTAAAGCTTTGCTGATCTCAAATTATGAATACACTAGGCTGATGAGCTCATCAAGGCGCATCTTTCTATCCTTTCAGAAAATTGAAATTCACATTTTGAATTTTTAGGGTTTTTTCGACAAACCCTAATCCGGGACCAGATCCAGTTTTCAGCATTTCAAGTGGTAAGATCTAAATCTTTTCTATTTCCATTTGAAGTACTCTTTAAGATGTCTCACCACACCAAGCTTGAGGATAAGCTTGAAGGAGCTGATAACTTCCAAGCTTGGAAGTATAGGATTGGGTTAATCCTGGAAGAGAATGAGTTGGACTCATATGTAAAAGAAGACATCCCTATCCCGGAGGATGAAGAGGCTAAGGTATTGCATAAGAAAAATTTGGTCAAGGCAAAGAGAGTCATTGCTGATTCTATCAAATATCATCTCATACCCCATGTTTCTTCTCTAAAGACACCCAAGGAGATGTTTGACTCTTTGACCAAGCTATTTGAAGGGAAGAACATAAATCAGAAGATGACCCTGCGGAACCAATTGAAAGGAGTAAAGTTTTAGAATGGAGAAACCATTCAATCTTATTTTTCAAGAGTCTCACAGATCAAGGAACAACTAGAAGTAGTGGATGAAATGGTGGAGAATGGTGAAGTGGTGATGACCACTCTAAATGGCCTACCCAGGTCATGGGATTCCTTTATTCAAGGAATCTGTGCAAGAAAAAAGTTGATCTCCTTCAACAGATTGTGGGAAGAATGCTCTCAAGAAGAAGCTAGGCTTGTGGCCCGAGAAGAAAAGATGGGAAATGAAGATTAAGCTCTCACATCACATGCCAGGAAAGGCAAGTCCAAGAAGGAATCATCTCATAACAGAAGATTCTCACACAACCATTATCATAAAGATAAGAAAGATCTCAGATGCTTCAATTGCAATGAGAAGGGACACTTTGTTTTAGATTGTCCCAAGAAGAAGAAAGACAACAACAACAACTTCAATAAGAAGAAGAAGAATAACAAAAGAAGATATCATGCTCATGCTGCTGAAGATGATGAACCCCCAAAGAAGAAGGCTAGGGCAGAAAGTGATAGTGATGATAACTCATCAAGTGAAGAAGAGTATGTTCTAATTTCTGCTCTCACAGGTACTATCTCCCATGGTTGTAATGATTGGTTGATTGAAAGTGGGGAATCCAAACGCATGACTGGGTTTAAGGAATCTTTTGTGAATCTATCTGAACATGAATCACCCCATAGGGTGAAACTTGGGGATGATTATCAATACCCAATCAAAGGAAGTGGTGAAGCCTCCTACAACCTAGATTCTGGAAATTCTTTGAAGATGAAAGAAGTCCTTTATGTACCTGGGCTCAAGAAGAACTTACTTTCCATCTCTGCATTGGATGCAAAAGGTATGAGGGTTGCATTTGTGGATGGCCAAGTCCTAATGTGGCCAAAGGGAAAGAACATAGATGATGCAGTAGTAATAGGAGAGCAAGAGGGAGGTTTGTATAAATTGAAGGGACAACCTGAACATGCCATGGTACATGAATCCATGGAGCCAAGTGAACTTTGGCATAGAAGACTTGCTCATATGCACTATAGGGCACTTCCAATTGCAAGCAAGGAAGTAGAGGGTCTTCCTGAAATCAAGACCAAACATGAAGGTGTTTGCAAAGGATGTGCAAAAGGTAAGAACATTAAGAAGGCTTTCCCAAGCAGTGAAAGCAAGGCAAAAGACATCCTGGAAATCATCCACTCATATGTATGTGGTCCTATGTCATCCAGTTCTCTGAGTGGGTATGTTTACTATGTCTCATTTATTGATGACTTCTCCAGGAAGACTCGGGTATACTTCTTGAAGAACAAAGATGAGGTGTTTGATAAATTCAAGGAATTCAAAACCTTGATGGAGAATCAAACTGACAAGAAGATCAAAACATTTACATCCGACAATGGTGGAGAATTCACCTCAGGTGACTTCAAGAAGCTTTGTAGTGATTCATGGATTAAGAGGGAGTTGTCTGCTCCTTACAATCCACAACAGAATGGAGTTGCAAAAAGGAAGAACAGAACAATCATGGAAGCAGCAAGAGCAATGCTACATGACCAGGATCTACCTATGCATCTATGGGTAGAAGCAGCTAGAACAGCTGCATATGTGCAGAACAGAAAACCCCACAAGATATTGGACAACAAGACACCAGAAGAGGTCTTTTTTGGGTTCAAGAAGATTGATGTCAGCAAGGATGAATATAAGTTCAAGGACAAGTAATCTAGGTAGCAAAGATCAAGAGGGAGCACACTCCAGCAGCCCCTGCAAGGATGCAGATTTTCAGAAGGAGTTGACCATCTTCCTACATTCCACAATAGAAAGGTGTAGAAGAAGCTACTTCAGTAGCTCCTTCCAGGAAGCAAAGACTCAGAGGGAGTCCACCCAACAAACAAACAAAGATAAGTATTTCAATTATCATTTCTTGCCTATTTTTGTTTAAATAATATTATGCTTATGTTCCTAGACTTAGGAGATGTATTGTGCATATTCGAATGATTGCATTAATGAACAGTATACTACTAATATGCATGTGATGGGTAAGTGTCATGTGGCACTGTACAACATTCCAATGCTACTTATCTAGAATGAAACCTCTTTGCTGACATGTTGGGAGTAGTGCAAACTCTTAACAATGTTCTGGTAGAGACTGGAAGGCATCTAGAAAGTTGTGGAACATGGATAAATGTTGTATTGAAGCATTGGCTAAGATAACTGCATGACTGCATGACATATTTATTAATGTGTAAAGAATTTGTTCTGAAAATTATGAGATGTTTCTAATCATGCAATTTAACTTGTTTTGTAGGAAAGACCGTATATCTTCACCTACAAAAGAAGGACTACAACATTTGTTCCAGCAACAAAGATATTTATTGAAGATATTGAAGATATTGAAGTTCCCAGGATCTAGGATGAAGAGATGGAATGCCATGATCCATCGATCATGAAGAATGATGTTTGGGATGTAGTCCCAAGACATGAAGGGAATTTTGTTATGACTTCCATATGGATCTATCAAGATCAAGCATGCTGCAGATGGAAGCATAGAGAAATATAAAAGTGATGAAATAGCAGATACACTAGATGGATTTCAAGACAACTTTCTTGAATGGTGTAGTTGAAGAAGAAGTGCATGTGGAGCAGCCACTTGGTTCTGAGACACATGACAGGGAGTCATATATGTGCAGAACTTGGGTATGATGCACCACTTTCTAGGTATGGAGGTGTGGCAGAGTGCAGATGGAATCTTCCTTGGACAAGGGAAGTATGCAGTAGAGATCCTGAAGAGGTTCGGGATGATGGACTGCGAGGCTATGGCATCGAACCTAAATCTTCTGTGTGATGCTTCATCTGAACCAGTTGATTTCACTATGTATCATCAGATGATTGGGTCCTTGATGTACCTAACAAACATGAGACCATATATTTTCTTTGTGAACACATTGAGCCAGTTCTTGATAGATCCGAGGAGTGTTCACCTGGTTGCTATAAAGCATATTCTGAGGTACAATGGATTATGGGCTCAAGTATGAAGTGAATCAAAAGTTTAACCTGCAGGGTTATGTTGATTCAGATTGGGCAGGCAGTGCTGCAGATAGGAAGATCACATCTGGGTGCTGCTTCAGTATGGGATCAGGTGTGATCTCTTGGTTTAGTAGGAAGCAGTCCTGCGTAGCACTGAGTACAGCTGAGGCAGAGTATGTTGCAGCCTGTTCAGCTAGTTGTGAGGCAGTATGGCTACGGAAGCTACTGTCTAAGTTATTTGATCTCCCGTTGGATGCTACTGGTATCTTCTATGATAACCAGAGTTGTGTGAAGCTGTCCGAGAACCCAGTGTTTCATGACAGGTCGAAACACATAGAGATCAAATATCACTATATCAGGGATATGGTGCAGAAAGGAGCTGTGAAGCTCCTGTACATTGCGACGGACAAGCAGATTGCAGATGTGCACACGAAGCCACTAGCCAGGGTGAAGTTCGAGTACTTCAGAGAGAGGCTTGGCGTTCTTCAGATCGAGGACACTTCGAGGAAGAAGTGATGGACACATTTTCTGAATCCATTCCAAGCATGTTGGAAGGAGGATCCTTCACATGTCTGTGGATGTAAGCACTGGATGACGAGCATCAAGATGATGTTTTGGTTACTACTTGGATATGATCAGTTGGATCATTTTTATATATGTATGTACGCATCATGTTAGATGCTGGATATGATCAGTTGGATCATTTTTGTATATGTATGTACGCATCATGTTGGATGCTGGATATGATCAGTTGGATCATTTTCATGTATGTATGTATGCATCATGTTGGATGCTGGATATGATCGGTTGGATCATGTGTATGTATAAGCATCATGTTGGATGCTTGGACCATGTATCTATACATGTATCAGGTGGATACATTGTATGATCAGGTGGATCATGTATGGTGATATGTATCATGTATTTGTATTTGTATCAGGTGGATACACTATATGATCAGGTGGATCATGTATGATGATATGTATCAGGTAGATACTTGGTATGCATCAGGTAGATGCATTATATGATCAGGATGATCATGGATGATGAGCTTCAGGATGTTGCTCCAGATGACATGCAGCAGGATGTTGCAGTGATGATCAGGATGATCATGTGTACATCAGGATGATGTATGGTAAGTATCAGGTTGATACTCTGTGGACGTGGAACAGGTTGTGCAGATAAGCATGTAATTTGTGCCCTGGGAGATTTGCATATGGTCTTTCGAGGTTTTTCCTATGGCATGTAATTCATACCCTGGGACATCTGGCAAATGCTCTTTCAAGGTTTTGCTTGGGAGGACATATAATTTGTGCCCTGGGAGATCTACAGGTAGTCTTTTGAGGTTTTGCCTATGGCATGTAATTTGTGCCCTGGGATATCTGGAAGATGCTCTTTTGAGGGTTTGTCCTATGGCATGTAATTTGTGCCCTGGGAGATCCGATAGGTTGAGCCGTGTGCTCGTAATCAGTCCTGGGATGCTCTTTAGAGGTTTTTCCATGAACACATGTAATTTGTGCCCTAGGAGATCCAATAGGTTGAGCATTGTGCTCGTAATCAGTCCTGGGATGCTCTTTCGAGGTTTTGTGGTGACCACATGTAATTTGTGCCTTAGGAGATCCGATAGGTTGAGCCTTGTGCTCGTAATCAGTCCTGGGATTCTCTTTCGAGGTTTTATGGTGGGGTCACATGTAATAAGTCCTGGAGATCTAGACAGGATGAAAAAGGCCTTAGATGCTCTTTAGGGTTCTTGCTAGTCAAGAGAATCTTTTAAGGTTTTGTGATGCACGTAATAAGTCCTGAGATTTCCACAGTATGGCCAGTGATGATGAAGACATGCAGGTGGCGGGCCTACATCCAGTATGAAAAAGGACTGGATCTGTAGAACTTCCTATGATGAGTAGAGTCAGAGATTGGTTGATATAGCAGCAACAGTGATGATGATGATGACGATGCATCGATGACGATGATCCCGAGAATAAGACTTGTCTAGGAGATCTGTGTCGAGAAATACCTTCCTAGTTAAGAGGGAGTGTTGATGTATATGTAACTTTGGAATGTATTTCATCTGTGTATTTTATATATATTTATTGTACCCTTATAAGAGATGTGTCATTCCTCTATAAGGAAGTGTCATCATGTGGATTGACAAGTGTCACAAGTGTGTGTACTTGTCGACGGGTTATTAGACCACCATGTGTGGGGTCGGCCCTGAAATATATATTATAATGTGGATGTACCTAGCTAGACAAGTCGGCCCCATAAGGTCACTGGGAAAATAGATTAGTATAAATAGAGATCAGGTGATCTCTATTTAAATCACTCGGAAAAGTATCTCACTTTCACTCAGAAAGTGGCGCACTAGTGAGGAGGAGGATCATCTACTACTAGGAGACTATCTCAGTGTATTTTGGTTGTACTTTGGTTGAGCCATTGCTCTCTCTATCTCTGAGGAAGTTGTGGGGTTTTTCACCTTAGGGTTTTCCCCACGGAAACTCTGTGTTTCTTGTCTCTCATGCTTTTGATTCTTGTGATGCTCATCATGCTTATTGTGATTGTCATGCATTGATATACTGTATATGTTATTCTCTCAGTAAAGATCCTAGAATATTGTGAATTAATGCTCAAAATTTAACAATTATGCTCATGACATGAGGGGGGGTGCCACAACACCATAACCTCTTGATGAACGCGATTTGTGGAGGGAAGAACCTTGCTTTGGAGAACGATCTACATGAAATATTGAAGATAAATAATATATATGTTATCTTTTGAATACAATAAAGGCTCTAAGAAACCCTTGACAATAAATTGATTTCCCCACCAATGTATGTTCTTAATAATATAATGTATTTTTTAATGTTACATTATCAAAAATAAAAATGAAAAATACATGTGAGCTCATAAAATAAAAAAATGCATTTTTGCTCATAAAATAAAGAATTATGAAAATAATTTTAAAAAATCCATGTCCGCCTAAAAAATAACAAAATTAAAACTTAAACCCAAATATATCAAGCAAGAGAAGGATCAAATTTCTTAAGCTTAAGATTTAGAAAATATACACCTCAAGAAATTGGATGTCACTTGGTGCTTGATTGATCCGGGTTTAAGATGGATCTATGTTGGTTTATTTCAACTACAGTGTGGATTACAGATGTACAATAAAAATATCTAATATTACAATTTGTTAGTTAAAAATACTTAAAAAATAAAACAATTTTAATTAATACATATAATTGATTTTATGGGGGTTTTGAATAAATTTCATTAAATTCCTAAAAAATACAACACTTTCAATCAATGCATAGAAGAATTAATTTTTGAAGGTTTGAAACAAATTTCACAAAATTCTTAAAAAAAAAACACTTTCAATCAATGCATAAAATAATCGATTTTTTAGGGTTTTGAACAAATTTCACAAAATTCCTGAAAAAATCAACACTTTCAATCAATGCATAGAAGAGAAAAATTTTGGGGGCTTTGAGTTTCCTACCTATAGCTATGGAGGACATGGTAGAAAAAAATGGTGGCTAGTGCCAAGTTGCAATCCCCAATGAAATCAACATAGTCGCTCTATACTCTTCGTTCAAGATCTTATTCAACAGAGGCATCCAAATAAGTAGAGGTTTGATGTGTTATGTTCTTATATCTATTATAGGTTAAGATATCGACTGAGCTTTAAAAAATTCAATCGATCTTTCAAACTCCATGGACGCCTGTTAGGCTAAGGCCTTTCGGTTTGGAAATTTCATCCTTACATTCTCTTGATCAAGCAATCAAGCTTTTTCTCTTGATCGAGGGTTTGATAAGCCATCAATCGAGCTATATATCTCGATCGAGGGTTTTTCAAACCCTTGACCCAGATTTTGAAATAAGCTCGATTGAACACTTTATTAATCCCTCGATCGAGATTTTAAAATCTCGATGCAGGGCTTAAAAAAAGTTCGTTCGAGCTCTCTTTTCAGCATACTCGTGCAATTAAAGAAGAACGATAGTTGAGGTTCAATTTTCATTTAATATGGAAATCAAGTCGAGGAAAACATATATATGTACACAGAGAAAAAAAAAGTTATCGAAATACTTGGGTGTGATAATCCCGAAGAGAGAAATCTAAAACAACCATTGCATCAATTCAAACAAATGAGGCTTTCTTCCACCTGAATGGAGGGGTGTAATCTTAGAAGGGATTCACCTGCGAAAAAAACATATTTACAAATACTTTAAAGTTATGTCTACCAAATATTTGTCAAGTTATTAACCTCTTCCTTGCAAATTCTAGCTATGTAAAACTCTCTCATCCTGGACCTATAGTCAGATATATCTAATCATTGAGAGCATGCATGATCAATGTAAGCAACAATGGCATCAAGGGAAGTGGCTACTGACAAGCGGGGTGGTGCTCTTATGTTTCTAAGTTCTATAATTAAGTTTCTCAACTCATCTAAACATTAATTTATTTCAGTGTACAGGTCTTGTGGGAGCTTAGGGTTTTGATTTTAATTTGAATTAGGGATTTCTGGCATCTTTCTGGAATAACAATACAATTCAACAATAAAAGCATTTTTGTAAAGAAATTTTCTAAAATGTACAAAAATAATATTTGTAGGATTACTTGCTATTGTATGGCAGTGAATTTCTAGAGATGGATGAAGATGAATCCTTATTTTTGTTACCAAATTTATTTTTTTACATTTTAGAAAATTTCTTTTAAAAAAAGTGTTTTATTGTGAAATAAAAGAATGAACAATTGACCTTTTTTATTGACACATGTAGAGGAATACACACGCATTCCTAGCACATGTGCATTTAATAATGAATGCACACATGTCCTTTGAAGGTGCATGCTCTTGAAATATGTGTGCAAGCTCATGTGATGATTTTCTCTGGCCCAAAATATGTGGCATTCTTTCATGGATTTTTAGTGGGGGGGGTGAACCTATTAAAAAAGAAACACATACAAATTCCTATCAGTGCACACATGTTTCTATTCTTACAACAAACCTGCATGTTTCTATTGCAATGAAAAGGGGAACAAACTCCTTGTGATCCCCCAAAAGAGAGTGGTGATGGAGCATAATATGGAAGATAGATTATCGTTTAAAAGAAAATTTATTTCTTTCGCTAGAACTAGCAATAATATTATGACATGAGACAATGGTTAGAAGACGAATTGGTGTGGTCCAATTAGATGTGTTCTATGCAAATCATAAATTGAAACTAAAAATAATTTATTTTTCACTTGTCCTTTTTCAAAATCTATGTTGAAATCCATACTTCATTCAATCATTAGGTCAACAAAATGGGAAAACATTAATATTTTGGAGTGTTTTGAAACTTGGATGAAAGACATCTATGCCATAGGTTATGAAGCTATGCACTACTTTGTTCTATGGGGACTTTGGCTAGCTAGGAATAAGATGATATTTGAAGACAAAGAATTGAAAAATGGTTAGGTAAATCATACAATTAAAAATCTTATAGTACAGTTGGAAGGATCCAATGCAAACGAAAATAAGATTCATAAAAGAAGCTATTATTAACTTATACTTTTCTTCGGGCCTACTTTGATGGGGCTTGTCAAGGAAGCCGAATTAAGTGTGGTACTCTCGCCATCCTTCATCTAAGTAATAATCATTATTTCACTTTGAAATATGGATTTGTCGAAACCAAAAATAAAGTATAGTTTTATGCTCTATGGATTTTGACCATAAACAACTACATCAAAAGGTCTAAAAAATCTACAAGTCTTTTGGGACTCCAAAATTTGGTTGGATTGGGAAAATGGCAAATGCTAGATCATAAATTTGACACTAGGACCCATCATGGATAGGGTTTTGAAGGTAAAAAATTGCTTTAATTCAATCTCTTTTACTCATATCTACAACGTGTCAAACACAAACTCTTATTGTGTGTGATGGCTTCTTGTAAATTCAAGAATAGAAGAAATGAATCCTCTCCTCATAATCACACATGTATATGTTTTGATTTCTTCTTAGTGGTTCTCATTTTAGATGTAGGGCGGCCACTTTCAATCGTAGTTGATTTTTTTTTCACAGTTGTGTGTGATGAGTCCAAAAACAAAACAATGTATATTTTGATTTCAAAATTAAATAACAAATATAAAGTTTTTTTCTTGAAAAAATAAACTTTTTACTTGTTAAAAATATAATAAAATATTTTGAAATTATTTTTTTTAATAATATTATGTTAAATATTTTTTATAAACGAAGTAATCTCTATTTTATTTTATTGTTATAACTTTTCAAATGATGTTTATGATAATATCAATATAAAGTTTTTTCTATGGGAAAATTGCTATATTTGAATTTCTTTTTACATTTAAAAAATTATGTTTTCAAGTTTTTTTTAAATATAACAAGTTATGTTAATTTTTTTTTTAATTTTAAAAGAAACAATAGAAATTTTAAAATTGAAATTAATATCATTTAAAATAATAATATATTTTTTTCTTTCTTGAAAAAGAAAAAGTTATATTTGAATTTTTTACATTTTCAAAATATAATAAATTATATTAAATTTTTTTTATATAATAATTTTATCAAATTATAAATTATATATTTTTAAAGAAGTAATCTCTATTTTATTGTTAGAAATGTATGTTAGTGTTATAAATAAAATTAATGTCAATATAATAACCATGAGGTGGCAATGTCTTCATTGTTTCTAACAACTATTACTATAAGACAAAAGCTATAGAAAGAAAAACTTAGATGAAAAGCATGTATGCAAAAATAAAGTGTTGATAGTGGACAATTCCCAACAATTCCTATATGATTTAGGTAATTTACATACCTTCTCATTATATTATAACAATTGCATATACCGTGGAGATTTCAGCTTCTACATAAAGAACCCAAAAAAAACGTGAATGTTGATTGCAAAGTTTATCAATCACTATCAATACATCTCATCCAAAATATGATAAGGGTTACCCATTTCCTTGCTTTTCTTTTGGATTTTTTTCTCTATCCAACTAGCTATGAGGAACATAGAGTGGTTTTCTTAATCTTGTCATTCTAAGTATGCATTGTTTTAGACACATGCATGACCTTAAACCCGACTCTCTCCACTAGGTTTTGCTCTGCAAGTTTGGTTTTGAAACTGATTTGGGTTTCTCAGTTCCTAACGGCTAGGGCTCCTTCCCTAGCTGGCCCCTCTCCTTCCCCTTGAGAGGTGACTGGTATAGCTTGAATGCCTGTGGTGGTGGCCTGTGGTGGCTCTCTCTAGTGCAGTGTTCTACCTCGCTGGCAGCAGCTTGTGAGCGTTGATGCAGGTAGTGGGCTCTTGTCCTCGTTGCTTTGGCTTGTGGTGACAGTTGCTTGGCTCAAAGGGACATTGGAGCAGAGGGTGAAAGGATAGAAGCAATAGCCATAACTAACTACGGACTTTATTTATGCCGCTGGGCATTTAAGAAAAGGTCTCATCTACGGGTTATCTTAAGCTTCCTCTAGAATATATTAATTTTTCCTACAGAATTCTAGGTTATAACTTGTATAGAATTCTAGGTTATAACTTTTAGGTTATGCAAAAATAGTAAACAAAAAAATAGCTTAGTAGAGTTGAAAGGATGGAGTCCTTTCAGTGGAATAGATGGGCCATACACAATGTGTTTTTTATTCAAATCCAGTTGTTCCATCACGATCAAGCTTCAAATTTGAAGCCTTTAGGGCCCTTCAAAGGCCATTTTACATGTCATAGAAGGCCACTTCAAATTTTACCATGCAAAAAAAATTTAATTTCATGGTAAGCCCTTCAATAATTAAATTAACCACTACTGTTTAAAATTGCAATAGAAGGGTAGCTTCAAATTTCACCCATCGATAGTTTTCAGTGGGAAATTGGGAATGTGGCTACTAGCTAGGTGACTTGGGAGTGGGACTCGATTACTCTCCAATATCCACGTGTTCAATCATGCATGGATCATGGACCATTGGGCCTCTAATAATATCATTGACCAACTTACGTGAACGGTCTTACACTGATCAGCCCATGGCTTGAACACTTCTAAGTTCTCGTGTTTGCAACGAGCGCTTACGTGTTTAACACATTTAATGGAAGTAAAAAAATTATTAAACCTAGTTGGTGGCTCATACGTGTTGTTGGTAGTGGGATTACCAAGTTACTAGTTATCACATACCAATTTGTGAATTCTGACTCAACGAGTTAATTGAGTATTCAATGTATAATATATTATGTTAATGTGCCCTGAATTTGGCATTTTAGACAAAATCCACAATCCAAAAAATTCTTGTAATGTTGCAGGATGCTGATCCTACCCGCGGCCCCTACCCACAACCCTGCGTTTTCTTTGTTGTATCAAGTTAATCCTACCATCTATGACTCCCAGCCTCACACCCTATTTTTTCTTTGTTGTATCAAGTCAATCCTGTGGCTCCTGAGTCCCACATTGTGTTTTCTTTGATGTATCAAGTCAATGCTCGAATTCCATGCTTCCATGGATCCGACCATCAATATATAATATTATAGGAATACAAACAAGCTTTTTCTTATACCCCTACTCCACTCTGGTCGATCTACTTCCAAGTTCCACCTACCCTATCTCCTCCAGTCCTCCAGGAGAGTTTGCAGAGTGAAGCTGCCAATGCCAGTCTACCATAAACATATATAAACAAATTCATTTTCGTTGAGGAGCTCAACTTCAAGGCTGACTAGATTGTTGACATCCTATGAATTTATAGGTATGTACATCATTTTATCCATTCATGATCCCATCAATTATTTAAAATTTTTGTTATTTGATTAAAATTCTGTAACTTCAAAGTTCAAACACAATATTATTATTTGACTCAAATTTTGTTACTTCAAATGGGCCTTGAAGGCTTCAAATTTGAATCCTAGACCCGGGAGTGGGTTTGTCACAAATCTCCGCCAATGGTTGTTTAGAACGTCATTTATCAATTCCGAACTATAACAACAACAACAATATATGATTCCATGTGCTCCTCGCATTGCCCTATTTTCCATTGTCGCTCGATCGAAGCTCCTGAGAATTTAGCTTCCCTTTTAGCATTCCTGAAATGGAGGGGACAAGGAATACCATTGTTTTCACTCTGAAATTAAGTTCTTCCCCGTTCAGCATCCATTGGCCATGGTTGCATCCCTATGGGAAACAGGTTTGTGCAGTGCACCCCCCAGCTTTACCAAAAAGCCTAGGGATTTGGGGAAGTTCCCACTCTGCCAACCTCCATGGATCTAGTTAATGAGTTAGATCAAGAATCCATACTTTGTATCAAAAACTATATTACATGAGCTATTTTCCCCAATTGCTCAGTCATTGAATCGACACCTTCCTCTAGTACATGGTTTAAGATTCTTGGTATTTATTTTAATATGAAGACCACCGATACTACTACAATTACAATCCACGTTCGAATGTACGAACTGGGACAAAAATGTTTTTGTAATCTTGATTTTTAGAACGACAGTGTTACTTTACCTTTTGATTTTTTTTCCCTTATCGGTTGGTTTGGAATAAAACAAGAACTTCAAACATCTATGCATCTCCTCTCTACTTGGTCTACCTACATTTTACTTATGCTTCACAAGTTACAACCCATCCTCTACTCCATCATACCATATATTTAGTATGTATAAAGAGATCTAGGGGGAGGGCTATAGAGAAGAAGCATCCAGGGTCCTTAATAAGCTATTGAGAACAAAATTTTCCTGGAGTCGGATTGTTCTCTTTGCTCAAACCATAGCATAGCATGTAAGGAGTGCTTAAACTTATTCTATCCCAAGTACGTGTGGCATTCATAGTGTTGAATGACAAATTAAAACATATATTGTTTTCATTGGCATTCAATTCTGCCGTAGGGTACACAATTAGAGTGACAAAGAAACTTGCTATTAGTTTTCAATCCAATCCAACTTCTTGGTTGAACTTCTCTCTCTAATATACTTGCGTGAAGGAGGATTATAAATGGAAATGAAATTGTTTGATAGAGGTGCATGAAAGTGAATTATGGTCCTCACTTCAACAAAGTAAAAAAAAGTTACCATTCAGATTCTTTCCCTTCACCTTTTTTACTGCCTTTCTACATACATCTCTATTGTTCACAAATTTAGTAACAGATACAGAACAAACTCAACGTCCAATGTTTTTGGCTTATGAAACAATTTCTTCCTTTTTTTTTCTTACATTATCATTTTTTCCATTGTTAAGTAGACTAGATTTTATGTAGGCTAGAATTTATATTAGTTTGAAGAATGCTAGTAATTTACAAAGATTGAACTTTTCCAAGAATAAGCATCACATTGCTTTTAGAAGAGTTGAAGAACCCAGATCTTCATCGAGCTTATAGTATTTGAAGCAGCCTAGGAACCCATTTTAAGAGGTATTAAATATTATTATACTGGCTAAAATTTGGATTGGAATTGGGCTAGCAAGCCAATTGTAGCTAATGCAGAAAAAAAGATCTATAAATTTAGTTATGGCAATTCACACTGAACATCTGGAAACCACATGTTCAAGCAAATCATGAAAGAGTAAAATAGTATTAATTTTGGCTGTAAGGATGAAAGTTGGATTGGAATGGGGTTAGCAAGTTAACTGTATTATTATACTGGTTAAAAGTTTAACAGGAAAGATCATTTTTGGGAAACTGCTAAGATGGCAAAGGTGGCATAGTGGCCTAGAGACCAAGCTGCTAGATCAGGGAGAATTATGGTTGTGTTATATGGCATATATAACGTTCAATGCTGCTATATCCACTGCAACATAAAGCCTCTCAACTTTACTACGTAAGTAAACATTGAAATTTTGATATACTAGTACATTTTCAAATGAAAAGAATGACTTATTTTTACATGGCAGCATTGAAGGGTTCAATATCTCATAGCCCTTCAAAGTTAAAAGGAACCCTACCCTTCAAATTTGATCCCTGATCACGATGAGGGAGGATGTTGAAGGTAGTGAAGGAGAGAGGTTACGTACTATGAAACTGGTTGGTCAGTGTTAACACCCAAAAAGAGCTCGCTAGCTCATTCCCCTATTCACATGACCCATTTGTCCACTTTTCCACCATTTGAGCCTCTAAAGCCATCAAAAGGTCACCAAAAAGACCATAATACACCTTTTTTCCCCTCAAAATATATATTTTTCCTCAAAAAACACAAAAAACCCTCAAAAAGGGTCTAGAATTCCCAAAAAATATTAAAAGGAAATAAAAAATATTCAAAAAAGAAAAAAAAGAAAAAAAAAAGGGAAAAAGAGACCTAAACCATGTTGGTTAATACCATTGGTTTCCTCAAAACCATAATGGTATTCCGCATCACCAAAAACTATAAAAAGGTGATAGGGGCTCCTCATTTTCCATCCATATTTCATCCTATCCTTATGCTGCCAAATTCCCATTGAGAGCCATTGCCTCCCATTTTGAGTTTGAAGACCCCCATTTCAGCATCTTGGAGAAGAGACCATTGGAGCTTGGAGCACCTCAACCTTGGAGCTGCTCAACACCAAACATCCTCACCATTTGAGGTATTATAATACAAAAGTCATTTTTTACTCTTGTTCTTCCATAGATCTCTTGTTATTGATTTAGTTCTTGTTTATTTACACATGCTTATGTTAATGTTAGATTAGATTCATAAATGTTTTTGCTTTTATTTGAAGACTACTATTACAAGTTAATAGGTGCATCCTTGCACATGCTTGGTTGAAAAACCAAGCAATAGTTTTTTGGCGACTCTGCTGGATTTCGAGCTTTAAAATTTTTGTAATTTTTCGCTTTAGATCTTAGTTTTTTACTTATTTTTACCATTCCAATTAGCAGATCTGCCATACTAGACAGTATATTCGTTGCTACCCTAGCTATTGGCCCTTTCTGTATCCTTTAACAGACCAAAACTTCACTTTTCAGTTTCTTTTGAGGCGACCTTTTTTCCGTTTTTTGCATCGCGACTTTTCGCTCGACAGTCATGCGGCTCATTGCGACCTCGCGGCCTTTTTCCACACTGCGCATCGCGGCTTCACGGGCATTTTCCGTGCTGCACATTGCGGCTTCGTGGCCTTTTTCCGTGCTGCACATCGCGACTGCGCGACATTTTTTCGCGGTGCACATCGCGGATCCGTGGCCTTTTTCCGCGCTACACATCACGACTGCGCGGCCTTTTTCCGCGCTGCACATCGCGGCTTCGTGGCCCTAACCCGCGATGTCCATCGCGGCTTTTGCTCAGAAACCCACGATGCTGTGTTTTTTCGTTCGGCCAATTTTTTAGAAATTTTTTTGCTGCATTATTGCCCATTTATCCTATTTTTCCAGCATTATTTTTCCCTATAATTTTTTCCAGCATTCAGCTTTAATTATTGCAGCAATAGTGAATCGTTTTCTATTACATATGCTCCATTAAAATCTTTTTCAAAATTTTCCGTAAGTGAAAGAAATGTTTTTTGCACTCTGTTTAGATCATAGATTTCACTTCAGATTTGCTCTATAGTTTTGCCCAAGCAAACACTTAGGAATCCATTTATTTATTACAATTTTTACAATATTTTCTTTCCTTGAAAAAATTATTTCGAAAATCCATAGTTTTTGAAGTATTTTTGTGAAAGCATTTACATTTCAAGAAAAGCCTTTTATTTTTTTCAAATTGGAATCGTCTTGTTTTTAATTTGTAATCAATCGCCCAAGTGAGGTAAATTCATTTTCAGTTAAATAATCACACGTGCACCTAATCTGCCACATTTTTAATTAACTGAGCCTTAAAATCTACCTAAACTCAACCAACACTTTAACCCCACTTGGGGAACATTTAAAGAATCTTGTAGCTAGGTAGGATGGGGGGGATAGGTGTGCTAATAACACCCCTCAATTATTTACATCTGAGACATAGTGGTTGTCTTTTAGGGTCCCAAAAATTCCTTATTATTTGTTGACATGGTTATATACCAATTTATCGGGAAGGCCTCTCCCTTAGGAGGGTTGAAGTAGCCAGACTGGTTTTGGAAGCCTGAGTGGAATACCGCAATCCATTCAGTAACCGAAGGATACCTTTCGAAGTTCTTGGTGTACACCCATATGGGAGTACAGCGGCGATAGAACCAACTTGCAGATTCACCCAACTGAACGTGTCATGAACGAGGTATCCTAGTTGCCATTTTTTAGGATTGACTACCCAGTGTCCCTGCCAGTAGGGGGATATCTAGCCTTTGATTCCACTACCCATATTGTCTGACTTGGATTTCATCACCTTGGAGAGGATATGTTTAGTTGATTCATAATACCACTTTTAGTTAGGCATTTGCATGCTATGCTACCCCACTTGGTCTAGTAAGCACCATTTTTTTTTTCTAGGAACTGTTTGATTTTTGGTGTTCTGACCACTTTTCTTGATTCCTCCACTTATTCTAGCACAACTGTTATAATAAGTGCTTTTGAGGTTGGTTGTTGGCCTGAGAGCCATTATTTTTCACACTCCCCTCTTGCACACATTGTTGCACTAGGGTTTTGAGTTTTTATCCCCCTCTTGCACACATTGTTGCACTAGACATTTCTCACCATTGAGAACTTAAAACGATCCCATTGTTTTCAGGGTGAACCCCCTCAGTTTGGTACACTTGACTCTACACGTCATAGATGTAGAGCTTTATCCCTTGAATCCACACGTCATTGGAACAGAACACAGTCATCCGATTCTGATGTGCCTCATTTCACATCTAATTCTAAGGCTGAATCCGAACACCCTACCGAAACATCACCAACTGACCCCATGGCCAAATCACAATATGACCCCTTTTTCACCAGTTCTATTGGAGCTACATCAGCAAACCCCACTACTACTGTGACAACCACGGTAGCCACACCCCCCTTAGGCATGCCTAACATAGGGGCCACACCCCCTCTAGGCATGCCCAACATGGGGGTCACCCCCCCCTCATTACCACTACCCAGATCCTAGGGATTACAGGAACTATCCCTAACCCATCTGCAACCCATGTTGCACTTGGGAGCGCAGGCCCCTCCCACACCACATCAGCTGGAGGAAACATCCCTTTCACACCTAGCATACCCTTAGGGGGCACTAGACCACTCCATAATGCTACCATTAATAGTTATGCCCCAATGACCATGCCACACCCATATTCCAGTCTGCCATACATGGCTAGTCTAAACCTACCAGACCTAGCAAGGTTAACCAATGACCCTATTAGACACAACCCTACATGGCCACCCATTCCCACAAAGCTTCCCTCAGATATCCCAAAATTTGAAGGAAAAGCCGGGGAAGATCCCCATAACCACATCATGTCATTTCACCTATGGTGTTCCTCTAACTCCATAGTAGATGATTCCATTAGACTGATACTTTTACAAAGAACCTTCACTGGCTCTGTAGCCAAGTGGTACATTGAGCAGCCACATGAGACCCACAACACTTTTACATCCGTCGCATAAAAAATTGTTGCTTGGTTTTCCAACCAAGCATGTGCAAGGATGCACCTATTAACTTGTGCATATAAAAAAAAACTTGAAAAGATTTAACAGAAAGAACAAGAGATGTAACAAAGAATGATTTTTGTATTATAATACCTCAGATGGTGAGGATGTTTGGTGTTGAGCAGCTCCAAGGTTGAGATGCTCCAGGCTCCAATGGTCTCTTCTCCAAGATGCTAAAATTGTCAAAGAGCTCAACAGATATTTTGACAGCATGAGGATAGGATGGATGATGGCTGGAAAGTGAGGAGCCCCTATGACCTTTTTATAGTTTTTGGTGATGGGGAATACCATTGTGGTTTTAAGGAAACCAATGGTATTGATCAACATGGTTTAGGTACCTTTTTCCCTCTTTTTTCCTTTTTTGAATATTTTGAATATTTTTATTCCCTTTTAATATTTTTTGGGAATTCTGGACCCTTTTTGAGGGTTTTTTGAGGAAAAATATATATTTTGAGGGGAAAAAGGTGTCTTATGGTCTTTTTGGTGACCTTTCGATGGCTTTAGAGGCTCAAATGGTGGAAAAATGGACAAATGGGTCATGTGAATAAGGGAATGAGCTAGTGAACACTTTTTGGGTCTTAACAGATTGCCCCCTGATGTGTGAGGGCAGGAGCTCATCGTATGGCCGATAGACATCATAGTTCTTTTTTCTTTTTCCTGGGGTTTGGGGAAGAGAAGAGACCGGTTGGAGACTGGAGCAATGGCCCCTTGTAAGCTGCAAAAACTAAAAAATATTACATGGCCTCAAAATGAATGAGGAATAATCTCTGACTATGGACAAGGCAGGCATACCCATGCTCGTATCAAGACATATACATAACAATTAGTCCCAAGAAGGGGGACCTAAATAATACATAAAAAATCTGCTGGTACATCATAATGGTCCAGAGAGGACACAATGTTGGGACGTACTCATGATCATGACATAACTGATCTCAACAACTGATGCACTGGAATAAAGCAACAACCGTTCTGAATAAGGTATCAAAAGGGTTGATGACCTGCTGAAATTGAAGGTGTCCAACATATGTAGGGACTCAATGACTGTGATTCATCTCTGAGAAGTACATGTAACTATATACTGGGTTAGATCTGAATACTGTTGCCAAGCGCAGCCCAGATATCTATAGGAAAATGTAACTAGTTGTTTTCTTAATTAAACTCTCAATTTTGGTAGAGTCAGGTGATATCCGGGGTCTTCAACGAATAACTGAAAGGACTGATACCCTGTACGAGTCTCAACGATGCGATCAATGTGTTGAAGTTGAGCATGTGAGAAGCAATCATTTGGAGAGGCACTAAGGACTCCTTTTGAAATGATCCGTTGGCACTCATCACAAATGGTGATGAGTCCAAGGCATAGGGACCTCTGGTTCTATTCTCTGGAATAGATTTGGTTGGTGTTGACAGAGGGAGACCGACAACTATCAAGGCAATGATGTTTCCTTGATAGGTGCGCGAGGTGCACAATTGGTATGTGGTAGTACTGATTGTAGGACTAGCATTCTTTGAGGATGGGAATGACTGGGGTCATAGAATGGGTGGACTCAAACTTCTTTTGTTTAGAGCATGATGACATGGTTGACCTGGCAGCATGGGAAACTGACTTTTAGGTGTGAGGATCATAGCTTTAAGGGATCAAGGGTATGTACTATAGACTGGAGTGACTCTGGTGGTACAAGTTGGTGGATGATTTTGGGAGACTCTCAGGGTGACATACTATAGAATACTCTGAACAAAGGCGACCAAAATGGCCAAGGCATCTCGGACACCCTGGTCGGTCCGAATCCGCTACATCAAATCATCATCCATCTCTCGCTCCCACCATGATACTAGCGGCCTCCTCAACATCCTACCAAAAAAAAAAAAAAATTTTAGAAACAATTTTTTTTTCAAAAAATTCCATCGCGGCTTTCAAGCCTTTAGCCACGATGATTATTGCGAATTTTCCATCAAAAGCCGCGATGATCATCGTGGGTATCAGCCATGCACCCGCGATGAACATCGTGGGTATCGACCCGACAGTCACGATGAACATCGCGACTGTCGGCTAAATAGATGCGATGGACATCGCGACTATCGGCCCCAAACCCGCAATGAACATCGCGGAAAAGGACGCGAAACCCACGATATTCCACGTTGGAATGCCAAAGTGGAATTTCACGATTTTCGGGGGCCCGCTGCCAACCAGAAAGAAATAAATTGAAAGGCTAAGGTGAATAGGATTACCTGAAACTCGCAGAACGGAAATCCAACGGTTGAATCTACCACAAATCAAGAAAGAGCTCTGACCTCACTCAATTTCTCTGTGAAACTACCATGTAACAATGACACATGTCACTTTGGGCCCACACCCTATTTATAGAGATTTGACCATTTTTCCAACAGCGATTTCGGTATCATACGACGTCTGTTTTTCAAACCGTTGGTACCATTGGAATCAACACAGTGAGAACTTCATAATAGCCCTCTCCTTTTCCTGATTCCACTAGGTCCATTTTTGGGCATTTTTTGCAGGCCCCTCATCACCTCGATTTGCGTGCCACATCGGTCATCGTTCATTTTTTATGAATTTTATATCGCCGGATTCAATTTTCTGCGCTCGTGACAATGCTTGAGATCATTTCTCGCTCTCACCCACAGATTTTTGGGCATTTTTACCCATGCCCCTCATCGCCTCGGTTTACGTGCCACATTGGCTGTCGTCCGTGGTTGACGAATTTTATATCGCCATATTCAGTTTTCCATGCTCGTGACGATGCTTGAGATCATTTCTTGTTCTCACCCCCAGATTTTTTGGGCATTTTTACCCATGCCCCTTGTTGCCTCGATTTGCGTGCCACATCGGCCATCATCCGTTTTCAATGAATTTTATATCGTCGGATTCAGTTTTCCACACCCGTGACGATGCTTGAGATCATTTCTCGCTCTCACCTCCATATTTTTTGGGCAGTTTTTCAAATACCCCTCGCCACCTTGGTTTGCATGCCGCATCGGTCGTTGCCCGTTTTTCACGATCTTTATGTCACTGGATTCAGTTTTCCGCACTCATGACGATACTTAAGACCATTTCTCACTCTCATCAATACCTTTTTGTTCGGTATAGTTTTATCCCTTTTTCAGGCCGAGCAATTCCTTTTATGAAAAAGGCACTTAGGGAGTTTCTGTTAAGCTCTTTTCTAACTCCTAAAACAATTAAAAGATCACCGAGCAACCTTGCTTCCTTTCATGCTCTCTAAATGTATCTGAAAGGGCGTCTACCTGGTATAAGTTTACCCCTTTTCTGGACCTTGTAGACTAATTATGAAAAATGAATACTCTAGTCACATCGGCTAGAAGAGTTCTCCATTTGCATTATTTTTTGCTTTTTTGGGCCTTGGAGACTAACTTACGAAAAAGACAACCAATGGAGTCCACTTACCGCTTTCAGACTCTCTAAACATGAAAGCGACCACAAGTAATCACCATCCTAGGCTTGTATAAATCCACAAGACAGTACCCCGCCAACACTGCAGAGTCTTCTTATCATTTTCAGACTCCTTAAAAATGAAAGCACTCATGAGCACGAATAGTCCTGGGCTCACAAAATCCACATGATAGCACCATTTCAGAGCACACTTTTATCCCTTCTTAGAACTCATTAAAACTACAAAGAAGGACCCAATGGTACTTCTCGGTGCCACAACAAATGACGTCTAGTCATATGGCAGCTTCTCCATTTTGGTCTCCTTTGTTTAGAGTATTCTGCAGTATGTCACCCTGAGAGTCCCTCTACAACATCCATCAACTTGTCCTCCCCAGAGAACTCCAATCTACAATACATACCCTCTAGTCCTTAAAGCTATGATCCCTGCACCTACAAGTCAGTTTCCTACGCTGCCAGGTCAACCATGTCATCATGCTCTGAACAAAGGAAGTTTGAGTCCACCCACTCTATGATCTCAGTTATTTCCCATCCCCACAGTATGTCAATCCTACCATCAGTATTATCACACTTTAGTAGTACACCTCATGCTCCTAGAAAGTAAACATCATTGCCTTGGTAGTTGTTGGTCTCCCTCTGTCGACACCAACCAAATCTATTCTAGAAGATAGACCCAAAGGTCCCTGTTCCTTGGACTCATCACCATCAGCGATGAGTGCCTACAGATCATTTTGAAAGGAGTCCTCAGTGCCTCTCAAAATGATTGTTTCTCACATGATCGACTTCAACACCTTGGTCGTATTGTTGAGACTCGTATAGGATATCGATCCTTTCAGTTATTTGTTGAAGACCTCGGATATCATCCGACTCTACCACATATGAGAGTCTAATTAAGGATACAACCAGTTACACATTCCTATGGATATTTGGGTTGCGCTTGGCGACAATTTTCAAATGTTGGACACCTTCATTTTCAGTAGTTCATCAACCCTTGTAATACCTTATTGAGAACGGTTGTTGCATTTTTTCCAGTGTATCAGTTATTCAAATTAGTCATGATATGACCATGAGTATGTCCCAGCATTGTGTCCCCTCTGGACCATTATGATCTACCAGTAGATTTTTATGTATTTCTTCATGGCCCCCACTTCGTGGGCCTAATTGTTATGTATATGTCTTGATACGAGCATGGGTATGCTCGCCTCATCCATAGTCAGAGATTATTCCTCATTCATTTTGAGGCCATGTAATATTTTTTTGTTTTTGCAGCTTCCAAGAGGCCATTGTTCCAGTCTCCAATCGGTCTCTTCTCTACTCCAAACCCCAGGAAAAACACAAAAGAACTACGATGTCTATCATCCATACGATGAACTCCTGCCCTCACACATTAGGGGGCAATATTTTAACACTCAAAAAGTGCTCAATAGCTCATTCCCCTATTCACATGACCCATTTGTCCACTTTTCCACCATTTGAGCCTCTAAAGCCATCAAAAGGTCACCAAAAAGACCATAATACACCTTTTTTCCCCTCAAAATATATATTTTTCCTCAAAAAACACAAAAAACCCTTAAAAAGGGTCCAGAATTCCCAAAAAATTATAAAAGGGAATACAAATATTCAAAATATTCAAAAAAGAAAAAAGAGGGAAAAAGAGACTTAAACCATGTTGGTTAATACCATTGGTTTCCTCAAAACCATAATGGTATTCCGCATCACCAAAAACTATAAAAAGGTGATAGGGGCTCCTCATTTTCCATCCACATTTCATCCTATCCTTATGCTACCAAATTCCCATTGAGAGCCATTGCCTCCCATTTTGAGTTTGAAGACCCCCATTTCAGCATCTTGGAGAAGAGACCATTGGAGCTTGGAGCACCTCAACCTTGGAGCTGCTCAACACCAAACATCCTCACCATTTGAGGTATTATAATACAAAAGTCATTTTTTACTCTTGTTCTTTCATAGATCTCTTGTTTATTTACACATGCTTATGTTAATGTTAGATTAGATTCGTAATTGTTTTTGCTTTTATTCGAAGACTGCCATTACAAGTTAATTTGTGCATCCTAGCACATGCTTGGTTGAAAAACCAAGCAACAGTTAGGATACAGAGTAATTTATTGAATAGTAGAAACTTCCAGCTATGCAAACCTTGTCAGAAAAAGGACGCCAAAAACAATGTTTAGCAAAATTTACAGACAATATCTAGAAAAATCTACAGGGTTGGAGAAATTACCAAGTCAACTTGAAAAAGATGCAAATTTGTGAAACCGGATAAAAGATTAAGAAACAATCACAGCAGAAGTCAAATTCAATTAAACAAAAAAAAAGCAAATTAACGACTGCGATGTGCCAATTGCTGTAATTTTTGGCCAGATTGCCAAGGCACTATCAATAGCAATAGCAACCCAAAGTTATATTTGTTGTACAGATGCTGTCAAAGATGATTGCCACATTGATTGCCACAAAAAACAATGCATATGTCATTGATACAGTAGATAATAATTTTTAAAATATATATATTATATGAATTTGATATAATTTTTAAAATATAATAAGTTGCATTGAAATTATTATTTTTAAATATATTAAATTAAAGTATTATAAATAATTTAGCATTTTAATTACATCCATAGGTGTTTTTATGATTTACATCGATAAGTGTTTTTATGATTTACATGGATAGGTTTTTTTTATGATTTTATAGTACTGGTTCCGAAATAAACAAGTATAGAAAAAATAATATAAAATGTAAGTGGTAGCTATATATGGATAACTGGTCGGCTAATAACTAGTAGTTGATGTATGGATAACTAACTCACAGTTAGTGCAACTACCCACAAAGAACAAATAACTTGTTGGTGATCTGTGTTCAGTGAAGTTAAGTGGTTGTGCTAGTTATTTTAGAGGTGAATGCATTGATATAAAAGGAAATCCAGATATCATAAGTAGGTCATTCATTAAGCCTAATTTAGAAGACTAAAAGTATCTCTCTTAACAAAAACTAATATAACCAAAACAAGATCAAATTTTCATGAGCTTTTAGTGAAGGGACAATTCCTAAAACATCCTTGAAGAAGGATCTGCCATTAAAGATAAAAGTTACTAAGCTTTAAGCTTTTTGGTTTTTTGAGCATAAGAATAAAAGTTTATGGAAACCAAGTAATTTTTTTCTTTCTTCTTAAAATATTATAAACCAAAATTGAACTGAGAGAACTTAAGTATATCATCATAATCAAATTAAATCCATTTATACAATCAAAATGGAATTTTAATAATAAAAAATTGTAAATGGTTTAAACTACTCCTGTTAATAGATAGAATTACAGTAACTGCCTTCTTAAAGGGTAGGGCACTTTGGGTGATACTTGGCTGTGAGCCTCCTTTAAAAAACAAATAGATGTTGTATGTCTTTTCTGGGATGAGGATAGATAGATATCGTGACCACCATGTGCACAAATGCCACCTGTTGGACACAGCCTTCAAACAATATCCACATATTCTTTCATTTTTTACAGAATTAAAAATACCCTTAGGTTACCCTAATATCTGTATTTTAATAGGTTTAGGCTCTCAATTGGTATTAGCGTGAGCTTCATTTAGATGTTCACATATTTGGTATAATCCTCACATAGCTTTTTTCCAGGAGCATAACAAAATTTACACTAGCCAACAGTAGGAAAAACAATTTATAACTTTTTAGAAAATAACAAAACTGTTGTATATAATACTCCATTTATCATAGGAAGGCCTAAAAACCAAATTAAAATTTTCTTTCCATGGAAAGCCAGATATGATAGACATGAGCATGCATAGAAAACAAGATAGGATAGACTTGAATTAATGTAACCTGAATTATACATATCCAAACACAGTATGGTCTTAATATATATATATATGTATATGTATTAATAACACAATCTCCAAGAAGGGATCACAAACACAATCCCTTCATTCAACAGATCGATTTATTTTAAGCAGTAGACTTGTCACCTCCCCAAATTTTGAGAATATTATTTTATTTGCAAAATACTTTATGTTAAATTATAATTACAAAGTTTTGTAATTATGACCAAGTTTGGTCAAGGATGATTGTAATTACTGATTATTATTATTTAATAAATTGAAATAGGAGACAAACACCCAAGGGAACTGTTAAATGAGTGTTCACTGACCCACTAGGAGGAATGGAAGTTGTTAGAAGGTATGGGACAAATGGGAGCATTTGCACTCCACCACTAGTTGTTGGTTATGGGACAACTACCCCTAAAATTGTGGCACTATCCCCCAGGTGGGTGGAAGAGAGCAGGCAGTTCATTAATGACCAGTTAACCACTAAAATGCCTAGGCAACCTAGATAAGGCAATTCGAATTGGGAAAGCAGCCCTACAATATTTTCTGTAGAAATATTCCTCAAGTGCATCAGGTGATCACTGAGAGATTCGAATAGGGAGGCTATGTGAGACTGCAACTGTGAGTCTACTTGATATACTGAGAAGGAAAACCAGAGGTGCTGGTGTAGGTCTCTTTGACTGCTGAGTCGTTATGACTCGATAATCTATATTCTACTGCAAGTTGATGTACTAAGGCTTCTACAAAATCTTCCTCCTGGTGGTTCAGTGAACAGGCTCGGGGGTCCTAAGGCAAGTAACTTGGCTGTCTTCAGGAATAGGTTGGGTGGAACAGGTTCCTTGGGCTGTTTGTTTCTCCTATAGTCAACCAGGTTTTACTGTTCTTACTTTTGTTTACAGTTAAATGTTTCTGCATAATAGAATTATTAATTTCAATCATATAAAAGAAACTATTTTATTTTCTGATCTAAGTATGATTCTGAATGAAAAAGATTTATGAAATGATTGAATCGATAACCATCTCTATATTTTTCCCCATGTTGTTTTCTGCATCATACTCCAGTATAGAGAAGTAAATTAAGAAAGATGAGTGATAGGCAGAATGCCATTGATTGAAAAGATGAATAAAGTAGTGTTCTTGTTAAATTCTGTCATATATTTAAGCGCATGATATATTATAGTATAGTATAAACAGATGCATAGCATTCATCTCATTCTTAAATAAAAACACATTTTGTTTCTGCAGAGTTCTATACTTTTCTTTTCAACTCTATCTATTTCAAATAGTAATCACATGCATTTCAATATCATGAATTTCATATTTTCAAGTATTTATATTATAAGAATATAGCAACTGCAAAAAATTATGTTATGTACAAGATTGTTATAAGTACAAACATATTATTTCCTTACAAACTATCACATTGGATTTCAAATATTAAATACAAACTCAGTCATTGTAAAAATCAAAACCCTAGATTCTGAATACACAGTTCATAAACTTCTCCTCAAGCCATTTATGGCAAACTTTAGACAATTATTTTCTGAGGTTATAACAGTTATGAATTTCCAAACCCTAACTAACATTTTATATAACCATACCATATTTTAAACATATTGAGACTACTACAAGACAATAAGCATCACTTAGTAGAAAGCATGATTCAGTATCAATGTCTAATGATAGCTCACAACCCGAGCAAGAAAACATACACAGTGTCGAAACATTCACATGTACGAGTTAAGGACCAGCTCGTGGGTTCGACTTCTCTATACAAGCATGGTTTCCAACGAAAGTTACAAGTAGGGTTTCATTCGTGAAACAAAATAGAACCCTGTGGCAATAGCCATTTCGAAAACGTATAAACTGATCGAACTTTAACTAATCACGATTCCAAAACATAATTATTAACAACGATAACGAAGTACAATAATCAACTATCTACAGTTATGTAAACCATAACTCTTAGCCAAAGACAACCTTAGTTGTTCGGCACCACTTAACAGTTATATAAAAAACCCTTCAACTATTACTTCAAACACAACACTTCATTACAAATGAGCCATTGTTTTAAATGAGCAAGTGAACCCTCGGCTCTTGGTTTCCCATTCAAAATAACAAAGTTTAAATTACGGACCTTTCAAGGTTCCAACATTACACAGAGGTTTAACCCTTATCAACCAAAAACATTTAAACGAGGTCAAGGTTCCACAAACTATACAGGGTTTTACCATTAACATTTAGCAGTACAAACACGAGTTTGAAGTTCTTATCAAATGACATAGCCAGGCATCAAAGAGCCTAATAGCAACTTAAACAACTAAAGGATATCCTCTATACAACATTTATCAAATAAGACTTCAAAACATAACACTCGGCCATCACCGAAACAAGGTCGAATAGTTCAAACTGTCAGCACACATTAATCACCATCAAAACCATGCCAAAGGAACCTATGAGGTTTTGAGAACCACCGGAGCTTACCAGGAAGCAATAGCAGCATCCCCATTCTCCAATCTTATGCATAGGAATCTTCCTACGAAGTGGGTACCTACAAAGTTTACAATTTGGAGAGGTTAAAACAAGATAACGCAGATTTAAAACTAAAGTTTCCCTGTATGACGGTTATTATAATAAAACTTACCCTTAGAAACAAACTCCTGAACATTGGAACACCACACCAGCAAAAACGACGAAGCCTGATCGCATTTGAAAGAAACCACGAGATAAACACAGAAGGCCATTTCACAAACTGGAGGATCGAACCCCAGTTCGAACTACAAATTCAACAACTGAAAGAAGAACCACACATGACCACCATGGCTGTATCGTGATTGTATGGCACAAGAGTGTAAGCCTGTAACTATTAAAACTATCTCCCATAGGTCCAAGGTTTGAAACCAAGGAAGGATTCGTCCTCTCCACAAACTCTAAACCCTACATTGCAGCAAACGGTCGACTCTGCGACCTTACTGTTGATGTATATGTAACTTCGGAATGTATTTCATCTATGTATTTCATATATATTTATTGTACCCTTATTAGAGATGTGTTATTCCTCTATAAGGAAGTGTCGTCATGTGGATTGATAAGTGTCACAAGTGTGTGTACTTTCCGATGGGTTATTAGACCACCATGTGTGGGGTTGGCCTTGAAATATATATTATATTGTGGATGTATCTAGATAGACAAGTCAGCCCCATAGTGTAACTGGGAAAACATGTTAAGTATAAATAGAGATCGGGAGATCTCTATTTGGATCATTCAGAAAGTCACACTTCTCTCACTCAAAAATTGGTGCACTAGTGAGGAGGAGGATCATCTGCTTCTAGGAGACTATCTCAAGTGTATTTTAGTTGTACTTTGGTTGAGCCATTGCTCTCTCTATCTCTGAGGAAGTTGTGGGGTTTTTCACCTTCGGGTTTTCCCCACAGAAACTCTGTGTCTCTCGTCTCTCATGCTTTTGATTCTTGTGATGCTTTTCATGCTTATTGTGATTGTTATGCATTGATATACTGCATATGTTATTCTCTCAGTAAAGATCCAAGAGTATTGTGAATTAATGCTCAAAATTTAAGATGGTATCAGAGCGAGGTTGAGAAGAAGACATTTTGCAGTGACAGAAACTTGAGTTTCTTATTTATTGGGTTTCTCTCCATAGATTTTGGAAACACAATATAGTAGATTGACTCTACTCATCAAGGAGAATCTATCTGTCCAATAAGAATTCAATTCTGAGCATTTTCAGATTTGGCCCTAAAAATTAGGGTTTCCACAAAAATAGGAATTTCTGGAATCTGAAGACATAGCTGGAAGCTCCTTGCACAAATCGAAGTTTAGAGCTTTCGATCGATGTTTTTGGCTGGGTAGATCTCTGGGAAACTCAAACCCTAATTCAGGGCTCTCCCTAGTGAACCTAGGAGGACAAAAATACAAATCTGAAGGGTAAAGCTTTGATGATCTCAAATTCTGAATGCACCATGCTGATCAGCTCATCAAGGCGCATCTTTCTATCCTTTCAGAAAGTTGAAATTCACATTTTGAATATTTAGGGTTTTTCCGACAAACCCTAATTCTGCACCAGATCCAGTTTTCAGCATTTCAAGTGGTAAGACCTAAATCTTTTCTATTTCCATTTGAAGTACTCTTTAAGATGTCTCACCACACCAAGCTTGAGGATACGCTTGAGGATAAGCTTGAAGGGGCTGATAACTTCTGAGCTTGGAAGTATAGGATTGGGTTAATCCTGGAAGAGAATGAGCTGGACTCATATATAAAAGAAGACATCCCTATCCCAGAGGATGAAGAGGCTAAGGTATTGCATAAGAAGAACTTGGTCAAGGCAAAGAGAATCATTGTTGATTCTATCAAAGACCATCTCATACCCCAGGTGTCTTCTCTAAGGACACCCAAGGAGATGTTTGACTCTTTGACCAAGCTATTTGAAGGGAAGAACATAAATCGGAAGATGACTCTGCAGAATCAACTGAAGGGGTCGAGATGGTGAATGGAGAAACCATTCAATCTTACTTCTCCAAGGTCTCTCAGATCAAGGAGCAACTTGAAGTTGTGGATGAAGTAGTGGAAAATGGTGAATTTGTTATGACCACTCTGAATGGCCTACCTAGGTCATGAGACTCCTTTATTCAAGGAATCTGTGCAAGAAAGAAATTGATCTCTTTCAGTAAACTGTGGGAGGAATGCTCTCAAGAGGAAGCTAGACTTGTAGCTCGTGAGGAAAAGATGGGAGGTGAAGATCAAGCTCTTGCAGCTCACACCGAAAGAAGCAAGTCCAAGAAGGAGCACTCTCGCTACAAGAGATCCTATTAAAAGAATAAGAAGGATCTAAGATGCTTCACATGCAATGAGAAGGGTCACTTTGCTTCAGATTGTCCCAAGAACAAAAGGGATAATAACAACAACTCCAGGAAGAAGAAGAAGGGCAGCAAAAGAAAGTTCCATGCTCATGCTGCCGAGGATGATGAACCTCCAAAGAAGAAGGCTAGGGCAGAAAGTAATGATAGTGATGATGACTCATCAAGTGAAGAAGAGTATGTTCTAATATCTGCTCTCACAGGTACTATCTCCCATGGTTTTAATGATTGGTTCATTAACAGTGGGGCTTCCAAACACATGATTGGGTTTAAGGAATATTTTGGGAATCTATCTGAACATGAATCACCCCATAAGGTGAAACTTGGGGATGATTATCAATACCCAATCAAAGGAAGTGGTGAAGCCTCCTACAACCTAGATTCTGAAAAATCTTTGAAGATAAAGGAAGTCCTTTATGTACCTGGGCTCAAGAAGAACTTACTCTCCATCTCTGCATTGGATGCAAAAGGTATGAAGGTTGCATTTGTGGATGGCCAAGTCTTAATGTGGTCAAAGGGAAAGACCATAGATGATGCAGTAGTGTTTGGAGAGCAAGAGGGAGGTTTGTATAAATTGAAGGGACAACCTGAACATGCCATGGTACATGAATCCATGGAGCCAAGTGAACTTTGGCATAGAAGCCTTGCTCATATGCACTATAGGGCACTTCTAATTGCAAGCAAGGCTATAGAGGGTCTTCCTCAAATCAAGACCAAACATGAAGGTGTTTACAAAGGATGTGCAAAAGCTAAGAACATTAAGAAGGATTTCCCAAGCAGTGAAAGCAAGGAAAAAGATATCCTGGAAATCATCCACTCAGATGTATGTGGTCCTATGTCATCCAGTTCTCTGAGTGGTTATGTTTACTATGTCTCATTTATTGATGACTTCTCCAGGAAGACTTGGGTATACTTCCTGAAGAACAGAGATGAGGTGCTTGATAAGTTCAAGAAATTCAAAACCTTGATGGAGAATCAAACTGACAAGAAGATCAAAACATTCAAATCCGACAATGGTGGAGAATTCACCTCAGGTGACTTCAAGAATCTTTGTAGTGATTCAGGGATTAAGAGGGAGTTGAATGCTCCTTATAATCCTCAACAGAATGGAGTTATAGAAAGGAAGAATAGAACAATCATGGAAGCAGCAAGGGCAATGCTGCATGACCAGGATCTACCTATGGACCTATGGGCAGAAGCAGCTAGAACAACTGTGTATGTGCAGAATAGAACACCCCACAAGATATTGGACAAGAAGACACCAGAAGAGGTATTTTCTGGTAAGAAACCTGAAGCCAGCCATCTCAGAATATTTGGTTGTCCAATATACACTCATGTCCCAAAGGAAAAGAGGACTAAACTAGATCCTTCAGGAAAGAAGGGTATCTTTGTGGGTTACAGTGAAATATCGAATGCTTACGGAATATACTTTCCAGGGTTCAAGAAGATTGATGTCAGCAGGGATGTAACATTTGATGAAAACTCATCATTCATCAAATCAAGGAAGGCACCTATCGAAGTTTATGATGAACCTAAGGAAACTAGATTTCAAGACACTACCATGACTGAAGCAGTTCCATAAGTTGTTCATGAGTTTGAAGATCCGCAAGAACTTGTAGATCCACCCCGTAAGGATAACTCTCACAAGAGGAAACCTGCATGGGCTAGAGAGCTCATTCAAGATGCAGAAATATTTGGCATTCCAGAAGAAGAACACAAAGCAAAGATAGTCTTTCGAGGTTTTGCCTATGGCATAAAATCTGGCCCTGGGATATCTGGCAGATGCTCTTTTGAGGTTTTGTCCTATGGCAATAATATGTCCCTGGGAGATCCAAGAGGTTGGGCTGCATTCCCGTAATAAGTCCTGGGATGCTCTTGCGAGGTTTTTCCATGACCAAATATAATCTGTCCCTTGGAGATCCTATAGGTAGAGCTGTGTGCTCGTAACAGCTTGGGATGCTCTTGCAAGTTTTTGTGGTGAGGTCACATATAATATGGCCCTAGGAGATCCTATAGGTAGAGCGGTGTGCTTGTAAAAGTCTTGGATGCTCTTTCGAGGTTTTGTGACGCACGTAATAAGTCCTAAGGATTCCACAGTATGGCCAGTGATGACGAAGACCTGTAGGTGGTGGGCCTACATCCAATATGAAAAAGGACTGGCTCTGTAGAACTTCCTATGATGAGTAAAGTGAGAGATTGGTTGAGATAGCAGCAGTAGCGACGATGATGATGTCGATGATCCCGAGAAGAAGACTTGTCTAGCAGATCTGTGTCGAGAAATACCTTCCTACTTAATAGAGAGTGTTGATGTATATGTAACTTCGGAATGTATTTCATCTATATATTTCATATATATTTATTGTACCCTTATTAGAGATGTGTTATTCCTCTACAAGGAAGTGTCGTCATATGGATTGACAAGTGTCGTAAGTGTTTGTACTTGCCAATGGGTTATTAGACCACCATGTGTGGGGTCGGCCCTGAAATATATATTATATTGTGAATGTATCTAGATAGACAAGTCGGCCCCATAGTGTAACTGGGCAAACAGGTTAAGTATAAATAGAGATCGGGAGATCTCTATTTGGATCATTCAGAAAGTCACACTTCTCTCACTCAGAAAGTGGCGCACTAGTGAGGAGGAGGATCATTTGCTACTAGGAGACTATCTCAAGTGTATTTTGGTTGTACTTTGGTTGAGCCATTGCTCTCTCTATCTCTAAGGAAGTTGTGCGGTTTTTCACCTTAGGGTTTTCCCTACAGAAACTCTGTGTCTCTTGTCTCTCATGCTTTTGATTCTTGTGATGCTTGTGATGCTTATTGTGATTGTTATGCATTGATATACTGTATATGTTATTCTCTCAGTAAAGATCCAAGAGTATTGTGAATTAATTCTCAAAATTTAACACTTACCACTAAAACGCAACATTGAATGCCAAAAAACCAACTTTCACTACTTACTAATGCTAGAATAGTGTTTCATTCTCATCCCTAGATCTTGCAGAGATCAACATTGGTTTAGATACCAAATCGGGCACGTTGATATTCGAGCAATCATAGTATTAATTACACATTTATTACTTCATCTACCAATTTCCAAGTGCAGACCGAGAGCCAATGCATGGCACAACTTTGCTTATTTTGATGCTCATTGCAAACACAAACCACATGAAGACCTTACAATTGGGCTTCTACATCACTTAACCGTGGAATGACGTTAATGCTAGGCCTATCAATGCCAACTTGGAAAGTTGTAACATCCCGATAATTTCATGAAAATTTACAATTTTTAAAATAACATTAACTATTTAAGAATTACGATTGCGGAAGTAATAATTGCTTACTAAGATAGCTTTGAACGAGAAAATCGTTAATGCAGAAAAAAAATTGATTGTTAACTCTCTTAAATAACAACATTTTAAAGACTACGACACGTCATACTTCTTTTAATCATACTTAAGACATGGGTTTTGCTTGTGTTACCAGTAGTTTGAATTATCGTAAGATCAGGTTCTCTCGACAAGGTACTGACAGTCGTTTTTTCTTTATGATGATGGAAGGGGTCCTATAAGGTACCCTAGGGCTTACTTAGCTACGTTTAGCTAAGGCATTTGAATCATGTTTCCATGTGCAGATCGCAGGTAAGAATTTCTATAACAACCTGGGTTAAGAGTACAAGTGTAATTCAATTTAACGTCAATGTTTTATGATAAGTTCTAAGTTCTTCTTTACGAAACAAGGTACTAGAGGTAAGAATATTCTGGTTCCAATTCTAGTTTACTTACTGGCTTTCAAACTCGTCAGTGTTAATTAAAATCACATCGTCATTTAAAATTTATGTTGCTATAACTATCACTTAAGGGAAATCATTTTAAAATGACTATTGTTATTATTATCACGACAATGATATTACCATCCCATCTTAACTTTATTTGAAAACCTTGTAGATATAGTGTTTATACTATTTAACTGGCATTATAGGGTGTAATATTTGAAATTAGACTATATCTAAGTTTACTCATTTATCAAATATTTAACACACAAGGCTAAAGCTTGATCTACTATATAAACTTTATCCTAAAGACTATCATATAAGAGGAATACATGCAACTTACCTTAACTATACAATACCCACTCCAAACATTTCAATGTAATATTATTGATAAGCATTGCTATTATCACGATTTCTCAATATGCTTTTAGACATAATTGAAAATATATACAAACTATATTACTTTGCATTCACACATGATCAAAAGCATATAATACTATTTACGATGCACGATGCACCCTTCGAAAGTATATATCAAAAACTAACAAAGCAATGATTATAATGTTGATAGGATAATAAAGGATGTTGACAGGATAATAAAGGTCAGTGCTTAACACGCTTTCAAAACTGGCAAGGATAGGTCTTGCATTATGTCATTCAACTATGAGTGAGGTGGAAGGCTTGGTTGGAGGATCTTCATGTGATTGCGTTTATGAATAACACTACTCAAAGCTGAGCTGTGTCATGCACTCGTCATTGAGCTGCTGAATTGGAAGTGTGGTAGATACCACAATCAATGCAGTATTGATTGCAATAATCGCTCGGATACCAATGTGCATGTCTGGAAACTTTATCACCGTTGATCTCTACAAGATCTAGGGCTTGGGAGAAACCCTAGTCTTTCGTTAGTAAGTGGCAAAGAAATACTTCCCTGACATTCATTTCGAGTATTTTGGTAAGGTTGGGAGAGCCGACAGGCTGCTGAAATGTAGGTTTTTTAGAGTTTTACAGGTAAGAGGACTCCTTCCTCGGTTTCAAACCTTAGATCTATGAGATAAGTTTAAATGCTCCAGGATTACAATCTTAGTGAGCTAGGGCCATGATTCCTCCATTAAAATACTGTGAAGGTTCCTCTGTTAGTTTATTTGAGTGTCAAGATTGTAATGGAGTTTGATTTTTCAAGCATTTAAAAATGGTTCCAAGGATTTGCACTCATTGGTGCTGCAACTGCTATCAAGCTTTGTCATTTTTGCTAGTAAGGGTTGTCTCGAGCCAGGAGCTTCATCACTGAGGTAATATTTAAAATACAGTGATAGGAATATTGTAATGTTTAATTTTTTCTTCTGCGTTTTCTTGTTCTAACCCTCTCCAACTATACTGGCAGGTATTACAATGTTGGAGGAAACTCTATGAATGTAACTTAGAAAAAGTAAAGCTGCAAGACCCTTCTAGTAATCCTTGGTGGTTCTTTAAAAACCTCATAGGTTCCTTTGGCATTGTTTTTACTGGTGAAAGCAGTTGTGACGATGGTTGGAACTATGACCATGTTCGAAGGGTTGGCTGAGTTTAAAGTTTTTCTTAGATACCATACTGTAAAGAGGTTAATCCTCAGTCTTTTATTTAAAGCTCAGCTCAGTAATGTTTCTTGTAGCGTTAAGAATGACCCTGAACTGGTTTTTATACCGATAGTTTTTAAGGGAAAAGACCCTATATATTTTGGGAATTTTGAATGGAACCTCAATGCAACTCTGTCATGAATTTCACTATGCTATTGAACATATCTTTTAAGTCGAGGGTTCACTCGCTTCTGTACTAAAGGATCGATTTGTATTTAATGTTATAATCTTGTTCAAATAATTTTGTTAAGGAATTGTTTAAATGTCTATTGAAATGGTTTAGAATAACAAGAAGGTCTCAGCTCGAGAGTAGTAGTTGCTCGTCTGTTGGTAGATGAACCTGTACTTTGTATATTTTGAAATGATAAATATCATAAGGTGTTGGTTCTGTTTTCAATAAATGAAACCCTATTCTGTAGGTTTCGCTGACAACCAAACTTGTAGTAAGAAATCAAGCCCGAAAGTTGGGTCTTAACTTGTGTATGTAAAAGGTTTCGATACTGTATAAGTCTCTTGTTAGGGTTGTAAACTAAATGTTAGATATTGATATTAAAATCATATCTTCTGCTAAGTGATAAAAATGTCTTGCTAGTAGTCTTGACATGAATAAAATATAGTCTTTAAATGTTGTCTAGGGTTTATATATCAGGCTTCTGTAACTTCAGCAATAAATGTCTACTACTGACATGAATGTTTGATGAGGATTTCTGAACTGTGTACTAAATAAATGTTTCAATACTAGAGTATGTATAATCTTAGGGTTCCAATTTTTATACAAAAAATATATATGTATTAAATCAAACTGTGAATAAAATTTATGAAAATGATAAGTGTCTACTTATAACAAATCTGTATATAAAATAAATTGCAGATGCTATATTTCTTGGAATATGAAGTGCTGGAAAAACATTAAATCTATAATATGGAAATGCATAATATTTCTATCGGAAATAGATGGAGTTGAATTGGAAAATATAAATCTGTGCAGAAACAAAATGTTTTTCTTTTAAAACTAAGTACAAGAAAACGATTTCTATAACTGTTTATTATATACTGTTCTATTTTTGAGTTTTAAAACATGTAGATGTTAGAATTAGAAGAACACTACACTACTGTTCTGTTTCTGCTCATCAGTTATTTGATTTTAATTTCACTTCCTGTACTAGAGTATGATGTAGAAACCAGCATGGGGAAAAATGCAAAGAAGTCAATGTATCAATCATTTCATCTATTATATCAATTTCATGTAGAAAACATACTCAGGTTAGAAAGTAGAATAATTTCTTACTGCTAAATGCAGAGTTTAATTGACTGAAATAACAACAAAAAAATAGAACGTGATAATTTCTTAGGAGAAACAAACCACCCAAGGAGTCTGTTCCACCCAACCTACTCCTGAAGACAGCCAAGTTACTAGCCTTACAACCCCGAGCCTGTTCACTGAACCACCAGGAGGAAGATTCTGTAGAAGCTTAGTACATCAACTTGCAGTAGACTATAGATTATCCAGTCCTCTAGACTTAGCAGTCAAGAGACCTGCACTAGCACCTCTGGTTTTTCTTCTTAGTATAATAAGCAGACTCACAATTGCACTCTCACATAGCCTCCCTATTCGAATCTCTCAGTGATCACCTGATGCACTTGAGGAATATTTCTACATAAAATATTGGAAGGGGTTTCCTGCCTAATTCGAATTGCCTTATCTAGGATGCCTAGGTCTTTTAGTGGTTAACTGGTCATTAATGAGCTTCCTGCTCTCTTCCACCCACCTGGGGGATAATGCCACAAATTTAGGGGTAGGTGTCCCATAACCAACAGCTAGTGATGGAGTGCAAATGCTGCCACCTGTCCCACACCTTCTAATAGCTTCCATTCCTCCTAGTGGGTCAGTGAACACTCATTCAACAGTTCCCTTGGGTGTTTGTCTTCTATTTAAATTTATTTAAATAATAATAATCAGTAATTACAATCATTCTTGACCAAACTTGGTCATAATTACAAAACTTTGTAATTAAAATTTAACATAAAGTATTTTGCAAATAAAATAATATTCTCATAATTTGGGTAGCTGACAAAAGCATACCAAGTACCAAACTCATTATCTTGTCAACATCGAATTAATTGCATGTTAGATTCATAAATCATATCATTTATTTCGATCCTAAAGTTTATTGGGTAGGCATCGTGATAATATCACATACTATTGTAAAGTGTAAAATGCATAGTTAATGTAGAGTATTTATATTTCATTTTCATATTATATGTGTAGCCACTATGGAATGTTATATGTCATTTCTATAATATATGCATAGTCATGTAGGTAGAGTTAAGTTAATGCTAATGCTAATTCATAGCATGAATACGATACTTACAATAAAATCCATGTATTAAGCCATATATTGTAATGTTAATTAAACGATAAATGCGAGACTTAGGATAGTCTAAAGCTCTATTGATGCGAAATTATAATGTCAAGTTCTTTTTATTTAGCATAGATACTATTTCCATAAGCTTGCTAATAGAGTTACTTTTGGACATTGATATTAACATTTGACGATAATGACAAAGGTCATTTTAAGATGATTTTTCATAGATAATGATTATAGCAATATAAACATAAAAAGACGAAGTGATTGTTTTAACAGTGAAGAGTTTGGAAGCCAGCACTTAAACTAGATTTGGAACCAAAATATCCATACCTCCAGTAACTTGTTTCGCAAGGAAGTACTTAGTATTCTAATTTTACATTGACGATGAATTGAAAGACACATGTACTCTTAACACATGTTGTCGTAGAAATTCTTACCTGCGGTCTGCACATGGAAACATGATTCAAATGCCTTAGCTAAATGTAGCTAAGTAAACTCCAGGGTACCTTGTAGGACCCCTTCATCATCATACAAACAAACTGTCAGCACATCATCAAGAACATCATATTGATACAAACCTATGAATAGCATGTAATCGCATATAGAACTTAAGCAGATCTGTAAATTGTATTCTTGTGCATAATCATAAAAAGATCTTTCGTTAAGGAGTTTAGCATTGATTTAAATTTGAAATAGCAAATACAATCACATCATATTATATTTGAGAATTATGACGTGTCGTCGTTATTAAATTATCCTAGTTAAGAAATTTAATTATTTTATATATCCCACATTAACAACTTCGATAATTATTGCTATTTTAAAAAATTTTAAATTTTGATATTTTTATGGAATGTTACAAAACTATCACTACCATAACATTCATAATCATATCTTCCTTCTCAATATTTAAGAGGCAAACATTAATTTACATATAGTGTTCAAACATATACATATATTAGTTTATGAGATCAGAGGCAATGCAGTGGTCGAAGTAGCAGAAATAACCCGAGGCGTGGAACTTACCGTTGCTTGCTTTTTCTTTGTTTATTCAGATTTTAGCGCAGTCATCTTCGTCATCTGGGCAATATGCACTGCCCCCTTTTCTGCTTGACTTCTCGCAAATAAAAGCAAGAGTCCCATTCGCAAAGTCTCCCCAACATATTATAATTACATTAACAAACAAAATTCAACAGAGGCAAGAAATAAGATTCAATTTCAATCAAAATTTAAAGGCTATAGAGTTAACTTTACACACTGTTTGAGGCCAACAGCAGCAACACCAACACAAAGGCCGAGGCCGCTCTCGCCATGGCAGCTGGGAACTTATCTTCACCGCATATTCTGAATCCTAAGCGTTCGCAGAGTTACAAAAATGGAAGAAGCGAGCTGACTTATATAGAAAATCAAAGAGCCCAGCTGCCCAAGTAAAAGGGAAATCCGAAAGGAATCAGATTTACCGGGCGTGGATAATCATGAAAAGGGAGAAAACAATTGAAATAACATTGAAATGTAAGTGGAAATGATCGGTCTGCATTGAAATTATGAAAGTTCTAGGAATGTGGTCATGATTGGGAGCAGCTATTCACAAACATTGGTGAAGAAATGATGGTTCAATACATTGACCAAAGAACAAACCGGGTGTAGCGTTCAGACAGCTTTTTTCCAAACTTTTTCTCGAATAAGACGCTGAGTCGGACTAATAATTCTCGTGAACTTCATAGAACTCTGAATAATAATTCAGAGAAACCATCATCCCTAAATGTAATTATCAATCGTAGTATTTGGCAAGCAACCATCATTCATAAACTAATTTAATAAAAAACAAACTTTAATTATTTAAATACTATAAAACATAAATACTATTAGTCGTATACTTTCTTATTAAAATAATAATTAAAATTTCACACTTCCATATCTGAAGTTGTTGAGATTTTATATTTTTAAAGTATATGTTATATTTTATTATAGTAATGTCTATGTATATTTATGATATATTTGTAAATATAATAATATTTGATTAAAAAAATTATATATAAGCAAGCTATTTCTGTATTTTATTAGTACTAGATATTTTCATTAGGCTAGATATTTTCATTAGGCCGAATCGTATTGGTATCTGTATTTGTACTTAAATTATGCTATATGTTTTATAGTAGTTATCATCCAAACTTAAGTTCACTTTCAAAATTTACATAAAAGTTAAAAAAGTTAAATCAAAGAACTTAAATATCAATTTTAAGCATGGACTACCAAGTAAAGTAATTTTTATAATAAACACACTCTTCTTTTAGCCCCAAATTTAAGTATGAATAGAGTTCTATAATGAACCAAGATCTATACATGATAAAGCAATGCTCTCGAACACCCAATTTTAATCAATTTAGATTAATATAAATTGATAAACTTTTACTTTTTCAAAGAAATTTTCTATGATTAGAAACTGCTCATTTCTAATATTGATATAAATTAATAATCTGGTATGAAAAGTCTACAGTTTCATAGCCATATGATCAAACAAAACAAAATATATCAATTTATTTAAACATTATTTAAAAATGTTGAGTAACTAGGTTAAAAAACAAGCCAATAAATGAATGGGCACAATACAAAGCCTCCCTACAATTAGCATTCATAAAACTAAGAGACCAACAAGATAGTCTCGTATGGAAATAAAGCACAATACAAGGATCCTATAAACTATACAAGGGACACCAAGTTGTAATAGAAAGTCAAGGAATGAAGGACAAAAACTACAAATGGCATATTATCTAGAAACTTCAAGTTCCCTTAAAACTAGGAATCTTCCATTGGGTCATTTTATGCAACAAAGTACTTCCTTCCCAAGACAATCTAGCTTCAACGAAGACAAAGTACCATATGTTATGTAAAAAAAATATGAGAGAATCCATCATTTATTCTTGTTATATCACTTTTCTAAAGAGGTTTCAAGACATCTATCCTAGTATTATTTGAGGCAAAAGAAAATGGAAAGGGAACTCTATGGAGGAGGCTTTAGAATCATGGATGGAGGATATTGAGGTTGGGATGAACTATTACTCTTTTTCTTCTTTTTTGTTCAATGGGATATATATCTTATGAGGAATGATATCCTCTTCAAAGACAAATCTAAACAAATCTATAATATTTCTCATGACTTTATAACAAATAAAGTGAGCCTATAAAAATTATGAGAAAACTAAGAAACCAAAGAAGAATAGTGTAGTACAAATACTTGAATAATTAAATCCATACCTTATGGATTATTTAATGGAGAAAACAATCAAAACCCAAGGGAGAGTGGTGCAAGTTGTGGCATTCTAAATATCTCAAACCATCACATAATTTCATTTGATTGTGGGTTTCAGCTAGGAATTTCAATGGCCATTCCCTCTGAGGTATGGATGTGAGAGGCACACATTTATTGAGACTCCACACTAGTGATTCAATATATTGAATGACAAATTTAGTGGAGGAAACAAGCATAGGTCTTTATAGAAGCATTCAATGCATTAGAGAGATGAAATCTAGAATCCAATCTTTACACTTTCATCATATTTGCATGGAACAGAATTATGAAGCTACTAGATTCCCTAAAAAGTCATATTGAAGAAAACCAAGTTCTCTCTTATTGGATCATATTTTTGGGATAGGGTTGAGGATATCCTCCCTTTGAGAATCAGAGTTATATAATCTTATATCAAGATTGATTGTGGTTAAGACCGATGTTGATTTAAGTAGATGGGTATTGATTAATATCAAATGAGACATTGCTATTATTTTCATCAAGTAGTAATGACATTAAAAACAATAAGGATGAGAGTAACAAAATCAACAAAAATTGTATTTCCCAAGGAGAATTTGGACAAGAAGAAGAAGGTGATATGTGCTCATTACATTGAAATAGGGCATTATATTTGTTTGAAGTTTCTTGCGAGAAAAGAAAGAAAATTAACCAAGTAGATACCTCTTCATAACTACTCTTTATGGAAATAATTGTGGTATTGACTGTGTCTTCTAGAACTGGGTATTACAATTATGGTGTGGCTCAACACTTTGTACCTTTGAATGAGTTTGGTTTGTGAAATATGAGTATTTAAATGTGAAAGGATGTGATTTTTAGTAATAAACCTACCCAACATGGTTAGTTGGGAAGGTACTACCTCCTAAAACATGTATATTTAGTTTCTTATGTAATTCCAAGAAATTGACCCAATCACATCTAATCGATCCCATAAATCAATCATGACTAAATAATCTAGTAATTCAACCATATATAAATAATAAAATATCTCATAAAAAATGAAATTATAGTAGTGGAAACATTAGGTATATACAATCCTTGGCTTCGTAAATGACTAACCACTAATGAAACAACCTGAATTAGGTGTTTCCCCTTAAGAAGGGATGAATATCAATGATGGATAGGATAGGAACACCATGTACTCAACAAGTTTACTCACTCATATTCATGTACATCAAATTAAGGATCAAGCATCCAATTAATCATCCATACCATGGTGGAGATACAATTAGATTTACAACACCCAAATGCCCCACAGGGTTATGGTCTGTAGGAACATACACTTAATCCTTAGGACAATAACCTTGGCTAGGAAACATAATTGATAGTGGATTTACTATGCAAGGATTTACTAAGAAGTCTATCTCTTGAATAATCTTCCCCTAGTTGGTAAGAAACCATACTCGGTAGTGGCATCCCAAGGGCCCGAAGAAAACATATACCATGCACAAAATAGAATTAGTACCCTTGGTTGGTCAAGTATACTCCCAAACTCATATACCCAAACAAATTAGGTTAGAGAAATTATTAGACTACTCCCACAAACTCACAATCAAGATAGTCCTCTTGCTTGAGGAATAAATTCGCCATAATCCAACAACAACCAACCCCCTCCACAGAAGGTAGAAAATCTATTTTCTAATGTCTCCAAGTTAACAACTCCCTCCAATAATATATTTTGGCCTTCCCATTCCCCTACCAAAATACACATGGGAAACAATTAGGCTTAGGAGAAAAAATGCAAGTGTCATAGAGTGGGTAAAAGGTGAAATACAACTCATTTCTCTTTGTATTTTTCCCCAATTCGATTTAGAAAGTACCTTATGTTGCAACCAAGATGCACACTTGGGGGGAGCGCAACAAAAATCTTTCGAACCTTCTCAATGTGGCCTTGGGGGAAAGCAAAGAGTCAAGTTTTGTCACCTGATCCTAACTCGTCTGTTTAGGAAAACTCCTAAAGAAGCCGAGGGAGGTAGACCCTACTAGAATAAAAAGGTTTCTAAGGATTTTAGTTACTGTTTGAATGGTTGGAATGGATGTTGTTTTTTAGGATTTTTTGAGATGTTGTTTTTTATGAGTTTTTGAATTGATGAAAAATTAAACCAAGTTGTTCGCAAAATTAATCAATACACATCCACAACATGATATAATAAAAAACCAACAACGTATAAGATTGATAAAAGGAAAAGACTTGCAAGATATTGTTGTTGATGAAAAACCAATGCTAATGGAGTCTTTGTCCATTAAAAAATTATGAGACGACAATTGTTCATTATTATGTACTTTATTGGATGAGTTGATTAATTGTGGGATGAGGGCATTCCCGATATACCTTGCGGTACTATAATACCCCTAGTTTTGACTTGGAATGTAATTATCCAAAATTATGTAAATGATGTAAATATGCTAGTGTGAATTCCTAGTGCGGACCTCAAGGCCAAGGTCCGACTAGTAATTGTTTAGGCATGTATGATGCATATATTTTTATTTCAACTGTTTGGTTGGATTTTATGCTGATTTAGAATATATGTAAATATTATGTGAATACATAATACAATGGTCCAATAATGGTTGTGTAAAGAGCACCAAAGGGGCTATGATTCCACTAGAGGGGAAGATGAAAGGGGGCCCATGGGTGACTAAATCCTTGCTACCAAGTGTCAACCTTAGAACTCACACCTAAATTCTCTCATGTGCCTTGAATAAGCCAATTATCTCCTTTTTTGACCATTTTCCAATAATTAATGCATGTGTGTGGTTGGTGGGAAAAGTCACCTTAGGTAGTTATTGAAGCATGGGACTGACTGCACTTTTGTAACAGTTCTGTCATGACAGAAGTCAGTCTGCAGTTGCCAGGATTCCTTTCATCTACTGACAGAAGTTATGTCAGTTTTATTTTCACCATTTTCTCATATCCATTGGAGTCAACCCTCATTTCTCTCATTATCCTTTCACGCAGATTCAGAGATGCAAAGCTCTTCATTACTGTCCATGAACTTACCATGCTTTTTTGAACCCATAAATTCCAATTTGGAGACCATGCTATAGATTAGGAAGTGAAAATTGTTGGTTGTAGGTGAGCAAAGAGGTTGGAAAAGATAGGAACCCTTACCCATGGAGTTCTGCTGCTCATAGGTGCTTGAGAAGCCACAAATTGAGGCTACAAGTGGTTTTATAACACCCAATATTAGGTTTGACTTCGTCTATGCACACATTGGAAGCACCCAACAAGATGGATCGCCCAAGAGAACCGTGAATCAATGAAGGGGATGCCTGAGATAGAAGGGTGTTATGTGGGACAAATATTGTGGAATCCAAGGCTATGAGGGCTTAGTGAGACCCTTGTAGAGCTCTGTATGAGAATTTGTTTAAGCACATAGAGGAGAATGGGTTGTGGGATGAGAGATAGAAGTCTGTAGGTGTTTCGTTCGCCCTGGTGGCCTCATAGCCCAACTTGGGGGTGGCCTCCCAACAGAAAGAGTGGACGGAGTGCCTATGGTTGGGTGAAGAGCTCTCTTACACAACCAGTTTCTTGGATCTGCGCTGGATAAAGACAAATATTCTTATGCATTTGATTCTGAAGTGTTTTTATTTCATGCCTGTAATGTTATGCTTGTGTATTTGCATGATTGATGTGTGTGGATATATTTTAATTCCGTTGTGCATGTTTATTTACATGTATGCACACATTTCATTTGTTGAAAATTGTATTATGGACTTGGGGCGAAATTTGAGACTCTGATTTTGGCTAGCGTCCCCTCCCGATGGTCAGATTGGGTGAGGGGGACATTACAGGTACAGGGAATATGTTTGGAATGTGATCATGGTGGATTTGTATAAGGACATGTGGGATGGAATGGAGTCTCGAGAGCGATGTTCAACACTACACCAACAAAGATGTATCTTAACTATGCTTTGAGGTCACCTCCCAGTTGTTCCCACTTCGTTAGTCAAAATTTCCCCACTTTTGATCACTACTTGAGGAAATGCCATATTTTCATTGGTTTAATAGAGGGACTTGATTTTATTAATGAGTGGATTAATTAAATGTGAAAAATTATGAAGTGCAACAAAAACCATTTTTGACATCCCAAAGCTCAGACCAGCCTGTGATGGGTAGAGCATACATAGTGTTTGCAAAAAATGTTAATTGCAATTTGGACTCTCTGACATAGAGGACTCTTGATCAGCTAAGAGAGAGATTCAAGATATTTTTAAATTTTTAAGTTATACTCTCGGATAGAGAACACTCTTGATCCGCTAAGAGCGAGATTCAAGAGATTTTAATCAAAAAAGAAAAAGACTCTCCGACAAAGAGTACTCTTGAGAGCGAGATTCAATAGATTTTAAGTAAAAGAGAAAAAGAATCTCCGACAGAGAGCACTCTTGATCCAAAAATGTTGAATATGCTAAGACAAAAAATATCATCATTACATTTCATTTCACAACAATAGCATATACGAGATCACTGAAGAAACAACAAGCACAGCATAAACACAAGAGACACAGATTTATCCTGGGAAACCCTCATGGGGTAGAAAACCCAGCAAAGCTTCCTCGATATAGATGACCAGCAAATACAAAGATGCAAACCCTAGACATGAGCTCCTTCTCCTCCACAGCAGACCTCTCTCACACAAGTGCGCCGCTCACAAGTGAATGAATGAGTGAGTTAAGTGAGGAACATCCTCCTCCACTTATACTTGTTCGCCGACTGACTTTTACACAAGCTAGGTCAGCCCCAACTTAATTACTGGGCTAAACACCCCATTACAACTGACTGGGTCGACCCCTCTAGGGTGGTATAATAAACCTTTGACCCACATAACACATATAGGGCTGACCCCCACCAGGGAAGTCTAATAACGCAAGTTACCACAATCCGACGGAGGAATAAGCATCTCCGGATATACAATAAGGTCTTCACGGAGGAATGAAACATCTCCGGAATAATAAAGTACAAATATAATATTCTTATAAGTTACAATATCTAAATACTCCCCCTTAACAAGAAGGATATTATAACAACATCTGCAGGAGCAAGGAGTCATCAACATCGTACATGATACATCTATAAATCATTGGAATATTTCTCAACATCATCAGTAACTCAACCAGTTACTGGAATATCTTCAAGATATTCAATACTGGAACATCAACATCTTTAGTACCAAATTTTCTGCAGCACTTGAACAACTACAACAATATCATCACTTGGATCCTCATGATCAACAACATCGTCGTCACATGATCATCAGCATCATCGTCATACGATCATCAGCATCGTCATCATACGATCATCAACATCTGGATCATCATCTTGATCTACAGCATCTGGATCATCATCTCGATCTACAGCATCTGGATCATCATCTCAATCTACAGTATTTGGATCATTAGCATAGCATACTCTGCAATACACATGATCATATTATAGGATGATCAATCCTGCTCTGTTTAGGACATAGGTCCATGGATGATACACTCCAGATCAATTTCCAGGATGATCAATCCTTATCACTTTAAGACATCTCACCATGTCTAGGGACGATGCAATCCCGATCACGTACCTTTTGAACCAATGTTCACGGACAATGCATTCCTCTCACGTACCTTTTGAACCAATGTTCACGGATGATGCAGTCCTCTCACCTACCTTTTGAACCAATGTTCATGGATGATGCAGTCCTCTCAGGTACCTTTTGAACCAAAGGTTCACGGATGATGCAGTCCTCTCACATACCTTTTGAACCAATGTTCACGGATGATGCAATCCTCTCACGTTCCTTTTGAACCAATGTTCACGGATGATGCAGTCCTCTCACGTACCTTTTGAACCAATGTTCATGGACGATGGAGTCCTCTCATGTGCCTTTTGAACCAAAGGTTCATGGACGATGTAGTCCTCTCACATACCTTTTGAACCAATGTTCACGGACCATGCAGTCCTCTCACGTACCTTTTGATCCAATGTTCATGGATGATGCAGTCCTCTCACGTACCTTTTGAACCAAAGGTTCACAGACGATGCAGTCCTCTCACGCAACTTTAGAACCAAAGGTTCACGGACGATGCAGTCCTCTCACGTACCTTTTGAACCAATGCTCACGGACGATGCAGTCCTCTCACGTACCTTTTGAACCAATGTTCATGGACAATGCTATCCTCTCACGTACCTTTTGAATTGAGGTCTAGGGACGATGCAGTCCTATCACGTACCTTTTGAACCGAGGTCCAGGGATGATGCAGTCCTATCACGTACCTTTTGAATCGAGGTCCACGGACGATGCAGTCCTATCACGTACCTTCTGAACCAAGGTCCAGGGACGATGCAGTCCTATCACGTACCTTTTGAACCGAGGTCCAAGGATGATGCAGTCCTATCATCAATTCTTGGAGACATCTATCTACGGATCGATTCAAGGGATCGAAGTTCGGGGACGATACAATCCCCACCTATCCACCAAGGACTTCATTCTTGAAGACATATGTCTATGGATAAATTCAAGGGACCGAAGTCTGGGGATGATACAATCCTCACCTGTCCACCAAGGACTTCATTTTCAAAGACAACTGTCTACGAATCAATTCAAGGGATCGAAGTCCGGGGACGATACAATCCCCACCTATCCACCAAGGACTTCATTCTTGAAGACAACTATATACGGATCCTTTTAGAACATGTGTTCAAGGATGATGCAATCCCCTTGTCAACTTAAACCCTGTCTAAGGACCATCCACCAACCTCTCTGTCAGCATCACCAATATAGGTACCCTAATCAATACATGTATACATATCATCAATACAATTAATACAGGTATCCTCATCTTGTTGAGGCGGGCAATCTCATCATTAGTGTCTACATCACTCCCCCTTTTGATGAGGGTCCTACCTAGCTTGTCTTGGAAATACTCAAACTTTACTTGAGGTAGAGGTTTGGTTAGTACATCGGCAACTTGTTCATCAGTGCCTACAAATTTGATCTTTATAGTTCCTTTCTACGCCATATCTCGTATATAGAAATATCAAATCTCTATGTGCTCTGACTTATCATGGAATCACTGGATTCTCTGCCATCTTGATACAACTCTATTTGTCACATGGGATCATAGTGGGATCCATCTCTAAGTCAAATAATCCTGATAATAGTTTTCGAAGCCATACTGCTTCACAACTAGCAGAGCAACCAGCTATATATTCTGCTTTGGTTGTGCTGAGAGCCACACTGGATTGCTTCCTGCTAAACCATGAGATCATGGCAAATCCAAGACAATAACATCTGCTCGATGTGCCATTCCTGTCTGATACACTTCCTATCCAATCAGCATCTGAGTAGCCATACAAATTGAAGTCATGATCTCCAAAATAATATAGACCAAAGTCTATCATACCCTTCAGGTACCTCATCACATGCTTTGCAGCTATCAGGTGAACTCGTCTAGGTTCCACTAGATACTGTCTCAAGGTGTTTCACAACAAAGAATATATCCGGCCTGGTATACGTCAGATACATCAACGACCCAATAATATGTCTGTAGAGAGTCACATCAACTAACTCTGAGGAGTCATCAACTAACAACTACAAGTTGGAACCCATGAGAGTTTCCATGGTTGTACATTCGAACAAATCAATTCTTCTCAAGATTTTCACAACATACTTTCCTTGGTTGAGAAATATTCCTTCTAAGCCTTTTCATGCTTCCAGTCCTAGGAGGTAATGTATCAATCCGAGATCATTCATCTCGAACTCTGTAGCTAGCTTCTTCTTGCTTTCCATTATCTGTTTCTCATTCCTTGTCAGAAAGAGATCATCTACATACAATAATAGTATGATCCATAACCTTAAGTTAAAGGTTAGGAACAACTTTACTTCTGGTAAAACCCAAGCTTGTCAAGAAACTGTCAATTCTCCCTCTATGATTGAACATCATTAACACTCTGCATTGAGTGATCTTCTACATATCTATCTATGCCATCTCCTGTCATATGGGTATACTGATATGAGCCTCAATATCATTCGAACTCTGTGGTGAGTTCCTTCTTGCATCCATGTCATCTGTGTATAGAAACCATATTCAACCTTGTAGCAAAGGTTGAGATCCTTATCACCCATGGTGATCATTAAGCTCATCAAATGACTATCGATCCTGAGTACCCATACAGAGCCTGATTCACACTTCTTCTTCAATTACACCATTAAGAGAATGGTCTTATCTAGCCACTTGGAGCAAACATCTCGTCATGATCCTCTTCCTCTTTCTAAGAGAATCTTCTAGCCACGAGCCTTCTATATTATGTTTGATTTGTAAATCTTCTTGTTGAACATCCATCACTTGTTCAGTGTTCATCATTCTTCATGATCTTTCCTACAAATCAAAATTAAGTACATGATTAGTAATACTTCATAATCATCAAATCATGTTGACATGATAACCTATTATGCATACAGATATGATTTACATAGTTATGCTACTATCTTGACCAATACTTTGGCACAACACTTTTCCATATCCTGTATCCATACAGTGGCTATCTAGATGCCCTCCATCTCTACCAGAACATACTATCGAGAGTGTGCACATCTCTCAGCATGTCAGCAAAGAGGTTTCATTCTAGACAAGAAACAATGGAATGTTTGTCCAACTTACCAATCATATGCATATTAGTAGTATATTGTTCAATGCTATATGAATGTTTACACTCAGCATGATATATTCTAGGAATAAAAATAAGCAATATCATTTACTGTTTCAAATAAAAACTCAAATACTTATCTTTTATGTTTGTGTGGTTGCCTCCCGCTTGATCTTCTATATGTCTTTTGAACTTCTATTCATTCTGTACCACTGTGCATGCTCAAGTGTGCACTAGTGTCATCCTCATTATCTCATACACAAACATACATTCATTAGTATAATCTCAATATTATCAAAACATTATAATTCTAAATAATATTGAATATGTATGGTCATGATCATTCAATACATGGGTATACTAAGATCCTAGCACAAAGTAGGATTCTAACTTGACATAGGAAAACATACCTGGATTAGTATACCTGCTTAGTCATGTCTAACATACCTAAACAATATCTTTTTTGTTCTCTTCAATGATTTAGAGATCATGTGCTAGAACCTGCATAACTCACAGATTAAGTATAATAGAACAAAGTCATACATACCTCGTAAGTAGAAATTCTATGTGATCAAGGATTATGGATGAGTCTTTGTCTTCATGTTGTTATGGTCATGGAACTTGATTTGTCTTTCGTGATGTACCTGTATCTTGTTAGTAGACAACATCAACCTCATACAACACCACAATGCATTAGTACAATCATATTACCCTAATCAATGAATGTTTTCTATCATTCACATACTTTTACTAGGGTGATAAGACAATTCTAACATTAATCAAGATTGTACTAATAAATAATATGAAGACAAACATATTATGAACTTAATCAAGAATCAGATTTCAAGACATACCTGTATCTTATTAAGTCATACCTGTTGAGACTTCTTGTAGTCTTCTTATGTAAGGCCTTATCTCCCCCTGAAACTGGATCTGGAGCTCAATTAGGGTTTGTCAAAGAAACCCTAAAAATTCAAACTTTGACTTTCACACTTCTGAATGTATGGAAGGATGTGTCTTGCTGAGCTAATCAAACTATTATACTTCAATTTTGAAATCTCCAAAATTTGACCCTTAAAATTGCCTTCGAAACTTTTGGATCTTCTGGACAGGATACCAAACTAGGGTTTGATAAAGCCCACCCATATGCCCAATCAAAAGGTTCGATCCAAGGCTTTAAACTCTTATTTTTATGAGGAGCTTCCATCTGTGGTCACAGACTTCAAGAATTCCAACTTTTTCTAAAGCCCTAATTTTCACCTTTCCAATCAAAATCCCGAACTAGGGTTTGATCAAGCCTGGTCTTCTACCCAACCAAAAAATTTGATCATGGTCTCTAAATTTCGATTTTACTGAGTAGCATTCAGCCATGGACTCTGATTTCAAAAATTCCAACTTTCTTCGAAACTCTGAATTCCGGAAGCCATGAATGAAGGTGCTCAAAAAATAATTATGTATTGACAGAAATATGTACTTGATTGTTTGTACTTTAACTCCAAACTTTTTGATCCATAGGGTCTGAAACGTTTTCTATGGTATCCTAACCTGTCATCTTTCCATCCCGATAGGTCTGACCTCAATTGGATTTTCTGAGAGATATTTATGCCAAGTGTCGTAATGTGACCTGTTTATGGGATAAAAAAAGAGAGTGAACTTGTATGGCATGCCATGTGTCACTGGTTCAACTTCGACCTCTGAAACAATTTCCTAAGATAGTACAGTCTATGTACTACCTGTCCCATTTTAGGAAATTTCATTTGGAGCTTCCTAGCCCAAGTTATGACCCTTTTTCCTAGGTCACCTAATTATGACTGAGATCTGGAAGAGGCAGAAACCCTAACTTGTACTGATCATAACTCACAAAGTACAACGAATCTGAGGGTGTCCTTTGGACACAAGGTACCTGGGGATCTTATCTACGACATGTAAAGGTTTCATATCCTGAACCTTCTCCAAAATGGATGTATAGAGAAATTTCCACGATGACTGGTTTTTGCTATATAAAACCCTAACCTTCAAATTGTCGCAAGTGAAGCAAGTGTCGTAAGTTCCATACATTGCCTTCCTTCAGGTTAGCTCTAATACCATGTTAAGATAGAAAATATCAGCATTACATTTCATTTCACAACAATAGCATATACATGATCATTGAAGAAACAATAAGCACAGCATAAACACAAGAGACACAAATTTATCCTGGGAAACCCTCATGGGGTAGAAAACCCAGCAAAGCTTCCTCAATATAGATGACCAGCAAATACAAAGATGCAAACCCTAGAATTAGTTCCTTCTCCTCCACAGCAGACCTCTCTCACACAAGTGCGCCACTCACAAGTGAATGAATGAGTGAGTTAAGTGAGGAACATCCTCCTCTACTTGTACTTGTTCCCTGACTGGCTTTTACACAAGCTAGGTCAGCCCCAAATTAATTACTAGACTAAACACCCCATTACAACTGACTGGGCCGATCCCTCTAGGGTGGTCTAATAACCCTTTGACCCACATAACACATACAGGGCCGACCCCCGCTAGGGAAGTCTAATAACCCAAGTTACCACAATCCGATGGAGGGATAAAAATCTCCGGATATACAATAAGGTCTTCATAGAGGAATGAAACATCTCCGGAATAATAAAGTACAAATATAATATTCTTAGAAGTTACAATATCTCAACACAAAGCTCAGACCAGTCTGTGATGTGTAGAGCATACACGGTGTTTGCAAAAAATGTTAATTGCAATTTGGACTCTCCGACATAGAGGACTCTTGATCCGCTAAGAGAGAGATTTAAGATATTTTTAAATTTTTAACTTAGACTCTCCGATAGAGAACACTCTTGATCCGCTAAGAGCGAGATTCAAGAGATTTTAATCAAAGAAAAAGACTCTCCGATGAGAGCGCTCTTGATCCGCAAAGAGTGAGATTCAATAGATTTTAAGTAAAAGAGAAAAAGAATCTTCGACAGAGAGCACTCTTGATCCAAAAATGTCGAGATTCAAGATATTTTGATGAATTTAATAACTTAACAAAAAGAAAGAATATGTAAAGACTTGAAATATTAAAACTTGAAACTAATTACACTCGTGAAAAGGAAAATTTTTAGCAACTTTAAAACTTTTGAACTTCAAGCAGAAATGAAACTAATCTAGCATGCTATTTTATCTAACTATGCAAAATAGTAAGCAAGAGAGGGGACATATACAGGCTTCCCCCAAATGGGGGAAGAGGGATGTTGGAGCCGTAATCCCACTTGCTTTTTTATTAAATTATTACAATATAATGCTATGAGAGAGATGCTTTTGATTCCTTGAAATGGGATTCAAAATGGATTATAGAAAGCCTTGAGAAAGCTAGAAAATAGAGGGGACTTGAAACAAGTCTTCTTTGAAAGCCTAAATCTCCCAAATTCCTTCAATCCTTCCGCTTTCCTGTGAAAAAAGGAAAAAACCAGCCAACAAAAAACTTGAATAAAATTTAGTGTGTTAGCTAAAATCACATAAAAACACACTTCCTAGTACTTTCAAAAGATGGGAAATATTTTACTACTTCAAGAACTAAAGAAATATTGTTTTTTTTTGTAAATAAAAATTATATTACTACTAAAACAACATATACATAGAGACTTTTATAGAGTCTTTAGAGTCTTAGATTTCCCGTCCATTCTCGGCCAAACAAGAAGAGAATCAGAGGCAAATTGTTCAAAATTTCTCCCCAAACAACCCTAATACAAATTACCCACAGAACTAGAAAGAGTGATAACTAAAAAGACCATACTACGTACATCAAAATGGGAAACAAAAAGAAACAACTAACCATGAATCAGGCAGGGTTTGTAGCACCAATTCCTCCATTGCAGCCGTCCATGTTTTGTTGCTTCCCCTTTTCATATGTCTTCACTTTCTGAGCTTCCGGCGGTGTCTCCCTGGAATTCTACTTGTTCTTGCGGCTAGTTCCAATGTGCTCCACCTATTCCATGCCCAGATAGTAAAAGGAGACACCCAGTCTAGATGCAATCACATCAATTTTGACATGCATTAACCGACAATCATCATTGTGCGCCTTCCACAAACGAACACGTTCTTCGTCACCCTGGTTCTTGTTTAAAGTGTTAATAGTAACTTGTGCCAACATGTTTTTCATGACCCAATATACCATAATCATTCGATCATAGGCAGAAGCTCTACCTATAGTAGTACTCGGGTCGACCACCCACTCCTCAAACTCCCAACGAAGGTCCTCCATAGGGATAGTCTGCACCGTATCCCACAACTCCTTCTCCACCGAGTTGATATTATCCCAAATCAGTGGAGGGATGCGGTATCGAAAGAAAATAGTAGCCTCTTGGGCCCGGGTTTTAGTTTTTGCTCGAGTAACCCATCCTTGGCTAGTGCCCATCTTTTCAGTCTCCTCCCCTTTTCCCTTATGCCCCTCAACACTCGGATATTTCAAATTATCATGGTTCAAACTACACTTAGGAGCCATCACACACAACCAGAAACAATCTAGTGGCTGAACAAAAGAAAACCAATCACTATTCAGCTCCTAGGCAGCTGTACGACCCACACAGAGAAAGAACACACCTAGGAAGAGAGAAATGCGAGAGAATTTCCAAGTAACTCCGCCAACATATAAATCCCAGAACTTCGTTATGAGAGTGGCAGTAATACTGAAATCAATCTTCGTCAAGTACCAATCTGCATTCATGGAGCAAAAATTCCCACTAAGCAAAATTAAGATGATGTTGATGGTTGGAACAGGAGATTGATACGGATCCTGACTTCCGATCTTCACATGCCTAGACCTATACTCTCTTATAGGTGGTGGGAAATTTCATTCCTCGCATGATTGCACTTGGTGACAAGGCTCCCCAATACCTACTTCCTACCACCTCCTGTCACCATCATGGATGGGTTGGTCTCCTACTACCATTTGTCTACTTTTATCCATGTCTGAATTTTCTAGGTGGCGACAATCCATGACCCAACTCTCATTACAAAAATCTGTCGTGGTTCCAACAGTAAGGGACCCACCCCCAACGACACCCTAGTTAACAAGAAGGTCTGCCACCTTATTTGCCTCCCATTTGACATGGCAGAAATATATGGAATTACGATTTGCTATAAGGGTCCTCAGTTGTTCCAACTTGTCCAAAAGACTCCAGCTAGACAAAATCTTCTCTGGGGATTGGCCGCTTAACAATTTCTTCGCCATTTGGATTATGATCTGGGAATATCCCTCCAGTACAACCGGGAACCAAGCTCCTCTAATAGCGATATGAATGCCCTAAATTAGACCATTTAATTATTGTGAATTGTTAGATTCTATGCCAATGAAACTGAAAAAAACCTTGAGGATGATGCCAGAAGCATCCCTACAGACGCCTCCAAAGCTTGCAGCCCCTGGATTTCCATGAGAGGCTCCATTGAAGTTAATTTTAAAACCTGGCTGAAGAGGAGGTGACCAAAAAGTTAGGATGCATGGACGACACACCCTGTCTCTCCTTCAAAGACCATCCAAATTAGCTTTTCCTAGTCCCCAGCCTACAGCGATGTGAAGTTCCCCCTCCGATAAGTCTTTGTCCTTATCATCCCATTGGGAGCTTCTTATCATTTCTTGCATATTATTGACTAGTTTCCTCCAAACCTCCTCTTCCCTGTGTTTCTTGTCCCTGAAAATACATTCATTTCTCTCCTTCCACAGAGTCCATATAATCATCCCTGGAAGCATCTTCTACAGAGTCCCAATAATCGGATTCTTAAAGGCTTTAATGTTCCATTCTTTGAGGGTTTGATCTAGGTGACCTCTAACCCAATCTCTTTTCCTAAATATCAAAGAACTTATGTCCCATATTGAAGAAGTAAAAGGATAATCATCTAGCAAAAGGCCCAAAGATTCTTCCGAGTTGAGGTAGATATTGCAGCGAGATGGCCCTAGGATTCCTCGTTTCCTAAGATTTTTGCTTGTTAGAATTCTCCTCCAAACCACCAGCCGGCAGAAGATTTCTATTTTTGGCCAGAGGTTCATCCCACATATCTTTTTCCAGGTGTTATCCTCCCCATCCTCATGGTTAGTCCTAATATCATAAGCCTCCTTGATACTGAAAATTCCTTTCTGTTTATACCCCCACCTCAGCTTTTTAGGACCAATATTGACCTGAATGAACCGCTCCTGAAGAGTGGTCTCAAAAGCACGAAGGTTCTCTTCAATGGTTAGACCATCTCACCAGCTACATTCCAGCCATTTTCTATGCCCCTCCTGCACGAGATCCTCCCAATAGTGGCAAACTTTGAGTTTTCCTCCTACCATCCCTCTAATCCTGATTTCCTGCCAACGGGGGTCATGCTCCAATTTATGGAGATGATTCCAAGAGTCTTCCCAAAATTTGGCTAAAGCCCCATCATGGATTTCCCATAAGTAATGGTTTTGGACTAGCTTTCACCCAGAATAGGCTTCTAGCCAAATGTGAGATCCATTTCTCTCCTCATTGTATCTGATCAATTGTCCCAAGAGTCTATCCCTAGAATATTTAGATTGCCATAGACATGCCCAAGGCTCTGAACTATGGTTACCCCACCTCCACCAAATCTTTGAACCATAAAATTCACTTAAGACCTTGGGGTCTCTAATTCCAAGACCCCCTTTTTCCTTAGGTATGCAAATTTTCTCCCAACCAACCAAGGCAAATTTAGAATTTGTTCCCCTGCCTCCCCAAAAGAAATTTTCTTTGACTGCAATGAATTTCCCTAAGAATAGCCTTAGGGGTGGAGAGCATCGAAAAGAGGTAGACTGACATGGATTGGAGAATAGTTTTGACCAAAATCATGCGGCTAGGAAGGTTTAGTGGTCGAAGGGTCTAGCTAGCCAATTTCTTCTGCATTATGTCAATCAAATCTTTCCACGAAACCTTTTGAATAGTTCCTTCAGTAAGCGGAACACCCAAATACTTGGATGGGAGAGATACACGAGAGAAACCCAAGATCCTCAAAATGTTACGCTGGGTGGTTCCAACAATGTTAAAGAGAAACACTTGAGATTTATCTGGATTTACTTCGAGCCCTGAAGCCTTGGAAAAAAGCACTAAACCTTTTTTAAAGGCTCGATCCTCTTGGACTGAAGGGTGCCCCATTAACATAGTGTCATCCACAAATTGCTGATGCATTTGCTTGTCCATACCATCGTGAATTTGAAGGCCACGGATCCCTCCTTCAGCTGCTTGATTCTACAAAAGTTTGCTCAGACCTTCAACCATTAAAATAAAGAGGAATGGGGATAGAGGATATCCTTGACGAATACCCCAGGAGGCCTGCAAAGGTTTGGTCGGCGCTCCATTAAGAAGGATAGAAAAAAAGGGGGTAGAAAACAGATTCATAATCCAATCCACCCAATTCTCGTCAAAATCAAAGACTTCCAAGATACATCGCATGTACTTCTAGCTGATTTTGTTGTAAGCTTTTGCTATGTCTAATTTCACTAGCATACTTGGTTTCTTTGTGACCTTCAAGGAGCGAATGGTTTCTTGAACCAGAATAATACCATCCACTATTTGTCTTCCTTCAACAAATCTTGACTACTCCGGACTGATAAGGATAGGGAGAAGATGCTTAATCCTATTGTCTATGACCTTAGTGATGATCTTATAGATAACATTGCAAAGGGCTATTGGTCTAAACTTACCAGGGGTGTCCGCTCCTTCCTCCTTCGGGATGAGGGATAAGAAAGTCGCATTAAATGCCTTTAAGACCCCACGACAACCATGTGATTCTTCCACAATCTGAAGAACCTCCTTCTTGATCAAATCCAAAAAGAAGTGGAAGAAATTGGTGGTGAATCCATCAGGACCAGGGGCTTTCCCCAGGGCCATCTGATTCAGCGCTTCCTCAACTTCCTGCATAGATATAGGTTTTCCAAGTGTTTCATTATGCTCACTGAAGACAAGCCTGGGGATAAGGCTAGTAATTCTAGCAATATCATGGCCTCGATCAGCCTGATCCTCTTTTAAGACATCTTCAAAGTGGTGGATTAACTCCTCCTCAATTTCTCCTCTAGTCTCCACCTCGCCTCCATCGATTTTTCTGAGCTTGAAGATTTTATACCTATGACAGTTTTGAACAACAGTATTGCGGAATAATTTGGTGTTCTTCTCCCCTTCTTGGAGCCACTGTTTTGAGATTTTTACTTCAAGTAAATCTCCTCTTGCCTCTTTTGCGCTTCAAAGCTGCTCAAAAATATTTTGCTCCTGCTCTCGTAACCCCTCATACCATCCCTCATCCATACCTTTTCGATAGATAAGCTCTAAATCCTCAATCAATTTTTTCTTATCATGGAATATATTTCCAAAGTATTCCCTATTCTAGGTTCTAATATTGGCTTTCAGAGCCTTGAGTTTCTGCCGGAATTGATACATTCTAGCTCCCAGAGGGGGGGACCAACTCCTACCACCACTATTCCACCAAATCTTTGAAGTCTTTATGTTCCAACCATAATTTTTCAAATCTAAATGGTCTTTTTTAAAAGGCATTTGACCAATCCTAGTGAATACATAGGGCCAATGGTCAGATCCCGCCGTCGAAAGGACACTGGCATTGACCTTCCCCATCTCACGAGCAATGTCTTCAGTAGCTAAAAATCTGTCAAGCCTTGAAGCTACCAAATGAATACCTGCATGTTTATTATTCCAGGTAAACCACCCATTTCCTATTTCAATGTCAATGAAAGGACTATGACTCAAGAGATCCCTAAAGTTTTCTTGGAATCTGTCAAGAACCCTTCTACCACCCTTTTTCTCATTCATGGAGGTAATCAGGTTAAATTCCCCTCCCACAATCCATGACCCATTTCCTACTTGCTCTGATAGCCAGGATAAGAAATGTAAGAATGCCTTCTTGTGGGTGAAGGCACTCAGGCAATAGACATTCACTAGCGTTCCTTTAACCCCCGAATCTAAGACTAAAAACTCTGACATCAGGGAAAACTTATTAGCCCACCAATTAGAAAAGCAGAAAGAATGTGGCTTCCATAGAACCACCAGACACCCATCCATTCCATTGGCACTAGTCGCCATTACCTGACAACCTCTCAAGATCTTTGTAATGTCCCTAAAATAACAAAAAAAAATTAAAAAAATATGTGCTTGTAAGAGATGTCGATTAAGAATAAATTTACCGTGAGTAATTCTTAATGCTAAAAAAAATGTAATTAATGCTATAGAGAAAATAAATTCTATCATTCCTAAGTAATCATGGTCTCTCTAGCTTTTTATATTTTCATTTCTGCGGAAGCAAATGTGGAAAAGATATTGATGTATCCAGTTTATGAAATTACAATTCACCGGTGTAACTCAAAAAAATAGCATTTCTCTCAATTTCTTTTAATGAAAACATTTGAATGTATTATGAATGTTTGAATGGCACCTACAGGTGATATGATCCTTTGTCAAGGAGGTGTGAGTCTATGTGGGACATGTAACATTTAAAGAGAGGGAAAAACATACCCTGACAGGTGTGCCGAGAGGTAAGAGTACTCTTGGATGTTTCTGGACTTACTTATCATTTTGTGCTAACGTCATTTTGTCATGATTGTGTTTGCAGATCGATAGCCTCGTGGCGGTGCTACCCTAGATGCTTGATTAGTATTTTATCAGCAGGGGTTTAAGTTTTCTAAAGGCTAAGCATTTGTGACTAAAGCCTTAGTGTATAATACTATAATATAAATACTAAAGCATAAATGGAGACCAATGAGGTAATGTTTATGGTCTTTGAAAAGGTGCATGTATTGCCAAGCGAAATCGTGGATGATCTATATGATGATATGAAACTTTGGTCCATACTTTGCATTAACATGCTATTTCGTTGTTTAACTATATGACTCAAACTATAGGATTTTGTGTGGACAATTTAGCCTCCACTAGCACAGAGGTTGATGCAGCATTAAAGGCACTTTAAATGAAGTGGGTGACAGGCTGGAAAGGGTTTACGATTTGGGGTTTTCCTTATGACCAAGACTTCTGCGTTTTTAGTTTGGTTTTGCTGCACTTCGTTGTTTCTCTGGAGGTGGAATTGTGCCCTGACCTGAGCTGCGCTCATGGTAAGTGCACCTTGACGTTGATTACTTTATTTGGTGGTGTAGAGATGCTTTCCACCTGCTCAGGTATGACGCACAAACGCTCACTGAGCTATGCATTTTCAACTTCCTGTATGCACATGTAACAGGGTTTTTCACTTATGGTTTGCTTGTTTGTTTTGGCAAGAAGCAATAGTCTTGGCGAGGTTCGTTGCAATTGTTCAGGAATTTCATCGGTGTATTCATTGGTAGTGGTAAGTCCATCTACCATCCATGCTACTCTGCTTCTCGCATCCCTGTTGGTGTACTGTGTGTTTTTGTTGTGGGGCTTTGATGAGCAAGATACAGGGCCTCCCCTTTGGCTTTCTACAAGTCGCCTTAATGGATTGACTGTGTAATCGGTGGTAATATTCGTGAATGTGGCTCCTATGTAATGTTTATGAAGCTAAGGCTCAATGAATACTTGTTTTTAAATGCTAAGACTAAAGTGTTGGAGGCCTCGTTTTCAAAACCATTGTTTGGCAAAAACGTAGTAATATTCTGGTTTGTTATGGATCTGGGTTTTTTTATACAGAGGATGTATTTCTATGCATGGTATGTGAATTTAAAACGTTTTATTCTGGGTATGAGAAAAGAAGACTCCCACATTTCTATTATGTGGCTAATGTTAACCAGAAAATGATTTATCTGATGAGTCCTATGTCTGCGTGAATCGATTTCTAGCTCTATGGTGGCTCTGTGTGATTTATGAATTTGTTGTGCAATTTTAGATGAATGTTGTTAACACTCAAAAAGTGCTCACCACCTCATCTACCCCATTACATGACTCATTTGTCCATATTTCCTACCATATCTCCCTTCAAAACCTTAAAATTCCATTAAAAAGCCTCCAAAAGGCCACAAAACCATCAAAAAAGCCTCCAAAAGGCTAAAAAACCCCTTTTTTCCACAAAATTATCCAAAATTCCTCCAAAATAGCAAAAACCCTCTAAAAAGGGAATAAAAAATATAAAAAAGGAGGAAAAAGAGGAAAAAACCCTAAACAACTGACCTAAACCATATGGTTCCCAAAACCATGGGCCAGCACTCCACCACTAAAAACCTATAAATAGATAATGGAGACCCCTCATTTCATATCCACAGTCAAATATACCCTTACTCTGCCAAAATCACTCTTGAAACCCTAGCTCACCTTTGAGCTACTTTCACTATTGAGTGCCCCTTTTGGCCCATTTCCAACCCTTTGGAGAAAGAGAAGGAGCAAAGTTGGAGTTTGGAGCAACCCTCTTGGACCATTGCAAGAACTTCACCAACCTCTACACTTGAGGTAAAATTTTAATACAAAAAAGAAAGATCTTCACCATATTTCCATGTTTTGTTATGTTTGTTAATGCTCATGTTAGTTTAGGATTCATATTATTTTAGCATTTTAATTTACTATTTATTGAATTGCTACTAAGGAGTCCATTCTCCTTACTATTTATAGAATTTTTATTATTTTAGCGACTCCCCTTGTGTTCCTTTGAATTTCTGGTTATCGTTTTTTTAAAGTTCTGCAATTTTTAATTTTATGTACTATTTTTCTGTTCGGCTTTCCCTTTCGGCTGCCGTCAACGGCATCTTTTACCCCCCGCAGTTACATTCCGACTGCATCTTTCAAGCCTTTACTTGCGATCCGACCGCGGCTCTTAAACTGTTTCTAGCGACCTGCCAGCTATTTTGAGTCTGTTACCTACAATCCGACCGTGGCTATTAGCTTGTTTGGGGCGATTCGACTGCTGCTGTTAACCTTTTTCCCGCGTCTCGCCTGCGGTTTTCAGCTATTTTCCTGCAACCCACCTGCGGCTTTCAACCTTTTTCCCACGGTCCGACTGCATCTTTTGGCCAAAATCCGGCAACCTGTCCGTGACTGTTGAGCTGTTTCCCGCGGTTCGACTGCCCAGTTTCGCCACAAACCCGCGGTCTGTTTTCTACATTTTTTCCTGTTTTGAACCCAGCACTTTGCTGCATTATTTTCTGCACCTGCACAGCCATCTGTCCTACCTGCAGCCATACTTCCCTATAGCCTTTTTTGCAGTTTTATTTCTGTTCCATTTACAGAATCGTTTTTAAAAAAAAAAAATCAGCATTTTACTTGAAAAAGAGAAAATTTTGCATTTCAAAGTTTACATTCTATCTTGTTATTTTCAATTAGAAAGTTGCCCACCCTAGTGGCACTTTTACTTGGGTTCATCATCATCTCACACGCACACACTCTATCACCTAATTCAAGTGAGCCTTAAAAAACTGCTTAACACAACCAACATTCTAACCCCACTTGGGGAACACATAAGAATTTTTGTAGTTAGGTAGGATCGGGGGGATAGGCATCCAAATAACACCCCTTGGTTGCTTACACTTGAGAGATAGCTATTGTCCATTAGGGAACCAAAATCCCCTAGTATTTTTTAGCACGGTCACAACCAGTTTATCAGAGGGCCTCTCCCCTAGGAGGGTTGAAGTCGCCAGACTGGTTCTGGAGGCCTGAGTGGAATACCGCAATCCATTTAGTAACTGAAGGCTACCTTTCACAGTTCTTGGGGTATCACTGTATGGGGATACTGTGGTGATAGAACCAAATGGAAGATTCACCTTTTCTGGACGTGTCATGAACAGGGTATCTTAGTTTCCTTTCTTCTAGGATTGACTACCCGGTGTCCCTCCCAGTAGGGGGATATCTTTAGCCACTTGGCTCTCCTATCCATATTGTCTGACTTGGATTTCATCACCTTGCATAGGATATGTCTAGTTGAGTCAGAATACTATTTAGCTAGGTGTTTGCATGCTCCCTTACCTCCTTTTGGTCTAGCGAGTCCACTATTTTTATTTTTTAGGAAACCTGTTGCTTGTTGGTATTCTGACCATTTCTGTTGATACTCCACTTATTGTAGCATAGCTGTTACAATAAGTGTTTTGAGTTGGTTGTTGGCCTGAGTGCCATATTTTTTGAGCTCTCCTTCTGCACACTCGGTTGCATTAGGGTTTTTGAGCTATTTTTCACTCAACACAACCCCCATATATTTGACACCATTTGTCACCATTGAGCCCCCGAGACATTCTTAGTACCTCTGGGGTGAGCCCCCGCAGCACAGTTCACTTGACACCCCCCGTCATAGACATCGATCTTCATCACTTGATACCACTCATCATAGATCTCGAGCTTTATCATTTGATTCCACTCGTCAACGGCATAGAACTCCGTCACTCGATCTATACGCCCCCTATTTTACCTCTGATTATGAGTCAGAGTCCGAGAACCCCATTTACACTGCACCAACTAGCCCCATGGCTGGCGTGACTTCCACCCCTTTCTTTGTAGGGACCATTGGTGGAGCATCCACCACCACACCAGCTACCACACCTGCTTTGGGTATGCCCTCGATGGGGCCCACATCTACCATTCCGATCACTGCACCCATTCTAGTAGCTGGAATACCTGCTCCCACTCCATCAGTGACTCACACTACCCTTAGCGGTGCAGGACCGTCCCATACCACATTCGTCCCTACACTTGGGGGCAACCTCCCAAACCCTGCCCCTACACTTGGGGGCATTGGCCCCAACATGGTCCAACCCACCAGTATGTCACATCCTTCTACTAGTTTTCCATTCATGGATAGCCTCAACCTTCCTGACCTAGCTAGACTGACTAACGATCCCATCAAACATGACCCTGCGTGGCCTCACATGCCCACCAAGCTCCCCTCTGACATCCCTAAGTTTGAGGGAAAGGTAGGTGAGGACCCCCAGAACCACATTATGTCCTTCCATCTATGGTGTTCCTCCAACTCCATAGTGGATGACTCTGTCCGCCTCCGTCTGTTACAACGTACCTTCACTGGCTCTGCAGCTAAATGGTACATCGAGCAGCCACATGGGACCCATGCCACCTTTACTTCCCTTGCCTCGACTTTCCTGCAGTTCTTTTAGTTACCTATCCGCTATGACGCGAGAGTTGAGATCCTACTGTCTTGCAAACAGAACACGGCTACCCACATCACTGATCACATTCATGAGTGGCGTCGACGCCGCAGCCTCTGCAAAATTAAGTTAGACGACCGTATCTTCTTAGATTGGTTTCTAAAATCCCTCCTTCCTGTCATTGCCAAGGATGTGGCATCTGAACGACCTAGTCCGAAGAAGAGGCCATCCTCAAAGCCCAGCAATTTGACCTCATATACGCCCAGTCGGGTGATCTCTATACCATTATACCTGACGCCCCTCGCGGCGATTCCTCCCACCACGATGCACCGGTGGAATCCCATGCCGCAGACGACATCATTGTCCATGTTGCCTCGGCATCCCCAACCCTTTTCCATAGCATGTTCTAGCCCTGGCCCCAACCTTTCACGGGCTACATCTCAATCCGGAGCAACCAATTCGTATGCTCCTATGACACATCACCACCATTCTCACGGACCCTCATGTCCACCTCAGTGCTTTGGACATGCGTCCTCTGCTTATGCTCCCCCGGTCACACCTCAACCATATTACCATCCACAGGCTGCACTAGCTCTTGTGACCTCTCAAGCCCAACCTACTTATTACCCGCCACAGGCAGCCCCTGCGACAAACCCACAACCCGTTCCGCAAACATATCAGCAACCCCCACAAGGTTCAGCACCTGCGTAGCCTCCACCTACTTATTATCCCCCGCAGCCTGCTCCCGCACCTGCACAACCCCAGAACCCACTTGCTTCCCAAGGGCAAGTTTACGCCCAACAGAATCCATAGCAGAACCAAAAAAACCAGCGCCAACAGGGTCATCCAAACCGTGGTAAAGGCCGTAACCATGGGAACAACCCCCCTCCAGACCAAGCCAGTCAACCTCCCAATCCCCCAAACAACAATAACGCGGCCCCTGCCAACCAGAAACCTGATCGGCCACCCAAGCAGGCTAAAAACCCTAATTTGTGAACAAACCACCCTTGTTCTATTTGCAGGGTCTATGGCCACTACACACATGCTTGCCCACATTTGGAGCAAGCTCGGCAACTCTGGGATGATGATGCCCATCGCCAAGGGCACGCGGCTCCTTAGGTGCCACCCAACCCCCCACCCCCTCAAGAGAAACCTTTGGTGCTGCAAAACCCCTTACCAACCCAAGGCGTAGTGAACACTCAGCCATTGGCTCCCCCTCAAGGAAACACGCCACCACAACAACAGATAACTTATGCTGCTCCTGATCATCCCATGTTCGAATCAGGTACTCACCACTTGTTGATGATGTCGTCCGCTAATGTCAACCTCCAAACCCATCGGAACCATTATGGCTCCACCCCTGAAGCCCCTCCCGCCGACAAAAACACTAACGCTCATCCCACTGATCAGACGTTACGTATACCTCCGGCTCCACTCGATGGCGCCTCTAAAGAACCTCATTTTCCACTTCTTCATATCAACAATAACCCCAATGCTCATGTTGCATCAAATTACAACATTGTAGATGACTTATCCCAATCTCCCGCAGCCATGTCCGCGTTAGAAGTCTTAAAAAACTGTCCTTCATAGCGTAATACTTTGCTCTCCACCATTGGTGCTATTGACCCCAATGATTCACAACTAATGGCATTCGATTTGGACCAGTCCGAACCATGCCTGCCTTCCACTTTAGCATTCCAAGTTTCTGTTTCCATTAGGAATCTTTTCATCCATCGGTGCATCATCGATGAAGGTGCCTCCACATGCGTTATGTCCACATTCGTTTGGTAGAAGTTGGGATCCCCTACTCTCCAGCAGTCCACCACTGCATTGTGAGCCTACGACGGCCGTTCAGCTCAACCCCAAGGTCTATTAGCTAACGTCCCCATCCAGCTGGCTGGTAAAACCATTCTCATTGACATAGATGTCATCAATGCCCAACTTTATTATAACCTCTTACTTGGTCGCAGCTACATTTATGCCATGCGGGTAGTTGCTTCATCCGTTTTTCGTACTATGATGTTCCCCCATGACAGACGCGTGGTCAAGGTCAACCAACTCACCTATTATGACCCAAATGCCCCCGGTGCACCCAAAAATGTTCTCCCCGTGGTTGAACAACCTGTTTGTGGTGCAAATACCTCGTTTGTTTCCTCCATGGGACCCGGACTTTACTCAGACACGCCGATGACTTCCACATTCCAATCCATTCCACCCCCGTCACCCGCGACCAAAGTATCTGACCTTTGTACTCTTTCCCACAATACACAAACACCCAACAATCAACCGCCCTTGTTACCTAAGCCACCATTGGTACCTAGTCACATTGGTGTTACACCCACCCACACAATCCCCTTCCTATTCCCTCCGTCGGGAGTAGTAAGCACCCCGGTTATGGCTACTCTCAGCCTCCCCGGGTTAACCTTAGGATTACCCGTGTGGTATATTTCACCTCCCGTTCCCCCGCCGACACCAAATGTAGTCCTACAATCGGTGCAACCCATTGTCACTACTAGTCAACCACCTCCTGGTATCGCTACCACTTCATCATCTACGAATCTGCCTCCTCTTATCAAGCCCACTGGGGGCAGAGGCCCACAACCATACACTATTGTACCCGCTCCCAAGACAGTTAAACCCCCTCCCGTGTTTCGTGCTCCCCCCAAATGCTCGTTGTGTGATGAGTTAGGCCATCGGACTCATCAATGTCCACAATTACCTGCATTACAGGAACACATGCAAATGCTTGACGATGACCCCAACATCCCGGTTGTCGAACTAGATCCAACCTCTAAGCCTCGTGATAAATCACTGCGTACCAACCACCCTTGTGCCATATGCGGTATTTACGGCCACTACTCACATCACTGTCCTGATCTCCCAGATTACAGAGTAGCTCTCTACGAGATGAATAATTTGGACCTTGAGACGGCACCCCCCACAATTGAGGAGATCCACCCCCCTGGTATCATCCCCATCTAGAGATATTAACACCATTTATATGATCTCTTCGACTACCACTCCCTCATCAACCGATTTGACAACTCAAACTTTCCGCAATGATGAGGAGATTCTAGAGGCTCTCACTGCCATGGATTATCCCCAGGATGACATGCACCATCGTTCCTATTTCCTCCCTGAAGAATCCTCCTCCACCACAACTACCCAATTCGCGGTTGAGTCCAAATATTTCCTTCCCACCAAAGTCGACTGGTTTCAGGATCCCATCCCTGCTCCTGATGCCTTTGAGGAGGGTAACATGACCAACATCTCACCTGTCATCCACATAGATATCTCTGACCCACCTGGTGCTCTTGAAATCATTACATTAGGAGCCTCCTGCAGTGAGTATGAGATTGGAGAGTACAAAAAACTTTTCCAAGAGTTCCATGATGTCTTTGCTTGGTCCTATACCGAAATGCCTTGTCTTGACCCCGCTATTATAGAGCACCGCATTGACACCTCTGAGCCTTTGAGGAGGGTAACATGGCCAGCATCTCACCTATCATCCACATAGATATCTCTGACCCACCTGGTGCTCTTGAAATCATTACATTAGGATCCTCCTGCAGTGAGTATGAGATTGGAGAGTACAAAAAACTTTTCCAAGAGTTCCATGATGTCTTTGCCTGGTCCTATACTGAAATGCTTGGTCTCGACCCCGCTATTATAGAGCACCGCATTGACACCTCTGAGCCCGGGGGCATAATAGATTACCTCGACCCTGGGATAGGGGGCATGATCAATCAATCATTTTGAACCTTCCCCATCACATATATCTCAGCAAGTCCATGACCCCCTTGTTCAAACCAACACATATGTGATCCACAATCATAAACCCTATGCACATAGCATGGGGGCAAGTCATTAACCCTGCTCACTTTTTCACATTTGTGATCTCAACCATTTTTTAGGTCACTTGTCACTTGTATATTTGATTTGATTTGATACTCCTAGTATTCTTCCCCCACGGGTCATCATTTCTCCCCACCACTGCATCCTTGGCTTGGTGGGCTCACCTTTATTTGCAACCATTTTTTAACCTAGTTATTTCCTTTGACCATTTCGGAGTCCTTATGATCTCCGTCTTTCGCACCATTTGCACCACCGGATTCATTTTTTCGAGCCCGTGATGATGCTTGAGATCATTTCTCACTCTCACCCCCATATTTTTTCGGGTATTTTTTCCAAAACGCCCCCCATCGCCTTGGTTTGCGTGCCACATCGGTCGTTCTCTGTTTTTGACATTTTATATATCGCCGGATTCATTTTTTCGAGCTCATGATGATGCTTGAGGTCATTTCTCGCTCTCACTTGGTACAGTTTCAACATTGTGTCCCGACACCTTGCTACCTCGATTTGTCTGCCACATCGGCCGCCATCGAATTGTTCCACATTTTTACATGAGCCATTCACTCCTGTCATACTGCAATTATTTCATTATTTTTCCACCATTCATTATCCCGCAAGGAGGCCCACTAGTGTTCCCCCCTACCCTCATTCTTGGTCATCATCAATGTTCCTTGATTGAGCACTTCCTCCTTGCCTGGCCATTCCTTTTGTTCGATATAATTTTATCCCTTTTTCGGGCTGGACAAGTCCTTTACGAAAAAGGCACTTAGGGAGTTTCTGTTAAGCTCTTTTCTGACTCCTAAAACAATGAAAAGATCGCCGAGCAATCTTGCTTCCTTTCATGCTCATTAAAGTACCTGAAAGGGCGTCTATCTGGTATAAGTTTAACCCTTTTCCGGACCTGGTAGACTAATTACGAAAAAGGAATACTCTAGTCACACCGGCTAGAAGAGTTATTCATTGCATCCTTTTATGCTTCTTCGGGCCTTGGAGACTAACACACGAAAAAGCAACCCCCTGGAGTCTTCTTATCGCTTTCATACTCTCTAAAATTGATAGAAACTACGAGCACGAACTATCCTGGGCTCGTACAAATCCACACGATAGTACCATTCCATTATTTCAGAGCCTTCTTATCGCTTTCAGACTCCCTAAAATTGAAAGCACTCACGAGCATGAACTGTCTTGGGCTCGTATAAATCCACACGATAGTACCATTTTCCACACACTTCTTTTAGTTCCTTAACCCATGAAGAAGTCCCCCCGTGCCTCTTGGCACTATCATCGATCATGTCGGCAGCATCCCCAATCAGGTTGCGTTTGTTCAGAGTATTCTGCAATCTCCTGCCATTTTACACCAGCTTCAGTATCCCTCATCCCAGTCACTATCCTTGATCCATTACAGCTATGATCCCTTTCCCATCAGTCAGTTTCATATGCTGCCTAATCATCCCCGCCATCATACTCTGAACAAACTAAGTTTGAGTCCACCCACTCTACTTGCCCAGTTATCCCCCCCAGTCTGACAGCCCTACCATCAGTACTCTCACACTTCGGTTCTTCACCTCATGCTCCTATCAAGGAAACATCATTGCCTTGCTAGTTGCAGGTCTCCCTCTGTCGACGACAGCACCTTTATTCCAGAGGATAGACCTAGAGGTCCCTGCGCCTTGGACCCATCACCATCTGTGGTGAGTGCGTACGGAAAATTTTGAGATGAGTCATCATTGCCTCTCCGAGTGGTTGTTTCTCACATGCTCGACTTCAACACCTTGATCGCATCGTTGAGAATCATGTAGGGTTTATGTCCCTTCAGTTATTGGTCGAAGACCCCGGATTTCCCCCGACTCTAGCACATTGGTGAGTCACTTCGGAATGCCTAGTTATATGTTCCTGTGGATGTCCGGGTTGCGTTGGCGATTGTATTCGGAAGCCATCCAATTATATGCTTCCTTGAGTACCCAGTTCAGTGTACCATTGAGAGTATGACCCCTTGTCACTATGATCCAGCAGCTCATCAGTTCCTCTGGTACCACACTCAGTAGCACTATTGTCATTCCAGTGTATCAGTCCTTCAGCTCAGACATGGTCATCCCAGCAGTATGTCCCAGATTTGTGTCCCCTCTAGACCCTTATGATGTACACAGTGGTTCTCTATGTATCCTACAAGTCCCCCTTTCTGGGCCTCACAGTCATTTTTTATGTATCTTGATACGAGCATGGGTATGCCCGCCTCGTCCATATATTGAGATTCTTCCTCATTCATTATTTGAGGCCATGTATATGTTTCAGGTCCCCATATTTTGGACCCTATTGTTATTATTGTTCTATATCTTGATACGAGCATGGGAATGCTCGCCTCGTCCATATGATCAGATTATTCCTCATCCATTATTGAGGTTATGTACTTTTAGTTTTTGCAGTTTGTTCGGGACCGTTCTTCCGGGCTCCAGTTTGTTTCTTCTCTTCTCCACACCCCAGGAAAACCATACAAGACTTATGAAGTCTATTGGCCATACGATGAGCTCCTACCCTCACACATTTGTTAACACCCAAAAAGTGCTCACCACCTCATCTACCCCATTACGTGACTCATTTGTCCATATTTCCTACCATATCTCCCTTCAAAACCTTAAAATTCCATTAAAAAGCCTCCAAAAGGCCTAAAAAGCCTCCAAAAGGCCACAAAACCATCAAAAAAGCCTCCAAAAGGCTAAAAACCCCTTTTTTCCACAAAATTATCCAAAATTCCTCCAAAATAGCAAAAACCCTCTAAAAAGGGCATCAAAAATATAAAAAAGGAGGAAAAAGAGGAAAAAACCCTATACAGCTGACCTAAACCATATGGTTCCCAAAACCATGGGCCAGCACTCCACCACTAAAAACCTATAAATAGGTTATGAGACCCCTCATTTCATATCCACAATCAAATATACCCTTACTCTGTCTAAATCACTCTTGAAACCCTAGATCACCCTTGAGCTACTTTCACCATTGAGTGCCCCTTTTGGCCCATTTCCAACCCTTTGGAGAAAGAGAAGGAGCAAAGTTGGAGTTTGAAGCAACCCTCTTGGACCATTGCAAGAACTTCACCAACCTCTACACTTGAGGTAAAATTTTAATACAAAAAAGAAAGATCTTCACCATATTTCCATGTTTTGTTATGTTTGTTAATGCTCATGTTAGTTTAGAATTCATATTGTTTTAGCATTTTAATTTACTATTTATTGAACTGCTACTAAGGAGTCCATTCTCCTTAGTAGCTGCTCATTTGCACAAGCTAGGGTGAAAACCCTAGGTACAAATTCTATTGGGTCTCATACGCCTCTGCTTCTCAGATGTAGCTAGGGTTTAAGAAATTGTGGCTTCCATTCGTTGATGCCTGTGTTTGAAAGATTGTAATTATATCATGTTTGGGCTTTCGTGTTTCACTGTGGGTCCTGCACGAGGAGTGATAACGACTCCTAACATGGGTTATGAATTTATAGTGTAGGATAAGTAAGACGAAATCTAATCTGTTGAAATCGTGCTACTTGGGAAAGGTATGTTTGTAATTTCATGTAATCGTTCAACTATTTGGTATAAGATTAAAAATGTTTGATGCTATGTTTATAAATCGTGAAGCCTATAAAATGCGTTTTTCTTTAAGTTTTAGCTAGAGACGTTTGTGTAGAGTCGTTGCAGATAGTTTTGAATTGTGTAGATGAAGTTTTGATGCCTGGTCTAAAATAATGTTGACTTGCAGTAGATACGATCATACTTTTCGTTTTTAAAAGAATTTAACAATCTATGGAAGGAAGATAAAAACCCTGTACTAGGATTTAATGAATAGGTGATAAAAAGAAATAGAAACAACTACCTATAAACAATATTCCATGATAATCCTAACTTTTAGAAAATAAATATACGTTTGGCTAGCAAAGGCTAGCTAGGCTAGACTTGCTAGACACGCCATTGGATTCTGGGCAGAATCTTGATTTAATACTGATAATGAAAACAATACTGAAATAAGTTTAATTCTGAAAATAATTTGTTTTGAAGGTTTTGTAAGTTTTGCATACCTACTTATTTTTGTAGCTTGCTCCTGACTGTAATGACTTGCACACTCAGTCAAATAATTAGTGGAAAACTGCTGAACTTTAGCTGAATTGACCAATTGATCCTGGACCAGATAACTTTGGGACTACCACGTTCCTCCCAACCATGATCCTACAACCATTCCTGGTTCAGTATGGTTCCCCTGAGTTGCTTCTGACATGCAAACTGAGAGATAAAGGCCCTAGGTTCACGGCTGGTTCAGATCTGGAAAATTGATGTGGGAATGCTTCACTTCTTGGAGCAGAAAAATTCTCTTTGATTCCATAAGAGAATTATGAAAAGATCATCCCCAAACTTTGGGGTCTGTCCTCTTTATGTAGGGAAATCTTGAATTAGGATTGTTGGAATAATTGGTTTCTTTAAATTAAATAAATTAATTTTCAAAAGAATATTTGTTTAATTAATCACTAGTTCTTTTGGAACCATGACTTTTCAACTTGTTTAACTAGAGTGCTTTTGATTTAAGCCTTTTCATAATTTGTAATGACAAAGTTTATATTTCAATTAAATAATTAATGTATCATTGATTTATTAATTAAATGCAGAACTATATAAAATTAATATATTTTATAAATAAATAATGCCAACATTATTTTTAAAGTTATTAATAATATTAGCCTTGAGGCTTTTATGCATGTTAACAATAGGAAACTACTATTAGTTAGTTTATGCTTTTAAGTGGTGATGTTGTCATTTATGTATCTTCACATGATACTTCTTTTTAATCTTTTTAAGGATAGGGTCCACTACTTTGTACGGTCTCGGTAAGCTAGGATAGGCACGTCTAGTCTCTCCCTTTGCATGTTAGATTCCCTCATTTTAACATGGTAGTTCCTGCAGTACTTGATGATAATAAGATTTATTTAATCAATTCGAATAGTTGTGATAAGACACATAAGTGATATTCAAAGTCCTTCCGACTCAACACTTTATATCTAATAACCCCGAGTGCTCTTCAAAGCCTTTTAACTCAGCACTCTCACATGGGTGTTACGCTAGTGCAATTCCAGAGCCTCTGCTCAACACTAGAGCTAGAATGTGGTTGTGAGGCACATCTAGAATATTTAAGTGGCCTCGGATCCGGTATTCATTCTCTTTCAAGCTTGTAGTTCTCCAGGGCTTATTCCCAACACTCAATGTACATCAGGGCTTACTCCTAGTACATCATATTTCCTCTAGGTACAATGGGGCTTTTGCCTAGTACGTAGGTAATTTGTGTGTTTCTGAGTCCACGCTCAGCAAACTATATAAGTCAATTATGTCATTCACATCACTGCACAGTATGTAAGAAAAATGGTCATTTCAGTATATTAGGGCTTTGTGCCCACATCAAAACATAATCGGATCATTGGGGCTTCCTTGCCCAGTGTATAATCAAATAAGAACTTAAGTCAGGGTCCATGCCCAATATGTCAGTCTACCAAAGAATAAATCATATGTACTAGGGTTTATGCCCAATAATCAAAATGAATCACATGTGTTGGGGCCGTGGCCCAATATATCATCATAAAACAATCAGTCTAAAATTCGGGATATTACATCCCTCCCTGGTTAGAACAACACCGTCCCAGTGTTTCTAGGGACTAGGAATGAACTCATGAAACAAGGCGGGGTATGCCTCTTTCATGGTGGCCTCATTCTCCCAAGTAGCCTCATTTGGTCCAAAGTGTCTCCATTGCACCTTCAGTTGAGTAATAGTCCTCCTCTTAAGCTGGACCTCTCTCTTGTCCAGAATGTGAAGTGTCTCTAGCATGAACTCCCCTTCGGGCTCCACCTGTAGTAAGGAACAATCAATAACATGTTTAGTATCGTATACATATTTCTTTAATAAAGAGGCATGAAAAACATTATGAAATTTTATATGAGCTGGTAAGGCTAACTCATAAGCTACTGGACCCTTTTTGGCCAGTATTTCAAAAGGTCCACAAAACCTTGGGACTAGTTTACCGCAACGTCCCAAGCTCAACGAGCTTCGTTTTTCCTTTATCTTTAGAAACACATGTTCACCGACTTGGTAGTATTTGTCCTTTCTTTTCTTGTCCGCGTAACTCTTTTGGTGGTCTTGTGCTTCTTTTAAGTTCAGTTGCACCTTGGAGACTAGTTGTTCCAAGTCTGTTAGTAAATCTGGCCCTAGCATAAGTCTGTCCACTGGACTGTCCCAAGTCACAGGGGTCCAACACTTTCGACCATAGAGTACCTTGAAAGGGATCATTTTGGTCGAGGTTTGATAACCGTTGTTGTACGCAAATTCTGCGAGGTGTAAATAGTCTTCCCACTTAGTGGGATTGTTCATGACATACATTCTCAACATATCCTCAAGAATTTGGTTTACTCGTTCCGTCTGTCCATCGGTTTGGGAGTGGTATGCAGTACTGAATTGTAACTGGGTCTCCAAACTGGAGAACACTACTCTCCAGAAGTTGCTAGTGAACTTCGTGTCTCTATCGGAAATGATTGCTTTGGGTATCCCATGCAATCGAAATATTTCCTTCAGGAATATTTTCGTGATGTGAACTACTTTGTAGGTCGATTTTACCGGTATAAAGTGGGCTGCTTTCGACAGCTTGTCTACCACCACAAAGATGGATTCATTCAGTTTCTTACTCTTGGGTAAGCTTGTAATGAATTCCATACTTATTACCTCCCATTTCCATTATGAAATGGTTAAAGGTTGAAGTAATCCAGAGGGGTGTTGATGTTCTACTTTGACCAACTGGCATTCCTGACATTTCGCGATGAACAATGCGATGTCAACTTTCAGCTTAGGCCAAAACGAATGTTTGTTTACGGCCAATATCATCTTTTGATATCCGGGGTGCCCTCAATAGGGTTTATGGTGAAATTCAATGAGAATGTTTAGTATAATGTCTCCACTCTCTGGGACGTAAAGTTGGTCTTTAGACCACAGTAGTCCCGATTCATCTATCTTATACTCTTTCTATTGTCGAAAGAGTCTGTCTTCCTAAATATTTGCAAGGATTTTCGTATAATAACGGTCGCTCTTACATGATGTTCGAATTCTGTCGTGTAAGTCTAAGTTGGTTTGGCTTACCGTGACCTCGTAAAGCATATGTGCCCGACGGCTTAAGGCATCCGCAATCTTGTTTTCCTTGCCTTTTATATGTTTTAGTTCGAAATGGTACTCACTAAGGAAGGCTAACCACCTGGCCTGCCTGGCATTTAGGTCGAGTTGATCAAAAAGGTACTTTAAGCTCATGTTGTTGGCCATCAATAAAAAAAAATTTCCCATGAGATAATGTCGCCACATTTTCAGAGCATGGATGATGGTGGCTAGTTCGAGGTCATGGGTAGGGTAGTTCTGCTCATGCTCTTTAAGTTTCCTCGATTCGTAGCATATGGAAAAATTATCTTGCATAAGGAATCCCTTGAGTCCTTCCTTGCTTGCATCCATGCAAACGACGAAATCCCCATTGGGATCCGCGATACGCAGAATCGGTGCACTAGTCAGTAGTTGCTTCAGTTTTTGAAAGCTTTCTTTGCACTTAGCTGTCCAAATAGACTTGTTTTCCTTCTTCTGTAAGGCGGCCATGGGACATGCGATATGTCAGAAGTTCTCAATGAACTTCCAATAGTAGTCGGCTAGACCTAAGAATGATCTTATGTCAAAAACGCACATAGGTGTGGGCCATTCTTCGATAGCCCTGATCTCTTCGGGGTCAACTGCTATTCCCTTCTCAAAAATGATGTGTCTTAAGTATTGGATCTGGGGTTTGTAGAAATCACACTTACTAAACTTGGCATAAAGTTGGTGTTCCCATAATATACGTAACACAATACGGAGGTGTTCTTCATGTTCTACTTCGTTCTTGGAGTAGATCAGAATGTCGTCGATAAAGACTAAGATGAAATTATCGAGATAGTTACTAAATATACTATTCATCATGCACATAAAGTTGGCCGGTGCGTTTTTCAACCCAAAGGGAATTACTACGAACTCATAGTGGCCATAACGGGTTCGAAATGAGGTCTTCTTGATATCCTCATCACGGATCCTCACTTGGTGGTATCCGGATCGTAAGTCGATATTTGAGAAGATCTTTGCTCCTCCTACTTGGTCAAACAAGTCGTTGATTCTAGGGAGTGGATAGCGGTTCTTAATGGTCATCTTGTTGAGTTGGCGGTAATCGATGCACATTCGCATCGTCCCATCTTTCTTTTTGACGAAGAGTATCAGTGCGCCCCAAGGGAACACACTTGGTCGAATGTATCCTTTATCTATTAACTCTTGTAACTAAATCTTGAGCTCCACCAATTCTCGCGTGCTCATGTGGTATGGGGCTTTGGAGGCTGGTACTGACCCGGGTTTTAGCTCGATGGAGAAGTCTAAGTCTCGTTTGGGTGGTAATCCCAGTATTTCCTTGAGAAATACATCCTTTCACTCTACGAGGACTGGGAAGTCTTCGATTTTTTGTTCGCTTTCAGTTTCTAAGTTTTAGATGTTAACAGCGAAGAACTTACAGCCCTTCCTGATGCACTTCTTTGCTTGTAAGCTAGATATCTGTCTTACGGACACTTTCTTAGGGATACCCTGAATCGTCTCTTGATTCCCTTAGTCATCGTTGCAGATTAGGGTCTTGTTTGCGCAGTCCAGTAGGACATGGTGTTTTTCTAGCCAATCCATGCCTATAAGTACATCGTACAATCTTAGGGGTAGAATATTTAATTCTATCCTAGTTGATAAACCGTTTAAGTCTATCTCACAAGTTTTAACTAACTCAGAGACTCTTCATTTAGTACCAGTGACTAGTTGTACAAGCCACGGTTTCTCGTGATGCTCTCGGTTTAACTTACAGGTGTCTACTATCGTAGGGGAGATATAGCCTCGGCAAGTGCCAGGGTCTATTAGAACTGAAATGACAGTGTTAGATATCTTACCCTCAACTTCCACCATGGTGGCTTGGTGATCTGCCTGTCGGCCATCAAGAGCAACATAAATCCTAGGTGTCTTTGCCATGTCCCCCACGGTAGGCTCCGTTTGGATGTTGTGTAAAACCCCATCTATTTTGCTGGGAAAATATCTATAGTAGTGTGGCCCTTGGCATTTCCAACAAGAAACAGTTGGTGGGACTGATTTTGTCCCTTTGTTGAAAGCTGGCCTGTTGGCTGGTGGTGGGGGTGCACTTGGTCAAGCTTAAGGTCATTTGAAGCCTCTATTGGGAGGAAAAATGTTGTTATGTTTTTTATAAGGTGGGGTTTTAAAGCCCGGTCTGCAGTTGTTTGAGAAGGTTTTTAATCTATCTCTATTTTTGTTGATGTTGTCGTTCCTTGGCTTCCCGTCCTCATAGCACAACCTTGCTTTATGTAGGGTTATATCAAGGGTTTTGGGCATATCAAATTCTATCTTCTCTCTAAATTTTGGTGGTAGCCCACCCAAGAACTATTGAATCTTTACCTTCTCATCCTTAATATAAGGTACATAGTGCAGCAAGTCTAAGAACCAGTTTATGAATGCTTCCATAGTTAGGGAGCCCCTTTTTAACTCATGGAATTCTTTTATTTTCTTGTCAAAGAACCTTTCAGACATATACTTGTCCTGGAATATTTTGCTGAAGGTATCCCAGGTTATGTCTCTCAGCTCTTGTCCTTTGGTGTGTTTCAAGTCCCGCCACCATCTAGCATCTTTTCCATTTAGATTTTATATGGCTAGTCGGGCTTGCATTTCACTGGAGTAATTATGAACTTTGAAGTATTTATTCATCCCTAACAACCATTATTCAGCCTTTTCCCCTGAGTTGATTTCTCCATCATAAGTTGGGGCTTTTATCTTTCTGAACTCTCCTTGCAAACTGTCATCACTCTTCCTCCTTTTCTTGCAAGGAGGTGGGGAACCATTGTCATTGAAAGAGCTCTTACAGTCCTCCTCCATTGATTCTGGTTTGTGTCCTTCCTGCTCTTCTATCTTGTAACTGGCTGATTTCCTTGTGTGACAGTTTCCTATTTCAAGAGTGTTGGTTGAAAGAGTAGGCTGTTCATGGGGTTTTGCCCCTATTAAGATTTGGAGTAAATCTTCATTTATAGCTTGTTGTTCTCTTCTTTCTTGCATATTCTCGTCTCTGAAACTCTGGAATTCTACCTATAGATTCTGCATGGATTTCATTAAATCCGAGTTGAGTTGAACCACCAAAATTTCTTGCTCTCGTGGTGGAGAATTTAGATTTCCCTGTATACTACTTTCCTGTTCTCCATTCATTTCTCAGACAGTGACTGTTCCTGAAATGTTATATAAGCATAGAGAATAGAAACTTATGTTAGTTTATTTATAAAACAAAATAGAATGTAAATGTATGTTTCTGCCTATTGAGTATCTGCAGCGGATGTTTGCAATGATCCCAATAGGTCACTTAGTTTTTATAAATGGGCTCTAATACCACTTGTAATGTCCCTAAAATAGAAAAAATTTTAAAAAAAATTATGTGCTTGTAAGAGACGTCGATTAAGAATAAATTTACCGTGAGTAATTCTTAATGTTAAGAAAATATGTAATTACTGCTATAGAGAAAAGAAAGTCTATCATTCCTAAGAAATCATGGTTTCTCTAGATTTTTATATTTTCATTTATGCGGAAGCAAATGTGGAAAAGATATTGATGTATCCAGTTTACGAAATTACAATTCACCAGTGTAACTGAAAAAATAGCATTTCTCTCATTCTGTTTTAATGAAAACATTTGAATGTATTATGAATGTTTGAATGGCACCTTCAGGTGATATGATCCTTTGTCAAGGAGGTGTTGAGTCTATGTGGGACATGTAACATTTAAAGAGAGGGAAAAACATACCCTGATAGGTGTGCCGAGAGGTAAGAGTACTCTTGGATGTTTCTGGACTTACTTAGCATTTTGTGCTAACGTCATTTTCTCATGATTGTGTTTGCAGATCAACAGCCTCATGATGGTGCTACCCTAGAGGCTTGATCAGTATTTTATCAGCAGGGGTTTAAGTTTTCTAAAGGCTAAGCATTTTTTACTAAAGCCTTAGTGGATAATACTATAATATAAATACTAAAGCATAAAAGGAGACCAATGAGGTAATGTTTATGGTCTTTGCAAAGGTGCATGTATTGCCAAGCGAAATCGTGGATGATCTATATGATGATATGAAACTTTGGTCCATACTTTGCATTACCATGCTATTTCGTTGTTTAACTAGATGACTCAAACTATAGGTTTTTGTGTGGAAGATTTAGCCTCCACTAGTGCAGAGGTTGATGCAGCATTAATGGCACTTTAAATGAAGTGGGTGACAGGCTGGAAAAGGGTTTATGATTTGGGGTTTGCCTTATGACCAAGACTTCTGTGTTTTTAGTTTGGTTTTGGTGCACTTCATTGTTTCTCTAGAGGTGGCGTTGTGCCCTGACCTGAGCTGCGCTCATGGTTAGTGCACCTTGACGTTGGTGGCGTAGAGATGCTTTCCACCTGCTCAAGTATGACACACAAACACTCATTGAGCTATGCATTTTCAACTTCCTGTGTGCACATGTAATAGGGTTTTTCACTTATGGTTTGCTTGTTTGTTTTGGAAAGAAGCAATAGTCTTGGCGTGGTTCACTGTGATTGTTCAGGAATTTCATTGGCGTATTCGTTGGTAGTGGTAAGTCCAACTACCATCCATGCTACTCTGCTTCTCACATCCCTGTTGGTGTACTGTGTGTTTTTGTTGTGGGGCTTTGATGAGCAAGATACAGGGCCTCCCCTTTGGCTTTCTACAAGCCACCTTAATGGTTGGATTGTGTAATCGGTGGTAATATTCGTGAATGTGGCTCCTATGTAATATTTATGAACCTAATGATCAATGAATACTTGTGTTTAGATGCTGAGAATAAAGTGTTGGAGGCCTGGTTTTGAAAACCATTGTTTGGCAAAAATGTAGTAATATTGTGGTCTGTTATGGATCTGGGTTTTTTTATACAGAGGATGTATTTCTGTGCATGGTATGGTGAATTTGAAACATTTTATTATGGGTATGAAAAAAAAGACTCCAGCGTTTCTATTTATGTGGCTAATGTTAACCAGAATATGATTTATCTGATGAGTCCTGTGTCTTCTTGAATCAATTTCTAGCTCTATGGTGGCTCTGTGTGATTTATGAATTTGTTGTGCAATTTTAGATGAATGCTATTGGGTCTCATATGCCTCTGCTTCTTAGATGTATCTAGGGTTTAAGAAATTGTGGTTTCCATTCGTTGATGCCTGTGTTTGAAAGATTGTAATTATATCATGTTTGGGCTTTTGTGTTTTACTGTGGGTCCTACACGAGGGGTGATAACGACTCCTAACTTGGGTTATGAATTTATAGCGTAGGATAAGTAAGGCAAAATCTAATCTGTTGAAATCGTGCTACTTGGGAAAGGTCTGTTTGTAATTTCATGTAATCGTTCAACTGTTTGGTATAAGATTAAAAACGTTTGATGCTATGTTTATAAATCGTGAAGCCTGTAAAATGCGTTTTTCTTTAAGTTTTGGCTAGAGACGCTTGTGTAGAGTCATTGCAAACAGTTTTGAATTGTGTAGATGAAGTTTCGATGCCTGGTCTAAAATAATGTTGACTTGCAGTAGATATGATAATACTTTTAGTTTTTAAAAGAATTTAATAATCTATGGAAGGAAGATAAAACCCTATACTAGGATTTAATGAACAGGTGATAAAAAGAAATAGAAACAACTACCTATAAATAATATTTCGAAATAATCCTAACTTTTAGAAAATCAATATATGTTTGGCTAACAAAGGCTAGCTGGTCTAGACCTGCTAGACACGCCATTGGATTCTGGGCAGAATCTTGATTTAATACTGATAATGAAAACAATACTGAAAGAAGTTTAATTCTGAAAATAATTTGTTTTGAAGGTTTTGTAAGTTTTGCATACCTGCTTATTTTTGTAGCTTGCTCCTAACTGTAATGACCTGCACACTCAGTCAAATAATTAGTGGAAAACTGCTGAACTTTAGCTGACCTGACCAATTGATCCTGGACTAGATAACTTTGGGACTACCACGTTCCTCCCAACCATGATCCTACAACCGTTTCTGGTTCAGTATGGATCCCCTCGAGCTGGTTCTAACATGCAAACTGAGAGATAGGGGCCCTAGGTTCACAGCTGGTTCAGATCTGAAAAATTGATGTGGGAATGCTTCACTTCTTGGAGCAGAAAAATTCTCTTTGATTCCATAATAGAATTATGAAAAGATCATCACCAAACTTTGGGGTTTGTCCTCTTTATGTAGGGAAATCTTGAATTAGGACTGTTGGAATAATTGGTTTCTTTAAATCAAATAAATTAATTTTCAAAAGAATATTTGTTTAATTAATCACTAGTTCTTTTGGAACCATGACTTTTCAACTTGTTTAACTAGAGTGCTTTTGATTTAAGCCTTTTCATAATTTGGAATGACAAAGTTTATATTTCAATTAAATAATTAATGCATCATTGATTTATTAATTAAATGCATAACTTTATAAAATAACTATATTTTATAAATAAATAATACCGACATTATTTTTAAAGTTATTAATAATAACATTAGCCTTGAGGCTTTTATGCATGTTAACCATAGGAAACTACTATTAGTTAATTTATGCTTTAAGTGGTGATGTTGTCTTTTATGTATCTTCACATGATACTTCATTTTAATCTTTTTAAAGGATAGGGTCCACTTCTTTGGATGGTCTCAGTAAGATAGGATAGGCACCTCTAGTCTCTCCCTTTGCATGTCAGATTCCCTCGTTTTAACATGGTACTTCCCACAGTACTTGATGATAATAAGATTTATTTAATCAATTCGAATAGTTGTGATAAGACACATAAGTGCTATTCAGAGTCCTTTCAACTCAACATTTGAGATCTAGTAACCCCGAGTGCTCTTCAGAGCCTTTTAACTCAACACTCTCACATGGGCATTACGCTAGTGCAATTCCAGAGCCTCTGCTCAACACTAGAGCTAGAATGTGGTTGTGAGGCACATCTATAATATTTAAGTGTCCTCGGATCCGGTATTCATTCTCTTTCAAGCTTGGAGTGCTCCAGGGATTATGCCCAACACTCGATGTACATTAGGGCTTACTCCCAGTACATCATATTTCCTCTAGGTACAATGGGGCTTTTGCCTAGTATGTAGGTAATTTGTGTGTTTTTGAGTCCATGCTCAACACACTATATAAGTCAATTATGTCATTCACATCATTGCACAGTATGTAAGAAAAAGGATCATTTCAGTATATTAGGGCTCTATGCCCACATCAAAACATAATCGGATCATTGTGGCTTCCTTGCCCAGTGTATAATCAAATAAAGAAATTAAGTCAGGGTCCATGCCCAATATGTTAGTCTACCAAAGAATAGATCATATGTACTAGGGATTATGCCCAATAATCAAAATGAATCACATGTGCTGGGGCCGTGGCCCAATATAACATCATAAAATAGTCAGTCCAAAATTTGGGATATTACAATCTTTTGCCCCAGTCGCTCCATCATTTCTGAGTTATATTTTGTTTCCTACAGAAATAAAACATTAGGCTTTTCCTGCTTCACCTTTCTCGCTAAGGTTTTAAGATTCCATGGATGATTGCACCCTTGGATGTTCCAAGACACTATCTTCATTGGGAAACTTTGTTAACCTCAGAAAAGGCCACCCTGATCATCGGATACTGGCCATATTCAATGAGTTTAACTCAAACCTCTACTATTCTCTGTTTGTTCGTCTTCCTCCCATGCTTCAGATCCTCCACTGGGGATTTCCTTTTATTCTCCGATTGGGGGTCAGACACGATACTCAATTGTTGGTTGGCTTTAGATTTGATAATTTCTTCTTGGAGAAGTTCTAGGTTCTAGCGAGATACATACCCCTTCCCCTTTTTCTCACATTCTTTCTCAATCTCATCTAGATCTAGTTCTCCCAGATCCATTTCTTCATCGCCATCCTCCTCCATAACAACAAATTGGTTTTAAAGAATCTTCTCCTGGTTCAAGGCTACCTCAAAACCCACGACCAAACTCTCCCGAGGATCCTTGTAGTCCCTTTGTCCATCTTTTCCTTCCCTTTCCTCTGTTGATCCCTAGATCTATTCTTTTTTTGATTCTAGAATTTGAGTAAAACCCCCCTTCTCCTTACCTCCTTCCTATTCTGCACTGGTAGGGGGTTTAGATTGAGCCAACAAAGGGCAGTTTCTACCAAAATGCATGTATTCGTGACATAGTCTGCATCTAAAGGGGAGCTGCTCATAGTCAATCGATTGGATCCATTCCTCATCCTCCTAATTCGGACTAATAGCTTCTAGAAGGTCCTTTGAAAGATCCATGTAAACACAGATCTGAGCATAAGTAGTATACCTCTGTTGTTTTGTCTGCTCCGCTACTTTGATAAATTCCCCCAACGTGTTACCAATATCTTGCAAGATTTCCAAATCCCAGTATTCATAGGGGAGGGAAAAGACCTTGATCCAAACTGGGGAAAATTTCATATCCTCCATCTCTGGATTGAATCTTTCTTTCCAGGGCCTGAGGTATAAACCAGCAGAAAAGAAAAAATAGGGTCCTCCCTCAAGCACCCTGTCTCTATCTTCCTGATTAAAGAAAATAATGGTAAAAACAACTTTGGCCCCCAGGTGGAGATCATAATGGCCTTTTGGATTCCATATTCTCTTGATCCACCAGACCAGGTCTCACTCCCGAGGCCAAATCCCCACAAATTTTCCAATCAAATCCTTTTCTTTCCAAAGTTCTACCTTCTCGTGAATTTTCCTAGATCGGATCTAGATGGCCAGAATGGCATGGGCTTTGGGGGGCAACCCCCTGAGTCCATCCTATGTTTGGAGATTTTCTCCATACCACCCACCTCGCTCATCTCTACATCACCTTCCATACCCTTATATGACAGTATCTGGGGTGCCATCCGTTACAACTGCAGGGGATGCAGTCCCTACTGCAAGAAACTTGAAAAAGACAAAACCCTAGTTCCCTACAGCGAATTAGTCCTTCCGCTCCCGTGACTAACATCCAACCTATGAGCATTCACAAAACCTCAAGTACTAAAGAAATATTGTTAGATCTAAGCATGAGATGGTAATTTAAAGGCACTTTAGATCTAGCATGTAAACAAGAAAAGATTGTATGAAAAACTTTTAATGAAATCTAAGCTTGTATGGAAGGTAACCAAAGAGTAGATTGAAATTTTTCAAAAGAAGGAAGAAAGGCCTCAAGCTCAAGCTTGCATATTGCTGAGATGTGGAAGCTCCTGTGGGACAAGAAACATTGGATCCAAAATATTGTACTGAAGGTAAAAAATACGCTTGAAGGGTGATTCGATAAAGATGGGTAACTCTTTTTGGCCAAATATGGTGATGAAAAATGGAAAGTTTACCCATGTATTAAATTGAAGCCCTCGAAACTCATATTTTCCATATGAATTTCGACATGCAGTTAAAAAGAAAAATGTAGAGAATTATGTTGGCTTTCCAATGATATTTTTTTTTAAAATATACCAATGTAATTTATCATGTCAAATTTTCATTTAATGAAGTGTGTGTCCTTAAAAATTTGAAGAGCAAATAACAAGTGGATTGTGTGTGTGCAAAATAATTTAATGTTAAATTAATAATTTAAAAAAAATAAATATGTGAACATGATCTAGACAGAATGCACTGGTGCGTACATATTTTTCTTTTAATTTTCCTCAAAAATTTATATTTATTATTATTTTGCGAAACTGACGAGTGAATATGTCAGTCACATTTTGCACACATGTGTGTGTGCGCAAAATCTTTTGATTGTTTAAATAATTTTCAGAACTAAAAATACTCTTTTGAAGAGGACGCATTGATGTAGCACTTGTATATTTTTTCAAATTTTTTGGATGTGTATTTTGAATGTTGTTGATTTATCTTTGAGCTCATTCGAAGTTGTCGATAGGGTTTTTTAGGGTATATTATAGCAGAAATTTAAAAACAAATGACATACGAAGATAAAAATTCATAAATTATATGTACATGGATAGAGGATTCATTGATGAATCCAATAGTATCAAGTCCGCCCATTAATGTACATTTAATGGCATAGTTTAAGCCTCTGAAAGGCAAACACAATTTTCTTTCTGCAGTGAAAAGGGCTTTCGGCCTAATTTTTAGGCCCTCGATCGAGGTATTTGCTCGATCCAGGTTTTTAAAATACCTCAATCGAGGGCTAAATAATACCTTGATCGAGGTTTTTACATAGTCCTCGATCGAGGTCTCTTCAAGCCATCAATCGAGGTATTTTAAAAACCGCTGGCCTATTTTTTATATTTTTCATTTTATCGCAACAGCTCGATCGAGGGATTAACCAATCCCTCAATTGAGGTTTCGATAGCTCGATCAAGGTCTTGGTTAATCCCTTGATTGAGGTCTTTTAAAGTGGTTGATCGAGGTTTTTCAAAGTCTTTGATCGAGGTTTTAATACCTTGATCGAGGGCTTTAAAGGACCTCGATCGAGGGTCCGTGACACAAATTTTTGGTGCTTCACTTGCAAAAAATCGTTAACCATCTTTATGGATTATCCCGCAACCGAGCTCAAGATCACCTTTGTTGAGTTCAAGCCCAGTCGACAGGGGTTCCCATCATTATCAACACCATCCCACTGCGATCTCCCTGAGCACCGGCCCAGACAGGTTTTACCCTGCCCAGCAACACCTGTAGGGCAGATGAGGTCTCACCCGAGGCGATCAAGGGAGAATGGACGGAACCATGTTTCTGCTGAATGAAGGAGGATGTTGCGGCATTAGCTAGTTAATCTTATTGCAACATTCAACGATAAATCTATATATTCATTTTGACATTATTGTACTCATAGCATCATTTAATGGAAACATTCATCATTATGGCAGATTATAACAGTAAAGCGACTATTGCATCAAAGAAACATTGCATTATCATCAGAAGACAGAAGATACATCAGGATTGCACAGAAACAGTTTCGTCACATCATATTATTACTTGCAAAAACCCAATACAATGCCTCTACAGATCATAGACTTCGGCAATTCTGCACCAAAACATACCAAAATCTTTCTGATTGATCTCTATATCCTTTGATCTACAACTTCCTGTCTATATATAGGCTTCCACCTTTACAATGTTTGTCCACTTACTAACAACTTCCTGACTAACTTTTGGACAAATGACCCAAAATCTACTAACACGCTCCAAATGACCCAGAAAACCCGTCGATTGCGGTATACTTAACACGAAATTACATCTCATGTGGTCCAATGACCCCAAAACTTTCCTATTGCGGTACAAACGACTCAAAAAATACATAAAATAATAGATCCTTCTTCCTTCCGCGACCTCGTCTAACATGTCGCAGCATCGGCGATGCTGTGATTCTTCCTTACTAAACTGCCTACCAATAGGCCCCCAACACAATCTTGTGGCTCACCCTCAAGCCACGTCAACTGGACATGGTGAAATTTGTGGTCTTCGTTCTACTAGGGCTAAGCTATAATTCTGCAACTGCTCTTGCTCTCTGGATCGCGCGATGTTGTCCTGCTCCTTTTGCTATACTGATCATCTGCTCGCTGTCATGTTCTACTTTCCCAAAAGTGGACTCTTCCCAGCTTACTGTTGCAGACCTTGCAAACTCATCCCCCAGTCTCTAGAGACCAATTGTAGACAGAGAGGAATTTGGCAAGCAACACCAGGGTGTAAAACAGACCAGTGGTTCTGGCACATCTGTTTCACACCAGTAAGCATATGTTACAGGGACCCGAGGGCGATGACCCCCCCCTTTTGTGTGGTCACAGGGACCACGAGACTTCGAACCATCACCAAATGCTTAGACATCTCGGAAAAGACCTCATGCTTGTAACCCCAGAGTGTCTGAGGCGCAACTTGCTCTAACCGCTCATGTACACTCATGGTTTGGGCCCTCAGTGCACCTGGTGTGCTCCCACAGGAAATAAAATGGATCATTTCCACAACCTTCTTGGAATCCCTAACTTAGCTAGATGCCCGAGTGTCCCGTAACATAACCCCTCTTAATTGAAACAACCTCTATGGTCCTACTATCCTTGGTTCCTATATTTATACATCACATTCAATCGTTTGCCTGCCTTGGCAATCCGGTGCACCACCTGCTCACGTTCCAGGGTAATCATAAGATTCCACTGCTCGGACATTGGAGGTGGGCAGAGTAATCATACCCCCGCCTGTCGCCCTATGTTAAAAAATGTGCAAGGAAGTCCTTTGGCCATGCTTCCATGGTGGATGGCTCGTTCCAACCCTGCAAACCATCCTTCCAAGTGCCATCGGCCATGCTTCCTCGGTATATTCCTTATTCCAAACGTGCACTTTTCTGACATGATCCGATGCAACTAACGATCATATCTTCCCCAAAAGAAATAAGTGCCAGGTGCAGAATGATATCTGATGTGACCCAATCTCAGTGCTGTCACTTATCGCAGACAACTCCAAACTTACGGCAAAATCCTCCTTTCTTCTGCATTCTGTCCCTGTTGGTGCACCATCCTGCCAGCAATCAATCTACACTTTTTTTTTCTCCCGATGCAACTTAGGCGTCATACTGTTCCAATCCCGGCCGATAGGGCTTCAACTTGCTACCATTAATCAACTTGGGGAGCATCGCCCCATCCAACTGCTACAACTGGACCACTCCTCCTGAAGTAATTCTACTAATGTTATACGGACCAAGCCAATGCATCTGCAATTTTCCTGGATGTTTCATAAAATTGTTTTCATATAACAACACTAAATCTCCCTGTTGAAACTGTTTTTTCTTGATATGGCGATCATGCCAAGCTTTCTGGCGATCCTTCTCCACACCCTGATGGAAACCGGCGATGAAGCGATCTTCCTCCAGCTGTACTAACTATGCAAGACGTTCCTCTAATGCTGCTATATAATCCATACCAGTTGTTGCTGCTATGCGCAAACTCAGAATGATATACTCCATAGGCATAACTGCCTCTTGTCCATACACTAGCTTGAATGGTGTCTGCCCTGTCAATCGTTTACATGTAGTGCGATAGGCCCACAATGCTGTTGGGATTTTGAGGTCCCAGTCATCGCGGTTCACATTACACACCTTTGTTAGCGCATGCTCCAATATCTTATTGAAAGCTTCCACTGTGCCATTCACCTATGGATGATAGGGTGTACTCTTATTATGATGTATCTGCAAATCCTCCGTTAATGCACTGATGGTGGGATTGAGAAAGTGGCTTCCTTGGTCGCTCAATAATATCTTGGGGCAGTCAAAGCGAGTGACGATGTGGTCAAAGAGAAACTACGCTGATGTGGCCGTGGAACAATCAATGACTAGTGCAGCTTCTACCCATCATGTCAAGTAATCTGTCGTCGTGATGATATACCTAGCACCAGTGCACTTACTCGGGGAATGGATAGGTCCTATAAAGTCTACTACCCATTTGTCGAATGGCTGCAATGTCAATTGAGGCATCAATGGCATCTCATCTCGTATGGATGGCTTCCCGGTTCTTTGACAAACGTCGCAGGAACATGCATAATCTACCGCATCACTGTGCAGCGTAGGCCACCAGAGCCCTGCTTGAAGCACCTTCCTTGTCGTTGCATGACCACCATAGTGCCCTCCAGCCACTCCTGCATGTGCTTCAAAAAGGATCTGCTCTTGCTCATGTGGAAAAACACACTGTCGCAATATCTCATCAGCACCCATCTTGTACAGCGCTCCTGCGATTAGCTAGAAGTCCACAGCCTTGACTACCAACTACTTCTTCTGACTAGGGGTGAATTATTCTGGTGCAGTACCTGTCACTAGAAATTGAATGACTTCTTCAAAATAGCCATCAACAATTCCAACTTTAAATAATTGGGCATCAGGCAACCCATCTTCAATGTTAGTTGGCTCCTCCCCTGTTTCAATCTGGGAGAGATGATACGGGCCAGCATTTAACTGCCCTGGCTTCACAATTAGTTCAGAATCGAACTCCTGAAATAGAAGTAGCCATCGACAGATCTTCCCACACAACACAGGCTTATTGACCAGGTATTTTAATGCAGAATGATCTGTGAACATCATGAAATGGCCTCCCAGTAAGTAATGGCGACACTTCTGCAATGCATAGAACATTGCTAGACCTTCCCTCTCCGTAGTAGTGTAGTTTATTTCTATAGATGACAACTTCCGACTAGAAAAAGCAATGGGGTGATCAATATCCCCTTCTCCGGGCTAGGCCAACACTACTCCCAGCGCGATCGATGCGATATCAACATGAACATGGAACTCCTTACTCCAGTCAAAAAATACTAATATCGGCCCCAAAGCCATCTTCATCTTTAATGTCTCAAAGCTATCCTGACATTCAGGGCTCCACTGGAATACCGCATCCTTTTTTAACAACTTCTCCATAGGGGCAGTAATCGTAGCATAACCCCTGATGAACTTGCGATAGTACTCTGTGTGTCCCAGCGTTGTCTGTAACTGCTTGACAATAGTCGGCGGTGTCAAACTCTGAATAAGCGCAATCTTTGCTGTGTTAACCAACAATCCTTGCTTACACACAATATGACCCAATAATATGCCCAACGGTGCACAGAAGATAGACTTCTTTAGGTTCAGTGAGATCTGGTGCTGCCGACATTGCTCCAACATCAATCATAGATTCGCCAGATGATCATGGACCAAACCATAGACCATCCAATCATCCATGTATACCTGTAAAAACTTATGAATGAAATCTTTGAATGCAACAATGACAACCCGCGAAAATATCGCAGGTGCATTCTTCAAGCCGAACGGCATCACAGTGTACTGAAAGCAGCCCCATTTGGTAACAAAAGTTGTCTTATGCGGTCTTCTTTTGCAATGCGGATTTGATGGTAGCTAGAGAGCCCGTCTGTGAAAGAGTACATCTCCTGGCGACCCACACCTTCGAGCACTTCGTAAGTAAACGGGGTTGGGAATGGATCGTGCAAACATGCATCATTTAGCTTTTTGAGGTCGATGCAAATGCACACCTCGCCAGTCTTCTTATCCTGTACCACCATAGGACTAATCCATTCCGACTCCTTGACTGGTTCAATGATACCAGTGTCCAACATGCGATCCAATTCTACCTTGAACCTCTCCTTATGTCATGGATTCAATTGATAGGGTCACTGCCAGATCGGCTTAGCATCTGGTTTTAATGGAATCTTCATCTCCCCTAATTCGCCCAGAATCCCCTTCATGTCAGAAAACTTGTTGGGAAATACATCCCAAAACTCATGGATAAAATCAGTGACCTTGTTCATTAGCTCATCATCCTAGTAATCCCCGACATTTGCGAACTTTGGATTTTCCTCTACCCCAATGTTAATCTTGCAGATCTTCAACGGCTGACTGATCGGATCTTTTGGCGCATCAGATGGTACCACAGCACAACTACCTTCTAATTCCAGGATATTCACATTCTGCGGATCATCACCATCTTCTGGACCACCAATGTTATTGAAGCATTCCATGAGAGATTGCATCTGGTAGTGCGTATGCAGATCCATAGGATATGCCATGGGGACAAATTGCAGAAATACATCATGGATGAGTTGTAATGCATTATTAACTTCTGGATCGGAATCCGAAAAAATGAACATATGGGTAAATCACATTGTGAGCTCCAGCCAAGTAGAAATTTCCCCTCGCAACTCGTCTATAGTATACCATGATTGTGGCATCTCATCCAATGTATGGATAAAAGCATGGATCCATTCGTCTTTGGGGCGCGATACCCATAACCGCTGACACTCCATCAAGTGACCACCAGGATTGTTCCGACCATCATACTTCCTAGTGTGGTTAACCTCGGTATCACCGAAGCGTACCATCATCAATATTCTGCATGTCGACCATCCATCAATTGATGCTTTGTGTGTCGCCCACCAGCATGCTGGAGCAGCCTTCAGTGCTTCATTAGATGCCAGCAACTGCTGTGGTTCAGAAATTTGTTCCCCGAACTCTGTCAGAAAGTCAGATAAGCCAGGCAGTCCTTCGTATATTGGTAGCGTAACTGTTTCAGTTGTGACACAGCATAATGACTATGTGATCAACCCACACTTACGGAGTGACACCTCGTGCAAGCGATTATGCCAATATTCTAGCGCATCATCGGAGTCAGAAGACACAGAGCTGTCACTGCACCATCCCAGCTCACCATTGGCAGTCAAATGGATATAATCTTCAGAGATATTAAATGCATGGTCCCATCCGCTTTGATCATCGTCCTTCACTGGCTCTATGTAGCGGCGACTTTCAGCCGGATCCATCGAGGCGATAACTCTGAGATCACGATTTTCAAAAGTCATCATACGTCGCTTGAAGTTGATTAAAGCTCCACTATCATTAGCCCACCTAATTCCCAGTAGTGATGGATAAGAGCTTTCTCCTTCGACTACTTCTCTTACATCAAAGTCGGCATATGTTTTCATTCCCTCAATGTCCACCACCATTTATGGAACTCTCCCAAACGGTGTCACCTTAGCATGATTAGCTAACTAGAGCTGTACAAGAGACCAACTCAATGGGGGACTCCCCATCTTCTGCCAAGCCTGCTTGGTCAATATGTTGACATCCGAACCAAGGTCCTGAATAACCGAATCAACATCGTAGTCACCAATTTGAATACTCATCCACATCTCCTTACCTGTCTTTCATCGTTGTAGGGAATCAACCACAAGCTCTTGGTGATCCTGGGCTGATCGTCGCAACAAATCTTCAATCACAGCAAGAGCGTCGGTATCTCTTGCCAGGGATAAACACTATTCCAAAAATGCTTGAAGTGTGCTAGACCACCATGATGGGCCAGTCTCCGAAGTAGTATCAAAAGTAGAGGGCATGTTGTATATAACAGCTTTACCTCGGTCGTTTTCTCGCGCACGACGTGCTTGAAGAAATGCTTCCTGCTCTACATTGATGTTAAATGATACGTTCTTTTTTTCGTCCAACCAGATCAGTGAGATGTCTTCCCCAGTTGTCTTTCCTCCGCGAGTGACCACAACAATGGAAGCATCTTGCGGTCTTGGCTCTGTAGAGATTGTTACGATATTTGCACCCTGGGTCTTGTTCAGCGGCAGATTCCCAGGTGGGTTCACATTATGATTCTTATTAGGCCGCATATTCTAGTTCTGCACTGGTTGCTGCACTTGGTTCTGGGAAGCTACTGTGCCTGGGGATGGTTCTGCAACTGGGGAGTATTTCCTGCTTGCCATTGCACAATCAACTGCAGAAAATTCTCAACTGTGTGATCATTGACAAAACAGAACGTACAATGGTTCTACAGCAATGGACAGTCTCGTTGGTAGTGTCCCCATTATGCACAGTGATAGCATTGAACAGGTCCGCAACCACCGCGTCCTCCTCCATGACCAAATCCTCCTCCACATCCTCCTCGGTATCCTCCCCAAAATCCTCCCTGTTGTTGGTACTGTGGTTGGTTGAAATGTTGGTGCATTGGTGCCGGTTGCATTCCTTTCCTTTGTTGTGCATACTGCGGTTGCGGTACATACTATGGCTACTGTGGAGCCATCTGCATTGGAGCATATTGCGGCATGAAATGCGGTGGTTGCTACTGTTGTGGTATAAACTGCATCTGCGGTTGAGGTAGCGGTTGGAATACCTGCAGCTGCGGTTGCAACTATTATACGACATGTTGGTCATCCTTTACATAGAATGCATCACACATTCTCTCTTGTAGCAACCCATACGCACGGCAATCCTTGTCATCATGACCCACTGATTTGCAAAATGTACAATAAAGATTCCTCTATCCCAACATAACCTTTCAAGTTAAACTTTTGATTCGCATCATACTTGAGCCCATAATCAATCGTACCCTTTGGGTACCTCAGAATATGCTTTACAGCAACTCGGTGAACACTTCTGGGATCCATCAAGAACTGGCTCAATGTGTTCACTGCAAAGCAAATATTTGGTCTTGTATTTGTCAGGTACATCAAGGACCCAATCATCTGACAATACATCGTGACATCAATCGGTTTAGATGAAGCATCACACAGAAGCTTCAGGTTCGATGCCATAAGTATGGCCATGGCCTTGCAGTCCATCATCCCGAACCTCTTCAAGATCTCTACTGCATACTTCCCTTGTCCAAGGAAGATCCCATCTGCACTCTGCCATACCTCCATTCCTAGAAAGTAATGCATCATCCCCAAGTCCTTCATCTCGAACTCGGCAGCAAGCTTCCTCTTGGTGTCAGTAATCAACCCATCCTCACCTATAACAAACAGGTCATCCACATACAACAGTAGTATCACTGGATTTCCTTCCTCAACCTTGTAGTAAAGGTTGGAATCCGCTTTACTCTTAGTAAAGCCCAAACTAGATAGGAGACTGTCCATCCTACCATACCAAGTCCTAGGAGCTTGCTTCAAGCCATACAAGGCTTTCTTCAACCTGTACACATATGACTCCCTGTCATGTGTCTCAAAACCAAGTGGCTGCTCCACATACACTTCCTCTTCAACTACACCATTCAAGAAAGCTATCTTGACATCCATCTGGTGTATCTTCCACTTCATCACTGCAGCCAGAGCAAGTACTGTTCTGATGGAAGTGTATCTGGCTATAGGAGCAAAAGTGTCTTCATAGTCTATTCCCTCTTTCTAAGAGAAGCCACGAGCTACAAACCTCGCCTTGTATTTCTCTATGCTACCATCTGCAGCATGCTTGATCTTATAGATCCACTTGGAAGTCACAACAGACTTCCCTCCAGGTCTTGGGACTACATCCCAAACATCATTCTTCATGATTGAATGGTATTCCTCGACCATGGCATCCTTCCATTCTTTCTTTTCTGCTACTTCTTCATAACTGGAAGCTTCCTTGTTCATAATGTCACAGAGTAAGGAAACATAATTGGTATGTGATCTAGTCCTCTTCCTTTCTCTGTGTTCTTCTTCTGGAATTGCATAACTTTCTGCATCTTGAATGAGCTCTCTAGCCCATGCAGGTTTCCTCTTCTGAGATTTATTCTCACTGGGTGGATCTATAGGTTCTTGTGGATCTTCAATTTCATGATATTCTTCTGGAATTGCTTCATTCATAGTGGTGTCTTGGAATCTGGTTACCTTTGGTTCTTCATGGTATTCAACACGTGTCATCCTTGATTTGATGTATGCTAAGTCTTCATCAAATGTTACATCCCTGTTGATGTCAATCTTCTTGAACCCTAGAAAGTATATTCTGTAAGCCTTCGAGCTTTCACTGTAACCCACAAAGATGCCCTTCTTTCCTAAAGGATCTAGCTTTGTCCTCTTTTCCTTTGGAATGTGTGTATATACATGACAGCCAAATATTCTAAGATGGCTAACTTCTGGTTTCTTACCAATGAAGACTTCTTCTGGTGTCTTGTTGTCAAGTATCTTGTGAGGTGTTATGTTCTGCACATATACAACTATCTTAGCTGCTTCTACCCATAGATGTATAGGAATATCTTGGTCATGAAGCATTGCCTGTGTTGCTTCCATGATAGTGCTATTCTTTCTTTCTGCAACTCCATTTTGTTGTGGATTGTAGGGAGCAGTCAACTCCCTCTTAATCCCTGAATCACTGCATAACTTCTTGAACTCACCTGAAGTGAATTCTCCACCATTGTCGGATCTGAAGGTCTTGATCTTCTTGTCAGTTTGATTTTCTATCAAGGCTTTGAATTCCTTGAACTTATCAAACACTTCATCTTTATTCTTCAAGAAATAAACCCAATTCTTCATAGAGAAATCATCAATGAAAGAAACATAGTATACATACCCACTTAGAGAACTAGAAGACATCGGACCGCATACATCGGAGTGGGTAATCTCCAAGATTCCTTTTGTTTTTCTTTCACTGCTTGGAAATTCCTTCTTTGTGTTCTTTCCTTCTGCACATCCTTTGCAAACACCTTCATTCTTTGACTAGATTTCAGGAAGACCTTCTACATCTTTGCTTGCAATTCGTAGTGCTCTATAGTGCACATGTGCAAGCCTCCTATGCCAAAGTTCACTTGGATCCATGGATTCATGTACCATGGCATGTTCAGGTTGTCCCTTCAATTTGTACAATCGTCCCTCTTGCTCTCCAATCACTACTACATCATCTATGGTCTTACGCTTTGGCCACATGAGTACTTGGCCATCCACAAATGGAAATCTAATCCCTTTTGCATCTAGAGATGATATGGATAGGAGATTCCTCTTGAGCCCAGGTACATATAGAACATATTTCATTTTCAAAGACTTCCCATGTAGCTAGGGTTTTACCCCTAGCTTGTGCAAATGAGCACCTACTAAGGAGAAGGGACTCCTTAGTAGCAGTTCAGTAAATGGAAATTATTATGCTAAAACAGAAATGTAAAACTACTCTAAAACATGTGCATGAAACATAAACAACAAAATGTAAACAATGGTTTTTGTATTAATATTACCTCCAACGTGAAGGTTGGTGAAGCTCTTGCAATGTCCAAGAGGGTTTCTCCAAGCTCCAATGTGCTCCTTCTCTTTCTCCAATGGTGGAAATGGGCCAAAAGGGGCTCTCAAGGTGAAAGTGGCTCAATGGTGAGCTAGGGTTTCAAGAGAGATTTTGGCAGAGTAAGGGTGCTTATGATTGTGGATATGAAATAAGGGATCTCCATCACCTATTTATAGTTTTTTGGTGGTGGAGTGCTGACCCATGGTTTTGGGAACCATATGGTTTAGGGCAGCTGTATAGGGTTTTTTTCCTCCTTTTTCCTCATTATTTTATATTTTTTATTCCCTTTTTAGGGGGTTTTGCTATTTTTAGAGGAATTTTGGATATTTTTGGAGGAAAAAGGGGTTTTTTAGCCTTTTTGAGGCTATTTTGATGGTTTTGGCCTTTTGGAGGATTTTTAGTGGGATTTTTAGGGTTTTTAAGGGAAATATGGTAGGAAAATGGACAAATGAGCCAATTAATGTGGTAGATGAGGGAGTGAACACTTTTTGGGTGTTAACAGATTGCCCCCTGATGTGCGAGGGCAGGAGCTCATCGTATGGCCGATGGACATCATAAGTCATGTATGGTTTTCCTGGGGTATGGAGAAGAGAAGAAACAAGCTGAAGCCTGGAACAACGATCCCGAACCAACTGCAAGAACTAAAAGTACATAACCTCAATAATGGATGAGGAATCATCAGATCATATGGACGAGGTGAGCATTCCCATGCTCGCATCAGGATATAACATAACAATAACAATGGGGTCCAAAAAATGGGGACCTGAAATATACATGACCTCAAATACTGAATGAGGAAGAATCTCAATATATGGACGAGGCGGGCATACCCATGCTCGTATCAAAATACATAAACAGAACTGTGAGGCCCGAAAAGGGGGACCTGTAAGATACATAACCACTGTGTACATCATAAGAGTCCAGAGGGGACACAAATCTGGGACATACTGTTGGGATGATCATGTGTGAACTGAAGAACTGGTGCACTGGAACAATCGACAGTGCTACTGAGTGTGGTACCAAAGGAATGGATGAGCTGCTGGATCATAGTGACAAGGGTCACACTCACAATGGTACACTGAACTAGAACTGAACGGGGACTGAACTGGGTACTCAAGGAAGCATATAACTGGATGGCTTCCGAATACAATCGCCAACGCAGCCCGAACATCCACGGGAACATATAACTGGGCGTTCTGAAGTGACTCACCAATGTGCTAGAGTCGGGGGAAATCCGGGGTCTTCGACTAATAATGGAAGGGATGTAACCCTACGCGATTCTCGACGATGCGATCAAGGTGCTGAAGTCAAGCATGTGAGAAACAACCACTCGGAGAGGCAATGATGACTCCTCTCAGAATGGTCCATAGGCACTTACCACAGATGGTGATAAGTCCAAGGCGTAGGGACCTCTAGGCCTATCCTCCGGAATAGAGGGGTTGTCATCGACAGAGGGAGACCTGCAACTATCAAGGCAATAATGTTTCCTTGACAGGAGCGCGAGGTGGAGAACCGAAATGTGATAGTACTGATGGCAGGACTGACAAACTGTGGGGGAACAACTGGGCAAGCAGAGTGGGTGGACTCAAACTTCCTTTGTTCAGAGTATGATGATGGGGATGATTTGGCAGCATATGAAACTGACTGATGGGAGAGGGATCATAGCTGTAAGGGATCTGGGAGGGTAACTGGGCTAAGGGAGAATCAAGCTGGTATAAAATGTCAGGAGACTACAGAATACTCTGAACAAAGGCGACCTAATAGGGGGTGCTGCCAAGATGATCGATCATAGTGCCAGGAGGCACGGGAGGGGACTTCTTCATGGGTTAAGGAACTAGAAGAAGTGTGTGTAAAATGATACTGTCGTGTGGATTTATACGAGCCCAGGACAGTTCATGCTCGTGGTTCCTTTCAATTTTAAGGAGTCTGAAAGCGATAAGAAAACTCTGAAATGATGGAATGGTACTGTCGTGTGGATTTTACGAGCCCAGGACAGTTCATGCTCGTGGTTGCTTTCAATTTCAGAGAGTCTGAAAGCAAATAAGAAGACTCCAGGGGGTTTCTTTTTCGTATGTTTAGTCTCCAAGGCCCAAAGAAGCATAAAAGGATGCAATGAAGAACTCTTCTAGCCGGTGTGACTAGAGTATTTCTTTTTCGTAATTAGTCTACCAGGTCCGGAAAAGGGTTAAACTTATACCAGATAGACGCCCTTTCAGGTACTTTATTGAGCATGAAAGGAAGCAAGATTGCTCGGCGATCTTTTCATTGTTTTAGGAGTCAGAAAAGAGCTTAACAGAAACTCCCTAAGTGCCTTTTTCGTAAAGGACTTGTCCAGCCCGAAAAAGGGATAAAATTATATCGAACAAAAGGAATGGCCAGGCAAGGAGGAAGTGTTCAATCGAGGATTAGTAATGATGACCAAGAACGAGGGTAGGGGGGAACACTGGTGGGCCTCCTTGTGGGGTGAATGGAATGGTGGAAAAATAACGAAACATTTGCAGTATGACGGGAGTGAATGGCTCGTGTAAAAGTGTGGAACAATCCGATGGCGGCCGATGTGGCACGCAAACCGAGGTAGCAAGGTGTCAGGACACAATGTTGAAATTGTACCAGGTGAGAGTGAGAAATGATCTCAAGCATCATCACGGGCTCGGAAAAAAGAATCCGGCGATATAAAGAGTGTTAAAAATGGATAACGGCCGATGTGGCACGCACACCGAGGTGATGGGGGCGTTTTGGGAAAAATACCCAAAAAATTTGGGGATGAGAGCGAGAAATGATCTCAAGCATCATCACCGGCTCGGAAAAGTGAATCTGATGATATAAAATAGGTGAAAAACGGAGAACGGCCGATGTGGCATGCAAACCGAGGCGACTAGTGGTGTCTAAAAAATGGACAAAAAATGACGGGGCAAAAATAATGCAACGAGGTGACCATCATGACGGTCGCGTCGTGCTGATTCCAGTGGTGGAAACGGTGCAAAAAATGGACTCCGTATGGGGTCAGAATGGCTAAAACAAGAAAAAGTCAACTAACTATAAATAGTGAGTGGGTCCAACATGACATGTGTCATTTGTACTATTTGACTTTGACTTGTGATCAGAGTACCAGAGCTGAGGTGGCATTTCTGGATGATCCGACCGGCCGATTTCATATCTGGGAGATACAGGTATTCCGTCAAACTCATACCTGCATGTTTTTTAGGGTCGAGGGTTGGGTAGTGGGTCCTAGGGTTAGTTGTACGGTCCACGTGGGGTGGACCGCGGGTTAGGGGGACAAAACTGTGGTTGGAGACCGCGAGTTTTGGGGTGAACCACATGGTTGGGGACCACATATTTCTCGGCTGGATACGCGGTTGAGTACCGCGTGTTCCAGGGAGGAACACACGGTGCCAAACCGCGGGGTGAGGTCGAACAGACGCGGTTAAGGACCGCGAGTGTAGTCCTAACAGTCGCGGTCGGAAACCGCGGCAGGAAGCCCTAAAGCCGCGGTTTTGGGACGAGCTATGAGGGTCTTCCGGGGGGAGGGGAAGGGCTTATTTTTTGGACATGAGTCTGAAGAGTCTACTTTGTGTGATTGACAAGATGCCGCAGGTTCTATGGAGAGAGTGGGAGATCCCTGATGAGATTGTGGCCGTGATCCGAGGGGATCGCCATGTGCGATCTGTGCTGGAACTGTGTGGACTACTGAAGTTCGCACAGATACCCATGATACGGTCAGCAGCGTTGCTGCTGAACCGGCTGATTAGTTTCTGGGAGCCGGACAAACAGGATTTTCGAGTACAGGGTGAGAGGGTGGACCTCACCCTGACCGATGTATACTTTCTGATGGGGTTGCCCTGTCTGGGCAGAGTGGCAGACACACAGTCGCGGGTCGCCGCGGACGTAGACATGGAGGAAATGCTAGATAGGTACTATGGTCCAGAGGCATGGGTGCATAGGAATGCACTCCTGGTGAGGGACTTACAAGAGCCATTAGTGTAGGCCATGGCGGCATGCGTGGTTTGGGTATTGGGGTCCCAGTCACCTGAGAAGGTGTCGAGGGGCCAGATGCAGATGATAGAGCGGGTATTGGATGGGGTGTATTGGGCATGGGGCCAGATGTTCCTGACCTACGTTCAGCGGCAGTTGACAGCAGCGAAGGAAGCTGGCAAGGGATTTTGCTATGGTTCCTTCTTGTGTGCCTTCTTTATGGAGACGGTACCCACACTGCGGCCACAGGTGCCGATCAGGGTAGGAGGTTTGAGGGAGCCACGGATGGTGCGGTGGGGCGAGATGATGCACCGCCGTGGTGGCGGCGATGTTGGCAGGTATTTTACGCAGGAGTTGTACTTGTAGTGGCTCCAGATACCATTGACACTGGACGACTTCCCGTATAGGGACATGGACTACACGAGAGATCCAGAGGCGCCATGAGCACCAGGACAGGCATGGGCTCCCGACGGTACGTATGTGTTTTCTTGCATGTTATGGATGTCAAGTTTTATATATGTGATAGGAGATTGATATACTGTGACTGACATATGGGTGATCTGCAAATGTGGGTCTGAGGCCACCGCCAGGACATGTGGCACGGAGGGGGATTATGGCTGTTCCAGCTCTGCTTGGGTGAGGGGAGGTCCGTCGCCGCGATGCGGAGGGGACACTGGAGTTGGTCCGGGAACTACTAGACCATTTGCTGATAGGGGTGACCAACGAGGGATGGTGGGATGTCGATCCAGATGTGGTTCAGGATTGCATGAGGGCACCCCGAGAGTTCAAATCCATAGCGATCCGGGTGGTGATCTTGGTGGACCGGGCACGGGCACAGGAGCCCGTAGGAGATGAGGACTTACCGGAGGAGGAGCGAGGAGAGGACTCAGAGGCAGTCGATGCAGGCAATGATGCAGGATACGACTCTCATTAGGGAGTGCAGGGGACTCCCCCCGAGTTTTGTAGCTATGGCATGTATTTTGATGAGGCTTTAGGGATGTATAGCCATTTTTTGTATAGCTGAGTACAGGGGTACTCAGGACATGTATAGCATTGAACATGTATTTATATATATATATATATATATATATGCACGTGGATGCACCTTTTGTTATGATGTTGTTTCAGTTGTACGCATGTGGATGCGCTTTATGATTTGTGATATGTTTACATTGCACGTGGATGCAAGTAGGCTAGGATGTTGGGCACGTGGATGCCCCTTGTGTATTTTATGTGATGCAACATGATGTATGTATGATTAGGCACGTGGATGCCCCTATGGATATGAATGTGGTTTATGTACATGGATGCAAATGTTGATGCGATGCAATCTTTTTGGGTTTTTATATATTTTTATGAGATGTTATGGGATAATGATGCATGATGTGGGTGTTACATGGTGTGATTGATATGCCAATCTAGGATGTTGTTTGCCATTTGATCTATGACACTATTTTGGGCTCGTGGGACATGTGTGAATGTTATGGATTCAAACTGTCGACTGAGTTGTGTTGCGCATAGGAATTTTCTAAAAAGGCAGGGATCACGCACCTGGTAGCAGTTGTTGAGCTGGGAGACAAGTAGCTGGGAGTCAAGGAACACATGAAGGTGACATATGCCCATCTGGAGGGCAGCAGTCAAGAGACCGGTCACAGCATCATACTCTGCCTGGTTATTGGTAGCAGCGCCTATACATATTCCGTTAAGGTGAATCATCTCGTTGGAAGGGGAGTACAGGACCCATGCTGCAGAAGCCAGGTTGGGATACCAGTGGCTTGCGCCATCAGCGAAGCCAGTGTAATAAGGTGGAAGATGGTCCATCTGTGGTCATGCAAAAATGATGAATGTAAGATGATGGTAAAAAATGTGAAAAACAAAAAGAGAGAAAACTATACAATGCGGACCAATGAGGTCGCGGTTTCATTTATGGGTAGAAACGCTTAAGATACAACCCATTACGGGGGTTGCGCAAAGGGTGGCCTTCGGAGTCGGCTAAGATGTATGCCCCCTTGCCAAGGAAGGTCTGCACGATGTAAGGGCCTTTCCACATGGATTCAAACTTCCCTTTGCCAGTTTTGTCGTGGGCTTGGTCATAGGCGAGGACGAGGTCCCCTTCATGGAAAGTTCGAGGGTGAACATGTTTGTCATAATCAGCTTTGGAGCGGTTCTTGGCAGCTTCGATGTTCTGGAGAGTGGCATGATGGTCTTCATCAGCTTGTTCGAGTGTCAGCAAACGCTGCTCGAGGGGGGAAGTGTCGGGGAGAAGCTCAACGGCGATATGTAAGGCAGGAATCTGACACTCGATGGGGAGGACAGACTCTACACCGTAAACTAAATGAAATGGGTTAAAACCAGTGGCGGTCTTAGTGGATGTACGGTAAGCCCATAAGGCAGGGAACAGCATGTGGTGCCAATTGTACTTATGCTTATCAACAGTTCGTTGAAGGATGGTTTTGAGGATTTTGTTAATGGCCTCTACTTGGCCATTCCCTTGGGGGTAGTAAGCAGAGGAAAATTGGTGTTCAAATTTGAGGAGGGTGGATAACTCACGCCAGACGACATCTTCGAAGTGTGAACCATGGTCTGAGACCAACTGTTTAGGGACCCCGAATCGAGTGATAACATGGTTGAAAAAGAAACAGGCAGCAGTGTCAGCGGTACAATTGAAGGTAGGCATGGCTTCCGCCCATTTGGTCAAGTAATCAACGGCGACAATGATATACTTGTGACTGTTGGCAGACGGGGGTCTGCACTCCATGAAGTCGATGGCCCACTTACAAAAGGGACCAACGGTGACGACTGGGTGTAACGGAGCAGGTGGTGTCCGGGCCTTGGGGGCAAAAAGTTGACAGTTGTGGCAATGCTTGACCGTAGTGATGCAGTTGGTGAAAAATGTGGGACAGAAGTATCCAGCGCGGACAACCTTTTGGGTAGTGGCCATCCCTGAGAAATGGCCTCCGCAGGCACCTCTATGACAGTCATTAAGGACATGTTCAGCTTCCTCGTGCGTAAGGCAACGACGAAGAATTGTGTCAACCCCTCGCCGGTAAAGGACATCGCCTAAGAGGAGATATCGAGAGGCCTGGTGACAGATGCAACGGCGTCCATTATGGGTGACTTTGGGTCTGAACTTCTGCGTGCGCAGGTATAACAAAATATCACCGTACCATGGGTCATCAGATGAGATAGTGAACAGGTGATTGTCGGGTAACTCATCGGAGATTGGTTTGGCCGGGAGAAGGGAAGGAAGATCAGTAATGAGCTAGGCAAGCGCGAGGGCTTTAGTGCTCTTAGGTGTTTTGAAGGTAAGGTCATATTCCTGGAGGATAATGACCCATTTAGCAACACGACCTTGCAGGAGCCGCCGGTTTAGAAGATATACCATGGGGTTAGAGTCGGCGACGACTGTGGTATGACTCATTAAGATGTAGTGTCGCAATTTTTGGATGGAAAAGACCACTGCTAGGGTGAGTCTCTCCTCATATGGGTAATGTAGGGGAGGACCAGACAAGGTCTGGCTGACGTAGTAAATGACATGCTCCTAGTGAGAAGCGTCTTCTTGAACCAAGACTCCAGACACGGCATGCTCGGATGCCGAGATGTATAGGATGGAGTCCTGAGAGAAATCCAGAGGGGAGATGAGAGGGGCTTGTGTGAGAGCTTTCTTGAGGGCTTCGAATGCAGCTTCTGCTTGCTCATCCCAGATGAAGGGTATGTGGGTACGGAGCAGGCGCAAGAAACCGTGAACAGCAGTGGCGTAATCAGGAACGAAGCGTCTAAGGAAATTGGATCGCCCCTGCAGACTTTGGAGCTGCCGGAGCGTGCGAGGAGAGGCAAGGTCTAAGATGGCTTGGACTTTCAGGGGATCAATAGTAATTCCTTTCTGGGAAACAATAAAACCCAACAATCGGCCTACCGGAACGCAAAAGACACACTTGTGTGGGTTCAAGCGGATTTGGTATTTGCGACAACACAGAAAAACTTACCGAAGGTCGTTAAGGTGATCCGATCATTTTCGGGAACGAGCAATAAGGTCATCTAGGTAGACTAGCAAGATATGGACCAAGTCATGAAAGCAATAGGTCATGGCTCGCTAGAAGGTGGCACCAACATTTTTTAGGCCAAAAGGCATGACGCGATAGGCAAAGGTGCCCCATGGGGTAGTGAAGGCAGTTTTGTACTGGTCTTCCTTACAAATCTGAATCTAGTTGTATCCGGAAAAACCATCCATGAAGGAGAGGACTTCATGCCCCGCACACGCATCTATGAGCTGGTCGATAAATGGCGTGGGGAAGTTGTCCTTGGGACAAGCACGGTTTAAATCGCGGAAGTTAGTGCATACTCGGATGGTGCCTTGTTTTTTGTTAACGGGAACGGGGTTTGAAACCCAAGTGGTATAGGCAATAGGATAAATGAACCTTGCCTTGTGCAGTTTCTCAATCTCGGCTTTAACAGCTGGGAGCTTTGAGGGATGAATGGGGCGTTGTTTCCGACGAACAAGGGGTACATCAGGCCATGTGTCAATGTGGTGCTCGATAATGGCGGGGTCAAGACTGGGCATTTCGGTATAGGACCAGGCAAAGACATCACGGAATTCTCGGAAGAGTTTTCGGTATTCCTCAATCTCTTGTTCACTGCAGGAGGCTCCTAAGGCAATGCATTCATTGACGCCAGGTGGGTTAGAGATAGCGATGTGGATGACGGGTGAGATGTTGGTCATGTTACCCTCCTCGAAGGCGTCAGGAGCACGAATAGGGTCCTTGAACCAGTCAACCTTGGTGGGGAGGAAGTCTTTGGATTCAACCGTGAACTGGGTGGCTGTGCTAGAGGAAGATTCATCTGGAATGAAGTAGGAACGGTGGTGCATGTCATCCCAGGGATAATCCGAGGCAGTGAGGGCCTCGAGAATCTCCTCATCGGTATGAAAAGTTTGTGTCGTCAAATCGGTTGATGAGGGGGTAGTGGTTGAAGAGATCATATAAATGGTATTAACCTCTCCTGAAGGGGAAGAGACCGGGGGGTAGATCTCCTCAATGGTGGGTGGTGCCGTCTCAAGATCCAGATTGTTCATCTCATAGAGAGCCGCTCTGTAATCCAGGAGATCGGGACAATGATGTGAATAATGTCCGTAAACACCACATATCGCACAGGGATGGTTAGTGCGTAGTGATTTATCTTTAGGCTTGGGGGTGGTGTTTAGTTCGACAACTGGGATGTTGGGGTCGTCGTCAAGCATCTGCATGTGTTTCTGTAAAGCTGGTAACTGTGGACACTGATGGGTCGCATGGCCTAACTCGTCGCACAATGAGCATTTGGGAGGAGCGCGAAACACTGGAGGGTTTTTTACTGTCTTGGGAGGTGGTACAACAGTGTAAGGTTGTGGCCCTATGACCCCAGTGGGTTTGGGAGTAGGAGGGGGAGTCATGGAGGACAAAGGGGGAGAGACACCGGGGGGTGGCTGAGTGGTAGTAGCCATGGGTTGCACCGGTTGGAGGACGACGCTTGGTGTCGGTGTGGGAACGGGAGGCAAAAGGTACCAAACGGGTAATCCCAAGGTTAACCCAGGGAGGCTAAGGGTAGCCATGACCGGGGTGCTTACTACTCCCGATGGAGGGACTAGAAAGGGGATTGTATGGATAGGTGTAACACCAATGTGGCTAGGTACCAATGGTGGTTTAGGAAACAAGGGTGGTTGATTGGTAGGTGGTTGGTTATCGTGGGACAAGGTACATAAGTCAGACACTTCGGGCGTAGATGACGGGGAGGAATGGATTGGACGGTGGAGGTCATCGGTGCGTCTGAGTAAACTCCCGGCCCCGTAGAGGAGACAAACGAGTTGGTGGCACGAGAAACAGGTTGTTCAACCATGGGGAGGACGTTTTCGGGTGCCGCGGGAGAATTGGGATCATAGTAGGTGAGCTGGTCAACCTTGACCACGCGTCCCTCATGGGGGAACATCATGGTGCGAAAAACGGAAGAGGAAACCGCCCGCATGGCATACATGTAACTGCGGCCAAGTGAAAGGTTATAATCCAATTGGGCATTGATTACCTCGATGTCGATAAGGACAGTTTTGCCACCTAGCTGGACGGGGACATTGGGTAGGAGGCCTTGGGGCTGGGCCAACCGACCGTCGTGGGCGCGTAATGCAGTGGTGGACTGCTGGAGAGTAGGGAATCCCAACTTCTGCCATACGAATGTAGACATAACGCATGTTGAGGAACCTTCATCGATGATGCATCGATGGATGACAAGATTCCGAACGGAAACAGAAACTTGGAATGCTAAGGAGGAAGGCAGGCGTGGTTCGGATTGGTCCAAATCAAATGCCATCAAATTCGAATCATGCGGGTCAATCACCCCAATGGTGGATAGTATAGTCTTGCGCTGAGAAGGGCAGTTTTTCAAGACTTCTAATGCAGACATGGCTGCGGGAGATTGGGCTAAGTCATCGACAATGTTGTAGTTTGACGCAGCCCGTGCATTGGGGTCATTGTTGATACGGCGAAGCGGGAAACGAGGTGCTTTGGGAGCACCCTCGAGTGGAGGCGGGGGTATGCGTAACGCTTGATCAGTGGGATGGGTGTTAGGGGTTTTCTCAGCAGGAGGGGATTCAGTGGTGGAGCCATATTGGTTTCGACGAGTCTAGAGGTTGACGTCAGCAGATGACATCATCAACAAGTGGTGGGTTCCCGAGTCAAACATGGGTTGATTGGGAGCAGCGTATGTGATCTGCTGTTGGGGGGGTGCATTGGCTTGAGGGGGAGCCAACGGCTGAGTGTTCACTATGCCTTGGGTTGGTAAGGGGTTTTGCAGAACCAAAGGAGGTTGCTGAGGCTAAGGGGGGTTAGGTGGCGCTTGAGGAGCTGCATGCCCTTGGCGATGGGCATCATCAACCCAAAGTTGTCGAGCTTGCTCCAAGTGTGGGCAAGCGTGTGTGTAGTGGCCATAGACCCCGCAAATAGAACAAGGATGGTTTGTTCGCAGATTGGGGTTTTTAGCCTGCTTGGGCAGGCGATCAGGGTTTTGGTTAGCAGGGGCCGCATTATTATTGTCGGGGGGATTCACCGGTTGACCAGCTTGGTCTGCAGGTTGGTTATTCCCACGATTACGACCCTTGCCACGGTTTTGTTGGCCCTGGTTGCATTGGTTGTTCTGGTTTTGCTGCGGGTTTTGTTGGGCATAAACTTGCCCTTGGGCAGCAGGTGGATTCTGAGGTTGCGCAGGTGCGGGAGCAGGCTGCGGGGGATGATATGTAGGTGGAGGCTGCGTAGGTGTAGTAACTTGAGGGGGTTGCTGATATGGCTGCGGAGCAGGTTGTGGGTTTGCCGCAGGGGCTTCCTGTGGCGGATAATAAGCGAGTTGGGTTTGTGAAGGTGCAGGAGCTGGGGAAGCCTGCTGGTGGTAGTAAGGCTGAGGTGCGACCCGGGGGGCATAAACGGGAGTCGTATGACCGAAGCACTGAGGAGGACATGAGGGTCCATGGTGGTGGTGATGTGTCATGGGAGCATACGAGTTGGTTGCTCTAGACTGTGAGGTAGCCCGCGAAAGGTCGGGGCCAAGGGTAGGATGTGCTATGGAAAAGGGTTGGGGATGCGACAAAACACGGCCAATGATGCCGTCTGCAGCGTGGGATGCCCTCGGTGCATCATGCTGGAGGAATCTCTGTGAGGGGCGTCAGGTATAATGGTATAAAGGTAACCCGACTGGGCGTAAATGAGGTCGAACTGTTGGGCCTTAAGGATGGCCTCTTCTTCAGACTGGGGTCTTTCTGATGCCACATCCTTAGCAATGATAGGGAGAAGGGACTTGAGGAACCAATCTAGGAAGATACAGTCGTCTAGTTTGATCTTGCATAAGCTACGGCGTCGACGCCACTCATGGATGTGGTCTGTGATATGGGTAGCCGTGTTTTGTCTACAAGATAGGAGGATCTCAACGCCCACGTCATAGTGGACAGGTAACTGGAAGAACTGCAGGAAGGTCGAGGCAAGGGAAGCAAAGGTGGCATGGGTCCCATGGGGTTGCTCGATATACCACTTGGCTGCAGAGCCAGTGAAGGTGCGCTATAAGAGACGAAGGCGAATAGAGTTGTCCACTATGGAGTTGGAGGAACACCATAGGTGGAAAGACATGATATGGTTTTGTGGGTCCTCACCGGCCTTGCCATCGAACTTAGGGATGTCAGAGGGGAGCTTGGTAGGCATATGAGGCCACGCAGGGTCGTGTCGGATAGGGTCGTTGGTCAATCTGGCCCGGTCAGGTAGGTTGAGGCTAGCCATGAATGGCAAACTGGAAGAAGGATGTGACACAGTAGTGGGTTGGACCAGGTTGGGGCCCATGCCCCCAAGTGGAGGGACAGGATTTGGGATGGTTCCCCCAAGGGGGGGAATGGAGGTAGTATAGGAGGGGCCTGCACCACCATGGGTAGTGTGAGCCACTGATGGAGTGGGGATAGGTATTCCCACTGCAGGAATAGGTGCTGTGAGGGGAACGGTAGATGGGGGACCCATGGAGGGCATACCCAAAACAGGTGTAGTAATTGGTGTAGTGGTGGATGTGCCACCAATGGTCCCTATAACAAAAGGAGTAGAAGTCGTGCCAGCCATGGGGCTAGTAGGGGCAGTGTAAATAGGGTTCTCAGACTCTTTGTCAGAATCGGAGGTAAAGTAAGGGGCGTCAATATCTGGTGACGGGGTCCTATGTCGCTGATGAGTGGAGTCGAGTGGCAAGGCTCTAGATCTGTGATGAGTGGTATCAAGGGATGATGATCTGAATCTATGACGGGTGGTGTCAAGTGAACCGTGCTGTGGGGGCTCGCCCCTGAGGCGCTGAGAATGTCGCGGGGACTCAATGGTGACAGATGGTGTCAAATCTCTGTGGGTTGAGGTGAGTAGAAAAACAGCTCAAAAAACCTAATGCAACCGAGTGTGCAGAAGGAGAGCTCAAAAAGCAAGGCACTCAGGCCAACAACTAACTCAAAACACCTACTGTAACAGCTATGCTACAATAAGTGGAGTATCAACAAAGATGGTCAGAATACCAACAAGCAGCAGGTTTCCTAAAAATAAAAAATGGTGGACTCACTAGACCAAAGGGAGGTAAGGGGGCATGCAAACACCCAACTAAAAGTATTCTGACTCAACTAGACATATCCTCTGCAAGGTGATGAAATCCAAGTCAAACAATATGAATAGGAAAGCCAAGTGGCTAAGATATCCCCCTACCGGGAGAGACACCGGGGGGTGGCTGAGTGGTAGTAGCCATGGGTTGAACCGGTTGGAGGACGACGCTTGGTGTCTGTGGGGGAACGGGAGGCGAAAGGTACCAGACGGGTAATCCCAAGGTTAACCCAAGGAGGTTAAGGGTAGCCATGACCGGGGCGCTTACTACTCCCAATGGAGGGACTAGAAAGGGGATTGTATGGATAGGTGTAACACCAATGTGGCTAGGTACCAATGGTGGTTTAGGCAACAAGGGTGGTTGATTGGTAGGTGGTTAGTTATCGTGGGACAAGGTACATAAGTCAGACACTTCGGGCGTAGATGATGGGGGAGGAATGGATTGGAAGGTGGAGGTCATTGGCGCGTCTAAGTAAACTCTCGGCCCCGTAGAGGAGACAAACGAGGTGGTGGCATGAGAAACAGGTTGTTCAACCATGGGGAGGACGTTTTCAGGTGCCGCGGGAGCACTGGGATCATAGTAGGTGAGATGGTCAACCTTGACCACGCGTCCCTCATGGGGGAACATCATGGTGCGAAAAACAGAAGAGAAAACCGCCCGCATGGCATACATGTAACTGCGGCCAAGTAAAAGGTTATAATCCAATTGGGCATTGATTACCTCGATGCCGATAAGGACAGTTTTGCCACCTAGCTGGATGGGGACATTGGGTAGGAGGCCTTGGGGCTGGGCCGACCGACCGTCGTGGGTGCGTAATGCAGTGGTGGACTGCTGGAGAGTAGGGGATCCCAACTTCTGCCATACAAATGTAGACATAACGCATGTGGAGGCACCTTCATCGATGATGCATCGATGGATGACAAGATTCCGAACGAAAACAGAAACTTGGAATGCTAAGGAGGAAGGCAGGAGTGGTTCGGATTGGTCCAAATCAAATGCCATCAAATTCAAATCATGTGGGTGAATCGCCCCAATGGCGGATAGTAGAGTCTTGCACTAAGAAGGGCAGTTTTTCAAGACTTCTAATGCAGACATGGCTGCGGGAGATTGGGCTAAGTCATCAACGATGTTGTAGTTTGACGCAGCCCGTGCATTGGGGTTGTTGTTGATACGGCGAAGCGGGAAACGAGGTGCTTTGGGAGCGCCCTCTAGTGGAGGCGGGGGTATGCGTAATGCTTGATCAGTGGGATGGGCGTTAGGGGTTTTCTCAGCAGGAGGGGCTTCAGAGGGAGTTTCCAAAACTATAGCTAGGGTTTTACCCCTAGCTTATGCAAATGAGCACCTACTAAGGAGAAGGGACTCCTTAGTAGTAGTTCAGTAAATGGAAATTATTATGCTGAAACAGAAATGTAAAACTACTCTAAAACATGTGCATGAAACATAAACAACAAAATGTAAACAATGATTTTTGTATTAATATTACCTCCAATGTGAAGGTTGTTGAAGCTCTTGCAATGTCCAAGAGGGTTGCTCCTAGCTCCAATGTGCTCCTTCTCTTTCTCCAATGGTGGAAATGGGCCAAAAGGGGCTCTCAAGGTGAAAGTGGCTCAATGGTGAGCTAGGGTTTCAAGAGAGATTTTGGCAGAGTAAGGGTGCTTATGATTGTGGATATGAAATAAGGGATCTCCATCACCTATTTATAGTTTTTTGGTGGTGGAGTGCTGACCCATGGTTTTGGGAACCATATGGTTTAGGGCAGCTGTATAGGGTTTTTTCCTCCTTTTCCTCATTATTTTATATTTTTTATTCCCTTTTTATGGGGGTTTTCTATTTTTAGAGGAATTTTGGATGTTTTTGGAGGAAAAAGGGGTTTTTTAGCCTTTTGGAGGCATTTTAGGCATTTTGGAGGCTTTTTAGTGGGATTTTTAGGGTTTTTAAGGGAAATATGGTAGGAAAATGGACAAATGATCCATGTAATGTGGTAGATGAGAGAGTGAACACTTTTTGGGTGTTAACATCCCAGAGTCTAGTTTGTAGGAGGCTTCACCACTTCCTTTGATAGGATATTGATAGTCATCCCCAAGTTTCACTTTATGAGGTGACTCATGTTTAGATAGATCTACAAAGGATTTTTTAAACCCAGTCATGTGTTTAGAAGCCCCACTATCAATAAGCCAATCATTACATCCATGAGAGATAGTACCTGTGAAAGCATAGATTAGAACATATTCATCTTCACTAGATGACTCATCACTTTCTGCTCTAGCCCTCTTCTTGGAAGGTTCATCATCCTCATCAGCATGGGCATGATATCTTTTCTTGTTGAGCTTCTTTTTCTTGTTGAAGTTGTTTTTGTTGTTGTCCTTTTTGTTCTTGGGACAATCTGAGGCAAAGTGTCCCTTCTCATTACAAGTAAAACATCTTAGATGTTTCTTATTTTTAAAATGGTGAGAAGATTTCTTGGGATGAGAATGCTCCCTCTATAACTTTCCGTTCTTGGTGTGTGTTGTGAGAGCTTGATCTTTATTTCCCATCTTTTCTTCTCGAGCCACAAGCCTAGCTTCTTCTTGTGAACATTCGTCCCATAGTCTACTGAAGGAGATCAGTTTTCTTCTTGCACATATTCCTTGGATGAAGGAGTCCCTTGACCTAGGTAGGCCATTCAATGTGGTCATTACAATTTCACCATTCTCCACTATTTCATCCACAGCTTCAAGTTGTTCCTTGATTTGAGAGACCTTGGAAAAATAGGATTGAATGGTCTCTCCATTCTGAAGCTCTACCCCTTTCAATTAGTTCCATAGAGTCATCTTCCAATTTATGTTCTTTCCTTCAAACAATTTGGTCAAGGAGTCAAACATATCCTTAGGTGTCTTTAGGGAAGACACATGAGGTACGAGATGGTCTTTGATAGAATCAGCAATGATTCTCTTAGCCTTGACCAAATCCTTCTTGTGTAAGGCCTTAGCCTCATCTCCCTTTGGAACTAGAACCTCTTCTTTTGTGTAGGTGTCCAAATAATTCTCTTCTAGGATTAACCCAATCCTATACTTCCATGCTCAGAATTTATCAGCTCCATCAAGCTTATCCTCAAGCTTGGTGTGGTGAGACATCTTAAAGAGTACTTCAAATGGAAATAGAAAGTTTTAGGTCTTACCACTTGATTTGTTGAAACTGGATCTGGAGTTGGATTAGGGCTTGTCAGAGAAACTCTAAAAATTCAAAATTTGAATTTCAAACTTTTGAAAGGATAGAAAGGTGTGCCTTGCTGAGCTGGTCAAGCTGGTATACTCAGAATTTGAAATCTGCAAATTTTCACCCCTCAAAATTGCTTTTGAAGTTTCTGGATTCACTAGACAGGACCCCAAACTAGGGTTTGCTTTTCCCAGAGCTTCACTCAGCACAAAATTTCAATCCAAAGCTCTAAACTTTGATTTTTCAGAGGAGCTTCCAGCCGTGGTCTCGGATTTCAGAAATTCCAATTTTTGCAGAAACCCTAATTTTTTGGTCAAAAACTCAAACAACTCATAATTGAATTCTGTCTCGACATAAAGATGTGCCATTGCTAGGAGAGTCAATCTAGCCTCCTTCCTTTGATGATCTGTGGAGAGAAACCCAAATATTAAGAAGCCCTAACTTCTGCAGCTGCACAGTGCCTTCTTGTTAGGTCAGCTCTGATAACATGTTATTTTTTCGATAATTTCATTCCATTATCATTAGGATCTCTAAGAGAATAACATGTACAGTATATCTACAACATATCAATTATAGACACAATAGCAATCACACAAGAGACACAGAGTTTCACCAGGGAAAACCAAGAAGGTGAAAAACCCCACAACTTCCTCAGAGATAGAATAAACCCAAATACAAGATCACAAGGATCAAACCCAATAAGATGTATCTAGCAGAGGCTCCTCCTCCTCCACTAGTGCGCCACTTTCTCTCTTAGCTATGTGAGCTTGAGAAGTGAGTGAATAAATAGAATGAGAGACACAACCTCTCTTTTTGTACACTGACTTGACCTGCCAATAAATCACTGGGGCCGACTTATTAAGGAAGTCTAATAACCTAACCACATGACCTAACTAGGGACGACCCCACACTGGTGGTCTAATAACCCATCAATACAAATGACAACACTTATGATCTAACTTGCGACACTTGCAAATACAAATGATGACACTTCCAATCAAAGGAATAATACATCTCTGTTGGATATACAATAAAGTACAAATGTAATATACAAGTGAATATCTTCCGAAGTTACAAATACATCAACATTCAAGCCCACAAAATATATTGATTTTAATGATAAAAACTTGAAATATGTTAATCCCTCATAACCATTTGTTAAAATAGCCTATGTTTGGAACCCATCAAAACTTTTAACCGAGAAAATAAAGAATTTGAGAAACAACAAATTTCACAACAACAGATAGAAACTTACAAATTCCCCAAGGTATCTGACCTCCATACCGATGCACATATGAAGGAGGCCTCGCACATACTCGACCACCTCATTCTGCTTCACCCATTTTGTCAAACACTTGGTGCGCATCCTATGACTGTGATGGAATAAATAGCCATCAGTGATGAATTTGTAATCTAAGGTCATTGTATTGTAAAGCTGATATTGTAAGGAATTGCACTCTCTTCGGTGAAAAGGGTCGAATCAATAAGTATAGCTTGTTGGTGATTGATATATATATTTTGTGAGAAAATGTGATTTTTTGCATAAATAAATTTTATTTGTGATTTTATTATCAAATAACTGGCAAGAATTGTTTGGGTTAAAAGTTGCAATGAAAAAAGTACCTTGATGGACTGCTTAAACTCACGGCATTGATTATTAACCCTTTATTCAATGCCACTTCTTTCTCTCATTGGAAAACCTATCGCACCTAAGGCTTCCCTATTCTGTCCATCGAATCCAATCCCAAGGGAGAGGCATTCATTCGGTGAGGTGCCAACAGGGGATCACATTTGTTTATTCCCAACATCCTATCGATTCCTTCCATGACCCACTATTGATTGATCCATAAAGCATTCATTCTCTCCTCGCAGCTTTATCTGGTCATCGAATAGAGGCCGAGATCGATCAAGAAATACTAGCCATTTATTTCTGGCCTACCTCTATTCATGTTGAATCCATGATGTCTTTATGTCTTCCCGGGGACCGAAAAAAGGTTGTTACTACTGCATCTTTCATTTCCCCCTAGAGAGGCCCAGCAGGTGGCAATAACCCCCATGGGAGTGCATCCATCCCGAGACTTGATGCATTTGAAGATTCCTCCATCACATTTACGGATAGCTCGAGAGAATGGAATATCCTCTGCAAATAAACACGAAATATGTCCATAATTATCTAATTCAATTCACACAACCTAGATAGGTAATTTAAGTGAAGTTTGTGGGTACCTTGCGCAGCTACTGTTTGTGCTGATGGGATTTGGCGCTACAACAATGTAGATTGCCCAGCTTCTGTTTGTGCTAATGGGATTTGGCACAGTACCCATTGGACTCGCCATGGGCATATTCCAAGGCCTCAAAAATATAAAAGCTAAAATATGGGAGTGATATAATTTGCATAACCCATCAAAGTTGAAAATTCAGTTTCTCTCACTCTGCTAAAGTTCAAATTGAAAATTCAGTTTCTCTCAACCCGTTAAAATTCAAATTCAAATTATGTTTTAGTTACCGTGTTCTTAGTTAACTAGTGAAATATAGGTCTTTTATAACTTACCAAAATTTAAAACCAAAATATAAAATTTCTTAAGGGCCCATTTTTCTCGTTGCAATGTTTCTGGAATGGAGAATGACACTCTTCTCACAAGGTGATAATGGGAAGTATTTTGGACTTTTTATTTAGCCAATTTTTAAATATACATGCATTGTATAAACATTGGTTGCATCTTGAAAGTGCATGGTTTTCCTCTTATAGATTGTTTTACTTGTGAAAGTGAATTGATTTATGGAATTGGGTCATATGTAAGGTCTAGGTAAATTTAGAAAAATAGATATCATTATTTATAATTGATCAATATTAAGAATATTTTAAAAGTATTGTAAGCTAACTCCATTCTATTTTAATATTCTATAAATGGAAAAGGGTACATTTGCCTAATAGTGAAAATAGGAAGTTTCTTACCAAAAAATAGTCAAACTTCTTATTTGGTGAACCTTCGAATATACATGCATTGCATTGAAATAATTGGGCATGTATGCACATCTTTATAAAAATTAATGGTCCTCTTTAGGTTTTGATAGCCATTGAATTTCTTTGAGATGTTATGGCACCGGTTTTTCCCATGCAATTGGTCCTCATATTCTCCATGCTTCTCTCTAGGTATTTTTCACTTTCCCATTCAATTATTCTTACAAGTTGCAACTTTGTTCAGAGTCTTGGATCGCAATGTTTAAGGAAGTGGAGAATGCAACATTTTCTCTACCTTTGAAAAGTGGAGTGCATCATCTCCTTCTCCCTTTGAAAAGTGGGTCAAGCTTATTAAAAATAATGATAGACAAAATATTATACCTAATAATACAATACAATAATTATTAATGTTCAATGAAATCTCACCACATAGATATGCCATTTTAGTAATGTCTTCTGGAATAACTTGTACTTCATCAAATATATTGCAATAAGAAGTTAGAGCTTAGAAAACTTATTCTCATCTCAATGAACTTGATTCTTTTTACAGAACATCTTAACAATGTTTTCTAAACGACTTGATAATCCATATAATTTTCAATTTATGTTACCCTTGCACATTCTATGTGTGAACGGTTTTTGAAACCAACATATTCAAATGTTGATTGGACAAATGGAATATATCAAGACTAGATGGAGGGTAAATGGGCTAAATAATTGTATGTGTTGCAGAAGTATCTGACTTGTGAATGTAGGTATGCTATAACCTTCATTTATCATATTCGACTACTCTTACATTTTGAAGCTAGACTTGAGTTAAATTTCCCTCATTATTTATGCAAACGTATGTCCAAGATGTCTAAACAAGTGCAGAGAAACTAGTATAGAATGCAAGAAGAATTAGTTGCGTTGATTAAGGGATGTTGGAAAAATAGTATATTTGGGTCCATCACGTGTATGTATATTCTATAAACATTTAGTTTACAATCAACAATGGACTAGGAGAGTGTATTAAGTGGTCAACTAAGTGGTTAGATTGTTATGGAGAGTAGTATTTGGTATCATGTATGGATTAAGGTCATATGTTATTAAAAGGTGTATCTCATCTAACAAGTTTTAAAAGTTTAATATGCTTATTCGAAAGCCTATTTGGTGTGATTAGAAAACTTGTTTGGATGTACAAGCTAATGTTTTTCACATCATTTTCCTTTGAAGACAAGTTGGATAGACATTAGGCCCTTTCATAGTGAAATGGTTGAATCGCCTTCAAACAATTTCGAATTCCAGAGTTTTCTTTATGTTGAGGGTATTTCCCTAGTAATTGATTTACCAAGGCCTACCTTTCAAGGAACAATGGCTTAGAATAGGGTTTACAAATGATACATATATACAAGGCTTTTTTTGTTGGAAAGATCTTGTGGATGTGAACACCAAAACATGGAAGACTTTGTCTAATCCTTCACATGAGTTTGGTTTGTTACAAATTAATTATTTCAAGAACTTGTCACATAAACCAAGTATTTGTCATTTTTCTATTCAAGAATTTCAAAATTTTATCTCACCTAACAAGTTTTATAATCTTAATAGCACATTCCAAAGCCTATTTGGTTTGATTGACGAACTTGTTTAGATGTACAAGCTAATGTTTTTTAAATCATTTTCCTTTCGATACAAGTTGGATGGACATTAATCCCATGATAAATCATAATAAATGACTATAATTTCCCTTGTTAGGAATTTTATTAAAATGACCATTTTTTCACTTTTTCCCCAAATTTGACCTTTGACTAGTTTTGATGCCTAGGTCTCCAATCTGCCCCAAATGCTCCCAAATATTCTGAGAAGGTATATGGATGATGTCAGAACATAAATATGTGTTTCAGCGATTCTTTTGGACCTTTAAAATACTTCTGTAAATCCACTTTCAATTTTGGCCAATGTAGGGAACTTTACTAGTAATTTCCCTTTGACTAGTATTGGTCTCTAGGCCTCCAATTGGCTCCAAATGCCTTCAAATATTAAAGGAAGGTATATGAATGAAATTTGTACTTTATTATGATGTTCATGTATTATTTATGACCATTAAAAGACTTCTTCAAACTTGTTTAAGATTCTGGGAAAAGTATGGAATTTAACTAGCAATTTGAGGTTCAAACCCCCCCAGGGTAAGTACTGAAAATGACTCTCCAAATGCCTCCAAACTCACTTTAAATTATGAATAGAGGTAGGGGATGTATTAGGGACATTATTTAGGTCTCATGTGAACCATTAAACAATTATTAATTCTATTCTAACCTTCTCCCAACAGCAGCAAAAATCACTAGTTCGACCCTTGGGGAAATGGCACCAAATCTTCTCCAAATGTAAATAAACTGAGTAAAATGACTTCAAATGCTTGAGTAATGAACATGAAACTTTTATAATACATAAATAAAATTCCATTAATCAATAAACCATCAGTAGTTTACTTATCCATTCTAATCCATCAACATTACATTGGTTCACAACAAGGTAGTGGGGAAATGGCACTATTCTTTCATTAAAAATGAGATTTATACATTTCTACTTGGAATTTCAACCTGAAACTTTATGGAGATGAATAAAAGAGTATTTAATTCATATTAAAAAATAAATGGGGCATTAGAAGCTCCCCCAAAGAGTACAATAGCTCACCAAAAACGCCCTCCCTCAAGGAGCAAGAATATGTCTTCAAAACTGGAAATGGTTGAGAGAATGTGATGCATTAGAAGAAACCATGATCTTCCCTGTAGCTTACACATGAAAAAAATGACTCCATTAAAGCTCCAAATGAAAGGTCTAAATGGCCTTTCCAATTAACAACTTGGATGGGAATCTTTCAGCCTCAAAATTGGCTAAGACAAGAAACTAGTCATCCACTAGCTCTCCCTCTTCATAAATGCAATTTCAAATTTATCAAATGATAAAATTATGGTTTAATTCTTTTTTATTGACATTTATAAACTTCTAATGTCCTCCATGGATCAAATTCCTTCCAAGAGAATCATGCCAACTCAAGTTGGGAAGAGATTCCAAAGAATGCCACTTGTACAACAATTCCTAGTCTCGCACTTCCACCAAATCACATTTGGAAGAATATTAGCTTCCCTAACTATTAAATTTTGATCATTAATTGAAAATACTCTAGGATCTTTACTGAGAGAATAACATATACAGTATATCAGTGCATGACAATCAATAAGCATGACAAGCATCACAAGAATCAAAAGCATGAGAGACAAGAGACACAGAGTTTTCATGGGGAAAACCCTAATGTGAAAAACCCCACAACTTCCTCAGAGATAGAGAGAGCAATGGCTCAACCAAAGTACAACCAAATAACACTGAGATAGTCTCCTAGTAGCAGATGATCCTCCTTCTTACTAGTGCGCCACTTTCTGAGTGAGAGTGAGTTACTTTTCCGAGTGAGTAAAATAGAGATCTCCTATCTCTATTTATACTTACCTTTTTTCCCAGTGACCTTATGGGGTCGACTTGTCTAGATAGGTACATCCACATTATATTATATATAATTCAGGGCCAACCCCACATGGTGGTCTAATAACCCATCGGCAAGTACACACACTTGCGACACTTTTCAATCCACATGACGACACTTCCTTATAGAGGAATAACACATCTCTTATAAGGGTACAATAAATATATATAAAATACACAGATGAAATACATTCCGAAGTTACATATACATCAACACTAACTCCCTTGAGTGCCCTCTTGGAGTATATGTTTATCCCTAACATGTCATATATGTCATATGTCAACCTTCAGGTCTGATTTGTGTCATAGGTGTCATATCATCTTCATTATTATTGTCATAGAGCTAGGGAATCTAGCCCAAGTGTCTCACTAGCTCCAAATTGCCTCTTCCTCTTCCATGGGAGTTACTCTTACTCTACATTTAGACCTTGGATTGTTCATGCAATGAATAATACCATTTTAACTCCCCCAAGTATGTTACCATTCACCTTGAATTTGAATTGGTGAGAGAATGATGCCAAGTGTAGTGGGGAAATCTAGCCATATGTGGGTCCCCCTTCCTCCATGTGTCTTCATGATCAAATTCCACTTTGATTTTAACTTGTGTATATTTATTTATCTCCTTCATGAAATATTTATGCCATTCTAATGTTCAAACATCATTTATTATTCCCCTTATTCCAACTCCCAAAGCTTCCACCCCAAACCTAGGAAACTAGTAATTTTCCTCCTTGGCAATTATTTGACCCTTGGCATCAATTTGAAAAACTCTAATGAATATGTCCAATGTGCTTAGGACATTGTGACCCAATGCCAATTTGGGGCATGACAATAACTCTTTTATTATTGTTAAGAAAAGAACATCAACATGGTTTCTCATGAAATATGACATTGTGTGACCATAGTGCCCATAGTGCCCATAGTGACTATAGTGACCATAGTGACCATCATGACCATCATGACCATAGTGACCATTATAGTCATTTAGGTGACATTAGGGTCACTCAAACACCATTACAGTCATTTAGGTGCCATTAGGATTAATCATGATCTAGAAGTGATATCATATGCATAATCATTGTGGACATCGATGCTGTCATCATCATCATCATCATCATCAACATCAAGTACATTATCAATAGCATCATCATCCTAATTTCCATTAGGGTCACCCATATGCCATTACGGTTCATCGTCACTCATGGCCATTAGTATTCATGTCATCTTGTTAGGGTCACTCATATGCCATTAGGGTCACTAACATGTTGTTGGGGACACTTGAATGTTATTAGAGTCATTTAGGTGACATTACAGTCACTCGGGTGCCATTACGGTCATTTAGGTGGCATTAGGTTCAATTGGGATCTAGAAGTGTTATACAATGCATCATTATCATGGACATTGACATTGTATTTGTCATCATTGTCAACATAATACAATACATCAACATCATCATCATCAATTAGACATCATCATTATTGTTATAACCATAATCATCATTATAATAATCATGATTGTTATAATCATCATCATCATTGCCATCATAATACATCATGATCATCACAGTCAATCTCAAGATCAAGATCATCATTGTGATAATGATAAAGGAATGAAACCACCTAATTAATTACATGACTTTCGTAAAAGATATTTGGGATCTAAGTGGGAATGTAAGCATTTATTGTGATTGATATCATCTTATAATTATCAAATAATCATCAACGCCAGATCAACATTGTCATAATGCATCATCTTCATGCCGTTAGGGTCATTTAGATGCCATTAGGGTCAATCAAATGTTTTTAGGGACACTCGAATTCCATCAAAGTCATTTAGATGACATTAGGGTCACTAATATGCAATTATGGTCATTTAGGTTCCATTGCAATCATCAACATCCATAAGTTCTATCACATGCATCATCAACATCATCCTCATTGTCATCGTCGTCACTATCGTTATCATAATTTCCATCATCATAGAGATCCACATTATCACTATAGTCATTGTCATTGTCATTATCAATGTAGTGATCATAATTGTCATTGTTATCGTTAGGTTCCATTAGGATTAGTCAAGATCAAATAGTGCTATAATCGCCTACATCATCATTATTGAAATTGGCATCATCATCATCATCAACATCCTAGTCAACATCTTACAGATCCTCAATGTTATATTTATCATTTTTAGGATGCAACAACATCATCAACATCATGCAATTAGAGTCACTCAAATGTCATAGGGACACTCATATGCCATCATGGTCATTTAGGATTAATTACGGTATCTTAGTTTCCAAAAGGACCACTTAGCTTCCATTAGGGTCACTCAGGGTCAAATAATGCAATAACATGCATCATCTGCATCATCATCATTATCATCGAATCGTCATCATCATCGTGGTCGTACTTATCATCGTCATTATCATCATAGACATCAACATCAATGTCTAACAAAACCTTCCCAAATCTAACTCTCAACTCCAATAACCAATAGCCTCTATCCCATCAATTAAGTAACTCATATGTTGAACTAGGCTCAATTCTAGGAGGAAACATCAGTGTTATTTTGGGAGCAAATATAGGCGCAATACTAGGAGCAAAAACATGGTGGTACTTTGGGAGCAAAACTAGATTCTCTATTAGACGTTATTGTAGATGCAAAACTTGGTTCTAAACCTAACGCAAATTAGGAAGCTAAATTAGGCGGTAACATGGTGCTAATCCTGGCTTGAAACTTGGTGCAACTTAGGGAGCCAAACTAGGTGCAATTCTTGGTTTAAATATTGGCGGGAAAAAGGAAACTAAACTTGGCGCTAAGTTTGGCACTATGGAGGACGCTATTTCTACCACTAAAGGAAGCAAAACTAGGTGCTATTGAGGGCGTTATGCCTGGCGTTATTCCAGGTGCTAAAGTGGACGTTAAAGTAAACACTAAAGTGGATGCAATTAGTGTCTAGTTTAACGCCTAATTTCAAAAAAGGATGCAAAAAATGCCAAGAAAAGCGCCATCTCATGAAATAGGGCCAACTTTGCCTAGAAAATGAAGAAAAATACACTAAAAGTGTTAGTGGATGCCAAAAAGGGAGCTAAAAGAGATGCTAATTCCAATATTTGTTGTAGTGTGGTCCCAAGCAACTAGCTATGTCACTGCAATGTTCCACCCATCCATAGGCTAATTGTGTTCATCAATCTCTCAACACAACTGCCACCCCCGAGCAGGGCATGATTCTACAAGGAAAAGAGGATTCTCAAGCTCATACACAACCAAATAAATATTGCATCTAAGCCAATCCAATCCATAGCTGGGTTTATCAGGCTAAATATGAACCCTCTTCTTTTCTGGATGCTTGCAGTCAAGCCCAAGACAAAGCAATGGACACCCATAACCCATACCCCAACATACACTACTTACACATAGCAAAAATCCATCATTGGGTATGGATACACATTTTTGACAATGGGATTTAGAAACAAGATGGCTATGGGTTTTCCCCAAATCGTTTCCAGCCAAAAATGGATTGTGGGATGGGGAAAAACAATCACAGGGAGGAAAACGATTTCTCACCCAACTATCTAGGCATTCAACAGCCAAAATGGTCTCTATGGAACCCAAATTCGATTCCCCTTCTTCCCCACTAGTATACAACACAAAAGCGCCCTTCTCCTAGCTGAGAATGAAGGAAAACACAAAATTTCAAGAGAGAAAAATGCCCAACCATCTCCCAACTCGTGAGAGAGCCAAACTGGTTGATGGGTAATGACTTGGGGAGCAATTTCGTGGCTCATTTCTTGCCAAGGAAGCCAAAACGGTTTTCCATGTAGGGTGGCTTCCCATACTCGAATTTGGACAACCATACCTCCCATTCCCCATGGCATTAACTACTTCAACCACTCTTGGAAGAAATAAATGATTGGGTACAAAAGTCAACATGGGTAGTTGAGGGTTTTATGGGTCCTCTCAATGAAACTTGGCTTGTCTTGATTGGCTCTAAGGGTTTGAATATTTCCCTCCCAATTCCTTGTAAAATCATGCCCCCACCTCTTGTTGCATTGCATAGCTAGTTGTGGGTATTTCATTAAAATATTTACATGATATTAGCAATTCCATTGTGTTTGGCAATCATGTAAACCATATGCATCACTAAATCAATGGAGGGGCCTTGGACTTGAGCTCCTTACCACGATTTTGTAACAATATTACATCATTTACATTTTAATGCAATGGTGTCAAAATCGAGATATTACATGAGAAATGAATCCTCTCCTCATAATCACACATGTATATCTTTCGATTTCTTCTTAGGGGTTCTCATTTTAAATGTAGGGGGAGCCACTTTCAATCGTAGTTGATATTTTTTTTTTTGCACTGTTGTGTTATGGGGGGGTTCAAAGATAAATACAAAACCCATTTTAATTTGGAAGACTATATTAAATAGTTAAATGGAAAGATTTTAGATTTTTTCCAAATTGTGATGAGTCAAAAAAACAAAACAATGTATATTTTGATTTCAAAATTAAATAACAAATATAAAAATTTTTCTTGAAAAAATAGAGTGTAACACTTGTTAAAAATATAATAAAATATTCTGAAATTATTTTTTTAGATAATAATTATGTGAAATACTTTTATTAATGAAGTAATCTATATTTTAATATATTGTTATAACTTTTCAAATCAATTTGATGCTGTTAATAATATCAATATAAAGTTTTTTCTACGAGAAAATGACTATATTTGAATTTATTTTTACATTTAAAAAAATTAATAAATTATGTTTTGAAGTTTTTTTTTTTAATATAACAAGTTATTGTAAATTTTGTTTTATTTTAAAATAAGGAATAGAAATTCTAAAATTGAAATTAATATTATTTAAAATAGTAATATTTTTTTTTCTTGGAAAAGAAAAAGTTATGTTTGAATTTTTTACATTTTAAAAATATAATAAATTATATTGAAATTTTTTCATATAATAAATTTTATCAAATTATAAATTATATATAATCTTTATTTTATTATTAAAAATTTATGTTAGTTTTATAATTAAAATTAATATCATTAATAATTTTCATGAGGTGGCAATGTCTCCAACTTCGTTAACAACTATTACTATAAGATAAAAGCTATAGAAAAAAAACCTAAATAAAAAACATGAAAAACATGTATACAAAAAAGAATGTTGATTGTTGATGGTAAACAATTTCAATTCCTATGTGATTTCGGTAATATACATACCTTCTCAATAAATGTTATAACAATTGCATAGACCATGAATATTTTTGCTTCTACATACAAGTCGTTATACAACCCCAAAAAAAGGTGAATGTCGATTGCAAAAGGTTATCAATCACTATCAATACAAATCAAGCAAAATATGATACGTTTACCCATTTTCTTTTTTTCTCCATCCAACTAGTTATGAGGAACATAGCTTGGTTTTCTTAATATTGTCATTCTAAGTATGCATTGTTTTAGACACATGCATGACCTCAAACCCGGTTCTCTCCACTAGGTTTTGCTCTGCAAGTTTGGTTTTGAGAGTCGTTTGGGTTTCTCGGATCCGGACGGCTAGGGCTCCTTCCCTAGCCGGTCCCTCTCCTTCCCCTTCCCCTTGAGAGGCGACTCGTAGGCGACTAGCATAGCTTGAATGCATGACCTCAAACCTGGTAGGTGACTGGTATAGGTTGTGTTAGACACATACATGACCTCAAACCTGGCTCTCTCCACTAGGTTTTGCTCGCAAGTTTGGGTTTGAGAGTCGTTTGGGTTGCTCAGTTCCTAACAGCTAGGGTTCCTTCCCTAGCCGGCCCCTCTCCTTCCGGCGACTGGTATAGGTTGAAAGCATGTGGTGGTGGCCCGTGGTGGTCTCCCTACCGCAGTGTTCTACCTCGCTGGCAGCAGCTTGTGAGCGTTGATGCAGGCGGTGGTCTCTTGTCCTCGGTGCTTTGGCTCGTGGCGACGGCGGCTTGGCTCGAAGGCACATCGTAACCGAGGGTGAAAGGATAGAAGTAATCGCCATAACTAACTACGGACTTTATTTACGTCGTTGTCGTGACAAGTTCTCATCCACGGGGTTATCTTAAGCTTCCTCTAGAATATATTAATTTTTCCTACAGAATTCTAGGTTATAACTTGTACAGAATTCTAGGTTGTAACTTGTAGGTTATACAAACAAATAAACAAAAAAATAGCTCAGCAGAGTTGAAAGGACGGCTCCTTGCAGTGGAATAGATGGGCCATACACACTGTGTTTTTTATTCAAAGTCAGTTGTTCCATCACGATGAGGGCTGATGTTGAAGGAAGTGAAGGAGGAGAGAGGTTACGTACTATGAAATTACAAGAGACAACACGATTCTATGAAATTCTTACAAAGAAGAAATGGCTGGTCAGGTTACAAAGTTATTTATTGAACAGTAGAAACTTCCAGCTAAGCAAACCCTGTCAGAAAAAGGACGCCAAAAACAATATCTAGCAAAATTTACAGTGTTGGATAAAATACCAAGCCAACTTGGTAAAGATGCAAATTTGTGAAACCAGATAAAAGATTAAGTAGCAATGTGGCAGAAAATCACAGCAGAAGTCAAATTCAATCAAAAATAAAGAAAGCAAATTAACGATTGCGATCCGTCAATTGCTGTAATTTTCTTCCAGATTGCGAATGCACTAGCAATAGCAATAGCAACCCAAAGTTATATTTGATGTACAGATGCTGTCAGAGACGATCGCCACATTGATTGGCACAAAAAACAATGCATATGTCATCGATACAGTACATAATAATTTGTTTTTAAATATATATTTGAATTTGATATAGTTTTTAAAATATAATAAGTTTCATTGAAATCAATTTTTTTAAATATATTAAATTAAATTATTTTAAATAATCCATCATTTTAATTACATGGATAGGTGTTTTTATTTGAAATAGTTCATCATTTTAAGTATATGGATAGGGAATTCTTTCATGATTATGTTTGAGGCAATTTTGGACATGTTTTATTGGGTGATGATGAACCATGTAAAATGGTTGGAATCGGTATCTTACGGATATGGTGATAGCAAAAGGAGACAGAATAGGTACGTTGTATTTATGTTATCATAATATTGACTGTTATATCTCTTTAGCTTCCATATGAACAAATACAACACTCTGGCATCATAAGCTTGGCCACATGAGTGAGAAGGGGATGCAGATTTTCTACTCAAGAAAGTTGGTGCCATATCTGAGGCAGGTAACTTTGGAATTATATGAGAACTTTGTTTATGGAAAATATAAGACAATCATATTTCTCAGGGTTGGGAAAGAGAAGAAGAGTGAAAAGTTAGAGCTTGTACATACAGATGTATGGGGACTCGCTCAAGTACAATCTCTTGGTGGCTCTGGTTATTATGTTACTTTTATTGATGATGCAACTAGAAACACTTGGATTTATTCCATTAGACATAAATATGACGCGTTTGCTACTTTTAAGAAATGGAAATCTTTGGTTGAAAATGAGACAAAAAAAATGTTGAAGTGTCTCAGATATGATAATGTAGGTAAATATTGCGGCAAGGAGTTTGATAGTTTTGTTCATACCATGGGATTCGTAGAGAGAAGATAGTCCCAGGAACACCACAAGAAAATGGTGTGTCAAAAAGGATGAACATAACAATCATGGAGCGTGCAAGGTGTATGAAATTGCATGCGGGGATGCCCTTACAGTTTTAGGAAAATTATGTAGATACTATTGTTTACTTAATAAACAAAGGACCTTCAAGTGTTTTGGATGGTGGTATTCGAGATGAGGCATGGACAGGTAAAAAGGTAAACTACTATTTTCTGAGAACTTTTGGTTGTGAAGTATTTGTCCATATTGATAAAGAAAATAGAGCAAATATTGAGTCTAAATCCAAGAAATATAACTTTATTGGATACAGGGTTGATGATTTTGGATATCGCTTATGGGATTATCAAAATAGCAAAATCATTAGATGTAGAGATGTGGTATTCAATGAAAAGGTCATTTATAAAAATCAGTTGCGGGGAAAGAAACCAGAAAATGAAAACAAAGAGTACATAGTGCTTGATGAAATCAAAGAAAATGAAGTTCCAAAAGTGCCAGAAAATCAAGAACAACAATGGGTACCTCAAACTCTTGCAATTGTTAGAAGACATAACAAGTTAAGTAGACCCCCTGAACGATTATCTCCTTCACTGTATTATTTATTGATGACTGATTCTTGTGAACCGGGATATTATGAAGAAGCAATTCAGATGGAAACTAGAAAGAAGTGGGACAAGGCATGAATGAGAAGATGGACTCATTGGTAAGAAACCAGACTTGAGATTTGGTTTATAGATTCAAGAAAGAAGATGGAGGAAATAAGTGGTACAAGGCCAGACTTGTTGTAAAGTGGTTTGCACAGAAGAAAGGTATAGATTTTGATGAAATATTTTTTCTTGTTGTTAAAATGACTTCAATTAGAACTATTTTAAGTCTAGTGGCGGTACAATATTTACATCTTCAACAATTAGATGTAAAAACAACCATTCTCCATGGATTTGGAGGAAGATATTTATATGTAGCATCCATAAGGGTATGAGGTCAAAGGGAAGGAAAATTTGGTATACAGGTTGAAGAAGAGCTTGTCTGGCCTGAAGCAAGCTCCAAGACAGTCGTATTTGAAATTTGACAGTTTTATGATAGAACAAGGTTAATATAGTAGATGTCATTTTGACCACTGTGTTTATTTCAAGAGGATAGATAATGGAATATATATTCTCTTGTTATTGTATGTGGATGGCATGCTTGTTGTAGGGTCTAACATGCAGGATATAAATGTGCTCAAAATGAAGTTAGCTAATTCATTTGTGATGAAGGATTTGGGTGCTGCAAAGAAAATTCTTAGTATGAGAATAATAAGAGATATGAAAATTTGCAGATTAACATTGTCTTAGGGTGAGTGTAATATCCCTCTTTCTCCCTTAGGGTTTTCGCAACAAAATGTACAACTGTGTACCCACCAATGGAAAAGAGCTCATGGAAATAGCTCTACAGCTAAAACTTTGTAAGTATGATTATGTTTTCCTAAGTGTATTTAGTGAATTTGTAGACTTAGGAGACTGAAGGCTTGAGGCAACGAAATGATTGGGGCATGGAATACACTAGGGGGAGGGGATGAATGGCTTAATAGCCATGATTTTTGATGACAGTGGTTATCCTAGTGTCGTGAGCACTTGAAGTGAGCTGTGGTGTTCACTAAGCAAACACTTAAAATTTTAAAAGTATGTTAATACTTAGTCCTAGAAAAGGATGCCGAAGAAACTTCTAATCACTAGAAGGCAGTAATAAATTACCCTGACCTAACTATTAGCATGGAGCTAACCCATATTGAGTATCATCAAGTAAAAATAAGAGGTTAAAGTCCTAAACAACATTGGTCTTTTGGTTTTGACGAAAGATTTGGTTAAAGTTCCTAAGTGGAAAATGATTAATATTTTCCTAATTATAAATTAGGAATAAAGATAAAATGATTTATTATTACTAAGAAACATATTGGTATTTATAGATAAATATTTAAATGATTACTGCAAATAAGATAAATAAAGTGAGTAAGATTAAAAAAGGACTGGTTGTCCTTGATTAAAAATAAAATCTTTAAAAAGCTATAAAAGCTTACCTACAAAAGAAGAAAAGGGTTAACTAGAAGTTAATGCGTAGGTGTGCATGGATAACTCTTAGCTATTAATATCCAATTAACTAAATATAAAGCTAAAGAGATAATTTGATGAAGATACCATTAAGATAACTTATCTATATTATAGTTAACTAAGTTTTAAAGATAAGTTCACATATCTAGTTATGTTTAGATAAGATAACTATCTAAAGCAAATTAATTAAAGTCAGTTGAATATAAAGTTTAAGAAATAAATTGATGGAGTTGCAATTAAGATAAGTTATTTATCTTAAAGTTAATTAGATAAAGTTAACTAATATTAAATAAAGCTAATTAAATTTAGCTAATTTAAAGATCAATTAAATAATTAATTAAAGATTGACTAGGTAAAGTCGATCAGTTAAGGTTAGCTAACTAAGTTAAAGTTAGCTAAGTTAAAGAGAAATTAACTAATTAATTAAAGATTAACTCAGACTACCCAGATAAGTTCAAACAAGAAGTTATCTGGGTAGTCCAAACATAAATTTGGCTATAAAGAGGGAACTAATTTGTTCGTAAAGGAGGGATCTTCGGAAGCGAAGAATTCATGGGAAATGAAGAAGATTGATTAGAGAAAGATCATGGAGTATTACTCTTACTCCATAGTGGACTCGTTCCCACCTCGAGGGTGGTCTCTTGGAGGGAAAACCTACGCCGGACAGAGATCAGTTGGATTGGAGGAACGTTGCAGTCAATTTCTCAGTCAGGTAGCATTAAAAGTCTAATAAGTATATTTATGTTTTGTTGTTTATTTAGGAATTATAACTATGGATCTGAATTATCCCCTTCTATTATTTCAGTAATAATTATAGATGTATTAAATTTAGAATTCATGTTTTACAGATCTTAACATATTTCATTTGTCAGGACTGATGATAAATATTCTACATATCTGAATTATTTTCTTTGTTCATGCAAAAATCCTAGATTAGTATAGATGTGTTAATAAATTCCTTAGGAATAATGTATTTCAAAGTATTTATATCATGCATTTGTAATTTCACATAAGAAGGTCATTGGTAGAAATAATGAGCCATGATCATGGGACTATCCGTAAGTATTCCAAACAGTTAGAATATATTATATTATTCAAGGAGAAAGCTACCATTTATCACCCATAAAGAGAGAGAATCCCATAACAGGATTCTGGAACAGAGTTCCTAAACTATGCTCAGGTTATCAATATATATTTATAAATTATATATATTAATAACAAGACCTTAAAAATTTAAATCCAAACTCTTTTTCATCTCTATAAAACATCAACATTATCCACATATGAGTCATATAAAACCTTACTATTTATAACATCTACATTCTCCACATTATAATTATCTATTTAAGATTTTATACATTCTGTTGTAATTTACATGAGACAAAATATAAGAGAAAAACCTCCATGTTTGCAAGTTATCATTATCAATACATTATGTGCCTTATAATAATTTTAATGGCGGTCATAAAACGATCTATCAAAACGAAAAACTCCCGACTTAAGTCAAAACACACACAGTCAGCTAAAATTTTATATACAATGTAGTTAAGGGATCGAATCCCATTGACTACACAAAATTTGATAGTCACGCTTCCAGTGTAGACTGGAAATCAATCCCCACTAAATTCTTAAGCAAATCCACAGAACAACAAGGCCACACTAAAGCAATTGACCAGGGATCCATTCCCTCTTATAACTAAGAATTAAAATACAAAATGAATTTAGCGATTTTCCCATACACATACAGGAGTGAAGTAAAGATTGAATTCAATACTATACGAAGATACAGAACATGACATCCATCGACATAATTACCCACCAAACATATAATATCCATTTCCAAGCTAAAATGTAGTATTAATTATCAAAGTCACTCAGTAAGAGAGGCCCGAATAGGTAAGCACTTAGAATATCATTTTAAAACACAATCTCAAGGATTCTAAAGCATGCGCTTCTCCACCCATATGAATTGAGTATCCATAAAAATGCCTAGAAAGCTTACATAGTGAAATACAACCCTAAGATCAATTATGGGTATGAAAATCGATACCAACAAAATAAATGAACAGAGTATGCATAGTATGGCTCGGCCAAACTCTCTGTCTCTCTGACAGCGCAACCATCAAACCCTTTATCACATTAAAATCCATAAGTTACAAAATGCTAAGCATCTTGTGGAAGGAAGTGAATCCAATGGGCCTGGGGCTTACCAGGACCATGCACAGTCGACCCTGCCTTCAAGCAATGATCCAGCCTCCAGGTAGTAAGAAATGAAACCCTTCCTAACATGCAAAGCCAAACGAAAGTCTATTAGCATACTGGCGAAAGCTTCTACGAGTAATAAAAATCCAAACAGTAGCAATGATGAAAGCAATGATTACCTGAGTGTGCTTCCAGTTTCAAATGTTGACAACCCTCTAAAATGTGGGTGCACAGACCAAGAGTGAAGCTTTGGTCATGTGCAGGTGTCCTCCAAATAACGAAGCAGGGAGGGAGCCTCTGCTCCTCCCCTCCAAATGACCAAACCCAAAACACACAAGAAATGTGATTTTTTGCATAAGGTAGCTCCCATCACGATTGGAAGGAATATGATTGCGAGCTTGGAGTCCTCACACGAATCCAGTCACATAGGCTTCATTCAATGCTCAGCTACCTCCACTATCACTTAAATATTTTATCCATTTCCTATAGTGAGGTCCCTTGCTCAAGTGATTAGGTATTAGATCCTGGTTAAAGGATGGCACATTACCTTAGGACGTTGGTCCTTCCCCCAATGTTTTCTTTGAGTATTCAAGCTTGTAAGTTGTCCCCTTGGATCAATATTAGCGAGAGACTATTCCAAGTCACCTGTCACAAAAAGGATAATTGACATGCATTAACTTACGTAGAAGCTAAGTAAGCCCAGGCACAAAGTGAACCCATCATACCATCCCCGGAACTATATCCAATAAATCATCCAAATTCAATTACAATAAGGTACAATAAATCATTATTGAACAGACACAACGATAGGAGATAAACCATGAACTAGGTTTCAAACTCAACATAAATCTTCTAGTAAGTAAGTATGAGTACACATATGCATGAGGTTACTTTAAAAACAAATAAAGGTGCAAGGAAAGCAAAGTATACCAAATCAGTACTACGCCGAAGATCGACATAATAACCGTAACACGAAAAGAAACAAAGTTATCCATAATTTTACTCAGTGCTGAAGTTAATCTTAAAAGGACGGATGTCTTATGTCTATTTAGGACCCTACACAAAAAAAAAATTATTCGCATTTTGAGGGACATTACAAGTGGTATTAGAGCCCAGTTACAATACTACAGCCTATGGACTCACAAACGACCAAGTGCATTGTGCACTCTGTACAGGACCTAAAAGAAAGATATTTCAGTAGTAAATTACCTGAGCAATATTTGTATACATTATTAGACATGCATGATTTAACAAAGTTGAACTAATACATCATTGAAAGTTGTCTTGTATGTTGTAGCCAACCAAGAAGAAAACTAATATGCTTTAAGAGCCCTATGTTTCTATGATCGAAATAAAATCCAAGTAAATGATAAGATTCAAGTCTTAAAGTAGAATAAAACTTCGAAAATCCTAAAGGACAAATATTTATATGTTTACCTCCTATATGACCGAGAATTCATGAGGGAGCAGTAGTTATCGTATGTACAGAAATTTAGAGTTCCAAAACATGACATGACTAGACGATTGCATTGTAGGTGCATTGGTATTTGATATTTGAAACAATACTAATTTATAGTTGAAGCATGGAAAATAAGCTTCGAGACTCAAATTATGATAATTACGTTGTCGAAAATGTCTGCTTAGGAAAAGTATGCAATATTTTGGTAAGGATAAGAAATAATTACCTTCTTATATGAGTACAAAATCATGACATGCATCTAGCTTCTATTATAGAAAAGTTATAATAAAATAAAATGTTAAACCATTTGAATGCATGGTGCTGAAAGCACGAGGAAAAGTTTATTTATTAAAGTGTTAGTGAGAAAGCTATAGAAAAAACATATAAACTAGATGTTATGACTGAGAAGAGTCTCATAAATTCGACATGAGTAATTGAATTCACGAAAGTTTGTAGGTTATCATTAAATGTTGTTACTTGGTAATAAAAGCTTTGGGATGATTGATGTGTTTATCAATGCATATATGGTTACCTTATGCTATGGACATCTACATCATATGTTGTGAGTACTAAAACATGCAAACGAAACTGAATGCATAAAATTAGAAGATCATAGTAACATACAATTATATGTTCATAGTATGTTTACATTCGTAGCGGTCGAAGAATGAATCGCAAAAATAAAGTTTAAATTGGTGAGATTATGCATTAAAAATATGCATGAGAATATTTGCTTTCAACAAGATTCTTATATACAATCAAGATAGAAACTTGATATATGCTTTTATTTATTATGGACAAAATATTATGGTATAAATAACTTATGGCAAGAGATTGTAAGTGAATCATGCAGGTTCATGCAGGTACAAGAGACTTCACCAATCCTTGTGAACAAAGGTAATACATGAGGTGTTTCCTAAAATGAATTATGATTCAATAACTATTTTGAATAGATGGAATGATGCTAATTTACATTTATACTGATGATAGTCATTTACATAAATAATTTAATATGTTTATCAGAAACTGAATAGTAAAGCGAGATGATAAATTTGAGTTATGAGAAAATTTAAGTTAAATTACTAGTATGATGTTTAGTTGGGAGGACTCTGGAGAATCATGGTTATTTATCTTTTATGGTATGATGCTGAATCGGGAGGACTCTGTAGCATCATGTTTATTTATCTTTTATGGTATGATGTTGAGTCAGGAGGACTTTGGAGCATTATGGTTATTTATCTTTTATGGTATGATGTTGAGTCAAGAGGAATCTGGAGCATCGTGGTTATTTATCTTTTCTGGTATGATGTTGAGTCGAGAGGACTCTGCAGCATCATGGTTATTTATCTTTTATGGTATGATGTTGAGTCGGGAGGACTATAGAGCATCATGGCTATTTATATTTTAGGGTATGATGTTGAGTTGGGAGGACTCTTTAGCATCATGTTTATTTATATTTTATGGTATGATGTTGAGTCGGTGTTAGGAACCCATGTCTTTACTTTGTTAGTATGTTGTTGTTGGACGCATATGCTTTGTAAGTCGTCCCGTAGTAGTTGTTGATCAATAGTTTTTGTTATTGTTGTTGGCGCATATGCTTTGTAAGTTGCCCGTAGTATTGTTGATCCATAGTTTGTAGTGGCCCATGGTTTTGACCCATAGTATTGGCGCCTAGACTTAGTAGATAAGTGTGTGTTGAGACCTATGAAGGCACCGTGAAGTTATTTGTATTGAGCTTGCTCATAGAAGGTTGCCCCCTCGAAGTGGCCTATGATCAATATAAAAGTGATTCTGAGTTCTGTCATTTCTGCTATTTCGCATATTTTTATTAAGTAATTGTTGCAGGTGCCTCACATCTGGTATCAGAGCACTTTCGTGGGCTCGCTGGGTGAAATTTCTGCCAAATTTTTTTTTCGCATTTGTTGCAGGTTCGGATTTGGGAATAATCCCTATCCGCTTAACTGTGGGAAGTAGTTGGGCATAAGCCCTAAAAATCATTGTGAGGAGTACCTACCAGCGAAAAGGGCAATGACCCCTACCTGATTGATTAGTTCCCACCCGTGAGGTAAACCAAGAGCTGTCGTTTGTGGAAAAGCGGTTATTAGTTTTACCTGAGTCGTGGAGTGAGGGGTACTGCCCCAATACGCAAGGCGTCAGACAACATTGGTGGCCGAGTGAAACCCCTGAACAGTTAGGAAGCCGCACATACCTCGGGTCCATATCTACTTGCAGCTGAACTATTGTCGCTCACTACTGCACCGTTTCAGATCCATTTTGCAATTCGTTCCAGATCCAGCCATTTTCAATCCATTCGGCGCCGTTCCAGATCCCTTTCGAGCCGTAGCCGCTCCAGTCTAAAGAAAAAAAAAAAATTCAGTTTTTTGTCCATATCTCCCTTGTTTTCACTCTGTTTTCTTTGAAATTTTTGGGGAACCCCTATTATCCCATTCTGCATATTTCATTCTTGAGGACCCTATCCCCAATTCTCCTTCCCAAAGCCCGAAAGCCCACATTTGTCTATTTTTAGGGTTTGCCATAAGTTCCTCAGATTTCACCCAATCACCTTCAAATTTTACCACAGAGTTCCTTTCTGAATTCTGCTTCTTTGTCCCCCTCTATCAAATTTTCCCATTCTTTCACCCTGCTTTTGAAATCCTCATTTTTGCTTCCATGTCTAGTCGACAGTGTCCAACACCTAGTCAAACCCCAATTACCCTTCAGATTTTTTTCTAAGTCCAGATTTTTGCTTACTGAAGCAGTTTTTGTTTTTGTTTTCCTACCCATTCAAAAAAAAAAAAAAAAAAAAAAACTCCTTGTTATGGTTGTCACCCGTGCAGGAGTAAAAACCATGGAAGAAGCACTTGCAGCCATCCAAGCCAAACTCCAAGATCTGGATGAAAAATTTCTCGGTCTCCATCTTGAACATTCAGCTATGAACACCAAACGACAGTCTGAGTCTTCATCAGACAATGGGTTCTCTTCTTCCAGCAATTTCCGTGGTCCGAAGCTTGATTTTCCTCGCTTCAATGGTACTGATCCAACTGGATGGATCTATCGTGCAGAACAGTATTTCAGTCTGCATAATACTTTTGATGTCAACAAAGATCCGCTGGCATCCTTTCACTTGGAACAAGAAGCTCTTCAATGGTACCGTTGGTACATCAAGGCTCATCCAGAGCCCAAATGGTCAGACTTTTGCCAGCTCCTTTTGCAACGATTTGGTCCTAGTGCTTTTGATGACTTCACCGGAGCCCTCACTAAACTTCACCAAATTGGCACTGTGAGAGAGTATGAAACCGAATTTGAGAACCTAGCCAACCACACCAAAGGATTGTCTGGTGACTTTTACCGGAGTTGTTTTAACAGTGCTCTAAAGGATGCCATCCACTCTGAGGTCAAAATGTTCTGTCCCACCACAATGATGGAATCCCTAGGGTTGGCTAAGTTGGCAGAAGACAAGATTGCAGCCCAACAATGCTCCTAGCCCACTTTTGTTCCCTTCCGAAATATGGGTTCTAAGCGACCACCTATACCACAGGCTCCTCGACCGACTCCTATCAAGCGTTTGTCTGAAACAGAGATGCAAGCACACAGAGAAAAGGGGCTTTGCTATAATTGTGATGAGAAATTCACTCGGGGACATAGATGTGTTCAGCAAAAGCTCTATCTCTTGGATGTGGAGTCTCTGCCTGCCTCTGAAATTGGTGATGAAGATCCAGAAACATTGGATGCTCCGGTCGACATTTAGGAACCGCCTATTGAGCCTCCGTCTCAGGATGACCAGCCAGAGATATCTCTCCATGCTTTAGCTGGAATCACCACACCCCAAACAATGCGGGTCAGGGATTACTTCAAGAAGCTTCCTCTTAAAATACTCATTGATTCTAGTAGCACCCATAATTTCATTGACCCTCGGATCGCCAAACAAGCTGATTGTTTTATCCATCCTTGCTCCAACTTTGAAGTCATGGTTGCCAATGGGGGCACCTTACCTTGCAAAGGGAAGTGTCGAAATGTGCGTATCTCTATGGGAGATTATACCTTGCGCTCTGACATGTTTTCCTTGCCCTTAGGCGGATGTGATGTGGTTTTGGGTGCTCAATGGCTATGCACACTTGGCCCTATCTTATGGGATTTTGTTGAACTTTGGATGCAGTTTTCCCTCAATGGACAAAAATACATATTGAGAGGATTACAACCAGGTTCTCTTAGCATCATCAGTTCACATCGCATGGAAAAAATCCTCAAGAAGAATTCACATGGTGTCATCGCTCAGATCCATTCCATTCAGATGCAACCATCAGCAGTCTCCACTACTCCTTTGGATCTACAACAAATTCTGGATCGATATATAGGTGTCTTTGCTGAACCAGTGGGATTGCCACCTTTCAGGCCAAAATACCATCATATTCAGCTCCTTCCTGGCAGCATTCCTCCCAACATCAGGCCCTATCGCTACCCATTTCACCAAAAAATGGAGATTGAAATGCTCGTTCGGGACTTATTGAAGCAAGGTATTATTCGCCTAAGCACTAGTTCCTTTTCTTCTCCAGTTATTCTTGTCCACAAAAAAGATGGGTCATGGCACCTCTGCATTGACTTCCAAGCACTTAATCACCTCACCATCAAGGATAAGTTTCCAATTCCTATTGTTGATGAGCTTCTTGATGAGCTTCATGGGGCTCACTTTTTCTCCAAGTTGGATCTTCGTTCTGGGTATCATCAAATTCGGGTTCATGAAAATGATATCCCTAAAATAGCTTTCCGCACACATGATGGCCATTATGAGTTTTTGGTCATGCCCTTTGGCCTATCTAATGCTCCTTCCACATTCCAGGCCTTAATGAATAAAATATTTCGACCCTACTTGCGAAAATTCATTCTGGTATTCTTTGATGATATCCTCATCTACAGTAAAACATGGGATGAACATCTCCAGCATCTGGATCTTATCATGCAACTTTTCTCTGACCATCATCTCCATGCCAAGCAGTCTAAATGTGTTTTTGGACAGAAGGAAGTTGAGTATCTCGGGCACATTATCTCAACACAAGGGGTTCGCGTGGATCCTGCCAAAATCGATGCCATTAACAATTGGCCGCATCCTCAGACACTCAAGAGCCTTCGTGGTTTTTTGGGGTTGACTGGCTACTACCGCAAGTTTGTTAAGGATTATGGGAAGATTGCAGCCCCATTAACTGCTCTATTGAAAAAGGATGCTTTTACATGGACACCTGCTACTCAGTGTGCATTTGACAAACTAAAACAAGCTATGTGTACTACACCTGTGCTAGCTATGCCCGATTTTTCCAAGCCCTTCACTATTGAGAGTGATGCTTGCGGCAATGGACTTGGTGCTGTTCTCCTTCAAGATGAACACCCCATTGCGTTCACCAGCAAAGCCCTTTCAAGTAAGAATTTAGATGCCTCTACCTATGAGAAGGAAATGATGTCTATTTTGCATGCAGTACAGAAGTGGCGCCCCTACCTATTAGGGAATCATTTCTGCATCAAGACTAATCACCAGAGTCTGAAATATTTCTTGGACCAACGTGTCTCCTCCCTGGCACAACAGAAATGGGTTAGAAAAATCATGGGTTATGACTATGAGATCACTTACAAGAAGGGTAAAGACAATATTGTGGCAGATGCTCTTTCTCGCACATTTGATGCCCAAGGTTCTCTTTCAGCTATTTCTATGCCTGTTCCAAATTGGTTGAAATTTGTTCAATAGGGTTATGTCAATGACTCTTCCTTATCTCAAATCATCCAACGCTTGACCAACAACCCTTCTGATGTACCACATTACTCTTGGGATGGTGCTTCTCTATGATACAAGGGTCGTCTGGTGCTTCCCTAGAGCACAGATCTTCAACAGGCTGTCTTCTATGAACTCCATGCTTCTCCATTGGCAGGGCACTCTGGGTTCCTCAAAACGTATGAACGAGGACGGCGTAACTTCTTTTGGCAGGGCATGAAAAGGACAATTCAATAGATGGTGGCCGAATGTGATACCTGCCAGCGCAATAAGGGTGAAACAACACTCCTCCCAGGATTGCTTGAACCCTTGCCCATACCTACACAGATTTGGACAGATATTTCTATGGATTTCATTGAAGGGCTCCCTAAATATGGCGGGAAGACAGTGATTCTCGTTGTGGTTGATTGCCTCTCCAAATATAGTCATTTTTGTGCTCTCATCCATCCCTATACAGCCTCCTCCATCGCTCAAATTTTCCTGGACCAGATCTTTCGTCTTCATGGCATCCCTTCTTCCATTTTCTCGGATCATGATGCGACTTTCACCAGTCATTTTTGGACAGAACTATTTCACCACACTGGCACCAAACTGAAGATGAGTTCAGGGTATCACCCACAAACAGATGGTCAGACTTAAATTATCAATAAATGCTTGGAAACTTATCTTCGTTGCTTCACCTCGGAACAACAACATCAGTGGGCAAAGTGGCTCCCTCTCGCTGAATGGTGGTACAATACCTCTTACCACACTACCTCTAAAATGACCCCATATGAAGCAGTTTATGGTCAGGCACCTCCAACTCTTCTTCCATACACCCCCACTAGTTCACCAGTTCAGGAAGTTGACACGGTCCTTCGAAACCGCGATTAGATTCTTAGCATTTTGCGGGACAATCTTCACATGGAAAGAAATCGCATGAAGCAACAAGCTGATCAGCACCGTTCTGAGCGCACTTTTCAAGTCGGCGATATGGTTTTTCTTCGTCTCCAGCCGTACAAACAATCCTCCTTGAAACTCAAAGGGCGTCATAAGCTCGCTCCAAAGTTCTATGGGCCATATCGGATTCTTCAGAAGATTGGGTCCATTGCTTATAAATTGGAACTTCCTCCTTCTTCCCGCATTCATCCAGTCTTTCATGTCTATGGTCTGAAGAAAGTTCTTGGCACCAACATCAGTGGACAAACAATTTTACCCGAACTGGATAATGAAGGATCCATCCTTTTGGAGCCAGAGGCCATTCTCAATCGGCACACGCGTCAGTTTCGCTCTCGCTCTATCACAGAGGTCCTAATCCAGTGGCACGGCATGCAATCAGAGGATGCTACATGGGAACCACTCCTTCAGATTCAACAACAATTTCCACATCTCAAGCTTTGAGGACAAAGATTTTTTTAAGGGGGAGGGGATGTTAGGAACCCATGTCTTTACTTTGTTAGTATGTTGTTGTTGGACGCATATGCTTTGTAAGTCGTCCTGTAGTAGTTGTTGATCAATAGTTTCTGTTATTGTTGTTGGCGCATATGCTTTGTAAGTCGCCCGTAGTATTGTTGATCCATAGTTTGTAGTGGTCCATGGTTTTGACCCATAGTATTGGCGCCTAGACTTAGTATATAAGTGTGTGTTGAGACCTATGAAGGCACCGTGAAGTTATTTGTATTGAGCTTGCTCATAGGAGGTTGCCCCCTCGAAGTGGCCTATGATCAATATAAAAGTGATTCTGAGTTCTGTCATTTTTGCTATTTCACATATTTTTATTAAGTAATTGTTGCAGGTGCCTCACAATCGGGAGGACTCTGGAGCATCATGGTTATTTATCTTTTATGGTATGATGTTGAGTCAGGAGGACCCTGGAGAATCATGGTTATTTACCTTCTATGGTCTGATGTTGAGTCAGGAGGACTTTGGAGCATCATGGTCTGATGTTGAGTCAAGAGGACTCTGGACCATCATGAAATTTTGAACAACGGTGGGGATGCCCAATTTGTATCCACCTCCTGAAGAGCACCGGTAGGAGATGCACCTAAAACTATATAATAAAGCGAAAGGGTATCGTCCTCGTGTTGGATGGGCATGTTGCAGCCGCGAGTCGTGTGGAGGCCCGAGGAACCTCAAAGAACACCTAAACGGTCTTGGACTACACCATATTATAAGACCACAGTCCCTGTAATGGTATTCTTTGATGACCGCTAGGAATAAGCCTGAGATTAATACCATGGGAGCGTCTTATACTCACGGATTGAACTACCTATATATATATATATATATATATATCTAGTACTATTACAAATATGAGTTTTCAAATTTAGATTATGTTCATGTTATGCTTACATTATGTGTTCAAGCTATTTTACAAAGCCTACAGAAGGGCTAGTGAACAGCCATTGTGACTAGTCTACATTAATAATAAATATAGAAAACTTATTTGGTGTTGAGTGAATACACTCTGGATCACCTGGAATATTCAAAATTAGTGTTGAGCATAAGCTTTGGAACACATGGAATACTTTTATATGTGTTGGGCATAAGCTCTAGAGCACATGGACTACTTTATTATGTTTTGAGCATAAGCTTTGGAGCACAAGGATTACTTTTATATGTGTTGGGCATAATCCCTGGAGCACATGGACTACTTTATGATGTGTTGAGCATAAGCTCTGGAGCACATGGATTAATTTTATATGTGTTGGGCATAATCCTTGGATCACATAAACTATTATACTGAGTGCTGAGAATAAATCTCTAGAAGCACTACAACTCATTGTGGTTATTGATGTAGAGCTAGAGGCTCTGGAGCATCAATAATCAGTTTACTATTGATTATTAGGTACCTCTGGAGCACCTAGAATAAAAAGCCTTATTCAGTGTTGAGATGGTGCACCAAGAAGTGTTTCCTACTATGCATATGTTATGCACGAGGTATGTGCATATACTTATGTTATGAACTTGTAGTACTTAAAATTATACATATTTATATGTTAAATTATGCATGTGTTATGTTATGTTCATGTACAACTCACGTTATGAGCATTGGCAATATTGCTTTTGAGGAAAAGCAAGTAGAGGATGACTAAAGGTACTTGTAAAAGTAATACCACGACAAGAATTTTGAAAATATTATCTTAGATCATGATCATGTATGAATGATATATGTGCAGGTTTAGGGAATTTCCAAGTAAATCTTTGTAGTAGATCAAACTCTAAAAAGAGTTGACATGAAAAGGCCGCAACATGATGTTGCAAGGGAAAATTATTACTTATGTTTTAATTGATTTTGGAGAAATCATATGTATGTATGTATTTTATGATAAAATGCAAGAAACAACTTGTGTTGTTTGTGAAAAGAACAGGTACGAAAAGCAAGAAAAATTGAGGATATCTAAAAAGATGTCAAAGCAAGCAACGATTGGGGGATGGAATCCACTAGGGGGAGAGGGTGAATGTCTTGATAGCCATGAGTTTTGATGACAGTTGTCATCCTAGTGTTGTGAGCACTTGAAGTGAACTATTATTTTCACTAAGCAAACACTTAAGTTTAAAAGTATGTTAATAATCAGTCCTAGAAAAGGATGTCGAAGAAACTTCTAATCATTGAAAGGCAGTAATAAATTACCTTGACCTAAGTATTATCATGGAGCTAACCCATATTGAGTACCATCAAGTAAAATAAGAGGTTAAAGTCATTAGCAACAGTGGTATCTTGGCCTCGACGAAATATTTGGTTAAAGTTCCTAAGTGCAAAAGGATTAATATTTTCCTAATTATAAATTAGGAATAACGATATTAAAATGATTTATTATTACTAAGAAAGATATTGGTATTTATATATAAATATTTAAATTATTATTGCAGCTAAGATAAATAAAGTGAGTAAGATTAAAGAAGGACTAGTTGTCCTTGATTAAAAGTAAAATCTTTAAAAAGCTATAAAAGCTTATTTGCAAAAGAAGAAAATGGTTAACTAGTAGTTAATGCATAGGACGTGTGCATGGATAACTCTTAGCTATAATATCCTGATAGCTAACTAAGTTAAACTTAGCTAAGTTAAAGATAAGTTCAGATATCTAGTTATGTTTAGATAAGATAACTATCTAAAGCAAATTAATTAAAGTCAGTTGAATATAAAGCTTAAGAAATAAATTGATGGAGTTGCAATTGAGATAAGTTAATTATCTTATATTTAATTCGATAAAGTTAACTAAGGTTAAATAAAGCTAATTAAATTTATCTAAGTTAAAGATCAGTTAATTAATTAATTAAAGATTCACTAGGTAAAGTCGATCAGTTAAGGTTAACTAACTAAGTTAAAGTTAGCTAAGTTAAAGAGAAATTAACTAATTAATTAAAGATTAACTGAGTAAGTTAATCAGTGAAAAACAAAAAGTTAATAAGTTAAGTTTAAACAAGAACTTATCTGGGTAGTCCAAACATAAATTTGGCTATAAAGAGGGCACTATTGTGTTCGTAAAGGGCGTATCTTCGGAAGTGAAAAATTCATGGGAAATGAAGAAGATTGATTAGAGAAAGATCATGGAGTATTCCTATTATGACCTAGTGGATTCATGCCTAGCTCGGGGGTTCTCTCTCGGCGGGAAAGCCTACGCAAAACAAAGATCAATTGGATGGGAGGAAGGTTGCAGTCAAGTTCTCAGTCAAGTATCATTAAAAGTCTGATAAGTATATTTATGTTTCTTTGTTTATTCAAGAATAATAACTATGGATTTGAATTATCCCCTTATGTTATTTAAGTAATAATTATAGATGTATTAAATTTAGAAATCATGTTTTATAGATCTTAACAGATTTCCTTTGTCAGAACTGATGATAAATATTCTACAGATCTGAATTATTTTCTTTGTTCATGCAAAAATCTAATATTAGTATAGACGTGTTAATAAATTCCTTAGGAATAATTTATTTCAAAGTATTTATATCATGCATCTGTAATTTCACATAAGGAGGTCATTGGCAGAAATAATGAGCCATGATCATGGGACTATCCGTAAGGATTCCAAACAGTTAGAATATATTATATTATTCAAGGAGAAAGCTCCCATCTATCACCCACACAAAGAGAGAATCCCATAACAGGATTCCGGAATAGAGTTCCTTAACTCTTTCCAGGTTATTAATATATATTTATAAATGATATATATTAATAACAAGACCTTAAAAATTTAAATCCGAGCTCTTTTCATCTCTATAAAACATCAACATTATCCACATACAAGTCATATAAACCTTACTATTTATAACATCTACATTCTCCACATTATAATTATCTATTTAAGATTGTATACATTTTGTTGTAATTTACATGAGACAAAATATAAGAGAAAAACCTCCATGTCTGCAAGTTATCATTATCAACACATTATGTGCCTTATAATAATTTTAATGGTGGTCATAAAACGATCTATCAAAACGAAAAATCCCGACTTAAGTCAAAACACACACATTCAACTAAAATTTTACATACAATGCATTTCAGGGATTGAATCCCATTGACTGCAAAAAATCTGAAAGTCACGCTTCCAGCATAGAATGGAAATGAATCCCCACTAAATTCTTAAACACATCAACACAACAGGAAGGCCACGCTAAAGTGGTTGGCCAGGGATCAATTCCCTCTTATAACTAAGAATTAAAATACAAAATGAATTTAGGGATTTTCCCATACACATATAGGAGTGAAGTAAAGATCGAATTCAAAATTATACGAAGACACAGAACACAACATCCATCAACATAATTACCCACCAAACATATCATATCCATTTCCAAACTAAAATGCTAGTATTAATTATCAAATTCAAACAGTAAGAGATGCTCGAATAGATAAACAGTTAGAATATCATTTTAAACACAGTCTCAAGGATTCTGAAGCATGCGCTTCTCCACCCATCCGAGTTGAGTATCCATAAAAACACCCAGAAAGCTTACAGAGTGAAATACAACCCTAATATCAATTCTAGGTAAGAAAATCGATACCAACAAAATAAATAAACAGAGTATGCACAGTTTGAATTGCCCAAACTCCTTGTCTCTCCGACATCATAGCCATCAAACCATTTATCACATTAAAATCCATAAATTACAAAATGCTAAGAATCCCGTGGAAGGAAGTGACTCCAATGGGTCTGGGGCTTACCAAAACCATGCACAGTCAACCCTCCTTTCAAGCAACAATCCAGTCCCCAGGTAGTAAGCAATGAAACCCTTCCTAACATGAAAATCCAAAAGAAAGTCTCTTATCATACTAGCGAAAGCTTCTGTGAGTAATAAAAATCCAAATGTGTAGCAATGATGAAAGCAATGATTACCTGAGCGTGCTTCTAGTTTCAAACGTTGGCGCCCCTCTGCAACGTGGGTGCACAAACCAAGAGCGAATCTCTGTTCATGTGCAGGTCGCCTCTAAATAACGAAGCAGGGAGGGAGCCTTTGCTCCTCCCCTCCAAACCCCCAAACCCCAAACATACAAGATATGTGATTTTTTGCATAAGGTAGCTCCCATCACGATTGGAAGGAATACGACTGCCAGCTTGGAGTCCTCACACAAAGCCAGTCACATGGGCTTCATTCAATGCCTAGCTGCCTCCACTATCACTTAAATCTTTTAACCATTTCCTATAGTGAGAGCCATTTCTTAAGCACTTAGGTATGAGAACCTGGTTAAAGGATGGCGCATTACCTTAGGACGTTGGTCCTTCCCCCTATGTTTTCTTTGAGTATTAAAGCTTGGAAGTTCTCCCCTTGTACCAATCTTAGCAAGAGACTATTCCCAGTCACCTGTCACAAAAAAGATAATTGACATGCATTAGCTTACGTAGAAGTAAGTAATCCTAGGCACAAAGTGAACCCATCATACCATCCCCGGAAGTATATCTAATAAATCATCCAAATTTAATTACAAAGGTACAATAAATAATTTTTGAACAAACACAATGATAGGAGATAAACCATGAACTAGGTTCCTAACTCAACTTAAATCTTCTAGTAAATAAGTATGAGTAAACATATGCATGAGGTCAATTTAACAATAAATAATGGTGCAAGGCAAGCAAAGTCTAACAAATCAGTACTACGTTGAAGATCGACGTAATAACTGTAACCAAAACAGAAACAAACAAGTTATCCATAATTTTACTCAGTGCTAAAGTTAATTTTAAAAGGATCAGATGTCTTACATCTATTTAGGATCCTACACAAAAAAAAATTAGCCGCATTTTGAGGAACATTACAGTGAGTACATACAAAAGTTGTTGGAGAGGTTTAGAATGCAGAATGCAAAACCAATTATTACACCTTTGGCCATCCATTTCAAACTAAGTAAGGAGATGTGTCCCAAGACATAGGAAGAGATAGATTACATGTCCAGGGTTCCCTATTCCTCAGCAGTTGGAAGCTTGATGTATTCCATGGTGTGCACAAGACCATATATTGCACGCAGAGTGGGAGTTGTGAGCAGGTATATGTACAATCCAGGTAAAGAACATTGTAAGGAAGTACAGTGGATTCTCAGGTATTTGAGAGGTACTACCACTCATGCATTATGTTTTGGAGTTTCAAACACTATTCTACAGGGATATGTTGATGCATATATGGTAGGTGATAAAGATAGCAGGAGGAGCACCACATGGTATGTCTTTACTATAGGTGGAATCGCAGTAAGTTGGATTTTGATACTACAAAATGTTGTTGCACTTTCAAAAATGGAAGCAGAGTGTGTTGCTACTACAATGGCTAGAAAAGAGATGATTTGGTTACAGACGTTCATGGAGGAATTGGGTAAGAAGCAAGAGAATAGCTGGATGTACAATGACATCCAGAGTGCCATTCATTTTGGAAAGAACTCATCCTTCCATTATAATACTAAACATATACATATCAAGTACCATTTCATATGATATGTTATGGAAGATAAAATATTGATGCTGGAAAAGATACACACAAGCCAGAATCCCGCAGACATGTTGACAAAGGTAGTAACCACAGAGAAAATGATTTCCTGCTCGGTTTTAGTTGGCCTTAAAGAAAGAAGGTGAAGATGAGAAATTAGCCAAGTCCCAGTCTCAGAGCATAGTCCAAGAAGTGAAAAAGCAGCGGAGTTGTTGTGATCAATCTCCAAGTGGGATATTGTTGGTTGTGGATCTTGATCTTCCTTATTCAGAGATCGTGTTTCAGCCATGTTTGGATCCCATACCATGACGGGGAGGGTTTGGGAGGTCTTTCCCCCCCGAATATAGTCGTCATGGTGGGTGCGACTACATTTTAGGAGCCCCCACTAGAGGGGGTTCGGGGGAAATGCCCCTGTAGTGAAATTTTTGGAAACAAAAACTTGTAAAATGTTGTCATTTCATAGTCATGACTTGGTCAATAATGGGTGATTTACAAGCCCACGGTATTGGGTGTTCCATAGTATTTTCCCATGGTAATCTCTCTTTAAAAGGAAGGCATTGTAATACAGATGTGTATTGTAGCATTGTAAAGATCTATGATTGTGTGAGAGAGACTACGAGTGAGCGAAGAGGAAATTGCAGTGGATGTGTTGTGGGTTGTATCCCTTAATTTTCCTGGATGGTATAATAATAAAGACTCACAATTTTTGTGTGGATGTATCCCATCTTGGGTGAACCACGTTATATTGGTGTCTCTCTTGTATTGTGTATATGTGATTTATATTTGCATCTTGCTTATTTTTATTGCTCTATGATCCTGTTTTTCTAACATATATACCCTAAGTGGAGATGGTTTCTCACTATCCTTGGTTGCAACTTTTAGAAATGAAACAATGCATACATAACAACATTTAAATCAATATTCAATTTCCGCTAGCTCACTTGGTTAAGGTGTGGGTCTCGTCAGCAAGGAGACCCGATTTCAATTCCCCTTAAGGTTGACTTAGTTGGGAGGTGACACCAAAAAACCTATTCAAGTTGAGGTTGGTGCAATCCAGGACAAGTGTTATCCCCGAATGATTTTGATGGATTAGATTCCCATGGGTCATGGTTTCTCATATTACAAGCCACTCCCACAAGTCAAAAAGATTCAAGCAAACAAAAAAAACATTTAACCCAAGAGGATGTTCCCTATACAATTTAAAGAGTCATCCAATCGAAATTAAAATTTTTATTTTTAACTCTTCCTTGGACTCTAATTTAAATTAAATTTTTATCTTTTAATTAATCATATGAAAATTATTTTTTTCATTCTTTAATTTTATACTCTTTTATAAATATTTACATGAGATGGTATGAAGTCCACCTCTAATTAGTTTTCTATAATATTCTTTCTAATTAGTGATTTTTATAGTATTCTTTATCACATTCTTATTTGTTAGATTCATAAATATTTATCCCACTAGTATTTTATAAAATATATTTTGTAAAAAAAGTTATACATATAAAATCTTATTCACTTATATGTATGTGTAAATCTAAAAAGTACCAAACTAAAAATATATAAGAAATATGAAATTAAAAAAAAACCTTTAAAATTAAATAACTATATAAAATCCTATTCACTTATATGTATGTGTAAATCTAAAAATTACCAAACTAAAAAATATAAGAAATATGAAATTAAAATAAAAACCTTGAAAATTAAATAACTATATTAACATTATATTTTTATCAACTTTGCTCTTCATTGTAGCAATACACCCTAAGTATAATGGAATGACTAGTATACTGAATTCATGATGCACCTTATTTTTTGTGCATAAATACTACTTAATTTTTTTATGCACACCATTTCCAAGAATGGCACAAAAACCACAAATTAATCCTTTTGTTATACAACGTTTTTAGTAAGTTCAATCTATTATAAGGAAGTACTATAATAACTCATACTGCACCTATTCACTTATATTTATGTGTAAATATAAAATATACCAAAGAAAAAATATATAAGAAATATGATAAAGAAAAAATTTCAAAACTAAATAACTATACTAACATTATATTTTTGTTTTTTTGTTAACCTTACTCTCTATTGTAGCAATAAACCCTAGTACAAAGGAATGACAAGTATCCCAAATTCAAGATTCATGATGCACCTTATTTTTTAATCATATATAATTGCTACTTTTTTTCACACCATTTCTTTTAGGAATGACATAAAAACCACAAATTGATCATTTTGTTATACAATGTTTTTGAATAACTTCAATACAAGGAAGCACTATAAAAACTCATAATGTACCCAAATGAGTAATCATTAAAAAAAATGTGTGGCACATACTATTTCAAAAATAGCACATGACACATAGGTTGAGACTTTTGTCATACAAAGTTCTTTAGTACATTTAGTAAATTATAGGGAAGTAACATACTAAAGATGTTAAATAACCAAAGAATCTCTACCCAATAATGATTCACACTTCCCCTACTTTAGTACATATAAATTTCTTTAGTACCTTTAGTAAATTATGAGGAAGTAACACACTAAAGATGTTAAATAACCAAAGAAGCTCTACCCAGTAATGATTCACACTTCCCCTACTTTAGTACATGATATTGTTGATGTCTTCTATTGGTACAAAACTAGACATTGGTTCAATTAACAACTCTCCAAATAACACTTACTATGTCACACCAATCTACTCCTAGTGTGAGTATTGTTTTATTTCGTCAAGATCCATTCTAATATAATATGACTTGATATATGGGATGCTTGTAATGTCCCAAAAATAGCAAAACATTTAAAAAAAATTCTGTCCCTATAATAGATGCTGATTGAGAAATAAATAGTCACAAGTTAATTCTAAAACTAGGAAAATATGTAAATGCTTACTACAGATAAAATAAGGTTTACCATTCTTAAAGAATCATTATCTCTCTGACTTTTTACATTTTCAATCCTATGGAAGCAATGTGGAATTAAATATTGATGTATCCTGGTTATGAGTTTACAATTGCCGGTGTGACTGTGATAGCAATTATTTCGTACTATTTTAATGTAACCATATAGATGTATTATGAATGTCTGAATGGCACCTTCAGGTGATATGGCCTTTGTTGATGAGATGTTGAATCCATGGTGGGACCTGTGACAATCAAAGAGGGGAAAACATACCCCGGCAGGGTTGCCGAGAGGTAACAATACTCTTGGGAGTCTTTGGACTTACGTAGCATTTTTGCTAATGTCATTTTCTCATGATTGTGTTTGCAGATGTTCACCTTGTAACAGTGCTACCCTAGAGGTTCAATGTAAAATCCATCAAGGGGTTAAGTTTTTAAAGGCTAAGTGTGGGGGATATTTCCTTAGTGGATATACCATAATACAATTACTAAAGCGTAAAAAGGATTTGACAGTGTAATGTTATAGTAGGAATGCATTTGCAATTATACATGTATTTGTCAATCGAAATCATGGCTAAATCCACATGAATCAAACTATAGGCAGGTATGGAAAAGATTAAGACTCCACTAGAGCAGAGTTTGATGCAACCTTAATGCTGTAATGGGTGACAGGCTGGCTAAGGGTTTCACAAGTTGGGGTTTTGTCTTATGCCCAAGTCTCTACGTTTCCATTTTGGTTTGGGCTACACTTCGTCGTTTTCTCTGGAGGTGGCTTCATGCCCTGATTTGAACTGCGCTCATGGTTAGTGCACCTTGGCGTTTGTATTTTATCTGGTGGCATAGAAAATGCTCTCCACCTTGCTCAGGTATGAAACGCAATCGTCCATTGATCTATGAAATTTCACTTTCCTTTAGGAATGTATAACAGGGTTTGACAAATGATTGCTTGTTTGTATTGGCAGGTAGGAATAGCTCTAGCATGGTTCACTGTGGAAGCCCTGAGTTTCCATCAACGTGGTCGCTGGTAAGTCCGGCTGCCTCCCAGGTTGCTCTGCTTCTCGCACCCCTGTGGTGTGTTGTATGTTTTCGTTTTTGGGTTTTGTTAGAACAATGTAGAGCCATTCCTTTGGATTTCTACAAGTCACCTTTTGGATAGACTGTGTAAATGGATGAAATATTTGAGTTTTGTGGATCTTATGTAATTTCTTATGAAGCTGGAAATCATTGTAATATTTGGTTCTTAGATGCTGTGACTAAAATATATATGAAGTTTGTTTCGAAAGCCACTGTGGGCATAAATGTAATAATGTTGGTGGTCTGTTTATGGAACTGGGTTTTTATAACGAGGATGCATCTCTGTACAATGTATGGTGCTTAAAAACGTTTAAATAGTAATGTGGCTTCTCCTATGAGTCCTGTGTTTGCTTAAATCGATTTCTAAATCTATAATGGCTCTGTGTGATTTATGAATTCGTTGTACAGTTTCAATGGATGTGTTTTGTGTTTCATACACCTCTAAATTCTGACTTGTAGCTAGGGTTTAAAAACTTGTGATTTCCATTTGTTGCTACCTATGGTTGAATGACTTATGTGTTGGGTTCTACTTTTGCGATTTTATGAGAAGAAGAGATAATGCCCAGGTGGGTATTCTGTATGTATGGCTATTAGTGAAATTTCTCTAAACTGTTGACTTCTCCATAATCGCTTAAACAACGTAGATGCTTTCATTCGCGTATAGTCTGTAACTTATCCCTACATTGACGTCTTTTGACTTGGTAAAGGAAAGTATTGGGGTTCGACCCCTGAACCCGTATCTTCTTGTGCATTGAAAGATTTGTATTTAAAATGTGTTTGGGATTTCATGTTTTGCTGTGGGTCATGAATGGGAAAAATGATATTGACACCTATCTTTGAATAAAAAGTATAGGGTGATTAATATGAAGTCTAAACTTGATGGTCCGTTGAAATCATGCTACTTGGAAAAGTCTTGTTTGCGTTTTCTCATGAAGTCGTCTTGACTGTTTAAAAGAAATGAAGAATGTCTGATACGAATATTTTTACAAATCGAAATGCCTGGAAAAACACTTTTAAAGTTTTGGCCAGATACTCTTGTGCAGTTTGGAAGTTTCGATGCATGGTCTGAATGATTGCTGATTTCAGTAGATGGGATACTATCTTTTTAAAAGAATTTAATAATCATACAAACCCTACGAAATTAAGAGCAGGTGTTTCAAAACTGAAGCATCTAATTGTAAAAGTGTTATGACAATCCTATCTTAGAAGAATAATATATGTTGTTTAGCAAGGGCTAGCTGGGCTAGACCTGTTAGACGCACCACTAGATTCTGGGCAGAATATTGATTAATATTGATAATGAAAAACAATACTATACTAAATTCAATTCTGAAAATAACTTGGTTTGAAGGTTTTGAAAGTTTGCATACCTACTTATTTTGTAGCTTGCTCCTTGTTGTAATAATCCTGCACACTCAGTCAAATAATTAGTGGAAAACTGCTGAACTTTAGCTGACTTGACAAATTGATCCTTGACCAGATAACTTTGGGACTACCATGTTCCTCCCAACCATGATCCTACAACCGTTCCTGGTTCAGTATGGATCCCCCCGAGCTGCTTCTGACATGCAAATTGAGAGATAGAGGCCCTAGGTTCATTGTTGGCTCAGATCTGGAAACTTGTGTGGTCTGTTACAATTCTTGGAGCAGAAAATTTCTCTCTGATTACCATAAGGGAATGATAATGAAAGAAAGATGGATCCCCAAAACTTGGGATCTGCCGCCTTAAGTAGGGGAGTCTTGAATTATGACTGTTGGAATAATTCAGTTTCTTTAAATTAAATAAATAATATTTAAAAGATCTATTATTTAATAACTATATGTGACTTTGATTAAAACTCTCCAAACTAATTGTAATAACAATAAATATATTTTACTTAACTATTAATACATTTATTAATATTAATAAAAAATGTCTAAAATATAAATAATAAGTATATTTTGTAAATAAATCATTAACATCATTATTATTAAAGCTCTTAATAATAATAATGGCCTTGAGGCTTTTATGCATGTAAACCATAGAAGACTACTATTAGTCAGTTCATGCTTTAAGTGGTAGTAATTACTCTTATTTAAATTATGTATCTTCACCTGATACTTCTTTCTCTATCTCTTGAGGACAAGGTCCAATTCTTTGAACTGTCTTAGTAGGCTTGGTTAGGCACCTCTAGTCTCTCTCTTTGCATGTCGGATTCCCTCGTTTAACATGGTAGTTTCCATAGTACTTGATGATAGATGGAAGAAGATTCATTTAGTCAATTTGAATAATTGTGATGCAACCTAGAAGTGTTATTCAGAGTCCTTTGACTCAACAGTTGATATCTAGTAACCCCGAGTGCTCTTCAAATCCTTTTAACTCAACACCCTCACATGGGCGTTACGCTAGTGTAATTCCAGAGTCTTCGCTCAACACTAAGTGCTAGAATGTGGTTGTGAGGCACATCTAGAATATTTAAGTGGCCTTGGATCCGGTATTTGTTTATCAAGCTTGGAGTGCTCCAGGGCTTATTCCCAACACTTAGTGTACATCAGGGCTTACTCCCAATACATAAACATTCATCTAGGTACATTGAGGCTTACACCCAGTACGTACGTCTCTTGTGTGTTTCTGAGTCCACGCTCAACACATCATATAAGCTAAACATGTAAAATCACAGCTCTACATAGTAAGTAACAAAAGGTCATCTCAATATGTATTAGGGCTTGTACCCACGTCATATGCTAAAGAACATAAACACAACATTAGGGCCTTCCCACCCAATCATATAATCAATAAAGAAGTCAGTCAAGGTCCATGCTCAGTATATCAATATAAAAGGATAAATCACATGTGCTAAGGATCATTCCCAATACTCGAAATGAAATCATAAATGTCGAGGCCGTGGTCCAATATAAGATAACAATGGTCAGTACAAAAATTTAGAATATTACATCCCTCCCTGCTTAGAATCAACACCGTCCTGGTGTTCCTAAGGGCTAGAAATGAGGTCATGAAACAAGGCAAGGTATGCCTCTCTCATGTTGGTCTCATTCTCCCAAGTAGCCTCATCTGGTCCAAAGTGCCTCCATTGCACTTTTAGCTGAGTGATGGTTCTCCTCCTCAGTTGCACCTCTCTTTTATCCAGGATGTGGAGTGGTTCTGGCATGAACTCCCCTTCGGACTCTACCTGTAATAAGGACCAATCAATAACATGCTTAGTATCATATACATATTTCTTTAATAATGAAGCATGAAAAACATTATGAACGTTTATATGTGCTGGTAGGGCTAACTCGTATGCTACTGGGCCCTTTTTGGCCAGTATCTCAAAAGGTCTGCAAAACCTTGGGGCTAGTTTCCCACAACGTCCCAAGCTCAATGAGTTTCGTTTTTCCTTTATCTTTAGAAACACATGTTCGCCAACTTGGTAGTCTTTGTCTTTTCTTTTCCTGTCCGCATAGCTCTTTTGGCGGTCTTGTGTTTCTTTCAAATTTAGTTGTACCTTGGTGAATAGTTGTTCCAAGTCTTTCAGTAGGTCGAGGCCTAAGTTGGTCTACTGGACTGTCCCAAGTCACAGGTGTCTGACATTTCCTTCCGTAGAGCACTTCGAAAGGGGTCATTTTGGCCGAGGTTTGATAACCGTTGTTGTAAGCAAACTTTGCGAGGTGTAAATAGTCTTCCCACTTTGTGGGGTTGTTCATGACATACATTCTAAGCATGTCCTCGAGGATTTGGTTTACTCGTTTCGTTTGTCCGTCCATTTGGGGATGGTATGTGGTACTGAATTGTAGTTGTGTCTCTAACTCGGAGAACAACGCTCTCCAGAAGTTACTAGTGAACTTCGTGTCTCGGTCAGAAATGATTGCTTTGGGTATCTCATGCAATCGAAAAATCTCCTTCAAGAAGATGTCTGCGATGTGTACTACCTTGTAGGTAGACTTGACTGGTATTAAATGGGTTGCTTTACATAGCTTGTCTACTACCATGAAGATGGAGTCATTCTATTTCTTACTTTTGGGTAAGCCTATAATGAAATCCATACTTATTACCTCCCATTTCCACTCTAGAATACGTAAAGGTTGTAGTAACCCGGAAGGATTTTGGTGTTCCTCTTTGATCAATTTGCATTCCTAATACTTTGCGATGAACAAAGCGATGTCAGCCTTCAATTTAGGCCAAAAGAAATGTTTCTTTACTGCTAATATCATCTTTTGATATCCGAGATGCCCTGAATAGGGTTTCTGATGAAATTCGGTGAGGATGCTTGATCTAATGTCTCCATTTTCTGGGACATACAGTCATTCTTTAGACCATAAAAGTCCCGATTCTTCGATCTTATATTCCTTTTGTTGTTGGAATAATCTGTCTTCCTGAATCTTTGCAAGGATCTCAATATAGTAACGGTCACTCTTACATGTCGTTCGGATCTTGTTGTGTAAGCCGGAGTCGGTTTGACTCACTGTGACTTTGTAAATCATATGTGCTTGTCGGCTTAAGGCATCCGCAATCTTGTTTTCCTTGCCCTTAATGTGCTTTAGTTTGAAATGATACTCACTAAGGAAGGCTAACCATTTGGTCTGCCTAGAGTTTTAGTCGGGTTGATCAAAAAGATACTTCAAACTCATGTTGTCTGTCATTAGTAAAAATTTCTTTCCCATAAGATAATGTCGCCACATCTTCAGTACGTGGATGATGGCGGCCAGCTCGAGATCGTGCGTAGGGTAGTTTTGCTCATGCTCTTTCCATTTTCTCGACTCGTAGCAGATGGAAAAGTTATCTTGCATCAAGACTCCCCCGATTCCTTCCTTACTAGCATCTGTGCAAACGACAAAATCCCCATTGGGATCCGCAATTCGTAGAATTGGTGCACTAATCAATAGTTGCTTCAGTTTCTGAAAACTTTCTTCGCACTTAGTTGTCCAGAGAAACTTGTTTTCCTTCTTCTGCAAGGCAGTCATAGGACATGCGATTCACGAGAAGTTCTCGATGAACTTCCGATAGTAGCCGGCTAGACCTAAAAACGATCTTATGTCAAAAAAACACATAGGTGTGGGCCATTCTTCAATAGCCTTGACCTTATTGGGGTCGACTCTTATTCCTTTCTCAGAAATGATATGCCCTAACTATTGAATCTGGGGTTTGTAGAAATTGCACTTACTAAACTTGGCATATAGTTGGTGTTCCCGTAGAACATGTAAAACAATTCGGAGGTGTTCCTCATGTTCTTCTTTGTTCTTAGAGTAAATCAGGATATCATCAATAAAGACTAGAATGAATTTATCGAGGTATTTACTAAAGATGTTGTTCATAATACACATAAAATTGGCCAGTGCATTCGTCAAACCAAAGGGCATCACCATGAACTCGTAGTGGCTGTATCGGGTCCAAAATGCGGTCTTGTTGATGTCCTCATCACGGATTCTTACCTGATGGTATCCAGACCATAAATCGATCTTTGAGAAGATCATTTCTCCTCCGACTTGATCAAACAAGTCATCGATTCTAGGGAGTGGTTAACGGTTCTTAATGGTTAACTTGTTGAGTTGGAGGTAATCGATGCACATCCGCATCGTCTCGTCTTTCTTCTTGACGAAGTGTATCGGTGCTCCCCAAGGGGACACACTAGGTCAAATCTACCCCTTATCTATCAGTTCCTGTAACTAAATTTTGAGCTCCACCAGTTCCAGTGCGCTCATGCGGTAAGGGGACTTGGAAGCTCGTACAGACCCGGGTGTTAACTCGATGGAAAAGTCTAAGTCCCGTTTGGGTGGTAAACCGGGTATTTCCTCGGGAAATACATCCCTAAATTCTATGAGGATTAGGAAGCCTTCAATATTTTGTTCCCTATCTGTCTCTATGGTTTGGATATTGACACCGAAGAGTTTACATCCCTTCCTAATACATTTATTGGCTTGTAAGGCAGAGATTTGCCTTACCGGTACTTTCTTAGGGATACCGTGAATCGTCGTTTGATTCCCTTGGGTGTCCTTGCAAAGTAAGGATTTGCTTAAGCAATCAAGAAGGACATGGTGTTCTTCTAACCAATCCATGCCGATAAGTACATCATACGATCCTAGGGGTAAAATGTTTAATTCTAGCCTAGTTGAAAAACCGTTTAAGTCTATCTCACAAGTTTTAATTAACTCAGAGACCTTTCGTTTGGTACCGGTGGCTAGTTGTACCATCCATGGTTTCTCGTGGTGTTCTCGGTTTAACTTACAGGTGTCCACTATCTTAGGGGAGATATAACTTCGGCATGCGCTGGGATCTATTAAAACGGAAACGGTTGTGTTTGAAATCTTACCCTCAATTTCAACCATGGTGGCCTGGTGATCAGCTTGTTGGCCCTCAAGGGCAGCATAAATCCGGGGTGTTCTAGCCATGTCTCTTATAGTAGGTTCCACTTGGACGTTGTGTAAAAATCCATCCATTTTGTTGGGGCAGTCTCTATAGTAGTGGGGCCCATGGCGTTTCCAAAAAGAAACAGTTGGTGGGATAGCCTTTGTCTCTTTGTTGATTGTTGGTCAGTTGGCATGTGGTGGTGGTGCATTGAGCTGTGCTTGATGTTGGTTGAAACCTCTATTGGGTGGGAAGCTGTTGTTTTGCTTTCGGTAAGGTGGGGGTTTAAAACCCGGTCTGTGGTTATATGAAAAAGGTTTTGAACCTTCCTCTGTTCCAGTTGATGTTATCATTCCTTGGTTGTTCGTGCTCATAGGACAGCCTTGCTTTATGTAGAGTTACATCTAAGGTTTTGGGCATTTCAAATTCTATCTTCTCTCTAAGGTTGGGTGGTAGACCACTTAGAAACTGCTGAATCTTGACCTTCTCATCCTTTATGTAAGGAACATAATGTAGTAGATCTAAGAATCTGTTGATATAAGCTTCCATTGTCAGGGATACCATTTTCAATTCATGGAATTCTTTAGTTTTCTTGTCGAAGAACCTTTCAGACATGTATTTGTCTTGAAATATTCTGCTGAATGTATCCCAAGTGATGTCTCTTAATTCCTATCCTTTGGTGTGCTTCAAGTCCCGCCACCATCGGGCTGCTTTGCCATTAAAGTTGTAGATGGCTAGTCGGGCTTGCATCTCATTGGAATAGTTATGAACCTTAAAGTATTTATTCATTCCTAGCAGCCACTCTTCAGCCTTCTCCCCCGATTTGATCTCTCTGTCATAAGTTGGGGCTCTTATCTTCCTGAATTCACCCTGCAAACTGTCGTCACTCTTCCTCCTTTTCTTGCAAGGAGGGGGTAAGCCATCATCACTAGAACAGTCCTTACAGTCCTCTTCCATTGACTCAGGCATGTGCTCTTCCTGTTCATCTTTCTTAGGACTGGCATTTTTCTTTATGTGACAGTCTCTCGTTTTAGAAGTGTTGACTAAGAGTGTGGGCTTTGCTCCTGTTAAAATTTGAAGCAAAGCTTCATTTATAGTTTGTTGCTCTCTTCTTTCTTATATGTTATCATCTCGGAAACTCTGAAATTCTTCCTATAAGTTTAGCATAGATTTCATTAAGTCTGAGTTGAGTTCCACCACAACTTCTTGCTCTTGTGGTGGTGAATTCAGATTTTCGTGTATGCTGCTGCCCTGTTCTGCATTCATTTTCAGACCGTGACTGTACCTGAAATGTTATATATAAAGAGTAGAAAAAATCATGTTAGTTTATTTTCACATAAAACAAAATAAAATGTAAATGTATGGTTCTGTTTTACTGTGTATCTGCAGCGGATGATTGTAATGAACCTAATAGGTCTCTTAGTTTTGTAACTGAGCTCTGATACCACTTGTAATGTCCCAAAAATAGCAAAAATTTAAAAAAAAAATCCGTCCCTGTAATAGATGCTGATTGAGAAATAAATAGTCGCAAGTTAATTCTAAAACTAGGAAAATATGTAAATGCTTGCTGTAGATAAAAGAAGGTCTACCATTCTTAAAGAATCATGATCTCTCGACTTTTTACATTTTCAATCCTGTGGAAGCAATGTGGAATTAAATATTGATGTATCCTAGTTATGAGTTTACGATTGCCGGTGTGACTGTGATAGAAATTCTTTCGTACTATTTTAATGTAACCATATGGATGTATTATGAATGTCTGAATGGCACCTTTAGGTGATATGGCCTTTGTTGATGAGATGTTGAATCCATGGTGGGACCTATAACAATCAAAGAGGGGAAAACATACCCCGGCAGGGTTGCCAAGAGGTAAGAGTACTCTTGGGAGTCTTTGGACTTACTTAGCATTTTTGCTAATGTCATTTTCTCATGATTGTGTTTGCAGATGCTCACCTTGTAACAGTGCTATCCTAGAGGTTCGATCTAAACTCCATCAAGAGGTTAAGTTTTTAAAGGCTAAGTGTGGGGGATATTTCCTTAGTAGATATACCATAATATAATTACTAAAGCGTAAAAAGGATTTGATAGTTTAATGTTATAGTAGGAATGAATTTGCAATTATACATGTATTTGTCAATCGAAATCGTGGCTAAATCCATACGACTCAAACTATAGGCAGGTATGGAAAAGATTAAGACTCCACTAGCGCAGAGTTCGATGCAGCCTTAATGCTGTAATGGGTGATAGGCTAGCTAAGGGTTTCACGAGTTGGGGTTTTTCCTTATGCCCAAGTCTCTACGTTTCCATTTTGGTTTGGGTTGCACTTCGTTGTTTTCTCTAGAGGTGGCTTCATGCCCTGACCTGAACTATGCTCATGGTAAGTGCACCTTGGCATTTGTAGTTTATCTGGTGGCGTAGAAAATTCTCTCCACCTTGGTCAGGTATTAAATGGAATCGTCCATTGATCTATGAAAATTCAGTTTCCTTTAGGCATGTATAACAGGGTTTAATAGATGGTTGCTTGTTTGGATTGGCAGGTAGCAATAGCTCTAGTGTGGTTCACTGTGGAAGCCCTGAGTTTCCATTAGCGTGGTCGCTGGTAAGTCTAGCTACCTCCCAGGTTGCTCTGCTTCTCGCACCCCTGTGGTGTGTTGTATGTTTTCATTTTTGGGTTTTGTTAGAACAATGCAGAGCCATTCCTTTGGCTTTCTGCAAGTCGCCTTCTGGCTAGACCATGTAAATGGATGAAATATTTGAGTTTTGTGGATTTTATGTAATTTCTTATGAAGCTGGAAATCATTGTAATATTTCGTTCTTAGATGCTGTGACTAAAATATATATGAAGTTGGTTTTGAAAGCCACTGTGGGGATACATGTAATAATGTTGGTGGTCTGTTTATGGCATTGGGTTTTTATACCGAGGATGCATCCATGTACAATGTATGGTGCTTTTAAAAACGTTTAAATAGTAATGTGGCTTCTCCTATGAGTCCTGTGTTTGCTTAAATCAATTTCTAAATCTATGATGGCTCTGTGTGATTTATGAATTCGCTGTACAGTTTCAATGGATGCGTTTTGGGTTTCATACACCTCTAAATTCTGACTTGTAGCTAGGGTTTAAAAACTTGTTATTTCCATTCGTTGCTGCCTGTGGTTGAATGACTTATGTGTTGGGTTCTACTTTGGCGATTTTATGAGAAGAAGAGATAAGGCCCAGGTGGGTATTCTATATGTATGGCTATTAGTGAAATTTCTCTAAACTGTTGACTTCTCCAGAATCGCTTAAACAACGTAGATGCTTTCATTTACATATAGTCCGTAACTTATCCCTGCATTGACGTCTTTTGACTTGGCAAAGGAAAGTATTAGGGTTCGACCCCTGAACCCGTGTCTTCTTGTGCATTGAAAGATTTGTATTTAAAATGTGTTTGGGATATCATGTTTTGTTGTGGGTCCTGAATGGGAAAAATGATATCGACACCTATCTTTGAATAAAATGCCTAGGGTGATTAATATGAAGTCTAAAATTGATGGTCTGTTTAAATTGTGCTACTTGGCAAAGTCTTGTTTGTGTTTTCTCATGAAGTTGTCTTGACTGTTTAAAAGAAATGAAGAATGTCTGATACGAATATTTTTACAAATCGAAATGCCTAGAAAAATGGTTTTAAAGTTTTGGCTAGATACTCTTGTGCAGTTTGGAAGTTTCGATGCCTAGTCTAAATGATTGCTAATTTTAGTAGATGGGATACTATCTTTTTAAAAGAATTTAATAATCATACAAACCCTACGAAATTAAGAGCAGGTGTTTCAAAACTAAAGAATCTAATTGTAAAAGTGTTATGACAATCCTATCTTAGAAGAATAATATATGTTTTTTAGCAAGGGCTAGCTGGTCTAGACCTGTTAGACTCGCCACTGGATTCTGGGAAGAATCTTGATTAATATTGATAATGAAAAAAAATACTGTACTAAATTCAATTCAATTCTGAAAATAACTTGGTTTGAAGGTTTTGAAAGTTTGCATGCCTGCTTATTTTGTAGCTTGCTCCTTGCTGTAATAATCTTGCACTCTCAGTCAAATAATTAGTGGAAAACTACTGAACTTTAGCTGACCTGACAAATTGATCCTTGACCAGATAACTTTGGGACTACCACGTTCCTCCCAACCATGATCCTACAACCGTTACCATGATCCTACAACCATTCCTGGTTCAGTATGGATCCCCCCGAGCTGGTTCTGACATGCAAATTGAGAGATAGAGGCCCTAGGTTCACTGTTGGCTTAGATCTGGAAACTTGTGTGGTCTGTTACAATTCTTGGAGCAGAAAAATTCTCTCTGATTACAATAAGAGAATGATAATGAAAGAAAGATGGATCCCCAAAACTTGGGATCTGCCCTCTTATGTATGGGAGTCTTGAATTATGACTGTTGGAATAATTTAGGTTCTTTAAATTAAATAAATAATATTTAAAAGATATTATTTAATAACTATATGTGACTTTGATTAAAACTCTCCAAACTAAATGTAATAACAATAATTATATTTTACTTAACTATTAATACATTTATTAATATTAATAAAAAATGTCTAAAATATAAATAATAAGTATATTTTGTAAATAAATCATTAACATCATTATTATTAAAGCTCTTAATAATAATAATGGCCTTGAGGCTTTTATGCATGTAAATCATAGAAGACTACTATTAGTCAGTTCATGCTTTAAGTGGTAGTAATTACTCTTATTTAAATTATGTATCTTCACCTGATACTTCTTTCTTTATCTTTTAAGGACAAAGTCCAATTCTTTGGATGGTCTTAGTAGGCTTGGTTAGGCACCTCTAGTCTCTCTCTTTGCATGTCGGATTCCCTCGTTTAACATGGTAATTCCCACAGTACTTGATGATAGATGGAAGAAGATTCATTTAGTTAATTTGAATAATTGTGATGCAACCTAGAAGTGCTTTTCAGAGTCCTTTGACTCAACACTCGAGATCTAGTAACCTGGAGTGCTCTTCAGATCCTTTTAACTCAACACCCTCACATGGGCGTTACACTAGTGCAATTCCAGAGTCTCCGCTCAACACTAGTGCTAGAATTTGGTTGTGAGGTACATCTAGAATATTTAAGTGGCCTCGGATCCGATGTTTGTTTATCAAGCCTGGAGTGCTCCAGGGCTTATTCCCAACACTTAGTGTACATCAGGGCTTACTCCCAGTACATAAAAATTCATCTAGGTACATCGGGGCTTACGCCCAGTACGTAGGTCTCTTGTGTGTTTCTGAGTCCACGATCAACACATCATATAAGCTAAACATGTAAAATCACAGCTCTGCATAGTAAGTAACAAAAGGTCGTCTCAATATGTATTAGGGCTTGTACCCACATCATATGCTAAAGAACATAAACACAACATTAGGGCCTTCTCGCCCAATCATATAATCAATAAAGAAGTCAGTTGAGTTCCATGCTTAGTATGTCAATATAAAAGGATAAATCACATGTGCTAGGGCTCATGCCCAATACTCGAAATCAAATCATAAATGTCGGGGCCATGGCCCAATATAACAAAACAATGGTCATTGCAAAAATTCGGGATATTACAATGATACACCTACTTATGAGGGGAAATTAATTAATGAGCTTGTATCTATTCCACATCATAAAAATATATAGTTTAACCTTTTTTTAATTTCAAATACAAACTCCAAATTCTGAAGGGTAAATCCATGAAGATGGGTAACATTTTTTGGCCAAAAGTGATGGTGAAAATTCATTTTTTTACTCATTCATTAAATCAAAGCCCTCAAAACTCATATATGCCTTGTGAATTCTGACACGCAACGGAAAAAATAATTGTAGGGAATTATGTCATCTTTCCACATATATACTTTTTTAAAATAATAAAATTATTTAATATACCAAAATTGCAGTTAACAATTGGGTTGTTCTTGTAAATTTCAGCAAAAGTTTACAAGTGGTTTGTGTGCACATAAAATAATTTATTGATAAATGCATAATTTAAAAATATATATATATTAACATAATATACACAAAATGAATCGAGGCACACACACACACAGATATATATATATATATATTTATGATGGATTTTTTTTTTTTTTTTTGAAACTGACTCTGGAAAATTTTAATTGCATTTTGTACCTATGTGTGTGAATGTATTTCTTTTTTACTGGTTACAAAAATCAAAAAATCAAAAATACCCTTTTGAAGAGCACACATTTGTCTCAGGCATGTGTATTTTTTGAAATTTTTTGTTGTGTACTTTTTATGTTGTTGATTTGTCTTTGTGTTGATTTGAAGATGTGGGGTTTTGTAACTATAAGTTTTAGAATAAAATAACAAAAAAAATTCATATGAACTCAGAGACTTGCAAATTTTATGTCAATGAATAGATGATTTGTTGATGGGTCCACTGGTATGAATTCCATCATCTAAAGTGTATCCTAGGCTAGGGTTTAGGTCTGGAAAAAAGAGAAGAGTAAAAAAATTATAAAGAAGGGGGATAGAAGTCTATTTTAAATCTCCCAATCGAGCTTATTAGCTCAATCGAGGTTTTTAAATAGCTCAATCGAGCATTTGTGCACTTTTTCAAAACATCTCAATCGAGGTTTAACCAAAAGCTCGATCGATCTTTTGAAACCTCAATCGAGAATACAAAAACTAGCTTGATCGAGCTATGTTTTCTAACTTTTCATTCATTTCTCCCTGCTTCCGTCTCTCCAACCCAACCCGCGAACTACGTACCAATATTTCACATTTATTGAAGTATATTGTATAAATAAATATATAAAACACACATAAATTTAAATTTATGAATTGTAACTTCATTTATACTCTCTTGAGTCTATCAAAGTGTTTCCTTTTTAAACGATTTCAAAGAAAATTGGACATTTTCATTTCTTATTCACCAATTAAGATGTGAAACAAAAAATGTCGAAGTAGGAAACATGATCGAGATAGAATTAATGAAGAAGAGATACAAGAAAAAGAAAGAAAGGGCGAGGTGATGATGAGGAACATTGAGAGAGCAACAAGAATATGATGAAGATCAACCTTTGGTGGATCCACTTTCAATCATGGAAAATTTAGGGGCGAAATTTATCCTATAGGCTAATTTTAGGGTTTTTTTTCTTCTGAAAAACGATTCGCCAATTTATATTTTTTCTAAGGGGATTTTCCGAATTTCCACGGGATAAAATTATTTTATTCTAAAAATCACCAAAATTGTCCCAAAAGTATGTACAATCCTTATAAATTTGAATATTTTTAAAAAAATTGTCAAACTGTTCATGTTTGGAATTTTAAAAATTTGTAAGATTTGCCAAGGTTTCTACACTTTAAAAAAATTATGGATCCTTAAAATTTTCCCTGATTCCAATTGAGGGCAATATCACTATTTTTCTTATTTCATTCTTCGAATGATAATTATTTCAAACATGTTGAACTGAATTCTTACTGAACTTACCTCATTCTTTCTATTATCATGTTTCAAAATTAATTGTGTAGTTATCATGTCGAAATTAGTTACAAATTATCATGTTGATTGATTCGTAGTCATCAAATTTTCATCATATTATACGATTTTTATTAGTGACAATTAATTTTTATATACTAAATAATGTAGTGAAATGTTCATATATATGCATTGAGTATTATTAGATAATATTATTGCATGCTAGTGTACAACCAACTTATCAATCTAGATATAACAAAAATTTGTGTGAACTCTCAAAATTTCCCTTGTAGTGTTAAATTTTATTCCTCAAGGTTTGTTTTCATATGAAGTTTCAAATATCATCTAGTGGAATTGATAGTCAAATATTCATAGAAATAAACACTCTAGAACAACTTAAATTCAAATATAATCATACACGTGCAAAAAAAAAATCCTTAAAGTAAAGGTAATTTTTATTTATGTATATGGTTCATGTTTATTTATGTATATGATTTCTCCTTAAATTAGAGATATAAATGTGCATGCAATTTCACACATAAAACGATACTTATGAGACAACTATTGTAAATTTCTTCCTTGGGATGGATATTGGAATAGATAAAAATCATTTACTGTAGAGTACTAAATTTTAGTATTTTACGTTTTAGAATGTATGAATTTGTATTATCATGTATGTTTGTATAAATTATTAAATTAAAAATCTCTTTAAATGTTATCTAACAATCTTAAATTGAAAGTGCACATGTATTAAATAAATATACTTAGTCACTCTATTGAAATTTGTTTTAACAATGTTTGTATCATATTTAGTTATTATTTAACATATTTACATGCATAGAATATATATAATTTAAATTTGATGGATTATTTTTTAGTTATGATCAAGTTCATTCTCACTCCATTAAGTGAATAAAGATGTTAAAAAATCAACCACAACAACTTACTCCAACCAACATAATTTCTCCACAGGAGGGCGCAAAATAATTTGTTATTCTAAGGTAGGATTGTTGGATTAGGCATCCAAATAATGCCTATCAATAATTTCTCAAATGAAACATAGATTTTGTTGTAACATCCCAAAAATTCGTAAAATTTTAAAAAAATTCTAAGCATTAGATTTAGCATTAAATGTTGTGCGGAAGTAATAAATGTCTATTAGAAATATGAACTAGCTAATAATTAATTACAGCAAGTAATTATATTTAATACTTTTTAATTGTCTTATCGACAATTAGGTACATTAACACCCTATGTCAGTTTTACTATTATAACTATTAATTTGTGTCTTCACTTACTGACTGCGCATACTAATTCATGACACAAAAGTACTATGATACTCTAACTATAATTATGAATTATTTAACTTCTAAAATGCTGCGTGATATTTATCTTATAGGGCCTATGTACAATTGCGAACATAATATGACTCGGTTGTACTTTTGTGTTAATGTCTGATAAGTGGTACTTGTGCTATTTATTGTTTATTTGCACGCTCTTATTTAATTACCTTCTTGTTGGCAGTTAAAGTTTGATGTATGACTTGAAGCTTACTTAGCTTAAAGCTAAAGCATTGTCTCCTTAATTGTCCAGGTTACAGATTGTATGCTCTTGGTGTTTGTTAAGATAGTGCAATGTTTTCTATTAGCCTTATGTGAGAATTATTCTAGACCCATATTAATTTAAAAGTGGTGACCTTGTAAAAACACCAAGTTGCAAATTACAAAGTGTATTCATAATCAAAGTGTGATGTTTGAAGTATGAGAAAACTAAGGTGGAAAAGGGTCAAGTGTTTGATAATCGCAATACTAAAACTATGCAACGGTAGACTATGGTATTCTCATGCAATATCTCGGGGTATTACATTTGCTATGGTCTAAAACTATGGAAAGAGTGGGTTATGCACTTTCATTCGGCGCTCTATTAAATTATGCAATGGAAACTATGTTAAAAACTATATCAAAGTGGATCCATGTAACACCATCATCAAGGTGGTAGCTGGCACATTTATTGTAACCACGTGATGAGCATAACTGCGCATTGATACTATCAAACCCTACTTCGAAAGTTGGGGGTTTTTTTGTCTTTGGTGAAATGTTGCTCTACTTTATGGAGGAAGAGAAGGTTGGGCTTGTTCGGTGGCATGATATCTTTTTAACATTCACTCCACTCTTTGCGTTGGTTAAGAGTTGAAGAGTGCTAGTTCGTGGTGAGTTATTGCATGTGTCGTGCATAGGGTGTCCAACTTTCGTTTCTCTCCTCGGCTTCAAGTTTGTTAAAAACCAGGTGAGCTGTGTTTATAGTATTCGAACCCTCGTTTGATTTTTCAGTACTATGTTGAGATTTTTTTTTGGTTTCAGCCTGTTTTAAAGTTCACATTTAACTTTGGATTTCATTTTTGTGGTAGGGCAAGGTTCCTTAAGCCACAGTGAGGTTGCTATGACGAAGGGATACGTGCAATGGTGTATTCATCGGTAAGCCTCAGACATACCAGGTTCCTCTATCACCAAGGATGTAATGAAAATGTTTTCTCTTCATCATACGCCAACTCCATTTGTCAATGGTTTTCGGTCTTGTTGCTGCCTTAGTTGGTTTACTGAGAAATTACTTGAGTTGGGTTTCTCCTGTAGTGTGGGTAGAGAAAATGTCTGTACAAGCTTCTCGTCGGTTCTACAGGAAGTTAGGTTGCGATGTAATCATACATTATATAAATACAAAAGTTGTGTTTTTGTTAAAGGAATTAAATATCTGGGTATAAATGTTTTTGATGTTTGTTTAAAGTTGAAAGGGCTAAACCCGAATTCCGAATTATGAAATGTATGGTGGAAAAACTCACAGGGTTTAAACCCCTGTTCTTGACTTAAGAATTGTAAATGTTAACTTCTACATTTTTAAATGTTGACTGTGTAAAAGGATGGGTACCTGGGCGAGATGAGACTCGAGCCCATGATCTATTTTCAAGATAAATATCATTACGTGTTGATTTTTCTATTTGTCGGTTAAAATTTTAATGTTGTAACTTCCATCTTGTGCAAGCTCGTATGGAGACTCGAACCCTTAGTTTCTTATAAGCTGTGTACTAAGCTTTTGTTTCGTCGATTACTTTGGTAATAGCATTTAGTTTTGGGGTTTTGATATAACCTGCTTACTCTACATAGTATCGACCTGGGCCTAATAATGCATGAATTTAAATGTTTGTTAACTATGTTGAACTTTGCGTTTCAACGTGAGGGTGAGCTCCCAGATGGGAACTCGAACCCTTGTCTCAAATTTGTATTCTGTATAATGTTTTATAGTAAGCATCTAGAAATTTAAAGAAGCTTTTTTATTATTTCTAGTACGTGGATTGATCATTGGATGAGCCCTTGCAGGTCTCGATCCTGAGATGTTGCTTGTAATGAAAATATTACTGTGTTATATAGGTTATGGGGTTTTACTCCCACTGCATACTTATACGTTCGTTGAAGTAGTACTATGTAAGAGCTCGATAATTCTATAAATGGTATGTCCCACGATATAGTGTCTATGATGTTTTCTATGGATATTTACACTATAGTGTTTCTCCATACTGTGATTTATAATACTATCATATAATGCCGATATTATGCTATGTTTGTTTGAGTAATTTTAAATGGCAAAGATTATAACTTTTGTGTATGAGATGTTGCAATAGTTTAAAGGAATATTTAAATGATAACTTAAAGCTTAGGGTTTTGCATACTGTCAAGTATGATAAAAGAGTATTTCGACTATGTTTATAAAACATTATTTGAATCTTATGATTTGTAAAAGTATAACTAGATATTTATAGTTTGCAAACTAAGATGAAAGTCCTATATAATTTATGTTCTTGTTCTATGGTTTATTTATATATATGTGTACTCTGTATTATTAGAGATATCTCGAAGGAAAGAAGCCTTTTCGAATTCTGTTCAGAATAAAGGCCTATGTTTAAATTCTGAAATAAACTAACATCTAACATAGAAACAAAAATGATAAGGAAATCAAATCTGAAACAATCATTCATTCTGAAATCATATCATTCCTAAGTTCATTAAACACTTCCTGTACTAGAGTACATCACCTTAGGGTGAAAGGAAAAATATAGGAAGACATATTTTTCAATCATTTATCTATCTCAATCTAATCATTCATTTTGGTATTTAGAAATAGTTTAAACGATCCAGAAATATGACATTTCTTATCCTATTTGATGTATATATATGAGATACTCATAGAAAACTTATAAACATCCAAAGAGTTTTCAGAAATAGATAAACAGTTTACAGAAATGAAATGAAATAAAAAAGTAGAACCTGATAATTTTGTTAGAGTGTACAAACACCCAAAGAGACCTGTTCCTCCCAACCTTCTCCAGAAGAAGCAGCCAAATCGCTTGCTCCCTTTGGACCCCTGAGTTTGTTTACTGAACCACTAGGTAGAAGACTCTATGTAGAAGCAAGACACTCAGGTTGTATTTCAAAAATCAATGGGGACTTGCATACACGTCAAAAACCTCTACACTTAGCAGGAAAACTCTGCACTCAGCAGAAATAAGATAGACTTACACTGCAACTCAAAACATAGCTTCCCCTCATCGAATCTCTTGTGTGCATACAGCAGAACCACAAGGTAAATTTTCTCGTCAGAAAAAGTGTGAGCCTCTGTTCAATTCGATGGCTTATAAAAGATGCCTAGGTCTTTTAGTGGTCAGTTTTCAATAAATGAGCCTCAAGCTCCAGTTCCACATTCCAGGGAACTTGACCACAATTTAAGGGAGTTGTCCCATAACAACAACTAGTTACTGAGTTCATGATGTTGCCACTTGTCCATTTCCTTCTACCCCAGATTCCATTCCACCTAATGGGTCAGTAAACACTCTTTCAACTGTCTCTTTGGGTGAATTTCTCCTATTTTATTTTATTAAATAATAATATTATGTAATTACAGTCATTCTTGACCACTTGGTCAAATATAAAACTTTACAATAAAAGTTAAGACAATGTTATTCCTCAAACATAAAATGTCTCAAGTATTGGGTATGTTACAAACACCCCCACTTAAGCTCAACATCGTCCTCGATGTTGCTTATTCTTCATCAAAGCTTCCCTGGAAAAGAATTGGATATGTTTTCCACATATTACTTTCCAATTCCCAGGTAGCTTCATCAGGTCTAAGGTGCTTCCATTGCACCTTTACCTACCCTATGGTATGATTCCGGAGCATAATTTCCCTCCCATCGAGGATACAGTTCAGTTCCACCTAAAAATCTCCTTCGGGTTCCAGTTGTATGTCATTACAATTTGGCACATGAGTAGCATCGTGCACATACTTCTTTAAAACAGAAATGTGAAAAACCTTATGTGTTCTTAAGTTAGATGGTAAATCCAACTGATATGCAACTGGTCCGATCCTTGATAGGACTTTGAATGGTCCATAGTACCTTGGTGCTAGTTTAGCACAACTCCCAATATTAAAAGAACTTTTCTTGGGTTTTACCTTTACAAAAACATGATCTCCAACATGAAACTCCCTTTCAGTCTGTTTCAGATCTGCATAATTTTTTTGTCTATCTTGTGCAATTTTTAAATTGCCTTGTACCTGTTTCACGGTTAGTTCCATCTCTCTTAACAAATCTGGTCCTAGCATTAATCTGTCAACAGGATTATCCCAAGAAATAGAAGTATTGCACTTCCTTCCATATAAAATTTCAAATGGACTAAGTCTAGCAGAAGCTTGATAATGGTTATTGTCAGCAAATTCAGCTAAATGTAAATAATCTTCCCATTTAGTTAGCCGATCTTTAACATACATTCTTAACTTGTCTTCTAAAATATGATTTACTCTTTCAGTTTTCCCGTTAGTTTGTGGGTGAAAATAAGTAGTGAAATTTAACTTAGTATTTAGACCTTTAAACAATGTTGTCCAGAAATTTCCAGTAAACTTAGAATCTCTATCAAAAATAATTACCTTTGGAATTCCATGTACCAAAAAAATTTCTTCATAAACACATCAGCAATGTTAGCAGCTTTAAAAGTAGTTTTAACCAGAATAAAATGAGCTTCGTTACTGAGCTTGTCCACAACTGCCATTATTGATTCATTCTGTTTTTTATTCTTAGGTAAACCAATTATGAAATCAATACTTATAATTTCCCACTTCCATTCTGTAATTGGCAATGGCTGTAATAGGCCAACTGGGTGTTGATGCTCAGCTTTAATTCTCTAACGTTCAAAACACCTAGCTATGTATTCAGCCACTTCATTCTTCATGTTTGGACAAAAGTAATATTTTCTCAGTATGGTTATCATTTTCTGATAACCAGGGTGTCCCGAATAAGGACTTTTATGAATTTCATCCAAAATTAGCAGCTTAACTTTTGACACATTAGGCACATAAAGTCTATTCTTATAAGTCATTAAACCCTTTTCGTTAATGCTGTAATCTGTTATTAAATTTTCAGATACATTTTCAGCAATTTTATCATGTGATTTCTGATAATTTAATCTTGCTTAGTTCCTTCTTTGATCTGCTTTTCCAGATCTGTTTATATGTACTCATTGCTGCCACAAAAATTAATTTAGCATTTCTGCTCAAGGAATCAACAACCTTATTTTCTTTACTCTTATGTGTTGAATCTTGAAATAGTATTCGCTAAGGAAATCTAGCCGCCTAACTTGCCTTGCATTAAAATTTGTTTGATCCAACAAGTATTTTAAGCCTTTATTATATGTCATTAATGAAAAATTCCTTCCAATCAAGTGATGGCGCCACATTTTCAATGCATATATCATGGCTGCCGGCTCTAGATTGTAAGTTGCGTAGTTCTTTTCATGAATTTTTAATTTCCTTGACTCGTAGGCTATTACATGACCTTCTTGAGTTAAGACCCCACCAAGTCCATTGTTGCATGCATTAGTGCATACGACGAAGTCCTTATTTGGATCAACAATTTTTAATATAGGTGTTGTTGTTAATAATTCTTTTAATTTCTTAAAACTTTCTTCGCATTTTTTATCCCAGATGAATTTCTTTCCCTTCTTCTGCAAGGAAGTTATGGGATTCACAATTCTAGAGAATCCTTCAATAAATTTTCTATAGTAACCTGTTATCCCCATAAATGACCGTACATCAGTTACGTCTTTAAGGACACGCCACTCGTTAATTGCTCTTATTTTATCTGGGTCGACATAAATTCCATCTTTAGATATTATGTGACCTAAGTACTGTATCTTATCTTTATAAAAGTCACATTTACTGAACTTAGCATAAAGCTGATGTTCTCTTAAAACTTGCAGAATTATTCTTAACTGTTCATCATGTCCTTCTTTAGTTTTAGAATAAATTGAAATATCATCAATAAATACAATTACAAACTTATCTAGGTATTTGTGTAGAACGTTATTCATTAAACACATGAAGATTGTCAGTGCGTTAGTTAGCCCAAAAGGCATAACTACGAAGTCGTAGTGCCCATAACGGGTCCTGAAAGCTGTTTTAAAAATGTCTTCATCCTTTATCCTAACTTGATGGTATCCAGACCTCAAGTCTATTTTAGAAAATATTGATGCTTCGCGTACTTGATCAAATAGATCATCGATGCGGGTCATAGGATATCGATTTTTAATAGTCATTTTATTAAGTTGATGGTAATCTATGCACAATCGCAAGGTATCATCCTCCTTTTTAACAAAGATAACCGGTGCTCCCCAAGGAGACACACTTGGCCTTATGTAATTTTTATCGATTAGTTCTTTTAGCTGAGAGTTCAGTTCATTTAATTCCAGAATGTTCATTCTATAAGGATCCTTTGAGTTTGGTACTGCACCCAGTACTAACTCAATGGTGAAATCTAGTTCCCTTTTCGGAGGTAGTCCTGGAATTTCTTCCGGTAATACATCAAAAAAGTCCTTCAGAATAGGTATGTTTTCCAATTTTATCTTATCATCCTTAGATGAATGTTTTTCATTAATCACATTTACAACAAACATTTTACACCCCTTTCTTACAGCCTTCTTTACTTGTAAAGAAGAAATTTGTCTAACAGATGTTTTCCTAGGGATTCCTTTTACTGTTTCAGTTTTCCCCTCATTATTTAAACAAGTAAAAGACTTTTCAAAATAGTTAAGTATTACTCTATGTGGTTCAAGCCAGTCCAGGCCTATTAATACATCATATGACCCCAATGGAAAAATATTCAATTTAACTTGCGTCTTCAACTAACTCATAAGCAAATCACAACTTTTAACAAACTCTACAAATTTTCTTTTGGTGCCTGTTGCTAGCTGAACCAACCATGATTTATCAAATTTTTCTACTTTTTAGTTGCAACTTTTCACTAAATCAGGTGTTATGTAACTCAAACTTGCACCCGGATCAATTAAAATGGAAATAGCTTTGTTTTGTATCATACCTTCGATCTCAACCATAGAAGTTTGATGGTCTGCTTGTCGATTTTCCAGCGGTGCATTAATCCTGGGCATTTCTCTTGCTACATCACCAACTGTCGGTTCCGCTTGCATGGTGTGAATGTTACTAACTGTCTTTCTTCTGAGTGGGTAGTTTGCTCTAGTATGCGGTCCATTACAGTCATAACACTTTAAGGGTGGTCTTTGTTCATTAATCCTTGCATTATTATTATTGTTGTTGTTATTAGGCACATTTCTTGCAGATGTGTAATTCTGTGGTGCATTACCTCTGTAATTATTACTTTGAAAATTCTTGTTATTGAAATTTTTATTATTTCCGGAATTCTTGAAATTAAAATTTTTATTTTTATGATCAAAGTTACTTGGTTTATTATTCCTCTAACTAGATATACCTTCTCTTTTCTTATTCTGTTCAAAACAGAAATTGGCCTTTCTCATGGCTTCTTCAAGAGTTGTAGGATTATCGTATTCAATTCTATCTTTTATGTTAAAGGGTAAGCAGCTCAGAAACCTTTGCACCTTAGGTTTCTCTTCAACTAAGTAAGGTACATACCTTATCAGGCTGAGAAATTTTCTACTTAACTCCTTCATACTCATAGAACCCAATTTTAAATCGTAAAATTCTTTTGACTTATCTTTGTAATATTGTTCGGACAAAAAAAATTCTTAAATAATTTCTTAAATGCACTCCATTTTATAGTTCTTTCTTTTACACTCTTAACCCTCTTAGTATCCTACCACCAAATGTATACCTTTCCGGTCAGATTGTATATGGCCATTTTAGCTTTTAACTGAGATGAATAATCATAAATCTAAAAATACTTCTTCATACTGGATAGCCATGCTTTAGCTGTCTCACCCTTTTCATTTTCGCCATTAAATGTTGGGGGTTTATCTTCCTAAATTCCCCTGAAATTTTTTCATAATGTTTATGCTTTTTCTTAGGGCCACAGTCACTATCACTGCTGTCTTGATCAGAATTATATTTTCTTCTATAAGTTTTATCATCAAATTTGGAAGAAGAGTCACTTTCGCTTTTATAGTATATTACTTTCTTATCTCTGTGTTTATAGGACATGGTGCCAGACTCAGATTTTACTTCTGTTCTATTATCTTTTTCATCATGATGATACTTTTCTAGTAAAATCTGGTTCAATTCTTTGTGTGCTCTTAAAATCCTTTCGTTTTCTTCTTTAACATTTCTTATCTCAATTTTTAAATCCTTAACAGTACGTAAAAGTTCAGACGATTGATCAATCAATTCAACATAGATTTCTTCATTAATTTTCTCATGTTCATTATTATTATGTTCACTGCGATGAGATCTGTCCTCTGCGGATTCTTCTGGTATTTCCATACCTACAATTAAATATCAAAAACTATTCTGTACAGAAACAAATTTAAACAAAAGTTTTTCTATTTTCATTTTCTGTTTGCGCGTGTGAGCCTATTTAAGGCCTAGAGTTTGAACTTGTGCTTTGATACCACATGTAATATCCCAAAATTTCGAAAAATTAAAAAAAAAAAATCTAAGCATTAGATTTAGCAGTAAATGTTGAGCGGAAGTAATAAATGTCTATTAGAAATCTGAACTAGCTAATAATTAATTACAGCAAGTAATTATATTTAAGACTTTTTAATTGTCTTATCAACAATTAGGTACATTAACACTCTATGTCAGTTTTACTATTATAGCAATTAATTTGTGTCATCACTTACTGATTGCGCATACTAATTCATGACACAAAAGTACTATGATACTCTAACTATAATTATGAATTATTTAACTTGTAAAATGTTGCATGATATTTATCTTATAGGGCCTATGTACAGTTGCGAACATAATATGACTCAGTTGTACTTTTGTGTTAATGTATGATAAGTGGTACTTGTGCTATTTATTGTTTATTTGCACGCTCTTATTTAATTACCTTCTTGTTGGTAGTTGAAGTCTGATGCACGACTTGAGGCTTACTTATCTTAAAGCTAAAGCATCATCTCTTTAATTGTCCAGGTTACAGGTTTATGCTCTTGGTGTTTGTTAAGATAGTGTGATGTTTTCTATTAGCCTTATGTGAGAATTATTATAGACCCATATTAATTTAAAAGTGGTGACCTTGTAAAAACACCAAGTTGCAAATTACAAAGTGTATTCATAATCAAAGTGTGATGCTTGAAGTATGAGAAAACTAAGGTGCAAAAGGGTCAAGTGTTTGAGAATCGCAATACTAAAACTATGCAACGGTAGACTATGGTATTCTCATGCAATATCTCGAGGTATTACATTTTCTATGGTTTAAAACTATGGAAAGAGTGGGTTACGCACTTTCATCCGGTGCTCTATTAAATTATGCAATGGAAACTATGTTAAAAACTATATCAAAGTGGATCCACGTAAAGAACATCACTGAGGTGGTAGCTGGCATAACTATGCCTTGATACTATCAAACTCTACTTCGAAGGTTTGGGGTTTTTGGTCTTTGGTGAAATGTTTCTCTGCGTTATGGAGTAAGAGGAGGTTGGGCTTGTTAGGCCACCATAACTATTTAACATTCACTCCACTCTTCGCGTTGGTTAAGAGTTGAAGAGTGCTAGTTCGTGGTGAGTTATTGCATGTGTCGTGCATAGGGTGTCCAACTTTTGGTTCTCTCCTCGGCTTCGAGTTTTTTAAAATCCAGGTGAGCTGTGTTTACAGTATTCGAACCCTCATTTGTGTTTTTAGTGCTATGTTGAGATTTGATTTTGGTTTCAACCTTGTTTTAAAGTTCACATTTAACTTTGGGTTTCGTTTTCGTGGTAGGGAAAGGTTCCTTAAGCCATGGTGAGGTTGCTATGATGAAGGGATACATGCAATGGTGTATTCACCGGTAAGCCTCGATCATACCAGGTTCCTCTGTCAACAAGGATGTAATGAAAATTTTTTCTCTTCGTCAAATGCCAACTCCATTTGTAAATGGTTTTCGGTCTCGTTACTGCCTTAGTTGTTTTACTGAGAAATGACCCGAGTTGGGTTTCTCCTGTAGTGTGGGTAGGGAAAATGTCTGTACAGGCTTCTCGTCGGTTCTATAGGTAGTTAGGCTGCGATGTAATCATACATTATATAAATAAAAAAGTTGTGTTTTTGTTAAAGGAATTAAATCTCTGTGTATAAATGTTTTTGATGTTTGTTTAAAGTTGAAAGGGATAAACCCTAATTCCGATTTATGAAATGTATGGTGGAAAAAATCATGGGGTTTAAACCCCTATTCTCGACTTAAGAATTGTAAATGTTGACTGTGTAAAAGGTTGGGTACCTGGGCGAGCTGAGACTTGAGCTCGTGATCTGTTTTCAAGATAAATATCATTACGTGTTGATTTTGCTATTTGTTTGTTAAAATTTTAATGTTGTGACTTCCAGCTTGGGTGAGCTCATATGGAGACTTGAACCCTTATTTTCTTATAATCTATGTATTGAGCTTTTGTTTCGTTGATTACTTTGGTAATAGCATTTAGCTTTGGGGTTTTGATATAACCTGCTTACTCTACAGAGTATCGACCTGGGCCTGATACTGCATGAATTTAAATGTTTGTTAACTGTGTTGAATTTTGCATTTCAACGTGAAGGTGAGCTCCCAGATGGGAACTCGAACCCTTGTCTCAAATTTGTATTATGTATAATGTTTTATAGTAAGCATCTAGCAGTTTAAAGAAGCTTTGTTATTATTTCTAGTATGTGGATTGATCTTTGGATGAGCCCTTGCAGGTCTCAATCCTGACATGTTGCTTGTAATGAAAATATTACTTTGTTATAATCGTTACGGGGTTTTACTCCCACTGCATACTTATATGTTATTTGCAGTAGTACTATGTAATAGTTCGATAATTGCATAAATGGTAAGTCCCACAATATAGTGTCTATGATGTTTTCTATGGATATTTACACTACAGTGTTTCTCCATACTATTATTTATAATACTATCGTATAATGCCGATATTATGCTATGTTTGTTTGAGTAGTTTTAAATGGAAAAGATTATAACTTTTGTGTATGAGAAGTTGCAATAGTTTAAAGGAATATTTAAATGATAACTTAAAGCTTAGTTTTTTGCATACTGTTAAGTATGATAAAAGAGTATTTCGACTCTGTTTATAAAACATTATTTGAATCTTATGATTTGTAAAAGTATAACTAGATATATATATTTTGCAAACTAAGATGAAAGTCCTATATAATTTATGTTCTTGTTCTATGGTTTATTTATATATATGTGTACTCTGTATTATTATAGATAGCTCGAAGGACAGAATCCTTTTCGAATTCTATTTAGAATAAAGACCTATATTTAACTTCTGAAATAAACTAACATCTAACAGAGAAACACAAATGATAAGGAAATCAAATTTGAAACAATCATTCATTTTGCAATCATATCATTCCTAAGTTAATTAAACACTTCCTGTACTAGAGTACATCACCTTAGGGTGAAAGGAAAAATATAGGAAGACATTTGTTTCCAATCATTTATCTATCTCAATCTGATCATTCATTCTAGTATTTATAAATAGTTTAACGATCCAGAAATCTGACCTTTCTTATCCCATCTGATGTATATATATGATCTACTCATAGAAAACTTATAAACATCCAAAGAGTTTTCAGAAATAGATAAACAATTTACAAAAATGAAATGAAATAAATAAGTAGAACCTGATAATTTTGCTAGGGTGGACAAACACCCAAAGAGGCCTGTTCCTCCCAACATTTTCCAGAAGAAGTAGTCAAATCACTTGCTCCTTTTGGACCCCCGAACCTGTTTACTGAACCACTAGGTAGAAGACTCTGTTTAGAACAAGGCACTCAGGTTGTATTTCAGCAATCAATGGGGACTTGCATACACCTCAAAAACCTCTGTACTCAGTAGAAATAAGACGGACTTACACTGCAACTCAAAAAGTATCTTCCCCTCATTGAATCTCTTGTTTGCATACAACATAACCACAAGGTAAATTTTCTCGTCAGAAAAAGTGTGAGCCTCTACTCAATTCGATGGCTTATAAAAGATGCCTAGGTCTTTTAGTGGTCAGTTTTCAATAAATGAGACTCAAGCTCCAGTTCCACATTCTAGGGAACTTGACCACAATTTAAGGGAGTTGTCCCATAACAATAGCTAGTTACTGAGTTCATGATGCTGCCACTTGTCCATCGCCTTCTACCCTAGATTCCATTCCACCTAGTGGGTCAGTAAACACTCTTTCAACTATCTCTTTGGGTGAGTGTCTCCTATCTTATTTTATTAAATAATAATATTATGCAATTACAGTCATCCTTGACCACTTGGTCAAATATAAAAATTTACAATAAAAGTTAAGACAATGTTTTTCCTCAAACATAAAATGTCTTAAGTATTGGGTATGTTACATTTGTCTATAAGGAATATTTAAAAACCCTTCATTATCAAGTGGAAAATAATTCTTAGGGAAAGAGACACCATTCCAGAGAAGGTAAGACCCGAGGTATTTGTTCTCTCAGGGGGGATACCTACCACCTATTTAAAAGAGGTGGCACAATACCATTTGTGGAATAAATTCTTTCCCACCACTTGACGAAGGTTCTTAGTGGCCGAAACATAGGATATCTACCCTGTAGATTACTATGGTGGGATGATGACAATACATAGAATGGAGTTTGTTTGTTGTCGATACTGCTCTCAGTGCTCATCGTTATAACCAATCATTTGTTATGTTTGTGGGTTGACCTCTCTGACGGGTTCAAAACCATCGACATGAGAGCCTTTGGAAATCCTAGTTACAATTTGGATGGAAGGACACTAGGTCATAGGAACCTATTTACATTTTATTTATAGATCTATGTTACATGATAATATTTTTATTTATATTTGAATACCCTTATAAATTTCCATGCATTTTCTTGTGATATTTGAATGCATTTGAAATAGTCATGGGTGAGACCATAGTCTTTGAATGTTCCTTACTTCAATTCTATTTTTTTTCTTCATTTGATCAAAAGTCCCTTATTTGATCAGCATTGAACTTAAAAAACTAATTTTGCTTATGATGTTTGAATGCATTTGAAATTTGTTCATGGGTGAGACCATAGTCTTTGAATGCTTCTACTTTGATTCTAGTTTTTTTTTATAATTCGAACAAAAATCCCTTATTTGGTCAAAGTTGAACTTTCAAAAATTAAATTTGCTTATGATGTTTGAATTCATTTGAAATCTAGTCATGGGTGAGACCATAATCTTTGAATGCTCCTTACTTCGATTGTATTTTTTTTCTTAATTCGAACAAAAGTCCCTTATTTTTTCAAAGTTGAACTTTCAAAAATATAATTGGGCTATATGCAGGGATAGATCCTGATTAGCTGTCGCGGGACCTATTTTCCTCTCACATTGCTTCAAGAGTAATTGGGATTTGTAGTGTGTTTGTAAGAGGTGGATAGTGTTTAGAATACCTTACGGATGCTACCGCGGAAGAAGAGTTTGGGAACCCTAGTCCTATTTGGACAGTTAGAGAGTATGTTAGCAACATCATCAAGTTGCATTTTGAACAACACTCAATTATCACACAAGCTCAAATCCTACATGGATTTATAAAACATAAAAGACTAAAAGATTCCATAAACATGTTGGGTTTTAACACGGGGGCTTCACTAGAAGGCAATATAATACCACGTTCATTCATATTGCAGTATTAAATATTCATGAAAACCTAAAAATTATATTGCTTATATATTAAGGGGCAAAGGGTTTTATTTATTTATTGTAACAATATAAAAATACTTTGCGGTCTTTTTTATATGGGCGGGCTAACAAAAATCCGCCAAATGGAGATGGCGGGATCATGGCCGGATGAGAAATCGGGTTGAGGCAAGTCTCGAGATTATGCAGGGAAATCACATCTTGAGGCATGCTTGAGGCCAGGGGTTTCATGGTGAAGTAGGTTTCCAGTCGATCATAGTCGAGAGATAATGGTCATTAACAACCAATTGTTACCAATAGAACTCAACCAGTTGTTACCAATAGCCTTGGGAGGCTCTAAGCCTCCAGGGCCTGTTATAGGCCCTCGATAGTCCTTGGGGGATTGAATACCCAACCACTCATGCCTATTACAGGTCTTGGGAGGTTTAGTCATCCTCTTAGAGCTTGTTACAGGCCATGGGGGCTTGGATACCTAGCCCACAACAGGCTTAGTCAGCGATTGGGGAACTGCAACGTGCAATCTAAATGTTGTACTATGTGCATTGGCTCTAGTGCCATACAAGAAGTGATCTCTTATCTCTTCATTAGACCATTATATGTTTCAAATCATAATGATATGTGGTTGAGTAATTGCATTGTGGGTGAAGTAATGTGCATCCACAATATACATTGAAAGAAGCAAGGTGCATTGTAGAATGCATGTGGGGTCATAAGAGGGGTATCATATCAATATACTAGGTAGAAATATAAAGGGGTATAAAAAATGTTAATGAAAAAATTGATACATACAATATATAGTGAAAATAGGGGTTTTTTAAAATTGGGAAGGCATATTGGGAGGGGGTTAAAGAAAACGATTTTGGAATGTATTTTCCAATATTTAGTGAAATTAGGGGTATTGTTTCATATGCTACGATCGAACGTGCTATGATAGCGGTTTATTGAGTGAAGCCCCCGTGGGTTTTAAAGATGCTAAAGGTAAAATGGCACATCGTACCCTAGAAGAAAATTTCACAAAAGCATAATCTTCATTTGGAAAATCAAGAAAACCTAATATCTGAGTTGTTCACAGGGAATTGCAACTGTTGTTGTGGCACTGAAAAAATCAAGAAATCATGGTGGAAACAATGTCAAAATTGCTCCATGTTTCAAGAAAAACATTGCACAAGTATACTAAATTCAAGGTCTGGATAGATAAAAATAATGAAGCTGCTTCTTGGGATCTTATTTTCAAGAAACCCTATCGTGACAGAATTTCTAAAGTTGTTAGAGATAAGGTGGTAGAGTTTACGGACAACCATTCACATGCTATACCCAATCAAAAGCATGTCCTACAGAAACATTTATTCAGATGGATTTATGTTGAGAATTGTAAGCATGTTATGGAGATGACACAAGTTGAATTTTTTGATGAATTTCAAGAGGCCAATCCCAGTGTTGAGATCTCAATTAGCATGTTTGAAAAGATAAAACCATGGTATATTAGGTTGAACACATGTTGAATTTCAACTCTATTATGACACGTTTATAGAATTTTGCAAAAATCACTGGCAAGGTGAACTAGCTCCTCCCACAGTGTGATTTTGTTTCTACTATACTATGCAAAAGGAATCCTAAGGATGTGTTTTTCAAAAAGTATGTGTAGGTGGAAGAAGATGTCCTTAATTTGGTAATTTTTCATTGTTGCATGAGCATTCCACGTTCAATCCAACACACTTTGAACTATCAAATATCGTAGTTACATGGAAACGATATGAATATGTTACCATGGGTGCATAGCGCATCCTTTTCTTCAACTGCACCATCTAAAAGGATCGACTTGCTTGAGGAAAAAATTCATATTCTAGAGTTCATGGAGAAATTCCAAAATCAGATTTATAAATCTATCAAACAATCTCATAGATATAAGTGGCAAGTGTTGATGTATATGTAACTTCGGAATGTATTTCATATATGTATTTTGTACTCCTATAGAGATGGTATTATTCCTCTATACGGAAGTGTCGTCATTTATATTATAAGTGTCATAACTTATACTTGATGGGTTATTAGACCACCTTGTTGGGGTCGGCCCTTTATAAGTCATGTGGGTCAAAGGGTTATTAGACCACCCTATTGGGGGTCAGCCATGTGGGTCAAAGGTTTATTAGACCACCAAGTGTGGGGTCGGCCCGGATTAAGTTAACCATGGGTTAAGCTAGACATGTAGACCCATTAGTTTATTGGGAAGGACAGAACAAGTATAAATAGAGATCGGGAAATCTCTATTTGATCATTCATTCACACACTTCTCTCATTCGGAAAGTGGTGCACTTGTGAGGAGGAGGCTCTGCTGCTAGGAGAAGACTATCTCTTGTATTCTGGTTGTATCATTGCTCTATCTATCTCTGAGGAAGTTATTGGGGTTTTTCACCTTTATGGTTTTCCCCAAGTAAACTCTATGTCTCTTGTGTGCTTGCATTATTGTGTCCATGATTAATATGCTATAGATTTGTTGTACATGTTGTTCTCTCAGTTAAGATCCTAGATCATATTGAAGTAAATTCTGAAAATTTAACATGGTATCAGAGCTATCCTGAAAGAAGGCATGATATGGCATGTATGACACTTGTTGCACTTACGATGATAGGGCTTGATATAGCAAAAACCAGTCATTGTAGCACTTTCGCTATAAATCCATTTTGGCAAAGTTTTCAGATCGAAAACATTTACAAGTCGAAGATCAGATCCCCATGTACCTTGTGTCCAAAGGAAAACTTCTAATTTGTTGTACTTTGTGATTTATGATCTGTACAATATAGGGTTTCTACCTCTTCCAGATCTCAGTCATAAACAGGTGACCTTGGAAAAAAGGTCATAACTTGGTCTAGGAAGCTCCAAATGAAATTTTGTAAAAAGGGACAAGTATTAAACAGACTTTACTATCTTAGGAAACTTTTTCAGAGGCCGAATTTGAACCAGTGACACATGGAATGTCCTACAAGTTCGCTCTCCTGTTTTATCCCATAAACAGGTCATGTTGCGACACTTGGCATAACTCTCTCTTAGAGAATCCAATTGAGGTCAGACCTGTCGGGATGGAAATATGACAGGTTGGGCTATCACAAGAAACTTTTTCAGACCCTGTGGATTGAAAAGTTTGGAGTTACACTAGAAACAATCAAGTACATATTTTTGTCATAACAAAATTATTTTTGAGCACCTTCATTCATGGCTTCCGGAATTTAGGGTTTCGGAGAAATTTGGAATTTTTGTAATCGGAGACCACGGATGGATGCTACTCATAAAAATAGAAATTTAGAGACCAAGATCAGAATTTTTGGTTCGGCAGAAGACTGGGCTTGATCAAACCCTAGTTCGGGACTTTGATCAGAAAAGTGAAAATTAGGGCTTCTTTAAAAATGGGAATTTTTGAAATCTGTGACCACGGCTAGAAGCTCCTCAGAAAAATAAAAGCTTAGAGCTTTGGATCAAACCTTTTGATTCGGCAGAAGAGTGGGCTTCCTCAAACCTCAGTTCGGGGTCACGTCTAATGAATCCAGAAGTTTCAAAGGCAAATTTGAGGGGTGAAACTTTGCAGTTTTCAAATTCAGAGTATAATAGCTTGAACAGATCATCAAGTCACATATTTCTATCCTTTCGGAAGTTTGAAATTCAAAGTTTGAATTTTATAGGGTTTCTCTGACAAACCCCAATATAGCTCCAGATCCAGTTCTTGCAAATCAAGTGGATTGATTTAATCCTAGAGGAAGATGGACTGGTCACCTGCATAAGTGAAGAAGTTCCTGTTTCAGAGGGAGATGAGGCTCAGGCCTTACATAAGAATATTACAAGCAATCTCGATAGGTATGACTCATCCAGGTATGTCTCGATATTTTTTCATGATTAAGTTTATGATATGTTTGTCTTCATGTTATTAAGGTTAGAACAATATTGATTTTAGACTTGTCGTATCACCTTAACAAAATTATGAATGCATTCATTAGGGTGTTGACACTTATGATTGTACTAATGCATGATGGTGTTGTATGAGGTTTATGTTTTTCGCTAACATAAAAGGTACACCAAGAAAGACAAATCATGTTCTACTTCAAGAACATATGATCATGGTGACATGAAGGCAAAGATTCATCGATTGTCATGGATCACTTAGAAGATCTACTTATGAGGTATGTATAACTTGGTTCTACAATGGTTAACTTATGAGACATGCAGGTTACTGGCACAAGTCATTGAAGAGAACCAGAAGACATCATGCGGGTATGTTAGACATAACTAGCTAACATAGTAATCCAAGTATGTTTTTCCTATATCAAGTTAGAATCCTACCTTATGATAGGATCTCTTATATAAGTATAAATGGCATGATTGATAATTATTATTCATGGGTTTGAGTAATCATGGGTGTATGCATATTATGTTTCTTACCTTAATTGATGATATGACTAACCAGAAGAGTCATGAAAGTATAGGTTTGAGTAATCAAGGGTTCAGGCATATTATGTTTCTTACTTTAATTTATGATATGACTAACCATAAGAGTCCTTGAATACTAATGCTTATTATTTTTGTTTTAAATGATCATGACTATACATGTTTAAGATTATTCTGTTTTGATAGTATTAAGATTATACTAATGAATGTGTGATTATGTATGAGACCTCGAGGATAACACAATGATGATACTAATAAGCATGCATAGTGATTAAGGATGGATATAAGTTTAAGGACAGGTAATCGAGGAAGCAAAGATCGAGAGGGAGCACACTCCAATTGTTCCTGCAAGGAAGCAAAGATCAAGAGGAAGCACACTCCAGTTGTTCCTGCAAGGAAGAAAAGATCAAGAAGGAGCACACTTCAGTAGTTTCTACAAGGATGCAGATATTCAGAGGGAGTTGACCACTTCTCACAATCCACATCAGAATGGAGTTACAGAAAAGAAGCAAATACTGAGAAGGAGTCAACCCAACAAACAAACAAAGATAAGCATTTGAATTGTCATTACTTGCATATTTTATTGTTTAAATAATATTGTTCAATAATGTATATACTGATGTTCCTAGAATTAGGTTGTGTATTATGCATATTAGAATAGTTGCATTGATGAACAGTATACTACTAATATACATGGGTAAGTGCCCTATGGCACTGTACAATATTCCATTGCTTCTTATCTAGAATGAAACCTCTTTGCTGACATGTTGGGAGTTGTGCACATTATTAACAATGTTCTGGTAGAGATTGGAAGGCATCTAGAAAGTTACGGGATATGGATAAATGTTGTATTGAAGCATTGGCTAAGATAATTGCATGACTGTATGACATATTTCTTAATGTGTAAGAATTTGTTCAAAAAACTATGAGTTGTTTTCTAATCATGCAATTTAACTTGTTGTGTAGGAAAGATCGTATACCATCACCTACAAAACAAGGACTACAACATTTGTTCAGCAACAAAGTTATCTCTTGAAAATATTGAAGATATTGAAGTTTCCAGGATCTGGGAAGATTGCCATGATCGAGGAGTACCGATCGATCATTAAGATGTTTGGGATGCAATCCCAAGACCTGAAGGGGAGTCTGTAGTGACTTCCAAGAGGATCTACAAGATCAAGCATGCTGCAGGTGGTAGCATAGAGACTTTTGCTCCTGTAGCCAGATACACTTCCATTAGATTAGTACTTGCCCTGGCTACAGTGATGAAGTGGAAGATACACCAGATGGATTTCAAAATAGCTTTCTTGAATGGTGTAGTTGAAGAAGAAGTGTATGTGGAGTAGCCACTTGGTTCTGAGACACATGACAGGGAGTCATATATGTGCAGAACTTGGTATGGTACGATAAGATAGCTTTCTATCCAGTTTGGGTTTTACCAAGAGTAAAGCGGATTCCAACCTTTACTACAAGGTTGAGGAAGGCAATCCAGTGATACTACTTTTGTATGAGGATGCCATGTTTATTACAGGTGAAGATAGATTGATTGCCGACATGCAGTGGAAGCTTGCTTCCAAGTTCGAGATGAATAACTTGGGGATGATGCACTACTTTCTAGGCATGGAGGTGTGGCAGAGTGCAGATGGAATCTTCCTTGGACAAGGGAAGTATGCAGTAGAGATCCTGAAGAGGTTCGAGATGATAGATTGCAAGGCCATGGCCACACCTATGGCATCGAACCTGAAGCTTTTGTGTGATGCTTCATCTGATTCTGTTGATGTCACTATGTATTGTCAGATGATTGGGTCCTCCATGTACCTGACGAACACGAGACCAGATATTTTCTTTTTGGTGAACACATTGAGCCAGTTCCTGACGGATCCGAGAGATGTTCACCTGGTTGGTTGCTGTAAAGCATATTCTGAGGTACCTGAAGGGTACAATTGATTATGGGCTCAAGTATGATGTGAATCAAAAGTTTAACTTGTAGGGTTATGTTGATTCAGATTGGGTAGGCAGTGCTGCAGATAGGGATCAGGTGTGATCTCTTGGTTTAGCAGGAAGCAGTCCTGCGTAGCACTGAGTACAGCTGAAACAGAGTATGTTGTGATGGATGAGCAAGTTGCAGATGTATTGACCAAGCCGTTGGCCAGAGTGTAGTTTGAGTACTTCTAAGAGAGGCTTGGTGCACTTTAGATCGAGGTTCCTTCCAAAAGGAAGTGATGAGTCCGGAAGATGCAGATGCACATGAGATTTTCTGACATGGTTGATGTGTTCTCCCTTGGTCATGATGTAATTGTTGAGCCATTTTTCACATGGTGGTAGATGTGTTCTCCCATGGTGAAAAAGTAAGGGCTAGAGCCTTCCCCGAATGGTGGTAGATGTGTTCCCCCATGTCGGTGGTGTAAGTGCTAGATAATGTGCATCTGGGCTGTGCTTCGTGGAGGATGAGATGATTTGAAGAGGACGATGCTATGATGATCAGGAGGATCATAGATGATGAGCATCAGGATGATGTTCTAGTTTCTGCTATGTATGATCAGTTGGATCATTTATGTATGTATGCATCATATTGATGCTAGATATGATCAGTTGGATCATTTATGTATGTATGCATCATGTTGGATGTTGGGTATGATCAATTGGATCATTTTTGTATGTATATGCATCATGTTGGATGCTTGGACCATGTATCTATATATGAATCAGGTGGATACATTGTATGATCAGGTAGATCATGTATGTTGATATGTATCAGGTATGATCAGATGGATCATGTATTTGTATGTGTATCAGGTGGATACATTGTATGATCAGGTGGATACATTGTATGATCAGGTGGATCATGTATGATGATATGGATCAGGTAGATACTTGGTATGCATCAGGTAGATGCATTATATGATCAGGATGATCATGGATGACGAGCTTCAGGATGTTGCTCCAAATGACATGTAGCAGGATGTTGCAGTGATGATGATCAGGATGATCATGTGTACATCATGATGATGTATCGTGAGTATCAAGTTAATACTCTATGGCCGTGGAACAAGTTGTGCAAATGAGCATATAATTTGGCCCTAAGAGATTTGCAGATAGTCTTTTGAGGTTTTGCCTATGGCATGTAATTTGGCCCCGAGATATCTGGCAAATGCTCTTTCGAGGTTTTGCTCTGGGAGGACATATAATTTGGCCCTGGGAGATCTGCAGATAGTCTTTCAAGGTTTTTCCTATGGCATATAATTTGGCCCTGGGATATCTGGCAGATGCTCTTTCGAGGTTTTTTCCTATGGCATATAATATGTCCCTGGGAGATCCAATTGTTAACACCCAAAAAGTGCTCAGTACCTCATCTCCCTCATTACATGACTCATTTGTCCATATTTCCTACCATATTTGCCTCCAAAACCTCAAAAACCATTAAAAAGCCTCCAAAATGCCAAAAAACCATTAAAAAAGCCTCTAAAAGGCCCAAAACCCCCCCTTTTTCCCCCAAAATAATGTAAATTCCTCCAAAAATAGCAAAAACCCTCTAAAAAGGGAATAAAAAATACAAAAAAAGAGGAAAAAGAGGGAAAAAAGGAAGCAAAAACCCTATACAGTTGAGTTAAACCATATGGTTCCCAAAACCATGGGTCAGCACTCCACCACTAAAAACCTATAATTAGGTGATGGAGGCTCCCCATTTTATATCGACAATCATCCATATCCTTAGTCTGCCAAAATCACTCCTGAAACCCTAGCTCACCTTTTTGAGCTATTTTAACATTTGAGTGCCCCTTTGGCCCATTTCCAAAACCCTTGGAGAAGGAGAAAGGAACAACACTAGAGCTTGGAAGCAACCCTCCTGGACTGCTGCAAGAGCTTCACCAACCTCTACACCTGAGGTAATTGTTAATACAAAAAGGAGAAATCTTTTGCCATATTTTCATGTTTTATTAGTTATGTTAATGCTCATGCTAGGTTAAATCTCATATTGTTTTACTGCATTTATTTACTATTTTCTGAACTACTACTAAGGAGGCCCTTCTTCTTAGTAGGTGCTCATTTACACAAGCTAGGGTGAAAACCCTAGCTACACCGATAGGTTGGGTTGTGTGCTCGTAATAAGTCTTGGGATGCTCTTGCGAGGTTTTTCCATGACCACATGTAATATGTCCCTGGGAGATCCTATAGGTAGAGCTGTGTGCTCGTAATAGCCTGGGATGCTCTTGCGAGGTTTTGTGGTGACCACATGTAATCTATGCCTGGGAGATCTTATAGGTAGAGTTGTGTGCTCGTAATAGCCTGGGATGCTCTTGCAAGGTTTTGTGGTGAGGTCACATATAATATGGCCCTGGGAGATCCTACAGGTCGGAGTTGTGTACCCGTAACATCCTGCGATGCTCTTTTGAGGTTTTGTGACACACGTAATAATCATGACGATTCCACAGTATGGCTAGTAATGATGAATACCTGCAAGTGGTGGGCCTACATCCAGTATGAAAAAGGACTGGCTCTGTAGAAATTCCTATGATGAGTAGATTCAGAGATTGATTGAGATAGCAGCAGCGGTGATGATGACGATGACTTGATGATGATTATCCAGTGACGATGATCTAGAGAAGAAGACTTGTGCTAGAAGACCTGTGTCAAGAAATACCTTCCTAGTTAAGAGGGAGTGTTGATGTATATGTAACTTCGGAATGTATTTCATATATGTATTTTGTACTCCTATAGAGATGGTATTATTCCTCTATACGGAAGTGTTGTCATTTATATTGTAAGTGTCGTAACTTAGAGTTGATGGGTTATTAGACCACCTTGTTGGGGTCGGCCCTTTATAAGTCATGTGGGTCAAAGGGTTATTAGACCACCCTATTGGGGGTTGGCCATGTGGGTCAAAGGGTTGTTAGACCACCAAGTGTGGGGTCGGCCCAGATTAAGTTAACCATGGGTTAAGCTAGACATGTAGGCCACATTAGTTTATTGGGCAGGACAGAACAAGTATAAATAGAGATCGGGAGATCTCTATTTGATCATTCATTCACACACTTCTCTCATTTGGAAAGTGGTGCACTCATGAGGAGGAGGCTCTGCTGCTAGGAGAAGACTATCTCTTGTATTCTGGTTGTATCATTGCTCTATCTATCTCTAAGGAAGTTATTGGGGTTTTTCACCTTTATGGTTTTCCCCAAGAAAACTCTGTGTCTCTTGTGTGCTTGCATTATTGTGTCCATGATTAATATGCTGTAGATTTGCTGTACATGTTGTTCTCTCAGTTAAGATCCTAGATCATATTGAAGTAAATTCTGAAAATTTAACATCAAGCTATTTAATTCAAGCATTCTTGTGAGGTATTTGAGTTGGGAACAATCTTATCAGTGGTAGCCTTCATCGAGAACTACATATTTGCTCCCCAAACTGAGATATAGAGTGAGTACTATCACTGCGACTAGGTGTCAATATTAGTACATGTTTTGTATAGACATGCTCAAGTGAGCATTGATGGCAAGGATATGAAGTCTCAGTCACGCAATGTGATTAAAGAGAACCATTTTTATGTGCGTGGTGATTGCAAACATGACACATTGTTCGTTCAACATTTCTTTGGGTTTATTTATGACTCATTCAGAAACAATGGGGTGTCAATTACAGAACATTAGATTTGGTTAGACGGGTGTGTAGTGCAGTTCAAATAGGCACTGACGCAAGTTTCCCCATCGCAACAAGGTTCTTGCTTAACAATACACACGACACAACCACAATGCTCACATAAGAAAAATGTAAAGCAGGATGCCATAAGTGGCTTATATTACTTCTACCAATCGGTTACAATGCGGAATACCTGTAAATACAACAACTAACTATTTTTCGGCCTCAGCCATTACAATATAGAAGTAACTGTGGCGTGCTCTCTCAGTGTGTCGAACTCACCCTCTCCTGGTTCGCTACTGAACTCTGAGTTATGGCTCGATCTTCCTTCGGCTCTACTTGAATCTTTCCAAAATTCCAAGTCCCTCAACTGATCCAAACTCTCCCATCTTCTACTCTACTACTGCTATTCCCAAGACCTCAACGATCCCCGAGGAACGCATCCTCCTGTCAGTCGATCCTTCCACGATCCGGCAGACCTGCAACTGTCAGCATCCCTGCCATGCTGCACAGCCTCTGCCTGTGATGAAATCTGTCATGTCTTCACCCACTTGCAATAACTTCCATTAACTCCTTTAGCAACTCCAAACTATTTCCAAGTACGCTCCTTGACTTCTACGCTTCCTTCTGACCCGTTACAGTAAACCATCCCATCGGCCATACCATTTTATGTCAGCTTTGACTCACATGTCGGCTTCTTTCACAACTCGAGGCTTCGCTATTCCGCCCCTTCCTCCTCACTTGGCTCATGCCCAAAACTTCTCGACGTCGCGATCTGACAACATGTCTACCTTCCCATAAATCTGTGGCAACTTGTCACCTATCGACATTAACATGTCGACTATCGATTGTTGTCTATCGACACTGATATGTCGACTCTCGACCTCTTTACTCTAGTCGACTGCTTCGACAGCTTCTGCTCGACTTATTGACTTCGACAAGTAAATCTGCCTCACGAACCAGCAGTCATCGACACTCCCTCTGGTCGGCTCCCTTCCATCGATCAACTTCCATTGATATTCCTAGGCTTTGATGCCCTTTCATCAGACTCCCCAAGTGAAAAAGAACTTGACCGCTCCGTCAGTCTCTTGAACTCTTCTTCAGAAATGCATTTCGCCTCCTACAACTCATCATCTCTCCATCGCACCAACTATTCCTTCCTTCACGAACTGCGAGTACGCCCAACTTCGTGTTCTTCTATTACTTCTGCGATCTCCTCCTTGTGTCGGTCTGGAATTTTCGTTGTCCAGTCAATGTTCGACACTTATGCGCTTTTGCTGCTTGAACCTTCTTCGAACTTGTACAGATCTGAGACATTGAACGTTGGTGAAATGATCAAGTATTTCGGCAGCTCCAACACACAAGCGTTGTCTGAAATATTCCTCAAGATCTTACATGGTCCAATCTTCTTCAACTTTAGCTTGTTATATGTTCCTATCGAAAATCTCTCCTTTCGCAAATGAGCGTAGACCAAGTCTCCTTTGTTGAACGGTTGTAGTCTCTTCTTTCTATCGGCTCTCAATTTGTATGCCGCTTTGCTCTTTTCTATGTGCTTCCACACATCTTCATGAACTTCTTTCATGTGCTCCGTGAATGATTCTGCATCTGCGCTTTTCCTGGTTTCTGTCGCCAACTCAACCAAATCCACCACTCCATGTGGGATTTGTCCCTGAACAATCTGGAATGGGCTCAAACCTATCGACCGATTCACGGAATTGTTGTATGCGAACTATGCGTGCGCCAACACGTTCTCCCATTGCTTAGGTTTTTCGGCCTTCAAACACCTCAGAAGGTTTCCCAAACTTCTGTTTACCACCTCGGTCTGTCCCTCTATCTACGGATGATATGTCGAGATAAACTACAACCTCATGTCCAGTTTCTTCCATAGGGTTCTCCAGAAATGCCCCATAAACTTGGTTTCTCTGTCCGATGTGATACTCTTCGGAAACCCATGCAATCTGACTACTTCTTTGAAGAATAGTACAGCAATGTCTGTGGCGTCACTTTCCTTCCGACATGGAATAAAGTGTGCCATTTTTGAAAATCTGTCGACTGCAACAAATATTGAGTCGCTTCTTTGCTGCGTCTTCAGAAATCCTAGCACAAAACCCATGCTTAAGTGCTCCCATGGGGTATTTGGTACTGGAAACAGTGTATACAACCCCGTGTTCTGACTTGTTCCCTTTTCCAACTAACAAACTCTACATTGTCAAACCCACGTTTCGACATCTGTCATCACTCCTGGCCAATAATACTTCTCTTCAACCAATGCTTTGGTTTTGTCGATGCCAAAATGACCCGCTAATCCGCCGCTATGCAATTCTCAGATTAGGTTCTCCCTTACTGATCCTATGGGAATGCACAATTGTTGTACCCTGAACAGGTAGCCTTCTTGGACAAAATAATCCAAATATGGATTTTTTTCAACACTCCATGGTTCGCGACAAGCTTCCCATGCTTTCACAAAATCCTTGTCGGTAGCGTACTCCATCTTTACCGACTCTATTCTTGTTTCCTGAACTATTGCACTATTCAGCAATGCAACTCTTCTACTCAGTGTGTCGGCAACCTTATTCAACTTTCCCAACCTATGTCGCAACATGAACGTATATCCCTGTAGGAATTCGACCCATTTCATGTGCCACTGATTTAACTTCGACTAAGTATTCAGATATATCAGTGCTTGGTGATCTATGTACAACACAAATTCTTTGGGAAACAAATAATGCCTCCACTTCTTCAATGCCTGGACAATAGCATAGAATTCCTAGTCATAGACTGAATATTTCCGCTTCGCATCATCCAACGTTGCACTGAAGAATGCAATTGGTCGGCTTTCCTGGATCAACACTACTCTAATTGCAATTCCAGTTGCATCGCAATCGACCTTGAAAACTTTGTCGAAATATGTGAGCGCTAACACTGGGCTCTCAGTGACCTTTTGCTTCAACTTCTTGAAATCTCACTAGGCTACTTCCATCCACTTGAACTCTCCTTTGCACATACACTCTGTCAATGGTGTGCAAATATCATTGAATCCCCTGATGAACTTCCTGTAGAAAGTGGCAAGTCCATGGAAACTCCTTACTCCAGTCGCGCTTGTCTTTTCAGGCCAATCCAATATTGCCTTCACCTTCTTTGGGTCCATCACCAACCCTTTACTCGAGATTACGAATCCCAAGTATACCAGCTCTTCCTTCATGAAGAAACACTTTTGCAGGTTCACCATTAGCTTCTCTTCCTGCAACTTCTGCAATACCTGTCGAATGTGCTCCAAGTGTTTTGCCTTGGTTCGATTGGAAATCAAAATGTTATCTAAGTAGACTACGACAAACTTTTCCAAGAATGGCTTCAGTACTTCATTCATCAATCGCATGAACATACTGGGTGCATTAGTTAATCCAAATAGTATGACTAACCACTCATACAGCCCTTCTTTTGTCTTGAATGATGTCTTCCATTCATCTCCTTCTCTAACCCGAATCTAGTGATAACCACTTTTTAGGTCTATCTTTGTAAAGTACTTCGTGACACTCAAACAATCCATCAAGTCATCCATTCTAAGCAATGGAAACCGATACTTGATCATGATTTTGTTGATCGCTCTAGATTCTGTACACATCCTCCATTCTCCACCTTTCTTCACTATTAATACTACTAGTACCGCGCATGGACTCAGACTCTCTTTGATCAACCCTCTGTCCAATAACTCCTGGACCTGTCAATTGAGTTGCTAACCTTCTGTCGAACTCATCCTATGCAGTGCCTTGTTTGGCAGACTCGACCCTCGAATCAAGTCGATCGGACGGGATATGCCTCTCATCGACAGTAATCCGTCGGTGTTTCATCAACCACTATGATCTCAAACTCCTCGAGCATCTTTCCAACTTCGACCGGAATTTTCTCCTTCATTGTCACCTTCTCAACATATGGCCCCTTCGAAATGATAGCATAACACCCTGATTGCTTTTCCTCTTCCACAAGGAATTCTTTCGTTCAACACATCAGCACGTGATTCTCCCAAAAGTTGCTCTTACCGTGCTTACCATAGGCTCGCTCCTCTGGTTTCGGCTTAAGAGTCCTATGCACGCCATTTTTCCATACTGTGAATGTGTTGGCTCGACGATCATAGATCATTTTCCGATCATATTGCCATGGTCTTCCTAACAACAGATGGCACGCATCCATTGGGATTATGTCACACAGCATGCTGTCCTCTAACTTCCCAACCTTGAAGTTAATCAGGCACTGTCTAGTCACCTTCACATGGTGTCATTTATGCAACCATGAGATCTTGTACGGGTGTGGATTTTCTTGAAATTTCAGCTTTTCCTTCTCAATCACCTATGTTGACACAATATTCTCCATGCTTCCACCATAAACTATGGTCTTGCAATGCCATTCGCCAATTCGCACCTTCGTTTGAAAGATCGCCTTTCGCTGCGTTGGCTCTTGGTCGTCGCGTCTATCGTCCAAAACCAATGTCTTGCTGGATTTCATGGCCCGACTTTTCTTCTTACCATCCCCACTACTGTCGGATGCCGACTCTTCCCTCTCGTCAACTTGCTCATCTCTTCGATGTCTGCGTTTCCACTTCTCTGTAGCATGTAGGTTCTCTAGGCACTCATATGCCTTGTGTCCTGCTCCACGAAACTTGTAACAGATTATGGCTGGTATATTAGCTCCCTTCTATTGGATGGACCACTTTGACAATAGGCACCTTGACTGCGGTTCTCACGACCATCACGTCAGTTCTCTTGTGATTTCTCCCTTGTCGATGTCCCTTCCGCATGTCTACTATCTTCAAAAATTTCCCTCCTGTAACCTCTACTTTGGCCTTTCGTGGTAACAGTTCTCACACCCCGACCAGTCGTCCTACCTCTGGTTGCTGCGGATTTTCTTGACAGTTTCTCTTCTGCCTTCAGAGCTAACTGATAGGATTCACCCACTGCTCTGAATCTAGACATGCTCAATTCATCTTGAATGGCATATTTCAAGCCGTTCACATACCTAGCGACAGCTTCTTCTCCTTCATCGGTTTGCCCTGACCTTATCGACAATCTGTATAACTCTTCCATGTACTCCTTCATGGTCATCTCCTTTTTTCAAAAGTTCTCCAACTTCCTGAACAAGGAAATCACATAGTCATTCGGCAAGAACTTTCCTTTCATCTTGGCGACCATCCTGTCCCAAGACTTGACTTTCTCCTTTCCCTTCTTGACTCTGTCAGCCTATACATTGTCCCACCACAATGAGGCATGACCCTTCAACCTCAGACATGTAGTCTTAACCCTTTTAGGATCCTCGATTTGCTCTATGTCAAAGTATTTATCCATCTCTCTAAACCAGTCGATCAAGTCTTCTGGATATAAAATCCCTAAGTAGGTATGAACGTCTATCTTTGCCTGACCTCTCATATCCGTCAGAATCTTGATGAGTTTCTCTTCCAGTTCATCTTCTGTTGATTCCCATGGTTCCACTTCTTCGACTTCCTCGTCGCTGTGGTCTAACGCATCAGGAACACAACCACGCCTTTTCCTTTCTTTGATCGTTGTGACTTCATTTGTCAAATTTCACATCGTTCGGACACATTCATCAAACATCTCTCGATCAACTGTGACTACTGTGCCACGTGCTCTTCGTCCTCGGACATTAATGCCTCTGTGAGCCATTTTCAACCTCAGTTGAAACTCCCACTCATCCAATCGCAACCGGACTTCAACAAGTCATGTACAACTCTACCCAACCTTAGCTGGAGTTGTTCAACGCACTTGTAGCCTTAATATCACTTGAAGTTATTCCACACACAGGGATTCACTTCCCGCTCTGGTATATCTATCCTTGTCAGCAGGATTCAACTAGACTCACTTCCGTGCTCTGATACCAACTGACGCAAGTCGCCCCGTCACAACAAGGTTCTTACTTAACAATACACACGACACAACCACAACGCTCACACAAGCAAGATGTAAAGAAGGATGCCAGAAGTGGCTTATATTACTTCTACCAATCGTTTACAATGCAGAATAACTATAAATACAACAACTAACTATTTGTTGGCCTCATCCGTTACAATACGGAGGTAACTGCGGTCTGCTCTCTCAGTGTGTCAACCTCACCCTCTCCTGGTTGACTACTGAACTCTGAGATATGGCTCGATCTTCCTTCGGATCTGCTTGACTCTTCCCAAAATGAAAAGTCCCTCAATTAATCCAAAATATCATGTCTTCTACTCTGCTGCTGCTATTCCCGAGACCTCAGCGATCCCCTAGACACACATCCTCCTGTCAGCCGATCCTTCCATGACCCGGAAAACCTGCAACTGTCACCGTCCCTGTCATGTTGCACAGCCTCTTCCTATGATGACATCCTTCATGTCTTCACCCACCTCCAATAACTGCCATTAACTCCCTCAGCAACTCCAAACTATTTCCAAGTAAGTTCCTTGACTTCTACGCTTCCTTCTGACCCGATATAGTAAACCATCTTGTCGGACATACCATTTTCTGTCATCTTCGACTCACCTATTGGCTTCTTTCACAACTCAAGGCTTCGCCAGTCCGCCCCTTCCTCCTCGCTTGGCTCATGCCCAAAACTTGTCGACGTCGTTGTCTGACAACATGTTGACCTTCCCACGACTCTACAGCAACTTGTTGCCTATCGACATTAACATGTCAACTATCGAATGTTGTCTGTCGACACTAATATGTCGACTCTCGATCTCTTCACTCCTGTCGACTGCTTCGATAGCTTCTGCTTGACTTATTGACTTCGACAAGTCAATCTACTTCACGAACCAGCGGTTGTCGGCACTCCCTCTGGTCGACTCCCTTCTGTCAATCAACTTCGACTGATCTGCCTAGGCTCCGATGCCCCTTCATCAGGCACACTCTTTTTATTGGTTGAGTCGCCTTCATAAAGAGACAAGAGTTCGACATACTTGGAGTTTTTTTGAAATAGGGCACAGAAAGGGTGAGCATGATGGTGCAGGTGGCTGTGTGAAATATACACTTAGAAGGTACCAGATGAGTCATGGTGCAACCTGAATCAAGTAATATGTAGAATTAGTTAAATGGTGCACAATGATTTTTGGACACAAAGGTCACAAATAGTGAAGGCCAGTATGTAGGTAAGATAGTATGATGTAAAGATGAAGCTCATATTTTGAATGGTCTTTGAAACATTGTCTTAGTTGAATACTTATATATTTGATTGTAGATTTATTTCAATGTAGATTCTTTTCGAATGTTGTCATTGGCGATATGAATAGAACCATTCAGTTGTATTGTGAGACAATACCTGAAATGAGGGAATTACACTTCATTCAAACTAAGGACATGGGGACATATTTTCCATAGAAACGAGAAAATATGTGTGTAGTTGTGAGTTTTGCATCGATATAGAAGAATGTGACCTTGATAAATTCCAAAATGTTGGACATGTGAAACAATGGAAATATGTCCCTCTTACTCTGAAGGGTCCTCATCCAATTTTGACATGGCAAGAGATGCACACTAAAAATGTTGTGGTATCATTAAATTGTGATTGGGTTTCTGACGTGGGTAGCGAAGGTACACAATTAAACATTAACTAGATTTTAATCATTATATATATCACATTATTTTACTTGAAAACTTCAATTGAATGTTCAAACTTCCAAATTGGTACTTGAATGTATGTACATTTGATTAAAAAAAAAAAATTTTTATGGTAGGTGATGTATTTGTTGTCGCTACACCCCTGGGAAATGAAGAGAATGTTGCATATTATTTAATGAAATGTACCCAAATTAAAAGTAGATTGGTGCAACCCTATCGAGATGGTAATTTCACTTACCAAATTGGAGACCTAGTTTTCATGGGCCACTTTTTCCAAAAAATGAAAAAAAGGGAAATTATATTATTTACCGAGACTATATGCCTAAGTATATATCTTCTTAGTGCAGTCATTTGGTGGAGGCATCTTGGATACATCTCACGGCAGTCAAGTTGAAGAGTAGTGAACCAAAGAAATGGAAGATGGTAAGCATTGAACATGACCATTTCATGGAGACTTGCATTCCTATAACACATTGGTTAGAAGAATGATTTTAAGACTATCTGATTCTGTATCAATATTTCACATGGTATCAATGACCCTTTTTTTCCTTGGAATATGGTATCAATGACCCTATTATCTATATTATTCTAATTGCAAATGATATTGCAAGTTGGAATTTGTACATGTCTAATTAGTAATTTTTTTAAAATTAATTGTACAAGTGTAATGAGTGGATGTCTTTAGTAGTAATTTCTTAAAGAGGAATTGTACAATTGTAACTTGTAATTGTCAAAATTTGTAGTTTGTAATTGTAATTACAATGATAAATTGTATATTGTAAGATGCAACTCTAAATGTGACTTTTATATCTTTTAATTTGTAATATGTTATATTGTAATTTGTAATTTGCAGTTGTAGATATAATTGTAGATTGTAAATCATAAATTCTAACTCTATTTTTGTTTTGTAACTAGGGGAATCGGAAACTAGAGGTTGGGTTGGTACTCGCATTACACGAAGTCTAGCCATCCCCTTTGTCCCCCACTTGGACAAATGGAAGGTCGGAAGGGGCCCTAATATCTAAGGTCTGGATCGTTTCTTTGTGGCAGGGGATCTATTGGACAAATTTTCAAAATTACAGTCTTGGGTTCACAATACACATATCAGTGATCATTTCCCCATATTTCTGCAAGTGGATGTTTCTCGGTCTCGTCAGAATTACCCCTTCAAATTTAATGCTACATGGTTACGAGATCAGTCATTCCGACAGGTTGTAATTGATCATTGGACGAATATCGACATCACTGGGGAAGATTTTTCCATGGATATACTGGTTTCCAAACTTCGAAGTTTAAGATATTGTATCATAAAATGGACTAGGGCGCAGAAGGATGAGATGTTTCATGAACTGGTTCAAATAGAAAAGGATTTAGTCTTTTTATTGGGATTTAAGGCTATGGATGGACTTAGTATTGAACAACAAGCTGCTCTATTGGACCTGGAAGGGCGCAGACTCAACATCCTCCGATTCCAGGAGGAATCTTCGAGACTCAAGAGTCGGGCCATATGGCTAAAAGCAAGGGACCTAAACACTAAATTTTTTCATAAATTTTTTAATGCCCACCATATCCAGAATACTATTTGGGATTTAAATGACCAGAGCAGTCGTCGGATTTCCACCCTTGGAAGTCTTCAAGCAGAGGCTCGTCACCATTTCCAATGAATCTATCAAGACCCAAAGAATATACCTATGATTGAGCAATTTAAAGTTATTCGGGAATATCCTCGCCTATTCTCTGATGAGGAGGGGGATGACATATACAAGGAGGTCTCCCTACCTGAAATCGAAGCTGTACTCAAAGGTTTTACCAAGGATAAATGCCCTGGGCCGGATGGCTGTATTGTTGAACTTTTTATTGTGTTCTTTGATATTATGCGTCCAGATTTGTTGGCGGCTGTGGAGGAATCTCGCCTCAAAGGTTTAGTTACTGGTGCCATCAACTCTACTTTCATTGCACTCATTCCCAAAAAATCTCATCCTGAGTATTTTGGGGATTTCTGACCCATTTCATTATGTAACCTCATCTATAAGGTGATTTCAAAGATCATTGTTGTTCAGATCAAGCCTGGATTGTCTAAATACATTTCTATGGAACAGTATGGTTTCCTGGAGGATCGTCAGATTCTAGATGTTGTTGGGGTCACACAGGAGGCCGTGTTCCATACTATTAAGACCAAACAGCTTAGCTCCCTTTGTCTAAAATTGGATTTGGTCAAAGAATATGACCGGGTGGATTGGACCTTTCTTCATTTATCTCTGGTTCAGAATGGACTGCCCTGGGTGGTGGTTATGTGGTTTATGGCTTGCATCAGTTCTGTAAACTTTATGGTGATTATTAATGGCTTACCTTCTGGTTTTTTCAAGAGTTCATGTGGCCTGCGCCAGGGTTTCCCGTTAACTCCCCTATTTTTTCTCCTTACTATTGAAGGTTTAAGTCGTCTCATCCTATGGGAAAAACGAGATGGGAATATCCTGGGTATAAAAATGATAGAACACATTTCCATTACCCATACTCTCTTCATGGACGACATTATGCTATTTGGTCCTAGATCTATTCCTGAATGGGGGACATACAAGAATATTTTGGATTTGTTCTGCAAGGCCTCTGGAATGCTTATTAGTGCTGGTAAATCTTGGTTCTTGGAAAATAATGTGGATTTGGCAGTTAAATCCTCGATTAGTAATTTCTTCCCTTTCAATTTCTGGGAGCTCTCAGAAGGCACCACCTATCTTGGTTACCATTTGAAGCCGATGAATTACCTCATCTGCGATTGGCACTAGATACTAAATCGCTTTGATAAGCGTATCAGCCATTGGTGTTGGCATTGGCTCACTCTTGGGGGTAGACTAACCTTAACAAAATAAGTTTTGTAAGGTCTGGCTGTTTATTGGCTCTCCCTTAGCAAAATTCCCCAGAACATAATATTGAACATCCAAAAACACATTTTCTCCTTCCTATGGTCTGGGGATGGCTCATCACACAGGTTTCATCTGGCAAATTGGAAGCTACTAGCCAAGCCAAATCATTTAGGTGGTTGGCTATCAAGGATATGGGGCACTTTGATTTAGCACTTAATACAAAGAGTCTGTGGAGGGCTCTATTCTCGGGATCTTTGTGGAGTATAATTATAAAAGGAAAGTATTTAAAACATTGCTCTGTGGTGGAATGGTTTCGGGGTGGCTCCCCTGGCGGTGATGGAGTGTCTAACATATGGCGTGGTCTTTTGGGCTCCTATAAATATCTATCTAATTGGATGTCCTGGAGACCTGGAAATGGGAGGGATATCCGATTGGGGGAAGATCCTATCTTGGGGGGCCCTATACCCTACAAACTTTCTATGCTGTTGATCGGAGTCCTACGATCAAGAGGTTTTTTTTTCCTGAACCATGCTTGCACCCGCTTTCCTGTTGGCCTTGGATGTACCTGCTAGATTCGAGCGGAATATTTGGGTCTGTTTGGGTCCTTGGAACTGGAATGGGATTGTTACATGGAGGGACTCATTGGCATGAACTTACCACTATCTGATGAGCCTGATAGTCTTGTTTGGTCTTGGAACACTTCTACTGGTGCGGCTACTTCCAAATTGGCCTATGACTACATCTCCTCATACTTTTCACTGCAGGATCGGTGGTGGTATCGGAATATCTGGACACTTTCGATGCCACTGAAGCTTAAATGTTTTTTTTGGCTCGTTCTCCGCAACAAGGTACTCACATGGGACAACTTGTGTCGAAGGGTATTTTGTGGTCCTGGTCGTTGTCATCTCTGTGGTAGAAGTGAGGAAAATGTGCGGCACCTTTTTGGTACATGTTTGGTCGCAATCGAATTATGGACAAAAATTGTTGTTATATGCAACGTTCATTTCAGATGGGACCCGAGCATCCTGGAGGACAGTTTTCGTAGTTGGGGTTGATTATTCAGGGATTGGTGGGCACTCCATGTGTTTGTTTTCTGGGAGCTGTGGTGGGCTAGAAATGAGGGTATTTTCCAAGGATTAAGTTTTGGGATGGATTTCATGGCTAGACGTATTATTGCGGCCTTTCGGGACTTTAACACTAAAGGTTCCAGTTTCCAGAGGCAAGTCGCTGGTTTTCCAAGGCCTTTAGTGCTCATTTATCCATGCGGTTTTTTCGATGGGGCTTCACAATCGAGAGGAACAATTTGTGGGGCTGGGGCTATTTTACATATCTCTGCAAATAGATTTTTCAAGGTGTGGATGCATTTGGCACTGGGTACTAACACCCGCAGTGAGCTCTTCGCATTATGGATGCTCCTTCGTTTTGCGATTCATATGGACTGTCGTCATCTCCGGATCTAGGGGGATTCGAAGGCAATTATATCTTGGTCCAAGAGAACTGGCCACATCAATGTCCTTATGCTCACTCACTGGCTAGAGGAGACTCGTATGTTCATTGACAGGGTAGAGGTTGTTGATTTTCTCCATGTCCCTCGATCCTTTAATCAGTTGGCGGACAACCTTTCAAAACGTGCACTTCTTTTAGTTCTGGGTCACATATAGGGGGAGGACTGGTCTTTGGACGTGCTGGTTACTTTGGGCAAATTGGACCTCTCTTTATAGAAAGGGTCCTTTTTTACGGGATTTTGGTATTTTTATGCAGGTATGTAGATTCATATGCTCGATCAACTGCTAGTTGGTTGACGTATCACCATTCGGTACTATGCTCTGATTTTCCTTTTTGTGTTGATCCAACTTGGTGATGGTTGGGATGGTCGGTTTCTCCTTTCGTTGTTAGATTTGGATTTTGCAGGAACTGTATTTATTTGTTTATTTATGTTTTCCCTGCACTGTTGGATATATTGTTGGATATATTGCTGAACTATTTGTTGTTTCCCATTGTTTCACCATTGGCGGATGGGTTGGTTATCGATTTGGAACTATTGGTACTTCTAGCCCATTGTTTTGCCATAGGCGGGTGTGTTGGATATTGTTGGGATTGATGTTTTTTTTGGTGGTCCAGGGGGGCCTGTGGTTTGTGATCTTCCCGAGGAGACTATGTTTATCTCCTTGTTTGTGTTTCCGTTGATACTATTGGCTCAATTAATATTATGCTATTTTCATTTTGTGAAAAAAAAGAGTTAAGATGCATTGGAGTTAAAGGATTGCAAATGTAGACTATCGGTTATCAAAGGATCCACATAGTTTTACATTTGGAATTATGACTTTTTAATATATATATATATATATATTCATAAGTATTATATATATATATCCTTTTTTTTTAAGGGGGGGGGTTCTTATATTGAAACGGTGGAAGTAACACGGATCCATATTAATATATGTTTGAAATTATGATAAGAATTCATATATTAATATATGTTTGGAATTATGATAAGTATTCATAAGTATATGTGTTTACATATATAACCTTTTAAAAAGTTGGTATATATTAAGAGATTGAAACACTGGAAGTAAAGGGATTCATATAAATATAGACTTTTGGAATTATGATTCATTTTTAAATAAGTATTTATGAGTATATGTGTTTATAAATATTAAGGAGTTAGATCTATGTGTATGAATACTGAATTATGTAGTGATATTCTCTTATGAAAGGTTATATTTGTGGGACTGAAAGAAAGAAGATTAGATAAGTATATATAAGTTTTGTTTATAAAATTGTCATTACAAAATGGGAGAGTATATAATTCATAATTGTATTTAGAGTTATAAAACCCAAGAAATTATGTATATGTTTTTTATAATGACTTAATGATGTGTAGAATTATAAACTAGGAGAAGGTATGCTATAACTTGAGAAACATGGAAATGTTAAATTAAAAAATAAAAAATAAAAAATGAGATGACCCCTACATTTGGATGGAAGATTTAAGTAAATAAGTGGTTGTGGAATTAATGTAGGCAAATTAATATAGTCATATTAAATGGATAAATTGACGTCAAGACCATATGCAAGTCCCTAAGTTAATGAGGCTTATAACTTAGCTTATATTATAATGTGTTACAATCTTCACCTCAAAATAAGTAACTTCAATCATGAAAATAAATATATAGGAATTTCTATTTTTCTTAGTGATAATTCTTTCAGGGGGTGACTTAAAAGCTGAGACTATGTATGAATTGAGTTATTTAAAAGAGAAGTATGTATGATAAGAAATTATATGAAATGCACTACTTGTTAAAGGAAAGAGTATAATTCATAGAGCTGGATTATGTTACTTATATGCTCTCAAGGGTGGAACAAAACCTAAACAATTACATACATATAACTAGAATATTTATTTGTCAAGATTTTAAAAAAAAATTAAAATTGTGGCAATGTTAAGGCTACTGGGATCAATCAAAGGATGTGCATAGAAGTTTATTCAGGTGGAATTATTATGAAGATGTACTTCCAAGATTCACTTAACAATAACTACTAAGGGTTGGGTAGTTAGTAGGACATCTCTTACCTTGACAGGATAGCTTCATTGTATATGTTATAATCGTCATGGATTAATTTATCCCCTTACGCTTAGAGATTAACCAATGTATAAAGTCATGCTTGATAATTCGATCTAATGGAAGCATTACACTTATGAAAGCTTGAATGCATCCTTGATTCATGTTGTTAATTATTTTGTCTAGGTTAACATGTCGATTAAGTGTAATTGTAAATGTAATGTACCTATTTATTACATGAGGAAATGTAAACAAGATGAATGTGCTCCAAACTAAATAATGATGCTAGAACTAAATGGAGATTTATTGATGCATTACAAGCAATTTTATGTGTCTGTTGCATTGAGATTTGAAGGACCTTGAGAAAAGTAAAGGAAAGCATGAATCTAGGTTAGGATATATATATATATATATATATATATATATATATATATATATAAACTTTTCCTATGTAACCACGATGAGAAAAGAAATGAACAGATCTATTTGGTGAATTTTACAACGACGGGAAATAGATAAAAAAAATTAACTGACAAGACACCAAGATACTCAGATTGACGAGACTCTGATGAATTGTCGAGGAAGTGAATTAGACTCAAAATTTGAAAAATGATATATCAATGTTACTAGCATCAGGAGCTAAGCCCTATGAAACTGATTTTATGACATGAAAACATTTCTAAAAAGAATGAAAAAGTACAAACTTGATGTAACCCTGACAACAATAAATGAAGAATTATTAATTGGGAAGGACCACCGAAGGGTTCAAATGAAGACAGTTTTAGTAAAATGATGTACAAGGATGATCAACACAATGAACTAAATATGATGCGGCTAACCTAAGGACATAGTCAATCCTTGATGAAAATATGACATTTGGTTTCTTTTGGACCATTTGAGGGTCTCTCTTGATTGTTAAAACCGTGATTATATTATTACCTATCTATATCTGACAATTATGAAGGTATTATTGAATTTGCATTACCTGAAATTACGATTGAGATCCTGAGGATGTTTTGGAACCATGTTGGATACGAAGGAAAACTAATGATTGAACCACTAGTGCTTATGGCCACGATTGTTTGAGAAAAATAAAGGAGAAAGATAATAAGATGAAAATGGGAAACTAAAGAAAAGTCTAGAATTGAAATTACAAGAACAAAGTTAAATTCGAGACGAATTTCTAATAAGAGGGGGTGTATGTAATGCCCACCTCAGTACCTTAACTGTTTAGACTAATGAGGACACTAGTCTGGAAGTGACCCAGTTTTATAAAACTTAGATCATGAAAAATTGCTTTGAAAATTATCATGAGAAAATGATAAATGATGAATGTTGAAAATGCTTGAAATGAAAATGATGATTAGTTTTATACTCGACTGACTAAGATAAAACAGTAAATGATGAACATGCTCGACTAGCCGAAGATGATGTTAAAATGATGAATATTCAGTAGACTCGACTGAATGAGATACTGAAAAGAATGATGAAAATGTTTTATAGTGCAACACTACTAATATGCGCTTGAGTGTGTGCAGTGGCTAGTAAGACGATTTACCGACTGAACCACAATGAAACTATAGGGGTCGTCAGAACGGAAAGAACACATAGGGGTACGATGACTGACTGTCGACCCTGAATTAGCAATCCACACATGGGTGAAGCCGTTCCATCTCATCTGAGGAGGCGTGTGTTGTACGAGCAAGGCCATAACAATTTGGTTGTGTACAACGAGTTGAGGGGTGCGCGATAAGGAGAGCCTTATCCCTCAACATCCATTAGTCTCCAAGAAGCATAGTTGAGAGATTGAGGTAACGAATCTCGATCGCTACGCAGTGCTCCCCATAAGAAGAAAGAAATGGAACTGTCGAAAGGACTCGCTGAAGAGGCACCTGGACAAGAAAAAGATAATGTTATTTAACATATGAAGAAACTGAAACTTTACCAAAAGATAAATTCAAGTGATTCTAAATTAAAAGACAATTACAATAAAATAATATTCATTATTTTATTTTCAAGAGAAAAGAAGAAGATAGAAATGAAAAAGGAAATAAAACAAAACATTTAGTTTAGTTTATTTATTTTATTTTCCTACATTTTGAAAAGAAGAAAATAAAAAATTAAACTAAAGTATTCTATTAAAGTTTTATTTAGACATAAATCCTACTGGAAGTTTAAAACCTTAGAGTGAGAATATTTTATTAAAGAATAAAAGTTTTAATATAAAATAAATATATATATAAATATTTTATAAACCTTTTTAAATCTTTTAAACTTTTAATGGAATTAGATTATGTTAAATAAAAGAAACAAAATTTTCTTTTATAAGTTGTATTATTTAAAAGAAATTAAATAAATAAAAACAACTAGTTTACTAAAAGGTATTAAGTAAACTGAATGAGAACCAAATTAGAAGTAGGACTCTCCTACACATAACTCCCACTGATTTAAGGAATTAGGTGCACACTAAATATAATGAGACACTTGTAATTGAGAATAATTGTAATTAAAATAGTAAATTAAATAAAATATGTGCATGGACAGACACATGGCACTCAGAGTTTTGCTATAAAAGGAAGGGAGGAGAAAGAGAAAAGGATCTCTTGCTCCCTAATGCTGGATGCACATGATAATCTCGGATTACGTTATGATTCTTGTGAGTTGGGATTAGCTAGACCAAGGATTGGGAGATCCCATCGAGAAGCTTGCTAGTGTGTTCTTACGACCCCATTAGATCGGGGGTTCGGGGTGAATTAGGAGAGTAACCCTGATATGGTAGGGTGGTCAACCAAGGGGTCTCTTGGTAAAATCGGCAAGACTGGAAGCGGCTCGGGGAATATCAACAACCATACATACAAGGACTTCATCAACAAAGTGCCCAACTACTGTCAAAAGGTATAATGTTCCATTTTCATGTACTAGTTGAGTTTATGTAATTTTGATTTTATGGTTATATTTGATTTTCAAGTTTTTATTAATTTGCATATGATGTAAGTTCTATTTTGGAAGTCTTTTTGGGGGACCCGAAATGGGGGTCCCTACAATGTCAAACAAAGTTCCCTTGATATCATTTCCTCTTGTTGCGGCTTTCACAGCCTCCCATTTGTTAGGACCCAATACTTGGTCCCTCCTCCTTTGGAAAGCAGTTTTCTAGATGTCACTAAGAGGCCCTTCCTTCTAGTAGACCTCCAAAATCCATCGATCACATCGATCATCATGTTGATCGGCTGTCTGGTTGGCCAATCAGGACGCATGGCCCCTAACTGTGTGTGCATCCAATCACACTGAAATGCAATATCCTCAATCATGATCCTTGTGATCTCATCCTCCCAAGGAGGTGGAGAAGTAGGATGAGAACCTAATAAACATATATATATAGATAGATAGATAGATAGATAGATAGATAGATAGATAGATAGATATATCAAAGTACAAAAAAAGATACAAAATCAAGGTACAAGTAGTTGAAAAATATATAAATATGAATTTAATGTACCTTCGTGATGAAGAACCTCTTCACTGTGCTCTGAGGATGTCAATGTGTTATGACTATCATGCGATATACTAGCCATGATGCTCCTATATAGACAATCACCAGACGGTCTAGCTAGCGAGTTGTGTAATATCCCAAGACTTTGAATTTTGTTATGTGCTGGGAATAAGCCCTGATGTACATGGATGACTTTTGTTATGTGCTGCGCATAAGCCCTGATGCACATGGATGAATTTTTTTTTATGTGCTAGGAATAATCCCTGATGTACATGGATGACTTTTATTATGTACTGGGCATAAGCCCAGATGCACATGGATGATTTTTGTTATGTGCTGGTAATAATCCTTGATGTACATGGATGACTATTACTATGTGTTGGGAATAAGCCCTGGAGTACATGGGTTTCTACATTATGTGCTGAGCGTAAGATCTAGAGCACATAGATAAACCCCACAAGATAAATAATAAGTGTTGGGTATAATCCCTGGAGCACACCAACCATTATAGATGTTTATCATAAGCTCTGGAGCATCGGATCCTTGATCATTGTATCCCTATGTGTATCTTTTATGCATCCTAGTACTAGTGTTGAGCACAATATTTGGAATTGCATTAGTGTAACTCCCACTTAAAAGTGTTGAGCATAAGCTACTGAATAGCACTAGAGTTACCTCACTAAAAAGTGTTGAGCCTGAAAAACTCTGAATAGAAAAAAAACTCATCACATTACTAATGTTGAGCCAAAAAATCTGGAGCATTAGTAATCATATTTTTTCAATTGATAAAATGAATCATCTTTTCTTTTTCATCAAAGACTGACTGCTACTGCCACTCAATGAGGGACCGAGCATGCAAAGGGATTAGAACAACCTATTTAGTTAACTGACCAAATCCGCTAGAGGATAAGATATAAAGAAATCCTATGATTAAATAAAGAGTCGGGAATATGTATATAATATATGTATTAATAAAAGATAAATAAACTAAGAGTCACACACACACACACACACACACACACACACACATATATGTAATAAAAGATAAATAAAAGAGTCACACACACACACATATATATAATATATGAATGTAATAAAAGATAAATAAACTAAAGAGTCGAACATATACATATATATATTATATGAACTAAATAAATAAACTAAGAGTTCTATTACAATCTAAATATGTAAATAACTAAGAGTTCGGTTATAAGAGAATAATAACTAAAGTGATATTTAGTTATATAAATATATAAATTATTAAATAAATTATAAATAAGAGTTAAGAGTTTAGAGACATTAAAAGCCTTGTTAATACAAGGTGTCGATTCAAGTAAACAAAATCATCTCAAGTCCAAAACCCTACGTTGCACCCCTCGCAAAAATACTTATAAATAGAAGGACGGTACAAATAGATGGGTACCGAAGAATGAGATTGGAGCTTCCAAGTCTTGCATCCGGAGAGTACATATTAAGTCCTCACCAAGAAAGATGACAACAACATTTTTCCCTAGGCCTTCTAGTCGCATTGCATGCTCGATCCATCTCGGGGGTGATCTGTCAAATAAACAAGGAACGGTTCGGGATCTACAGTTGGGAGGAACGTGGCAGTTCCAAAGTTAGTCAGCCACATCAGTATTTTCTATTAACCTGTGTTCATATTTTGTAGGGTAAAGGGGTGATCCAAGCAGTATTTCTATAAGTAAGTTTTATAAATCTTTTTCTATGTCTTGTTTTTTCATAAGAAAGTTATAGGCATAATTTTTAAATTAAAGTGTTATAGATTTAAATATCATGCTACAAATCCTTATCAGTTACATGGTCATTGACAGAACTGAATAGTCATGACACACAAGGGCTTATAAATTTATGATGCTGTTGTAGAATAAAATCTAGGTTTCAAACATAACCGAAAAGAAACCTCTTCCATCAAACTAAACTCCTCAGCAGAAATAAACTATTAAAATAATTCTGTTAACTTTTATAGATGCATTTCATTCAAAGAAAACCATGCATAAATATTTAAAAATAATCCATATAGAAAACAGAGGAATCTTAAAATAAATTAATGTTTTTTTCACCCAAGCCTAGCTTGGCAATCCAAATATTTAATACGCCATTCATATAAACCCTAAATCTAAACTATCCATGCAAATCATCAAATAAAAACTACAATCTCATAATTTTTCCACACAGATCAAAAGTCTGCCCATTCATTTTAAACATAGGGTAATTTACTATCCAAACAAACAAAAACAATCTTCTCAGATTTCGTTACACAGTCAAAGGTTTTTCCACATTCACTCAACTCGGGATCGAATCCCATGGAGGATTCACTCTAACAGACCTCGCTATTGCTAGAGCTCAGCTAGTAGTTCTTCTTTAGTATTTAGTGAAGAGTTTTAAACATTGATATAGAGTTTGGTTGTAGCACACCACTAGCTCTTAGGATCTTCGTAGCTAGTAGATAGTTTAGACATCAATCCTTTTTCATTATAGTACACTTTAGTTTCGAGTCAAGATTTAGGAAACTTGCAAGAGTTAAATAGAATGACTTAGCTTTCTATCTAAGTATGTTTGGTACCTTCCAAACCTTTTCACATCTCGCCATAAACAGTAAAAGAAATTAATAAAGAGACGCTAGTAAAAATTAAAATAAAACTTAGCCATACAAAACATCAGTTACAGAATTAAACGGAACTGACACAACAACAATCAGATAAATAAACCAATAGGATATTTAAAGGACTCATCATTATATTTTCCCAATGCTGAAGTTAATTTTATAAAGACCATTTATCCATTTAAAAGACCCATACAAATTTTTTTAAGTGTATTTTTAGGGAGATTAAAAGTGGTATCAGAGCCTAGATTCAAACACTCGATACCTTTTTGATCTTACTACTTAAAAAGAAATCCGCTGCAAAAAAGATATTTTTCAAAAATTACTTATGATTTTTATAAGCTAACAAAATATTGTTTATTACACATTGCTTGAATCTAGGGAGTATAAGAGAAAACTGAATCATGAATACAAAGAGGAATAGTAGTAGACATAGGAACTTAGATTCACTGCATCAAGAATAAGAGCTTGTGGTGGAACTGAATGAAAACATTAGAAAATCCAAGCCATCCAAATTAATGAAAACAATACAGAGCCTACAGGAAGAATTTTATAGCTTCAAAGATAATAACCTGAATGAGAGGTGACAAAAACAGATAGTAAACGAAGCTATAATTCAGAATTTAACAGGGACAAAACCCCATGGAAAAACTACCCACTCAGCAAACAAGTCCAGAGAGGACTATCATCATAAAAGAAGGACCAACAGTCCAAGGGATAAGAGATGAGAAGAATAAACACCCGACATCATGGAAGAGGAGTATAGGAGTTCTTCCAATGATTACTCACCATCCCCTTGCAATAAGAAACAGAAAAGTGATGATAACCTATAGGGAGAGTTTAGAAAGATCAAAGCCCCAACATACGAGGGAGAAATGGATATGGGAGAAAAAGTTTAAGAATGGATTTGGGGAATGACTAAATACTTCCGAGTACATAATTACTCCAGTGAAATGAAGGCTCGTCTGTCCATTTATAATTTAAATGGGAAAGCATCCAGATGGTGGAGAGATATGAAACATACTACAAAATATAAAGTGAAGAATATCAGATGGAGTACCTCCAGAAAACTATTTCAGGAAAAGTATATGTCAGAAAGATTCTTAGACAAGAAGGTAAAAGAGTTTCATGAGCTACGAATGGGTTCCCTAACCATGGATACTTTTATCAACAAATTCTTAGACCTATTATACTATGTGTCGTACATTAAAGATGAAAAGGTAAAGATACAACAGTTTTTGGGATGTCTTCCTCCAAATTATCGAGAGAGGATTGAGTTTGATATACCCAAAAATTTGGACATAACCTTGCACAAGGCCAAGCTTTGCTACGAACATGGGAAACGGAGGAATGAGAATATAAACAAAAGTATAGAAAGATTCAAGAGCTTTTTAGATAACTGTAAGCGAGGGTTTAGGCCAATGCCTTACAGAAAGCAGAATAACAGTTTTCCACCAAACAAAAATTTCAATAGACCGGATGCACAGCCAAATGTGCCCACACCAAATGTCAGTAGACCAACAATGGATAAAGGATCTAGGGCTGTCTCACTACAAGTTAACTACTGCAAATTCCAAGGGCTCCACTACTTTCTAAATTCCCCAAACAAAATGGATGGAATCCTAAACAACTTACAAGAAGAAGCAACTGTGGAAGATACGGCAGGAACACCAAGGATCTATGCAGCACTTGATGGCTGACAAGCATACCATTAGTCTACCATGGTCGATATAAAAGATAAAATCTCAAACACACCAATTTCAATTTTGAACAACCAAGGGGCTTGTAGTAGCTATGTTTCCCCTAAAATTTTTGACACATATAAACTGAACAAAGAGAAACATGGGAAACCATTGCTTGTACAACTAGCCACTCGCACAAAAAGGAAGATTTCAGAACTTGTGAAAGAGTGCAAGATAGACATGAATGGTTTTTCAACAGAAGTAGATTTGAATATCTTACCTTTAGGATCATATGACTTACTGATCGACATGGACTGGTTGGAACATCACTGTGTCATGCTTGACTATCTGAACAAATCAATATTATGTACAGACAAGCAAGGGAACCAAAGGAAGATTCAAGACATACCCAAGAAAGTCTTTGTTAGACAGATATACGCCCTATAGGAAAAGAAGTGTATAAGGAAAGGCTGCAAGCTTTATGCAGTTAACATTCAAAATGTAGAAGAAGAAAGGGAACATAAAATCGAGGATTTTTCGCTACTAGTAAATTTCAAAGATGTATTCCCTGAGGAGATACCGCAACTACCACCAAAGAGAGCTTTAGACTTCTCTATAGAGTTGATACTCGGATCAGTACCGGATTCAAAAGCCCCATACCTCATGAGTGACCCGGAGTTAGTATAACTAAAACTACAACTACAAGAGCTAATAGAAAAGGGATACATTAGACCTAGTGTGTCCCCATGGGGAGAACCTATCATTTTTGTGAAGAAGAAAGATGGTACGATGCGAATGTGCATTGATTACTGACAACTCAACAAACTGATCGTAAAGAATAGATATCCACTCCCTAGGATAGATGATCTGTTTGATCAAGTTGGGGGAGCAAAGATATTTTAAAAGATCGAATTACGATATGGATACCATTAAGTGAGGATCCGTGAAGAGGACATAAACAAAACTGCTTTTCAGAATCGATATGGCCATTATGAGTTTGTGGTAATTCCTTTTGGGTTAACCAACGCACCAACAAACTTCATGTGCATGATGAACAACATTTTTAGTAAGTACTTGGACATGTTTGTACTAGTCTTTATAGATGATATACTGAACTATTCCAAGAGTGAGGAGGAACATGAGGAACACCTCAGGATCGTGTTACGGATATTACAGGAACACCAGATTTATGCCAAATTTAGAAAATGTGACTTCTACAAGCCTCAGATTCAGTATTTGGGTCACATCATCTCAGAAGAGGGAATAGTTGTCGACCCATAAAAGATTAAAATAATTGAGGAATGGCCTACACCTACTTATGTCACTGACATTAGGTCATTTTTGGGATTAGCATCTTATTACTGAAAGTTCATTGAGAACTTTTCCCGAATTGCTTGTCCCATGACCGCCTAACAGAAAAAGGAAACCAAATTCCTATGGACGACCAAGTGTGAAGAGAGATTTCAAAAGCTAAAATAGTTATTAACCAATGTGCCTATACTATAGATTGTAGACCCCAGCGGTGATTTTGTGGTTTGCACAGATGAAAGCAAAGAAGGACTTGGTGGATTCCTCATGCATAATGATTTTGTGATCTGTTACGAATCAGGGAAGTTAAAAGAACATGAGAAGAACTACCCCATTCATGATCTTGAGTTAGCCACCATCATCCACGCCTTAAAGATGTGGAGGCACTACCTCATGGGGAAGAAGTTTCTCTTGAAAACAGACAATATAAGCCTAAAGTACCTATTTGATCAGCCATACCTAAATGATAGGCAGGCCATCTGGTTGGCTTTCCTCAGTGAGTACCACTTCGAGTTGAAACACATCAAAGGGAAGGAGAACAAAGTTGTTGATGCCTTAAGTCGCAGAGCTCATATGTTGTATGAGGTGACTGTGAGTCAAACAGATTCTGACTTACATGACAGAATTATAACATCAAGCAAAGATGACCGCTTCTATGTTGAAATCCTTAAGAAAATACAAGAAAATAGGTTTTTCTAACAATGGAAGGAATATTATATAGACGAGCCAAGGTTGTTATGGTCTAAAGAAAGACTCTATGTTCCGGATGGTAGGGACATCAGGTCTAACAATTTAACTAAGTTCCATCAAAAACCTTAATCCGGACATCTAGTATATCAAAAGATGATATCGACAGTGAAGAAACACTTCTTCTGGCCTAAATTGAAAACCAACATAGAACTATTCATCACCAAATGCCAGGAATGTCAGTTAGTTAAAGAAGAGCATAAACACCCTTCAGGGTTGCTGCAACTGCTACCCATTCCAGAATGGAAGTGGGAGGTTATTAGTATGGATTTCATCACAGGATTACCGAAAAGCAAGAAGCATAATGATTCCATTTTTGTAGTGGTATATAAATTGTCCAAAGAAGCACACTTCATCCCAGTAAAATCTACTTACAAAGTTGTCCACATTGTAGACATTTTCCTAAAAGAGATCTTTTGATTGCATGGGATACCCAAATCAATTATTTCGGATAGAGATACAAAATTCACCAGTAATTTATGGAGATCCTTATTCTCCGGTTTGGAGACACAGTTAAAATTTAGTATAGCCTACCATCTGCAGATAGATGGACAGACAGAGTGGGTAAATCAAATCTTGGAAGATATGCTTAGAATGTACGTAATCAACAATCCCACTAAGTGAGGATACTACTTACACCTTGCAGAGTTTGCATATAATAATGGGTACCAGACCTCTGCCAAGATGAGTATATTTAAGGTACTCTATGGCAAGAAATATAGAACACCGGTGACATGGGATAGCCTGGTAGACAGGCTCATGTTAGGGCCATATTTACTGAAAAACCTAGAACAGCTAATCACCATTGGCACGGGATAGACCCGCGGGAAGTGCGGAAACCGACAAGATGCGAAAGGATCATTCCGCGGAAAAAGGACCTTTCATCGTTTTTGCGGAAGCATAAGATTTGTTAGATTAGTCAAGTCGGCGATGTGGGCCATTTTGTAATAGAATAGAAGAATATAAATAGAGTAGGATTGTAAGACTAAGGGCATCGAACTTTTGGAGATTAATCCTATCTTTTGGGTTCGTTTTGTATCCGAGATATGATGACTTGACAGTTCTACGAGATTTATTCCGCAGGTTTTGATGAATGAATGAGGATGTTCAATTATGATATGAATTCTGTTGTTATGCAATGATGCGATGATGAATAATGGGTTTGTGAATGTTTTATGTTTATTGATGTGCATATGTTGTTGAGTATGTTATGAATGTATGGGTTAGAAACTGTGAATGATTTAAGATGCGAATGACAAATTAATGGTATGCTGTGAATGTTATAATCTCTGGTTAATGCGGAAGTAGATCATGCATATCCTCTACACAACTGCAAGAACTTGGTTCCAGCATCCTTCTTATTCACCTCGGGTGAGACTGCACTTGCTCCGCAAGTGTTGCTGAGAAGGGTTACACCTTTTCGGGCCGGTGCATAAGGGAGTTAGGTTGATAGTTTGTTGGCGACAATGCGGAAGGAACCCCTATCGATAGACTTTGCGTCAACAAATGGTTATGTTTTCGGGACCCTAAGGAAGAAGAAAAGAGGATATGCTTTGGCACCCAACAAAACCAGAGATCCAGGAGTGGTTCGATAAAAAGGAGGAAGAATTCACAAGAAGTGAGAAGCGAGATCCTAAGCAGACAGCAACCGATTGGTTAGAAAGATACATTTATTCAGATATTCATGAAATCTTTTTCTGCAAATTCTTGGTGTTATTACATGAGTGGCTAGCACAGTTGACGTTCCGCAAGAACCACTGCCAGAAGACTGAACCTGAGTGTTGGACCCCAGAGTTGGTGCAAGAGATGAAGCAGGTCAATAACAAGGTATCGCGAGCTATTGATTTCTAGGTAGATAGTATCCTTGAAGGATACATAACTGAGTTCACAGTAGATACTATCAATTCATACATCGACACCGAAAGAAATTTCTTTAGGGGGCCAAGAGGAAGATTTGTGTCATCGTTAAAACTGTGGATTGAAATGCTTGTCCGTGAAAAAGGAATATTGAGGATGTCATCTGATGAGTAGAAGAATTAGTGTGCGAGGGTGAAGGTATCGCGTAAGTACGAGTCTGACAGAAAGATGTGGTAGATAAACATGAGCGATGACGAATTTGAAAGGGAAGATGACGAAGAGTGTGGTCTCTTGAGAAGTGGAGCAATATTCCAGTGTCCTAAGAAGAAGAGGAGGACTGAGAGAGAGTCTCCTGAGAGGACCGAAACAGAGAATTGTGGACTAGGACCACAGGGGAGGAAGTGAGCTCATTGTGGAGAATATGTCGACCAGGCTACCCCAGAGGCGAAAGGAGGTCATATCGTAAGTTACCACATACCTTCGACCCCGCACACTACTCTGAATTTCATAGGAAGAAATCAAAACTATTCGCGGAGTTTCCCTACATGCAATGGCAAGAGTAGTGCTTCAGTGAAGAACAATACTAGCAACGTTAGGATGGCAGACGAGGCAAAGATGCCTGCATTTCAGGGGAATGGGACCGAGGATCCCGAACAGTATTGGTTTATATGCAAGGCAGTCTGGACCGTGAAACAGGTTCAGGATGATGCAATAAAGATGGGATAGCTAGCGACAACCCTTAGGGGTCAGGCGTTAGACTGGGACATGAAGTTTGTAAAGGTTCTGGTAGGGACTACAACCAAAACATTGGATCATCCTAGAACGACGATGATAGACGAATTTAAAAAACAAAAATCTGAGTCGCAATATGTCACTAAGCTTAAGGAGATTAAGAAATTCTTGAATGAGTCAGTGTGGGAATTCGACCAGCGATACAAGACATTGATAGCGAAAGTGAGATTTCCAATAAATGAGCTACAACATAAAGAATGGTTCATCGCAGGCTTGGTATAGCATATCCGAGGGCTGTTGATGCAACAAAAACTCGCAACATAGGCAGAAGCATTAGAAATTGCGATGAAGCTAGAGGCTTCACCAATTGGTGACGCAGGAATGGGAATGGACAGAGTTCAAGCACAGTTGGCCAACTTAACACTTCAATTGGAGGATATTAAGAAGGGCAAGGAGACCCGTGGAGACATATGGTGTATTAGGTGCAAAAGGGAGGGGCATCATAAGGACAACTGCCCAGAATTCAGTGAGTATTTGCAGGCAGCGGCACCAAACCCCCTTCGTCAAGGAGGTATGGCATGGTGTATGTTGCTTGGTTTTTCAACCAAGCATGTGCAAGGATGCACCTATTAACTTGTAATAATAGTCTTCGAATAAAAGCAAAAACAATTATAAATATAATCTAACATTAACATAAACATGTGTAAATAAACAAGAACTAGATCAATAACAAGAGATCTATGGAAGAATAAGATTAAAAAATTATAGATTTTTTGTATTACCTCAAAGATGAGTATGTTTGGTGTTGAACAGCTTCAAGGTTGAGGTGCTCCAAGCTCCAATGGTCTCTTCTCCAAGATGTTGAAATGGGGGTCTTCAAACTCAAAATAGGAGGCAACGTCTCTCAATGGGAATTTGGCAGCATAAGGATAGGATGAAATGTGGATGGAAAGTGAGGAGTCCCTATCACCTTTTTATAGTTTTTGGTGATTGGGAATACCATTATGGTTTTAAGGAAACCAATGGTATTGGCCAACATGATTTAGGTCTATTTTTCCCTCTTTTTCCTTTTTTGAATATTTTTAATATTTGTATTCCCTTTTAATATTTTTTGGGAATTCTGGACCCTTTTTGCGGGATTTTTGTGTTTTTTGAGGAAAAATATATATTTTGAGGGGGAAAAGGTGTATTATGGTCTTTTTGGTGACCTTTTGATGGCTTTAGAGGCTCAAATGGTGGAAAAGTGGACAAATGGGTCATGTGAATAAGGGAATGAGCTAGTGAGCACTTTTTGGGTGTTAATAGATTGCCCCCTAATGTGTGAGGGTAGGAGCTCATCGTATGGCCGATAGACATCATAGTTATTTTGTGTTTTTCCTGAGGTTTGGAGTAGAGAAGAGACCGATTGGAGACTGGAACCATGGCCCCTTGGAAGCTTCACAAAGCAAAAAATATTACATGGCCTCAAAATGAATGAGGGATAATCTCTGACTATGGATGAGACGGGCATACCCATGCTCATATCAAGACATATACATAACAATTAGGCCTGCGAAGGGGGACCTGAAGAAATACATAAAAATCTGCTGGTACATCATAATGGTCCAGAGGGGACACAATGCTGGGACATACTCATGGTCATACCATGACTGATCTGAGAAACTGATACACTGGAAAAAGGAAACAACCATTCTGAATAAGGTTTCAGAAGGGTTGATGAACTGTTGGAGCTGAAGGTGTCCTATATTTGTAAGGACTCAAAGACTGTGAGCCAATCTCTAAGGAATTTATGTAACTGTATACTCGAGGGAGTATAAAACTGGGGTACATTTTGAAAACTGTCGCTAACCACAACCCGAATATCCATAGGAAAATGAAACTGATTGTTTCCTCAATTAGGCTCTCTAATGTGGTAGACTCAGGTGATATCCGAGGTCTTCAACAAATAACTGAAAGGAACGATACCCTGTACAAGTCTCATCGATGCGGTCAAGGTGTTGAAGTCAAGCATGTGAGAAACAATCATTTGGAGAGGCACTGAGGACTCCTTTTGAAATGATCTGTAGGCACTCATCACTAATGGTGATGAGTCCAAGGCACAGGGACCTCTGGGTCTATCCTCTGGAATAGATTTGGTTGGCATCGACAGAGGGATACCAGCAACTATCAAGGAAATGATGTTTCCTTGATAGGAGCATGAGGTGTACAACTGAAGTGTGGTAGTACTGATGGTAGGACTGACATACTGTGGGGATGTTGAAAAAACTGGGGTCATAGAGTGGGTGGACTCAAACTTCCTTTGTTTAGAGAATGATGACATGGTTGACCTGGCAGCATAGGAAAATGACTTTTAGGTTTGAGGACCATAGCTTTAAGGGATCAGTGATATGAATTGCAGACTGAAGTGACTCTGGGGGGACAAGCTAATGGATTCTATTGGGGGACTCTCAGGGTGACATACTGTAGAAAACTCTGAACAAAAGGAGATCATAATGGGGAAGCTGCCTTATGAGAAGACATGATCTGTTATGGCACCGAAATGCACCGTTGGGTCCTTCTTTGTAGTTTTAATGAGCTCCAAGAAGGGATAAAAGTGTGCTCTAAAATGGTACTGTCCTGTGGATTTATGCGACCCTAGGTCTATTCATGCTCGTGGCGTTTTCATTTTTAGGGAGTCTGAAAACGATAAGAAGACTCTGTAGTGGTGGTGGAGTACCATCCTGTGGATTTATATGAGACCAAGACGGTGATTGCTCATGGTTGCTTTCATTTTTTGAGAGTCTGAAAGCGGTAAGTAGACTCCATTGGTGTTCTTTTTTGTAAGTTAGTCTCCAAGGCCCGAAAAAGCATAAAATGATGCAAATGGAGAACTCTTCTAGCCGATGTGACTAGAGTATTCCTTTTTCGTAATTAGTCTACAAGGTCCAGAAAAGGGGTAAACTTATACTAGGTAGACGCCCTTTCAAATACTTTTAGCAAGCATGAAAAAAGCAAGGTTGCTCGGCGATCTTTTAATTGTTTTTAGGAGTCAGAAAAGAGCTTAACAGAAACTCCCTAAGTGCCTTTTTCGTAAAAGACTTGCTCGGCCTGAAAAAGGGGTAAAATTATACCGAACAAAAAGGTATTGGTGAGAGCGAGGAATGATCTCGAGCATTGTCACGAGCATGAAAAACTGAATCCAGCGACATAAAGATTGTGAAAAATGGGCAACGACCGATGTGGCACGCAAACCAAGGTGATGAGTGGCATTTTGAAAAAATGCATGAAAATGATGGGGGTGAGAGCGAGAAATGGTCTCAAGCATCATCACGAGTGCGGAAAACTAAATCCAGCGATATAAAACTTGTCAAAAATGGACGACGGCCGATGTGGCACGCAAACCAAGGCGACAAGGGGGCATCTAAAAAATACCCAAAAAATCTGGGCATGAGAGTGAAAAATGATCTCAAGCATCATCACGAGCACGAAAAACTGAATCCGACGATATAAGACTCGTAAAAAATGGACGACGGTGGATGTGGCACACAAACCGAGGCAAAGAGGGGACATGTAAAAAATGCCCAAACAATCTAGGATGAAAGCGAGAAATGATCTCAAGCATCATCACAAGCATGAAAAACTAAATCTGGCGATATAAGACTCGTAAAAAATGGATGACAGCTGATGTGGCACGCAAATCGAGGTGACGAGGGGCATTGGAAAAGTGCCCTAAAAATGGACCTTGTGGAATCGGGAAAAGGAGTGGACTATCATGAAGTTCTCATTGTATTGATTCCAATGGTGCCAACAGTTTGAAAAGCGGACGTCGTATGATACCGAAATTGTTGATTGCAAAATGGTCAAATCTCTATAAATAGTGTGTGGGCCCAATGTGACATGTGTCATTGTTACGTGCTATTTTCATAGAGCAATTGAGTGGGTCAGAGCATTTTCGTGATTTGTGGGAGATTCGACCATTGGAATTTCATTCTATGAGTTTCAGGTAATCCTATTCGCCTTAGCCTTTTCAATTATTTCCTTTTTGGTTAGCGGCTGGCCCTTGAAGGCCGTGAAATTCCACTTTGGCACTCCAACGTGGAATATCGCGAGTTTCGGCTCTTTTTCTGCGATGAAAATCGCGGGTATGGACCTGATACCCGTGATGTTTATCGCGGGTTTGGGGCAGACAACCGCTACTGTTTAGCTGACAGTCGCGATGTTCATCGCGACTATGGGGCTGATACCCACGATGATCATCGTGGCTTTTGATTAAAAAGTCGCGATGATCATTGTGGCTTTTGATGAAAAAGCCATAATGATCATCGCGGCTTTTGATGAAAAAGCCGCGATGATCATCGCGGCTAAGAGCCCAAAAGTCGCGATGGGATTTTTTGGAAAAAATTTTGTTTTCTAAAAATTTTCTTTGTTTTTTGGCAGGATGCTGAGGAGGCTGCTAGTATCGTGGCGGGAGCGAGAGATCGATGAGGACTTGATGGATTGGATTCAGACCGACCCGGGTGTCCACGAGGCCTTGGTACCAGCAAGCTCCTAAAGTTCACTCAGATTCCACATATGCGTTCAGTCAGAGAGCTGCTGAACAAATTGGTGGGTTTCTGGGTTCCAGCAGAGGCTGCATTCGTGGTGGGGGGTGAGCAGTTAGAGATCACCCTTTCTGATGTTTATTTCCTTATTGGGTTTCCTCGCTTAGGGGAGGTAGCGGAGCTCCAGTTGAGGATCCCTGCTGGGTTGGACATTGAGGATCTCTTGGAGAGATTTTGTGTTCCAGGAGCTACTGCGCAAAAAAGCACACTGAGTCTGACATCTCTGCGGGAGTGGGAGATACGGGTGGTTGGGGCTTGTGTTCTGCATGTGTTGGGTGCCGCAGCGCCACATCGCTTGTCTGGGGGGGAAATGATGATGGTAGACCGTGTGTTGAGAGGGACCTACTTTTCCCGGGGTCAGATGTTTTTGGCTTGTGTCCGACGAGATCGGGACAAGGCCAGTCGGGAGGGGGGGAGTTTTGCTATGCCTCCTTCCTCTGTTGTTTTTTCTTTGAGCGAGTACCAACCTTGTGGCCGCGTGTGCCGGTTCGGGAGGAGTTGGTTAGTGAGTCGCAGATGGTGTGGTGGGGGGAGCTGCATTATTATTATTTGGGGGATTAGGTGGTGGTCCACATTGGTTGTGTTGCTGGTTGTTTTCGCGGTTATGTTCTCTTCCGCGGTTTTGTTGACCTCCTTGTTTACGCTGGTTGTTCTAGTTTGGAGGTTGGTTTTTCTATGCATACACATGCCCTTGGGTAGTAGGTGGGTTTTGAGGTCGTGGGGGATATGGAGCAGGTTGTGGTGGGTAGTAAGCAGGAGGGTTATGAGGTGGACCTGTTGCTTGTTGTGATTGTGGGTAACCTTGAGCTGCTGGAAGTGTTGGAGCAAGAGGTGCTTCCTGTTGAGGATGATAAGCCACTTGGGATTGTGGCTGAACTGGAGTCTAGTGGGCTTGCTGGTTATAGTATGAATCTAGTGCATAAGCTAATGGTGCTTTCCCATAACACTATGGTGGACATGAGGGTCCATGACTGTGGTGGGTGTGTGTTACTGGAGCATACGAAGTTGTAGCTACAGAATTAGATGAAGCACTAGAAAGGTTTGGGGTATTGTTTGTACTCATCATGGTAAAAGGTTTGTTTTGCGCTGTAACCTGGCCGATAATACTGTCGGCAGCATGGGATGCCCCCGGTGCGTCATGGCGGGATGGATCACCACGCGGGGCGTCAGGTAAATTAATGAATAGATATCCTGACTGGGCATATATGAGGTCGAATTGCTGAGCTTTTAAGATAGCTTCTTCTTCTTACTGGGGTCGTTCGGAAGCTACATCTTTGGCTATGAGGGGGAGGAGTGATTTGAGGAACTAGTCCAAAAAGATTTGGTCATCAAGTTTTATCTTGCAGAGGCTATGGCGCTTACGCCACTCATGGATATGATCAGTGATGTGTGTAGCGGTGTTCTGTCTACAAGACAAAAGTATTTCCACTCCTGCATCATAGCGTACAGGTAGCTGAAAGAATTGGAGGAAAGTGGAGGCGAGGGACGTAAATGTGTTGTGAGTCCCATGTGGTTGCTCAATGTACCACTTGGCTGCAGAGCTAGTGAAAGTTCTTTGTAAAAGTCTTAGTCTAATGGAATCATCTACTATGGAGTTAGAGGAACACCATAAGTGAAACAACATGATGTGGTTTTGGGGATCTTCCCCAGCTTTTCCTTCAAATTTTGGGATATTTGAGGGGAGCTTTGTGGGCATGGGTGACCACATAGGGTTGTGTCTAATAGGGTCGTTGGTTAACCTTGCCAATTCTGGTAAGTTTAGACTAGCCATGTATGGCGGACTGGGAGATGGGTGTGGCATGATCACTGGGGCATAACTGTTAATGGTAGCATTATGGAGTGGTTCAGTGCCCCCTAAGGGTATGCTAGGTGTGAAAGGGATGTTACCTTTAGCCGATGTGGTGTGGGAGGGGTCGGTGCTTCCAAGTGCAACATGGGTTGCAGATGGGTTAGGAATGGTTCCGGTAATCCCTAGGATCTGGGTAGTGGTAATGAGAGGGGGGGTGGCCCCCATGTTGGGCATACCCAAAATAGGTGGCGGTCCTGTGTTGGGCATGCATAGAGGGGGGTGGCCCCCATGTTAGGCATGCCTAAGGGGGTTGTGTCTACCGTTGTTGTCATGGTAGTAGTGGGGTTTGTTGATGTAGCTCCAATAGCACTGGTGAAAAGTGGGTCATACTGTGATCCGGCCATTGGGTTAGTTGGTGATGTCTCGGTAGGGTGTTCAGATTCAGCCTCAGAATCAGATGTAAAATGAGGCGCGTCAGAATCAGATGACAGGGTTCTATGCTGATGACGTGTGGAGTCAAGGGATAACACTCTACGTCTATGACGTGTAGAGTCAAGTATACCAAACTGTGGGGGTTCACCCTGAAAACAGCGGGATTGTCTTAAGTTCTCAATGGTGAGATATGTATAGAGATGCCAATGGATGGTGGTGAGATAAAAACTCAAGACCCTAATGCCACAATGTGTGCAGGAGGGGAGTGTGAAAAAATAATGGCTCTCAGGCTAACAAACAACCTCAAACGCACTTATTATAACAGCTGTGCTATAATAAGTGGAGAAATCAAGAAAAGTGGTCAGAATACCAAAAATCAAACAGTTCCTAGAAAAATGTGGTGCTTACTAGACCAAGGGGGGTAGTAGAGCATGCAAACGCCTAACTAAAAGTGGTATTATGACTCAACTAAACATATCCTCTGCAAGGTGATGAAATCCAAGTCAGACAATATGGGGAGTGGAAACAAAGGCTAGATATCCCCTACCGGGAGGGACACCGGGTAGACAATCCTAAAAATTGGTCACTAGGATACCCCGTTCATGACATGTTCGGTTGGGTGAATATGCAGTTTGGTTCTATCGCCGCTGTACTCCCATACAGGTGGTACACCGAGATTTGCGAAAGGTATCCTTCGGTTACTGAATGGATAGCGGTATTCCACTCAGACTTCTAGAACCAATCTGGCTACTTCAACCCTCCTAAGGGAGAGGCCTTCCCTATAAATTGGTGTATAATCGTGTCAACAAATAATAAGGGATTTTTGAGACCCTAAAAGTCAACCAATATGTCTCAGATGTAAATAATTGAGGGGTGTTATTGGAACATCTATCCCCCCAATCCTACCTAGCTACAAGATTCTTCAAGTGCTCCCCAAGTGGGGTTAAAGTGTTGGTTGAGTTTAGGTAGATTTTAAGTATCAATTAATTAAAAATGTGGCAGATTGGGTGCAAGTGTGATTATTTAACTGAAAATGAATTTGCCTCGCGTGGGCGATTGATTACAAATTAAAAACAAGACGTTCCAATTTGCAAAAAATAAAAGGCTTTTTCTGAAATGTAAATGCTTTTAACAAAAATACTTCAAAAACTATGGATTTTCGAAATAATTTTTTAAAGGAAAGCAAATATTTGTAAAAATTGTAAGAAATAAATGGATTTCTAAGTGCTTGCTTGGGAAAAACTAATGAGCAAATCAGAAAAATGGTTCGAAATTTGCAAAGAAATGAAATCTATGATCTAAACAAAGTGCTAAAAACCTTTCTTTCACTTGTTGAAAATTTTAAAAAAAAAATTAATTTCAGCATATGTAATAGAAAAAAGATTCACTATTGCTGCAATGATGTAGAAAAAATAATGCTGGAAAATAGGCTAAAGGGGCAAAAAATGCAGCAAAAAATTTTCTAAAATTTGGGCCGAGCGAAAAAACACAACATCACGGGTTTATGGGGTAAAGCCGCGATGTGCATCGCGGGTCTGAGCCGTGAAGCCGCGATGTGCAGTGGGGAAAAAGGCCGCGAAGTCACGATGTGCAGCGTGGAAAAAGGTCGCGAAGACGCGATGTGCAGCACGGAAAAGGGTTGCAAAGCCGCGGCGCACCGCGCGGAAAAAGGTTGTGAGGTCACGATGAGTCGCACGACTGTTGGGCAAAAAGCCGCGATGTGAAAAGAGAAAAAAGGTCACTGGAAATGAAACCGAAAAGTGAAATTTCGGTATGTTAAAGGCTACAGAAAGGGCCAACGACTAGGGCAGCAATGAATATGCTATCTAATATGGCATATTTGCTAATTGGAATGGTAAAAACAAGTAAAAAACAAAGATCTAAAGAAAAAATTTAAAGCTCGAAACCCAGCGGAGTGACCAAAAAAACTGTTGCTTGGTTTTTCAACCAAGCATGTGCAAGGATGCACCTATTAACTTGTAATAGCAATCTTTGAATAAAAGCAAAAACAATTATAAATCTAATCTAGCATTAACATAAGCATGTGTAAATAAACAAGAACTAAATCAATAACAAGAGATCTATGGAAGAACAAGAGTAAAAAATAATAGATTTTTTGTATTACCTCAAAGGTGAGGATGTTTGGTGTTGAGCAGCTCCAAGGTTGAGGTGATCCAAGCTCCAATGGTCTCTTCTCCAAGATGCTAAAATGGGGGTCTTCAAACTCAAAATAGGAGGCAATGGCTCTCAATGGGAATTTGGCAGCATAAGGATAGGATGAAATGTGGATGGAAAGTGAGGAGCACCTATCACCTTTTTATAGTTTTTAGTGATGGGGAATACCATTATGGTTTCAAGGAAACCAATGGTATTGGCCAACATGGTTTAGGTCTCTTTTTCCCTCTTTTTCCTTTTTTGAATATTTTGAATATTTTTATTCCCTTTTAATATTTTTTAGGAATTCTGGACCCTTTTGAGGGTTTTTTGTGTTTTTTGAGGAAAAATATATATTTTGAGGGGAAAAAGGTGTATTATGGTCTTTTTGGTGACCTTTTGATGGCTTTAGAGGTTCAAATGGTGGAAAAGTGGACAAATGGGTCATGTGAATAAGGGAATGAGCTAGTGAGCACTTTTTGGGTGTTAATAGTGTACTGTCTGTCGGACCAGGGGGCATCGACCAGAGGAATGCGTATATCTGCAAAAGATGGTATCAAAGCCAGTGAACCTATACTACAATTTTTGCTGATCGGTCAGCCATGATGAGAAGGAATGCAAGGCCTATGACCTGCTGCAAGACCAAACAGCTGACACATATTTTATGAAGGGAGAAGAGCCTCCGATGGTACAACAAAAATCGTAGTACAATCAACCGCCGCAATACGACCAAGGGAAATACGAGCAGATGAAGTATTGACACCCACAGTATCAACCACCACCATATGGCCAGCCGCAGTATGGGCAACAATAGTATCAACAGCCGCAGTACGAAAAACCGTAGTACCAACAATATGGACTGCCACTTGGAGGCTTTAGGGGAGGATTCCGTGGGGGCCTAGGTGCAGGTATAGGAGGCAGAGGAGTTTCCAGATGAGGAAGAGGACCAATCGTCTATTACAATTGTGGACAACAAGGGCACTACCAGCGAGATTGCCTGAGCCCTGCACCACAGTGCATACACTGCCATGTCGTAGATCATAGTATAGAGGACTACCTCAACTTATTGCGAAATGGAAAATGAAGTAGAACCAGAAATCAAACAATTCGAATGCATCGCCTGCCATACAAATGATTTCAACATAAGCTAGAGGCACCCACGCGACGATTGGAATAGTGACACAAGAAGGAGTGGAGACTGGGGACGAAAAGCCACATGCTAATATTATGCCAACACAAACACGATGGAAGCAGGCCAATGGTGGCACAGAAATCGAAAAAGATACTATTTCGAAGGTACAGGGTGCAATGCGAAATAGGAGATAGGTACCTCTAGAGGAAGAAATCTATGACATGCTGCCGACGTTCAACCCAACGAAATCGCGAAGGAAAGAAAACACCTTAAAATCCTTCTTGGGAGGTTGCCTGGATTTAGAAAAAGACCCGGAAGTATTGGAAGAACTAGCGAGTCTACTACAAGGATGAGGAGGTGCACGACTGGAACAGAGGGTTAGTCACATACATAAATGGAAGACGGGCATGGAGATGTGGATGTCAGCACAGATCGGAGAGTTTGATGTCGACTCCATCATTCTGGATTTGGGTTTGGACATGAATATCTTGACTAAGCAGACATGTGATACGATGAGGAAACCACGGATGACATGGTCGATGAGTCTAATTTTCAGGTATTTGATAACCCTTTTTCCCACAGTTAAGCTCAAGCAATGCCGAAGAAACACACTCAATTGTGGGGAAAGTGTTTTACTTTAATTATTTAATGAAATTGTTTTGATGATTATTCTTGTATGTTAAAATGCATATTTCAATGAACTAATTCTGTGGAAACCAAGCGTGATTGAGTAGGTCCAGGGCATTAAAGGTTGAATGCGTAGAAGACTGAGGGATCACCAAGCTCGGCACCCTGTTCCTGACTTATAGGGAACGCACTCCAGTTCAAGAAGAATCGACATTTTGACAATTAGTTAGGATCAACATTAAATCATATAAATATGGACATCTCGGGTAGCGAGAGGCGCCCACTGTTATTTTGAGAAAAACATTGTTTTAACGTTTTCTGCCCTATTGATACTGCGAAGTACAGACCTTTGTTGTGACATGGATTTTATATTTTAATGAGAGATTGATGATTAATTCCAGCCAACATTTATAAGTTTTATTCTCTCCTGAGTACAGGTTGGAGAGGGCCCCTCCAACACGTAAATCAGGAGATCTCTATTTGCAGGTATTTTTCCAATTATGTGTTTTACATTGATGAACAGTTATATTGCATATGGAAGCGCTTGAATGATTTATTATTTATGTAGTAATTTATAATACATGCTGTAGTACAGCAAAACACTGTTAGTAGTCCTATAGGTGCTTTCTTTCAACGCATATTTTAATCAATGATTGCATGTGTATCAGTTTTGCTTTCAATATCATGGTTTATGTCTGAGGTTCATGACTGCTTTACATCGTGATTAATTTCTTTGACTCCTTAGAAATAGATGGCTATCTTGAAATGATCGCACTTCAATTTGAGTCTTGGGATCTAAAATGGTTTAGATCAGAACTTTAGTTTTAGGCATAAAGTAATTACAGACCTTGTTTTCTCCAATATTAGAATAGATCTGTTATGGCATTTTCATTTTCTATATTTACCAATCTGGATTAAGTAATTTCATAAGATTATCTCCTTCACTTTCAACATTTTAATTATTCAAAATAGATTTACTACTTTTGGCATCTTTATTTCTCAGAACAGATTTCCTGCTTTCAACACTTTAATTATTTTAAATAGATATATTGCTTTCCAGTATTTAATTCCGTAGCATAACTCGTTTTACATATTTAGTAGGAAACCCTTAGAACATTGATATCGACATCCAATTGTGACAAAGATTATCCTATAAGAGCACAGATAGTGCCTGCACCTCTAAAGTTTGTACGTCCCCCGAGTTGACATTTAAAGTAGGATCTTAGTATAATTGCCCTTATTAGGCATCCATATTGGGAGCTCATCACTTTTTGGTGCCGTCGACGGGGAGGTGCAAAATATGTTAGGAGACATCACCTAAAAACCACGAAAAGAAAACAAAAATTACTTAAAATAAAAACATAAATATTTGTACCAATGAATGCCTCGTCGGAAAAGGGATAGATTTGGCCGCTTTCTGCCCAATCACCCCATGAGCAACAACGGTAATAACAATTATGACCATTCTCAGTTTGAATTGGTACACTCTAAAGACGAAAATGACCCCACATACGATCCAAATAGAGAAAACTTCACTACCAGTTCCAGCTCAAACAACAGGAGGCGGTGACTCATTTTGACATTACACTTCGCAACACACAAAAGGAAGTTAATTAGTCCATCAGGGAAAAGTGGAGCAAGGTGGAAAACGATCTAAAAAGAAGAGAAATCCACTCTCCCCTTAGGCTTGATGATGCTCTTTTCAAAACCACACTCTACAAAGAATCCCTAGCAAGAAATCAACTCAGGTTGATCGGGATGAGGCTGAATCCCCCATTCTTTCTTTCTCCAGTCATCAAAGAACAGATTAATGAAGAGGAAGAGAGGAAGGCATGGGCCAGGGAGGATCAGAATTTTGGATATCATAGGTAGGCAGGGATACCTAAGGTGGTAGCATGGGATATCAGGGAGGTCATCGACAAATTGAATAAGTCACCCAAGGATGGGTGAATACCTCAAGTAGGGGAGAGAATGATGAGTCTAATATTCACTTATTTGATAACCCTTTTTCCCATAGTCAAGCTCAAGCAATGGCGAAGAAACACACTCAATTGTGGGAAAAGTGTTTTACTTTAATTATTTAATGAAATTATTTTGATGATTATTCTTGTATGTTAAAATGCATTTCTCAATGAACTAATTCTGTGGAAACCAAGCGTGATTGAGTAGGTCTAGGGCATTAAAGGATGAATGCGTAGAAGACTGAGGGATGACCAAGCTCGTCACCTTGTTCCTAACTTATAGGGAACGCACTCCAGTTCAAGAAGAATCGGCATTTTGACAATTAGTTAGGATCAACATTAAATCATATAAATATGGACCTCTCGGGTAGCGAGAGGCCCCTGCTGTTATTTTGAGAAAAGCATTGTTTTAACGTTTTCTGCCCTATAGATACTGCGAAGTACAGACCTTTATTGTGACATGGATTTTATATTTTAATGAGAGATTGATGATTAATTCCAGCCAACGTTTATAAGTTTTATTCTCTCTTGATTACGGGTTTGAGAGGGCCCCTACAACATGTAAGTCAGGAGATCTCTATTTATAGGTATTTTTCCAATTATGCGTTTTACATTGATGAAGAGTTATATTGCATATGGAAGTGCTTGAATTATTTATTATTTCTGTAGTAATTTATAATACATTCTGTAGTACAGCAAAACAGTGTGAGTAATCCTGTAGGTGCTTTCTTTCAATGCATATTTTAATCAACGATTGCATGTGTATCAGTTTTGCTTTCAATATCATGGTTTATGTCTGAGGTTCATGACTGTTTCTCATCCTGATTAATTTCTTTGACTCCTTAGTAATAGATGACGAGCTTGAAATGATTGCACTTCAATTTGAGTCTTGGGATTTAAAATGGTTTAGATTAGAACTTTAGTTTTAGGCATAAAGTAATTACAGGCCTTGTTTTCTCCAACATAGATTTATTGCTTTCCAGTATTTAATTCCATAGCATAACCAGTTTTACATATTTAGTAGGCAACCCTTAGAACATCGATACCGACATCCAACTGTGACAGATAGTGCCTGCACCTCTAAAGTTTGTACGTCCCCCGGGTTGACATTTAAAGTAGGCTCTTAGTATAGCTGCCCTTATTAGGCATCCATATTGGGAGCTCATCACTTTTTGGTGCCGTTGCCGGGGAGGTGCAAAATCTTTTAGGAGACATCACCTAAAAACCACAAAAAGAAAACAAAAATTACATAAAAAAAAAACATAAATATTTGTACCAATGAATGCCTCGTCGGCAAAGCGATAGATTTGGCTGCTTTCTGCCCAAGCACCCCATGAGCAACAACAGTAATAACAATTCTAACCATTCTCAATTTGAATTGGTACACTCTGAAGATGAAAATGACCCCACATACGATCCAAACAGAGAAAACTTCACTACCAGTTCCAACTCAAACACCTCAATGGCAAACGAAGAGGGGGAACCTAGGGAGCTTTTCACCTTTCCCATTAGCATACTTCTTGGAGATGCCAGAATGAAGAACATAAATCCTAATAATCTACCAAACATGGTCAAATCACCTTGATAACTCCTGATCGTTACCTAAGTCTCGTCACCATCAACAAATCATGATCGCAACCTTCACCATATGAAGTACAGAGATCGATCATGGGAATACAGAGATTAATCATGGAAAAAAGGGGGATTAAAAGAGGCAAGTACAGGAATGATGGAAAGGATAGGTGTGGAAAGACGAAAAGTAAGGCTGCATTATATTCCAATATTTTGCATATAAGGGACCGCTCGGAATTCTCGAGAAGCAACAAAACAAAGCTAGTGTGCTCACTCATCCAACATTGCAATCCTCGAGCCTGTGAGCAGAGCCCCAAGCAGTTGAAGGTATAAACCACATTCCAAAGTTATGGTTTTTGTCTGATTATAAAGAAGATTCTAAAAATGATGAAGGGTATTAAGAAAAGTGAACCGGAAGATCACAGTGCCATTTATCAAAGCCCGAGAATCCTACAGATCATTCGCAATTCAGGATGGATTCCATTTATCCTTAGACTAAGAGGATACGATACAGGGGTAGCTCATGAGTTCGCAAGAAACCTCAAACATATCAAAGATGAGAAATACGTCACCCGAGTAAAAGGGTTGCGCATAAAATTGGACGAGGAAATGACTACCAAATACACTGGTCTTCCACTGGGCCTGCATTGGAGCAGCAATGACTGGGAGGCAAACCACACAGCAAAAGTAGCATTCCTTGAGCAAGGAGAGGTTTATGATGAAGAAAAAAATGGAGTTAAAAGACCCTCCATGCCAGCACCATGGGATGAAATGGCTGCAGTTGTCCAGAGGTACATTACATGCACTGGAAGATTAAGTTATGTTCCCATTTTCCATTTTCGTATTTTGGAACTTCTCAGGCACAGAAGTCACATTTCATCAAACAACAATATTAGCATTCCATTTTACCTTCTCCAATCCCTAGCAGAGATGAGCAGGAAGGTGGCTAAGGGAAAAGACGATGCTTTGGCCCATCATGGGCTAATCAAGCTAAGAGTTGGTGAGGAACTAAAAGCTCAGATTCCTGAACTCTCTTGGGAGGATTTCATCATGGCATCTGCTGACGATATTCAGATAATGAGGATTATGCCCTTGCCACCTAGATCAAAAAGTAAGACCACTTCTGTATCAAGGGAAAAAATAAAAATTGACTTGGACAGTGTGGCCGACACCTTGGTCAAGATAAAACACTCAAAAGAGGACTCCCCCAAATCAGAACCAGGTATCCCTACCAGTAGTCAGGGTCGAAGAGGCGTAGCAAGATATTCACGCAGGTATATAAAATCCGAGTCTCCATGGAGAAAGAAAGGGAACCCAGCCCCCAGGTTACCAATGTGTCTGATGATGACATCGATCCTTTTATAGATCAGAAGGATCCCACTACAGATGAAGAAGAGGATGAAGAATAGGATCAAGAAGAGGAAAGGAATGAAGAGGAAGAACAGGATGCAGAAGAAGAAATGGATAAAGAAGAAGAGCAGAGCTTACAAGAGTAAGGAAACTTCTAGGAAAACCCTCCAGAACGTAATGAAATCCCCTAGGTCATTACTCAACTCGCTGAAGCACGAGCAGAATTGGAACGGCTCAGAAATGAGTTGGAAACATTAAAGATTGGGCCAGGAAGCCAGCCTACACCTCCCCCATTCTCAGCCAAGAAGACACAAATCCTGAAGATGCATCATGCAGAAGAGCTGCAGCTGGCCGAGCAGAAGAATTCAACGCCGCAAGAAAAGTTGGTCGAGGAATAGAATGAGTTAGCAAAGAAAGACCAGAAGATTATCAAATTAAAGGATGTTTTTGCCACTACTATCGGCATATATGAGAGACTATGGGACCTTAGACCAACGTCAGCTGTATATGTAGTTTATATATAGGAGAAATGGGGCGAATTCCAACTCCATAGGTTGAAGAAAGGAATCCCTATAGAGTTAAGCACTCCCAAAGATTTTATTGATGCATCTTTGAACTCCACAGAGCTGGAGAAAGACAAATTGAGTGAGTTCTTCTTGCATAATTTTGTAGTTTCTGGCTCGCCCAACTGGTAGCCAAACCCATATGTGGGTGATTTCCATTTAAGGGAATTATGTTCGTGGATGAACCACGAAATTGAGTGATCCCAAGACTACCATCTCTATGTTGCATCCAAATGGAAAACCCCATTAATGTTCAAACCAGAGCCAACTCACCCTGAAGGGATAATCTATAACCACAGGATCCTCACCCAAGACGAGGAACTGATACCCATTCTCCTTGCAAAACAATAGGAGGCGGTGACTCATTTGGACATTACACTCCGCAACACACAAAAGGAAGTTAATGAGCCCATCAGGGAAAGGTGGAGCAGGGTGGCAAACGATCTAAAAGGAAGAGAACTCCACTCTCCCCTTAGGCTTGATGATGCTCTTTTCAAAACCACACTCTACAAAGAATCCCTGGAAAGAAATCAACTTAGGTGGATTGGGATGAGGCCAAATCCCCCATTCTTTCTTTCCCCAGTCATCAAAGAACAGATTAATGAAGAGGAAGACAGAAGGCATGGGCCAGGGAGGATCAGAATTTTTGATATCACAGGCAGGCAGGCATACCTAAGGTGGTAGCATGGGATATTAGGGCGGTCATTGACGAATTGAATAAGTCACGCAAGGATGGGTGAATCCTTCAAGTAGGGGAGAGAATGATGAGTCTAATTTTCATTTATTTGATAACCCTTTTTCCCACAGTCAAGCTCAAGCAATGGCGAAGAAACACACTCAATTGTGGGGAAAGTGTTTTAATTTAATTATTTAATGAAATTGTTTTGATGATTATTCTTGTATGTTAAAATGCATACTTCAATGAACTAATTCTGTGGAAACCAAGCGTGATTGAGTAGGTCCAGGGAATTAAAGTATGAGCGCGTAGAAGACTAAGGGATCACCAAGCTCGGCACCTTGTTCCTGACTTATAGGGAATGCACTCCAGTTCAAGAAGAATCGGCATTTTGACAATTAGTTAGGATCAGCATTAATCATATAAATATGGACCTCTCAGGCAGCGAGAGTCCCCTGTTGTTATTTTGAGAAAAACATTGTTTTATCGTTTTCTGCCCTATCGATACTACGAAGTATAGACCTTTGTTTTGACATGGATTTTATATTTTAATGAGAGATTGATGATTAATTCTAGCCATCCTTTATAAGTTTTATTCTCTCCTGAGTACGGGTTGGAGATGGCCCCTCCAACACGTAAGTCAGGAGATCTCTATTTGCAAGTATTTTTCCAATTATGCGTTTTACATTGATGAATAGTTATATTGCATATGGAAGTGCTTGAATGAGTTATTATTTCTGTAGTAATTTATAATACATTATGTAGTACGGCAAAACAGTGTCAGTAGTCCTATAGGTGCTTTCTTTCAACGCATATTTTAATCAACAATTGCATGTGTATCAGTTTTGCTTACAATATCATGGTTTATGTCTGAGGTTCATGATTGTTTCTCATCGTGATTAATTTCTTTGACTCTTTAGTAATAGATGGCTAGCTTTAAATGATCGCACTTCAATTTGAGTCTTGGGATTTAAAATGGTTTAGATCAGAACTTTAGTTTTAGGCATAAAGTAATTATAGACCTTGTTTTCTCCAATATTAGAATAGATCTGTTATGGCATTTTAATTTTCTAGATTTACCAGTCTGCATTAAGTAATTTCATAAGATTATCTCCTTCACTTTCAGCATTTTAATTATTCAAAATAGATTTACTGCTTTTGGTATCTTTATTTCTTAGAACAAATTTATTGCTTTCAGCACTTTAATTATTTTAAATAGATATATTGCTTTCCAGTATTTAATTCCGTAGCATAACCACTTTTACATATTTAGTAGGAAACCCTTAGAACATCGATACCGACATCCAATTGTGACAAATATTATCCTATAAGAGCACTGATAGTGCCTACACCTCTAAAGTTTGTACGTCCCCCGGGTTGACATTTAAAGTAGGCTCTTAGTATAGCTGCCCTTATTAGGCATCCATATTGGAATCTCATCACTTTTTGGTGCCGTTTACGGGGAGGTGCAAAATATTTTAGGAGACATCACCTAAAAACCACAAAAAGAAAACAAAAATTACATAAAACAAAAACATAAATATTTGTACCAATGAATGCCTCGTCGGCAAAGGGATAGATTTGGCCGCTTTCTGCCCAAACACCCCATGAGCAACAACGGTAATAACAGTTCTGCCCATTCTCAGTTTGAATTGGTACACTCTGAACATGAAACTGACCCCACATACGATCCAAACAGAGAAAACTTCACTACCAGTTCCAGCTCAAACACCTCAATGGCAAATGAAGAGTAGGAACCTAGGGAGCTTTTCACCTTTCCAATTAGCATACCTCTTGGAGATGCCAGAATGAAGAACATAAATCCTAATAATATGCCAAATATGGTCTAATCACCTTAATAACTCATGATCATTACCTAAGTCTCGTCACCCTCAACAAATCATGATCGCAACCTTCACCATATGAAGTACTAAGATCGATCATGGGAATACAGAGATCAATCATGGAAAAAAGGGGGATTAAAAGAGGCAAGTACAGGAAAGATGGAAAGGATAGGTGCGGAAAGACGACAAGTAAGGCTGCATTATATTCCACGATTTTTCATATAAGGGACCACTCGGAATTCTCGAGAAGCAACAAACCAAAGCTAGTTGCACTCACTGAGCAGAGGCCCCGAGCAGTTGAAGGTATAAACCACATTCCAAAGTTCTAGGTTTTGTCTGATTGTAAAGAAGATTCTAAAAATGACGAAGGGTTTTAAGAAAAGTGAACCGGAAGATCACAGTGCCATTTATCAAATCCCGAGAGTCCTGCAGATCATTCGCAATTCAGGCTAGATGCCATTTATCCTTGGACTGAGAGGATACGATACAGTGGTAGCTCAAGAGTTCGCAACAAACCTCAAACATATCAAATATGAGCAGTTACGTCACCCAAGTAAAAGGGTTGCACATAAAATTGGACGAGGACATCATTTCCAAATACACTGGTCTGCCAATGGGCCTGCATTGGGTGCAGCAATGACTGGGAGGCAAACCACACAGCAAAAGCAACATTCCTTGAGCAAGGAGAGGTTTATGATCAAGACAAAAATGGAGTTAAAAGACCTTCCATGCCAGCACCATGGGATGAAATGGCTACAATTGTCCAGAGGTACATTACATGCACTGGAAGATTAAGCTATGTTCCCATTTTCCATTTTCGTATTTTGGAACTTCTCAGGAACAGAAGTCACATTTCATCAAACAACAATATTAGCATTCCATTTTACCTGCTCCAATCCCTACCAAAGATGAGTAGGAAGTTGGCTAAGGGAAAAGACGATGCTTTGGCCCATCATGGGCTGATCAAGATAATAGTTGGTGAGGAACTAAAAGCACAGATTCCTGAGCTCTCTTGGGAGGAGTTCATCGTGGTATCTGCGGAGGATGTTCAAAGAATGAGGACTATGCCCTTGCCACCTGGATCAAAAAGTAAGACCACCTCTGTGTCAGGGGCAAAAAGAAAAATTGACTTAGACAGTGTGGCCGATACCTTGGTCAAGATAAAACAACCAAAAGAGGACTCCCCCAAATGAGACCCAGGTATCCCTACCAGTAGTCAGGTGTTGAAGAGGCGCAGCAAGAGATTCATGCAGGTATCTAAAATCCAAGTCTCCATGGTGAAAGAAAGGGAACCCAGCCCCCTAGGTACCAATGTGTCTGATGATGACATTGATCCTTTTATAGATCAGAAGGATCCCACTACATATGAAGAAGAGGACGAAGAAGGGGATGAAGAAGAGGAAAGGAATGAAGAGGAAGAATAGGATGCAGAAGAAGAAATGGATAAAGAAGAAGAGCAGAGCTTACAAGAGCAAGGAAACTTCCAGGAAAACCCCGAGGTCATTACTCAGCTCGTTGAAGCATGAGCAGAATTGGAACGGCTTAGAAATGAGTTGGCAACGTTAAATATTGGGCCAGGAAGCCAGCCCACACCTCGCCCATTCTCAGCCGAGAAGACACAAATCCTGAAGATGCATCATGCAGAAGAGCTCCGGCTGGCCAAGCAGAAGAATTTCAGCACTGCAAGAAAAGTTGGTCGAGGCACAGAACCAATTAGCAAAGAAAGACCAGAAAAGTAGGGCGAATTCTAGCTCCAGAGGTTGAAGAAAGGACTCCCTATAGAGGTAAGCACTCCCAAAGAGTTTATTGATGCATCTTTCAACTCCACAGAGCTGGAGAAAGACCAACTGGAGTGAGTTCTTCTTGCATAATTTCATAGTTTTTGGCTCGCCCAACTGGTCGCCAAACCCATATTCGGGCGATTTCTAGTTAAGGGCATTGTGTTCGTGGATGAACCATGAAATTGAGCGAGCCCCGAACTACCATTTCTATGTTGCATCCAAAGGGAAAACCCCCATTAATGATCATACCAAATCCAACTCACCTTGAAGGGATAATCTATAACCACATGATCCTCACCCAGGACGAGGAACTGATACCCATTCTCCTTGCAAAACAACAGGAGGCGATGACTCATTTTGACATTACACTCCGCAGCACACAAAAGGAAGTTAATGAGTCCATCAGGAAAAGGTGGAGTAGGGTGGAAAACGATCTAAAAAGAAGAGAACTCCACTCTCCCCTCAGGCTAGATGATGCTCTTTTCAAAACCAAACTCTACAAAGAATCCCTAGCAATAAATCAACTCAGGTGGATCGGGATGAGGCTAAATCCCCCATTCTTTCTTTCCCCAATCATCAAAGAACATATTAATGAAGAGGAAGAGAGGAAGGCATGGGCCAGGGAGGATCAGAATTTTGGATATCACAGGCAAGCAGGGATACCTAAGGTGGTAGCATGGGATATCAGGGAGGTCATCGATGAATTGAATGAGTCACCCAAGGATGGGTGAATCCTTCAAGTAGGGGAGAGAGAATGATGAGTCTAATTTTCAAGTATTTGATAACCCTTTTTCCCACAGTCAAGCTCAAGCAATGGCGAAGAAACACACTCAATTGTGGGGAAAAGTGTTTTACTTTAGTTATTTAATGAAATTGTTTTGATGATTATTCTTGTATGTTAAAATGCATATTTCAATGAACTAATTCTGTGGAAACCAAGTGTGATTGAGTAGGTCCAGGGCATTAAAGGGTGAATGCGTAGAAGACTGAGGGATCACCAAGCTCGGCACCTTGTTCCTGATTTATAGGGAATGCACTCTAGTTCAAGAAGAATCAGCATTTTGACAATTAGTTAGGATCAGCATTAAATCATATAAATATGGACCTCTCGGGTAGCGAGAGGCCCCTGCTGTTATTTTGAGAAAAACATTGTTTTAACGTTTTCTGCCCTATTGATACTGTGAAGTACAGACCTTTGTTGTGACATGGATTTTATATTTTAATGAGTGATTGATGATTAATTCCAGCCAGCGTTTATAAGTTTTATTCTCTCTGGAGTACGGGTTGGAGAGGGCCCCTCCAACACGTAAGTCAGGAGATCTCTATTTGCAGGTATTTTTCCAATTATGCATTTTACATTGATGAACAGTTATATTGCATATGGAGAGTGCTTGAATGATTTATTATTTCTGTAGTAATTTATAATACATTCTGTAGTACAGCAAAATAGTGTCAGTAGTCCTGTAGGTGCTTTCTTTCAACGCATATTTTATTCAACGATTGCATGTGTATCAGTTTTGCTTTCAATATCATGGTTTATGTATGAGGTTCATGACTGTTTCTCATCATGATTAATTTCTTTGACTCCTTAGTAATAGATGGCTAGCTTGAAATGATCGCATTTCAATTTGATTCTTGGTATTTAAAATGGTTTAGATCGGAACTTTAGTTTTAGGCATAAAGTAATTACAAACCTTGTTTTCTCCAATGTTAGAATAGATTTGTTATGGCATTTTCATTTTCTAGATTTACCACTCTGCATTAAGTAATTTCATAATATTATCTCCTTCACTTTCAGCATTTTAATTATTCAAAATAGATTTACTGCTTTTGGTATCTTTATTTCTTAGAACAGATTTACTACTTTCAGCACTTTAATTATTTTAAATAGATTTATTGCTTTCTAGTATTTAATTCTGTAGCATAACCAGTTTTACATATTTAATAGGAAACCCTTAGAACATAGATACCGACATCCAATTGTGACAAAGATTATCCTATAAGAGCACAGATAGTGCCTGAACCTCTAAAGTTTGTACGTCCCCCGGGTTGACATTCAAAGTAGTCTCTTAGTATAGTTGCCCTTATTAGGCATCCATATTGGGAGCTCATCACTTTTTGGCGCTGTTGCTGGGGAGGTGAAAAATATTTTGGGAGACATCACGTAAAAACCACAAAAAGAAAACAAAAATTACATAAAACAAAAAAATAAATATTTGTACCAATGAATGCCTCATCGGCAAAGGGATAGATTTGGCCGCTTTCTTCCCAAGCACCCCATGAGCAACAATGGTAATAACAGTTCTGACCATTCTCAGTTTGAATAGGTACACTCTGAAGACGAAACTGACCCCACATACGAACCAAACAGAGAAAACTTCACTACCAGTTCCAGCTCAAACACCTCAATGGGAAACGAAGAGGAGGAACCTAGGGAGCTTTTCACCTTTCCCATTAGCATACCTCTTGGAGATGCCAGAATGAAGAACATAAATCCTAATAATCTACCAAAATTTAATGGTTTGACTTCAGAATATTCTGACACATTCCTGTTTGAATTTGAGGTAGTTTGTAGATCATTTGATTACACTACTGATGCACAAAAGCTAAGGCTTTTTCCTTCCACACTAAAAGACCTATCACTTCGGTGGTTCATGAGCCTTGAAAGGAATAGTATCTTTAGCTGGGATCAAATGAAACAGGCATTCTTAGAAAAATATAGGGACTACTACAAGGCCAAAGATACTAGGGATGAAATATTTAGGATGTAACAAGGAGAAAGAGAGTCATTAGAAGATTATGCCCAAAGATTTCAACTCAGCTACAAACGAGCCGGCCATTGCACCTTGGATCCTGAATCACTAAAGCTTGTCCTTCTCAGAGGTGTAAAAGAGGAGAATTTTGAAGTCTTAAATCTCCTTGGAGATGGAGATATATTCCAAAAATATTTTGACCAGATCCTGCAAATCTTCAAAAACTACTCAAGATCTAGGAAAACTAAGAATGGGACAAGGGATACACATACAACCACTAGTGGATCATCATCCTCAGCACCAACACTTACAAAATCTGATTTAGAAAACCTACTGAATGACATGAAAACTGACATACTGCAATCCTTGGCCATGCAACTTGATGCTCTTCAAATAAAAAAGAAACAGGATGAAATTAACCAAGCCTTGGCAGTATTTTGTCCTCATTGTAGAAAGAAGCATCAGAAGGGGAAGTGCACCTTGAACACAATAGAAGTATGCAGTCTCTGCACCAACGACCATTCCACTGATAAATATCCCCTCTTACCCTCATGTAAGGCATCTATTCAAGACCCAACAGCTAAAGGAGCAGTAGAACAGCTCTGTTTATAATTCAGAGGAGGAATAATTTTGTTAGACCATATCAGCAGAGCAATCAAACTTACTATAATCAAGGACAGCCGAATTGGAAATCTGCACCGACTCCATGGCAAGCACAGAAAAATCAAAACCAATGGCAACAAAATCAACAAACATATCAACCATCCTATCAACAGCCGTATTATCCACCGTCTTATCCTCAATACCCCCCACCTTTTCCATCCACCACAAATTATGCAAACCAGTACCCCAATCCATCAAATTGGAGGGCGCCATTACAACGGTCACTTATTATGCCACCCCCACAACCTCAACCACCCCCCATACCTCCACCTATTACAGCCCAACCAATTCCAAATCCTAATAATAACAGACCCCCACAACAATAGGGCTTATAACACTGATATCACACAATTCCCAACTTATGTTGTAGACACCATAGAAATAAATGAAATAAACATGCGATCTGGAAAAACGTTGCAGAATACATCCCCACACAACATCCAACAACCTGTACCTGAAGCTCAAGACCACACATCAGAACCCTATGTTCAGCATCACGATGAACCAGAACCTCCCAAGGACGAAACCCAACCACTTCCATGCAACAGAAATCCCCCATTTCCAGAAAAACTTATCCGAAGTACAAAAGAAGAGGAAGAGAATACAATCTTAAACGAATTCAAACACTTAAACATCCAAATCCCGGTTTTACAAGCCATAAGGGATGTACCCATCTGCAACAAATTCATTAGAGAAAATTGCCTAAAGAAGCCAGGAAGGAGGAAGCGCGACCCACCAACTATTAATGTAGTGGGACAATTGGCTGTTAGGATATTCCTATACTCCATCCTAGTCCCACCAGTATTTTGATCATTTACATATTCAATCATGCATGCACCTTTTAGGGTTTGCATGCATTCTAGGGTTTGCATGCATTTTTCATGCATCCCAGTCATCAGTCCCGCACCTAGCCCTCAGTTAGCCAGCCCCCAAGAGCTTCTCACTATTCAGTTTTAGCCCTCCAGTTGCTTAATGCGCCCTTCTTCCTTGATTTTAGGGAGCAACTCGCCCTCCTTCACCTACCAGTCCAGTTGTCACTCAGTTACACTCAGTTACAGTCAGTTACACTCAGTTACATTTAGTTACATTCAGTTACACTCAGTTACATTGAGTTACACTCAGTTACATTGAGTTACACTCAGTTACACCTACCAGAGTTAGTTTGACTGATGGTTGACAGTTACTTGAGCATTGATGACTCCACTGATGATGATGAAAACTTCCAATTGAGCTCCGATGATCATGAGGACACCTAGTTGTGCTCCGATGGCACTCCAGTGATCCTTTGATCACTCCATGAAGGCTAATTCGAATTGCCACCCTAGGCATTCGAATTCCTCATGCATTGTATTATTTATATGTCCATTTTTTATTAATAATTAAGTATGACCGAAGTATTATTGCTTCTATCTGAGTTCTACTGTACCATATTATTCTGTTGCTCATTATACTGCATGTATCACTCTTCTTCTATTTTCTTGCTTAATCATAATTATTCTCTTGTGAGATACATCATCTCGTAGATCTGCTGTGAGGATTTTCACATGGTATCAGAGCATGTTGAGAGAATTTTTTATCTCCATCTTGAGAGTTTTTTTTGCAGGTTATTACCAAGATTTCGAGTGCAGCAGTTGCAGAAGAATCTGCATTTTTGCAGCAGTAGCAGTTGCAGTGATTCTATATTGTTTTTGCAGGTCCTCTACATCTTCAATGAATTTAGAAGAAATCCCTCCTCTTTCTCAACTCAACTATGTTGAATGGAAACCGAAAATGATAGCATATTTAAAGAGCCATGATCTCTTTGATTGCTATTTTGAAAGAGAGTTCGAATCCTCTACAAAGAAGATTAAATCGTTGAATAAAGGTGACATGCACATTGGAAGAATGATGCTTGCTATGACTGATTACATATTGTACCCGACCATCATTGATATTGAAACCCCAAAAGAGTTATGGGCTCATCTGGATGAAAGATTCGGCAAAAAGAATGATGGATTTGGTCCAAATCCCTTCAAAAGCAAGCAAGGTGATTCATTCGCTCCACTTGATGGTCTCTCAGATCATGATGCATTCGCTCCTCCTAATGCTCTCTCAGATCATGTTGCATTCGCTCCCCTTGATGATCTCTCAGATCATGAACCAGTATCATCTCATATTGAAGTTGTTGACAAAGAACTTGCAGATTCTCTGCTCATGCTCAAACTTTCTTCTCTTTCTATGCTAGCTCACACTCTAGATATTGCAGAAGGTCCTAAATCCTCTCTTGCACCAGAGTTTGTTGGTTTGCATCATGATCACATGATTATTTCGGAGGTAACATCAGCTATTGGAGGTAATGCATTCGCTCCTCATCAACAAACATCTCTTATTTACTACTATATAATCATTAGCACATGCTTTCAGAAGGTTATTGAAGAATATGGCCATTGCCACCCGCTTGAGATAATTTCTCATGCATCATATGATAGTTTTGATCTCACCCTTGTTGGTTCAAAGGAAATCTCAAGAAACTGTTTTGAAAGTCTTAAATCTGATTTTGATTTCAAGCAAACATGTAATAGTTATTTTTGGCATAATCTCACCCATGGTGGTTCGAAGGAGAAGACAAAAGACTATATGCACTTTCACAGATTTGATCCTACCTCAGCTGATTCGAATCACAGGTTCAAAGATCATTCTCATACTGTTGGATTTGTTCTCATCACATTCGATCTGAAGAGTAAGTACAAGCACATGCTTTTTGAGCATGATCCACTTCTTCCCAAGAAGAAGATACCTCCATACATATGACCAAGCATCACACATGCTTGAGTTTGGAGCTTTTATTTTTTATGTGTGCCTTACAGTCTATTTTTTGAGGAGGGGGTATGTTTCCCATGAAACTTTCCCACTTCCTTGGTTTATTGATTGTTATTATTCATTGTATTGGGTGACCTTTGGTCTTAGTTACCAGGTCCCATGATGGATTAAGGGGGGGTGTTAGGATATTCCTATACTCCATCCTAGTCCCACCAGTATTTTGATCATTTACATATTCAGTCATGCATGCACCTTTTAGGGTTTGCATGCATTCTAGGGTTTGCATGCATTTTGTATGCATCCCAGTCATCAGTCCATCACCTAGCCCTCAGTTAGCCAGCCCCCAGGAGCTTCTCACTATTCAGTTTTATCCCTCCAGTTGCTTAATGTGCCCTTCTTCCTTGATTTTAGGGAGCAACTCGCCCTCCTTCACCTACCAGTCCAGTTGTCACTCAGTTACACTCAGTTACAGTCAGTTACACTCAGTTACACTTAGTTACACTTAGTTACACTCAGTTACACTCAGTTACAGTCAGTTACACTCAGTTACATTTAGTTACATTCAGTTACACTCAGTTACACTTAGTTACATTGAGTTACACTCAGTTACATTGAGTTACACTCAGTTACACCTACCAGAGTTAGTTTGACTGATGGTTGACAGTTACTTGAGCATTGATGACTCCACTGATGATGATGAAGACTTCCAGTTGAGCTCCGATGATCATGAGGACACCTAGTTGTCATAATAAACCCTAAATATCTTGATCCTGGTAGTGTTGTAGTAAACATCACCATAAATAACAAACAAATAAATGAAAGCTTAATAGATTTGGGAGCTGCGATCAATGTCATGACTAAGGAAACCATGTTATACCTCGGACTCCAATCATTGGTCAGACCAACCACAACAGTACTCCAACTAGCAGACATGTCCACTGTGAAGCATGAAGGAATACTAGAAGACATTATGATCAATATTGAGTCCTGGGAATACCCAACTGATTTTATAATAATCGAAATCAAAAGCAAACTTAGTGGCTATCCAATTATCCTAGGTAGGCCTTGGTTAGCAACTATGGATGCTTACATAGGTTGCTGATTAGGAAATATGAAAATCACCAGTGGACATACCAGGAATAAAATCACAATCTACCCACCAGCAATGAAATCTTCAGAGTTAGAATATCAAAATTGGACTGATGATTACCAGAACACACCACAACCTCCGACCTATCCTAACAATTGATGCTGCAATATCTCTAAAGGAAATATGTGAATATGGCCATATAGATAGATTTATACAAAATGTATCTCCTAACAATCATGTTATTCAAGAATTTTTTTCTACAAAAACAGGTGACAGTTCAAAACAGAACATGGATGACTTATGGACAAAAGTACTCGAAGAACAGATTGAAAAGGTAAAAGTCATGGAAATTCACCCTGGCAAATCAGTCAACATAAATTCCAAACTACAACCAGAGCAAGAAAAGAAATTGATGAAGATACTAGAAGAACAAAGTAAAGCATTTGCATGGACATATGCAGATATGAAAGGAATACATCCTGATATCTACAAACACTACATTTGCATCAAAGAAGGTTCTACTCCTATCAGGCAACCACAAAGAAGACTGAACCCTGCACTAAAAGACATAGTCAAAGTGGAATTACAAAAGTTATTAGATGCAGGGTTCATCTATCCAATATCTGATAGTGAGTGGGTCTCACCACTAGTCATAGTTCCCAAAAAAGGAGGCAAATGGAGAATTTGTGTGGACTACTGGGAGTTGAATAAATCAACAAAGAAAGATAATTTTCCACTTCCATTTATAGACCAAGTGCTAGATACATTATCTGGAAACAAGTACTTTCATTCTTAGATGGTTTCAGTGGGTACAACCAAATTTTAATACACCCAGCTGATCAAGATAAGACGACCTTTACATGCCCATGGGGAACTTATGCCTATAGGGTCCTACCCTTTGATCTATGTAACGCCCCAACAACATTTCAAAGAGCCATATTGAGTATTTTCTCAAATTTTCTGAATGACAAAATGGAAGTCTTCATGGATGATTTCACACCTTATAGACAAAGCTTTGACCAGGCATTGAACAATCTTGAATTAGTATTAAAAAAATGTATTGAAATGAGCTTGTGCCTAAGCAATGACAAATGCAGGATGTTAATGAAAGAAGGCATTGTTCTAGGACATCATATATCACAAAGCAATGACAAATGCAGGATGTTAATGAAAGAAGGCATTGTTCTAGGACATCATATATCACAAAGAGGTATAGAGGTGGATCAAGCCAAAGTCTCAGTAATCAAAACACTTCCCCCACCTGTCAAACAAAGAGATGTGAGAAGCTTCCTTGGACAGATAGGGTACTACAGAAGGTTTATTGAGAATAATAGCAGAATTGCTACCCCCATGTTTGCACTTCTCACAAAAGACAATGAGTTCATATGGACAAGCAACTGCATGACAGCATTTGAAAGTATTAAGGAAAAAACAATAACAGCACCAATACTTCAAGGACCCAACTGGGAAATTCCATTTCACATCCACACAAATGCATCAGATAAAGTCATCGGATCTGTGCTTGGACAAGAATAGGACAAGAAACCATATGCCATATACTATTTAAGCAAAAATTTGGCTGGGGCAGAACTCAACTACACAGTCACAGAGAAGGAATTTCTAGCAGTCATACATGCAATCAATAAATTCAGGCATTACATCATAGGATACCAAATTTTTATCCATACTGACCACTCAGCAATTAGATATCTTATGAACAAGCCTAATACCAGTGCAAGAATTATTCGATGGATGCTACTTCCACAAGAATTAGACATTACTATAATAGATAAACCAGGCAAGCATAATGTGGTAGCCGACTTGCTGTCAAGAGTCACACATGGAAAAGATAACGAATTGGTTCAAGATAACTTCCCTTATGAGCACCTTTTTGCCATATCAATAAAAATCCCATGGTTTGCTGACATAGCAAACTATTTAGTATCCGGGAAGTTTCTAGAACATTACAGCTATAAAGAAAGGACAAAAGTAATAAGACAAAGTGCCACATATACATGGATAGAGGGCATTCTTTTTAAACAGGGACCAAATCAAGTACTTAGAAGGTGCATTAGGGAAGATGAAGTACATGACATAATGCATGCCACCCACAATGAACCCTGTGGAGGACACTATGCTACAAAAAGGACAACCTACAAAATCTTGCAAACAAGGTATTGTTGGCCAACACTCCACAGAGATGCTTATGAGTATGTGTCCCATTGTGACGATTGCCAGAGAATGGGAAAACCAACACAAAAAAAAGAAATGCCACTCCATCCACAAATCTCCTTGGAGGCATTTGAAAAGTGGGGATTTGATTTTGTTGGCCCATTCAACCCACAGTCCAATCAGAAAAGCTACATCCTCGTATGCATTGATTACCTTACAAAATGTACAGCGGTGGCAGCATTGGCTGCTACAAATGAAACCAGTGTGGCCAAATTCTTTACTGAGTAGATCTTTCACAGGTTTGGGATGCCAAGAGAAGTAGTTTATGATCAGGGCCCACAATTGACATCGAATTTAATCGAAGACCTGATGAAAAGAAACAATGTAAAGCAAAGATAGTCATCCTCCTATCACCCTCAAGCAAATGGTCAAGCTGAAGTAACCAATAGGGAATTAGAGAGAATGTTGACAAAAACTGTCCAACTTCACAAAAGGGATTGGGATGACAGACTTAGTGAGGCAGTCTGGGATTACAATACTACATGGAAAACAACTACAAGATTCACACCTTATGAACTAGTCTATGGAAAAAAGGTCATGCTGCCAATCGAATTTGAAATAAAGACATTAAGAATGGCAGTAGATTTACATATGGACCTATTAGAAATTCAAAAAGAATGCATGCTACAGCTAAATCAATTGGATGAACACCGCAAACAAGCACTTACACATACTGAAATCATCCAACAGCAAAGAAAAAAATGGCATGACCAACATTTGAAGGATAAAAAGTTCAACGAAGGTGATTGGGCACTACTTTACGACTCCAGATTTCACACATTCAAGGGAAAACTAACCACTAGATGGCTTGGACCTTACATTATTCAGAAAATTTATGAAAATGGGGCTGTGAAAATGTGAAGAACCTGCAATAATTAATTAATGCAAATACACGAGATATCAGAAATAATAGAACTTAGAATTACTTTTATATTGATCATGGGCCACTTCGAGGGAGAAACCTCCTTTGAGAAAGCTCAATACAATTAACTTCACGGTGCCTTCAATGACCTCAACACACACTTATATACTAAGTCTATGCCCAATACTATGAGTCAAAACCATGGGACATATAATGCTACGGGACGACTTACAAAGCATATGCGTCCAATACTATGGGATAATATAAACTATGGATCAACAAATACTATGGGATGACTTAAAAAGCATATGCGTCCAACAACAATATACTAACATAGTAAAGAGAAGGGTTGACACGGGTTCCTAACATCCCCTCTCCCTTAGAAAAAGCTTTGTCCTCAAAGATTTGGTTGGAGAAATTACTGCAGAATCTGAAGAAGTGGTTCCCTGGTAGCATCCTTGGGTTGCATTTCAGGCCACTGATGCCTTTCGAGTGTCGGGGAGGATTTCTTGGAAGGATGTAGTCGAAGAAGAACCCCATCAGCTGCGTGGAAAATGCGCTCAGAACGATGTTGATCGGCTTGTTGTTTCAGGCGAATTCTGGCCATGTGAAGATTGTCCTGTAGAATGAGAAGAATTTGATTGCGGTTTCTGAGAACCGAGTCAATTTCCTGAACTGGGGAGCTGCTAAGGGTGTATGGAAGAAGAACTGGCAGAGTCTATCCATAGACTACTTCATATGGTGTCCTTTGAGATGTGGTATTGTACCACCAGAGCGCTACTAGGAGATCCATAGAAATAGTTGGCCAAAGCTATGTAGGGATGGGCAAGGGTTTGAGAAATCCCAAAAGGAGTGTTGTTTCACCCTTGTTGACCTGGAAAGTATCACAGTCAGCCACCATCTATTGAATTGTCATTTTCAGTCCCTGCCAAAAGAAGTTACAATGTTCCTGGTCATACATTTTGAAGAACCCTGAGTGCCCTGCTGAATAAGAAGCATGGAGTTCATAGAAGAGATAGCCCTGTTGAAAATATTGCAACCAATTTAGAACAAGCAGAGAAAGAGTTGTAAGAGAAACTGGGTCATTAATTATGCGAGAAGGAGCATCTGCCACCATATTGTCCTTACCCTTCTTATAAGTGATCGCATAGGGATAACCCATGAGTTGGATAACCCATTTCAGGTGTGTTGGGGAGGAGACCCATTGTTCTAGAAAATTTTCCAGACTCTGGAGATCAGTCTTGATGTAGAAATAATTCCTTAATAGGTATGGCTGCCACTTCTGTATTGCATGCAAAATAGCCATCAGTTCCTACTGAGAGGTAGATGCAACTAAATTCTTACCGGAAAGGTCTCTTGAAGGTGGAAAGCTCATTGGTTCAGCAAAGACACCTGCATATCTATCCAAGGAAGTAGTGGAGACCGTTGATGGGTGCATCTGAAGGGAATGGCTCTGAGCGATGATACCATGTGAATTATTCTTAAGGATTTTTTCCAGGCGATGTGAACTGATGATGCAGAGAGACCCTGGTTGTAAGCCCATTAATTTGTGTTGTGCCCCATTTACTGAAAACTGCATCCAAAGTTCCAAAAAATCCCATAAGATGGGGCCAAGTGTGCGTAACCATGGAATGCCCAAAACCACATCACATCCTCCTAAGGACAAGGCACACATGTTAGAGCGCAGGTTATAATATTCCATAGAGATACGCACATTGTGACACTTCCCCTTGCAAGGTAAGGTGCCCCCATTGGCAACCATGACTTCAAAGTTGGAGCAAGGATGGACAAAACAATCATCCTTTTTGGCAATCTGAGGGTCAATGAAGTTATGAGTGCTACCAGAATCAATTAGTATGGTAAGAGGGAGCTTCTTGAAGTATCCCCTGACTCGCATTGTTTGTGAGGTGGTGATGTCAGTTACAGCATGGAGAGAGAGCTGGGGTGGGTTGTCCTGAGATGGGGTGTCAACAGGCGGGTGTTGAATGTCGACCTGATCATCTATTGTATCTGGAGATTCTTCATCAAGTTCTAAGGCAGGCGGAGAATCCACATCCAAGAGATAGAACTTTTGTTGAACACATATATGTCCCCGAGTGAATTTCTCATCACAATTATAACAAAGCCCTTTTTTTCGGCGTGCCTGCATCTCTGTTTTAGACAAATGCTTGATAGGAGTTGGTTGCGGGGTAGGTGTGATGGGAGGTCGTTGGGAACCCATATTTATGAAGGGAACAAAGGTGGGTTTGGAGCATTGTTGAGCTGCGATATTTTCCTCTACCAACTTAGCCAACCCTAGGACTTCCATCATTGTGTTGGGACAGAACATTTTGACCTCTGAGCGGATTTCATCCTTGAGACCACTGATAAAACAACTCCTGTAGAATTCATCAGACAACCCTTCTATGTGATTGGCTAGTTTCTCAAATTCCATCTAATACTCTCTCACTATGCCAGTTTGGTGCAATTTAGTGAGTGCTCCTGTGAAGTCGTCAAAAGCACTAGGACCAAATCGTGGCAAAAGGAGTTGGAAAAAATCTGTCCAGTTTGGCTCGGGATGAGATTTGATGTACCAACGGCACCATTGAAGGGCTTCTTGTTCCAAATGAAATGAGGCAAGTGGAACTTTCTGGAAATCAAAAGTATTATGCAGACTGAAATATTGTTCTGTTCGATATATCCATCCAGTCGGATCAGTACCATTGAAGAGAGGAAAATCGAGCTTCGGCGTGCGAAAATTGCTGGAGGAAGAGAACCCAGTGGCTGCAAAAGATTCTGGCTGTCGGTTATTGTTCATGGCCGAATGCCGAAGATGGAGGCTGAGAAATTTTTCATCCAGATCTTGGAGTTTGATTTTGATGGCTGCAAGTGCGTCCTCCATGGTTTTTTTTTTTTTTTTTTTTTGGAAATGGATAGAAAAACACAAACAAAAGCTTATTTAGTAAAGGAAGATTTGGATTTGGGAAAAACTCAATGGGTAATTGGGGTTTGACTAGGTTTTGGACACTTTCTTATGGACAGGGAAGCAAAAAATGGGGATTTCAGAAGCGGGATGAAAGAATGAGAAAATTTGGTAGAGAGGGACAAAGAAGCGGAATTAGGAAAGGAACACGGTGGAAAAATTTGACAGCGTTTGGGTGAAAATTGAAGGAGTTATGGCAAACCCTAAAAATAGACAAATGTGAGATTTCTGGTCTTGGGAAGTGGAATTTGGGATAGGGTCTTAAGGAATGAAATATGCAGAATGGGATTACAGGGATGTCAATGAAGTTTCAGGGAAAACAGACTTGAAACAAGGGAGATATAGCCGAAAAACAAGATTTTTTTTTCTTTCTAGAAATGGATCGACAACAGCGGCGCAGAAGGGATCTGCAACAGCACGAAAATGATCGAAAATGGCTGGATCTGAAACGGCTTTCAGAATAGATCTGAAATGGCTAGATCTGGAGTGGAAGTGATCGGCAACAATTCAGCTGAAAATAGATATGGACTCCAGGTACGTGTGGCTTCCTATCAGTCCAGGGGATTCACTCAGCCACCAATGCTATCTGATGGCTTGTGTATTGGGGTAGTACCCCTCACTCCACAGCTCAGGTAAAACTAATAACCGCTTTGCCACAAATGACAACTCTTGGTTTACCTCACGGGTGGGAACTAGTCAATCAGGTAGGGGTCGTTGCCCTTTTCGCTGGCAGGTCCTCTCAATGGGCTAGGTACTTTGGGGTTCCTGTGGTACTCCTCACAATGCATTTTAGGGCTTATGCCCAAGTACTTCCCACAGTTAAGCGGATAGGGGTTATCCCCAGATCCGAACTTGCAACAGATGCAAAAAAAAATTGGCAGAAATTCCACCCAACGAGCCCAAGAAAGTGCTCTGATACAAGATGTGAAGAACCTGCAATAATTAATTAATGCAAATACACGAGATATCAGAAATAATAGAACTTAGAATCACTTTTATATTGATCACAGGCCACTTCGAGGGGGCAACTTCATGGTGCCTTCAATGACCTCAACACACACTTTTATACTAAGTCTATGCCCAATACTATGAGTCAAAACCATGGGACATATAATACTACGGGACGACTTACAAAGCATATGCGTCCAATACTATGGGTCAATACTATGGGCTACTATAAAATATGGATCAACAAATACTACAGGACAACTTACAAAGCATATGCGTCCAACAACAATATACTAACATAGTAAAGAGAAGGGTTGACACGGGTTCCTAACAGAAAATTATTACAATTGATGAAGAGGAGTTCCCCATGATAGTGAATGGGCATCGCCTAAAACTTTACAAAAAACCACAGTCAAAAGAAGAATTTACACAGGTACTCTACCAGCAACAATTGATGCTGATAGAGGACGCGGAAAGTCAGTAAGATTCAAATCATTTTCAATAAATAAAAAATAATAATAATAATAAAAAGAGGAGAAAAAAAAGAGAAAAAAAGAGAAAAAAAAAATGAAAAAAAAGAGAAAATGAAAAAAGGGCCACTTATATCCCTATGAAAATCCAGCATTTCTGTTGCAAAGTAAAATATCAACCACAATCAAGAGATCCGGATATGCATTCAAGAGAGCCTGCAATTCCATTCAAGCGAGGCTTCCATTTATTCAAGTGAGCCAGAAATCAATTCAAGCGAGCCAGATACATTACATATCAGCACTCAAGCGAGCCAGCCACATTTACATTCAACAATCAGTCATCACTACTACGCAATTCTTCAAACACACCATTCCATTCTTCTTCAACATACTCAAGCGAGCCTGCAAATTTCTTAGTTTCTGGCTCGCCCAACTGGTCGCCAAACCCATATGTGGGCGATTTCCAATTAAGGGCATTGTGTTCATGGATGAACCACGAAATTGAGCAAGCCCAGGACTACCATCTCTATGTTGCATCCAAATGGAAAACCCCATCAATGATCAAATCAGAGCCAACTCACCCTGAAGGGATAATCTATAACCATAGGATCCTCATCCAGGACGAAGAACTGATACCCATTCTCCTTGCAAAACAACAGGAGGTGGTGACTCATCTTGACATTACACTCCGCAGCACATAAAAAGAAGTTAATGAGTCCATTAGAGAAAGGTGGAGCAGGGTGGCAAACGATCTAAAAAGAAGAGAAATCCACTCTCCCCTCAAGCTTGATGATGCTCTTTTCAAAACCACACTCTACAAAGAATCCCTGGAAAGAAATCAACTTAGGTGGATCGGGATGAGGCTGAATCCCCCATTCTTTTTTTCCCCAGTCATCAAAGAATAGATTAATGAACAGGAAGAGGGGAAGGCATGGGCCAGGGAGGATCAGAATTTTGGATATCAAAGGCAGGTAGGGATACCTAAGGTGGTAGCATGGGATATCAGGGAGGTCATCGACGAATTGAATATATCACCCAAGGATGGGTGAATCCTTGAAGTAGGGGAGAGAATGATGAGTCTAATTTTCAGGTATTTGATAACCCTTTTTCCCATAGGCAAGCTCAAGCAATGGCAAAGAAACACACTCAATTGTGGGAAAAGTGTTTTACTTTAATTATTTAATGAAATTGTTTTGATGACTATTCTTGTATGTTAAAATGCATATTTCAATGAACTAATTCTGTGGAAACCAAGCGTGATTGAGTAGGTCCAGGGCATTAAAGGATGAACGCGTAGAAGACTGAGGGATCACCAAGCTCGGCACCCTGTTCCTGACTTATAGGGAACGCACTCCAGTTCAAGAAGAATCGGCATTTTGACAATTAGTTAGGATCGGCATTAAATCATATAAATATGGACCTTTCGGGTAGTGAGAGGCCCCTGCTGTTATTTTGAGAAAAACATTGTTTTAACGTTTTTTGCCCTATCGATACTGCGAAGTATAGACCTTTGTTGTGACATGGATTTTATATTTTAATGAGAGATTGATAATTAATTCTAGCCAGCGTTTATAAGTTTTATTCTCTCCTAAGTATGGGTTGGAGAGGCCCCTCCAACACGTAAGTCAGGAGATCTCTATTTGCAGGTATTTTTCCAATTATGCATTTTACATTGATGAACAATTATATTGCATATGGAATCGCTTGAATGATTTATTGTTTCTGTAGTAATTTATAATACATTCTGTAGTACAACAAAATAGTGTCAGTAGTCCTGTAGGTGCTTTCTTTCAACGCATATTTTAATCAACGATTACATGTGTATCAGTTTTTCTTTCAATATCATGGTTTATGTCTGAGGTTCATGATTGTTTCTCATCGTGATTAATTTCTTTGACTCCTTAGTCATAGATGGCTAGCTTGAAATGATCGCACTTCAATTTGAGTCTTGGGATTTAAAATGGTTTAGATCAGAACTTTAGTTTTAGGCATAAAGTAATTATAGACCTTGTTTTCTCCAATATTAGAATAGATATGTTATGGAATTTTCATTTTCTAGATTTACCACTCTGCATTAAGTAATTTCATAAGATTATCTCCTTCACTTTTAGCATTTTAATTATTCAAAATAGATTTACTGCTTTTGGTATCTTTATTTCTCAGAACAGATTTACTGCTTTCAACACTTTAATTATTTTAAATAGATTTATTGCTTTCCAGTATTTAATTCCGTAGCATAACCAGTTTTACATATTTAGTAGGCAACCCTTAGAACATCGATACTGACATCCAACTGTGACAAAGATTATCCTATAAGAGCATAGATAGTTCCTGCACCTCTAAAGTTTGTACGTCCCCCGGGTTGACATTTAAAGTATGTTCTTAGTATAGCTGCCCTTATTAGGCATCCATATTAGGAGCTCATTAGTGGTCACCAGTACAGCTGCGACTGGCGAACTAGAGCAAGGTCACCCCGCTCGGTCGGGTATGTCAACTTCCAGTTGAAATTGAAGGGTTCAAAACGTATGCGGATTTCGATGTTATTGAGATTATGGATAACACCAGTCCCTATCCAGTACTGTTGGGGATAGACTGGGCCATGGAAAATCAAGAAATCATCAACTTTAAGAAGAGGATAATGTCATTCGAGAATCAATAAATGAGGGTCATCGCACCGGTGGATCCTGTGGAAGGGTTGCGCTATACGGAGCGAGCTAGAGACGAGCTTACGGAAGGATGGGATAATTTGTACGACATTTATGAGGATTATGTTAATCCCACCACAAATGGAGAACTAGAATGGCGCAACGATAGCTCGGCATCCTCCAATTCAAATGAGGCTCTTGAGAACTGGCAGAACCGGATGCATGAAGTTTCCCTTCGCAGGTGCGCACGGATAACCTAGTCCCTGCGGATGGTAGCATCAGAGGAGTATGTGTTACCTACCTATGAAGGATTGCCCAACCTGGACACGTTCCTCACCGAATTTGAAGAGAAGGTGGTAGAACCACAACATCGTCTGGCCCAGGAGGAAGCCTTGAAGGCTACTCCTGCGCGATGGTGGACAGTGCATAAATCAAACATCACATCTTGGCCACTATGTTGATGCCTCATGGAGGTTTCATTCGGTGAAGCCGCGAAGGATGACTAGATGCGATATGATGGACAGGGAGACCCGAAGGCACATCTAAATGCCTATCAACATCGATGGCGATCGAGAGCACGACAAGAGTGGGTACATGCATTCGTACACAAATTGGATGAGGTACTGCGGAGCTGGTATGTCGCAACAGAACTGCGACATGGGACAAGATCTTGGGCGTAGCTTAGGATTGGCTTCATCCAAACGTTCTCATTCGCAGATATAAATTCCTTAATCCACACCGTACTACAGGTGATCCACGGAAATATATTTGAATCGGTACCAACCAGACAACCAATGGCACTCTAATGTACTGCGACACCAGAAATGTTAATGGAGTGTTACAATGTCACCAGAGAACCCGAAGATGATGATGACCCTTGGGCCACGCATGTACCAGAATCGGAGGGTGATCGTAGTGTTGTGGCACCAGACATACCATCATACAAATTTCAGCAGCCATTGAAGATCAAGAAGGTGAATATGGGGTTGGAGGAAAACCCCAAGTTCACAAGCATTGGTGACTATTGGGACGAGTCGACCATTGCAAAAATGACCGACCTACTACATGAGTTTCAATATTTGTTTCCAATGAAATTCTCAAAGATGGAAGGAATTTTTGAAGATTTAGGGGAAATGAGGATTCCTCTGAAATCTGGGGTGAAACCGGTTAAGCAGCGACCATATCGATTGAACCCGAGATACAAGGAATGAGTGCAAGCTGAAATTGAAAGAATGTTGGAGGCAGGCATTATTGAATTGGTAGAGGAATCAGAATGGATCAGTCCAATGGTTGTTCAGGACAAGAAAACCAGAGAATTAGGAATATGTGTCAACCTAAGAAACTGAATGATGCCTTCCTACATGATCCGTTCCCAACCCCATTCATGGATGAAGTACTCGAAGGAGTAGGCGATCAGGAGATATATTCCTTTACAGATGGATTTTTGGGCTACCACCAAATCAAGATTGCCAAAGAATATTGACACAAGACTACATTCGTTACAGAGTGGGGCTTCTTCCAATACACAGTGATGCCATTTGGATTAAAGAATGCTCCCGCAATCTTTTCCAGAATAGTAGTAGCGGCAATCAAGGATTATATTCATAATTTTCTCGCTGTTTACATGGATGATTGGATGGTATATGGACTAGTTAAATATCATGTCGCGAACTTAAGACTTATGCTAGCAAGCTGTCGACAACACCAAATTTCCCTGAACCTCAAGAAATGTATCCTTTGTGCTCCATTCGGCATACTGTTGGGACACATTATCTTCCACAAAGGAATGTTGGTAGATCCGGCGAAGATTTCTATCATTGTGGACCTCCCACCACCAACGACGGCCAAACAACTATGAGCGACATTGGGACACACAGGTTACTATAGAAAATTCATTCGAGGTTATGTAGCCATTACAGCGCCCATGGAGAAGTTATTAAAGAAGGATGCAAAGTTTGAATGGACTGAGGAATGTCAGAAAAGCCTAGACATATTGAAGGAGAAGATGGTTGCAGCACCGATCCTCGCATTCCCAGATTGGACGAAGGAATTTCATGTACATGTCGATGTGTCGTCAGTTGCACTTGGCGTTATACTGTCCCAATCAGGAATAGGTGACATTGACCACCTGATAGCATTCCCAAGTAGAAAATTATCTACTGCGGAGAGGAATTTTACGACTACCGAGCAGGAAGGGTTGGAAATGGTCTATGCTTTGCGGAAATTTCGGCATTACCTCTTATGGGGCCACTTCAAGATGTTTACAGATCACTCAGTGTTGAAATACTTGGTGAACAAGCCTATGTTGGGGGGGAGGATCTACCGCTGGCTATTGCTGTTTCAGCTGTTTGATTTCGAGATTATCGTAAAACCGGGACGATTGAACGTAGGACTCGATCACCTCTCATGGATAGAATCAAAAGACGAACCAAGGAGCTTAGATGAAGGATTTTCGGATGCTTAGTTTTTTAGTATTGGCATGGTCGATAACCACTATGAGGAAATCATTCAATTCTTGGCGACAAGGGAGGCACCAGCCGAGCTCACTACCAGCCAAAAGAAGCAACTAATTGTCTGAGCTGTAGACTTTCAGTTAATTGCAGGAGAGTTATATAAAATGGGCCTAGATGAGATTCTGCGACGATGCATCCTTCCACATGAACAGGAATAGATTCTGTCGAAAGCTCATGATGGAATTGCCGGAGGGAATTACAGTGGATGAGCAACTGCGAGGAAAATCCTTCAAGCAGGGCTATGGTGGCCAACTTTGCATGGAGATGCTACAGATTATGCCATGATATCTGACATATGCCAATCCACTGGGAAGCCCTCACGTCGCAATGAAATTCCACTAGCACCACAAGTAACGCTACAGGCCTTCGACAAATGGCTTGTTGATTTTGTGGGACCCATCAACCCACCTGGGAAGAGAACTGGGTCGCATTACATCATCACTGTGATAGATTACCTAACACGCTAGGCGGAAGCTACACCGGTAAAAGACTATTCTAATGCACTTGCAGCACAATTCCTATTTGACAATGTGATCACTAGGTTTGGGTGCCCAAAAGTCTTGCTAAGTGACCAAGGGACAGACTTTGTCAACCAAACAATCACCGCGATGACAGAAGAGTTTCAGATCCAGCACAAGAAGAGTACGCCTTACCACCCTCGGGCAAATGGGATAGTTGAGGCATTCAATAAGATATTGGAGCATGCTCTCACCAAGGTGTGTAATGTGAACCGCGGCGACTGTGACCTAAAAATCCCAGCGGTCCTTTGGGAATACCGCACCACATGCAAGCGATTGACTGGCCAAAATCCGTTTAAACTCATTTACGGCCAAGAAGCATAAACTAGTTTATGGCCAGGAAGTAGTGATTCCAATGTAATACATAGTACCTAGCTTGCGCATTGCCGCAGCAATAGGGATGAGCGACGATGGCGTGTTGGAGGAACGCTTGACACAACTACTACAGCTTGACGAAGATAAATTCATTGCAGGGTTTCACCAGAAGGTAGAGAAGGACCACCAGAAGGCATGGCACAACTACCATGTCAAGACAAAACAACTCCAAAAGGGGGATACAGTTCTGCTGTATGATAGAAAATTTGTGAAACACCCTAGTAAGCTGCACATGCACTGGTTGGGACCATATGTTATCACTTTTATCACCAACGGCGATGCAGTACAATTACAAAGCTTGGATGGGGTACTGTTATAGAAATTAGTCAATGGGAGTAGGTTGAATCCCTATCACCATGATCCGACGCAGAGTGGATGAGGACCAACAGCAAAAAAAATAAAAATAAAATGATAATAATAATATTTATAGATGGGGAAGATAACGAGTGGCATATGGCGCACCAGCCGGAGGAGAACATGCACAAGAAGGGGTTGTATCGCAGCTGGGGTTGGATTGCGACCCTATCACCTCAGCAAGCAAATTGGACTTTTTCAAATGACAGGTCTTTTTGGAATATATGATGATTAGTTGGCCTGGATCAGTGCCGACACCAGGCACGTTTAGCACATAGCAACACACCGAGGCAGCATGGCCGATGTAACTATAGATGATAGTTCGCGCGGGGATGACACGAAGAGTAGCTGGGAGCAGTATGGTCACCTATCACACACGTATGAAGCCCAGTCACCACGCGCAGAAGAAATGATGACAGAATCAGCGCATTAAGTGAACGGATTCGCGGAGGGTTTTCGAAGCATGCATCCCAGATGAGAGAAATGCATAAATACAAACACCAAAGGTTAAGCAAAGCAAAGAGGTATTTACCAGAAGCAAGAAATCCATGTTACGAGTGGGTCAGGAAATTACATAAGTTAGGAATTCCAAGGAGGCTGTGGAAATGATCCATTTTATTTCGTGCAGTAGCACACCAGGGGCGTTGCGGGCCCGAATGACGAGTGTGCATGAGCGCCTGGAGCAGGAAGAAGCCTGGGCACTTGGGTGTCACAACGATAATGTTTTATCTGAGATGTCTAAGTATGTGGTAGTCGTTTGAAGCTTCATGGTCCTAGTGACCACCAGAAGAACAGGGGTAGCATCCCCCTGGCCCCGGTAGGAAGCAATCCAAGGTACGAAATAGATGTCCTAGAGCAGTTGGCATGTTTCCGACCTTGGTGATGTCGCTAACTTTCTTCTCAGTCTGAAACAAATGCGGAGTGAACCAATAGACTCTTAAGAGGTAGATGATGAAGGTTTCGAGAGACTGGAGGATGAGTGCAAGCAATACATGATAGCAAACCAACGATCGATGGATGGAGATGAGAAGTACACAATAACAAGTTCTAGACGGCAAGAACAAGTTTAGAAATAGAGCAGAGCAGATGATGGCTACAAACCAGCAGTGTCCAGCTAAGGTGGATCAGGATGAGCCACAAGTTTGTGTTGGGGGCTTGTTGGCATGGGATAGACCCGCAAGAAGTGTGGAAGCCGACAAGATGCGAAAGGATCATTCTGTGGAAAAAAGGACCTTTCACCATTTTTGTGGAAGCATAAGATTTGTTACATTAGTCAAGTCATCCATGTGGGCCATTTTGTAATAGAATAGAAGAATATAAATAGAGTAGGATTGTAAGCCTAAGGGCATCGAAGGTTTGGAGATTAATCCTATCTTTTGGGTTTGTTTTGTATCCGCGATATGATGACTTGACAGTTCTGCGAGTTTTATTCCAGGTTTTGATGAATGAATGAGGATGTTCAATTATGATATGAATTCTATTGTTATGCAATGATCCGATGATGAATAATGGGTTTGTGAATGTTTTATGTTTATTGATGCGCATATGTTGTTGAGTATGTTATGAATGTATGGGTTAGAAACTGCGAATGATTTAAGATGTGAATGAAAAATTAATGGTATGCTGTGAATGTTATAATCTCTGGTTAATGTGGAAGAAGATCATGCATATACTCTACACAACTGCGGAAACTTGGTTCCAGCAGCCCTTTTATTCACCTCGGGTGAGACTGCACTTGCTCCGCAAGTGTTGCTAGGAAGGGTTACACCTTTCCAAGCCGATGCATAAGGGAGTTAGGTTGATAGTTTGTTGGCAACAATGTGGAAGGAACCCCTGTCGATAGACTCTGCGTCAATAGTCACCAAAGTACAACAGAACCTAAAAGAAGCATAGGATCGCTAGAAAAGTTACGCAGATAAAAAGAGAAAGGAAAAGAAATATCAAATCGGTGAACATGTTTTCTTGAAAGTGAAAGCAAAGAGGAGCTCATTGAGCTTGGGGATATGTGGAAAATTAGCTCCTAGAGTTTGTGGACCCTTTGAAATACTGGCCAAGAAAGGACAAGTGGCTTACGAACTAGCATTACCTGCCCATGTGAAAGTTCAAAATGTTTTTCATACATCTTTATTGAAGAAGTATGTTTATGATACTAAGCATGTAATTGATTGGTCATTGTTACAGGTAGAACCAGAAGGGGAGTTTATGCTAGAACCCCTTCTTATATTGGACAAGAGGGAAGTACAACTCAGGAAGCGAATTATTGTCCAGCAAAAAGTGCAATGGGAGCACTTTAGGCCTGATGAGGCCACATGGGAGAATGAAACCACCCTGAAATAGGCTTACCCCACCTTATTTCAGGGTTTCATTCCAAGTCCCTAACACCGGGACAGTGTTGTTATAAGTGGGGAGGGATGTAATATCCTGATACTTTGACTTTTGTTATGTGCTGGGCGTAATCCCTGATGTACATGGATAACTTTTGTTATGTGCTGGGCATAATCCCTGATGCACATGGATGAATTTTGTTATGTGCTGGGCACAATCCCTGATGTACATGGATGACTTTATTATGTACTGGGCATAAGCCCCGATGCACATGGATGAATTTTGTTATGTGTTGGGAATAAGCCCTGATGTACATGGATGACTATTATTATGTGTTGGGCATAATCCCTGGAGCACATGGGTTACTACATTATGTGTTGAGTGTAAGCTCTGGAGCACATAGATAACCCCACAAGATAAATAATAAGTGTTGGGCATAATCCCTAGAGCACACCAACCATTATAGATGTTGAGCATAAGCTCTGGAGCATAAGATCCTTGATTATTGTATCCTAAGGTGTATCTTGTATGCATCCTAGTACTAGTGTTGAGCACAATCTCTGGAATTGCACTAGTGTAACTCCCACTTAAAAGTGTTGAGCATAAGCTACTGAATAGCACTGGAGTTACCTCACTTAAAAGTGTTGAGCCTAAAAAACTATGAATAACACAAAAACTCATCACCTTACTAATGTTGAGCCAAAAACTCTAGAGCATTAGTAATCAATTTTTTTCAATTGATTAAATGAATCATCTTTTCTTTCTCATCAAAGACTGGTTGGTACTGCCACTCAATGAGGGGACCGAGCATGCAAAGGGATTAGAACAACCTATTTAGTTGATCGACCAAATCCACTAGAGGATAAGATAAATAAATCCTATGATTAAATAAAGAGTTAGGAATATATATAATATATGTATTAATAAAAGATAAATAAACTAAGAGTCACACACATATATATATTATATGTATGTAATAAAAGATAAATAAAAGACACACACACACACACATATATATATAATATGTATGTAATAAAAGATAAATAAACTAAAGAGTCGAACATATACATATATATATATTATATGAACTAAATAAATAAACTAAGAGTTCTATTACAATCTAAATATATAAATAACTAAGAGTTCAATTATAAGAGAATAATAACTAAAGTGATATTTAGTTATATAAATTATTAAATTATTAAATAAATTATAAATAAGAGTTAAGCGTTTAAAGACATTAAATTCCTTGTTAAGACAAGGTGTAGAGTCAAGTAAACAAAACCATCTCAAGTCCAAAACCCTAGGTTGCACCACTCGCCAAAATACTTATAAATAGAAGGACGGTACAAAGAGATGGGTGTCGAATAATGATATTGGAGCTTCCAAGTCTTGCATCCAGAGAGTACAGATTAAGTCTTCACTAAGAAAGATAACAAAAAAAAATTTCCCTAGGCCTTCTAGTCTCATTGCATGCTTGATCCAGCTCGGGGGTGATCCGTCAAACAAACCAAGAATGGTTTGAGATCTACGGTTGGGAGGCACATCACAGTTCCGAAGTTAGTCAGCCACATCATTACAGGACTGATAAGTATTTTATAATAATATGTGTTCATATTTTGTAGGTTAAAGGGGTGATCCAAGTAGTATTTCTACAAGTAAGTTTTATAAATATTTTTCTATGTCTTTTTTTTTCATAAGGAAAGTTATAGGCAAAAATTTTTTTTTTAAGAAAAAAAACATTCATTCTATTAAGGTAGGACAAAAAGTACAATCGCCATCTTTACAAATAGCTGGGTGCTAAAGAAGCCACCGCAGAGCTCAAACTTACCCATAATAATAGTAAACCACAACCAAGAGTCTTTAAACAATAGCATCAAAATACTAAACAGAGCTGTTGCGGCCGAACCACTTACATGAACCAAAGATGAAGTAGAGATCTATCAACAAAATAAAAGTACTAGCTCCAAAACCCCAGACAACCCAGAGGCCAAACCCCCATTTACAAAAAAGGGTGTCATTCAAACAGACATACCCCAGAGAACAGACCCACCACCAAAAAGACAGAAAAAGGGATAATGGGATATCAAAAAATGCGTAAACAAAGAAAAGTCGAAGCCTACATCAGCCGATATTCACCATGCTGAAACCATACAATCCCATGCTGAGGCCAGGCACTGCGGGAAATGAATTAACTCGACGAACTAGCCTCGTCCTCGATGATTACGACCGAAGGTGCCTCCACAGCCTCCCCTTTGCCACAAAGATTTATCTCACATGGATTCTCCACTTTTTTGGGACAAGTAAGGAAAGAAATCCCTGAGTCAATTGCCACTACATCCAGCTTCATATGGATCCAGTGAGACTCTTCAGCATGGTCCTTACAACGTTCCTCCAGATCTTTCATCCGCTGGTAACTAGACAAAATGTCACCCCACACTTCCATGAACTATGCAATAAGAGTCTTAGTTACCCACAAAGTCACGATGGCCTGATTGTACAGAGCCATTTGCCCAAACGTATTTCCTGGGTCGTGGATCCAGTCAGACATAGCCACCGCCTCCTCAGGTAGCTCCTGCTCACCCACTAGACGCTAGAGGTCCACTTCCACCTCCTCCACTTCCTTTTGCACCTCCAGGGGGAAGAAATGGTGAAATAAAATAGTCATCACGACAGCATTCCATTGCTCCCGACTGGGACTAGCCTGAGCCGGATTACCCCTTCCGGAATTACTAGGCTCCCCAGGAACTCGTCTCCCTCTCCTAACATTTCTCCTTCTCGGCGGCATGATTACAGCACCCTTACCATCACTCTGCACACCCCCACTCGATACAAAAGAACTATGCTAGGAACCAGCGTAATTCAGGCGATAACCAATATAACTGTTACCACCCATGAACACCAAATTTAAAGGAGAGCCACCCGTTGCATCCATTAAATCCATCATCATGATCCAGACTCTGTAATGATTTAGCATGTCCTGTGCCATCGTCACATCCACGAACCTCTGATTAGAATGATCCACAAGAAACGTGAGAGGCTGAACTGCCATGACCTTCTCACACACCAAATATCTTAACATAATAGCCTCGGGGGATTGGAAATCTACAAAAAGATGCACAATTACCCATTTATCAAGATTACCAGAATGCCATCGATCCAAATCACCCATTCTACGATACCAACTATGAATTATCATCAGAGTTAGGAGTTATTCCATTGTCAGCTATAGGCATATTACCTCCATGGTCACACTCTGCAATCTTTATGCATTTAAGACGACATGTACTCGATGGTATTTCCAAGGCCTCCCCATCCCATCCGTCATTATGGTTACTAGCGCCATGGTTAGAAAGTGCATTAGCCAGACAGTTAGCACTCCTCCTAACGTGCTGGAAGGTGACAGAGTTGAAAGAAGCGACGAGGTTTCCCAAACACGTCAAACACCATGCCAGACGCCATGATGGTGCTAGCTTAGCAGCATGGGTCCCGTTGTTAAGTTTAATAGCAATCTGAATAAGCATGTTCGAATCCCCTTCCACAATAACGCATCTTAAGCCATGACGTGCCACCATTCTTAAACCCTTTAGCAATGCTTCACATTCCGCAACATTGTTGGTTTCACAGCCCAAATGACCATAGTAACTGAACATTACCTCACCCTGATCATTTCACAGAGCACCAACATACCATGCAATCCTAGGGTTTCCTTTTGAGGCCCCATCGAAGTTCAGCTTAAGCCACCCCTGTAATGGTGGGGACCAAACAACCGGACTATCCTGCAAATTTATTCTAGAATGGATACGCCCGATGAAATGAGGAAGTGCCATGATACCCCAGGTATGAAGAATCTGTAACTCATTAGCCGGAATATTCAAATCTTGTTTAGTACACCTAGTTAATTGCAGCGTCTCATTAATCCCATGTTGTATATGCCCCCAGACCATCTTCCACGTATTAATTTTACCAGTGAAAATATGCTTGCTTTTCTCCTTCCACACCTCCCATAGGATAAAACTAGGGAGGAGTTTCCAGACCCGATTCAGAATTCTCCCTTGAAAGGGGTCGTCCCTCCAATGTTTGATAGTTTCCCCTAGTGCATTCCTAACACGATCCGACCTGCGAAAAATCATGGCACCTTCATCCCAAAGAGAAGATGATAAACTACATTCATCTAATAGGTGAGCTATCGTTTCACCATGTTGGCCACAGAGGACACAGAGGGACGATCCCTCGAACCCTCTCTTCACGATATTGTCCCAAGTTAAGATTCTGCCCTTTAAAACCAACGAGAGGAAGAGGGTGATTTTAGGCTAGAGTTTGACTCCCCCCAACTGTTTCCAAGTATGGTCCACCACTTGAATCGCAGGGTTGGTCTGAATATTATAAGCTTCTTTAACAGTGAACATACCTTTGGGGCGATAAACCCCATCAAAGAATATCCATACCCCTCTGAGTTTTAATATGTCTATTACTCACAATTTCATAGACTTGCTTGCCGGTGTCATCCCCATATTTGGCTATCCACCATTCCAAAGGTTACCAAACACAAAATCCTCTAACATCAAAGTCCTCCTGCTAGTAACTATTCACCGTCATCCAATTTTGATGCAGAACAGGTGCAACATCGAGAATAACATTCACCAGAGCTTCTAGAGGGGGTTCTTGTTGCCAGGCATCCAACCAAATATTTGAAGAAGCTCCTTCATGTATCTCCCAAAAATTGTGTTTCCTAATGAGGTCACTTCCCGCCCATGCTATATTCCAGATATGAGAGCCTTTCTCAGGTCCCTCCTCCCGAACCCAGTCCTACTGATCCGTTATCGGAATGTACTTCTTTCCCCAAAAACTAGCCCATTGTTCATTAGAGTGAGTAAGCCAATGCCACCAAATCTTGGATCCACACACAATACTGAGCTCCTCCGGATCCCTAAGACCTAATCCCCCCTCTTGCTTAGGTTTACACAGGGTTTTCCAATCCACTAGAGGCCACTTCCTATGTTCCCCCGTACCTCCCCACAAGAAGGTGCATTGGATATTCCTGATTTCCTTCATGACCGACTTGGGGGCAGCCATAAAAGAGAACAAATACAAGGGCATAGCCTGCAAAACAAATTTAATAAGAACCACTCTACTCGGGAGATTTAACAATCAAAGCATCCAATTCGAAAGTCTTTCCTTCATTCTATTAAGAGATCTTCCTAGGAGACCTTTTTAAGAACACCCTCAGATAATGGAGCATGAAGATATTTGGTTGGAAGGGAGCTCTTTTTGAACCCTAGGATTCTTAAGATGTTCCTCTGACAGATGGGGGGAGTGTTAAAGAAAGAAACCAGAGACTTATCCATATTAATAGTAAGCCTCGAGGCTCGTAAGAAAATGTTCAGAGCATGCTTGATTTGTCTGGCTTCCTGGACAGAAGAGTGGCCCATAAGCAGGGTGTCATCTACAAACTACTGGTGGGTTATGGCCTTCTCATAAGGCAGGAACTTAAGACCTTTGATGTGTCCCTGATCAACTAAATGGGAGATGAGTCTCCCAAGACCTTCCATCCTGAGCACAAAGAGGAAAGGTGAGAGGGGATCACCTTGTCGGATACCCTGAGAGGGTTTGAAAACAGTAAATGGGTGCCCATTAAACAGAATAGAGAAAAAAGTCGTGGATGTAAGATTGGCTATCCATCTGATCCAAATATCACTGAAACCAAAAGAGCTCATAATTTCTCTCATGTACAACCAGTTTAGTTATTCATAGGCTTTAGATAGATCCAATTTAAGCAACATCCCTACTTTCTTAGGACTCCACAGAGAGTGCAAAACTTAATGAGCCAGGATAATACCATCCATAATCTGATGGCCTTCCACAAACCCATACTATTCCAGGGAGATCAAAGAGGGAAGAAGGGGTTTAAGCCGATTAGCAAGGAATTTAGTAATGAGTTTATAAATGATATTGCACAGGGAAATCGCTCTAAACAAATCAACTTTCTTAGCCATCGGGGTTTTAGGAATCAAGGTTAGGAAGGTGGAGTTCAAGGCCGGGAGAACCCCTCTCATTCTCCGATATTCTTCCACCACCTGCCAACCTTCCTATTTTATTAAATCCCAGAAAGAATGAAAAAAATTCGCAGTGAACCCATCTGGTCTAGGGGATTTCCCATCCTCCATTTGATTAATGGTTGTCTCAACTTCCAATAATTCAATAGGATGGATCAACATTTCATTTTGCTCCTCCGTGATAAGCTGAGGAATGACAGCTTTGATCACCCTACAGGCCTCAGTGCGATCAACAAGATTTTGGTTACCACCGCCTTGAAATGATTGATCAATTCCTGTTCAATTCCCTCATGGGATTCCACCACTACCCCCTCATCGGTCTGCAGGTTACAGATCTGATTGTATTGTCTATGCTGAATGGTAGATCTAGGAAAAAAATTCGTATTCTGATCCCCATCTTTCAACCACAGGTTACGGGATTTTTGCTTCCACAAGATCTCCTCCTGCCTCTATCTTTGCAAAAGTTGCTCATCCAGTTGCTTTTCCTCCAGGGAAAGCTCGGGGGTCACACCTGTCTGCATAATACACTCCTGGATCTGCTCCATCTTCAAATCCAGCTTAGCTTTTTCAACCTATATGTTCCCAAAGACATCTTTGTTCCATCTCTTATATTTATGTTGAGCATCTTCAATTTTTGTTGAAAGCAATACATTTTAGTACCGGAGGGTGGATTAATCGTATGCCACCATTCTTCCACCCGAGATGAAAAATATTCATGTGTTAACCAGAACTTCTCAAACCTAAATGGCTTGGTAATTTTAGTTCCTATGTTGCTCCATAGCAGGGACACCAGCTAATGACCTGATCCAGAAGATGCAATCGGTCGTGAGGTCAAAGTTCCACCTAGAAGCATGATACTTTCAGACAGAAGAAATCTATCCATCCTAGCTGACACCAAATGTTCCCCTACCCTTCTATTGTTCCCAGTACAAACCGTGCTCCCAAGGTCCACATCAATCAGGTTATTATCCTCAATGAATTCATCAAACAGAGTGTTTTCAGGAGTAAGGTATCTTCTGCCACCTCTTTTCTTGGCCAACGACCTGATCATGTTGAAATCCCCTTCAAGAATCCAATGAGTTCCTTCAAACATTCTCCTAAGATTGGTCATGCTAGTAAGGAAATTCCGTTTATCAGGGTAGCTACTGGGCCTGTAAACATTGGTCAGAATACCTCTCACATTAGAGCCGATGACATGAAAATCAGCTGATAGACTAAACTTAGTAGAAAGAAAATTAAATAAAGATACTCTCCTGGGATACCACATGACCACCAGTCCTCCTGAATGACTAGAAGCGTCTAGAGCCATACTTTTACAGTGTTTCAATAGATTCTGAGCATTGGCTTCTAGTTGGGTTCCTGAACATTTCATTTCTTGCAACAATACCACAGTAGGTTGTTCCTTCATTATATTATTCTTAAGGGTTTTAATTTGATGAGGACCATTGGTACCTCGAATATTCCATGATAAAAATTTCATCAAGCAGTATATCTTCCTGAGAGAAGAGCCTCCTGGATGGTCGGATATTGTCCAGAATCAACCAATCTTGCCCCAATCTCTCCAATCCTGTCCCTATTCGACCTCCTTCCCCTCTTAGAACTACCATCTTTTAACTTTCTTTTATTTTCCTGAAGTTTCAAAGGACCAATTCCCAATCTAGGGGTCGGTTTGGTCTTTAGAATAGCTTCCTTCAATAACTGAAGTTGATTATCAGGGATAGAATGAACTTCAATGTTTTTGCAGGCCTCTTCAATGCTATCAAGATCCAGGTCCCCTAGTTCCATTTCGTCCAGATCCTCATACATGCATTATGTTTCTAGCCGGTTCTTTCCAACATATTTGATAGGTTTATCAATCACAGCCGCCACCACAAGAGGGACTTCTGCAGGCTGTGAGGGTTCTTTCTCATTCCCAGGGGGAGGGTTGTCTCCCAGAACCTGATCCAAAGATGCAAAACTATTAGTCTGAACATCCTTTTTTCCCAACTTTGGACCATTATGTCTTCTTCCCATGCGTTTTCGATTAGGGACTTTGACAAAACCATCCTTATCATGCTGCTCCTGAGTACTGCTTCCAGGGATATCTGCAGGGAGGTTAAGGTGACAGTCCCTGGCCAGATGTCCGTGGGTATGACATCGTCGACACCGAAAAGGAATATGTTCATAATCAAGGGTTTGAAACCATTCAGATTCTTCCCAGTTTAGAGTGATCCCCTCAAGGAGGGTTTTGGAAATATTCATATGGACAAAGATGAGGGCATATGAAACATACCTTCCTTGCTTAGTTTGATCCGATATCTTAACAAAATGTCCTAGAGTTCCTCCAATAGCTTTTAGAATGTCCATATCCCAGTATTCTGTAGGAAGCGAATAGAATCTAATCCACACCAAGGCGATTGAGAGGTCCTCCTTGTCCAGGTTGAAATGATTCTTCCATATCCTTAAGAATAGACCAGCAGAGTAGTAAAAATAGGGTCCTCCCTCAAATATCTGATCTTTATCCTCAACATTGAGGAAAACAATAGTAAAGAAACCCTTAGAACCCAACAGGACGTCAAAATGGCCTTTAGGTTTCTAGGTCGAGTGAATCCACCAAGTCAATACTTTCTCTATAGGCCATATTCCCATAAATTTCCCTATCAGTGCATGATACATCATATGTTGTATTCTTTCCTTGACCCGTGTGGGGTTAACAGATAAGGCCGAGATGCTGGTCGATTTGGGGATACAGACCCTTTGTCCCGATTCGCCTCTGAAGGTCTCTTGATTCTCCACCCGAGTACTCAGACCCTCTACTCCTATTCTTGCCTCCTGCACTTGAAGTGGCGTACCCTCATTCGGAGGAACTTTTCCTTGCTGCAAAGGAGGGGAGAGGCCCCTCCCCTGTGATTGCACCATCTTACTGCCGCACTGACAGACACCCCAATTTCTTGCACGACCTGCACAGAGATAACAAAGTCGATTGTTCAACCGTTAAATATGACCAATTCTTGGATCCCTTCCATCCTCATTAATAATTATTCCAATGGGAAAGTACTGATAGGCAGAATTTTTAAATGAAAGTGTTATAGATTTAAATATCATGCTGCAACTCCTTATCAGTTAATATTTTTATCAGTTACATGGTCATTGACATAAATGATTAGTCATGATGCACAAGGGTTTATAAATTTATTATGCTGTTGTAGAATAAAATCTAGGTTTCAAACATAACCGAAAATAAACCTCTTCCATCAAACTAAACTCCTCATCAGAAATAAATTGTTAAATAATTATGCTATAACTTTTATAGATGCATTTCATTCAAAGAAAACCATGCATAAATATTTAAAAATAATCCATATAGAAAACAGAGGAATCTTAAATAAATTAATGTTTCTTTCACCCAAGCCTAGCTTAGAAATCCAAATCTTTAATACGCCATTCATATCAACCCTAAATCTAAAATATCCACGCAAATCATCAAGCAAAAAATATAATCTCATTGTTTTTCCACACAGATCAAAAGTCTTCCCATTCATTTTAAACATAGGGTAATTTACCAGCCAACCAAGCAAAAATGATCTTCCCAAATTTCGTTACACAGTCAAGAGTTTGTCCACATTCACCCAACTCAGTACGAATCTCGTGGAGGATTCGCTCTAGCAGAGCTCAGCTACATGTTTTAAAACTTAAAAACGATTTACAAGTCGAAAACCACGTAGAAGTCAAATGAGAACTATAAAACTATATAAAAAAATAATCCAGAGAACAGAGTAGTAAATAGGGACACATAATTACCAGCATAATTAAATTACAAAACCAAAACGTTAAACAGCGTAGGAATTCCATATCCAGTTCTTCATTCATATTTACCCAAAACAAATAGGATTTCCAAATTATAGTTTACACGGGCCCGAAGGCTATCTCTTCCCCCAAACTCATACATTACATAGAAAATGCCTCTATAGGCTGAGTCATTTAAACCATAATTTCCAAATCTAAAACAGAGCATCACATCCTAAATAAAAAGGATCCTCTCATAAAATGAGGGTTCTGTGTACAAAAACAAAAATGCCCAAACCCTTGTCACTCCAAGGGCATAACAAAGTCACCTTTGAAAACCAAGAACACGATAGGATCGTTCTCCCTATTGCAAAGAAGGGAAAATCTATGGGACACGAACTTACCATACTCAGAGAAAAAATGTGCAAGTTGTATCAACGCCCCACAATCGAATCCATGTTCCTACAGCAAAACAAAAACGAATGCAAATTAGAATCATAGAACAGAGATTTAAATATAATAAAACCCAAATTATAAAATAGAGGTCTGTAGACTTACCTGCGCAATTCCTTCTTCAGCCATGGCGCCTCCAGACAGGAAAGCAACCATCCCTCAACACCCAATTTTAAAACTTAGCAAACACAATACATTAACGCTGAGTTGTGACTCCACATTTTACTCTTTCAACCAACACTGACCCTCCCCAAACAAAGCTGAAATAAAGATACAACCTCAACCAGCACTGTCAAAAACGCAGAGGGAAGCGTTAAGCTTCACTCCCTTCCTACACTAACTCCACGATTGGGAGTAACCCTCACTACAGGTCCTACCATGTGCCCAGCATACGTGGATAACCTAGAACATGCCTTCACGTGGATGCATTCAAAGCACCACCAAACCCCCCCTACACTAACGCTCCACTCAGATCTGCATTTAGAACTCGAGATGGAAATTATGAGACCTTTAGCACAGGAGTAACGGTAATTACTATCTTGGCTTAGGTAGAAATTTTAGGTAGTATTGTAACTCCTAGTATAGTGATCCATAAGTTTAGGTAGAAGGTATCTCATAGTATAGGCAGAAATCCATAGCTAGGTAAAGAAGTAGTTCTTCTTTAGGATTTAGTGAAGAGTTTTAAACCTTGAGATAGAGTTTGGTTGTAGCACACCACTAACTCTTAGGATCTTCGTAGCTAGTAGATAGTTTAGACTTCAATCCTTTTTCATTATAGTACACTTTAGTTTCTAGTCAAGCTTTAGGAAACTTGCAAGAGTTAAATAGAATGACTTAGCTTTCTAGCTAAGTAAGTTTGGTACCTTCGAGACCTTTCCACATCTCACCATAAAAAGTAAAAGAAATTAATAAAGAGACACTAGTAATAATTAAAATAAAACTTAGCCATACAAAACATCAGTTACAGAATTAAAGAGAACTGACACAAGAACGATCAGATAAATAAACCAATAGGATATTTAAAGGACTCATCATTATATTTTCCCAGTGCTGAAGTTAATTTTATAAATACCATTTATCCATTTAAAAGACACATACAATTTTTTTTTAGTGTATTTTTAGGGACATTACAGGGTGCCTGTGAAAGTAGAAACAAACAACAATTAATAATAAAGTTACATTTATACGAAAATTTACTTTTTTTATGTAAGTCAATAAAAAAAAGCTATATATTTAAATAGTTCACATACGATTATGCTCATGACATGAGGGGGGGTGCCACAACACTAGAACCTCTTGATGAACGCGATTTGTGGAGGGAAGAACCCTGCTTTGGAGAACAACCTACATGAAACAATGAAGATAAATCATATATATTTTATCTTTTGAATACAATAAAGGCTCTAAGAAAACCTTGCCTATAAATTGATTTCCCCACCAATATATGTTCTTAATAATATAATGTAATGTTTAATGTTACATTATCAAAAATAAAAATGAAAAATACATGTCGGCTCATACAATTAAAAAATGCATATCTGCTCATAAAATAAAATAAAAAAATTATGAAATTTGTTTTTTAAAATCCATGTACGCCTAAAAAATAACAAAATTAAAACTTAAACCCAAATATATCAAGCATGAGAAGGATCAAATTTCTTGATTTTAAGATTTTAAAAAAAAATACACCTCAAGAAATTGGATGCCACTCGATGCTTAATAGATCTGGGTTTAAGATGGATCTATGTTGGTTTGTTTTCAACTAAATTGTGGATTACACATGTGCAATAAAAATATCTAATATTTAAATTTTTTAGTAAAAATACTTAAAAAATAAAACAATTTTAATTAATACATATAATTGATTTTCTGGGGGTTTTGAATAAATTTCATTAAATTCCTAAAAAATACAACACTTTCAATCAATGCATAGAAGAATTAATTTTTGAAGGTTTGGAACAAATTTCACAAAATTCTAAAAAAAACAACACTTTCAATCAATACATAGAATAACTGATTTTTGAGGGTTTTGAACAAATTTCACAAAATTCCCAAAAAAATCAACACTTTCACTCAATGCATAGAAGAGAAAATTTTGGGGGGGCTTTGAGTTTCCTACCTCTAGCTGTGGAGGACATGGTAGAAAAAAATGGTGGCCGGTGCCAAGTTGCATACCCTAGTGAAATCGGCACAGTTGCTCTATACTCCCCCTTTGAGATCCTATTCAATAGAGGCATCCAAATAAGTCAAGGTTTGATGTTTTTTTGTTATTATATCTATTACAGGTTAAGATCTCGACCGAGATTTAGAAATCTCGACCGAGATTTAGAAATCTCGATTGATCTTTCAAACTCCACAGACGCCTATCAGGCCAAGGCCTTTTGGTTTGGAAATTCCATCCTCACATTCTCTCGATCGAGAAATCAAGCTTGTGCTCTTGATCGAGGGTTTGATAAACCCTCGATCGAACTACATATCTTGATCGAGGGTTTTGCAAAACCTCATCCAAGATTTTGAAATAAGCTCGATCCAATGCTTTTTTAATCCCTCGATCGAGCTTTTAAAATCTCGATCGAGGGCTTAAAAAAAGTCCGTTTGAGCTCTCTTTTCATCATACTCACACCCTCCACTTACAAAAAAGTGTTACATATATTCATGGGAACACCCTTAATCATTTGAAGGTGGAAGTTGCTTATGCAACTCAAGATTCCATCCGACAACAATTGAAAAAGAACGAGAGTTGGTGTTCAATTTTCATTTAATATGGAAATGAAGTCGAGGAAAACATATATAGATACACAGAGTAAAAAAATAAATTTATCTAAATACTTGGGTGTGAGAAGCCCCAAGAGAACAATCTAAAACAACCATTGCATCAATTCAAACAAATGAGGCTCTCTTCCACCTAAATGGAGGGGTGTAACCTCAGAAGAGATTCACCTGCAAAAAAAACATATTTACAAATACTTCAAAGTTATGTCTACCAAATATTTGTCAAGTTTTTAACCTCTTCCTTGCTAATTCTAGTTGTGTAAAACTCTCTCATCCTGGACCTATAATCAGATATATCTAATCATTGAGAACATGCATGATCAATGCAAGCATCAATGGTGTCAAGGGAAGTGGTTACTGACAAGCGGGGTGGTGTTCTTATGTTTCTAAGTTCTATAATTAAGTTTCTCAACTCATCTAAACATTAATTTATTTCAGTGTATAGGTCTTGTGGGAGCTTAGAGTTTTGGTATTAATTTGAATTAGGTATTTCTACCATCTTTGTGGCATAACAACTACAATTAAACAATAAAATCATTTTTGTAAAGAAATTTTCTAAAATGTACAAAAATAAGATTGGTAGGCTTACTTGCATTGTATGGAAGTGAATCCCTAGAGATGGATGACGATGAATCCTTATTTTTGTTACCAACTTTATTTTTTTACATTTTAGAAATTTTATTTTTTAAAAAGTGTTTTCATTGTGAAATAAAAGAATCAACAATCGACCCTTTTTTGTTGACACATATAGAGGACCACACACACATTTCTAGCACATGTGCATTTAAGAATGACGATGTGAAATAAATATACCTGCTCTATTGACGATGGCCTACATCCCTTATACATACAATATTATGCATCTCGAGAACTCATAGAATAGGTAAGTACAGTATCATGGTTAAACACCTAAATAATCAACTCATCCACCCATGGTAACTTAGAATTTCTAGGTCCAAGGCATGGTCTAGACTTGTCCTCATGCATGGCCATTGCAGCACTATTCAATGCAATGCACTTGGCGCTTGCCATACTATCACATGTATTAACTCCGAGTTGCAATCACTTAACAACATCATCCGACCGAATAACATTAAAACTAGGAATGGGAACTAGTAGAGGAGGTGGTGGTGTAGCTATAGGGTCTCTCCGAGCCCTAGGATGCTCATAAATGTGTCCCTACTCGATGCCATAAAAGGATGATGGCACCGTACTCGTGTAATCAGGACACGTGTAGCACGAATTATGCATACACATGTTTGGAAAAGTACAATGGGACCTGATCATGGTGGGGGAATATGCCCCATGCTCCAATAAACCTATCATAAACATGATGCACATCAGCCTCAAGCATAATATCTTGTAATCGAAGCAGTTTTCTAGGAGCATCACTACGAGGAATGTCAAACAGAGTGCCCTTGATAATCATTTCCTCTTGTTGCATCTTTCACAACCTCCCATTTGTTAGGACCCAATACTTGGTCCCTCCTGGTCCCTCCTCCTTTGGAAAACAGTTTTCCAAATGTCACTTAGAGGCCCTGCCTTATAGTGGATCTCCAACAATCCATCGATCGCATTGATCATCATGTTGATTAGCTGTTTGGTTAGCCAATTAGGGCGCATGGCCCCTAACTGGGTGTGCATCCAATCACACTGCAATGTAATCTCCTCAATCGTGATCCTTGTGATCTCATCCTCCTAAGGAGGTGGAGAAGCAGGATGAGAACCTAATAAATAGGTTTATATATGTGTGTGTGTGTGTGTGTGTGTGTGTGTGTGTGTGTGTATCTATTTATGTATGTATGCATGTATGTATGTATGTATGTATGTATAAGTCAAAGTACAAAAATCCGATATAAAATCAAGATACAAGTAGTTGAAAAGTATATAAATATGAATTTAATGTACCTGTATGATGAAGAACCACTTCACTATGCTTTGAGGATGTCAATGTGTTGTGACTATCATGCAATATACTATCCACGTTGCTCCCAGATACACAATCACCGGATGGTCTAGCTAGCGGGGTTCCTATGAAAGTAGAAACAAACAACAATTAATAATTAAGTTACATGTATACAAAAATTCACTTCTTTTATGTAAGTCAATAAAAGCAAAACTGTATATGTAAATAGTTCACATATGATTACGCTCGCGAGATGATGGATGGTGCCACAACACCAAAACCTCTTGATGAATGCAGTTTGTGGAGGGAAGAACCCCACTCTGGAGAATGATCTACATGAAACTGTGAAGATAAATCATATATACGTTATATTTTGAATACAATAAAGGCTCTAAGAAAACCCTACCTATAAATTGATTCCCCCACCAATATATGTTCTTAATAATATAATGTAATGTTTAATGTTACATTATCAAAAATAAAAATGAAAACTACATGTGAGCTAATAAAATTAAAAAATGCATTTCTTCTCATAAAATAAAATAAAAAAATATGAAAAGGATTTTAAAAAATCCATGTCTGCCTAAAAAATAACAAAATTAAAACTTAAACCAAAATATATCAAGCATGAGAAGGATCAAATTTCTTGAGTTTTAAGATTTTAAAAAGAAAAATTACACCTCAAGAAATTGGATTCCACTTGATGCTTGATAGATCTGAGTTTAAGATGGATCTATGTTGCTTTATTTTCAACTAAAGTGTGGATTACACATGTACAATAAAAATATCTAGTATTACAATTTGTTAATTAAAAATATTAAAAAATAAAACAATTTTAATCAATACATATAATTGATTTTCTGGGGGTTTTGAATAAATTTCATTAAATTCCTAAAAAAGTACAACACTTTCAATCAATGCATAGAAGAATTAATTTTTGAAGGTTTGGAACAAATTTCACAAAATTCTTTAAAAAACAACACTTTCAATCAATGCATAGAATAACTCGTTTTTTAGGGTTTTGAACAAATTTCACAAAATTCCTAAAAAAATCAACGTTTTCAATCCATGCATAGAAGAGAAAAATTTTGGGGGATTTGAGTTTCCTACCTCTAGCTGTTGAGGCCATGGTAGAAAAAAATGGTGGTTGGTGCCAAGTTGCAGTCCCCAGTGAAATCAGCATAGTCGCTCTATACGCCTCGTTCGAGATCCTATGCATTAGAGGCATCCCAATAAGTCGAGGTTTCATTTTTTTCTATTCTTATATCTATTACAGGTTAAGATATCGACTGAGATTTAGAAAGCTCGATCGATCTTTCAAACTCCACAGGCGCCTGTTAGATCAAGGCCTTTTGGTTTGTAAATTCCATCCTCATGTTCTCTCAATCAAGCATTATATCTCGATCGAGCAATCAATATTGTCCTCTAGATCGAGGGTTTGATAAATCCTCAATCGAGCTACGTAGCTTGATCCATATTTTTTCAAACCCTCGACTGAGCTTTTGAAATAAGCTCAATCAAACGCTTTATTAATCCCTCAATCGAGCTTTTAAAATCTCGATCGAGAGCTTAAAAAAAGTTTGTTCGAGCTCATTTTTCAGCATACTCGTGCCCTCTACTTGCCAAAAAGTGTTACCCATATTCATGGGACACCCTTAATCGTTTTAAGGTGGAAGTTTCTTATACAACTCAAGAGTCCTTTCAACAACAATTACAAAAGAATGAGAGTTGAGGTTCAATTTCCATTTAATATGGAAATCAAGTTGAGAAAAACATATATAGATACACATAGGGAAAAAAAAATTTATCTAAATACTTGGGCGTGAGAAACCCCAAGAGAACAATAGACAACAACCATTGCATCAATTCAAACAGATGAGGCTCTCTTCCACCTGAATAGATGGGTGTAATCTCAGAAGAGATTCACCTCCAAAAAAACATATTTACAAATTATTTAAAGTGATGTCTACCAAATATTTGTCATTTTTTTAAACTCTTCCTTGCTAATCCCATCTGTGTAAAACTCTCTCATCATGGACCTATAGTCAGATATATCTAATCATTGAGAACATGCATGATCAATGCAAGCAACAATGGTGTCACGGGAAGTGGCAAGCGGGATGGTTCTCTTATGTTTCTAAGTTGTATAATTAAGTTTCTCAACTCATAGAAACATTAATTTATTTCAATGTATAGGTCTTGTGGGGGATTAGGGTTTTGGCTTCATTTGAATTAGCGATTTATGCCATCTTTGTTGAATAACAACTGTTAGAACAGTAACCACACTTAGTACCATAATCCATAAATTTTAATTATCCATGTGCTTAATTAAACCATGTTTTGGATTAAGTGACTATAGTTGGTCAAAAACCCACTTTGAGAGTGTTCACACCCACTTCTGAGCAAACCAGTTCACCCAGCCTCCAGTTTTGTCCACAAGTGCGCCCTCATTTATTGCTGGTGCGCCCTCTCTCCTTGTTTTGGGGAATTTAGTTGACCAAGGGCGCTAGGGTGGATTTTTGCCCACTTTTGGCTAGATTTGGAGCATTTAATGCTCCCTTGGGCCCCCAAACCTCCTCTATTTGCTCACCCACGCCTGCCTTGAGCTAATTAATGACTCAGCATGCTTCAGCCACCTCCACACCAGAATTCGTAGCTGTTTGGGGTGATTGGGATTGAGTTGGACCCACCTAGGGGGGATTGAGGCCAATTTGGCATTGATGACTTGTACACTCAGCTTGAGCCACCTAATGCTCTCGATTTTCTCATGGATGTAATAAAAACCTGTTACTAACATTTTCACATGTTAGACAGTCAGTTAATCAAAGATTTGAGCATACATTGTGTGTAAATTTATCTCTTTTTTCAAATTTTTCCACTGTAATTGCAAATTAATTCGATTTTGTGAGGTTCTCCATAGCTCCTCGATCTTCTGTGATCAAAATACTCACATGGTATCAGAGCCATCGTGGAGTTAGTGAGTTGCAGGCCAACATTGAGCGTTGAACTGCATTCTAGAGAGGATTTCCAGACAAAAATTGAGTGTTTTTTGCAGGTGTTTCAGTAGTTTTCTCACCATCAACGCAGCAGTCATGGAAGCAAACCAAATGTTGCTCACACCCTTCAATTTTTTCGATTGGAAGGCTGAGATGGTCATCAAGCTGAGATCTAAGGGTCTCTATAGAGTGACCATGGGCACAGAAGTGGAGCCAAATTCTGCTGTGGAGAAAGCAAAGTACTACAATCGACTTGATGAAGCTTATGGATTGCTATGCCTGAGCATTTCAAGGGAACTCTTGTTTCATACAGACAGTTTGACAACTCCCAATGAAGTATGGGTGAAGCTAGAATCACTCTTTGGGAAAACTGATGAACTGAGAGGCCACCAGCTTGAAAACGAGCTCATTAGCTTGAGCCCAGCGCATTTTGAAACCATCCAGGAGTTCTTCACGAAATTCAAGTCACTGGTGCTTCAACTGCAACAATGTGGAATTGTTAAGAAGGAGGAACAACTGATTCTGTCCATCCTTTCGAAGCTAGGCCCAGAGTTTTCAGTATTTGTTAGCACATTTCACTCAGCCAAAATGACCCTTCGAAATTGGCAAATGCCATCACTAGCTACCTTCATGGAGTGTCTCACTCAGGAGCAGGATAAACTAGTTCAGATGGGCACCATAAAATCAAAGGACCAAGCATTGGCAATGGGTGTTTCAAATGCAAGCAAAGGAAAGCAGAAAGCCAAGAATTCGAAGCAGCAAGAGAAGAGGAAGTTTGACAAGACCAAGTCTGCAGATGGGGGTTCGAATCTGTCAAAGGAGAAGGACAAGAAGGGAAAGGAAAAGACCAAATGCACCTATTGTCATAGGGGATGGCATCCAGAGAGCTCATGTATGAAGAAAACCATTGACTCAATGGCGCAGCTGCTGGAGAAGAACAACATCCCAGTCCCTGAGGGCGCAAGGAAGAAAGAGAGCACCTCAAACCCTGACAATAAGGAGAAGTGTCATGCTTTGGTAGCAGGTACTTCGAATCCCTCTTCCTTCATCATTGATTCAGGAGCTTCCAGACATATGGTTTCATCCAGAGAGCTCTTCTCCTCTTTGCATTCGAATGGTGGCCCAACAGTTCGAATGGGAGATGATTCAGAACTCCAAACCAAGGGGATTGGAAGGATTGACATGGAGCATGGCTATTTCAGTGATGTGCTCTATGTACCTTCATTGGCTGCAAATTTGCTATCAGTCTATCAAATGACTCATACAGGAGAAGCCAAGAGAGTGACATTCACTCCAGATTTGGTAGAAATCTCAGAAATTTCCTCAAATCAAGTTGTGGCAGTAGGGTATGCAGATCATGATGAGAGAATGTACAAATTCTCAAATTTCATTCCAAATTCTAGTGACCATGCTCTTGTCTCTCATGCCAACGAGACCTCCAAGTTGTGGCATGAAAGATTTGGCCACATGAACTACAAATATCTCCAGCAATTGCACAGGGACGAGATGGTGGAAGGGCTTCCAGAAATCAGATCATCGAATGGTGCATGCATTGGGTGTGTAGTTGGAAAGCATCCTGAGCGCAGCTATGAGAAGGGAATGGCAAGGAGAGCCACTCAACCACTTGGATTGGTACATTCAGACCTCATTGGTCCTCTTCCCACTCCATCATATGGTGGATCAAGGTATGTACTTACATTCATAGATGACTACTCTCGATTCTGCTGGGTTTACTTCCTTAAATTGAAGTCAGAAGTGTTTGAGAAACTGAAGATTTGGAAAGCCCTAGTGGAGAACCATAGTGGTCATAAGATAAAGATCCTTAGGACTGATAATGGAAAGGAATATGTGAATAACAACATTCAGCACCTTTGTGAGGAATGTGGCATCCAAATGCAACATTCAATCCCCTACACACCTCAGCAAAATGGTGTGGCAGAGAGGAAGAATAGATCTCTCAAGGAGATGGCTACTTGCATGATTGAAGCTAGGGATCTAAGCCCTAAGCTATGGGCTGAAGCCATCAATTGTGCTGCTCATATTCAGAACAGAGCCTTTCACAAATCAGTCAAAGGAAAAACCCCCTATGAGGCATGGTTTGGCCAAAAACCAAATGTGTCAAATTTCAGGATTTTTGGGTCTAGAGCATGGGCTCGAATTCCATCAGAAAAGAGGAAGGCTTTGGAGCCACAGAGTAGGGAATGTATCATGGTTGGATATGGTGAGGACACAAAGGGATACAAGCTCTTTGACACATCCACACTTAAAACTTTCATTGAGAGAAGTGTGCAATTCGAAGAAGAACCAATTCCAGATTTTGAGCTTGCACCGGGGGAAAGCTCCTCTCCTCCACACCTCAATGAGATTAGTGATGATTCTTCCTCTGATTTTTCTGATATTGCTGAAGATGACATAGCTGAAGATGACATTGCTGTACATGAGTCACCATCAAGGCCCAAGTGGGCTGAAAAAATCATAGAAGCTGCAGGTGAATTGGCAGGCAATCCCCAAGAGCCTAGGAAGACTAGATCCCAAACAATCAATGCTTCATTTGCAAATGAGAGTGAGCTTGCTGATCACTGTTATATGATGATTGGATCTGATCCAACATCATATCAGGAATCTCATCATGATCCAAGGTGGAGGGCAGCAATGCAAGAAGAATTCCAATCTCTCCAAGAGAACAAAACATGGGATTTGGTGCCTCTTCCTCCCAAGAGGAAACTAGTGCAATGTAAGTGGATTTTTCGAACCAAACCTGTTGCTGATGGTTCTGATCTGAAGTATAAGGCTAGGTTAGTGGCTAAGGGCTACTCACAAATCCATGGTGTGGATTATACAGAGACCTTTGCACCGGTTGCAAAGATGGACTCAATTAGACTAGCTCTAGCCATGGCAGCTAGTAAAGGTTGGGAAGTTCACCACATGGATGTCAAAAGTGCATTCTTGCATGGTGAGCTACAGGAAGAGATATATATGCAGCAGCCTGAAGGATTCCAAGAGGATCCCACACTTGTATGCAGGTTGAAGAAGTCACTCTATGGACTCAAGCAAGCCCCCAGGGCTTGGTATGCCAAAATGGATGCTTTTTTGCTCTCAATTGGTTTCTGTCGATGCAAGTCTGATCCAAATGTTTATTTGCAGCATTGTGATGGTAATTTGCAGGTCATTGTACTGTATGTTGATGATCTCTTAATTACAGGGAGCTGCACCAAACAAATTGGCTCAATTAAAGCTTCTTTGCACAGTGAATTTGCCATGAGCGACCTAGGATTGCTAAGGCAATTTTTGGGTTTGGAAATTGAGCAATCTGAGAGAGGTATTTTGCTGAGTCAATCTAAGTATGCTTCAGACCTGTTATTCAAGTTCAAAATGGCTGAATGTAAGGCAGCCAAGTGCCCATTCCTTTCAGGCATAAAACTAGGTGAATTTGAAGACTCTCCGGTGGTGGATTGCACACTCTATAGGCAGCTAGTTGGAAGTTTGCTGTACCTTACACATACAAGACCTGATTTGTCTTATGCTGTAAGTGCTGTAGCAAGGTATATGCAGAAGACACATGAGATCCATTGGAAGGCAGCCAAAAGAATCCTTCATTATGTCCAAGGAACTAAGAGCTTCGGGGTACACTATGCAGCTGGTTCTTCACTTCAACTAGCTGGATTTTCTGATTCCGATTGGGCGGGAGATCCCATCGATAGAAAGTCCACTTCAGGTTTTGTGTTTATGTTTGCTGAAGGTCCTATTTGCTGGTCAAGTAAGAAACAGCATACAATTTCTCTTTCATCAGCAGAGGCCGAGTACAGGGCAGCAGTGAACACAGCCACACAGTGTGTTTGGTTGCAAGGCATTCTTCGGGAGTTTGGTGTTGCTATTGATTCTCCAACCAATATTTGGGTGGATAATCAAAGTGCCATCAAGATATCTACTGATCCAGTACAGAGGCAAAGAACAAAGCACATTGAGATCCACATGCATTACATTCGGGGCTTGGTGCATGACAGGGTGATTTCATTGCAGTATTGCCCATCCACCGAGCAAACTGCTGATATTTTCACCAAGTGCTTTACAGAGAAGACCTTCACTTACTTGAGATCTTTGCTTGGAGTGAGTGATGGATGGTGATTGCTGCAATTTAATTGCAGGTTCAGCCCCATGTCCATTTTTGAGGGAAGTTTTTATCCCATGAGGTTTTACTTCTTTTCCTCGGTTCATATGGACAAATAAAATTTCTGTTTGTATTGAGGTGACTTGAGCCTTTGTTGCCAAGGCCTCCCACTTATCTTTCATGAGATGTACAAAGTTATGGTTAAGGGGGGGTGTTAGAACAGTAACCACACTTAGTACCATAATCCATAAATTTTAATTATCCATGTGCTTAATTAAACCATGTTTTGGATTAAGTGACTATAGTTGGTCAAAAACCCACTTTGAGAGTGTTCACACCCACTTCTGAGCAAACCAGTTCACCCAGCCTCCAGTTTTGTCCACAAGTGCGCCCTCATTTATTGCTGGTGCGCCCTCTCTCCTTGTTTTGGGGAATTTAGTTGACCAAGGGCGCTAGGGTGGATTTTTGCCCACTTTTGGCTAGATTTGGAGCATTTAATGCTCCCTTGGGCCCCCAAACCTCCTCTATTTGCTCACCCACGCCTGCCTTGAGCTAATTAATGACTCAGCATGCTTCAGCCACCTCCACACCAGAATTCGTAGCTGTTTGGGGTGATTGGGATTGAGTTGGACCCACCTAGGGGGGATTGAGGCCAATTTGGCATTGATGACTTGTACACTCAGCTTGAGCCACCTAATGCTCTCGATTTTCTCATGGATGTAATAAAAACCTGTTACTAACATTTTCACATGTTAGACAGTCAGTTAATCAAAGATTTGAGCATACATTGTGTGTAAATTTATCTCTTTTTTCAAATTTTTCCACTGTAATTGCAAATTAATTCGATTTTGTGAGGTTCTCCATAGCTCCTCGATCTTCTGTGATCAAAATACTCACAACAACTACAACTCAACAATAAATGCATTTTTTTTAAAATGCTTTTAAAGAAGTTTTCTAAAATGTTAAAAAATAAAATTGTTAGGCTTACTTGAATTGTATGGCAGTGAATCCATAGATATGGATGACGATGAATCCTTATTTTTGTTATCAATTTTTTTTTTACATTTTAGAAAATTTCTTTTAAAAAAAGTGTTTTTATTGTGAAATAAAAGAATGAACAATTGACCTTTTTTTGTTGACACATCTAGAGGAACACACACGCATTCCTAGTACATGTGCATTTAAGAATGAATGCACACATTTCCTTTGAAAGTGCATGCTCTAGGAACATGTGTGCGCACTTGTGTGATGATTTTCTCTGGCCCAAAATATGTGGCATTCTTTCATGGATTTTCAATGGGGGGCTGAAGCTATTAAAAAAGGAACATATACAGATTCCTATCTGTTAACACCCAAAAAGTGCTCACTAGCTCATTTACCACATTATATGGCTCATTTGTCCATTTTCCTACCATTTTTCCCTTAAAATCCCAAAAAATCCCATTAAAATGCCTCCAAAAGGCCACAAAACCATCAAAATAGCCTAAGAAAGGCTAAAAAACCCCCTTTTCCTCCAAAAATAGCAAACATCCCCTAAAAAAGGGAATAAAAAATATAAAATAATGAGGAAAAGGAAGAAAAAACCCTATACAGCTGCATAAAACCATGTGTTCCCTAAAACCATGGGTCAGCACTCCACCACCAAAAAACTATAAATAGGTGATGGAGATCCCTTATTCCATATCCACAATCACAAGCACCCTTACTCTGCCAAAATCTCTCTCGAAACCCTAGTTCACCTTTGAACTATTTTCACCTTGAGAGCCACCTTTGGCCCATTCCCAACCTTGGAGAAGGAGAAGGAGCATTCTTGAAGCTTGGAGCATCCTCTTGGACACTGCAAAGCGCTTCACCAACCTTGACACTCAAGGTAACATCAATACAAAGACATTCTTTCATTTTGGTGTTTATGCTTCATGCTTGTATTAGAAATAATTTAATGTTTTGTTTATTGCATAATTAGTTTAATATACTGAACTGCTACTAAGGAGTCCATTCTCCTTAGTAGGTGCTCATTGGCACAAGCTAGGGGTAAAACCCTCGCTACAGTTTTGGCGACTCCCCTCGTTTTCGAATTTCTGGTTTCCGTTTTTAAATTTTTTCTTTCGGCTATCCCTTTCGGCCGCTGCATACCGCGTCTTTTTCCTCTGCAGTCGCGTCCCGACCGCGCCTTTCAGGCCTTTACCCGCGATCCGACCGTGGCTCTCAGACTGCTTCCGACGCTCTGCCGGCGGATTCAAGTCTGTTACCTGCGATTCGACCGTGGCTAATCAGCCTGTTTGCCGCGATCTGACTGCGCCTGTCGGCCTTTTTCCTGCGTCGCGACTGCGGCTTCCTGCCTCTTTCGCGCGTCCCGACTGCGCCTGTTAGCCATTTTGCCGCGACCCGACTGTGTCTTTTTCCAGTTTTCCTGCGTCCCGACTGCCACTGTTGGCCCGATAGCCGCGACCCGACTGTGCCTTTTCCCCTGTTTCCTGCGTCCCGACTGCAACTATTGGCCCGATAGCCGCGACCTGACCGCCGCTGTTTCCCTTAAACCCGCGATCGGCCTGTTCTGATCCGCCACAGACCCGCGGTCTGATTTCTGCTCTTTTCCTGTTTTGAGCCCAGCCCCTCTTGCTGCAATATTTTCTGCATTTGAACAGCCCTCTGTCCCACCTGCAGCCCACTTCCTTACAGCCTTTCTGCAACATAATTTCTGTTCCTTTTACAGAATCTTTTTAAAATTTCAATATTTTTATTTCAGAAAATTTTGCAAGTTAAAAGAATCAATTTCAGCATTATTGATAGATTGGAAGTTGCCCTCCCTTGTGGCACTTCTGTTTTTGGGTTCAACACCTCACGAGCACACACTCTGTCACATTAAATCAAGTGAGCCTTAAAAAGTACCTAACTAAACCAACATTCTAACCCCACTTGGGGAACACAAAAGAATCATTGTAGTTAGGTAGGATCAGGGGGATAGGCTTCCAATAACACCCCTTGGTTATTTCACTTGAGACATAGTTGTTGTCCAAATAGGGAACCAAAATCCCCTAGTACTTTTTGGCACGGTCACAACCAGTTTATCAGAGGGCCTCTCCCTTAGGAGGGTTGAAGTCGGGAGACTGGTTCCGGAGGCCTGAGTGGAATACCGCACTCCATTCAGTAACCGAAGGGCTACCTTTCGCGGTTCGCGGGATATCCCTGTATAGGGGTATTGCGGTCAACGAACTAAACGGCAGATTCACCTTTCTGGACGTGTCATGAACGGGGTATCTTAGTTGCCATTCTTCTAGGATTGTCTACCCGGTATCCCTCCCGGTAGGGGGATATCATAGCCACTTGGCTTTCCTACTCATATTGTCTGACTTGGATTTCATCACCTTGCAGAGGATATGTTTAGTTAAGTCAGAATACTTTTAGTTAGGTGTTTGCATGCTCCTTTACCTCCCTTTGGTCTAGTGAGTCCACCATTTTTCTTTTTTAGGAAACCTGCTGCTTGTTGGTATTCTGACCATCTTTGTTGTTACTCCACCTATTGTAGCACAGCTGTTGCAGTGGGTGTTTTGAGTTGGTTGTTGGCCTGAGTGCCTTGCTTTTTAGCTCTCCTTCTGCACACTCGGTTGCATTAGGATTTTTGAGCTGTTTTCATACTCACCTCAACCCACAGAGACTTAGACACCATCTGTCACCATTGAGTCCCCGAGACATTCTCGGTGCCTCAGGGGCGATCCCCCACAGCACGGTTCTCTCGACACCACTCGTCATAGATTCCGATCATTGTCCGTTGATACCACTCATCACAGATCTAGAGCCTTGTCACTTGACTCCACCCGTCAGCGACGTAGGTCTCCGTCACCAGATAGTGACGCACCTTACTTTACCTCTGATTCTGACGAAGAGTCTGAGAACCCTATTTATACTGCCCCTACTAGCCCCATGGCTGGTACGACTTCCACTCCATTTGTCTTAGGGACCATTGGTGGCACATCCACCACTACACCAGTTACTACACCTGTTTTTGGTATACCCTCCATGGGGCAACCATCTACCGTTCCCCTCACGGTACCTATTCCCACAGCGGGAATACCTATCCCCACTACATCAGTGGCTCACACTACCCATGGTGGTGCTGGACCATCCTCCACTACCTCAGTTCCCCCACTTGGGGGCACCACCCTAAATCTTGTCCCTCCACTTGGGGGCACTGGCCCCAACTTGGTCCACAGCACTACTGTGTCACAGCCTTCTTCCAGTTTGCCATTCATGGCTAGCCTCAACCTACCTGACCTGGCCAGATTGACCAATGATCCTATTCGACACGACCCTATGTGGCCTCATATGCCTACCAAACTACCCTCTGACATCCCTAAATTCGAGGGTAAGGCCGGTGAGGACCCACAGAACCACATCATGTCTTTCCACCTATGGTGTTCCTCTAACTCCATTGTGGATGACTCTGTTCGCCTCCGTCTCTTACAGCGCACCTTCACTGGCTCTGCAGCCAAGTGGTATATTGAGCAGCCTCATGGGACCCACGCCACATTTGCCTCCCTTGCCTCTACCTTCCTGCAGTTCTTCCAGTTGCCTGTCCGCTATGACGCGGGCGTTGAGATCCTTCTATCTTGTAGACAAAACACGGCTACCCATATCACGGACCACATCCATGAGTGGCGTCGACGCCGTAGCTTATGCAAGATTAAATTAGATGACCGCATCTTCCTCGATTGGTTCCTCAAGTCCCTGCTTCCCGTCATTGCTAAGGATGTAGCTTCAGAAAGACCCCAGTCTGAAGAAGAGGCCATCCTTAAGGCACAGCAGTTCGACCTCATTTACGCCCAGTCGGGTTACCTTTATACCATTATACCTGACGCCCCTCGCGGCGAGTCCTCCCATCATGATGCGCCGGGGGCATCCCACGCTGCAGATGGTATCATTGGCCGTGTTTCTTCGCATCCCCAACCATTTTCTATAGCACGTCCTACCCCTGGCCCCGACCTGTCACGGGCTACTTCACAGTCTGGAGCAACCAACTCGTATGCTCCCATGACACATCACCATTCCCATGGACCTTCGTGTCCACCTCAGTGCTTTGGGTATGCGACTCCTGCTTATGCGCCTTCAGTCGCCCCTCAGCCTTACTACCATCAGCAGACCGCCCCGGCTCCTGCGCCTTCACAAGCCCCACCAGCTTATTATCCGCCCCAGGCAGCCCCTGCGGCACATCCACAACCTGCTCCGCAGTCCTATCAGCAATCCCCTCAAGTTGCTGCACCTGCTCAGCCTCAACCTACATATCATCCTCCGCAGCCTGCTCCTGCACCTGCGCAACCTCAAACTCCACCTGCTGCCCAAGGGCAAGTTTACGCCCAACATAACCCGCAGCAAAACCAGAATAACCAACGTAACCAGGGCCAACAGAACCGCGGCAAGGGCCGTAATCGGGGAAACAACCAACCTACAGACCAAGCAGGTCAACCGGCTAATCCCCCTGACAACAACAATGCGGCCCCCGCTAATCAAAACCCTGATCGCCCGCCCAAGCAGGCCAAAAACCCCAATCTGCGAACGAACCACCCTTGTTCTATTTGCGGGGTCTATGGACATTACACCCATGCTTTCCCACACTTGGAGCGAGCTCGGCAGCTTTGGGTTGACGAGGCCCATCGCCAAGGGCATGCGGCTCCCCAAGCACCGCCCAACCCCCCCCAACCTCAGCAACCCCCTTTGGTGCTGCAAAACCCCTTACCGACCCAAGGCGTGGTGAACACTCAGCCGTTGGCCCCTCAAGCTAACGTGCAACCCCAACAACAACAGATCACCTACGCTGCTCCTGATCAACCCATGTTTGACTCAGGTACCCACCACTTATTGATGATGTCATCAGCTGACATCAACCTCCAGACCCGTCGGAACCAATATGGCTCCACCTCTGAAGCCACTCCCACGGATAAACCCGCTAACGCCCATCCCACCGATCAGGCGTTACGTATACCTCCGCCTCCCATAGACGGCGCTGCGAAAGCACCTCGTTTCCCACTTCGCCGAATCAACAATAACCCTGACACGCGTGCTGCGTCAAACTACAACATCGTAGACGACCTAGCCCAATCTCCCGCAGCCATGTCTGCGTTGGAAGTCTTGAAGAACTGCCCTTCCCAGCGCAAGACTTTACTTTCCGCCATCGGGGGGATTGACCCAACTGATTCACATTTGATGGCGTTTGATTTAGACCAGTCTGAACCACGCCTACCTTCTAGCTTAGCCTTCCAAGTTACAGTCTCCGTTAGGAATCTTGTTATCCATCGGTGCATCATTGATGAGGGTGCTTCCACATGCGTTATGTCTACATTTGTATGGCAGAAGCTAGGATCCCCTCCTCTCCAGCAGTCCACCACTGCGTTACGTGCCTACGACGGTCGTTCGGCCCCAGCCCCAAGGCCTTCTACCCAACGTTCCAGTCCAGTTAGGTGGTAAAACAGTTCTTATTGACATAGAGGTAATCAATGCCCAATTGGATTACAACCTTCTACTTGGCCGCAGCTACATGTATGCCATGCGGGCGGTTGCCTCTTTTGTCTTTCGCACCATGATGTTCCCCCATGAAGGACGCGTGGTTAAGATTGACCAGCTCACCTACTATGATCCCAGTGCTCCAGCGGCACCGGAAAATGTTCTCCCCATGGTTGAACAACCTGTTTCTCCTGCCTCCACCTCATTTGTTTCTTCTACGGGGCCTGGAGTCTACTCAGACGCGCCGATGACCTCCACCTTTCAATCCATTCCTCCGCCGTCATCTACGCCCGAAATGTCTGACTTATGTACCTTGTCCCATGACATCCTACCACCTAACAATCAACCATCCTTGTTGCCTAAACCACCATTGGTACCTAGTCACATTGGTGTTACACCGATCCATACGATCCCCTTCCTAGTTCCTCCAGCAGGAGTAGTAAGCGCCCCGGTCATGGCTACCCTTAGCCTCCCTGGGTTAACATTGGGATTACCTGTATGGTTTACAACGGATGCATGTTTCTATTGCAATGAAAAGGGGAACAAACTCATTGTGATCCCCTAAAAGTGAGTGGCGATGGAGCATAATATGGAAGATAGATTATCCTTTAAAAGAAAAATTATTTCTTTGGCCAGAACTAGCAATAATATTCTCACATGAGACAATGCTTAGAAGAGGAATTTGTGTGGTCCTATTAGATGTGTTATATGCAAATCATAAAATGAAACTGAAAATCATTTATTTTTCACTTGTCCTTTTTCAAAATCTATATGGAAAGGCATACTTCATTCAATTATTAGGTCAACAAAATGGGAAAACATTAATATTTTGGAGTGTTTTGAAACTTGGATCAAAGACAACTATGCCATAGGTCATGAAGCTATGCACTGCTTTGTTCTATGGGGACTTTGGCTAGCTAGGAATAAGATGATATTTGAAGACAAAGAATTGGCAATTGGTTAGGTAACTCATACAATTAAAAAGTCTTATAATACAGTTGGAAGGATGCAATGCAAACGAAAATAAGATTCATAAAAGAAGTTAATATTTTAACTTATACTTTGCTTCGGGCTACTTTGATGGGGCTTGTCTAGGAAGCCCAAGTAAGTGTGGCATTTGTGGCCATCCTTCATCTAAGTAATCATTATTTTACTTTGAAATATGGATTTGTCTTGGAATCCAACAATAGAGCAGAGTTTTATGCTCTATGGATTTTGATCATAAACAACTAAAGCAAAAGGTCTAAAGAATCTACAAGTCTTTTGGGACTCCAAAATTTTGTTGGAATGGGAAAATGGCAAATGCTAGATCATAAATTTGACACTAGGACCCATCATGGATAGGGTTTTGGAGGTAGAAAATTGCTTTAATTCAATCTCTTTTACTCATATCTATAGTGTGTCAAACACAAAGGAAGATTTTCACTTTCAATAGTAACTCTGATTGTGCCCAATGGCTTCTTATCAATTCAAGAATACAAGAAAGGAATCATCTCCTCATAATCACACATGTATATCTTTTGATTTCTTCTTAGTGGTTCTCATTTTAGATGTAGGGGGCCACTTTCAATTGTAGTTGATATTTGTTTTTGTACTGTTGTGTTATGGGGGATTTAGAGATAAATACATGACCCATTTTAATCTGGAAGACTATATTAAATAGTTAAAGGGAAAGATTTTAGATTTTTTCCAAATTGTGATGAGTCAAAAAACAAAACAATATATATTTTGATTTCAACATTAAATAACAAACCTAAAGTTTTTTTATTGCAAAAAATAAGGTTTTTACTTATAAAAAATATAATAAAATATAACTTTTCAAATTCAATTCGATGTTGTTGATAATATCAATATAAATTTTTTTCTATGGAAAAATTGCTATATTTGAATTTCTTTTTACATTTAAAAAAAATTAATAAATTATGTTGAAGTTATTTTTTAAAATATAATAAGTTATGTTAAATTTTGTTTTATTTTAAAAGAAGAAATTGAAATTAATTTCATTTAAAATAGTAATATATTTGAATTTTTTGCATTTAAAAAATATAATAAATTATATTGAATTTTTTTTTATATAATAAATTTTATCGAAGTATAAATTATATATTTTTAAAGAAGTAATCTCTATTTTATTGTTACAAATTTATGTTAGTGTTATAATTAAAATTAATGTTATTAATAATATGAATATAATAGCCATGAGGTAGCAATGTTTCTAGCATTGCTAACAACTATTATTATAAGATAAAAGCTATAGAAAGAAAAACCTAGATGAAAAGCATTTATACAAAAGAGAGTGTTGATGGTGAACAATTCTGATCCGAGCAATTCCTATGTGATTTCAGTAATCTACATACCTTCTCAATACATGTTATAACAATTGCATAGACCATGGAGATTTTAGCTTCTACATACAAGTGGTTAACCCCCCAAAAAAAATGTAAATGTCGATTGTAAAGGTTATCCATCACTATCACACAACGTTATTTTTTTTTGACCTCTTGCACTTTTATCTTCCCCCTCACACAAGGTTTTTGTGAAAAAATAGCCCTTAAACAATGAAAGTTATGTATCTTCTTTCTTTGTTAAAAGAAATTGAATAAGGCCTTTTTTCATAGGTATGTATTGTTTTGGATTCCTCCTTTGAACTTGTACTTATGATCTTTCATAGAAGTGGAGTTGTTATTCATGATGCACTTCGAGTGATATTTTGTGTTTTGATTCATTCAACATCTAGTATTAGAAGAATTGTCTAGATGTATTATCCATGATGCACTCATATTTTGTGTTTTGATTCATTCATAATTGAATGCATTTAGTTTTATAAGATATATGTAATTAATTTTATTTTATTTTTATAAAAATGGAATGGTGGAAACTTATATATAATATAACAAGTAATTTTAATATATAAAAATTTCTAATAGCTCCTTTGTTTATGGTAAAAACTATTTTTAGCACATTTTTTGTGGTATTAGTAGATTATTATAATGAGCATGTGCTTACTCCATTTGATATCTTGGGTGCAAATATAAATCCTCTTAAACAAAGGTGAGGGATATGTGATGAAATTCGGCCATTGAAATTGACAACCACAGGGTTCAATTTTATTTTCAATGTGTTTTGTGGGCAGGACTAAAATAAGTACGAGGACAAAGTTCCTCTATAGATTGTAGTCTTTATCCAATCAAAATATTTACCCAACTCAATATCAAAATAACAAAAACAATTCACATTAAAAAAAATTAAATTATTAAAATTTGTCTTTATAAAAAACTTGAAAAAAACCTCTTACCCTTTGAAATCCATAACTATGCACATAAAACCAAAATACATAATAGACTATTGAATAATTGAATTAAATCCTTCATTAATAAACATCTTTTACCTTCCCAGTTTTAACCTTTTTTCACATAAGGTTGCTCCCTCTCCCATCTCGTTACCCATATTCCTTACGTGTTGGACTCCAACAAAGACTTTGCTTACTAGCCAAGGTCACTTATATAGGCCTATGCAAAATTGCTAATGTCAGATAAGGACTATGCAAACTCTGTCAGATAAAGGACGCCAAAAACAATATCCAGCAAAATTTACAGGGTTCAATAAAAAATAAAGAAGGCAAATTAACGATTGCGATGGGTATTTTCTGCGAGATTGCCAATGCACTAGCAATAGCCGCTTACACTATTCAGCTTACTGCAGCCGCATTAAATGGGCTGCAGTAAGCTGAATAGTGTAAGCCGCTATTGCTAGTGCATTGGCAATCTGGCAGAAAATTACAGCAAAATGGACTGACTCAGTGATCAGGGTCGGTTGGATTTGAAGAATTTTCAGATTCAATTGACCCTAAGCTCACTAAGCTGCAGCATTAAATGTTCTGAAAATTACAGCAAAATGGACTGGCTCAGTGCTCAGGGTTAGTTGGATTTGGAGAATCTTCAGATCCAACTGACCCTAAGCTCACTAAGCTGCAGCATTAAATATTCTGCAGCTCAATGCTTAGGGCTCGCTCAATAATGTTTGCCAACAATAGCAATAGCAACCCAAAGTCAGCATTAAATGTTCTGAAAATTACAGCAAAATGGACTTGCTCAGTGCTCAGGTTCGTTGGATTTGAAGAATTTTCAGATCCAACGGACTCTAAGCTCACTAGGCTGCAACATTAAATATTCTGCAGCTCAATGCTTAGGGCTCACCCAATAATGTTTGCCAACAATAGCAATAGCAACCCAAAGTTATATTTGATGTAGATATTATGGGTCAGACCCAAAGTTATATTTGATGTAGAGATGCTGTCAGACCCAAAGTTATATTTGATGTATAGATGCTGTCAGAGATGATTGCCACATTGATGAACACAAAAAACAATGTATATACAGTACATAATAATTTTATATATATATATTTGAATTTGATATAGTTTTTATAATATAATAAGTTGCATTGAAATTAATGTTTTTTAATATATTAAATTAAAGTATTATAAATAATCTATCATTTTAATTATATAGATAGGTGTTTTATGATTTTAAGTGGTTGTGTTAGTTATATTAGAGGTGATCCATTAATATAAAAGGAAGTCGACATATCATAAGTAGGTCATTCATTAAACCTAATCTAGAAGACTAAAAGTATCTCTCTTAACAAGAATTAATATAACCAAAACAAGAACGAATTGTCATGAGCTTTTAGTGAAAGGACAATTCCTAAAACACGCCTGGGAAGAATTTGCCATTCAAAATAAAAGTCACTAAGCTTTAAGCTTTTTGAGCATAAGAATAAAAGTTTAAGCTTCTTAAACTTTTAAAATCTCATAAAGTTTAAGAATAATTACAATACTAAGTAATTTTTTTCTTTCTTCTTAAAATCTAATAAACCAAAACTAAACTAAGCTCTAAGCTTTTTGAACATAAAAATAAAAGTTTACAAATACTAAGTAATTTTTTTCTTTCTTCTTAAATCTTATAAACCAAAACTAAACTGGAAGAACTTTAAATATCATCATTTTAATCAAATAATAATCAAATTAAATCCATTTATATAATCAAAATGGAATTTGAATAGCGAAAAATTATAAATGGTTTTTAAACTACTCCTAGATACAATTACAGTAAGTGCCTTCTTAAATGGTAGGGCATTTTGGGTGATACTTTAGTGTGAACCTCCTTTCAAAACAATATAGATGCTGTATGTCTTTTCTGGGATGAGGATAGATAGATATCGTGAGCACTATGTGCACAAATGCCACCTGTAGTACGCAGCCTTCAAACAATATCCATATATTCTTTCATTTTTTACAGAATTAAAAATACCCTAAGGTTACCGTAATATCTGTATTTTGACAGGTTTAGGCTCTCTTGTTTCCAGTAGCATAACAAAATTTACACCGGCCAACAGTAGTAAAAACAATTTATAACTTTATAGCAAATAACAAAACCGTTGTATATAATACTCCATTTATCACAGGAAGGGCTAAAACCAAATTAAAAATTTCTTTCCATGGAAAGCTATGATAGACATGAACATGCACAGAAATCAATAATGTAACCACAATTATACATATCCAAAAACAGTATGGTCTTAATATATATATATATATATTAATAACACAATCTCAGAGAAGGGATCACAAACACAATCCCTTCATTCAACAGATCGATTTATTTTAAGCATTAGACTATCACTACCATAACATTCATACTCAGTATCTTCCTTCTCATTTAAGAGGCAAACATTAATTTACATATATTAGTTTATGAGATCAGAGGCAGTGCAGTGGTCGAAGTAGCATAAGCAACCCGAGGCGTGGCACTTACCGTTGCTGGCTTTTTCTTTGTTTATGCAGATTTTAGCGCAGTCATCTTCGTCATCTGGACAATATGCACTGCCCCCTTTTCTGCTTGACTTCTCGCAAATAAAAGCAAGAGTCCCATTCCCAAAGTCTGCCCAACATATTATAATTACATTAACAAACAAAATTCAACAGAGGCAAGTAATAAGATTCAATTTCAACCAAAATTTAAAGGCTACAGAGTTAACTTTACACACTGTTTGAGGCCAACAGCAGCAACACCAACACAAAGGCCGAGGCTGCTCTCGCCATCGCAGCTGGGAACTAATCTTCACCGCAAATTCTGAATCCTAAGCGTTCGCAGAGTTACAAAAATGGAAGAAGCGAGCTGACTTATATAGAAAATCAAAGAGCCCAGCTGCCCAAGTAAAAGGAAAATCCAAAAGGAATCAGATTTACGGGGCGTGGATAATCATGAAAAAGGAGAAATCAATTGAAATAACGTTGAAATTATCGGTCTGCATTGAAATTAGGAAAGTTCTAGGAATGTGGTCCTGATTTTGGCACACAAGTACATTGGGAGCGGCTATTCACAAACATTGACCAAAGAACAAACACGTGTAGCGTTCAGACACCTTTTTTCCAAACTTTTTCTCGAATAAGACGCTGAGTAGGACTAATAATTCTCGTGAACTTCACTCATATAATTCTGAATAATAATTGAGAGTAAGCATCATTCATAAATTGAATTATCAATCGTAGTATTTGGCGATGACGTTACAGTCTCATTAAATGTTATGTTATGGAGTATTAAATGTTGTAGAGGGTGGTGTATATGATATTGGAGCTTCCAAGTCTTGCATGAGAGTACAGATTAAGTCTTCACTAAGAAAGATAACAACAATTTTTTTCCCTAGGCCTTCTAGTCCCATTGCATGCTTGATCCAGCTCGGGGGTGATCCGTCAAACAAACTAGGAATGGTTTGAGATCTACGGTTGGGAGGAGCATCGCAGTTCCGAAGTTAGTCGGCCACATCATTACAGGACTGATAAGTATTTTATATTAATATGTGTTCATATTTTGTAGGTTAAAGGGGTGATCCAAGCATTATTTCTACAAGTAAGTTTTATAAATGTTTTTCTATGTCTTGTTTTTTCATAAGGAAAGTTATAGGCATAATTTTTTTTTTTAAGAAAAAAAACTTTCATTCTATTAAGGTAGGACAAAAAGTACAATCTTCATTTTTACAAATAGCTGGGTGTTAAAGAAGCCACCGCAAAGCTCAAACTTACCCATAATCATAGTAAACCACAACCAAGAGTCTTTAAACAACGGCATCAAAACACTGAACAGAGCTGCTGCGGCTGAACCACTTACATGAACCAAACATGAAGCAGAGATCTATCAACAAACTAAAAGTACTAGCTCCAAAACCCCGGACAACCCAGAGGCCAGACCCCCATTTACAAAAAGGGTGTCGTTCAAACAGACATACCCCAGAGAACAGACCCACCACCAAAAAGGGTGTCGTTCAAATAGACATACCCCAGAGAACAGACCCACCACCAAAAAGACAGAAAAGGGATAACAGGATATCAAAAAATGCGTAAACAAAGAAAAGCTGAAGCCTACATCAGCCGATATTCACCATACCGAAACCATGCAATCCCATGCTGAGGCCAGGCACTGCGGGAAAGGAATTAACCCGATGGACCAACCTTGTCCTCGATGATTATGATCGGAGATGCCTCCACAGCCTCCCCTTTGCCACAAAGATTTATCTCACATGGATTCTCCACTTTTTTGGGACAAGTAAGGGAAGAAATCCCTGAGCCAACTGCCACCGCGTCCAGCTTCATATGGATCCAGTGAGACTCTTCAGCATGGTCCTTACAACATTCCTCCAGATCTTTCATCTGCTGGTAACCGGACAAAATGTCACCCCACACTTCCATGAACTGTGCAATAAGAGTATTAGTTACCCACAAAGTCACGATGGCCCGATTGTACAGAGCCATTCACCCAAACGTATTTCGCAGGTCATGGATCCAGTCAGACATAGCTATCGCCTCCTCAGGTAGCTCCTGCTCACCCACCAGATGCCAGAGGTCCACTTCCACCTCCTCCACTTCCTTTTGCACCTCCAGGGGGAAGAAATGGCGAAAGAAAATAGCCGTCACGGCAGCATTCCATTGCTCCCAACTGGGACTAGCCTGAGCTGGAGTACCCCTTCCAGCATTACTAAGCTCCCCAGTAACCCGTCTCCCTCTCCTAACATTTCTCCCTCTCAGCGGCATGATTACAGCACCCTTACCATCACTCTACACACCCCCACTGGACACCAAAGAACTACGCTAGGCACCAGCGTAATTTAGGCGATAACCAATATAACTGTTACCACCCGTGAACACCGAATTTAAAGGAGAGCTGCCCCTTGCATCCATTAAATCCATCATCATGAGCCAAACTCTGTAATGATTTAGCATGTCCTATGCCATCGTCACATCCACTAACCTCTGATTAGAATGATCCATAAGAAACGTGGGAGGCTGAACTGCCATGACCTTCTCACACACAAAAATATCTTAACATAATAGCCTCGGGGGATTGGAAATCTACAAAAAGATGCACAATTATCCATTTATCAAGATTACCAGAATGCAATCTGTCCAAATCACCCATTCTAGGGTACCAACTATTAATTATCATCAGAGTTAGGAGTTATTCCATTGTCAGCTGTAGGCATCTTACCTCCATGGTCACACTCCGCAAACTTCATTCATTTAAGATGACACGTACTCAACAGTATTTCCAAATCCTCCCCATCCCATCTGTCATTATGGTTATTGACGCCATGGTTAGACAGTGCGTCAGCCAGACAGTTAGCGCTCCTCCTAACGTGCTAGAAGGTGATGGAGTTGAAAGAAGCGACGAGGTTTCCCAAACATGTCAAACGCCACGCCAGACGTCAAGATGGTTCTAGCTTAGCAGCCCGGGTCCCATTGTTAAGTTTAATAGCAATCTCAATAAGCATGTTAAAATCCCCTTCCATGATAACGCATCTTAAGCCACGACATGCCACCATTCTTAAACCCTTTAGCAATGCTTCACATTCCGCAACATTGTTGGTTTCACAGCCCAAATGACCATAGTAACTAAACATTACCTCACCCTAATCATTTCACAGAGCACCACCATACCATGCAATCCTGGGGTTTCCTTTTGAGGCCCCATCAAAGTTCAGCTTAAGCCACCCCTGTAATGGTGGGGACCAAACAACCGGACTATCATGTGAATTTATTCCGGAATGGATACGCCCAACGAAATGAGGAAGCGCCATGATACCCCAGGTATGAAGAATCTGTTACTCATTAGCCAGAATATTCAAATCTTGTTCAGTACACCTAGTTAATTGCAACGTCTCAGTAATCCCACGCTGTATATGCCCCAAGACCATCTTCCACATATTAATTTTACTAGTGAAAATATGCTTGCTTCTCTCCCTCCACACCTCCCATAGGATAAAACCAGGAAGGAGTTGCCAGACCCGATTCAGAATTCTCCCTTGAAAGGGGTCATCCCTCCAATGTTTGATAGTTTCCCCTGGTGCATTCCTAACACGATTCGACCTGCAAAAAATCCTAGCGCCTTCATCCCAAAGAGCATATGAGAAACTGCATTCATCTAATAGGTGAGCTATCGTTTCACCATGTTAGCCAGAGAGGACACAGAGGGACGGTCCCTCGAACCCTCTCTTCACGATATTGTCCCAAGTTAAGATTCTTCCCTTTAAAACCAACGAGAGGAAGAGGGTGATTTTAGGCTAGAGTTTGACTCCCCACAACTGTTTCCAAGTATGGTCCACCACTTGAATCGCAGGGTTGGTCTGAATATTATAAGCTTCTTTAACAGTGAACATACGTTTGGGGTGATAACCCCATCAAAGAATATCCATACCCCTCTGCGTTTTAATATGTCTATTACTCACAATTTCATAGACTTGCTTGCCGGTGTCACCCCCATATTTGGCTATCCACCATTCCAGCGGTTTCTAGACACGAAAGCCTCTATCATTGGAGTCCTCCTGCCAGTAACTATTCACCGTCATCCAATTTTGACGCACAATAGGTGCAACATCGGGAATAACATTCACCAGAGCTTCTAGAGGGGGTTCTTGTTGCCAGGCATCCAACCAAATATTCACAGAAGCTCCTTCACGTATCTCCCAAAAACTGTGTTTCCTGATGAGGTCACTTCCCACAAGCGCCATATTCCAGATATGAGAGCCTTTCTCAAGTCCCTCCTCCCGAACCCAGTCCTACTGTTCCGTTATCGGAATGTACTTCTTTCCCCAAAAACTAGCCCATTGTTCATTAGAGTGAGTGAGCCAATGCCACCAAATCTTGGCTCCACACACAATACTGAGCTCCTCCGGATCCCTAAGACCTAATCCCCCCTCTTGCTTAGGTTTACACAGGGCTTTCCAATCCACTAGAGGCCACTTCTTATGTTCCCCCGTACCTCCCCACAAGAAGGTGCATTGGATATTCTTGATTTCCTTCATGACCGACTTGGGGGAAGCCAAAAAAGAGAACAAATACAAGGGCATAGCCTGCAAAACAAATTTAATAAGAACCACTCTACTCGGGAGATTTAACGATCGAAGCATCCAATTCGAAAGTCTTTCCTTCATTCTATTAAGAGATCTTCCTAGGAGACCTTTTTAAGAACACCCTCAAATAATGGAGCACCAAGATATTTGGTTGGAAGGGAGCTCTTTTTGAACCCTAGGATTCTTAAGATGTTCCTCTAACAGATGGGGGGAGTGTTAAAGAAAGAAACCAGAGACTTATCCATATTAATAGTAAGCCTCGAGGCTCATAAGAAAATGTTCAAAGCATGCTTGATTTGTCTGGCTTCCTGGACAGAAGAGTGGACCATAAGCAGGGTGTCATCTACAAACTGCTGGTGGGTTATGGCCTTCTCATAAGGCAGGAACTTAAGACCTTTGATGTGTCCCTGATCAACTAGATGGGAGATGAGTCTCCCAAGACCTTCCATCATGAGCACAAAGAGGAAAGGTGAGAGGGGATCACCTTGCCGGATACCCCGAGAGGGTTTGAAAACAGTAGATGGGTGCCCATTAAACATAATAGAGAAAAAAGTCGTGGATGTAAGATTGGCTATCCATCTGATCCAAATATCACTGAAACCAAAAGAGCTCATAATTTCTCTCATGTATAACCAGTTTAGTTTATCATAGGCTTTAGATAGATCCAATTTAAGCAACATCCCTACTTTCTTAGTACTCCGCAAAGAGTGCAGAACTTCATGAGCTAGGATAATACCATCCATAATCTGACGGCCTTCCACAAACCCATACTATTCCAGGGAGATCAAAGAGGGAAGAAGGGGTTTAAGCCGATTAGCAAGGAATTTAGTATTGAGTTTATAAATGATATTGCACAGGGAAATTGGTCTAAACAGATCAGCTTTCTCAGCCATCGAGGTTTTAGGAATCAAGGTTAGGAAGGTGGAGTTCAAGGCTGGGAGAACCCCACTTATTCTCCAGGATTTTTCCACCACCTGGAAAACTTCCTGTTTTATTAAATCCCAGAAAGAATGAAAAAAATTCGCAGTGAACCCATCCGGTCCAGGGGATTTCCCATCCTCCATTTGATTAATGGTTGTCTCAACTTCCAGTAATTCAATAGGATGGATCAACATTTCATTTTTCTCCTCTGTGATAAGCTGGGGAATGACAGCTTTGGTCACCCTACAGGCCTCAGTGCAATCAACATAATTTTTGGTTACCACCTCCTTGAAATGATTGACCAATTCCTATTCAATTCCCTCATGGAATTCCACTACCACCCCCTCATCGGTCTGCAGGTTACAGATCTGATTGTATTGTCTATGCTGAATGGTAGCTCTATGAAAAAAATTTGTATTTTGATCCCAATCTTTCAACCACAGGTTACGGGATTTTTGCTTCCACAAGATCTCCTCCTGCCTCTGTCTTTGAAAAAGTTGCTCAGCCAGTTGCTTTTCCTCCAGGGCGAGCTCGAGGGTCACACCTGTCTTCATAATATACTCCTGGATCTACTCCATCTTCAAATCCAGCTTAGCTTTTTCAACCAGTATGTTACCAAAGACATCTCTGTTCCATCTCTTAATTTTATGTTTGAGCATCTTCAATTTTTGTTGAAAGCAATACATTTTAGTACCGGAGGGTGGATTAATCGTATGTCACCATTCTTCCACCCGAGATGAAAAATATTCATGTGTTAACCAGAACTTCTCAAACCTAAATGGCTTGGTAATTTTAGTTCCTATGTTGCTCCATAGCAGGGACACCGGCTAATGATCTGATTTAGAAGATGGAATCAGTCATGAGGTCAAAGTTACACCTAGAAGCATGATGCTTTCAGACAGAAGAAATCTATCCAACCTAGCTGCCACCAAATGTTCCCCTCCCCTTCTATTGTTCCCGGTACAAACCGTGCTCCCAAGGTCCACATCAATCAGGTTATTAGCCTCAATGAATTCATCAAACAGAGTGTTTTCAGGAGTAAGGTATCTTCTGCCACCTCTTTTCTCATCCAACGACCTGATCATGTTGAAATCCCCTCCAAGAATCCAATGAGTTCCTTCAAACATTCTCTTAAGATTGGTCATGCTAGTAAGGAAATTCCGTTTATCAGGGTAGCTACTGGGCCCATAAACATTGGTCAGAATACCTCTCACATTAGAGCCGATGACATGAAATTCAGCTGATAGACTAAACTTAGTAGAAAGAAAATTAAATAAAGATACTCTCCTAGGATACCACATGACCGCTAGTCCTCCTGAATGACCATACGCATCCAGAGCCATACTTTTAGAGTGTTTCCATAGATTCTAAGCATTGGCTTCTAATTGGGTTCCTGAACATTTCGTCTCTTGCAACAATACCACAGTAGGTTGTTTTTTCATTATCTTATTCTTAAGGGTTTTAATTTGATGAGGACCATTGGTACCTCGAATATTCCGTGATAAAAATTTCATCAAGCACTGTATCTTGCTGAGAGAAGAGCCTCCTGGATGGTCGGATATTGTCCAGAATCAACCAATCTTGCCCCAATCTCTCCGATCCTATCCCTATTCGACCGCCTTCCCCTCTTAGAACTACCATCTTTTAACTTCCTTTTATTTTCCTGAAGTTTCAAAGGACCAATTCCCAAGCTAGGGGTCGGTTTGGTCTTTAGAATAGCTTCCTTCAACAGCTGAAGTTGATTATCAGGGATAGAATGAACTTCAATGTTTTTGCAGGCCTCTTCAATGCTATCAAGATCCAGGTCCCCTAGTTCCATTTCGTCCAGATCCTCATCCATGTGTTATGTTTCTAGCCGGTTCTTTCCAACATATTTGATAGGTTTATCAATCACAACCGCTACCACAGGAGGGACTTCTGTAGGCTATGAGGGTTCTTGCTCATTCCCAGGGGGAGGCTTGTCTCCCAGAACCTGATCCAGAGCTGCAAAACTATTAGTCTGAACATCCTTTTTTCCCAACTTCAGACCATTATGTCTTCTTCCCGTCTGTTTTCGATTAGGGACTTTGACAAAACCATCCTTATCATGCTACTCTTGAGTACTGCTTCCAGGGATATTTGCAAGGAGGTTAAGGTGATAGTCCTTGGCCAAATGTTCGTGTGTATGACATCGCCGACACCGAAAAGGAATATGTTCATAATCAAGGGTTTGAAACCATTCAGATTCTTCCCAATTTAGAGTGATCCCCTCAAGGAGGGTTTTGGAAATATTCATATGGACACAGATGAGGGAATATGAAACATACCTTCCATGCTTAGTTTGATCCGATATCTTAACAAAATGTCCCAGAGTTTCTCCAATAGATTTTAGAATGTCCATATCCTAGTATTCCGTAGGAAGCGAATAGAGTCTAATCCACATCGGGGATATTGAGAGGTCCTCCTTGTCTGGGTTGAAATGATCCTTCCATATCCTTAAGGATAGACCAGCAGAGTAGTAAAAATAGGGTCCTCCCTCAAATATCTAATCCTTATCCTCAACATTGAGGAAAATAATAGTAAAGAAACCCTTAGAACCCAACAGGAGGTCAAAATGGCCTTTAGGTTTCCAGGTCGAGTGAATCCACCAAGTCAGTGCTTTCTCCATAGGCCACATTCCCATAAATTTCCCTATCAGTGCATGATACATCATATGTTGTATTCTTTCCTTGACCTGTGTGGGGTTAACAGATAAGGCCGAGATGGTGGTAGATTTGGGGATACAGACCCTTTGTCCCGATTCGCCTCTGAAGGTCTCTTGATTCTCCATCCGAGTACTCAGACCCTCCCCTCCTATTCCTGCCTCCTGCACTTAAAGTGGCGTACCCTCATTTGAAGGAACTTTTCCTTGCTGCAGAGGAGGGGAGAGGCCCCTCCCCTGTGATTGCACCATCTTACCGCCGCGCTGACAGACACCCCAATGTCTTGCATGACCTGCACAGAGATACCAAAGTCAATTGTTCAACCATTAAATATGACCAATTCTTGGATCCCTTCCATCCTCATTAATAATTATTCCAATGAGAAAGTATTGATAGGTAGAATTTTTAAATGAAAGTGTTATAGATTTAAATATCATGCTGCAACTCCTTATCAGTTAATATTTTTATCAGTTACATGGTCATTGACATAAATGATTAGTCATGATGCACAAGGGTTTATAAATTTATTATGCTGTTGTAGAATAAAATATAAGTTTCAAACATAACTGAAAAGAAACCTCTTCCATCGAACTAAACTCCTCATCCGAAATAAATTGTTAAATAATTATGCTATAACTTTTATAGATGCATTTCATTCAAATAAAACTATGCATAAATATTTAAAAATAATCCATATAGAAAATAGAGGAATCTTAAATAAATTAATGTTTCTTTCACCCAAGCCTAGCTTGGAAATCCAAATCTTTAATACGACATTCATATAAACCCTAAATCTAAAATATCCATGCAAATCATCAAACAAAAAATACAATCTCATTCTTTTTCCACACAGATCAAAAGTCTTCCCATTCATTTTAAACATAGGGTAATTTACCAGCCAAACAAACAAAAACGATCTTCCCAAATTTCGTTACATAGTCATGAGTTTGTCCACATTCACCCAACTCAATATCGAATCTCATGGAGGATTCGCTCTAGCAGAGCTCAGCTACATGTTTTAAAACTTAAAAACGATTTACAAGTCGAAAACCACGCAGAAGTCAAATGAGAACTATAAAACTATATAAAAAAATTATCCAGAGAACAGAGTAGTAAATAGGGACACATAATTACCAGCATAATTAGATTACAAAACCAAAACGTTAAATAGCATAGGAATTCCATATCTAGTTCTTCATTCATATTTACCCAAAACAAATAGAATTTCCAAATTATAGTTTACACAGGCCCGAAGGCTATCTCTTCCCCCAAACTCATACATTACATAGAAAACGCCTCTATAGGCTGAGTCATTTAAACCATAATTTCCAAATCTAAAACAGAGCATCACATCCTAAATAAAAAGGATCCTCTCAAAACACGATAGGATCATTCTCCCTATTGCAAAGAAGGGAAAATCTGTGGGACATGAACTTACCATACTCAGAGAAAAAACGCCCAGCTTGTATCAACACCCCACAATCGAATCCTTGTTCCTACAGCAAAACAAAAACGAATGCAAATTAGAATCATAGAACAGAGATTTAAATATAATAAAACCCAAATTATAAAATAGAGGTCTGTAGACTTACCTGAGCGATTCCTTCTTCAGCCATGGCGCCTCTAGACAAGAAAGCGACCATCCCTCAACACCCAATTTTAAAACTTAGCAAACACCATACATTAACACTGAGCTGTGACTCCACATTTTACTCTTTGAACCAACACTGACCCTCCCCAAACAAAGCTGAAACAAAGATACAACCTCAACCAACACTGTCAAAAACACAGAGGGAAGCATTAAGCTTCACTCCCTTCCTACACTAACTCCACGATTGGGAGTAACCCTCACTAGAGGTCCTACCATGCACCCAGCATAAGTGGCTAAGGTAGAACATGCCTTCATGTGGATGCATTCAAAGCACCACCAAAACCCCCCTACACTAACGCTCCACTCAGATCTGCATTTAGAACTCGAGATGGAAATTATGAGACCTTTAGTGTAGGAGTAAAGGTAAATACTATCTTGGCTTAGGTAGAAATTTTAAGTAGTATTGTAACTCATAGTATAGCGATCCATAAAGTTTAGGTAGAAGGTATCTCATAATATAGGTAGAAATCCATAGCTAGGTAAAGAAGTAGTTCTTCTTTAGGATTTAGTGAAGAGTTTTAAACCTTGAGATAGAGTTTGGTTGTAACACACCACTAGCTCTTACGATCTTCGTAGCTAGTAGATAGTTTAGACTTCAATCCTTTTTCATTATAGTACACTTTAGTTTCCAGTCAAGCTTTAGGAAACCTGCAAGAGTTAAATAGAATGACTTAGCTTTCTAGCTAAGTAAGTTTGGTACCTTCCAGACCTTTCCACATCTCGCCATAAAAAGTAAAAGAAATTAATAAAGAGACACTAGTAATAATTAAAATAAAACTTAGCCATACAAAACATCAGTTACAGAATTAAAGAGAACTAACACAAGAACGATCAGATAAATAAACCAATAGGATATTTAAAGGATTCATCATTATATTTTCCCAGTGCTGAAGTTAATTTTATAAATACCATTTATCCATTTAAAAGACACATACAATTTTTTTTTAGTGTATTTTTAGGGACATTACAAGGTGCTTGTGAAAGTAGAAACAAACAACAATTAATAATAAAGTTACATTTATACGAAAATTTACTTTTTTTATGTAAGTCAATAAAAAAAAAGCTATATATTTAAATAGTTCACATACGATTACGCTCGTGACATGAGGGGGGGTGCCACAACACTAGAACCTCTTGATGAACACGATTTTTGGAGGGAAGAACCCTGCTTTAGAGAACAACCTACATGAAACAATGAAGATAAATCATATATATTTTATCTTTTGAATACAATAAAGGCTCTAAGAAAACCTTGCCTATAAATTGATTTCCCCACCAATATATGTTCTTAATAATATAATGTAATGTTTAATGTTACATTATCAAAAATAAAAATAAAAAATACATGTTGGCTCATACAATTAAAAAATGCATTTCTGCTCATAAAATAAAATAAAAAAATTATGAAATTTGTTTTTTAAAATTCATGTCCGCCTAAAAAATAACAAAATTAAAACTTAAACCCAAATATATCAAGCATGAGAAGGATCAAATTTCTTGATTTTAAGATATAAAAAAAATACACCTCAAGAAATTGGATGCCACTCGGTGCTTGATAGATCTGGGTTTAAGATGGATCTATGTTGGTTTGTTTTCAATTAAAGTGTGGATTACACATGTACAATAAAAATATCTAATATTTGGATTTTTTAGTTAAAAATACTTAAAAAATAAAACAATTTTAATTAATACCTATAATTGATTTTCTGGGGGTTTTGAATAAATTTCATTAAATTCCTAAAAAATACAACACTTTCAATCAATGCATAGAAGAATTAATTTTTGAATGTTTGGAACAAATGTCACAAAATTCTAAAAAAAACAACACTTTCAATCAATGCATAGAATAACTGATTTTTTAGGGTTTTGAACAAATTTCACAAAATTCCCAAAAAAATCAACACTTTCACTCAATGCATAGAAGAGAAAACTTTGGGGGGGATTTGAGTTTCCTACCTCTAACTGTGGAGGACATGGTAGAAACAAATGGTGGCCGGTGCCAAGTTGCATACCCTAGTGAAATCAGTACAGTTTCTCTATACTCCTCCTTCGAGATCCTATTCAACAGAGGCATCCAAATAAGTCGAGGTTTGATGTTTTTTTATTCTTATATCTATTACAGGTTAAGATCTTGACCGAGATTTAGAAATCTCGATTGATCTTTCAAACTCCACAGACGCCTGTTAGGCCAAGGCCTTTTGGTTTGGAAATTCCATCCTCACATTCTCTCGATCGAGCAATCAAGCTTGTGCTCTTGATCAAGGGTTTGATGAACCCTCGATCGAACTACGTATCTTGATCGAGGGTTTTGAAAAACCTCATCCAAGATTTTTAAATAAGCTCGATCGAATGCTTTTTTAATCCCTCGATCGAGCTTTTAAAATCTTGATCGATGGCTTAAAAATAGTCCGTTCGAGCTCTCTTTTCATCATACTCACACCCTCCGCTTGCAAAAAAGTGTTACACATATTCATGGGAACACCCTTAATCATTTTAAGGTGGAAGTTGCTTATGCAACTCAAGATTCCATCCGACAACAATTGAAAAAGAACGAGAGTTGGTGTTCAATTTTCATTTAATATGGAAATCAAGTCGAGGAAAACATATATAGATACACAGAGAAAAAAAATAAAGTTATCTAAATACTTGGGTGTGAGAAGCCACAAGAGAACAATCTAAAACAACCATTGCATCAATTCAAACAAATGAGGCTCTCTTCCACCTGAATGGAGGGGTGTAATCTCAGAAGAGATTCACCTGCAAAAAAACATATTTACAAATACTTTAAAGTTATGTCTACCAAATATTTGTCAAGTTTTTAACCTCTTCCTTGCTAATTCTAGCTATGTAAAACTCTCTCATCCTGGACCTATAATCAAATATATCTTATCATTGAGAACATGCATGATCAATGCAAGCATCAATGGTGTCAAGGGAAGTGGTTACTGACAAGCGGGTGGTGTTCTTATGTTTCTAAGTTCTATAATTAAGTTTCTCAACTCATCTAAACATTAATTTATTTCAATGTATAGGTCTTGTGGGATCTTAGGGTTTTGGTGTTAATTTGAATTAGGGATTTCTACCATCTTTGTGGCATAACAACTACAATTAAACAATAAAAGCATTTTTATAAAGAAATTTTCTAAAATGTACAAAAATAAGATTGGTAGGCTTACTTGCATTGTATGGAAGTGAATCCCTAGAGATGGATGATGAAAAATCCTTATTTTTGTTACCAAATTTACTTTTTTACATTTTAGAAATTTTATTTTAAAAAAAGTGTTTTCATTGTGAAATAAAAGAATCAACAATCGACCTTTTTTTGTTGACACATATAGAGGACCACACACACATTTCTAGCACATGTGCATTTAAGAATGACGATGTGAAATAAATATACCTTCTCTATTGACGATGGCCTACATCCCCCTTATACATACAATATTATGCATCTCGAGAACTCATAGAATAGGTAAGTACAGTATCATGGTTAAACACCTAAATAATCAACTCATCCACCCATAGTAACTTAGAATTTGTAGGTCCAAGGCGTGTTCTAGACTTGTCCTCATGCATGGCCATTGTATCACTATCCAATGCAATGCACTTGGCGCTTGCCATACTATCACGTGTATTAACTCCGAGTTGCAATCGCTTAACATCATCTGACCGAATAACATTAAAACTAGGAATGGGAACTAGTAGAGGAGGTGGTGGTGTAGCTATAGGGTCTCTCTGAGCCCTAGGACGCTCATAAATGTGTCCCTACCCGACTCCATAAAAAGACGATGGCACTATACTCGTGTAATCAAGACACATGTGTAGCACAAATTATGCATACTCATGTTTGGAAAAGTACAATGGGACCTGATCATGGAGGGGGAATATGCCCCATGCTCCAATAAACCTATCATAAACATTATGCACATCAGCCTCAAGCATAAGATCTTGTAATCGAAGTAGTTGTCTAGGAGCATCACCAGGAGGGATGTCAAACAAAGTGCCCTTGATAATAATTTTCTCTTGTTGCATCTTTCACAACCTCCCATTTGTCAAGACCCAATACTTGGTCCCTCCTCCTTTGGAAAACAGTTTTCCAAATGTCACTAAGAGGCCTCGCCTTATAGTGGATCTCCAACAATCCATCAATCGCATCGATCATCATGTTGATTAGCTGTCTGGTTAGCCAATCAAGGCACATGGCCCCTAACTGGGTGTGCATCCAATCACAGTGCAATGTAATCTCCTCAATCGTGATCCTTGTGATCTCATCCTCCCAAGGAGGTGGAGAAGCAGGATGAGAACCTAATAAATAGGTTTATATATATATATATATATATATATATATATATATATATATATATTATATATATATATATATGTATGTATGTATGTATGTATGTATGTATGTATGTATGTATGTATCTATTTATGTATGTATGCATGTATGTATCTATTTATGTATGTATAAGTCAAAGTACGAAAATCCGATATAAAATCATGATATAAGTAGTTGAAAAATATATAAATATGAATTTAATGTACCTGTATCATGAAGAACCACTTCACTGTGCTTTGAGGATGTGAATGTGTTGTGACTATCATGCAAGATACTATCCACATTGCTCCCAGATACACGATCACCGGATGGTCTAGCTAGCGGGGTTCCTATGAAAGTAGAAGCAAACAACAATTAATAATTAAGCTACATGTATACAAAAATTCACTTCTTTTATGTAAGTCAATAAAAACAAAACTGTATATGTAAATAGTTCACATATGATTACGCTCGCGACATGATGGGTGGTGCACAACACCAAAACCTCTTGATGAATGCGGTTTGTGGAGGGAAGAACCCCACTTTGGAGAATGATCTACATGAAATAGTGAAGATAAATCATATATATGTTATCTTTTGAATACAATAAAGGCTCTAAGAAAACCCTTCTTATAAATTGACTCCCCCACCAATATATGTTCTTAATAATATAATGTAATGTTTAATGTTACATTATCAAAAATAAAAATGAAAAATACATGTGAGCTAATAAAATTAAAAAATGCATTTCTTCTCATAAAATAAAATAAAAAAATATGAAAAGGATTTTAAAAAATCCATGTCCACCTAAAAAATAACAAAATTAAAACTTAAACCCAAATATATCAAGCATGAGAAGGATCAAATTTCTTGAGTTTAAGATTTTAAAAAGAAAAATTACACCTCAAGAAATTGGATTCCACTTGATGCTTGATAGATCTGATTTTAAGATGGATCTATGTTGCTTTATTTTCAACTAAAGTGTGGATTACACATGTACAATAAAAATATCTAGTATTACAATTTTTTAATTAAAAATATTAAAAAAATAAAATAATTTTAATCAATACATATAATTGATTTTCTAGGGGTTTTGAATAAATTTCATTAAATTCCTAAAAAATACAACACTTTCAATCAATGCATAGAAGAATTAAGTTTTGAAGGTTTGGAACAAATTTCACAAAATTCTTTAAAAACAACACTTTCAATCAATGCATAGAATAACTTGTTTTTTAGGGTTTTGAACAAATTTCACAAAATTCCTAAAAAAATCAACGCTTTCAATCGATGCATAGAAGAGAAAAATTTTGGGGGATTTGAGTTTCCTACCTCTAGCTATGGAGGCCATGGTAGAAAAAATGGTGGTTGGTGCCAAGTTGCAGTCCCCAGTGAAATCAGCATAGTCACTCTATACACCTCGTTCGAGATCCTATGCAACAGAGGCATCCCAATAAGTCGAGGTTTCATTTTTTTCTGTTCTTATATCTATTACAGGTTAAGATATCGACTGATATTTAGAAATCTCAATCGATCTTTCAAACTCCACATGCGCCTATCATATCAAGGCCTTTCGGTTTTGAAATTCCATCCTCATGTTCTCTCGATCAATCATTATATCTCGATCGAGCAATCAATCTTGTTCTCTCAATCGAGGGTTTGATAAATCATCAATCGAGCTACGTAGCTTGATCTATATTTTTTCAAACCCTCGGCCGAGCTTTTGAAATAAGCTCAATCGAATGGTTTATTAATCCCTCGATCGAGCTTTTAAAATCTCAATCGAGGGCTTAAAAAAAGTTCGTTCGAGCTCATTTTTCAGCATACTCACACCCTCTGCTTGCCAAAAAGTGTTACCTATATTCATGGGACACCCTTAATCGTTTTAAGGTGGAAGTTTCTTATACAACTTAAGAGTCCATTCAACAACAATTACAAAAGAATGAGAGTTGAGGTTCAATTTCCATTTAATATGGAAATCAAGTTGAGAAAAACATATATAGATACACATAGGGAAATTTTTTTTTATCTAAATACTTGGGCGTGAGAAGCCCCAAGAGAACAATATACAACAACCATTGCATCAATTCAAACAAATGAGGCTCTCTTCCACCTGAATGGATGGGTGTAATCTCAGAAGAGATTCACCTCCAAAAAAAACATATTTACAAATTATTTAAAGTGATGTCTACCAAATATTTGTCATTTTTTTAACCTCTTCCTTGCTAATCCCAACTATGTAAAACTCTCTCATCCTAGACCTATAGTCAGATATATCTAATCATTGAGAACATGCATGATCAATGTAAGCAACAATGGTGTCAAGGGAAGTGGCAAGCGGGATGGTTCTCTTATGTTTCTAAGTTCTATAATTAAGTTTCTCAACTCATAGAAACATTAATTTATTTCAATGTATAGGTCTTGTGGGGGATTAGGGTTTTGGCTTCATTTGAATTAGGGATTTATGCCATCTTTGTTGAATAACAACTAGAATTCAACAATAAAAGCATTTTTTAAAAAATGCTTTTAAAGAAGTTTTCTAAAATGTTAAAAAATAAAATTGTTAGGCTTACTTGAATTGTATGGCAGTGAATCCATAGATATGGATGACGATGAATCCTTATTTTTGTTATCAATGTTTTTTTTTTACATTTTAGAAAATTTCTTTTAAAAAAAGTGTTTTTATTGTGAAATAAAAGAATGAACAATTGACCTTTTTTTGTTGACACATCTAGAGGAACACACACGCATTCCTAGTACATGTGCATTTAAGAATGAATACACACATTTCCTTTGAAAGTGCATGCTCTAGGAATATGTGTGCGCGCTCGTGTGATGATTTTCTTTGGCCCAAAATATGTGGCATTCTTTCATGGATTTTCAGCGGGGGGTGAAGCTATTAAAAAAGGAACACATATAGATTCCTATCAGTGCACACATGTTTCTATTTTTACAATGGATGCATGTTTCTATTGCAATGAAAAGGGGAACAAACTCATTGTGATCCCCTAAAAGTGAGTGGCGATGGAGCATAATATGGAAGATAGATTATCATTTAAAACAAAAATTATTTCTTTGGCCAGAACTAGCAATAATATTCTCACATGAGACAATGGTTAGAAGAGGAATTCGTGTGGTCCTATTAGATGTGTTATATGCAAATCATAAAATGAAACTGAAAATCATTTATTTTTCACTCGTCCTTTTTCAAAATCTATATGGAAAGGCATACTTCATTCAATTATTAGTCAACAAAATGGGAAAACATTAATATTTTGGAGTGTTTTGAAACTTGGATCAAAGACAACTATGCCATAGGTCATGAAGCTATGCACTGCTTTGTTCTATGGGGACTTTGGCTAGCTAGGAATAAGATGATATTTGAAGACAAAGAATTGACAATTGGTTAGGTAACTCATACAATTAAAAAGTCTTATAATACAGTTGGAAGGATGCAATGCAAACGAAAATAAGATTCATAAAAGAAGTTAATATTTTAACTTATACTTTGCTTCGGGCTACTTTGATGGGGCTTGTCCAGAGAGCCCAAGTAAGTGTGAATTTGTGGCCATCCTTCATCTAAGTAATCATTATTTTACTTTGAAATATGGATTTGTCCCTGAATCCAACAATAGAGCAGAGTTTTATGCTCTATGGATTTTGATCATGAACAACTAAAGCAAAAGATCTAAAGAATCTACAAGTCTTTTGGGACTCCAAAATTTTGTTGGAATGGGAAAATGGCAAATGATAGATCATAAATTTGACACTAGGACCCATCATGGACAGGGTTTTGGAGGTAGAAAATTGCTTTAATTCAATCTCTTTTACTCATATCTACAGTGTGTCAAACAAAGGAAGATTTTCACTTTCAATAGTAACTCTTACTGTGCCCAATGGCTTCTTATCAATTCAAGAATACAAGAAAGGAATCATCTCCTCATAATCACACATGTATATCTTTTGATTTCTTCTTAGTGGTTCTCATTTTAGATGTAGGGGGGGCACTTTCAATTGTAGTTGATATTTGTTTTTGCACTCTTGTGTTATGGGGGATTTAGAGATAAATACATGACCCATTTTAATTTGGAAGACTATATTAAATAGTTAAAGGGAAAGATTTTAGATTTTTTCCAAATTGTGATGAATCAAAAAAACAAAACAATATATATTTTCATTTCAAAATTAAATAACAAACATAAAGTTTTTTTATTGGAAAAAATAAGGTTTTTACTTATAAAAAATATAATAAAATATAACTTTTCAAATTCAATTTGATGTTGTTGATAATATCAATATAAAAAATTTTCTATGGAAAAATTGCTATATTTGAATTTTTTTTTACATTTAAAAAAAATTAATAAATTATGTTGAAATTATTTTTTTAAATATAATAAGTTATGCTAAATTTTGTTTTATTTTAAAAGAAGAAATTGAAATTTTAAAATTGAAATTAATATCATTTAAAATAGTAATATATTTTTTTCTTTCTTGAAAAAGAAAAAGTTATATTTGAATTTTTTACATTTTAAAAATAAAATAAATTATATTGAATTTTTTTTTATATAATAAATTTTATCAAATTATAAATTATATATTTTTAAAGAAGTAATCTCTATTTTGTTGTTACAAATTTATGTTAGTGTTATAATTAAAATTAATGTTATTAATAATATGAATATAATAGCCATGAGGTAAAAATGTTTCTAGCATTGCTAACAACTATTATTATAAGATAAAAGCTATAAAAAGAAAAATCTAAATGAAAAGCATTTATACAAAAGAGAGTGTTGATGGTGAACAATTCTGATCGGAGCAATTCCTATGTGATTTCAGTAATCTACATACTTTCTCAATACATGTTATAACAATTGCATAGACCATGGAGATTTTAGCTTCTACATACAAGTCGCTAACCCAAAAAAAATGTAAATGTCTATTGTAAAGGTTATCCATCACTATCACACAACCTTTTTTTTTTTTTTTTTGACCTCTTGCACTTTTATCTTCGCCGTCACACAAGGTTTTGGTGAAAAAATAGCCCTTAAACAATGAAATTTATATATCTTTTTTCTTTGTTAAAAGAAATTGAATAAGGCCATTTTTCATAGGTATGTATTATTTTGGATTCCTCCTGTGAACTTGTACATATGATCTTTCCTAGAAGTGGAGTTGTTATTCATGATGCACTTGCAGTGATATTTTGTGTTTTGATTCATTCAACATCTAGTATTAGAAGAATTGTCTAGATGTATTATCCATGATGCATTCATATTTTGTGTTTTGATTCATTCATAATTGAATGCATTTAGTTTTATAAGATATATGTAATTCATTTTATTTTATTTTTATAAAATTGGAATGGTGGAAACTTATATATAATATAACAAGTAATTTTAATATATAAAAATTTCTAATAGCTCCTTTGTTTATGGTAAAAACTATTTTTGGCACAGTTTTTGTGGTATTGGTAGATTATTATAATGAACATGTGCTTACTCCATTTGATATCTTGGGTGCAAATATAAATCCTCTTAAACAAAGGTGAGGGAAATGTGATGAAATTCTGTCATTGAAATTGACAACCACACGGTTCAATTTTATTTTGAATGTGTTTTGTGAGCAGGACTTATGAGGACAAAGTTCCTCTATAGATTGTAGTCTTTGTCCAATCAAAATATTTACCCAACTCAATATCAAAATAACAAAAACAATTCACGTTAAAAAAAATTAAATTATTAAAATTTGTCTTTATAAAAAACTTGAAAAAAACCTCTTACCCTTTGAAATCCATAACCATACACATAAAACCAAAATACATAATAGGCTATTGAATAATTAAATTAAATCCTTCATTAATAAACATCTTTTACCTTTCCAATTTTAACTTTTTTTCATATAAAGTTGCTACCTCTCCCATCTAGTTCCCCATATTCCTTACGTGTTGGACTCCAACAAAGACTTTGCTTACTAGCCAAGGTCACTTATATAGGCCTAAACACATATTTTAATGGACTGATAATAAAAAATAATTGACCGCTTCGGAAAATAATGCAACATAAAAAAATCCATTCCATTGAATAATCTGCCTGTTCTTTTGGAAGGTTTGTAAAAAATTTTAACCGTAAATACTGGCAAAATGCCCCGTAACGGGCAAAATACGGGCATTTTGCCCGTCAACTTCCAACCCACTTATAAGGAACATAGAGTGGTATCCTTAATCTTGTCATTCTAAGTATGCATTGTTTAAGACAGATGCATGACCTCAAACCCGACTCTCTCCACTAGGTTTTGCTCTGCAAGTTTGGTTTTGAGAGTCGTTTGGATTGCTCAGTTCCTGACGGCTGGGGCTCCTTCCCTAGCTGGCCCCTCTCCTTCCCCTTGAGAGGCGACTGGTATAGCTTGAATGCCTGTGGTGGTGGCCCGTGGTGGCTCTCTCTAGCGCAGTGTTCTACCTCGCTGGCAGCAGCTTGTGAGCGTTGATGCAGGCGGTGGGTTCTTGTCCTCGTTGCTTTCGCTCGTGGCGACGGCGGCTTGGCTTGAAGGCACATCGGAGCAGAGGGTGAAAGGATAGAAGTAATCGCCATAACTAACTACGGACTTTATTTACGCCGTTGGGCGTTTAAGAAAAGGTCACATCCACGGGGTTATATTAAGCTTCCTCTAGAACATATTAATTTTGCCTACAGAATTCTAGGTTATAACTTGTAGGTTATGCAAACAAATAAACAAAAAATAGCTTAGCAGAGTTGAAAGGATGGGCTCCTTTCAGTGGAATAGATGGGCCATACACACTCTGTTTTTTATTCAAAGTCACGATGAGGGCTGATGTTGAAGGAAGTGAAGGAGGAGAGAGGTTACGTACTATGAAATTACAAGAGACAACACGCTTCTATGAAATTCTTACAAGGAATAAATGGCTGGTCAGGTTACAGAGTAATTTATTGAACAGTAGAAACTTCCAGCTATGCAAACCCTGTCAGATAAAGGACGCCAAAAACAATATCCAGCAAAATTTACAGGGTTCAATAAAAAATAAAGAAGGCAAATTAACGATTGCGATGGGTATTTTCTGCGAGATTGCCAATGCACTAGCAATAGCCACTTACACTATTCAGCTTACTGCAGCCCATTTAGCTTACTGCAGTCACATTAAATGGGCGGCAGTAAGCTGAATAGTGTAACCGGCTATTGCTAGTGCATTGGCAATCTCGCAGAAAATTACAACAAAATGGACTGGCTCAGTGATCAGGGTTGGTTGGATTTGGAGAATTTTCAGATCCAACTGACTCTAAGCTCACTAAACTGCAGCATTAAATGTTCTGAAAATTACAGCAAAATGGACTGGCTGAGTGCTCAGTGTCCATTGGATTTGGAGAATCTTCAGATCCAGCCGACCCTAAGCTCACTAAGCTGCAGCATTAAATATTCTGCAGCTCAATGCTTATGGATCGCCCAATAATGTTTGCCAACAATAGCAATAGCAACCCAAAGTTATATTTGATGTACAGATGATGGGTCAGACCCAAAGTTATATTTGATGTATAGATGCTGTCAGAGATGATTGCCACATTGATGAACACAAAAAACAATATATATACAGCACATAATAATTATATATATATATATATTTGAATTTGATATAGTTTTTAAAATATAATAAGTTGCATTGAAATTAATGTTTTTTAATATATTAAATTAAAGTATTATAAATAATCTATCATTTTAATTATATAGATAGGTGTTTTATGATTTTAAGTGGTTGTGCTAGTTATATATATATTTTTTAACACTAACAGAGTAAAGGATTATATTTATAAAAGCTATGCACAGCTATTCATTACAAACTTTCAAAAGGATTTTTAACAGTGCAGAAATGTACACTATAAATTCTATCTGCATTGCATTACATGCTCTGAGCTTTGTTTTCCTGAAACTATCCAGCATTGAGCTGGAATAAACCTTGACAAACTGTCTACAAAGGATTATACAAAAATGCATTGACCAAAATGGACAAAATTTTTTAAACCTGGGCTGTGCTGTGTCCTAGCCATACTTCTTTGGCCGAGCAGAAGAAGCATCCACCATAACCTGATTAATTTCCTGGTTAACCGTAGGGTTTTCATGCACCCAACTCCCCTGAGTCGCTCCAGTAAAAACGGCCATATCTTCCTGCAACCTGTCAACTTTCCTCATTAATTCAAATAAATTTCTTTCCAGGTCGTCAATCCTGGAGTCCTGGCAGGAGAGCTATGAGCACACATGCGTAATATCCGACGCCATTTCTACGTTTTGATTAACACTGGAGCAAACCACATCATAGGTATTACGAACTGCAAACTTTATGTCCACCAACGTTCTGCTCAGAGCAGCTATGGCCGCTATCATGGACTGCATTATTTCCAAATTACACGCCTGAGCCAGCAAGAGACGGGGGGGAGGGGTGTCAAGCTCGCCGAGAGAGAGGCGACTCAGAGCTTCGGGCAAGTGGGGAGGGCGAGCCATCGCGGAGGGAGGAATAGAGAGGGCGGGTGGGGGAGTTAATAGAACCCCGTGGGAGCTGACAACGGGGGGAAGACGAAGTGACAGGTGGAGGAGCGATCGGGGAGGCGTGTGGGTGAAGATTCGGAGGGGGGAGTGGAAAAAAAACCTTTGGTTATGAAGAGGGAGGGGTGGTCCCTCATGACCATGGCCCTAACCATGAAACCAACAATGAAAATGATGATCCTAGGCATTAAACTTTAAGGGATGAAATGATACCCCAAAACTCCTTTGTGATCCTTGACGCACCCGATTTCGAGCATTATTCCTTGGTTAGCCGCTTTATCAGCCATCCTATTGTTCTCTCGACGGATGTGAAAAAAGGATGCCTTTGAGAGGAGAGCATTGGTTTTAATTCTTTGCATGTATTTGTCGGCTTTTGAGCCTGGTGAGGCATACCCTCTTCGCATGATTTGAATGACGTGCCTGGAGTCTCCATAGATTCTGAGATTGTCTATGCTGTAGTTGGAGGCCATATCTAATGAGAGAATGAGAGCTAACCATTCTGCCTCGTTATTAGTTTTGCTACCTAATCCCCATGAGAAGGCTGCAATTTTATTTCCTCCGGGATCAAAAAGTATCCCACCCGCACCTGCCACCCCAGGTTGTGCTAGTTATATTAAAGGTGAATCCATTAATATAAAAGGAAGTCCACATATCATAAGTAGGTCATTCATTAAACCTAATCTAGAAGACTAAAAGTATCTCTCTTAACAAGAATTAATATAACCAAAACAAGAACGAATTGTCATGAGCTTTTAGTGAAAGACAATTCCTAAAACACCTTTGGGAAGGATTTGCCATTCAAAATAAAAGTCACTAAGCTCTAAGTTTATTGAGCATAAGAATAAAAGTTTACAATACTAAGTAATTTTTTTCTTTCTTCTTAAAATCTCATAAACCAAAATTAAACTAAGCTCTAAGCTTTTTGAGCATAAAAATAAAAGTTTACAAATACTAAGTAATTTTTTTCTTTCTTCTTAAATCTCATAAACCAAAACTAAACTGAAAGAACTTTAATTTTTTTCTTTCTTCTTCAATCTCATAAAACAAATTATAATCAAATTAAATCCATTTATATAATCAAAATGGAATTTTAATAGCGAAAAATTATAAATGGTTTTTAAACTACTCCTAGATACAATTACAGTAAGTGCCTCTTAAATGGTAGGGCATTTTGGGTGATACTTTAGTGTGAACCTCCTTTCAAAACAATATAGATGCTGTATGTCTTTTCTGGGATGAGGATAGATAGATATCGTGAGCACTATGTGCACAAATGCCACCTGTAGTACGCAGCCTTCAAACAATATCCATATATTCTTTCATTTTTCATTTTTTACAGAATTAAAAATACCCTTAGGTTACCGTAATATCTGTATTTTGACAGGTTTAGGCTCTCTTGTTTCCAGGAGCATAACAAAATTTACACCGGCCAACAGTAGTAAAAACAATTTATAACTTTATAGCAAATAACAAAACCGTTGTATATAATACTCCATTTATCACAGGAAGGGCTAAAACCAAATTAAAAATTTCTTTCCATGGAAAGCTATGATAGACATGAACATGCACAGAAATCAATAATGTAACCACAATTATACATATCCAAACACAGTATGGTCTTATAATATATATATATATATTAATAACACAATCTCAGAGAAGGGATCACAAACACAATCCCTTCATTCAACAGATCGATTTATTTTAAGCATTAGACTATCACTACCATAACATTCATACTCAGTATCTTCCTTCTCATTTAAGAGGCAAACATTAATTTACATATATTAGTTTATGAGATCAGAGGCAGTGCAGTGGTCGAAGTAGCAGAAGCAACCCGAGGCGTGGCACTTACCGTTGCTGGCTTTTTCTTTGTTTATGCAGATTTTAGCGCAGTCATCTTCGTCATCTGGACAATATGCACTGCCCCCTTTTCTGCTTGACTTCTCGCAAATAAAAGCAAGAGTCCCATTCCCAAAGTCTGCCCAACATATTATAATTACATTAACAAACAAAATTCAACAGAGGCAAGTAATAAGATTCAATTTCAACCAAAATTTAAAGGCTACAGAGTTAAGTTTACACACTGTTTGAGGCCAACAGCAGCAACACCAACACAAAGGCCGAGGCCGCTCTCGCCATGGCAGCTGGGAACTAATCTTCACCGCAAATTCTGAATCCTAAGCGTTCGCAGAGTTACAAAAATGGAAGAAGCGAGCTGACTTATATAGAAAATCAAAGAGCCCAGCTGCCCAGTAAAGGGAAAATCCTAAAGGAATCAGATTTACGGGGCGTGGATAATCATGAAAAAGGAGAAATCAATTGAAATAACGTTGAAATTATCGGTCTGCATTGAAATTAGGAAAGTTCAAGGAATGTGGTCCTGATTTTGGCACACAAGTACATTGGGAGCGGCTATTCACAAACATTGACCAAAGAACAAACACGTGTAGCGTTCAGTCACCTTTTTTCCAAACTTTTTCTCGAATAAGACGCTGAGTCGGACCAATAATTCTCGTGAATTTCACTCATATAATTCTGAATAATAATTGAGAGTAAGCATCATTCATAAATTGAATTATCAATCGTAGTATTTGGCGATGACGTTACAGTCTCATTAAATGTTATGTTATGGAGTATTAAATGTTGTAGAGGGTGGTGTATATGAAATAGAGTATTTAATTTTTTAATAATTATGAAAAGTTATTATTTGAATTAAACATAATAATAAAAAGTTAAATCTTAAAATATTTAGATAATTTTTTTAATGTTTAATTATTTAATATATAATTATTTAATGTTTAATTATTAATATATATATTTTTTACAAATTAATAAATTAATAAAGTGGGGACAGATGTATATCAAGGATTCAAGTGGCTTGCATCCAAACTTAAGTCCACTTTCAATATTTACAAAAATGTTAAATAAAAAAAAAAACATTTAAACATTGACTATATATAGCACTCTTCTTTTTCTTTTAGCCCCAAACTTAAGTATGAATAGAGTTCTATAATGAACCAATATCTATACATGGTAAAGCAATGCTCTCGAAAACCTTATTTACATCAATATATATTGATAAACTTTTACTTTTTTAAAGAAATTTTCTATGATTTGAAACTAATATTTATATAAATTAATACTCTCTAATAAAAAGTCTACAGTGTCATAGCCATATAACCAAACAAAATAAAATATATTAATTTATTTAAACATTATTTAAAAATGTTGAGTAACTAGGTTTATAAAACAAGCCAATAGGTGAATGGACACAATATAAAGCCTCCCTACAATTAATGTTCATAAAACTAAGAGATCAACAAGATAGTCTCTTATGGAAAGAAAACACAATACAATGATCCTATAAAGTATACAAGGGATACCAAGTTGCAATAGAAAGTTAAGGAATGAAGGACAAAAACTACAAATGACATATTGAAGGACAAAAACTACAAATGGCATATTATCTAGAAACTTCAAGTTCCCTTAAACCTAGGAATCTTTTATTGGGTCATTTTATGCAACAAACTACTTCCTTCCTAAGGCAATTTATCTTCAATGAAGATCATGGTAATGCCCAAGGTACCATATGTTATGTAGAAAAAATATGAGAGAATCCATCATTTATTCTTGTTATATCACTTTTCTAAAGAGGTTTCCAGACATTTATCCTAGTATTATTCGAGGCAAAAGAAAATGGAAAGGGAACTCTATGGAGGAGGCTTTAGAATCATGGATAGAGGATATTGAGGTTGGGCTGGATTATTACTCTCTTTTTTCTCTTTCTTCCTTTTTGTTCTATGGGATATATATCTTAAGAGGAATGATATCCTCTTCAAAGACAAATCTATAATATTGCTCATGACTTTATAACAAATAAAGTGAGCATACAAAAATTATGAGAAAACTAAAAAAACAAAGAAGAATAGTGTAGCACAAATACTTGAGTAATTAAATCCATACCTTATGGATTATTTAATGGAGAAAACATTTAAAACCCAAGGGAGAGTGGTGCAAGTTGTGGCATTCTAAATATCTCAAACCATCACATAATTTCATTTGATTGTGGGTTTCAGCTAGGAATTTCAATGGCCATTCCCTTTGAGGTATGGATGTGAGAGACACACATTTATGGAGACTCCACACTAGTGATTCAATATATTGAATGACAAATTCAGTGGAGGAAAGAAGCACAGGTCTTGATAGAAGCATTCAATGCATTAGAGAGATGAAATCTAGATTCCAATCTTTACACTTTCATCATATTTGCACGGAACAAAATCATGAAGCTACCAGATTCCCTAAAAAGGCCTATTGAAGAAAACCAAGTTCTCTCTTAGTGGATCATATTTTTGGGATAGGGTTGAGGATATCCTCCCTTTGAGAATCATAGTTATATAATATTAGATGAATATTGATTTGTGTATGTTTGAGGGATGCATTTTTATTATTTATTTATCACAAGGGATGATGAACATCATCTTATGATAATTTGTCAATGTTTGGAAGGGGGCATTGGTGCTTTTAATGGTTGGTTTCAAAATACAACTCTTTAAGTAACATAAATATCTATGAGTTTTCTTTGAAATATCATATAATAACATAACACCATATATAATTATTATTTCATTAAATGTGGACTTATTTAGGTCTAAGATCCTTTGGAAATAGGAAAAACGTGGTTAAGACCAATGTTGATTTAAGTAGGTGGGTATTGATTAATCTCAAATGAGACATTGATATTATTTTCATCAAGTAGTAATGACATTAACAATAGTAAGGATGAGAGTAACACAATCAACACAAATCGCATTTCCCAAGGAGAATTTGGACAACAAGAAGAAGAAGGTGATATGTGCATAGTATATTGAAATGGGGCATTATATTTGTTTGAAGTTTCTTGCGAGAAAATAAAGAAAAGTAACCAAGTAGATACCTCTTCATAACTACTCTTTATGGAAATAATTATGGTAATGAGTGTGTCTTCCAGAACTTGGTATTAGGATTATGGTGTGTCTCAACACTTTGTACCTTTGAATGAGTTTGGTTTGTGAAATATGAGTATTTAAACGTGAATGGATGTGATTTTTCATAATAACCCTACCCAACATGGTTAGTTGGGAAGGTACAACCTCCTAAAAACATGTATATTTAGTTTATTATATCATTCCAGTAAATTGACCCAATCACATCTAATCAATCCCATAAATCAATCATGACGAAATAATCTAGTAATTCAACCATATCTAAATAATCAAATTGTTGGTTGTGGAGCTTGATCTTCCTTATTTAGAGGTCGTGTTTTAGGCGATCTAGATCCTGGCCCATGACGGGGGGATTTGGATGGGCTTGTCCCCCCAAAATAGTTGCCATGGGGGGTCCAGGGGTGGAAGCGACTAGTTTGGGAGCCCCCCTCCTAGCAGGGGTTCGGGGGCAGCGCCACCATAGTGAAAATTTCAGAAAAAAAAAATACCTTATAAAATGTTGTAATTTTGTGGTCATGACTTGGTCAATAATGGGTGATTTATGGGCCAATGGTATTGGGTGTTCCATAGTATTTTCCCATTGTAATTGCTCTTTAAAAGGAAGGCATTGTAATAAGGATGTGTATTGTAGCATTGTAAAGATCTATATGATTGTGTGAGAGAGAGACTGTGAGAGAGTCAAGAGGAAGTTGCAGCGGATGTGTTGCAGGTTGTATCCCTTCATTTGTTGGATGGTATAATAATAAGGACTAGAAATTTCTTTGTAGACATAGCCCATCTTTGGTGAACCACATTATATTGGTGTCTCTCTTGTACTGTGTTTTATGTGATTTATATTTGCATCTTGTTTATTGTTATTACTCTATGATCTTGTTTTTCTAACAATTGGTGTCAAATCCAAAGGTCTATTTGGTAGATAAACTCGTAGGAAAGAAGGGTTCCTGGTTCGAGTGGGAGCAATGGAGGAAGAAGGAAATTTTAAGGTCAATAAATTTAATGGCCAAAACTACCAGTAATGAAAGATGCAAATGGAGTACTATCTTTACCAGAAGGATCTATTCCTACCATTGGGAGGAAAAGCAAAACAACCGGCGACTATGAAGGATGAAGAATGGAAGGTTCTTGACTGAAAGGAACTAGGAACAATACAACTGTGATTGGATTCATCGGTGGCTTTCAATATTTCAAAAGAAAATACAACTGAGGGTCTGATGAGCGCATTAGGAAAGCTGTATGAAAAACCCTCAGCCTCCAACAAGGTATTTCTAATGAAGCATTTATTTAATATGAAGATGTTAGAAGGTGGATCTGTTGTTATCATTTAAATGAATTTAATGCGATTACACATCAGCTAGAAGTTTTTTAAAAGTGAACTTTGATGATGAGGTTAGGGCTCTTCTAATATTGTGTTCATTACCAGAAAGATGGAACGACCTGGTCATGGCTTTAAGTAACTTTGTCTCTAGTTCAAACACTTTGAAATTTGATGATGTTGTTGGTGTTATAAGCTCAGAGAAGAAATGAAAAGGAAAATCATAGCTGAGACATCAGGTAATGCATTGACCATGGAGAGTAGGGAAAGACAAAGGGAGAGAGGAAAGATCCCAGGTAATCGCATCAAGTCTAGGAAGGGAAGATCCAAGTCCATATTGTGAAAGATAGAGTGTTGGAACTATGGAAAGAAAGGACATATGAATAAAGACTGCAGACATCTAAAGAAGAAAGGAGATGGACAATAGGAAACTACTCGGGAAGCAAACGTAGCAGGTGATGTATTACAATATGCTTTAATTCTTGCAATAGATAATACCAGTGATTATTGGGTAGTAGATTTAGGGGCATCATGTCATGCTACACCCCATGGGAAATTCTTTCATGATTATGTTTCAAGCGATTTTGGACATGTTTTATTGGGTGATGATGAACCATGTAAAATTGTTGGAATGGGTAAGGTACAGATAAAGTTAAAGAATGGTGAATGGCTGCTTAAATATGTAAGGCATATTACTGCTATGAAAATAAATATGATCTCAATAGGGAAGTTGTATTTATATTTGTAGAATATCACTAAAGGATCAATGGTGACAGAATATGTACGTTGTATTTCTGTCTTCATAATACTGATTGTTCTATCTCTTTAGCTTCCACAGGAACAAATACAACATTATGGCATCATAGGGTTGGCCACATGAGTGAGAAGGGGGTGCAGATTCTCCACTCAAGAAAGTTGATTCCAGATCTGAAGTAGGTAAGTTTGGAATTATGTGAGAACTATATTTATGGAAAACATAAGAGAGTCATATTTCTTAGGGTTGGGAAATAGAAGAAGAGTGAAAAATTAGAGCTTGTACATACAGATGTATGGGGACCGACTCAGGTACAATCTCTTGGTGGTTCTCATTATTATGTTACTTTTATTGATGATGCAACTAGAAAAACTTGGGTTTATTGCATTAGACAGAAATCTAATGTGTTTGCTACTTTTAAGAAATGGAAAGCTTTGGTTGAGAATGAGACAGGAAAAAGGTTGAAGTGTCTCAGATATGATAATGGAGGTGAATACTGCAGAAAGGAGTTTGATAGTTAATTTTCATACCCTGGAATTCACAGAGAGAAGAGTACAGTCCCAAGAACACCACAATTAAATGATGTGTCATAAAGGAAAAACAAAACAATTGTGGAGCGTGCAAGGTGTATGATATTGCATGCAGGGTTTCCCTTAGAGTTTTGGGAAGATGTTGTAGATAATATTGTTTACTTAATAATCATAGGTCCTTCAATTTATTTGGATGGTGGTTTTATAGAGGTGGAATGGACAAGTAAAAGGGTAGAATACTCATTTCTAAGAACTTTTGGTTTTGAAGCATTTGTCCATATTGATAAAGAAAATAGAACAAAGCTTGACACTAAATCGAAGAACTGTACATTTATTAGATACAGGGTTGATGATTTTGGTTATCGCTTATGGGATTATGAAAATAACAAAATCATTAGGAGTATAGATATGGTATTCAATGAAAAGTTCATGTATAAAGATCAGTAGCAGGGAAAGAAAAAAGAAAAGGAAAACACATAGTACACAATGCTTGATGAAATAAAAGAAAATGAAGTTCCAAAGGTGCTGGAAAATAAAAAACAGCAGCATGTACCTCAAACTCCTGCAAGTGTTAGAAGATCTACTAGGTTAAGTAGACCCCATGAATCATTCTCTCCTTCACTACATTATTGATTGATGATTGATTATGGTGAACCATAATGTTATGAAGAAGCAATGCAGGTGGAAACTAGAAAGAAGTGAGAGCAAGGCATGAATGGGGAGATGGACTCATTGGTAAGAAACCAGACTTGGGATTGATTGAGTTTCCTACTGGTGAAAGAGCATTGGAGAATAAATGGGTTTACAGGTTGAAGGAAGAAGATGGATCAAAGAAGTCGTACAAGGCCATACTTGTTCTAAAGGGGTTTGCAAAGAAGAAAGGTATATATTTTGATGAAATGTTTTCTCTTGTTGTTAAAAAGATTTCAATTAGAACTATTTTAAGTCTAATGAAGTTAGAATATTTTCATATTGAACAGTTAGATGTAAAAAAAACCTTTTTCCATGGGAATTTGGAGGAAGATATTTATATGCAGCAGCCACATGGGTATGAGGTCAAAGGGAAGGAGCATTTGGTATGCAGGTTGAAGAAGAGCTTGTCTGATCTGAAGTAAGCTCCAAGTTAGTGGTATTTAAAATTTTACAGGTTTATGATAGAATAAGGTTATAGTAGATGTCATTCTAACCACTGTGTTTATTTCAGGAGGCTAGATAATGTAATATGTATTATCCTTTTATTATATGTGGATGACATGCTTGTTGCAGGGTCTAACATGAAGGATATAAATGCGCTCAAAAGGAAGTTAGCTAATTCATTTGCGATGAAGTATTTGGGTGCTACAAATCAAATCCTTTGTATGAGAATAACAAGAGATAGGAAAAATTGAAAATTGACATTGTCTCAGGGTGAGTACATACAAAATGTGTTGGAGAGGTTAGAATGTAGAATGCAAAGCCAGTTAGTACACCTTTGGCCAACCATTTCAAACTAAGTTAAGAGATGTGTCCCAAGACATAGGAAGAGCTAGACTACATGTTCAGGGTTCCCTATTCATCAATAGTTGGCATCTTAATGTATGCCATGGTGTGCACAAGATCATATATTGTACATGCAGTGGGAGTTGTGAGAAAGTATATGAACAATCAAGGTAAAGAACATTGGAAGGTAGTACAATGGATTCTTAGGTATTTGAGAGGTACTACCATTCATGCATTGTGTTTTGAAGGTTCAGACATTTTTCTTCAGGGATATGTTGATGCAGATATGGTAGGTGATAAAGATAGTAGGAGGAGCACCACAGGGTACATCTTTACTTTAGGTGGAACAAAAATAAGTTAGATTTCGAAGATGCAAAAGGTTGTTTCACTTTCAACAATAGAAGCAGAGTATGTTGCTTCTACAGAGGACAATAATGAGATGATTTGGTTACAGAGGTTCATAAAGGAATTGGGTAAGAAGCAAGAGAATATAAGGTTGTACAATGAAATCCAGAGTGTCATTCATCTTGCAACGAAATCATCCTTCCATTCTAAGTCTAAATATATATAACTCAAGTACCATTTCATACGGTCTGCTCTGGAAGATGAATTGTTGAAGATGGAAAAGATACACACTAGCCAGAATCCTACATACATGTTGAAAAAGGTAGTAACCAAAGAGAAATTGGGTTCCTGATCGATTTCAGTTGGCCTTCAAGCATGAAGGTGAAGATGATAAATGTGTCATATCCAAGGTTCAGAGCATAGTCCAGCAAGTGCAACAACAGTGGATTTGATGTGATTAGTCTCCAAGTGGGAGATTGTTGATTGTGGATCCTGATCTTCCTTATTTAGAGGTCGCGTTCCATCTGTGTCTGGATCCCATCCCATGAAGGGGGAATTTGGGGGTGCTTGTCCCCCCAAAATAGTCACCATGGAGGGTCCAGGGGAGATGATGAATATTTTGGGAGCCCCACCTAGCGGTGGTTTGAGGGCAGCGTCCCCTACCAAATTTTTTGGAAAAAAATCCTTGTAGAATGTTGTAATTTCATAGTCATGACTTGGTCAATAATGGGTGATTTATGTGCCCATGGTATTGGGTGTTCCATAGTATTTTCCCATGGTAATCGCTCTTTAAAAGGAAGGCATTGTAATATGGTTGTGTATTGTAGCATTGTAAATATCTTTATGATTATGTGAGAGAGACTGCGAGAGAGTGAAGAGGAAGTTGTAGTGGATGTGATGTAGGTTGAATCCTTCATTTGTTGGATGGTATAATAATAAGTACTAGCAATTTCTATGTGTATGTAGCCTAGCTTGGGTGAACCATGCTATATTGTTGTCTCTCTTTTAATGTGATTTATGTGACTTATATTTGCATCTTCCTTATTATTTTTTCTCTGCGATCTTGTTTTTCTATCATCAGATATATCATCAAAGAAAATGAAATTATAGTAGTGGAAACATTAGGTATCTACAATCCTTGGCTTCGTAAATGACTAACCACTAATGAAACCACCTGAATTAGGTGTTTCCTCTTAATAAGGGATGAATCTCAATGAGGGGTAGGATAGGAATACTATGTACTCAACAAGTTTACTCACTCATATTCATGTACATAAAATTAAGGATCGAGCATACAAATAATCATCCATACCATGGTGGATATACTCTTTAGATTTACAACACCCACATGCCACACATGGTTATGGTGTGTAGGAACATCCACTTAATCGTTACGACCATACCCTTGGTTAGGAACCATAATTGATAGTGGATTTCATATGCAAGGAATTTACTAAGAACTCTATCTCTTGAAGAATCTTTCCCTAGATGTTCAGGAACCATACTTAGTAATGGTATCCCAAGAGCCCAAATAAAAAAATTACCATGCACAAAATAGAATTAGTACCCTTGGTTGGTCAAGTACACTCCCAACCTCATATACCCAAACAAACTAGGTTAGAGCAATTATTAGACTACTCCCACAAATTCACAATCAAGATAGCACTCTTGCTCGAGGAATAAATTTGCCATAATCCAACAACAACTAACCCCCTCCATATAAGGTAGAAATTATTTTTTCTAATGTCTCTAAGTTAAGAACTTCGTCCAATAATATATCTTCGCCTTCCCATTCCCCTACCAAAATACACATGGGAAAAAAAATAGGCTTAGGATAAAAAATGCAAGTGTCACATAGTGGGTAAAAGGTGAAATACAACTCATTCCTCTTCGGGTTTTTTCCTCAATTTGATTTAGAAAGTACCTTCAATTTGGTTCCCCCCTTCCTAGGTACACTAGGTGTAATAATTAGGTATTTTGTCCTCATTAAACAAGATCCATATCCATTGGATTCGATTTCCATAACTTTAATTAATATTTATGGGGGCTCCTCCCATAATTTGACCTACATTAGTTTGGGTATTGCGAAAATGACCTATAGAAATTTTAATCTTTCAAGAACAAGAAAAGCACATACACATGCACACACACATGAGAAACAAGTGCAATATGAGTCATCAAGGCTATATCAATATTTAGCAGTATCCATCAAAGAGATACTCGTTAGTGCTGAACAGAGATCATACACATTAATTCTCAACATTAATAATCAAGGAAACACTTAACATAATTCAAGGGAATATTCATCATAAATCGCCAAGTAAATACTCATCCAAAACATAAAGTCCAAATAAATCATCAAAGGTGCATCCTAACAATTAACAATCACAATAATTAACAATTGATTACAAGATCCTCAATAAGGTATCAGCACAACAAATGTCATGCACTATGGGTGTAGTTATATCCCCCTCTAAAAAATAATATGGCCTTGGAGCCAATTCATCATTAGGGATAAAGTTTCCTCATCTTTGAGCCAACTCCCATGTATCATACAATCCAGTCACATCAATTAATGGAAAACATAAGTTTCAATGCAAACAACTGCAATACTTTGAACATTAGCTTTGAGCATCCACAAACAAATGTTAATCATGTATTAATCATAACCAAACCTCATTTTGTCATTCAAGTTACACCACAAAGTATCATTGAACTATTAAACCAATGTTTATCAACACAGTATTAAATACTTCCCATATACAATACGATGCAAAATTAAGATATTCATTAATGTTTTCCACTAATAGAACTTTCAACCAAATAATCACAATCAATCTAATATTGACATTAAAATATCACACAGGTTATCCATTTCAATAACCATCACCATTAATTATCAGTTGTAATTGAAATCATCCATATCATTATTATTATCAAAGCAACTTCATATCCCTAAATTAGCATACATGCATCATATAAGTATCATCATAATCATCAATATCAAAAATATGTATAATATCATCCAGTCAATATCATTAAAATTATCAATATCAATAAGTCATTATCAATTTGTTCATACCATTGATATCATCAACTCTACATAATATTAATATCAACATTGTTATCAAATCTTGAAGATCATAAACAAATGAACATTAATAACATTAGCATATCTACAACATTTACATAATTTGAGGCAATGCATGCGAGGGGTCAAAATCGAGGTATTACACAAGGATATGTGAAGTACTTTTAGCAAGTAAAAGAAATCCATATGTGTGTCCAAGTCACTATAGTGGTGTTATTTCACCCAAAATTTGTTTTAGACAATATAAAACATATTATACAACTTGACGAGAACCCGACATTGTTCTCGTTTTTTTGGGGGTTAATTTTAGTAGCTATTTTTACCTATGTTTCAAAAAGAGTGTATACTAGTAGCACCATTTTTCATTTTGAGTGATTTTTTTGCGATTTTGAATCTTCTTGATCATAAAAAAACTATAATTTTTATTTACAAGTATGTTTTTTCAAATTTTACAAAAAAATACATTTAGTAACTAATTATAATGAAAAATATATACATTTTCAAAAATTTTAATTTTTTGGAGCTAATTAGAATGATATATATATATATATATATATATATATATATATAGAATGATATATATATATATATATATATATATATATATAGAATGATATATATATATATATATATATATATATATATATATCATTCTATATATATATATATATATATATATATATATATATATATATACTCGTAGTTTTTTCTTTAAATTTTTATCTTAAAAAAATCATTTTCATGGTCAATTTTGGAAGAAAAAAAAACATTTCAGTTTTTTTAATGAATTTTTATTTTTTTATAAACAATTTTTTTTTTTTAATTATTTTAAAAGAAAAATTAAACAAATAAAAAAAAACAAAATAAATAAAACTTAAAAAAAATATGAAAACAAAAATTAAAGAAATGAAAATAAAAATTAACACAAATTTTAAATTTTAAAAATTAAATTTTTTAATTTAAAAAAAAAAGAAAAATCAACATTAATATCATTAACATATCTACAACATTTACATAATTTGAGGTAACGCATGCGAGGTGTCAAATCGAGGTATTACACAAGGATATGTGAAGTACTTTTAGCAAGTAGAAAAAGTCATATGTGTGTCCAAGTCACTGTAGTGGTGTTATTTCACGCAGATGTTTTAGACGATATAAGATAGTTTGTTATCATGTACATATATAGAGGTAAATTAATATTCATAAACACTAACATTCTTACATTTTTTAGGAGTAATGTTGTAATAGATAATGAAGATCATGATTAATAATAATAATAATAATATTGGAGAATGCAAATTTTGGTTTTGCAATTGAGAGAAAAAGGAATTATTATAATTAAGTACTTGGTTTTATTCCTATTAGAGATTTAATATTTGTCATTTTAAACAATGTGTCTACTTTTCCATGCTATGTAATATCCCCAATTTGAAAAGTTACTCAATTTGGCCAATTTTCAAACCTTGGACTAGTGAAACCCCAAACTGTCCCAAATAACCCCAAATGGTTTTGAATTTTGGAAGGAGGGACATGGGAGGGAATATGACACTTTAATAAATTCATTATACACCCAAACATATTATATACACATCCATGGTCTTCAATTTACAAGGAGAGAATATTCAGGACAAAAATAGTCAATTGGATTGGTGGAAATCCCCCCTAGGTCAACCATTGTTTCCCCTTCCAAACACTGTGCCGACTTCACTAATATTCTTTTTGAAACTTGGATATGTTATAGGACATAGAGAACAACATGTGTGCAAAATCATATCAGGTTTTAGGGTCGAATAGGTATCCCAAAGGACATTAGCTTCTAGAGTATATAATTTGGGTGAAGATGGTAAACAAGGGACCTTAAATTTATGTCACAAACTATAGTAACAATTTAGGGGTCTGCATACATTATTTGGACCATCAATTTAATTCCATATGTATCTCATAACATAGAAAAAAAACTCAAAAATATTTGATATAAAAAGGGTGCAAAATCATCCCAAAATCACCATGAAAATACTATGAGGGAAATGGCTTGAATCTCAATTTTAATTGGAAATGTCACATGAAGTACTTGTTATTTCGAGATATGTCTCTCATGATATGTCTATTGTAGAGTTATGCAGAAACAAAAATTTCCATAAGGTCGAAATATAAATCCTCCATTAGCTAGATGCAATAAGAAGTGCTCCATGACACTTTTACATGACATTGAGAGAAAGAGGAAACTAGCTCGAATATCAATGTTACTTGGAGAAATAGTACATGAAGTGCTTAGTATTTCAAGTTGTGTGTCTCATGATCTATACATCATATATTTATGCATCCATTAACAATTTCATAAGGTCGAAACAACAACCTTCCATTATCTATATGCAACAAAGAGTGTGCTATCTCACTTTACATGAACATTGAGAGAAAGATAGTAGAATGATAATAGAGAAGAATGAGAGAATATGAACTTGAACTCAGATGGGGGTTGAAACGGAATAAAAACATATCCATGAATCTCTTTTGAGAGGTATTAATGGCCTCTCCATCAACCAACTTGGTTGAGAATCTTGCACCCTCGAAATTGGTTCTAAAGCAGGGAGGATGAACATCCACCATGCAAGCACAAGCTTGAAGCTCTCCAAAATTGCAAATATGCATATAAAAAATGACCAAAAGCTTCTCCATTTCAGCTTGTAATCCTTTTTATAACTTTAGTTGACTTTTTTACCTCCTTAGATCTCAAATTATACCCTAATTACTCATGAAATTCGAATTAGTGGGGGTTATGACCCTTCATTGGCCCCACATGACACATGGCTCATCTTTTGTCTCCAATGCCTCCATGAATTCGAATTGGGGAATATTTTGGATGCTTTGGAGATGTGTAACTCCTATCATGCTCCCTCTTGGTCTATTTTAGCTCTTACATTGTCATAGATGTCATAAAATGTATTGTAAGTGTCATAGGTGTCATAGAATCTGTCATAAGTGTCATAATGCTTGTCATAGTTTTCATAGAATTTGTCATTGCCTACTTTTAGCCCTATGACTCTTCCTCTTCCTTCATGAATGTTACCTCTTCCCTCCAAATCGAATTTGTGGATGGCTCCATGTTTAAAGGAGGAATACTCTCTCATGTGGACCCCACATGTCCACTTATGCACCCCCAAGTCCAACTAGGACCTAATTCCACTTCATTTTGGAGCATTTAAAATTTATTCCATAATTTATTGGCCTATTTTTACACCATCAATTTAGAATATTTAATTTTCATGAGAAACTATAGACCTTGGGGTTAACTGTCAATATTCTAATTTTTCCACATAACCCTTAGGAATTGGGTAGGCCAACTTACTTATTTATCTGAAAATTATTTAATTGGGGAGATGATAGTCCTCTTCTACCAATATTGCTTGTCCTCAAGCAATTTGAAACATGGATGTTGAAGAACCTGCTTTCCTTCCAAAATTTTCTTCCAACTTGTTTCAAAAATAACTTGAACCTTCATACTTGCACTGAACAACCTCTTGAAGTTGGCACTGATTTGCCAAAATTTTCAAAATTTTCCAAGAAAGTCTATGAGAGGAAAGGCCATGCCTCCGTTGCTCCACTCTGATTACAATCACCTTTTGAAGTGCTGACTCAATCCCCCATATTGATTGCTTACCCCCAAAATTGAAACCAATGAGACCAAAAATGATCCCAGGGTCCCAAATGAGCCTGATACATGCATGGTGATAAATATCTGCAACTAAAACCCATAAAAACCAAGCATATGAAAAATGAGTCCAACTAAAGAAACTAAAACAATACTCTCCATAAATGAACTCAATGAAATGAAGGTTATCTTTCTCCATCAATCCAACAACCAAGGTACTGTTCCAAATGAGCTAAAAAGAAGAAATGTCGGGATCCCATTGCTTGTGTTGCATTCCAAAAGATAGGCATGCTCTACCACAAAAACTTTCAGGAAAAAGATTGCCCGCATCCCACTGCCTTAGTTACAAGTCTTTGAGTGGCAGTGTCACATGTGGAAAACTAACATTCCAAAGAATGCTAGGATCCCATTGTCTCATCTGTATATTTCCAAACATCAGTAACAATAATAAAAATTCATCACTAAGAAAAATGCGAGGAAGGATGTAAAGATCATACCACCACACTGCAAGTTCAACATTTCTACTATACAATTGAGACTTTGAGGGCCCCTGCATCAAAATATGAACTTCTTCAACCTTGGGCTGAGACTAAGAGAGATTCTCCATCATGAAATATATATCCTCAAAGTTAGGATGAATGCAAACAAGTCTCCCCCAATAAACCAGATAGTCCTCATGTGCCAAATGCACACAAGAATCAAGAGTGAGACCATTGAAGTTCAAAGCACAAGGGTGAAAGTCCCATGTATCATCACCAAAATAGTAGGAATCATCCAACAAGAAAATATGTCCATGATGCTCCAAAATAATGTAATATGCAACAAAATAATCAGCCATGCTTTCTTTCATCCAAGAAGTGAATGAAGAACCTCCACCAAAATCTGAACCAAGTAAGGAGCAAGGAATACAGGGAGACTTCAGCTAGCTCAAAGAAGTCTCATAAAGACGACCATGAATATGTGTATCATCAAGAAATAATAAAGGATGTTGCTGCCAATAATAATTTGCTTCAATCATATATTTATTCACCCAAGTATTGGATGAAGTTCCTCCAACATCAAATGAACTAAACAAGGATCCAGGAAAATCACCAGTCTTCAAGTGAACATCATAGGTGCATCCATGTATATGTGTACCATCATAAAGTAACAAAGGATGTTGTTTCCGATAAAAATGTGCTCCAATCATTTATCTCTTCACCCAAGTATTGGATGAAGTTCCTCCAACATCAATTGAACTAAGCAAGGAGCAAGGAAAATCATGAGTCTTCAAGTGACTAGAGTGAACATCATAGGTGCATCCATGTAGATAAGTATCATCGTAAGGTAACAAAGGATCCTACTGCAAATGTAAATAATAAGTTTCTCTAAACATGTCATCATCAAAAGGATATATAGGAGTTTCATACTCCTCATGTGGCACCATTAGAAAGAAACCTTTCACCCAATTTTCATCCCCAATTGATGTGGCTGAAAAACAAGTAGGGAGTCAAGAATTGTCAACCAACCTTGACTCTTTGAAACTCTTACCCATCAAAATTTTTAATGCATCTTCTTAATAATTTTCTGGTCCAACTATTGTGAGATCGTGTGCCTCCTCGAAGGCTCTCCAACTCTCGCCATGATGCAACTCATAATCTCTCTAAACTGTAAAATTAGTCACAGCAGATCTAATGAACAAGTAAATCAATCACAACAGATGAACATAGAAAATATGGTGCAAAACTGTGCAAAACATGCAGCAGTGCTCTCTATCCCAGAAAGGGTGAATGAATTACAATACAAACTGTCACAATGACAGTGCAATTCGAATTGCCTAATGAGGTCATTCGAATTACAGAATGGAGTAGCTTGACTCTATCTAGGAGTCCTCATCAATCATCGGTGTTGCTCATCAATCACAACAACCAGTCATCCAGGTGTCAATCTGAGTCTAACTGAGTGTAATAAGTGTAACTGAAGTGTGTAGCACTGATATAGGATCTGGAGGCTCAGTGGGGGCGTATGGGAGGCTAACTGAAGTCAGAACAAGTCACCTAATCGAACTAGAGGTCAATTGGAGGTGAAACAGTCAGTCAGGAGTGAAACTAGCCTCAAATCAGGGAGAATCGGAGCTAACTGAATGTAACTGAAGTGAATCTGCAGTGGTAGGTGAACAAGTGCACCCTTCTCTGGCAGTAGGTGATAAGTGGGCGCCTTTCAGCTTAGGAGGGCTAAAACTCTGTGGTAGGTGGCTCCCGGGTGCTAGAAGAAGGTGGATAAGGTGCTGGAGGCATCAAACTGGTGACTGGGATGCATGCCAGTCCATGCAGGTGCATGCAAACCCTAGATTCTGCATATCCTGAAATAGATCATGCAAGATCCTGAAATATATGATGTATCCTGAAATAGATGATATGGATATCCGAACACCCCCCCTCAAGCTAGACTATGATGTGCCAACTAAAATAATGTGGGGCCCTGGTAACTAAGACCAAAGGTCACCCCAATACAATAATCCAAAAAATGCTGAAAATAAACTAAGTGAGGAAAGAGGGAAAACCCAGTGGGAAGAAAGCCCCCCCTCAAGCTAAAGCATAATAATGAATCAATCTGTCTCCACCATGATGGAACTCACCCCCAACAGTGAACGGACGTAAGAGAACTTCTTCTCAGTGAAGCTCTTGGTGAAGATGTCTGCAATTTGCTCATCAGTAGGGCAATATTGCAGAATGATGGTGCGGTCATGCACCAACTGTCGAATGTAATGCATATGAATCTCAATGTGTTTGGTCCTCTGCCGCTGAACTGGATCTGTGGAGATCTTGATAGCACTTTGATTGTCACAAAATAGGACAGTCGAAGTAGTGCCACCAAAACCAAACTCGGAAAGAATACCTTGCAACCAAACTGCCTGAATGCAGGCATTGACTGCCCCTCGATACTTTGCCTCTGCTGAAGAAAGTGCAATGGCTGCTTGCTTTTTGCTGGACCAGCAAATAGCACCATGACCAATCATGAAAACATAACCGGAAGTGGACTTCCGATCAATGCTATCACCTGCCCAATCTGAATCAGTAAAACCAATGAAATCTAGCTCAGAATCTGCAGCATAGTGTATGCCAAACTGTTTTGTACCTTGCACATACTGCAAGATCCGCTTGGCTGCTCGCCAATGAAGCTCATGTGGTTGCTGAATATATCTTGACATGGCACTCACGGCATATGAGATATCAGGCCGTGAATGTGTCAAATAAAGTAGTGAACCAATCAACTGTCGATACATACTGCAATCTGCAAGCGGTGTGGAATCTCCCTCCTCAAGACTGATTCCTGAGAGGAATGGGAACGGGGCTGCCTTACATTCAGCCATATTAAACTTCAATAACAGGTCGGAAGCATATTTTTGCTGAGATATAGTGATCCCATCAAAATTTTGAGCTATCTCCAAGCCCAAAAAGTGACTCAGCAAGCCCAAATCGCTCATGTCAAAAGCTAGATTTAAGGCAGATTTTAGCTTGTTTATTGAAGTAAGTGTGCTACCAGTAATAAGAAGATCATCAACATAAAGTACAATAACCAACAAATTACCTTTAACTCGCTGAAGATACACATTCGGATCAGATTTGCATCTTTGGAAATTCTGAGAAAGAAGGAAGGAGTCCATCTTTGCGTACCAAGCTCTTGGGGCCTGTTTTAACCCATACAAAGACTTCTTCAATCTACAAACCAATGATGGATCTGATGTATAACCCTCTGGCTGCTGCATATAGACCTCTTCAGCAAGGTCTCCATGTAAAAATGCACTCTTCACATCCATGTGGTGCACTTCCCAGTGCTTGGATGCGGCAATGGCTAAAACAAGGCGGATGGAATCCATCTTTGCAACCGGTGCAAAGGTCTCTGTGTAGTCCACTCCTTGGACTTGGGAAAAACCTTTTGCCACCAACCTTTCTTTATATTTTCTGATAGTGCCATCAGCAGCAACTTTAGTACGGTAGACCCATTTACACTTCACTAATTTTCTTCCAGGTGGAAGAGAAACTAGCTCCCATGTATTGTTCTTTTGAAGAGAACTGTACTCTTCATCCATGGCATTTTTCCATCTCGGATCTCGATGAGCAGAATAGTATGATGTAGGATCTGAACCAGCCATCAAATAACAAGTCTCAGCAAGAAATGGATCATCAATAGAAAGAGCCATACCTGCTCTTTGAAAGTCTCCTCTTGTTCGTCTCGGATCAGCAGGATTTCCAAGATTCGAACCAGCAGATTGTAGAGTGTTTTGGGCCCACTTTGGTAACTGAGGGGGATCATAATGGTCGGATTCCGAACCTGATATGTCATGATCATCATATGCTGCTACAATATCAGAAATATCAGAACTCATACCTTCATTATCGCTGCTCGAATCTTCTTCTGGTGAAGGCGGTGAATCGGCAGTTTTCTCCTCAACTAGTTGCAATTCTTGAAGAAGTTCTTCAAACTGCACACTGCGCTCTATGAATATCTTTTTAGATCTGATATCCATGAGTTTATATGCTTTTGATTCTTCCCCATATCCTATCAATATGCACTCAATACTTTGTGGATCCAAAGCTCGCCTCTTCTCAGAAGGAATTCTAGCCCATGCAGTAGAGCCAAAAACTCTCAAATTTGACACATCCGGTTTGTGACCAAAGAATGCTTCGAAAGGAGTCATACCTTTCACGGATGAATGTGGAACACGGTTCTGTATATATGCAGCAACATTGATTGCTTCAGCCCAAAGATTTGCAGCCAAACCTTTCGATTCAATCATGCATGTAGCCATCTCTTTCAGTGACCGGTTTTTCCTTTCCGCTACACCGTTCTGCTGGGGTGTGTAGGGAACTGTATGTTGGATCTTAATTCCGCTTTGGGCACAAATTTGCAGCAACTCGGACTTGATATATTCCCCACCATTATCAGATCTAAGAGCTTTGATCTTGCTCTCAGTGGTGGTCTCAACAGAAGCCTTAAAATCCTTGAATTTTCCAAGCACTTCTGACTTGTTTTTGAGAAAGAATACCCATGTAAAGCGGGAAAAATCGTCAATAAATGTCAAAACATACCTTGAACCATTTAATGACATATGGGGCAGCGGACCACTGATATCATAATGGATCAATCCCAAAATAGTAGAGGCTCTGCTAGCCTTGCCGTGGTCGAATCTGTGCTCGGGGTGCTTCCCAATAATGCAACCGGTGCATATTCCCTTCGAGGAACGGAGTTGTGGAAGCCCATCTACCATGGATTTATTTGATAGCAGCAGCAAATAATTATAATTTAGATGTCCAAATATTTCATGCCAAATCCTACTAACCTCATTACCATGTGTGCGAAGAGCAGTGGGCTTTGCAAGCGGAATAAAGTGCGAAAACTCATAACATTTTGCAGTGTGGTTTGCCTTTCCAACCGCAACTAGTCTTCCACTTTTGATATCAGAAATTTCAACTGTATTAGGGATGAATGTGACTTTCTTTGGATCACCAGTATGTGTCATTTGATACACAGAAAGGAGATTCGAAGCTAAGGAAGGCACATAGAGAACATTCTGAAAGCATCCATGTTCTACATGAATCGTACCTTTGCCCTTTGAAGAAATTTTTGAGTCATCTCCCAAATGGATGGGGATGGAGCTGTTTGGATCGAATGAGGAAAAAGAATCAATATTTGCAACCATATGATTTGATGCACCCGAATCTATCAAGAGATTAGTGGGCTTCGAAACCGTTGCCATGAGTGCTTGTCCTCTTTCATGATCGTCATTCCGATCTTTCTTCCTTGCACCGTCAGGAAGGGTTATGTTGTTCTTTTCCAAAAGGAGGGCCATTTGATCTATAGTCTTCTTCATACATGAACTTTCGGGATGAAATCCACGGTTACAATAAGTACATTTAGATTTTTGGTTACCTTCTTTGCCCTTTTGCTTGGATTTCGAACCGGATGGTGCATCCGTTTGTTTGCCTTTGTCTTTTTGCTTGTGAGGCTCGAATTTGGGCTTCTCCTTCTTTAGCTTTCCTTTACCATTCGAGATCTTGGGTCCTTGAACAAATAGGGCTGAATCTCTGGAGCTTATGGACCCCATTTGAATCAACTTGTCATGCTCTTTTGTAACGGACTCAATGAAGGCATTCAAGGTAGGCATCTTCCAATTCGGGGTAGTTAGCCGACCGGAATTGAAAGTAGAGACAAATACCGAATAATCTTTCCCAAGCTTGCTTAGAATGGAGAGGATCAACTGTTTATCCTCTTTGATAACACCACTGTTCTTCAATTGCAAGTTCAAGTTCTTGAATTTTGTGAAGAATTCATTGATGGTCTCAAAATTCTCAGGATTAAGGCCAATCAATTCATTCTCTAATTGAAAAGCCCTAAGCTCATCCTGCTTGCCGAATAGTGTTTCAAGTTTCTCCCATATGGCTTTTGGAGTCTTCAATCCGCTGAGATGGAAGTGAAGATCCTTGGAGATGGAGAGACAAAGAAGACCATAAGCTTCATCAAGCTTGTTGTAGTGTTTGGTTCGATCTGACACATTGTTTGGCTCCAATTCAAGACCAAGAGTGACTCGGTAGTAACCTTTTGAACGTAATATGATCTCCATATCATCTTTCCAATCAAAATAATTGAATGGGGTGAGGATAGGCTTTGAAGAAGAGTATTCCATTGCAAGGATTGAGTCAACTGATGAAGAGGAAGCTTGCATGCAGACTATAGCGAATGCAATTGATGTAGGAAACCTTGCATGCAGAAGATAGCGAGTGCACTTGAAGGAGACAATAAACCTGCAAATCACATCAAAACAACCACAATAAGGTCGAACAATCCACCCTTTGAGAGTTGCATCACACCTGGGATTGGATTTCAAGCAATGTTGAATAGGTCCAATGTATCAGATCCAGGAATTATGTGGTAACTCAAGCTTCTAGAGTGGTATTGGAATAGTTTTCAAGCTTTGCATGCACAGGAGCGAATGCCCTTGAGATATCTCATGCCAAACTTTTTGCAATTTTTAGCAATTCAGTCAAATCTTCTTGTATAAACACCTGTAGAAAAGAGATCTTGTCCCTGCAATGGCTCTGATACCATGTAAAATTAGTCACAGCAGATCTAATGAACAAGTAAATCAATCACAACATATGAACATAGAAAATATGGTGCAAAACTGTGCAAAACATGCAGCAGTGCTCTCTATCCCAGAAAGGGTGAATGAATTACAATACAAACTGTCACAATGACAGAGCAATTCGAATTGCCTAAGGAGGTCATTCGAATTATAGAATGGAGTAGCTTGACTCTATCTAGGAGTCCTCATCAATCATCGGTGTTGCTCATCAATCACAACAACCAGTCATCCAGGTGTCAATCTGAGTCTAACTGAGTGTAATAAGTGTAACTGAAGTGTGTAGCACTGATATAGGATCTGGAGGCGCAGTGGGGGCGCATGGGAGGCTAACTGAAGTCAGAACAAGTCACCTAATCGAACTGGAGGTCAATCGGAGGTGAAACAGTCAGTCAGGAGTGAAACTAGCCTCAAATCAGGGAGAATCGGAGCTAACTGAATGTAACTGAAGTGAATCTGCAGTGGTAGGTGAACAAGTGCGCCCTTCTCTGGCAGTAGGTGAGAAGTGGGCGCCTTTCAGATTAGGAGGGCTAAAACTCTGTGGTAGGTGGCTCCCGGGTGCTAGAAGAAGGTGGATAAGGTGCTGGAGGCATCAAACTGGTGACTGGGATGCATGCCAGTGCATGCAGGTGCATGCAAACCCTAGATTCTGCATATCCTGAAATAGATCATGCAAGATCCTGAAATAGATGATGTATCCTGAAATAGATGATATGGATATCCGAACATAAACAAGAACAAGTTCTTGCATTCCTTCTTGTTTGAATGTAGCCTCTTCAAGCACCTGCATATCAACATGTACCTCATGTTCCACCATCACATGAGGCTCCTCCTTTTTAACATAAACTCTTTCATCCATTGAATGACTTTCTAATATGTAGGAGGGTGTAAAGGACCTATACAACCTCTCTTGAAGTTGCTCAATCTACACCATAGATTTTTGGAGTGTATGTTGGGTGGACTCCAACTCATTTGAGATATTTTCATTCTCTTCTTCATCCTTAAATGTTATTCCATGATACAACCCAACAAGCTCAATTAAATAATCTCTATCAGAAATCAAATTCAACAAATTACCTTTGGTGTCCAACATTGCCTTCTGGATTTTCTCCATGTCTTCAAGAGAAGATTTCTCCTCCACACACCAATTTGTTTTTAAACCAATGCATGTGTGTCATTGAGAGTTTTCAAGGCCTCTTTAATCTTCTTTTCATCCATCTTCAAGGACCCTAAAAGAAAATGAGACTCTTGCAAATGAACCTCCTCTTCTTCCTTCTTGCTTGGACCAACTTCATGAAGCTCAAGTGGTGATGGGGAAGTTGATCTTGGTTATTCTTCAAATGCTACAAGGTCTTCATATACATGGTAAATGGAACTTTGGATTGCAGCAACACTTTCAAAAGTGATCTATATGTCACCAACATAGAGGTGTGAGCACCCATCAGTAGGTACTCCTTCATAGTTCAAGCATCCATCAGTAGATGCTCTTTGATTCATGTCCAAAGTAGAGTGTTACTCAAAATGATCTTCAGTATTTTCAACGGAATATTCTTCATGATCATGTGATGTTTCTTCATATTTTTCAGAGTCACTTGGGAGTGACTTTCGACTATCTTCATGTAATGCTTCTTTTGCTTTACCTATTTCAGAACTAGGTGGCTCATGAGTCTCCTCCTTTTCACTCAAACATATATGATTTTCTCTCCAAGGTATTTTGCAAGAAGGGAATAGAAATTTCTTCACTAACTCCACATATTCATTATTGGGACTATATACAAACACCCAATCGACAAAGTCTTCAAAAGGAATGGTCTTTTGTATATCTCCCTTCAAAGCAAGATATGCTTGATATTGTTGAGGCAAGGTTTTACATGTTGCTCTCAATATTTATAATTAATTCATATGATTAGCCTTTGGTGGTATTAAAAATTCATATTCATCAAACATATGGCCATATTAATAACCTTCATTCCTTATGAAATTGTAAGAATTGTTGCATGATGGAACCTCTTACTCATACCATTCACATTCTTCTTCATACTTCTCACAATCACCTTCATATTGCTCATAAGAATTGTATTCATAGGAGTCGTCATAATAGTAAGACATGGATGCAATTTCTTCTTCAATGGATTATATCAATGCACAGCTGCAAGTACCATGCTTTGATACCAGTGTAATATCCCCAATTTGAAAATTTACTCAATTTGGGCAATTTTCAAACCTTGGACTAGTGAAACCCCAAACTGTCCCAAATGACCCCAAATAGTTTCAAATTGTGGAAGGAGGGACATGGGAGGGAATAGGAAACTTTATTACGGTAATTAGAAACCCAAACATATGCTATATACATCCATGGTATGCAATTTACGAGAAAATATTTGGGACAAAATTAGTCAATTGGATTGGTGGAAATCCCGCCTAGGTCAGCCACTGTTTTCCCTTACAAACACTGTACGGAGTTCACTAATATTATTTATTAAACTTGTATCTATTATAGTAAATCAAGGGAAAAATGTGTGCAAAATCATATCAGGTTTTAGGGTCGAATAGGCATCCCAAAGGACAATAGCTTCTAGAGTATATAATTTGGGTGAAGATGGTAAACAAGGGACCTTGAATTTATGTCACAAATTATAGTAAAAATTTAGGTGTATGCATACATTATTCGGTCCATAAATTTAAATTCATATGAATCTCATAAATATATTATATAAAATAAGTTCAATATCATCCCAAAATCACCATGAAAATACTATGAGGGAAATGGCTCGAATCTCATCTTTAATTGGAAATGTCACATGGATTACTTGGTATTTCGAGATGTGGATCTCATGATATGTTTATTAAAGAGTTATACAGCAACTAACATGTCCATAATTTTGAAATATCAATCCTCCACTATCTATATGCAACAATAAGTGCGCCATCACACTTTTACATGACATTGAGAGAAATAGGAAACTAGCTCGAATATCAATGTTACTTCGAGAAATAGAACATGAAGTGCTTAGTATTTCAAGTTGTCGCTCTAATGATCTATCCATAACAGATTTATGCATACATTAACAACTTCATAAGGTCAAAACAAAATCCTTTAATTATCTATATGAAATAAAGAGTGTATTATCTCACTTTACATGAACACATAGAGAAAGATAGTAGAATGAGAATAGAGAAGAATGAGAGAATATGAAATCGAAACTAGATGGGGGTTGAACATGCATCAAAACATATCCATGAATCTACGTTGAGAGTTCTGAATGGACTCCCCATCAACCAACTTGGATGGGAATCTTTCACCCTCCAAATTGGTTTTAAGGCAGGGAGGATGAACATCCACCGTGCAAGGACAAGCTTGAAGCTCTCCAAAATTGCAAAGATTCAAATACCAAATGACCAAAATATACTCCATTTCGACTTGGAATCCTTTTCATAAATTTATTTGACTCATTGACCTCCTTAGAACTCAAATGATCTCCTAATTACTCATGCAATTCGAGTTAGTGAGGGTTATGACCCTGCATTGGCCCCACATGACACTTGGCTCATATTTTGTCTCCAACTCCACCATGAATTCAAATTGGAGAATCTTTTGGATTATTTGGAGATTTGTAACTCCTCTCATGTGCCCTCTTGGTATATTTGTATCTCTTACATTGTCATATAATATGTCATAAGTGTCATAGAATATGTCATAAGTGTCATAATGCTTGTCATAGTTGTCATAGAATCTATCATTTCCTACTTGTATCCCTATGACTCTTCATCTTCCTTCATGAATGTTACCTCTTCCCTCCAACTCGAATTTGGGGATGGCTCCATGTTTAAAGGAGGAATATTCTCTCATGTGCACCCCACATTTCCACTTATGCGCCCCCAAGTCCAACTAGGACCTAATGCCACCTCATTTTGGTGCATTTAACATTTATTCCATAATTTATTGGCCTATTTTTCCACCATCAATTTAGAATATTGAATTTTCATGAGAAATTATAGACCTTAGGGTTTAATGTCATTATTTTAATTCTTCCACGTAACCCTTAGGAATTGGGTAGGCCAACTTAATTATTTATCTGAAAATCATTTAATTGGGGACATGACATGGTGGGAGTTATTGTCAAAAAGTAAAAATGTTAAATGATACGTGTGATAGGTCATATATATATATATATGGTAATTATAATTGTTGTGATGTTTGGTTATATTTTCAAAAAAAATGATTTATTTATGTTTATAATTGTATTAATTAAAATATTCAATATTATATGACTTAAATTTCTTATTAAGAATTACTATATATTATTCCATAATAATAATTAGTTACAACAAAATAATATTATTAAATAAACATAACATCATAACAAATCTTAATACTAAACAAGAGAAAGTTGCGTTATAGCATATTACCTACCAAAAAAGCGTTGGGTGACTAATGCAAAAGCCTCTAATACATGGCGGTGGACTGTCACGTACCCACCCATCCATCCAAGGCAAGGGAGGGAACAATATGCCAATCTATGGGGATTTCACATAATCTCAGCCAATTCATTAGAATCATATGAATAAATCATTTGTGTGCAAATGTAAAGAAAATCAATTATGCACAGCGGAATTAAACTATCCACACACATTACTCATGCATACAGCATATCAACAGTCATCAAATTAATACAGTGCAAAAGTAAATACATAGACAGAAAAACACTTATCTCCATTTTGCAATTGTCCCAAACAACTAGCTATGTCGCTGCAACGTTTCACCCAACCATAGGCTCTTCGATGACATATACTCAGTCCGTCTGAAGGCCACCCCCAAGCTGGGCATTATTCTTACAAGGAAAAGAGGACATTCATCTCATACACAACCAATTAAGCATTTCATTTGAGCCAAGCTAGTCCATAGCTGGGTTTATCAGGCTACATCAGAACCCTGGATGCTTGCACTCAAGCTCAAGCCAAAACAATGGAGACCCATAACCCATACCCCAACATACTCTCTTCTCACACAGCAAGCACAATCATTGGGCAGGGATACACATTTAACAATGGGATTTACAACAGAATGGTCATGGGTTTTCCCCAATTTGTTTCCAGCAAAAATGGATTATGGAATGGGGAAAAACACTCACATGGAGGAAAACAATTTCTTTCGTAACTAACTAAGCATTCAACAGCCAAACGATCTCTATGGAACCCCTAGTTCGATTCCCCTTCTTCCCCACTAGTATACAAAACAAAAACGCCCTTCTCGTAGCTGAGAATGAAGGAAAACACAGGATTTCAATGGGGGAAAATGCCCAGCCAGCTCCCAACTCATGAGAGAGAAAAACTCCTTGATGGATAATGGCTTGGGGAGCAAATCATGGGTCTTTTCTTGCCCAAGAAGCAAAACACGATTTCCCATGCAGGGTGGCTTGCCCATACCTGAAATTGGACAGCCATACCTTTCATTACCCAAGGCATTAACTAACTCTACCAACTCTTGGGAGAAATCAATTATTGGGTACAAAAGTCAATATGGGTAGTTGAGGGTTTGATGGGTTCTCTCATTGACACTTGGCTTGACTTGATTGGTTCCAAGGGTTTGAATATTTTCCCTCCCAATTCCTTGTAAAATCATGCCCCCATCTCTTGTTGCATTGCATAGCAAGTTGTGGGTATTTTATTAAAATGCATATTTACATGATGTTGAAATTCCAATGTGCCTGACTAGCACACAAACCGTATGCACCAATAAATGGATGGCGGGGCCTTGGCCTTGAGCTCCTCACCATGATCTTATAACAATATTACATCATTTACATTTTAATGCTATAGGGTCAAGATGGGGATGTGACATACCCCTCCCCTTGGAATAACACCGTCCTTGGTGTTCCAACACTTAGGAATTAAATACCCACCTTACACATGCCTCAAAATTCACAATTGGTGGCAGGTCTGTCCCGCGTTTCATCTCTGCAAGTGGGCATTGCTACACAGCAATCCCTTCCTTTTATTCACCTTCCAGCTGATCTACAAGTCTGGAATTTTCATGGATGCCATCTTTCTTACCATCCTAGCAACTTATTGAGGAATATTTCCATCCCAAAACAAATAGCCTCTGGTCTGCTGCCATGATCATGGTGCACAAATGGCTCTCTCTTTTCTCACCAACAACACTTGGCTAGTAATAGCTGCAATCAATGGATTTCAATTTATCACCTGTGAGACTCATCATGCCAATTCCTGTCAGGACAAGCATAACACAATGTTAAAATTAGTCAATTATTTTCCCAATTGACATGGAATGTCCATGCTTTACTCATGAGACTTCCACACATTTCATGCTTTCCAACATACACATGAACTCATTCATGTTCATCCTTTCACAGGAAAATAACTAATTCAGCATTCACAATTCATTTCAAGCAATAAACACAATCAACTTCATTTATGACTCGCACTCAACAATATTTTGTTTCTAAGATGCATTAGTCAAAAGGAAAGAGAAGAGTAAGAGTTTCCCCCTCTTAGTCTTGTTCCAATCCGGAGCCACACCATCACTGTGGTTTCATGCTCCTTAGCCTCTTTCACTTCAATGTGAATGCTTGGCATGCCATTTTTTGGCTATGACAGTTTAGTGTCTAAGGTTTGTCTAATGCCTTTCAATTAGGGAACCTTCCCCATTGTTGCTTACAAGACCTTTGGCTGCTAGGACCCACACAGTTCCACTAGCACCATCTTTCATTACTGCTCATACTGAGCTCTTTAGGACAGTCATATGTCCATATGCATCCTCCATATGCTTTCATAGTCCTTGCTTCTAGCAATACCTACACTCAAACATTGAATCAATTCACATGTTTAGTGTATTTTCATAGGGTTTATCTCTAGACAAGAGTTTGAGAAATCATAATCAAATCATATACACACGTATATTCATAAGCAAGAAGTTGCAAGATAACCAAATACTTATCTGTATTAGATGTCTTCACTTTATTCCACAGGATCCTTCTTTTCTTTCTAAGCATTGGATTTCCCATGGGTACAATAATGAATGTTGGGATAGCACGCAGGCTACTCCACAACCATTCGAATAGGCAATGCCAAGCCAATACGCCGACTTGTTTTTATCAATTAATTAAGGAATGTTTAGCCAACACGTCGGCTGCTTCACAACATCAAGTGGTTAATGTCTCCACCCACTATTCTCTGAATTTACCAAGAATTTTTTAGCGCCCAACCAGTTACTCTCTGGCTTTACCAAGAATTTTATAGCGCCCAACTAGTTACTCTCTGGCTTTACCAAGCATTTGTAGCTCCAACCAGTTACTCTCTAGGTTTACCAAGAATTTATAGTTCTTTCAGGGTCCTTGCTTCCTGCAATGGCCAAGGTTTCCAACAAGGAAACCATAGTGTATCAACTTAGTTGTTAGAAGACTTATACCTGAAATATTCATTATTCCAAACAAGAAATAAATGGAAATGAATACTTATCTGTATTGTACGTTTCCTCGCTACTCCACATGTTTTCTTCTCTGCTTTACAAGTCTTGGATCACCTGTGGGGTGGATGCTTGGCCAGCACACCTGCTGCTCCACAACATCATCCGAATAGGTAATGCCAAGCCTGTATTCCGACTAGGTTTATCAGGCATCCCAAAAATCAGTATGCTAAGCCAGTACGCAGACTGGGTTTATCAAGCATTTCAAAAATCAGTATGCTAAGCTAGTATGCCAACTGGGTTTATCAAGCATTTCAAAAATCAGTATTCTAAGCCAGTACGCCGATTGGGTTTATCAAGCATTTCAAAAATCAGTATGCTAAGCCAGTACACCGACTGGGTTTATCAAGCATTTCAAAAATCCGTATGCTAAGCCAGTATGCCGACTGGGTTTATCAAGCATACAATAACCATTTCCAAGCCAGTTCTCCGACTAGGTTTGTCAGGAAATAAAACCCTTCACCAATACCTCCACAACATGCAAATAACCAATGCCAAGCCAGTACACCAACTGGGTTTTTCAGGCATCAATTTAATAACATGCCAAGCCAATACACTGACTTGGTTTATCAGGTATCCAACAACCCTTCGCTACAACACCCAAATAACCAATGCCAAGCCAGTACACCAACTGGGTTTATCAGGCATACAACAACCATTGCCAAGCCAGTACATCAATTGGGTTTATCAGGCAATATGAACCACATAATATGATTACGTGGCTCCTTCTCTTATGCAACCAGTGGTTCCCTCTAGGAACTCCATAGGTGACTCACTTGACTGCAGGCTAGCATGGCCCCACAATACCCACTCACACTACACAAGGATGATACCCCTTTTCAGCAACACAGCTCCTCAGGCCTATCCATCTCTTCTAGTGTCCTTTAGTGTGCGCATAGAAAGGTTACCACTACCCATACAGTCCTCTTGAGCACCCTTTATTCAGTTTTCCTCTTACGTGCAACACCAAATTGCATCTATGTAAGCTGATAGCATAAGAAGGATAAGCAGTCTCATCAGTATTATTGCTCTAAAATTGTAACCATATTTCATAACATTCACTATCAAGTATTGAAACACCAGGAATGCGTCCATTCCCTTAGGGTGTAGTCAATATTGAAAACTCTCACATATCCCATCACCCGAAAGGTATGCATCCCTTTCCGATGTGAGCCATGTAGGCCTTAGTCCCACTCAAGCAGTCTGAAATAATAATGAAATAATAAAACATGCTCTGCATATTAAATCTAATAACCAGACATGTATATCCTCAGTTAGGGTTACCGAATACTCATTCGTTTCACATATGTATCTTTCCTTGATTGGCGAAGAATGGGGCTCCCTTCTCTGAGTCAACAGTACTTCAGTTTTCCACCCCATTATTTCCATGTTTCATAACTCACACATGCCTTCTTGGCATAATTTCACCCTCTCACTCACATGCAATGCAGCTAAGGTGTTATCAAAATTTATAATGGCATTACACCCAAAACCCATTTCCAAGGCATGGGATCCTTCCCATCTAGTTTGGCTTCTGCAGGCCATCACACATGGTCTTCCTGCAATGTGTCATCCTAGCACACTTTATCAAATAGCCAAACAGTCAGCAACATTTAACAATAACTTCAAATATGATTGCTTCATAACCAATCAATGGCATTAATAATTAAATTCAACATGAATTTACAATTATGTCTCCTACAGAAATTGATTTGCTTAGCAATGAGGCTATCCTCATATTGTTTGGATCTCGTAAGTGGTATCACTCTATCCATTATGGTTTCACCCTTTCTACCATCGATGAACATCCACCTACAACATGTCCTCCTGACACAATTCTATATAAGCCAAACAGTCGTTAGCAATTATAAGCAAATTCTCAAATCTGAAATTTGTAAATATGTTTTCCTGCAGAAATTAGATTTGCAACCATGAGACTATTCTCATAAACTTAAACCAGACAATTTTCAGATTTGTTTCATGCATAAATTACAACCATGAGAACCTTCTCATAACCTTTGGCTTCTACACATGGTAGATCTCGGTCTTTACTATGGACTTATCCTCACTGCCATACGCAGGACTTTTCTACCTGAGATCTAAAACTTCAATCAACCAAACATGTTGTGAGTATCTATGCATATAATCCTTTCATTGCCACAACAGTCACTGAAGTGATCTCAGAATTATAACACTCAATAATTCAAACACCTTCAGCTATTAACATTTGAAATGCAATGAAATATATACATTTCTATATATGCATCATCATCACAATAAAATTGCAAGGCACAGTCACACTATCCATGCAATTTAAATAACTGTAAATACTCATTACTTCACATTCCATGCAATTTTGTCCTTCCAGCAGAGTGCTCTGGTAGCCCATCACCTGTCTACCTTCTGCATGCAGTCTTCCTCCTCCATTCATAGCAGCTCATGAAATGGTCTCAGGATTAACGATAGTCCACCATTTCATCTATTATCTAACTGCATTGAAACATATATATGTCACACCCATGCATTCACACAATGCATATACACAACATTTACATCACTCGCGTAATCTTTTAATACAACCTTGCATTAATCCATGAATACTATGCATTCCAACATATTATGGCCTAACCATGCCTATCTCATATGACATACACTACAATAGGACCATAAGTCATCGCTTGCTTTAGTTGTTAAAATCACAACTAATATTCACAAATTGCATGATATGATTTCATATGAATGCATTGAGGTTTCTAAGAAACTATAGGGTGTAAGGCTCCTTACCTTTTCTTACCCACACCTCACCATACTTGGTGGGTTAATATTCACATTTAGGCACTCAATACCATATGCAAACCAATCAATCATAGTTTGAACATAGTTGAAGGGATCTCACCAAATCCTCTTTCAACATTCATGCAATTTACGCATAAATAATCATTACCTGCATGGCTGTTGTTAACATCGCTTGATATTACCTGATCAGTTGGCCTCTTAACAAGGCTACACAGTCCTTTTTCCAACCTCATGATCACAGATTTGTTGCACCATCCTTTCTTCATAAGGTTGTATGCAACAATCATCATCCACATCCTTAGCCATGCTTTGGTTGTCTTTGGTCCTACAACTGATGCGAACACAACTAATTATTAGCAACCACAATCATTATCTTAAGTGGCTCATTGCATATGTAAAACCTCACTATTTTACCAATATATAATATCATATACATGCAAAAGCATTTTCACATGCACTGTGCAATATGCCATCTAGTACATATTCACTTCATCTATCTATCATCTTGCATTTCCAGCATCCCTATGCCATAATTTTCAGTATAGACAACTTAGGAAATATAAATATAATAGCAATGGAGGAGTTAAGGAATTCTCCCTTTCCAATTCCTCATCATGACATGGAGTTCCTCCTCCACATCATAGCTGATCCTTTTCTTGGATTCCCTACCAAGCATACAAGCAATCATTAGCTATGATCTTCTCATGAATTAGCAATTCAACATATACATACGTGTATAATATTCATTCTTGCTATATGCAATTATTATGCTATAAACATAAATAGTTTAAGGTGAGGAATTTCCCTTTCATCCTCCACAATGGGTATTACAACCCATTACTCTTATTGAGATTTCACAATCCCTTCTATGCAATTCCTACTTCTCATTCCAAGCATAGAGAATGCATTTCACACTTTCAACAACTGTCTCCAGGGGATGACGGGGGTCAAGGGGGCTTTCCCCCTTGTGGCTTCCCTGTGCCACTGCAGGGCGGGTTGAGGGCAGCGCCCTCATTTTTTTTTTTGTAAATCCTTCGATTTCGCGCAATCTGGCGCATAAGTTCCATGGCATTTTTCAACTTTCGGCACCTAAAAAATCTCCTTGGAAAACGACTGAAATTCCTTATTTTGGAGAAACTCACCGAGTTCTTCGAACTTGTTTCGGGCCAACTCGCTGAGTTCTGCCACAGCTTCGGGCCAACTTGTCTAGTTCTGCCGCCGAAAATACTTAGAAAAATTTCCAGACCAACTCACCGAGTCCTTCCGTCGTTGCAGACCAACTCATCGAGTTCTTCTGCCGAAAGACACTTAGAAAAATTTTCGGACCAACTCGTCGAGTCCTTCCGCCGTTGCGGACCAACTCGCTGAGTTCTTCCACCATTGCGGACCAACTTGCCGAGTTCTTCCACTGTTGTGGACCAACTTGCCAAGTTCTTCCACCGTTGCAGACCAACTTCCCGAGTTCTTCTGTGGAAAGACACTTAGAAAAAATTTCGGACCAACTTGTCAAGTCCTCCCGCCATTGCAAACCAACTCACCGAGTTCTTCCGCCGAAAACACTTGGAAAAATTTTGAAATTTTTCTTCCTTTCCCCGGCACTTCCACAACTTTGTAGGCGCAACTCAGCCAATTTTTCCAAACGTGTCGGCTCCACTTAGCGAGTTATGCCGCTGTTTCGGGCCTACTTACCAAGATTCACCGGCACAATTTTTGGCAGAAAACTCATAGACACTTAGAAAATTTTTGAAAATTTGAAAATTTTGAAAATTTTCTTAATTATCAGTGCTGAGCAGGAAGCATACTTACCCGTGCAACTATGATAGGTAGCCCATAAAGGCCCAATGCTGCAACCAATAGCTCTGATACCATTCTGTCACGTACCCACCCATCCATCCAAGGCAAGGGAGGGAACATGATGCCAATCTCTGGGGATTTCACATAATCTCAGCCAATTCATTAGAATCATATGAATAAATCATTTGTGTGCAGATGTAAAGCAAATCAATTATTGTGATGCACCTGCAACAAGTAATTAATACGAATATGCGAAATAGCAGAAATGACAGAACTCAGAATCACTTTTATATTGATCATAGGCCACTTCGAGGGGGCAACCTCCTATGAGCAAGCTCAATACAAATAACTTCACGGTGCCTTCATAGGTCTCGACACACACTTATATACTAAGTCTAGGCGTCAATACTATGGGTCAAAACCATGGGCCACTACAAACTATGGATCAACAATACTACGAGCGACTTACAAAGCATATGCGCCAACAACAATAACACAAACTATTGATCAACAAATACTATGGGATGACTTACAAAGCATATGCGTCCAACAACAACATACTAACAAAGTAAAGACATGGGTTCCTGACATCCCCTCCCCATTAAAAAAAGCTTTGTCCTCAAAGCTTTAGATGTGGAAATTGTTGTTGAATCTGAAGGAGTGGTTCCCATGTAGCATCCTCTGGTTGCATGCCATGCCACTGAATTAAGACCTCTGTGATAGAGCAAGAGCAAAGCTGACACGTGCGTCGATTGAGGATGGCCTTTGGCTCCAAAAGGATGGATCCTTCATTATCCAGTTCAGGTAAAATCGTTTTTCCACTGATGTTGGTGCCAAGAAATTTCTTCAAACAATAGACATGAAAGACTGGATGAATGCGGGGAAGAAGGAGGAAGTTCCAATTTATAAGCAATGGACCCAATCTTCTGAAGAATCCGATATGGCCCATAGAACTTTGGGGTGAGCTTATGACGCCCTTTGAGTTTCAAGGAGGATTGTTTGTATGGCTGGAGACGAAGAAAAACCATATCGCCGACTTGAAAAGTGCACTCAGAACGGTGCTGATCAGCTTGTTGCTTCATGAGATTTCTTGCCATGTGAAGATTGTCCCGCAAAATGCGAAGAATCTAATCACAGTTTCGAAGGACCGTGTCAACTTCCTGAACTGGTGAACTGGTGGGGGTGTATGGAAGAAGAGCTAAAGGTGCCTGACCATAGACTGCTTCATATGGGGTCATTTTAGAGGCAGTGTGGTAAGAGGTATTGTACCACCATTTAGCGAGAGGGAGCCACTTTTCCCACAAATGTTGTTGTTCCAAGGTGAAGCAACGAAGATAAGTTTCCAAGCATTTATTGATAATTTCAGTCTGACCATCTGTTTGTGGGTGATACCCTGAACTCATCTTTAGTTTGGTCCCAGTGTGGCGAAATAGTTCTGTCCAAAAATGACTGGTGAAAGTCGCATCACGATCCGAGACAATGGAAGAAGGGATGCCATGAAGACGAAAGATCTGGTCCAGGAAAATTTGAGCGACGGAGGAGGCTGTATAGGGATGGATGAGAGCACAAAAATGACTATATTTGGAGAGGCTATCAACCACAACGAGAATCACTGTCTTCCCGCCATATTTAGGGAGCCCTTCAATGAAATCCATAGAAATATATGTCCAAATCCGTGTAGGTATGGGCAAGGGTTCAAGCAATCCTGGAAGGAGTGTTGTTTCACCCTTATTGCACTGGCAGGTATCACATTCAACCACCATCAGTTGAATTGTCCTTTACATGCCCTTCCAAAAGAAGTTACACCATGCTCGTTCATACGTTTTGAGGAACCCAGAGTGCCCTGTCGATGGAGAAGCATGGAGTTCATAGAAGACAGCCTGTTGAAGATCTGTGCTCTGGGGAAGCACCAGACGACCCTTGTATCGCAAAGAAGCACCATCCCAAGAGTAATGTGGTACAACAGAAGGGTTGTTGGTCAAGCGTTGGATGATTTGAGATAAGGAAGAGTCATTGACATAACCCTGTTGAACAGATTGCAACCAATTTGGAACAGGCATAGAAATAGCTGAAAGAGAACCTTGGGAATCAAATGTGCGAGAAAGAGCATCTGCCACAATATTGTCTTTGCCCTTCTTGTAAGTGATTTCATAGTCATAACCCATGAGTTTTCTAACCCATTTCTGTTGTGCCAGGGAGGAGACACACTGGTCCAAGAAATATTTCAGACTCTGGTGATCAGTCTTGATGCAGAAATGATTCCCTAATAGGTATGGGCGCCACTTCTGTACTGCATGCAAAATAGCCATCATTTCCTTCTCATAGGTAGAGGCAGCTAAATTCTTACCTGAAAGGGCTTTGCTGGTGAACGCAATGGGGTGTTCATCTTGAAGGAGAACAACACCAAGTCCATTTCCGCAAGCATCACTCTCAATAGTGAAGGGCTTGGAAAAATCGGGCATAGCTAGCACAGGTGTAGTACACATAGCTTGTTTTAGTTTGTCAAATGCACACTGAGCAGCAGGTGTCCATGTAAAAGAATCCTTTTTCAATAGAGTAGTTAATGGAGATGCAATCTTCCCATAATCCTTGACAAACTTGCAGTAGTATCCAGTCAACCCCAAAAAACCACGAAGGCTCTTGAGTGTCTGAGGATGCGGCCAATTGTTCATGGCATTGATTTTGGCAGGATCCATGCGAACCCCTTGTGCTGAGATAATGTGCCCGAGATACTCAACTTACTTTTGTCCAAAAACACATTTAGACTACTTGGCATGGAGATGATGGTCAGAGAAAAGTTGCATGACAAGATCCAGATGCTGGAGATGTTCATCCCATGTTTTACTGTAGATGAGGATATCATCAAAGAATACCAGAATGAATTTCCGCAAGTAGGGTCGAAATATTTTATTCATTAAGGCCTGGAATGTGGAAGGAGCATTAGTGAGGCCAAAGGGCATGACCAAAAACTCATAATGGCCATCATGTGTGCGGAAAGCTGTTTTAGGGATATCATCCTCATGAACCCGAATTTGATGATACCCAGAACGAAGATCCAACTTGGAGAAAAAGTGAGCCCCATGAAGCTCATCAACAACAGGAATTGGAAACTTATCCTTGATGGTGAGGTGATTAAGTGCTCGGAAGTCAATGCAGAGGCGCCATGACCCATATTTTTTGCCGACAAGAATAACTGGAGAAGAAAAGGAACTAGTGCTTGGGCGAATAATACCTTGCTTCAATAAGTCCTGAACGAGCATTTCAATCTCCATTTTTTGGTGAAATGGGTAGCGATAGGGCCTAATGTTGGGAGGAATACTGCCAGGAAGGAGCTGAATACGATGGTCTTCTAGCCTGGAAGGTGGCAATCCCACTGGTTCAGCAAAGACACCTATATATCGATCCAGAATTTGTTGTAGATCCAAAGGAGTAGTGGAGACCGCTGATGGTTGCATCTGAATGGAATGGATCTGAGCGATGACACCATGTGAATTCTTCTTGAGGAGTTTTTCCATGCGATGTGAACTGATGATGCTGAGAGAACCTGGTTGTAATCCTGTCAATGTGTGTTTTTGTCCATTGAGGGAAAACTGCATCCAAAGTTCAGCAAAATCCCATAAGATAGGGCCAAGTGTGCATAGCCATTGAGCGCCCAAAACCACATCACATCTGCCTAAGGGCAAGGCAAACATGTCTGAGCGCAAGGTATAATATCCCATAGAGATACGCACATTTTGACACTTCCCTTTGCAAGGTAAGGTGCCCCCATTGGCAACCATGACTTCAAAGTTGGAGCAAGGATGGATAAAACAATCAGCTTGTTTGGCGATCTGAGGGTCAATGAAATTATGAGTGCTACCAGAATCAATGAATATTGTAAGAGGAAACTTCTTGAAGTAACCCCTGACCCGCATTGTTTGGGGCGTGGTGATTCCAGCTAAAGCATGGAGAGATATCTCTAGCTGGTCATCCTGAGACGGAGGGTCAATAGGCAGTTCCTGAATGTCGACCGGAGCATCCAGTGTTTCTGGATCTTTGTCACCAATTTCAGAGGTAGGCGGAGACTCCACATCCAAGAGATAGAGCTTTTGCTGAACACATCTATGTCCCCGAGTGAATTTCTCATCACAATTATAACAAAGTCCCTTTTCTCTGCGTGCTTGCATCTCTGCTTCAGACAAATGCTTTATAGGAGTCCGTCGAGGAGCCTGCGGTATAGGTGGTCGCTGAGAACCCATATTTCGGAAGGGAACAAAAGTGGGCTTGGAGCATTGTTGGGCTGCAATCTTGTCTTCTGCCAACTTAGCCAACCCTAGGGCTTCCATCATTTTGGTGGGACAGAACATTTTGACCTCAGAGTGGATGGCATCCTTTAGACCACTGATAAAACAACTCCGGTAAAAGTCATCAGACAATCCTTCGGTGTGGTTGGCTAGGTTCTCAAATTCGGTTTGATACTCTCTCACAGTGCCAATTTGGCGAAGTTTAGTGAGGGCTCCGGTGAAGTCATCAAAAGCACTAGGACCAAATCGTTGTAAAAGGAGCTAGCAAAAGTCTGACCATTTGGACTCTGGATGAGCCTTGATGTACCAACGGTACCATTGAAGAGCTTCCTGTTCCAAGTGAAAGGATGCCAGCGGAACTTTGTTGACATCAAAAGTATTATGCAGACTGAAATACTATTCTGCACGATAGATCCATCCAGTTGGATCAGTACCATTGAAGTGAGGAAAATCAAGCTTCGGACCACGGAAATTGCTGGAAGAAGAGAACCCATTGTCTAATGAAGACTCGGACTGCCGTTTGTTGTTCATAGCTGAATGTTCAAGATGGAGGCCGAGAAATTTTTCATCCAGATCCTAGAGTTTGGCTTGGATGGCTGCAAGTGCTTCTTCCATGGTTTTTGCTCCTGCACGGGTGACAACCATAACCAGGAGTTTTTTTTTTTTTTTTTTTACTGGGTAGGAAAACAAAAATAGAAACTGCTTCAGTAAGGGAAAATCTAGACTTGGAAAAAAATATGAAGGGTAATTGGGGTTTGACTAGGTGTTGGACACTGTCGACTAGACAGGGAAGCAAAAATGAGGATTTCAGAAGCGGGGTGAAAGAACGGGAAAATTTGGCAGAGGGGGATGAAGAAACAGAATTCAGAAGGAACTCTGTGGTAAAATTTGAAGGTGATTGGGTGAAATCTGAGGAGTTATGGCAAACCCTAAAAATAGACAAATGTGGGCTTTCGGGCTTTGGGAAGGGGAATTGGGGATAGGGTCCTCAGGAATGAAATATGCAGAATGGGATGACAGGGGTTCCCCAAAAATTTCAAGGGAAACAAAGTGAAAACAAGGGAGATATGGACAAAAAACTGAAATTATTATTATTATTATTATTATTTTATTTTTTTTTTATTTTATTTTTTTTCAGACTGGAGTGGCTACGGCTTGGAAGGGATCTGGAACGGCTTGCAAAATGGATCTGAAACGCTGCAGTAGTGATCGATAATAGTTCAGCTGAAAGTAGATATGGACCCCAGGTATGTGTGGCTTCCTAACAGTTCAGGGGTTTCACTCAGCCACCAATGCTGTCTGACGGCTTGTGTATTGCGCCAATACCCCTCACTCCACGGCTCAGGTAAAACTGATAACCGCTTTTCCACAAACGATAGCTCTTGGTTTACCTCACGGGTGGGAACTAGTCAATCAGGTAGGGGTCGTTTCCCTTTTCGCTGGCAGGTCCTCTCAATGGGCCAGCTACTTCGGGGTTCCTGTGGTACTCCTCACAATGAGTTTTAGGGCTTATGCCCAAGTACTTCCCATAGTTAAGCGGATAGGGATTATTCCCAAATCCGAACCTGCAATAGATGCGAAAAAAAATTTGGCAGAAATTTCACCCAGCGAGCCCAAGAAAGTGCTCTGATACCAGATGTGATGCACCTGCAACAAGTAATTAATACGAATATGCGAAATAGCAGAAATGACAGAACTCAGAATCACTTTTACATTGATCACAGGCCACTTCGAGGGGGCAACCTCCTATGAGCAAGCTCAATATCAATAACTTCACGGTGCCTTCATAGGTCTTGACACACACTTATATACTAAGTCTAGGCGCCAATACTATGGGTCAAAACCATGGGCCACTACAAACTATGGATCAACAATACTACAAGCAACTTACAAAGCATATGCGCCAACAACAATAACACAAACTATTGATCAACAAATACTATGGGACGACTTACAAAGCATATGCGTCCAACAACAACATACTAACAAAGTAAAGACATGGGTTCCTAACAATTATGCACAGTGGAATTAAACTATCTACACACATTACTCATGCATACAGCATATCCACAGTCATCAAATTAATACAGTACAGAAGTAAATACATAGACAGAAAAACACTTATCTCCATTTTGCAATTGTCCCAAACAACTAGCTATGTCGCTGCAACGTTTCACCCAACCATAGGCTCTTCAACGGCATATACTCAGTCCATCCGAAGGCCACCCCCGAGCTGGGCATGATTCTTACAAGGAAAAGGGGACATTCATCTCACACGCAGCCAATTAAGCATTTCATTTGAGCCAAGTCAGTCCATAGCTGGGTTTATCAGGCTACATCAAAACCTTGGATGCTTGCACTCAAGCTCAAGCCAAAACAATGGAGACCCATAACCCATGCCCCAACATACTCTCTTCTCACACAGCAAGCACAATCATTGGGCAGGGATACACATTTAACAATGGGATTTACAACATAATGGTCATGGGTTTTCCCCAATTCGTTTCCAGTAAAAACGTATTATGGAATGGGGAAAAACACTCACATGGAGGAAAACAATTTCTTCCCTAACTAACTGAGCATTCAACATCCAAACGATCTCTATGGAACCCCTAGTTCGATTCTCCTTCTTCCCCACTGGTATACAACACAAAAATTCCCTTCTCCCAGCTAAGAATGAAGGAAAACACAGGATTTCGATGGGGGAAAATGCCCATCCATCTCCCAACTCATGAGAGAGCAAAACTCCTTGATGGATAATGGCTTGGGGAGCAATTCATGGCTCTTTTCTTTCCCAAGAAGTAAAACATGATTTCCCATGTAGGGTGGCTTTCCCATACCCAAAATTGGACAGCCATACCTCTCATTCCCCAAGGCATTAACTACCTCAACCAACTCTTGGGAGAAATCAATGATTGGGTACAAAAGTCAATATGGGTAGTTGAGGGTTTGATGGGTTCTCTCATTGACACTTGGCTTGACTTGATTGGCTCTAAGGGTTTGAATGTTTTCCCTCCTAATTCCTTGTAAAATCATGCCCCCATCTCTTGTTGCATTGCATAGCTAGTTGTGGGTATTTTATTAAAATGCATATTTACATGATGTTGAAATTCCAATGTGCCTGGCTAGCACGCAAATCGTATGCACCAATAAATCGATGGCGGGGCCTTGGCCTTGAGCTCCTCACCATGATCTTATAACACTATTACATCATTTACATTTTAATTCTATAGGGTCAAGATGGGGATGTGACATGGACTATTAAATAATCCTATGAGAGTTTCCACCTCAATGTTCCCACCTGGCCCACTATTTTTGTCCTAGTCTAATATGTATATCTTGCATCCTAGTGTCGAAGCCTTATCGTTTATCACTTCGACACTTCTGCTCAAGGTTTCCACCCCACTACCACGTCACCCTCTTGGCGCACTCTACTCGTTTCCTATTCAGAGCTTTATCACTTATAGCTTTAATGCTTCTACTCAAGCATCCTTCCTTGCTTGCACATGGTGCACCTAGCCCACTATGCTTATGGCTTATGGCCCCAATGGATCCTTATGGATTGTGCTTCTTGTTTGCTCCATGTTTTTGCTTCGATCTTTGCAACTTTGAAAATGAGTATCCTAGAATCATGTTCGACACTAACCAAGGAACAACTAACTCATTCTTGTACTTATAAATTACATGGTACAAAATATGGATCCATGAGGTGCTTGGTATCTATGTGACGAGGCCCAACATGATTAATTTTCATTTTCATGATATGCAACTTCATGCTGTTGGAGATTGTTGAACTTTGGTTGTCATTGATGTCAACTGGGGTCAAAGAGGATTCAATATTCATGTTCCAGTTTGAAAAAGTACATAAGGAATACATTCAGTACATGCACAAGTACCAAGTCCACCAAGTCAAGCTACCTCAAGGCTATGTCATTAGAATTGGTTGGACAAGGTTCGAGAGTGTGCAAGAGGGTTGAGAACAAGAAGCATTTAATTAGTTATGCAAGCCTCGAAAGTGCACAGTATACACCAATCAGAAGAAGATTACATTTTGTTCAAGTGCACAAAATTACAAGAATAATGTAGTGGTTGGAGAATTCAAGCGAGCAACACCCATCAGTGATGAAAAAATAAGGGCACAAGTTCCACTAAACAAGGGATCAAGTATGCGCAAGAACCATAAGAGATTACACCTCTGTGGCGCAAAAGATGACAAGTGGTGGGAGCATGAAGTAAGCAGAATCGTGAAGCAAGAAATAAGGGATGTTGTGACCAACTTGTGGACATCACATTCCACGTAGGTCAAGTATAAATAAGAATCCAAGTTGGAGAATTGATGTAAGATTGTAAGCTCGAAGGCAGGAAGATACAAATTTAGCAAGATTCTTATTTTGGGCATCAAGGGCTCATGGAACCAGAACAGATGATCTAGTAGAGGCACAAGAAGAGGAATGGAATTGTTGATGGTGTTCAATATGATGTAATTCTATCTATTTCAATTGTGAAAATACAAAAAGGTATAACTACATTGGATGCGCAAGTGTGACCAAAATGCTAGTTTCGCAGATAACACACAGATATTCATAGATGATATATGAGATACATGCATGAAGACAAACTTGAAGTATTGAGGAAGTTTATCTAATGTGCTAAGACATAGTTGTTGCACAGTAAAGGATGCGCACTATGATAAGGATGATCTGAGATAAGTGCACATAACCGAAAGGCCACATCGCAGATGATGCACAGAGTGTCATGGATTATCTAAAGGTTGTTATACCAAGATAGAATAGACATATCATAGAAGGTGCGCAGACTTATCTGATACTAATGCGTGAAGTCAGAACAACTTATTAGAAAATGTGCAGTATTAGTTAAAGTTGCAAATGCACATAAACATAATGTCTTATAGAACTAGAGTGTAGACTGCATAATATGATGATGTAGTACACATTTTGTGAAGTATGAAATTAGTTGTGATGTTGTGAAGAGATAAGTCATGTACAACTATAGCAAGAGTATTTCATATAGAAGGTGCGCATAGCAGAACAAACAACAATAAATCTAAAGTATGTGTTGTTTAGAAGAATAGTAAATAAATATATTCTTTCATATTAGGGAAACGGGATGGGGAAAGGATCAGGGGGTCGGTTCCTCCTTCTAGTTGAAACTAGTAAATCAGGGAGTTGGTGCTTCCTTCAAGTCGGTTCTTATAAAATTAGGGGGTCAGTGCCTCCATACAGTTGGTGCTGGAGAACTTAGGAAGTTAGTGCTTCCTTGAATGTAATATTTTATAATAAGAGATCATTCTGTGGTTTTATCCCGTTTGGGTTTCCATGTAAAAATTATGTGTGTTCTATGTATTGCACTCATGTGATGTTGAATGCTTTATTTATGGTGGATGCATAATTAAATTTCAAGTTTAAATTGCTTAAGAAGTTAAAATATGTTCATAACCCCGCTAATAATGATTCACCCCCCTCTTAGTATTAAATAGATTCCAACAATTGGTATCAGAGCGAGTGTATTCAGTAACATCTTAACATCTGGAGGATAGATTTGTGGATAGATATGGACAAGAAGGAAGGTCTCTCCACCAATAGAGCACCAATATTTGACAATGTTGGAATCGATGTAATACTAAGAGGGGGGATGAATCTGTTTTCACTTAATTATTAGCATATTTTTACCTTCTTTAACAGATTAAACTTTACTTAACATTCATCATCAGTTATGCATCAGAAAATAAACATTCACATGTACATACACCACATCATCAACACATAACACAAAGAATTTTTATGTGGAAACCCAAACAGGAGAAAACCACATAATGCTTCTTTATAGTATGAAAGAATACATTCAAGTAAGCACCAAATTCCTGTGTTTACCAGCACCAACTGGAAGGAGGATCCAACCCCCTGAGTTTTCTCCATCACCAATTGGAAGGAGGCAACGACCCCCTGTCAATTTGTTTTTCAAGCACCAACCTAAAGGAAGTTGCGACTCCCTGTCTCCTTGTTGTATACAGGCACCAACCTGAAGGAAGATACAACTCCCTGTCTCCTTGCCCTATCCGACCACCCTGATGTCTAATATATTGTGTTGTCTTGGTATCCTTCAACTCTACTCACTTATTCAAGTATTCTAATAATGATTATGCTGTGCGCAAATTTTGTATGCAGACTATTTTATGCTACTGCGCTGCATACACCACTCTTCTCAATCTTCTCATTTCACACTTATGATGACGACTACTTGGATCGTGTGCTTTGCTGATGTTGCAGTAAGTGCTTTTTGGTTCAATGTTCTTCTTTATGTGACTGCAAATATCAGCTAATATTGTGCTTTCTATTGATGATATGTTGTACTGAAACGAAGCACTAGTAATAGTGGTAACTATGCACCTTATGATGTGTCCATTATGAATAAGTATTGTAGTTCTTCAGACAATCTGTGACAACCTGTGCATCAAATGATTGTTCCATTCAGTATAACATACTTGTCTCAGATCATCTACTGTCTCAAATAATTTGCATCATGATGCACTTCTATGACTTTGCTACTATTATGTTGTTGTTCATAAAATGTAATCTTAAACTTTGCACACTTTCAGTTCAGTTCATTTTCATCAGCAAGCCATCCGCGCAATATATGATATCTATCGATTTTGTCTTTGCGCTTTTGTCTTTTCAAATTCTGTGACTATCGACATGCTGATTGTGATACAATCCTTCAATATATTCATCACTTGTGCATTCTTCAGTATTTCTTCCTTTCAGTGTTTGAACAATTTGTCACAGACTTACGACATCATTCTGTGCACCGTCAAAACTTTGTTCTGCTGCATCTACGCATATGGCTCTTCGCTATGTATTTATGTTTTGTCCACAAGCCTCTTGATGCCCCCAAAAAAACAAACTGAAACTTGCATTTGACTTGTATTCTTCTTACTTCTACTTCCACTCCACACACCTCTGGATCTCCAACTTGCATCTCTATTTATAAATGTCATGCATGGATTGTATGATTGCAAGTCGGTCATGGATTTTCTTCTTCCATACTTCACGGATTGTGCATAAGTCGCATGTCATCATTTGTTCTATTGATGTGTCATATCTGATGTATCAAGTGCCCTCAGGATCCACAACTTAGTGGGACTTTTCACCTTGGTGATGTACCATTGTGCTCTTAGATGTACTATTGCATTCCACTATGTGTGCAATCTTTCGCCTTGTCCATGATATTTGTTGTTTCAATGATGTTTGTTGTACCATCCCTTGTGGGTAATGTTCCCTTGTGTTATTACTAACTTGCATAGTCTTCTCATTCTCCGGCTTCTGCTTTGTGGGTTTGTCACCCATACTCATCATTGCATTTGGGTGATGCGTTTTGTTATATTGAAACTTTATGGAAAATGCGCACATGCCTACATTCATTTTTGGGACTTTGACCTATGCCTTTATTCCTTCTTGTGGGACTTGCGCACTCCCAACTATCAACCAAGCAACACATAGACTTGCTAGCTTGCGTATCCCTTTGGTCCAGTCATATCCTTGGCAGTTTGGGCACTTGTATCATTGCCCAACCAAATCCTTTGCATTTTCTAACATGATAGAGTACGACTTGGTGGACTCAATGTCTGTGCAAGGAATTCATGATGTAGATTACATTGCTTGCGTTCCTTCTTGAACTGTATCATCATGGAGTATCCTTCTGGATCTGTATGAAGTGTCATCTTATGTACTTCTTCAAAATTTCTCATGTACACTTCCTCCTTGATATATTCTACATGAATACACCTATTAGATATACTCCAAATTTGCATGTATGTCATCTTCACTTCTTGCGCATATGCTTCTAATGTTCAATCTTTCTTCATCAGGCACAATAGGCTTCCTCAAAGTGGCTTCTTCATATTTTTGTTAGATTGCCAATAGACTTCCTCAAGGTGGCTTCTTTATATTTCTACTGGACTATTGTATCCACTTTGACTCATGTTGATATCAATGACTCATACTGAATCAGTTGACATCCTCTTTGACATTGGATGATGGTCAAACACTTAACATCACCTTTAGTTGAAATCATTGAAAATCAATGCTCAACAGACGGTACCAACTACATATTCTAGAGGATTAGGATGGAAGTGTATCTACAATCTTTCAGATCTTATGTCTGGAAATGCATCATGGATGGTTATAATGTTCCATCAATCGCACCAATTGATCCAGTTGAAAAGAGATAGGATGAATGCAATGCAAGAGACATAAACACACTATTATGTGGGTTAATAGTCACTGAATCTACTAAGGTCATGCATTGTGCAACAACTAAGGAGGTATGGGATAAACTCAGAAATGTTTATGAAGGTGACAAGAAAGTAAAGAAGGCAAAGTTGTAAAATTACTCTGGATTTTTTGAATATTTGAAAATAAAATATGAAGAAAATTTTGCTTCTTACTTCTTGTGATTTGATGAGTTAGTCAATGCCATCAATAGTCTTGGAGTTACACTAGAAGAAGAATCAATAGTGCAGAAAATAATAAGAACTCTACCTCCAAGATTTGATGCAAAGGTATATGTGTTAGAATATAAAACCAATATTGAAGATCTGACAAAGGATGAGCTTCAAGGGATCTTGACTGCATACGAGATGATAACATAAAAGGAAAATCCCATTAGAAAATAAGCAGCTTTCAAAGCTACTGGAAAGGTTAAGCATGAGCATGACACAGGATCCTATGATGAATCAGATGAGGAAGAATCTAACTTCGTGAGAAAGTTGAAAAGAGGACGTGGTAAGCATAAGAATAAATTTCCTTTCAAATGTTTCAGATGTGGAAGGGTAGGCCACTTTGCTTATGTAATTTCCCCAAATTTTTGCTAAGGACCACTCCATTGGACTAGGGGATGAATTGGCCTAAGTCACTTGGTAAAGTCATGAAAAATTATCAAGGTGGTGATGTGGGTCAAATATTTGTATATTTGATGTCCAAATTGTGAAATGATGCATCATTAGGAAAAATTGGACAAGGAGGGTGCATAATGAGGCTGATTTGGCCCCCAAAAGAGTTGTAAATCCCTCAAATTTGAATTCTAAGGTGGCATCTGACACAATTGGGAAAGGAGGTCACATTAGTGGAGGAATGAATCTAAATATGTGGTGTAACTCCCATCCAAGGTGGAAGGAATCCTATTAAGGAGGCATCTCATGGGCTGTAACTCCCCGGGATAAAAATAACAAATATATGACAACATGTGACATCTATGACAACTTATGACAAGAATCAGGTCCTATTACGGCTCATGACAACTTATGACAACATATGACATGTTGTAGGTCCTAAATGTAGCCAAGGAGGGAGCTAGAGGAGAAGGGTGGAGCACGTGCTAGTGTAACTTCCCAAAAATCAAGCTAAGCCTCTCTAATTCGAATTTCCAAGGTACATGAAGTTATTATTTGGTTGAATAATATTAGTAAGGAATTAGATGAGTCCCAAGGTGTCATTCTCTCATTAAAATAACATTTATTAATATTTTGTTAAATATTTGTGAGAGAATTCTAGAATGAGGGGGAAATGCTCCAAGAATATTTATAAAAAGGATGAAGACACAAGTGAAAGGGATTTTGGTAATTTTTTATTTTTGATATTGGAGAGATCTTGTGTATTTTCATAGCTTGGGATATTTTTCCCTTGCATTCTGAACTAGTTTCGGTGATGAGATATTTCACCCTAGCTAGTAGAGAGGAGGAGATCACTCTGATCTCTTCATTTTTCTTCATAGTTGATTATTGAGAGGAGAAATCACCTTCAAATTTATCTACAAACATTCAATTCATATGTTTATGTCCATTTTGATTAGTGGGTTCGATTTCATGTAGGTGTGTTGGAGATTTAGTTTGTAGCAGTGAAATATTGTTGGTGTTTTCCGGTAATTGTAGCTTATGTTATGGTAGATCTTGGTGGAGGAGGAAGCATATATGGTGTCATAAATATCTTGGTGGTTGTCCTATGGTCTATATGGAACTCATATCTATTTTTTGGATCACCTGAGAGGGAATATCTGAATTTTTGGGTCGAAATATTGCTTGTGGAGGGCACAACAATGGATGGAAATCATTTATTTGGAGCAGTAACTCTCCCTCTTTTCTTGGTGGTTTTGTAGTAGACATATCTACTCTCTTTGAAGAATATATCTCTCTCTCTCTGCATTTCAAGATTCTATAGAATCCATTGATTTAATATCTCTTGGTGTCCCATTTATAATAAAAATCTTAGTTTTTTTCCCCATATGTTGTCCAATATGCAAGCAATGGTTACTCGATGAGTACATGGTTATCTATGGGAAAATATGTTTGAATATGGTTGTATAAAGTGAATTTTTTGCTGTGAAACCTTCATATGAGTCCCTATTGTTTTTTAGTAATCCATTTTTATTTATTTGAGTGTCTTTGGAAAGATTTGGGTTTGGTTTGGAAGCTCTATGGTTGTGGGTGTTCTTAATCTTGCACCGGTGATAAAGGGGGTGAAATTCATCTTTTTTTTTAACTCTTTATGAGTGTTTTGGGGCTATGATACCTATTCCATTGCATCTGGAGTGTCATTTCTGTTAGATTTTAAGCATCAATTCAATATTATCTAGGATCTTATCTGAGAGAATAACATGTACAACATATCAATCACAAGAAGCAATCACAAGAGACAATAGACAAACATAGTTTCCTTGGGGAAAACCAATAAGGTGAAAAACCCCACAACTTCCTTAGAGATAGAAAGAGCAATGATACAACCCAAGTACAAGAGATAGTTCTCCTAGTAGATTCTCCTCCGTCCTCACTTGTGCACCACTCTCCAATGAGTGTATGAGTGAATAAGTGAAATGATCAAATAGAGTGCCTCCCGCACTCTGTTTATACATGACTTGACTTGCCTAATAAACTAGCAAGGCCGACTTGTCTAAGACAGTCTAATAAACCATGGTTAACTTAACTTAGGGCTGACCCCACACTTGGTGGTCTAATAACCCATCACAGGCAAGTTGCGACACTTGTCAATACAAATGACGACACTTCTGTATAGAGGAATAATACCATCTCTATAGGAGTACAATATACATATGTGAAATACATTCCGAAGTTACAAATACATCAACACTCCCTCTTAACTAGGAAGGTATTTCTCGACACAGATCTGCTAGCACAAGTCTTCTTCTCTGGATCATCATCACTGGATCATAGTCATCGAATCATCGTCATTGAATCATCATCATCCTCACTACTCCTGCTATGTCAATCAATCTCTAATCTACTCATCATAGGAAGTTATACAGAGCCAGCCCTTTTTCATGTTGGATGTAGGCCTAGCCTCCATGTAGGTCTTCATCATCTCTGTGAGCAAGCCATCAAGTAGGTACAACTCATGACTGATTACACTGCCTCTGTAAAACCTGCAAGATCTCTCAAGACTAATCATATGCCACTGCAAAACCTGCAAGAGCATCTCAGGATTGATTATATGCCTCTACAAAACCTGTGTACCCTAGTGTCACATCATCATCTACAAAAGATGATAAATTGTGAGAAAAAACTTGATTATGCAGTAGAAAATATCAAGTTGATTGAGGAAGAAAAATAAGTATTGAGGAAGAAAAATCAGCAATCGCACCTCGAAGGTACCTAAGAACATGGTTAGCAGCAACCCAATGTTTTTTGTCTTGGTTAGACACAAACTGACTTAGAATAATCACAACATAACATATATCTGGTCTCGAGTGTATCAAGTACATCAACAAACCAATAAGATGTATATAAAAAGTGGGTCCCATTGGATCCGATCTAGAATTTGACTCGTGTAGTTTCCTCAAATTGGAAACCATTGGAGTACTCATGGATTTGCAATCCATCATGCCAAACCTGCGCAATATATTAATAGTGTACTTCCTTTGAGAAAGAAATATCTCATATTTTCTTTCCCAAATATCAAGGCCAAGAAAGTAGTGCATAAGACCTAATTATTTCATCTTGAACTCAGAAGTGAGCTCCCTCTTGCACCAAGAAATTAGTTGTTCCTCTCCAATAAGGAACAAATCATCAACATATAGAACTAATATCAACGGTTGGGTCTTCACTACTTTGAAGTACTGTAAATTTTGATCAGCTTCACCCTTATAGAATCCCAGTCTTTGAAGATAGCTGTCAATTCTCGAATACTGAGCTCTAGGAGCTTGCTTAATCCCATACAAGGATTTCTTCAATTTGCACACATGGGACTCCTTCCCATGAACCACAAACCCCTCAGGATGCTGAATATAAACCTCTTCCTCAACCTCACCAATCAGGAAGGTTGTCTTCACATCTATCTAGTGAATCTTATATCCTAGAACATGTGCAAGTGAGATCAGATCTTGAATAGTGGTGTACCTAGCCATAAGAGTGAATGCATCCTCATAGTCTATGCCTTCTTTCTAAGAGAAACCTTGAGCAACAAATATAGCTTATAGTTTTCAATACTGACATAAGAAACATGCTTGATCTTGTAAATCCATCTGGAAGTAACTATATATGGACTTCCCTTAAGGTTTGGGAACAAATTCCCAAACATCATTCTTCATAATAGAATTGTATTCCTCTACCATTGCATCTTTCCATACTTGCTACTTTGCAACTTCTTTATAGGTGGAAGGTTTTGAATCACTGATGTGACTCATATGTGCAACATACCTTGAATATTTGTTAGGTTTATTTTTATCTTTGGAAGATCCAGATGGTGCTCCATGCCTCTCTACATCTTGTAGTATATCTCGGCACCATGCAGACCTCCTCTTGGTAGGAGGTTCATCAACTAGTTCTACTATTTCATCAAGAGCTAGCGAATATGATAACTCTACTGGATTCTCCCTCTAAATATCTGAATGGGGAGAATCAGTATCTGGTTCCTCCACCATAGGAGTCTCATGCTCCTATGTGTTTGTATCATACTGAAGTTCTTTTGATCGCTTGAATGCATCCTCTTCATGGAAGACCACATATAGACTGGCCTCAATTTGTCTTTCACTTGGCACTTATATTCTATAGGATTTGGATGATTCACTATAACCAACAAAGGTTCCCTTCTTTCCATATGGCTTCATCTTTGTCCTCTTTTCTTTTGGAACATGAATGTACACAGGACTCCCAAAAATCCTCATGTGTGAAATATCTAGTTTTTCACCAGTGAACACTTCATGTGTCTTCTCATCTAGAATGGCATGAGGACTTCTATTATGGATATATATTGTTTTATTGGTGGCTTCTTCCCATAATGAGGTAGATAGGTCTTGATCATGCATCATGGCTTTTTCAACCTCACATATGGTTCTATTCTCTCTTTCAGCAACCCCATTTTGTTAAGGGTTGTAGGGTACAGTTAACTATCTACAAATTCCCGCATCAATGCAGAACTCATTGAACTCATGTGAATCAAATTCACCTCCATTGCTAGATATCAAATCACAGATGTGCTTTCCTATATGGTTCTCAACTAGGGCTTTGAATTATTGAAACTTGCTAAAGGTTTTGCTCTTACCCTTTAGGAAATAGATCCATGACTTTCTAGAAAATTCATCTATAAACAGTACATAATATAAATAACCACTCAAGAAAGGTGATGACATGGGACCACATACATTAGAATGTATTAAACCTAAAATCCCTTTAGACCTGGTAGTACTTCTAAAGAAACTCGTTTTAACATTCTTCCCAAGTGCACAACCCTTACATACACTATCATGGTCAAAATCAAATATGGGCATACCTTTCACCATTTGATGTAATCCTGGTAGTGATTTGTAGTGGAGGTGACCAAGCCTCCTATGCCATATCTCACATGGATTGATAGTGTTGTGAACCATATCTTGAATGTACTTCACGGGTACCTTGTAGAGACATCCCTCTCTAACTGTAATCATTGCTGCATATTTCAAGTCTTTATTCTTCGGACATAATAATGCTTGATTATCCATGAAGATAACTTGGAAGCCCTTATCTTCAAGAACCAAAACTGATAGGAGGTTCTTCTTCAATCTCGAAACATAAATAATGTCCTCCAGATGTAAAATATCTCCTAAAATCATCTGGAAGGAGGTGGATCCAACTCCTTGGATCGAATAGGTTTTGTTATCTCCCAACTCTACCTTGCATGCAAATTTTTTTATCCTTGAGATTGGTTATGGCGCTCTTATAACCAGTCATATGTGTGCATTCTTCTGAGTAGTTTCATCTTCTATAGAAGTATAAGAATGGAACCTTCATTTTCCATTTTTATTTTCTTTGCATTCCCTTGCGTAATTGCCCTTCTTGTCACATTTTTAGCATCTAACCTTCAAATTGTCAAAGTCCTTTTTGTATACCTTCTTCTTCGAATGGGAAAACTTCTTTTGAGAGAATTTCTTATTTCCTTTATTCATCCTTTCCGTGAGGGAAAGGTTTTCTTCTTTAATGCAAACTGACTTGCTCTAGATTCGTCCCTCCTCTTGGAGTAAACCATGCCACAGCCTTTTGAATTTAGGTTATACCTCTCGTCCATTTACCATAGCCAAGAATCTCTCCCATGAGGATGGGATGCCATCAATAGTAGTTTGGAGAAGATCATCTTCATCCACCACTACCCCAATACTAGCAAGTCGATCTCTTACCTTAGAGATTTTGGTGAATAAGGGGCCATTGTCTCATCCTTCTCCATCTTTAGGTTTTGAAGCTTATTCTTCAATTCCCTCTTTTGACTTGGGGCCTTCTTCTCATATAGGTTTGTCAATGTATCAAAACACTCATTTGTGATCTTCAATGGAGTGATCACAGACATCAAATTGTCCTTTACCTAATCATATATGTTCTGGTTGGATTTAGCTTGTTTCTTCTTGAATTTGATGCGCCCTGCATTAGATGTAGGATAATCCACCACAATGGATATGTAGCCATCCAATTCATGTTCCTCCAATATGTTCAACACCCTTTCCTTCCAAGAGTTGAAATTTGAAGTGCCCTCAAGATGGTCTTTTGATTGAACAAATATCGATGCCATGGATCTTAAGTATTGTGCTCAACTCAGGATCTACATAGGCTCAATTTTGCTTGAAAAATCTTAGCTCCTGCACACGCTGTGCTCTGATACCATGTTTTGAGAAAATATGATGAGCTGTGAAATTTAAATATTTAAGTGCAAAAATATTGAAGACTTGAATCAATGAACCATTCAATCACATGAAACATTCAACCATAACACAAGATGTACCCTGGAGAAAACCCTCAAAATAATGAGGATGAAAAACCCTAGAAAATATTTAGAGTATAATTATGATAGACAACAAATAATTTATTTTACATCAAGCACCCCTGGTGCAATTACAGAGCAAGAGAAAGATAAAGAAGAGAAGAGATACTCGGAATAATATCCTGCACAAATAGAAGTTCCTTTCCTTCAAGGGAGAAGAGAATTTGCTTCACATTGAATTCATCAATCCTATATAACATATTTATATATTTTTCACATGCATTGGATTCTAGTTTTATCTTCTGACTTCATGATAAAATCTCCCTCCATCTGGATGAATCAATCGTGCATGAAAAAGAGTGCCCCACTTCTCATGCAGTGCATTAACTCACTGAACTGATTCTTAGGATGAACTTGCCCCTTAACTAAAATATTTCCCACTTAGTTAGGTGGCTAACATAAGTCTCCTCATGCGAGTGTTGCAATTCAAGTGTCGTATTTTAGTTTAACATAAGTATCATCATGAAATAAAACTTAGTTAATTAGATCTTCTTTGTTATCACTTAGTTAACTCTCTTTAATTGATTCTTTCTTTTTAACGTGACTATAGTGATCAATTCAAGTTCTCTAGTTGACTGAGGCATACATTGTGGCTTTAACTGAATCTTAACAATTTGTTAGTCATCTCATGAGAAATTCAAATTCTCTTTTTCTCTATGCATTTATCTTTATCTCTTATCTTTCCTGCATGGTCAATATGTGTTAACTTTAATTATCTATCATATCATATTATACTCATCAGATTTTTCAGATGTTGTTATCATATTATATTACTCTCAGACCAAATGATCATATGCTAAAGTAATTCAATCTAGAGGTGACGAGTCTCTAAAGAGACTTAATAGAAATCGATGACCATGGTTAGTAATACATCACACAACATTAATGCTTCAATATGCAAAGCATCTACCTCTATAAATGGGGATCCATCCCATGGGTACCTACTATAACTGGAGGTCCACATGAGAATTTGACTTGACACACAAGTCCTAAGCCTTGTCCAGCAGGACTTTACAACATCATCACATTGATACATCAAAAGATTCACCTCAACACATGAGGAATAACCTTTTACAACTAAAGGATTAATCAATCTTCAGTCCAACTCAAGAATCTACTCCAAGTTCTCGAGTCCAACTCAGGCTCCCTACCTCAACACATGAGGCCCAATCCTCTCTACACAAGATTGGCTTAGGGAATGGCTCGTGATGTTATACATTTAACACTCTCTCTCACCGAGGGATGCACTCTCTTCCATATTGTTATCACTCAAGATTCTTCCAGGCTGCAGCAGAAGGGATCACTGAAGTAAATATTTCAACTACACTCTTGTGGATGGAAACTAGCCTTTCCAAACACAAAGAGGGCTCTCTCTCTCACAACTCTTTCAGCATGCAAAATATCACTTGAATTGGTTGGTTTGTATTAATAGTGGTGGCTAGACCTTTAGATAAGGGTATTAGGGCTTTCAATTGAGGTTGAGGATAGGTATATCACAGGGTATAGAGTCAAACTTTCATAGGTTTTCTATCACAAATGACTAATTGGGCTATAATTTGAGAAGTAGAGTCAATATAAATGAATTTTTATCATGTCAAAAATATATTAGCAGATGGTAGTAGAAAGGGAAACAAAAATCCATCACAGATTTAGAGCATTTATGAATGAATTCTAACTTGCAATTTCAGAAAGAAGGAGTGGAGTATCTAATCATATGTATCTGAAGCATCAAATGATAAATGATTTTCAGACCATGTAATCTTGATTTAAATACTTCAGAAGAAGAAAATCAATGGAAAATACTAGCAACGGAAACATGCACAGGAATTATAGACATAAAAGCATTCATTTTAGGAATTTCTGCTCCAAAATCAAGTCTTTTCATTAATATAAAAGGATGGGTTTCATTACATTGCTAAAAAATTCTCATACAAAATCCCAAACCTTGGGTCTTATTCAAAACCTGTCTTTATAGGATTACAAAAATCAAAACCTTAATGACTGCTTCAGGCATATGTGGTTGTTTATTAAATTCGCAACTACAAATTTTGGTAATATATCAGATTAACTACTAGTCTTATGGACCATTTATTCAAAATAAATAAAAATTGGAAGTGATGTGGCTGTCTTCCTTCTTCACTTCGAGCTGCTCGAACCAACTTCTTTTTGATCTAGAGATGAGCCGATGGGAAACTTTAGTGCACTTCTAGTGCAAAAATTGGGTTGTTGAAATGCTTGTTGTCCTTTAGATTGATCCATTTCAAGATGATTTGTAGGGATTGACATACTGTGCCTTTCTTTTTCCTTCAATTCGACTCCCAGTCACGGAATGCTGAGTCTTTTTCCTACCAAATTCTGCATTTTTACACAGTTTCAATTTATTCTGAAATGCCAAGTTTAGTCGGCAAGCCACAATGTAGGAGTCGAAAGTCGACACTCCAAAGCACAACTTCAAGATATTACACCTCTGACTTCTACAATCCAAAATACGGGCGTCGAAAAGTCGAAACAACAAATGCATAGCTTTGAAGAAGTCACACATCCGACTTCTGTAATCCGCAACCTGCATTGCGGGATTCGTAAGTTGGAACCCCACATTCAAAGATTTGAAAAACTCATACCTCCAACTTTCGCAATTTGCAATGCAGGATTCAAAACCCCAAATTCACTGCTTCAAAGAAATCACGCCTCAGACTTTCACAATACGCAATGTGGGAGTTGGAAGTCGGAACCCCAAATTCACCACTTTAAAGAAATCATGCCTCTGAATTCTGCAATCCGCAATGCAGGAGTCGGAAGTTGGAATCCCAAATTCACCGCTTCAAAGAAATAACACCTCCGACTTTCGCAATCCACATACGGGAGTCAGAAGTTAGAACCCCAAATTCACAGCTTTGAAAAATTTACTCCTCCGCAATCTACAATGCAAGAGTCGGAAAGTCAGAACCCCGATGCACAACTTTGAGAAAATTACTCCTCCAACTTCTGCAATCCGTAGTGCATGTTCGAAAAGTTGGAACCTCTGCGAAATCACTCTACGGTCATTGATTGATCTCTATCTATAATCTCGACTATTCAATCTCTTAAGAGCAGAAGACCTCCTTTTTATCATTTTTCTTACTGTGGCTTGCTCATTCAGTTAGAGGATGTTAATACTTAGCCATTTTTGGGGAGTTTTTGCTTCTTGTTTTGGAGTAAAAATTTAGTGGTAAAGCTTGAGATTTTGGTAGGGGGTTTCCTTTCCTTCCCCTATGCGAGTTTTCTCAGAGGTGTTAACACATACCAAGCTTGTGTTAGAAGTACCTGAACTTCGTCATTGATAGAGGATTTTTTAACACATCTACCTTATTTTCATCAGTAGCAATGTACTCAAGTTTCATTGTACCTTTCTGGACCATGTCTCTAATGAAATGATACTTCATTTCAACGTGCTTCAACTTATCATGAAACACAAGGTTTTTAGAAAGCTTGATGCAACTTTGATTGTCACACCGAATGACTGTAGACTTGGGATTCTCACCGAACAACCCTACAAGTAGCTTCCTAATCCACACTACTTCTTGGAAAGTAGTACTAGAAACAATATAATTTTCTTCTATAGTACTCTGGGCTACAGAGCCCTAATTCCTACCGGTCAAAGAGATCATAGCAGAACCCAATCTAAAACAATAGTCGAATGTACTCTTTCGGTCCACAATTCTACCACCCCAATCAGAGTTAGTATAACCAAGTAACAACACCCCTCTACTAGAGGCATATTTGAATCCATATTAAATCGTACCTCAAAGGTACCACAACAGATGCTTAGTGATGAGTCAAGGATATAGGTATTCCATAGACTCCATTATGCCACACCTTAGCAATGGAATTATCAAAAAGCACTCCTTTATGTAGGGAAGAAGGAAATTTAATTGATAATCTAATGAAATGATTTAGTTATTATTCTTTCTTGTTTTTTAGCATATTTGATTTAAACTAATCATGTGAAAAAATTATGTGTCAGCATAGTGTAGGAATAACAGAGATAGTGGCAATGCCAAGATCCATATTAAAGACCAAGAGGATCACTAGAGACGTAGCACTCTTGTTTTCCCTGATTTGTAGGCGATAATACCCTAAATTTTGGTTTTTGGTTTCAATGAAAAACTAGGATAAAAGCTGTAATAAATAGAGACCTGAGTAGCAGGGGGTCTGTGACATATTTTGGAAAAACAATCTTTTAGCATTTTCATAGTTCAGACATTTAGTTTTACAGTTTTTACCATCCATGATGGGATTTATGAATTTATAATGAAGATCCAACGTTTTTCTAATTTCGTGAGTTTATAAGTTCCATTTCCTCCTGTGATGCGTGTTGGGGAGGGGCCCCTCAATACGTAGCTCAAGAGTTAGTTTTTTTTTTTCAGGTATTTTTCATGCATTCAGTTATTTATTTCTAGTATAATTGTGTGTGGATTAATTTCAGCATTTCATTCAAACATCAGATTTTGGTTTCATCGTGAGCGTTTTCCTTATGTATTTCTTTAGTATTGTGTTTGTAGTTCCAAAACACAATGTCCGTAGTCCTGTAGCTACCATATGCATGAGCCACTTTTCAATCTTCATTTCCACTTTTTATACAACATTTTCAAATAAGATGAGATCTATATTTCTTTTACTTTGAAGATAACGATTTGTAATTACAGTTAAATGGATCTTTATTCCCTTCAGATTAAATTTATGTTTCTTAGGTTAACCTTTTACATGCTTTCATTTCCTGCTTTAATCAAATAGGATTTACATGTTTTCATTTCCTTCTTTAATAAAATAGGATTTACATGCTTTCGTTTCCTGCTTTAATAAAATAGGATATACATGCTTTCATTTCCTGCTTAAATAAAATAGGATTTACATACTTTCATTAATAAAATAGGATTTACATGTAACACTACATCCAGCTTTCTTAGGTCATTTCATGCTTTCCAGTTTCCATAGAGCAATACTTCCTATTTTCTTAGAGTATCCTTTAGAATACATAGGACACTTAGAACGATGAATATTATCTCACAGTGCACATACAGTGCTGAGTACCTCTTCATTTTGTACGCTCCCCGGTCGATATTTAAAGTATACTTCTGGTATAAATGCCTCAAACAAGGTACACATTCCTATATTCCACCACTTTTTGGCGTCGTTGTCGGGGAGGTGCTTAAACTAAAAGAGACATATTATTAAAAAATCATAAAAAAATTACCATGGATGCCTCGATGAAAGAGGGATGAATTTGGACACTTTCTGCCTAATCGCCCTATGAGAAATAGCAATTCTGAACACTCTCAATTTGAATTCCTCAACTCTGACAAGGAAGCTGATTCCAGCTACAATCCAGACCGTGATAACTTCTTTGCTAGCTCTATCTCAGACACTACTGTTAACACCCAAAAAGTGTTCACTAGCTCATCTCCCTATTTCCATGACCCATTTGTCCACTTTTTCCAACATTTAAGCCTCTAAAACCTTCAAAAGGTCACCAAAAAAGACCAAAACCCATCTTTTTCCCCTCAAAATATGTAATTTTCCTCAAAAAAATACAAAAAAACCCTAAAAAATGGTCCAAAATTCCCAAAAATCAATTAAAAGGGAATAAAAATATAAAATATATTCAAAAAATGAAAAAGAGGGAAAAAGAGGAAAAAGCAACCTAAGCCATTTGTAGCAATACCATTGGTTTCCTCAAACCATGGCTGTATTCTCCATCACCAAAAAATTATAAAAAGGTGATAGGGGCTCCTCACTATTCATCCACATTCATCCTATCCTTATGCTTCCCATTTCACTCTTGAGATCTTGAGCCTCCATTTGAGCTTAGATCCACTTTTGGAGTACCCTTTGTGTCCATTCCCCCATTAGCATCTTGGATAAGAGAAAGACCCTTGGAGCATTGGAGCACCTCACCATCGCAGCTGCTCAAACTCAACCATCCTCACCATTTGAGGTAACATGATTATTGTAAAGCTATTTTTTCCATAAATAAATAATTTGTTTTACTTATAGATCTAAGTTCTTTACCATTTACTTTCAAGCTTTTTACATGAACATGCTAGATTAACTCTTTACTTTCTTATATCTTAGATTAATTCTACTTTTTTACTTTAGTATTTTATTATTTTAATTGAGACTGCTACTACAAGTTAGTAGGTTCTCATTAGCACATGCTTGGTTGAAAAACCAAGCAACAGTTTTTGGTGACTCCGCTGTATTTTGAATCTTGGAATCTTTCTTTAGATCTAGATTTCTTATTATTTTGTTGTTATTTAAGCTTTAATAGTGTAGATCTGGCCTGCTACTAAGCCCATAGCTCACTGCCCTAGCCATTGGCCCTTTCTGCAGCCCACATAGTCCAACCAATATCATTTTTCAGTTTTCATTTCCAACGACATTTGGCATCTCATCAATCGCGGGTTTCTGAACCCACAGTCACGATCCAATTACAGCTGTTTATCCCTCTTCCACGATTTAATCGTGGGTTTCTCGCCCCACAGTCGTAATTTTGAAACCCTGACCTGTTGCGTCCTGAGAGCGACTGTGCACCCCATCAGCCGCGATTTGATTGTGGGTTTTTCACCCCATAGTCGCTATTTTGAAACCTTGATCTGTAGCATCCCGAGCGTGACTATGTACTCCCTCAGCCACGATTCAATCACGACTCTCGCCTCAGACAGCCGCGATTTCGCCTGTACCATCTGATTCATTTTTTCTGAGTTTTGCTCATTTCCACCCACATTTTCCAGCCATCTTGTTAAATTTTCAGAATTTACTTCAATCTGATCTAGGATCTTAACTGAGAGAACAACATGTACAGCATATCTACAGCATATCAATCATGGAGACAATAATGCAAGCACACAAGAGACACAAAGATTTACTTGGGAAAAACCATAAAGGTGAAAAACCCCAATAACTTCCTCAGAGATAGATAGAGCAATGATACAACCAACCATAAGAGATAGACACAACCTAGCAGTAGATCCTCCTCCTCCATAAGTGCGCCACTCCTCCTTGAGTGCATGAGTGAGAAGTGAGTGAGTAAATAGAGTGCCTCCCGCACTCTATTTATACTTGACTTGACTTGCCTTTTTACCTAACTCATGTAGGCTCAAACTTAACCACATAACATAATGCTGACTGGGCCGACCCCCAATAGGGTGGTCTAATAACCCTTTGACCCACATGGCCAACCCCCAATAGGGTGGTCTAATAACCCTTTGACCCACATGACTTATACAGGGCCGACCCCAACAAGGTGGTCTAATAACCCATCAAGAATAAGTTACGACATCTACAATATAAATGACGACACTTCCTTATAGAGGAATAATACCATCTCTATGGGAATACAATATAAATATATGTGAAATACATTCCGAAGTTACATATACATCAACACTCCCTCTTAACTAGGAAGGTATTTCTCAGCATAGTTCTTCTAGCACAAGTCATCTTCTCTGGATCATCGTCACTGGATAATCGTCATCGAGTCATCATCATCGTCACTGCTGCTGCTATCTCAATCAATCTCTGAATCTACTCGTCATAGGAAGTTCTACAGAGCCAGTCCTTTTTCATACTGGATGTAGGCCCACCACCTGCAGGTCTTCATCATCACTGGCCATACTGTGGAATCCTCAGGACTTATTACGTGCGTCACAAAACCTGGCTGCAGCATCCTAGGCTATTACGAGCACACAACTCTACCTGTAGGATCTCCCAGGAGCACATTACATGTGACCCATCACAAAACCTAGCTGAAGCATCCCAGGCTATTACGAGCACGTGGCTCTACCTGTCGGATCTCCCAGGAGAACATTACATGTGATCTCACCACAAAACCTGGCTGAAGCATCCCAGGCTATTACGAGCACACAGCTCTACCTGTCGGATCTCCCAGGAGCACATTACATGTGGTCCACCACAAAACCTGGCCGAAGCATTTGAGGCCTTTTTCATCCTATCCAGATCTCCCAAGAGCAAATTACATGTGGTCATGGCAAAACCTGGCTGAAGCATCTGAGGCCTTTTTCATCCTGTCCAGATCTACCAGGAGCAAATTACATGCCATAGGACAAAACCTCACAAGAGCATCTTCCAGATATCCCAGGGCACCGAATTACATGCCATAGGCATAACCTTGAAAGACTATCTGCAGATCTCCCAGGGCACAAATTACATGTCCTTCCAAGCAAAACCTCGCAAGAGCATTTGCCAGATGTCCCAGGGCACCAAATTACATGCCATAGGCAAAACCTTGAAAGACCATCTGCAAATCTCCCAGGGCACAAATTACATGCTTACCTGCACAACCTGATCCACGGCCACAAAGTATCATCTGATACTCATCAAACATCATCTTGAAGTACACATGATCATCTTGATCATCATCACTGCAACATCCTGCTGCATGTCATCTGGAGAAGCTCGTCATCCACGATCATCCTGATCATACGATGCATCCATCTGATGCACACCAAGTATCCACCTGATACATAGATACATGATCCACACAATGTATCCATCAATCATACATGATCTACCTGATCATACAAAGATACATGATCCACACAATGTATCCATCAGCATACATGATCTACTTGATCATACAAAGATACATGATCCACACAATGTATCCATCAGCATACATGATCTACCTAATCATACAAAGATACATGATCCACACAATGTATCCATCAACATCCAACATGATGCGTACATACATAAATGATCCAACTGATCATATCCAACATCCAACATGATGCATACATACATAAATGATCCAACTGATCATATCCAGCATCCAACATGATGCATATACAAAATACATACACATGATCCAACCGATCATATCCATCATCCAACATGATGCATACATATATACATATAATGATCCCACTGATCATATCCAAGCAGAAACCAGAACATTATCCTGATGCTCATCATCTAGCGCTTACATCCACAGCCATGTGAAGATTTCCCCTTCCAACATGCTTGGAATGACTTCAGCAAATGTGTCCATCACTTCTTCCTCGAAGTATCCTCGATCTAAAGCACGCCAAGCCTCTCTCTGAAGTACTCGAACTTCACCCTGGCTAGTGTCTTTGTTAGCACATCTGCAATCTGCTCGTCCGTCGCAACATACAGGAGCTTCACAGCTCCTCTCTGCACCATATCCCTGATATAGTGATATTTGCTCTCTATGTGTTTCGACCTGTCATGAAACATTGGGTTCTCGGACAGCTTCACACAACTTTGGTTATCACAGAAGATACCAGTAGCCTCCAACGGGAGATCAAATAACTCAGAAAGTAGCTTTTGTAGCCATACTGCCTCACAACTAGCTGAACAGGCTGCAACATACTCTGCCTTAGCTGTACTCAGTGCTACGCAGGACTGCTTCCTGCTAAACCAAGAGATCACACTTGATCCCATACTGAAGTAGCACCCAGATGTGCTCTTCCTATCTGCAGCACTGCCAGCCCAATCTGAATCAACATAAACCTATAGGTTAAACTTTTGATTTGCTTCATACTTGAGCCCATAATCCACTGTACCCTTCAGGTACCTCAGAACATGCTTTACAGCAACCAGGTGAACACTCCTCGGATCCGTCAGGAACTAACTCAATGTGTTCACTGCAAGGAAAATATCTGGTCTCGTGTTCGTCAGGTACATCAAGGACCCAATCATTTGACGATACATAGTGATATCAATCGGCTCAGATGAAGCATCACATAGACGCTTCAGGTTCGATGCCATAGGTGTGGCCATAGCCTTGCAGTCCATCATCCCGAACCTCTTCAGGATCTCTACTGCATACTTCCCTTGTCCAAGGAAGATTCCATCACTCTGCCACACCTCCATGCCAAAACAAATAGTGCATCATCCCCAAGTTCTTCATCTCGAACTGAGCAGTAAGCTTCCGCTGCATGTCGGCAATCAATCTATCTTCACCTGTAACAAACAGGTTATCCACATACAAAAGTAGTATCACTGGATTGCCTTCCTCAACCTTGTAGTAAAGGTTGGAATCCGCTTTACTCTTGGTAAAGCCCAAACTGGATAGAAAGATGTCTATCCTACCATACCAAGTTCTGCACACATATATGACTACACCATGCTGTCTTGAAATCCATCTGATGCATCTTCTATTTCATCACTTTTATATTTCTCAATGCTGCCATCGGCAACATGCTTGATCTAATAGATCCATTCGGAAGTCATAACAAAATTCCCTTCATGTCTTGGGACTACATCCCAAACATCGTTCTTCATGATCGACGGATCATGGCATTCTTCCCATATCCTGGGAACTTCAATATCTTCAATAGATAATTTTGTTGCTGAACAAATGTTGTAGTTCTTCTTTTGTAGGAGATGGCATATGATCTTTCCTACACAACAAGTTAAATTGCATGATTAGAAAACATCTCATAGTTTTCAGAACAAATTCTTACACATAAAGAAATATGTCATACAGTCATGCAATTATCTTAGCCAATGTTTCAATACAACATTTATCCATATCCCGTAACTTTCTAGATGCATTCCAATCTCTACCAGAACATTGTTAAGAGTGTGCACAACTCCCAACATGTCAGCAAAGAGGTTTCATTCTAGATAAGTAGCAATGGAATGTTGTACATTGCCATAGGCCACTTACCCATGCATATTAGGAGTATACTGTTCATCAATGTAACTATTCTAATATGCATAATACACAACCTAATTCTAGGAACATCAGTATATACATTATTGAACAATATTATTTAAACAAACAAATATGCAAGAAATGATGATTAAAAAACTTATCTTTCTTTGTTCGTTGGGTGGACTCCCTCTGAGTCTTTGCTTCCTTGCAGGAGCTGTTGGAGTCCTAATCTGAAGTAGCTTCTTCTACACCTTTCTGTTGTGGAATGTAGAGAGATGATCAACTCCCTCTAAATATCTGCATCCTTGCAGAAACTACTGAAGTGTGCTCCTTTGCTTTCTTGCAGGAACAACTAGAGTGTGCTCCCTCTTGATCTTTACTTCCTGGATTACCTGTTCTTGAACTCATATTCATTCTTGGTCCCTATGCATGCTTATTAGTATCATGATTGTGTTATCCTTGTGATCTCATATAAAATCATACATTCATTAGTATACTATTAAAACACAATAATCTCAAGCATGTATAGTCATGATCATTTCAAATAGAAATAATAAGCATTAGCATTCAAGGTTTATGTAGTATTCTTATGGTTAGTCAAATCATAAGAAACATAACATGTCTAAACCTGTATTTACTCAAACCTATGACTCTTCAGGTTAGTTGAATCATCAATCAAGATAAGAGATATAATATGCATAAAACTTGTGATTATTCAAACCTATACCTTCATGATTCTTCTGGTTAGTCATATCATCAATTATGGTAAGAAACATAATATGCATACAACCATGATTATTCAAACCTATGACTTCATGAATAATCATTATCAACAACAGTATAATATCCTAACACAAGGTAGGATTCTAGCTTGATATAGGAAAAACATACCTGGATTAACATGCTAGCTATTTATGTCTAACATACTCACATGATGTCTTCTTGTTCTTCTTCAATGACTTGTGCTAATAACCTGTATATCTCATAGGTTAACCATTACAAAACCAAGTTATACATACCTCGTAAATGGATCTTCTATGAGATCCATGACAATGGATGAATCTTTGTCCTCATGTTATCATGATCATATGTTCTTGGACCAGAACATGATTTGTCTTTCTTGGTGTACCTTTCATGTTAGTAGACAACATAAACCTCATACAACACCATAATGCATTAGTACAATCATAAGTGTCAACACCCTAATCAATGAATATTTTCTATCGTGCATTCATAGTTTTATTAAGGTGATATGACAAGTCTAAAATCAAGATTGTACTAACTGTAATAACATGAAGACAAACATACCATAAAATTAATCATGAACAAATCTCGAAACATACCTCGATGATTCATACCTGTCGAGATCGCTTGTAATCTTCTTATGTAAGGCCTTAGCCTCATCTCCCTCTGAAACAGGAACTTCTTCACTTATGTAAGTGACCAATCCATCTTCTTCTAGGATTAACCCAATCCACTTGATTTACAAGAACTGGGACTGGAGCTAGATATGGGTTTGTCAGAGAAACCCCAAAAACTCAAACTTTGAATTTCAAACTTCTGAAAGGATAGAAATATGTGCCTTGATGAACTGATCAAGCTGGTATATTCAGAATTTGAAAACTGCAAAGTTTCACTCCTCAATTTTGCCTTTGAGACTTCTGGATTCACTGGACGTGACCCTGAACTGGGGTTTGATGAAGCCCACTCTTCCGCCCAATCAAAAGGTTTGATCCAAAGTTCTAAGCTTCTATTTTTCTGAGGAGTTTCCAGCCATGGTCACAGATTTAAAAAATTCCCATTTTTATAGAAGCCCTAATTTTCCACTTTTCTGATCAAAGTCCCGAACTAGGGTTTGATCAAGCCTAGCCTTCTGCCCAACAAAAAATTCTGATCTTCGTCTCTAAATTTCTATTTTGATGAGTAGCATCTAGTCGTGGTCTTCGATTACAAAAATTCCAACTTTCTCCAAAGCCCTAAATTCTGGAAGCCATGAATGAAGGTACTAAAAACTAATTATATTTTGATAGAAATATGTACCTAATTGTTTCTGGTGTAACTCTGAACTTTTCAATCCACAGGGTCTGAAAATGTTTCTTGAGATATCTTGACCTGTTATATTTCCATCCTGATAGGTCTGACCTCAATTGGATTCTCTGAGAGAGAGTTATGCCAAATGTCGCAACGTGACCTGTTTTGGGATAATACAGGAGTGCGAACTTCTATGGTGTGCCACGTGTCACTGTTTGAACTTCAGCCTCTGAAAACGTCTTGTGAGATAGTACAGTCTGTGTACTACCTGTCACTTTTTACAAAATTTCATTTGGAGCTTCCTATCCCAAGTTATGACCTTTTTCCCAAGGTCACCTGATTTTGACTCAGATCTGTAAGAGGCAGAAACCCTATATTGTACAGATCATAAATCACAAAGTACAACGAATTAGAGGTTTTACTTTGGACACAAGGTACATGGAGATCTTAGATTTGTCCTGTAACAATTTCAGACCCCAAACCTTCGCCAAAACGGATTTATAGTGAAAGTTCTACGATGACTGTTTTTTGCTATATCAAGCCCTAGCATCGTAAGTGCAACAAGTGTCATACATGCCATATCATGCCTTCTTTCAGGTTAGCTCTGATACCAAGTTAAATTTTCAGAATTTACTTCAATCTGATCTAGGATCTTAACTGAGAGAACAACATGTACAACATATCTACAGCATATCAATCATGGAGACAATAATGCAAGCACACAAGAGACACAAAGATTTACTTGGGGAAAACCATAAAGGTGAAAAACCCCAATAACTTCCTCAGAGATAGATAGAGCAATGATACAACCAACCATAAGAGATAGACACAACCTAGCAGCAGATCCTCCTCGTCCATAAGTGCGCCACTCCTCCTTGAGTGCATGAGTGAGAAGTGAGTGAGTAAATAGAGTGCCTCTCGCACTCTATTTATACTTGACTTGACTTGCCTTTCTACCTAACTCATGTAGGCTCGAACTTAACCACATAACATAATGTTGACTGGGCCGACCCCCAATAGGGTGGTCTAATGACCCTTTAACCCACATGGATGGCCCCCAATAGGGTGGTCTAATAACCCTTTGACCCACATGACTTATACAGGGCCGACCCCAACAAGGTGGTCTAATAACCCATCAAGAATAAGTTACGACCTTTACAATATAAATGACGACACTTCCTTATAGAGGAATAATACCATCTCTATAGGAATACAATATAAATATATGTGAAATACATTCCGAAGTTACATATACATCAACACATCTCCCCAGCAATTTTTTGGACAACCTACTGTTTTATTTTTTGCAGCATTAGAGATTCACTCATTTTTTATATTATTTGCTTTATCTTAAAATTTTAAATAATTTCACATATTTTTTGAAAAGTTGTTAAAGCATTCACATTTAAATTGTTTTCATATTTACATTTAAATTGTTGTCATATTTGCAAGTTAAAATTATTATTTTAATTTGTGAATTTTCGCCCAAGCGAGGCATTTCATTTTTTGGTACATAACCACACATGCACATAATCTGTCACCAATAAATCAAAGTGAGCCTTAAAATCCTCTTAACTCAACCAACATTCTAACCCAACTTGGGGAACACCAAAAGAATATTGTAAATAGGTAGGACTGAGGGGATAAGTATCCAAATAACACCCCTCACCACTTTCATTTTGAGACATAGTGGTTGACATTTAGGGTACCAAAATCCCCTAGTACTTATTGGCATGGTTTCAAACCAATTTTTTGGAAAGGCCTCTCCCTTATGAGGGTCGAACTAGCCAAACTGGTTTTGGAGGCCTAAGTGGACTTCCGCAATCCATTCAGTCACCGAAGGACACCTACTCGTTGTTCTCGTTGTACCACCCTTGTGGGAGTACAAAGGTGATAGAACACGAGCTGTAGATTCACCTTTTTGGATGTGTCATGAACATGGTATCTTAGTGGCCTATCTTCTAGGATTGTCTACCTGGTGTCCCTCCTGGTAGGGGGATATCTACCCTTTGTTTCTACAATTCATATTGTCTGACTTGGATTTCATCACCTTGTAGAGGATACTTCTTGTTGAATCATAATACTTTTTTAGTTAGGTGGATGCATGCTCTATTACCTCCCCTTGGTTAGTGTGTCCACCATTTTCATTTTTAGGAGCTGTTTGCATGTTGGTATTTTGACCACATTTTTTATTACTCCACTTATTATAGCAAAACTATTATAATAAGTGTTTTGAGATTGGTTGTTGGCCTGAGTGCCATTATTTTCTGCGCTCCCCTCTTGCACACATGGCTCCATTAGGTTTTTTGAGCTTTCCACTCACCACCACACATTAGTTTTACCAGACGACTGTCACCATTGAGACCCTGAGATGTTCTCGGCGTTTCAAGGGTGAATCCCCTTAGTTCAGTTCACTTGACACCACACGTCATAGACGTAGATCTTTGTCACTCGACTCCACACGTCATTGGCATAGAGCCTCGTCACCCGATTTGGATGCCCCATATACGTCATTCGATTCTGACACAGAATCTGAGTACCCCACATACATGGCACCATCTATCCCAATGGATGGTATTCCTTCCAACCCTTTCAATGTAGGGACTATTGGTGGAACATCCTCCACCACCCAGGCTACCACATTAGCCATCACCACCACAACTACTACTGGTATGCCCAACATGGGATCTACACCCACTTTAGCGATGCCCAACACGGGACCTACACCCACTCTAGGAATTCCCTTGATAGGAACCACTTCTACCATACCAAATCCACGATCTCATTAGATGAAATTTGGGTAAAAGATGGACCTCCTAAAGAAAATAATAAAAAAACAATAAAATAATAGTAGTGAGAGAGTAAAAAACTACTTTTTTGGATCGTATTTTTAACTTATCTCCTTGTAGGTTTACCCAAATTTGACGCGAGAGGACTCGTTGGATGCATAATTAAATTATGCATCCAACGAGTACCCATGTTGCATGCTTTTAACAACATCCACACTGTGAAAAATCGAAAATACATTAAAAAAACGTGTTTTCTCGCACTAGAAACACGTTTTTTAATGTATTTTAATTTTTTCTAGTGCGAGAAAACACGTTTTTTAATGTATTTTCAATTTTTCACAGTGTGGATGTTGTTAAAAGTATCCAACATGGGTACTCGTTGGATGCATAATTTAATTATGCATCCAACATGGGTACTCGTTGGATGCATAATTTAATTATGCATCCAACGAGTCTTCTCGTGTCAAATTTGAGTAAACCTACAAGGAGATAAGTTGAAAATACGATCCAAAAAAGTAGTTTTCATTTTTTCCCTCCAATTTTTTTAGGTTCTCCCTTTTTAAATTTTAAATCATTTTGATTGGCTAATACATGATGACATGGAATTTGTATTATGTTTGGAAGGCCCATTTTAAATTGACATTTCCTCTAATGACTATACCCAATCCAAACCCATCTGTAACTCATGTTACACTCGAGGGCGCAGGCCCCTCCTACACACCTTTGGTTGGGGGACACATCCCTTTTACAACTAATATTCCCTTTGGGGGCAATGGCTCGATCCATAATGCTACTACTAGCACTTATGCCCCAGCAACCATGTCACACCCCTCTACCAGTCTGCCATTTATGGCTAGTCTTAACCTACCAGACCTGGAAAGGTTAACAAACGACCCCATTAAACATGACCCTACTTGGCCCCCCATGCCCAAAAAACTCTTGTCAGACATCTCAAAGTTTGAAGGGAAGGCTGGTGAAGACCCACAAAATCATGTTATGTCTTTTCACCTATGGTGTTCCTCAAACTCCACAGTCGATGATTCTATTCGCCTCCGACTGTTACAAAGAACTTTCACTGGATCGAAAGCCAAATGGTATATTGAGTAGCCCCATGGGACACACCCTACGTTTACATCCATTGCCTCAACTTTCCTACAGTTCTTTCAATTACCCGTTTGCTATGATGCAGGAGTAAAAATCCTACTGTCTTGTAGACAGAATACGGCCACCCATATCACAAATCATATCCATGAGTAGCGTAAGCGCCGTAGTCTATGCAAGATCAAGCTAGATGATTGTATTTTCCTGGATTGGTTCCTGAAATCTCTCCTTCCACTCATAGCCAAGGATGTAGCTTCTGAACGACCCCGGTCATAAGAAGAAGCCATTTTAAAATCCTAGCAATTTGACTTAATCTATGCCCAATCCGACTATCTATACACCATATTTCCTGACGCCCCACGCGGTGATCCTTCTCGGAATGATGCGGCGGGGGCATCCCATGCCACCGACAGTATCATTTTCCAGATTACGTCACAAAACAAACCCTTCACCATGATGAGTACTAACAATTCTCCAGACCTTTCTAGGGCTACATCTCATTTTGGAGCTACAACTTCGTACGCTCCAATGATGCACACCCACCACACTCATGGACCCTCATGTCCACCACAGTGTTATGGGCAAGCACCCTCAGCTTATGCACCACCTACATATTATAACTAGTAGGCCAATCATACCCCGGTTCACCCACAAGCCCAATCGGCTTATTACCCTCAACAGACAGCACCTTCTGCCCCAACAATTCCAATAAATCGAGGTTACCAACAACTACAACAAGCACCAGGTCCACCTCCGAACCCTCCTGCTTATTATCCACCACAACTAGCTCCAGCACCTGCACGACCTCAAAATCCCCCTACTTCCCAAGGGCAAGTATATGCACAACAAAACCAACCCCAAAACCAGAACAACCAGTGTAACCAAGGAGGTCAACAGAACCGCGGAAGAGGATGAAACCGTGGAAATAATCAACCTCAAAACCAAGGTGGCCAACCACCTAATCCCCCGAATAATAACAACGCTGCCCCTGCCAACCAAAACCCTGATCGACCACTGAAACAGAGTAAAAAATCTAACTTAAGAAAAAACCATCCATGTTCGTTTTGCTCGGTATATGGCCACTATGCACATAATTTCCCCCACTTAGAGAAAGCACATCAACTTTGGGCCGATGACGCCCAACGACAAGGGCACGCTGCACAGCTAGCGCCACCTCCTCAACCACAACCCATGATATTGCAGAATCCTTTACCCAACCAAGGAGTAGTAAACACCCATCCAATGGATCCCCCACAAGAATCCACTGCACCACAGTAGCAAATTACCTATACTGCAATCGATTTCCAGTATACAGATTTGAGCACTCACCATCTACTAATGATTTCATCAAATGATATCAAGCTTCAAACTTGCTGAAACCAATATGGCTCAGCCCCTGAAACCATGCCTACTGCTCCATCCTCAAGCACCCTCCCAACTGATCAGACATTATGCATACCTAATATGCCAATGGATGGGGGTCCAAAAGCCCCTCGCTTCCCCTTAAGACTGATTAACAACAATCCTAATGCTCGTGCAGCCTCAAACTATAATATTGTAGAAGATTTAGCCCAGTCCCCCGTTTCTATGTCCGCTCTAGAAGTCCTAAAAAACTGTCCTACACAGAGGAAATTATTGTTATCCGCCATTGGTTCCATAGACCCTAACGACTCACGTATGATGGCATTCGAATTGGACCAAGCCGAACCATGTTTTCCTTCATCATTAGCTTTTCAGGTATCTGTATCCATTCGAAACCTTGTCGTTCATCGATGCATCATCGATGAAGGTGCCTCCACCTGCATAATGCCGACTTTTGTCTGGAAGAAACTTGGATCCCCCACACTGCAGCCATCCACTACCGCATTACGAGCTTACGATGGTCATTCAGCTCAACCGCAGGGCCTATTAGTTAATGTACCCATGCAGTTGGGGGTAAAAACGGTTCTCATAGACATAGAGGTCATCAATGCCCAGCTTGATTACAACCTCCTATTAGGACGAAATTACATGTATAAAATGAAAGATGTCACTTCTTCCGTCTTTCGCCTCATGATGTTTCCCCAGAAGGACGTGTAGTAAAAATCGATCAGATAACATACTATGATCCTAATTCCCCAGCTACACCTAAAAACGTTCTACCTATGATTGAACAACTCGTTCAGAGTGCACCCACATCATTCATTTCCTCAGTTGGACCCGGGATATATTCAGATACTCCCATGACCTCCACTGTCCAATCTATCCCACCCCCTTTGTGGATAACTGAAATATATGATTTGTGCACCCTTTCACACAACACACATCCACATACTCAACAACCACCATTACTGCCACAACCACCCATAGTACCTAGTCATATTGAAGCAACACCAATTCACACTATCCCATTATTATTTCCTCCTTCAGGAGTCATCAGCACTCCAGTAATGGCTATGCTAAATCTTCCAGGGTTAACGTTAGGACTACTTGTGTGGTACCTACCTTCCCCAACCCATCCCCCTACACCGAACGTCATTTTGCAACCGGTGCAACCCAACAATACTTCAAACCATCCACCACCTAGTGTAGCGAACATCCAAAACCAAACACCTCCAACTGGGACCACTGCATCAACATCTAGTAATGCTCCCCCTCAACTCCACTACAATGGGGGAAGAGGCCCACAAACCTACACCATCGGACCCACATCCCGCACCGCCCCACCGACTCCCATGTTGGCAAAGAATCCCCCAACAATCTGTGTTCCCCCTAAATCCTCTTTGTGCGATGATATAGGCCATGCTACCCATCAATATCCACAATTACTGGCACTTCAAGAACACATGCAAATTCTGGATGATGACATTAACATTCAAGTTGTCAAACTTGAACTGCCCCCTTAACCTCATGATAAATTGTTGTGTACCAACCACCCTTGTGTGATATGCAGCATTTATGGCCATTACTCATATCACTGCCCCAATCTCCCAGATTATAGAGCAGCTCTATACGAATTGAATAATGACAACCTAAAGATACCCCCCCCCTCATTGAGGAAATATACCCCCCAAAGTCTTCCTCTTCAGAAGAAATCAATACCATTTATATGATTTCATCCACCTACGCGCCTCAACCAATTGATTTGATGACACACTACTTCCATAGCGACGAGGAAATCCTAGAAACACTTACTGCACCTGACTACCCATGGTATGATATGCACCATCGATCATACTTCATCCCTGAGGCATCTACCTCCACCACGGCAAACCAACTGTCCGTCAAATCCAAATATTTTTTACCAACCAAGGTCGATTGGTTCAAAGGTCCTATCCCAGCTCCAGATGCCTTTGAAGAAGGTAATATGGCCAACATTTTTCCTATCATAAAAATTGACATCTTCGCCACACCTGGAAAACCTGAACTTATCTCCTTAGGCGCATCATGAGCTGAAGAGGAAGTTCAAGCCTATAATAAACTCTTCCAAGAGTTTTGCAATGTCTTTTCCTGGTCTTACACTGAGATGCCTAGTCTCAATCATACCATTGTAGAACATCACATAGACACTTGGCCTAACATACCACCTGTCCGCTAGAAACAACACCCCATTCACCCATCTAAGCTTCCAGCCGGTAAGGCCAAAATTGAAAAGTTTCGAGCAGCAGGGTTCATATACCCTATTGCTTATACCACTTGGGGTTCCAACCCAGTGCCAATCAATAAAAAAGTGGGCACCATTCGTGTCTGTACTGATTTCTGTGACCTCAATCTAGCTTGTCCCAAAGACAACTTCCCAACACCATTTATTGACCAACTAATCGATGCATGTGAAGGGCACGAGGTACTATCTTTCATGGACGGTTTCTCCAGGTATAACCAAATCCAAATCCACAAGGAAGATCAATACAAAACTACTTTCACCACCCCATGGGGCACTTTTACCTATCTTGTTATGCCCTTCAGTCTAAAAAACACTGGAGCCACATTCCAGCGGGCCATGACATATTTTTTTCATGACCTAATTAACATCATATTGGTTTACCTAGACGATCTCACGGCTTGATCTAAGAAACGATCCGACCATCTAGACGACCTTCGACAAGTCTTCTTGTGTTGTCGCAAATACCAAATCCGCTTGAACCCACTCAAGTGTGTCTTTTGCGTTGCAGTAGGCCGTTTGTTGGGTTTCATCATTTCAGAAAAAGGAATCACCATAGATCCATTAAAGGTAATCCATCATGGAACTACCATCACCTCGTACACTAAGTCAACTACAAAGCCTTAAGGGGAGGTCCAACTTCCTCCGTTGCTTTGTCCACGATTACGCCACGATAGTTCATGGTTTCCTTAATTTTCTATGCCTTCATACCTATTTTGTATTGGACGACCAAGCAGAAAGAGCTTTCACAAACCTGAAGAAAGCACTCACTAATGCCCCCTTGATTTCTCCTCTAGATTTCACAAGAGACTTCATCCTTTATGTTTCGGCATCCATTTATGCCATTTCTGGAGTACTTGTCCAAGAAGACTCTACTCTTCAAGAGCATGTCACTTACTATGTAAGCCAAACCTTATTAGGCCCACCACTGCGCTACCCACGTGAAGAGAAAATGGCCCTCGCCATCGTATTTTTAGTGCAGAATTTGCGCCATTACATTCTCATCATCCATACCACAGTTGTTGCAAATTCCAACCCAATGCTCTATATCTTGAATCGTCACCTTCTACAAGGCCACATAGCTAAATGAGTGATTATCCTACAAGAATATGACCTAACTTTCAAAACCCTGAAGAGAACCAAAGCCTTAGCACTCGCTCAACTCATTACGGACTTACCATCCTCATCGTCATCACCAACTATCAATACTGATATAATTGACGGCCATTTATTCATCATCTTGTCAGACGACCCTTGGTACGGCGACATTTTGTTTTACCGTACACAAAATTTTTGACCCAATATCGACCGTGACGGACGCCATCGCATCTACCACCATGCTCCCCGTTATCTCCTCTTAGGCGATGTCCTTTATCGACTTGGTGTCGACACAATCCTACGACATTGCCTTTCTCAAGAAGAAGTAGAACAAGTCCTTAATGACTGTCATAGCAGTGCCTGCAACAACCATTTTTCTTGAATGGCCATTTCCCAAAAGGTAATCCTCATAGGTTATTTATGGCCCTCATTATTTACTGATTGCATCACAATAGTCAAACATTGCCAAAATTGCCAGCTCTTTGCCCCCAAAGTAAGGACTCCCCTGCCCCCCTCCATCTAGTAATCACCGTTGGTTCTTTTTACAAATGGGCCATTGAGTTCATGGAGTGTAACCCAGCATCAGCTAGCGGTCATAAATACATCATTGTGACCATCGATTATTTTACTAAATGGGTAGAAGCCATGCCTACTTACAACTACAAAGCCAACACTGCAGCCTGCTTTTTCCTCAACCATGTTATTGCTCATTTTGGAGTACTAAAGCAACTCATCTCAGACCATGGTTCTCACTTTGAGGACTCTGTTTGGTGAGAATTGTCAACCCTCCTTAAGTTTGAACATTATTTCTCTTCTGCCTACTACCCCCAAGGGAATGACCAAGTTGAAGCTATTAAAATTTTTTTAAAGACTATCCTCCAGTGCACTGTCGACTGACATAAGTCCAATTGGCATCACATGCTTTTTCCCGCACTGTGGGCTTACCGGACATCCACTAAAACTGCCACCAGTTTAACCCCTTTCCATTTGGTTCACGACATAGAATTTTTCCTCCCAATTGAGTGTCAGATCCAGACATTGCATATCACCATCAAACTACTCCTGGATACTTCACCAATTGAAGAATGCTTACTTATTTTAGAGCAAGCCGATGAAGATTGCCGTGCAGCTCTCCAAACAATTGAAGCTACAAAGAACCAATCCAAAGTCAGTTATAATAAACATGTCCACCCACATTTAGTAAAGGAGACCTTGTACTCGTTTACGATCAATCCCATGACAAAAAGGGCAAAGGAAAATTTGAATCCATGTGGCAAGGTCCATACATCATACACACTTGCCTTGGACATGGGGCATACATTTTGACCAACTCAAAAGGTAACCCCATGCACAACCCTCGTAACAGGTTGTACCTCAAACGCTTTTATCCATAAAAATCTTCTAGACACCACAGTCCATATTGTACAGTTTTTTAATTCATTTTTTCACTGTAAACTTTCAAAACCTTACATTTTCATTTTTTCCTACATGAACACAGATGGATCCTGTTCCACTTTACTTTGTTGGCTTTGTTGACAGTGCAAGCCGCTGGTCCCCAAATATCGCCTTCGCAGCTTGGGTACTCTATTCCCCCTCACATGAGTTGATCCACCTTGACGGAGATTGTATAGGAACCACTACCAATAACCAGGCTAAGTACGATGTTGTGACCGGTCTCCTAACTGCTGCCCTCCAGATGGGCATAAGTCACCTTCACATCTTCCTTGAATCCCAACTTCTTGTTTCCCAACTCAACAATTATTACCAGGTACGCGATCCCTGTCTCTTTAGAAAATTATTGTGCACTAAACAAATGATTAGACACTTTGAATCCATTTCATTCACTCATGTCCCAAGAAATCTCAATAGTGTAGCAGACCAAATTGCTAACTACATTCTAGATTGGCACGTAAACCAAATCATGTAGGACATCAAATCATGCATCACATAGGCATCAAAAAATCAAACAAATAAACAAAAGAAACCATCATAGTATTGCATCCACGTGCATAAAATGTGCCTCCACAGGCATACAAAAACCTTCATAGTATTGCATCCATGTGCATAAAATGTGCCTCCACAAGCATACAAAAACCATAGTATTGCACTCACGTGCATAGAATGTGCCTCCACGGGCAAACAAAACACATACAATTGCATCCACGTGCAATAAGACATAAAAGCAATGACAAGATGTGCATCCACGTGCATACACGACTGTATAATAAAAAAAGCATCCATGTGCATAAATATATATATATATCATCATATAGCGATAATCTCAAAAGAGTGCCCTCAGCACCCACATATACAAAAATACATAGCCGTACATTATATGTATCAACAACAAACGTCACCATATGCTAATCAGCATTTGGGGGCAGGTAGTAGACAACCTAGTACTCATCCTCTGGCTCCTCCTCCTTTGGCTACTCCTCCTCTGGAACAAACTGGTCCCTATCCCTCCTCTCTACTGCCAACACAACGATCCACCTCAGAATCGATCTCCACTCACGCAGAGCATCGTAACATGCCTCTAAGACCTCCCAATCCAACTCCCTCCAGCCATCATCTACCACACCATCCAATAATCTATTAATGGTAGCCCGTATGTCATTTTCCCCCCCAGCATCACCATGGCAATGTACGGATCCTCACGTAGGTGGAGGAGGTTATCGAGGTGCCACCACCACATGACCTCTACAAACCGGATGCCCTGGTGGAGGCCTCAGACCCACATCTATGATAACCAATAAATATATAAACTTGAATTAGAAAACAAAAAAATATACATACCATCCATCCCCCAGGCTTGTCCTGCAGCTTGTGTCTTCTCGATATCACCACAAAAGTCCATGCCCTGGTATGGAAAATCATCAAATAGAATCGGCATCTACTCCCACTACTGATTCATCTCAGTAGTAAAAAACTGTTCTGCCTCCCCACCACCATGGCGAGGCATCATCTCGCCCCAACGCATCATCCGTGGCTCACGGATACCACCATGTCGGACCGGAATACGGGGTCGTAAAGTAGGCACCCACTCGAAGAAAAAACAACATAAGAAGGAGGCATAACTAAAGTTACCCCCAAACTGACTCACCTCGTTCAAATTTCGCTGAACACAAGCCAGGAACATCTACCCCCAGGCGCAGTATGTCCCAGTCATAAACAGATGTACCAACAACATCTGCCCACCCGACAACCAGTGAGGCACCTGTGACCCAAGTACTCACAGCATGCAAGCCACAGCCACTCTCATAGCTGGATCCTCTATATCACTAACTGATAGTGCATTCGCATGCACTCAGGACCCCGGATGACAAAATCTCTCCAGAAGGTCCTCTATGTCAACATCGCTCGGTATCCTAGGTTGTGTATCTCCTATCACACCTAAGCGGGGTAAACCAGTCAAAAAATAAACATCCGTCAAGGTGAGGTCCAACCTCTCACCTTGAATCATGAAATCTTGAAAGGCCGAATCCCAGAATCTGACCAACTTGGCTAGCAAAAACTGTGCTGACCTCATAATAGGAACCTGAGAAAACTTCATCAGTCCACCCACTGCCAACACAGCCTGAGCATCATGGTCCCCATCGATAATATCCATCAAATCATCAAGTATCTCCCTCTCTCTCCACACAGGCCGCGGGACTCTGAGCATCCTACCAAAAAACATAGAAAATATTTCAAAAAATTGTACCAAAACATTTCCCCCAGTAACAATCTAGATCACGGCTGTGGGACCAATATCCATGATCCAAATCGTGAATTTCGAGGCCACCGCCGCGATCCAAATCATGACTGTGAATACCATAGCCGCGATCCAAATCGTGACTTTGAAGACCATAGCCACGATTCAGATCATGACTGTGAGGACCACAATCGTGATATATACTGCAACTGTAGAGTTCACAGTTGCGATTCGAGATCATGAAGGTAGAGCCCCCAACCGTGATTTGAATTGCACAAAAGGGCTCAAGACCCACGATTTCCCCATTGGTCACTCAACATGACCAATGCACCGCCCCTGAGTACCCAATTTCCCCCCGAAATTAAATAAACTTATAGATTAAGGCTAATAGGCTTACCTGGAACTCACGAAATGGAAAACCAACGGTTGAATCTCCCGTAAATTATGAAAATGCTCTGCACAACTCAAATCTCCTATCAAACTCAATAGTGGAAATGACATGTGTCACTATAGCTCCACTTGCTATTTATAAACATTTCACCCATTTTCATTTGACCATTACTGAGTCATACAAAGTTCATTCTCCAAACTGTTGATACCATTGGAATCCACGCAGCGAGACCTTCATAGTAGTACAGTCAGTTTCTTGATTTCACCGACACCGTTTTTGGGCTTTTTTTCCATGCCCCTCGTCGCCTCGGTTTGCATGCCACATCGGTTGTTGTTCGTTTTCGACATTCTTTATATCACTAGATTCAGTTCTCCATGCTCGTGATGATGCTTGAGATCATTTCTCGCTCTCACCACCATATTTTTAGGGCTTTTTTTCCATGCCCCTCATTACCTCGGTTTGCGTGCCACATCGGCCGTTACCCATTTTAAACATTCTTCAAATCACTGGATTTAGTTTTCCGCACTCGTGATGATGCTTGAGATCATTTCTCGCTCTCACCAATACTTTTTTGTTCAGTATAATTTTATCCCTTTTTCGGGCCGAGCAATTCTTTTATGGAAAAGGAACTTAGGGAGTTTCTGTTAAAAGATCGTTGAGCAACCTTGCTTCCTTTCATGCTCGCTAAAAGTATATGAAAGTGAGTCTACCTGGTTTAAGTTTACCCCTTTTCCGGACCTTGTAGACTAATTACGAAAAAGGAATACTCTTTTCACATCTGCTAGAAGAGTTCTCCATTTGCATCATTTTATGTTTTTTCAGGCCTTGGAGACTAACATATGAAAAAGACCACCAATGGAGTCTACTTACTGCTTTCAAACTCTCTAAAAATTGAAAGCAACCACGATCAATCACCATATTCGGCTTGTGTAAATCCATAGGACAATACTCCTCCACCAATTCAGAGTCTTCTTATCATTTTCAAACTCCTTAAAAAATGAAAGCACTCACGAGCATGAACAGTCCTGGGCTCACACAAATCCACAGGATAGTACCATTTTTTAGCAGACATTTATCCCTTCTTGGAGCTCATTAAAACCACGAAGAAGCCCCCAACGGTGCTTGTCGGTGCCACAACAGATCATGTATACTCACATGGAAGCTTTCCCATTATGGATGCCTTTGTTCAGAATATTCTGCAATATGTCACCGTGAGAGTCTCTCGATAGCATCCATCAGCTTGTCCCCCAAAGTCACTCTAGTCTGCAGTACTTACCCCTGATCCCTTAAAGCTATGATCCCCATACCTAAATTTAGTTTCATATGCTGCCAGGTCAACCATGCCATCATGATCTGAACAAAGGAAGTTTGAGTCCCCCCCCACTCTAAGACTCCAGTTACTCCCCATCCCCATAATATATCAGTCCCACTATCAGTACTATCACCTCTTGGCTATACACATCGAGCTCCTATTAAGTAAATATAATTGCCTTGATAGTTGCAGGTCTCCCTCTGTCGATGTCAACCAATTTATTCCAAAGGATAGACTTAGAGGTCCCTGTGTCTTGGACTCATCACCATCAGTGATGAGTGCCTATGAATCATTTTGAAACGAGTTCGTAGTGCCTCTCCGAATGATTGTTTCTCACATGCTTGACGCCAACACTTTGATCGCATTGTTGAGATTCGTATAGGGTATTGGTCCTTTCAGTTATTTGTTGAATACCCCGAATATCACCTAACTCTAGCACATGTGTGAGTCTACTTGAGGAAACAACTAGTTACATATTCCTGTGGATATTCGGGTTGCACTTGGTGACAGTATTCAGAAGTACCCCGGTTTTATACTCCCTTGAGTATATAGTTCCATATACTCTTCAGAATTTGACTCACGGTTATTAAGTCCCTACAATTATTGGATACCTTCAGATTCAACAGTTCATCAACCCTTCTCACACCTTAATCAGAATGGTTGTTTCCCTTTTCCAGTGTATCAGTCCTTCATATCAGTTATTGCATGACCATGTCAATATCCCAGCATTGTGTCCCCTCTGCATCATTATGATGTACACAATAGGTTTATATGTATTATTCAGGTCCCCCTTTTTTTGGGCCTCATTAATGGTTTTTATATGTCTTGATACGAGCATGGTTATGCCCGCCTCGTCTATTATCATAGATTATTCCTCATTCATTTTGAGGACATGTATTTTTAGTTTGTGCAGTTTGCATGGGCCCGGTGTTCCAGTCTCCAATCGGTCTCTTCTCTCTTCCAAACCCCAGGAAAAAGACAAAAGAAATATGATGTCTATCGGCCATACGATGAGCTCCTTCCCTCACACATCAGGGGGCAATCTGTTAACACCCAAAAAGTGCTCACTAGCTCATCTCCCTATTTCCATGACCCATTTGTCCACTTTTTCCACCATTTGAACCTCTAAAACCTTCAAAAGGTCACCAAAAAAGACCAAACCCATATTTTTCCCCTCAAAATATGTAATTTTCCTCAAAAAAATACAAAAAACCCTAAAAAATGGTCCAAAATTCCCAAAAATCAATTAAAAGGGAATAAAAATATAAAATATATTCAAAAAAGGAAAAAGAGGAAAAAGAAACCTAAACCATTTTTAGCAATACCATTGGTTTCCTCAAACCATGGCTGTATTCTCCATCACAAAAAAATTATAAAAAGGTGATAGGGGCTCCTCACTATTCATCCACATTCATCCTATCCTTATGCTGCCCATTTCACTCCTGAGATCTTAAGCCTCCATTTGAGCTTAGATCCACTTTTGGAGTACCCTTTGTGGCCATTCCCCCATTAGCATCTTGGAGAAGAGAAAGACCCTTGGAGCATTGGAGCATCTCACCATCGCAGCTGCTCAAACTCAACCATCTTCACCATTTAAGGTAACATGATTATTGTAACGCTATTTTTTCAATAAATAAAGAATTTGTTATACATATAGATCTGAGTTCTTTACCATTTAATTTAAGGTTTTTTACATGAACATGTTAGATTAACTCTTTACTTTCTTATACCTTAGATTAATTCTACTTTTTTACTTTAGTCTTTTATTATTTTAATTGAGACTGCTACTACAAGTTAGTAGGTGCTCATTAGCACATGCTTGGTTGAAAAACCAAGCAACAACTACTATGGCGGATGAGGAGGAGGAACAAAGAGAATTGTTTACTTTCCCCATAAGTGTACCTCTTTGGAATGCTAGAATGAAAAATATCCCAATAATCTTGTTACGAAGAAAAATTCCTATGGCTTGGGGTAGACCACAACAGACAACCGACTACCAGAAAATGACTCAATTCCCAATGGAATGCTATATAAATGACAATTCTAAGATAATGGAGAAAAGACCAACCTTCAATTGGATGTTCGATGTAGATCCCCGTTGAGCCTTGTTGGCACTTTGATTCAGTTGTCATTGATGGTTGGAAATCAGACAAGTTGTGACTCAGACAGTTGCAACACAGATGACTGTGACTCAGACGGTTGTGACTCAGATAGCTGCAACTCAGACAAGCTGTGACTCAGACGGCTGCGAATCAAATGGCTGCGACTCAGATGGTCGTGACTCAGACGACTGAGACTCATACAAATGTGACTCAAACAATCGTGACTCAGACAAGCTGTGACTCAGACTGCTACAACTGAGACGACTGCGAATCAGACGACTGTGACTCAGATGGCCGTGACTCAAATGACTGAGACTCAGATGGTCATGACTCAGATAGATACGAATCAGACGACAGAGACTTAGACAGCCGTGACTCAGACAAGATGCGACTCACAAACATTTATTTATTTTTTAATTAGTCAGTTACAATGTGTAAATTATGGAATTCAAAGAGACAGTTCAAATGTCAGTTATAGCGTGTAAATTCTGGAATTTAAAGAGACAGTTTCAGTTTTAGAATTGGTATATCTAGAAGTTAAAGAGACCAAGGCATATAACTCCAGCATCTATAAAAAAAAATTGATGTGAACAAAATAAGAGTGAGAATTGAGAGGATGAAGAGGAGTGTTGTTGATGAAGCTGTGATTCGAAGAAAACATTTCAGAACAAAAATGTATGGCTTGATTTAATGAAGAACAAAATGCCCAGAAACTCCAGCTATAGCAGCACAGAACAAAAATGAAAAGGGTATGTACTGATATATCTGAATCAGTGTGATATAATTGACTGAAAAATTCTTAACAATTCAGAAGAAAAATGTGTGGCTCGATTTAATGAAAACTAGAATGCCTAGAAGCCCAAGTTGTAGCAGCACAGAACAAAAAATGAAAAGAGTATGTATTGATTTATCTGAACCAGTGTAATATAATCGACTAAAAAATTATTGCTAGGGTGGAAGGGAGGTGCTAGGGAGGATTGTTGTCCTCATATTTCAGTGGGTGCTGAAGAAGAAGAGTTGGTGCTCTTTTACAAGTGGGTGCTTGTAATTCAAAGGTTGTAGCCTCATTTGAGTAGAAGCTCAAAGATAAAAATGATGTACAGAAGTTGAAGATTTCCTGACATCCTAAGAAGAAGAGGTTTTTTCCCTTTATGGGTTTCCTCATGAAAAATCTGTGTCGATGTGCATATTTGTGTGATTGAATGATTATACTGTGCCTATATATTAAATCTACTGCAATGAACTTTCTGCTATTAAAAGAATGAATGTAAAGGTTTTGATAACACCGTGACTGCTATATGATATCAAGGAAAAGATTTTAAAAATTGTTTAAGCTTATTAACTAATTGATTCACCCCCTGTAACATCCCATAATTTCGTGAAAAATTTAAAATTTTTAATACTAGCGAAAACAACATTAATTTCGAGAATTTATAATTGCGGAAATAATAATTGCTGATTGTGACAGTAATAACTAAACAGCTGTTTGTACTAAACACAATAAAATTCTTTTTATAAATAATGCGATAGAGACAACTAAAACAGATTCATAACAACTATGATTATGATAATTAAATGAACTAATGAATCAGAATTATGATGCGACACTTTTCTTCTGCAATGATAAGGATGACTAATGTAATAAATGAAATGACAGGTTAGAAATGTGATATGATACTTTTTCTTTTGAGGTGATACTGACAGTTTTGCTTTTTGCTGACCAAGGGTGTCCTATGAGGGACCCCGAAGCTTACTTAGCTGCAACGCTAAAACATTGAACCTGTTCTATGTGCAAACGATAGGTAAGAAGTTTCATGATTGCAATAAATTCTAGTTTGTATAAAGTTCAAAATCATTGTCGTAAATAAAATAGAATGTGTATAGACTATTGCAACTATAAGAGTATACAGGTATGAATTCACATGCCTATCCTTCTGCTTTCCAAGGTTCGTTTTGTAGCTGAGTAAAAATCAAAACAAGTTAACTATGGAAAAGCTTTGAGTTAGCAGTCTCATCAATGTATTAGCTGGTTCTGTTGTTGTCATTGTATTAGGTGATTCTGTTGTCGTCATTGTCGTAATGATAGTTGTCTTGTTGATGCCAATCAAGGTAGTACCAAAATGATGCAACTTCATATAATTTTTGGTATTTCTGATTACTGATCTACCACTATACTATTTAAATTCTTTTTCTTTTATGAAACAATATAATTCTTTCTATACTATGTAAATATAGCATAACATTTGAAAAAGAAACAATAAATATATATATATAAATATAAACAAAATTTAAATAAAACAAACCATAAATATACTATGGCGGAACCAAAAACTTTGACTATATAATATCGATCTATTTATAAAACATTACCAATCCGATGTATCGTGAATATATATTGTAAGACTATATAAAAATCAACAATATGAAATAACAAAACTTATGTTCTAATGAACGAATTGCACACATTGCAAATATTAAAATCAAAGTATTGCATATGGTGAAAATCACGTCGATGGAATGTGCCAACTGACATGCAATTAATTTGATGGTTGACAACTTGCTGGTTCATTAAATTGGCGCATTCCTTGAGCTTGTCGTGGAGATCAAGACTCGATCCTGCATTAATAACCTTGTACATTACACAGCTGACTTGGATTTCCCAAACGTTCCACGTAATACAAGGTTATTGTAATATCCTCAGGGCTCATCATTGTATAAGGTTGAAATGCCTTCGAACTGATTGTTGCTTGCTCCTTCATGTTCCATAGTGGCAATGTCTACTAGTTTTGGGGAGTGGGCATTTAATGTAGATGTTGATTGTCCCAACACTAAATCACTGGAAACATTGTGATTGTCGATGGTGATGAGTTTTGGACCATTAGATTGTAACCCTACCTTTGTTGTTGATTTGGTTTAAGAATTTGGTAATTGAGGGTTATTGTCTCCATAGTTTTCGGTCTGTGGCCGATAGGATACCAAATTTGTAGCCTAGACTTTGAATGGGGTTCGAACTCGAGACCTCTGGTTTGAGAGGGTTACAGTTCTCTTCCTTCTGCATTGGCGTCATTTGATAGACTGTTTATCCAGTTTATAATACTAATGGTTGGTAGTTTTGGAACTCGTCGTTATAGTTTGAGTCCACGGTTTTCCTTGGTGTAAATGGTCCATGGGTTTCTCATTTTGTCTTCAGTGTGGGATCATCCTGTAGCTTGTTAAAGTGGAAAGCTTTGGTACTTTACAGCAATATAAGTTTTTATGTAATGAAATTAGTGTTTCTTTTGCTGCGTTTTCGAATTTTAGTTTAAATGTACAGATATCTAACTCCGAGCTATCGTTTGTCAGTTGCAGGGTTTTGAAAAATGTTTGAGTAAGGTTTTGGGAAAAGGAAACAACAAGCTTCCACTCAGGTAAGCTTCAGGCCTTCCAAAAACCCTCATAGTGCTCTCCGACTATGGTTGAAGTGGTTCAAAGAATGAGTAACACGCCTTACCAAGACTTGTCATTTCTCTGTTGATGTTGATAGTTGAAGAACTTTTGAAGCACGTTTTTTATTCAGTGATGTGACTCTCATTCATTTAAATGTTACTTGGTTTCTAAACTTTAAAGTTTGATGTTGCCGACTGGAGTTGTAACTCGTCGATGCTTGATAAATTTGGGTTATTTCAATCTATTGGAACTTGGGGAAAACCCTGTATAATTTTGTTTGCAAAACATGTTGTAAAATCTCATTCTGAGAACCATGACTTTGTTGGTTAAGTTATGAAGTAAATCCGTAGGCTCGTTCACTGTGTAAACAATATTCCCTCTCGGCATGAAAAGAAATGCATGCTATTAAATATGTATAATCATCTATGTAAATTGACTTGCTGCTGTAGATTGACGTCGTGAAATTCGTCTTATTCTAGGGTTGTGAATTTTTGTTTTAAAAAGATAGCTCTATAAAAAGTGCTATTTGTTCTCTGTAGAAATATTCTAAGTTAATCGATGTAATGCTGTAGGTTTCGTTTCTATGAATAGGTTATGTGAAACTTAGTCTCAGATGATAGCTCTGTTAAAGAAATTTCAAAATAGTTTTCTTTTTGTTGAAGATGAAAAGAAAAGGACTGAAACATAAGTCGAGTAGAAATGTTTAAAATTATGAGTCCTTCGAAAGACTTGGATTTCGATCTGTAATCTATATGAGTTGAGTTTGTTTTGAATGTAAAAAGAAATAAAGGAAATCGCAAAACCAACTAGGTTTTGAAATGATTCCTAACTTGGAAATCGATGCTTTCAGTTAGAACACCTAAAGCAAAATTAATGACTAAAGGCAATGAAATGTTTAAAGCATTTTTAATCTCTGTTTTGGACTGTAAAGTTTTAAGAGAAAAGATAAAGTAAGAATTAGACATAGTGTATGTATGTACAATGAGAAATACTGTGTGATGACTGTGTGTACAGTCTTGGTATGATGAACACATTAATCCGTTTATGATTATGTTTAAAATGCAAACATAGTATGATATGAAGAAGTATAATTTTTATCTACTTCTATATGCATAACAATGAGAAAACAATGTAATGCAACTATACAGATATTAAGCATTGTTTGTTTTTCATTTAACTCAGGAAACATGTATAATATATATTTATACAGAACTTTCTGTTATATTTAACTATAATGCAGAAAACTAAATAACATATATATACAGAGAAAGAATGATACTGATATTCTATGAAACATTACAGTAATTTAGGATCTTCTATATTTTATAAATTAAATTCCATTACCGTTTAGTATACGACAGAATGATGAAAACAAATTCAATCACTGTACAATTTATCGAATCAATGGCATTTTCCTATCTGCCAATCTATTTTAATTTGCATATCTATATTGGAGTACGATGCACAAAAAACATGGGGAAAAATATAGATATTGATTTATCAATTCCAAATCACCATTTAAATTTTAACATGCAGATTGTAAACAAATCTAGAATTAAATTCTTTTCAAAAACAGGAACCAGAAAACATATTAGCTATACATAACAGAATTACTAACTGAGATGAAGTAGAAAATTTGTAAAACCTGGTAAATCTGTAGGGCAACAAACAACCCAAGAAGACCGTTCCACCCAACCAATTCCTGAAAATAGTCAAGTATTGTCTTAGGAACCCCGAGCCTGTTCACTAAACCACCAGGAGGAAGAAACTTAGGAAATAGGACTTCTTCTTGCAGTAGCAAATAAATTCTGTATCTTCAATAACTAGCAGTCCAATAGACTTGCACCAGCACCTCTGGTTCTTCTCAACAATATGCATACTTAAGATTTCACTCACCACAAGCCTCCCTATTCAAATGTCTCAATGATCACCTGATGCACATGAGGAAAATATTCTGCAGAAATATTGATCAAGAGATTCCTGCTCCATTTGAATTTGCCTTTATAGGCTACCGAGGCCTTTTCAGTTGTTACTGGGTCATTAAATGAGCTGTCTGCCCACTCCCACCACCTGGGAGATAATGCCACTATTTTAGGGGTTGTTGTCCCATAACCAATAGCTAGTGGTGAAGTGAATTTGCTGCCATCTGTCCCATACCTTCCAATAGCTTCCATTCCTCCTAGTGGGTCAGTGATCACTCTTTTAACAGTCCTCTTGGGTGTTTGTCTCCTAATATTTTTATTTAAATAATAATATTCAGTAATTACATTCATCCATGATCAAAATTGATCATAATTACAAAACTTTGTAATTAAATTTAACATAAAGTATTTTGCAAATAAAATAATAATTCTCAAAAAAATTTGTAGGTGACATACACCCTCCCTTAAGTCTCAACATCATCCTCGATGTTGGCTAATCACTCCTTGAGTGTTCTTGAAATAGAGTTGGGTATGTTGCCTGCATACTACTCTCCAACTCCCAGGTTTCTTCTTCTGGGCTAAGGTGCTTCCATTGCACCTTTACTTTCCCAATTTTGCGATTCCGGAGAATAGTTTCCCTCCTTCCGAGGATACAATCCGGTTCCACCGAAAAATCTCCATCTTGTCCCACCTATACATCCTTCTAGTTTACAACATGAGTAGTATCATGCACATATTTCTTTAAAAATGATATATGAAAAACATTATGTATTTTTAAGTTAGGTGGCAATGCCAGTTGGTATGCCACTGCTCCAACCTTAGACAATATTTCGAAAGGACCGTAATACCTGGGTTCCAACTTCGCGCAGCTTCCCAATTTCAGTGAACTCTTTTTTGGTCTTAACTTGAGGATTACATGTTCACCAACCTGGAACTCTTTATGAGTTCTTTTTTAATCTGCTTGACTTTTTTGCCTCTCTTGGGCAGCTTTTAAATGTCCTTGCACCTGTTTCACAATTAGTTCTAACTCCTGCAATAATTCAGGTCCTAAAACAACTCTATTTACTGGATCATTCCACGAAACAGGTGTATTACGTTTCCTACCATAAAGAATTTCAAAAGGATTAAGTCTGGCCGATGCATGATAGTGATTATTATAAGCAAATTCTACTAAGTGCAAGTAGTCTTCCCACTTACCAGGATGATCCTTAACATACATTCTTAATAAATCTTCTAAATATGGGTTTACTCTTTCTGTCTAACCATCTATCTGTGGATGAAATGCTATACTGAAATTTAAAGTTGTATTCAACCCTTTAAACAGTGACCTCCAGAAGTTACTTGTAAACTTCGAGTCACGATTTGAAATTATTACTTTCGGTATTCCATGTAATCTAAAAATCTGTTTCATAAAGATCTCTGCAATAGATGGAGCTTTACGAGTAGTCTTTACTAGTATTAAATGTGCTGCCTTGCTGAGTTTGTCCACAACCACCATGATAGAATCATGTTGTTTCTGATTTTTAGGCAATCCAGTAATAAAATGTATGCTGATCACTTCCCATTTCCAGTTTGGTATTGGTAATGGTTGCAACAATCCAGCAGGATGCTGGTGTTCAACCTTCACCTTCTGACAGTCTAAACACTTTGCTATGTACTCTGTTGCCTCATCCTTCATTATGGGCCAACAGTATTCTTTTCTTAGCATAGTAATGGTCTTTTGATAACCTGGATGACCAGAATAGTGACTTTTATGCATCTCATTTAATATCATAAATTTTATTTCTGGTATATCTGGTACATACAATCTGTTTTTAAACAGTAATAAACCATTTTCCTTCATTCTGTAATCTGCCATACAATTTTTAGAATTGTTGTTTGCTGTCTTTTCCTTTATTTTTCTGTATTCTTCATCTGTTTCACCTTTTTCCAAAATCTGATTTTCCAAATCAGTTGAATAAGTACTGATTGCTTAAATGAAATTTAGTTTTGCTTTACAACTCAAGGCATCTGCAACCTTGTTCTCCTTCCCTTTTATATGCTGAATTTCGAAATCATACTCACTTAAGAACGTCAACCATCTAGCTTGTCTAGCGTTTAGTTTTGTTTGATCCAATAAATATTTCAGACCCATGTTATCTGTCAATAATGTAAATTTCCTACCAATAAAATGGCGATGCCACATTTTTAAGGCATGAATAACTGCCAGTAACTCTAAATCATAAGTAGAGTAGTTCTTTTCATGTACTTTCAGCTTTCTAGATTCATATGCCACCGCATGTCCTTCTTGTGTCAAGACTCCACCGAGTCCTTCATTGCATGCATCTGTATAAACTACAAAATCCTTGTTGGCGTCTGCTATCCTTAAGATGGGTGCTGTAGTCAACAATTCCTTCAATTTCTTGAAACTATCAGAACATTTCTAATCCCAAACAAATTTCTTCCCTTTCTTCTGCAAGGAAGTTATGGGGTTGGCAATTTTTGAAAATTTTTCTATGAACTTTCTGTAATATCCAGTAATGCCCATAAATGATCTTACATCCGACACTTCTTTTGGAACCGACCAATCGTTAATGGCCCTTATCTTTTCAGGGTCAACTGAGATTCCTTCTGCTGAAATTATGTGTCCCAAATACTAAATTTTATCTTTCTGGAAGTCACACTTACTAAATTTGGCGTATAATTGATGATGTCTTAATACTTGTAAGATAATCCGTAAATGTTCATCATGCTCTTCTTTGCTTTTTGAGTACACTAAAATGTCGTCTATAAACACAACAAAAAACTTGTCTAAGTATTTATGCAAAATATTATTCATCAAACACATAAATACAGTCGGGGCATTAGTCAAGCCAAACGGTATGACTACGAACTCGTAATGTCCATACCGATTTCGGAAAGCTGTCTTGAAAATATCTTCGTCCTTAACCCTTACTTGATGATATCCTGATCTTAGATCAATCTTCGAAAATATTGTTGCTCCATGTAGCTGATCGAATAGATCATCTATGCGGGGAAATGGATACCTATTCTTAATCGTCATCTTATTAAGCTGGCGATAATCTATGCACAGTCTTAAGGTTTCGTCTTTCTTCTTAACAAATATGACAAGTACCCCCCAAGGAGACACACTGGGTCTAATATACTTTTTGTCAATAAGCTCCTTCAACTGTGATTTTAATTCGTTTAACTCCAGTATGTTCATTCTGTACAGATCTTTAGAGTTTGGTACTACTCCTGGTATCAACTCTATGGTAAAATCTAAATCTCTTTTGGGTGGTAATCCTGGAATCTCCTCAGGAAATACATCTTTAAAATCCTTTAGGACAGGTATGTCCTCTAATTTCAGTTTGTCCTCTTTATCCATAAACTCATCATTTACCACGTTTACTGCAAACATTTCAAATCCTTTCCTAACTGCCCTCTTAACTTGCATGGCTGAAATCTGTCTAAGGGTCACCTTCCTTGGAATGCCTTTTATTTCTATAGTTTTACCTTCGTCATTTAAACATGTAAATTTTTTTCCATAACAGTCCAGGATGACATGATGGGCTTCTAACCAGTCCATCCCAACTATAATATCATAAGAACCTAAAGGTAGAATATTCAACTTGATTTGTGTCTGTAAATGATTCATGGACAACACACAGTTTTCTATAAAATCTGATACTTTCCTCTTTGTTCCAGTTGCTAGTCTAACTAGCCATGATTTACTAAACTTTTCAGTTTTTAGTTTAAGACTTTCCACAATATCTGGTGATATATACCTTAAACTAGCACCTAGTTCAATTAAAACAATAATAGGATGGTCATGTATCATACCTTCAATCCCTACCATGAAGATTTGATGATCTGCTTGCCAGTTTTCGAGTGCTGCATTAATTCTTGGCATCTCCCTTTCTATGTCTCCAATAGTAGGTTCAGTCTATATAGAGTTGATGTTGTTTTCCTTCCACTTCCTAAAGGGACATTCTGATGTGTAATGGGGGCCTTGACATTCAAAACATTTAATATGTGTCTTTGGCTCACTGGTCTTAGCAGTATTAGGTGCATTTCTGGGTGTTGTAGAATTCTAATGTGAACTATTTCTATAATTGTTCCCTTGATAGTTCTGGTTCTGAGAATTTTTCCTTTGAAATCCGGAATTTCCACTGAATCTGAAATTTTTCTTTTTCTGCTCAAAATTGTTGGGATTATGATTTTTCCAGTTTGACATTCCTTCTCTTTTTCGATTGGTATCATAACAGAAAATTTCCTTTCTCATAGCCTCCTCCAATGTTTTAGGACTGTCGTACTCAATTATGTCTTTAATGCTGAAAGGCAAACAGCTTAAGTACCTTTGAATTTTTGGTTTCTCTTCTATGAGGTATGGTACATATCTCAGTAAATTCAGAAACTTACTGTTCATTTCCTTATTATTCATACCTCCCAACTTCAAATCGTAGAACTCTTTAGATTTTTCTTCGTAGTACTGCTCGTATAGATACTTCTTTTTGAAATATCATTTGAAAGCACTCTAGCTTACATTTTTATCTTTGATGCCCTTTACCGTTTTGATGTCCTACCACTAGATATCCGCTTTTCCGGTCAAGTTATATATAGCCATTTTTGCCTTTAAGAAATCTGAATAGTTGTAGATCTGGAAGTATTTCTTCATCCCTGACAGCCAAGCTTCAACTATCTCACCTTTCTTAGTTTCTCCATTGAAAGTTGGAGGTCTATCTTCTTGAATTCTACAGAAATATGCTCATATTCATTATGATTTTTCCTTCTTGGTTTGGAGTCTCCTTCACTGCTGTCACTGGTATAGTTACGCTTCCTTTTGCATACTTCAATAGCATCTCCATATGAGATTGAGCTATCATTTACTTCGCTGATTTTTATGTTCTCATTTTTATCAATGTGAGGCATGTGCTCAACTTTGGAAATATATTCATTGTTTCTCTCTTGTTCCTCTGTTTGGCTGTGTTCAAATAGCACTTGATTTATTTGTTCTTTTGCTTGCAGAATCCTTTCATTATCTTGTTTCACAGATTTGATTTCTGCTTTTAATTCTTGAAAGGCATGTAACAGTTCCATTGAACTGTTATTTAATTCCCCGTGACCTTCCTCTACATAGTGCTATCCCGAACTATGACTGTTTGGATGAAATCTGTCGCTTAAGTGTTCAGCTGAGTTCTCCATACCTGCAACTGAAAATAATTTCTGAATAACATAATAATCAAATTTTCAAGTTAGTACAATTTTCTGCTGTATGAAAATTTTCTGCTGCATGTTTTTGGACCTCATTCAGGCCTAGAGTTCGAATCTGTGCTCTAATACCACATGTAACATCCCATAATTTCATGAAAAATTTAAAATTTTTAATAATAGCAATAACAACATTAATTTCAAGAATTTATAATTGCGAAAAAAATAATTGTTGATTGTGACAGCAATAACTAAACAACTGTTTGTACTAAACAAAATAAAATTCATTTTATAAACAATGCAACAAAGACAACTTAAATAGATTCATAACAACTATGATTATGATAATTAAATGAACTAATGAATCAGAATTATGATGCGACACTTTTCTTCTGCAATGATAAGCATGACTAATGTAATAAATGAAATGATAGGTTAGAAATGTGATATGATACTTTCTCTTTTGAGGTGATACTGACAGTTTTGCTTTTTGTTGACCAAGGGTGTCCTATGAGGGAACCCGAAGCTTACTTAGTTGCAACGCTAAAACATTGAACCTATTCTATGTGCAGACGACACGTAAGAAGTTTCATGATTGCAATAAATTCCAGTTTGTATAAAGTTCAAAATCATTGTCGTAAATAAAATAGAATGTGTAGAGACTATTGCAACTATAAGAATATACAGGTATCAATTCGCATGCCTATCCTTCTGCTTTCCAGGGTTCATTTTGTAGCTGAGTAAAAATCAAAACAAGTTAACTGTGGAAAAGCTTCAAGTTAGCAGTATCATCAATGTATTAGCTGGTTTGTTGTCGTCGTTGTATTAGCTGATTTTGTTGTCGTCATTGTTGTAATGATAGTTGTCTTGTTGACGCCAATCAAGGTAGTACCAAAATGATGCAACTTCATATAACTTTTGGTATTTCTTATTACCTATCTACCACTATACTATTTAAATTCTTTTTCTTTTATGAAACAATATAATTCTTTCTATACTATGTAAATATAGCATAACATTTGAAAAAGCAACAATAAATATATATATATAAATATAAACAAAATTTAAATAAAACAAACCATAAATATATTATGGTGCAACCAAAAACTTTGACTATATAATATCGATCTATTTATAAAACATTACCAATCCGATGTATCGTGAATATATTGTAAGACTATATAAAAATCAACAATATGAAATAACGAAACTTATGTTCTTATGAACGAATTGCACACATTGCAAATATTAAAATCAAAGTATTGCATATGGTGAAAATCACGTCGATGCAATGTGCCAACTGACATGGAATTAATTTGATGGTTGACAGCTTGCTAGTTCATTAAATTGGCGCATACCTCGAGCTTGTCGTCGAGATCAAGACTCGATCCTGCATTAATAACCTGGTACATTACACAGCTGACTTGGATTTCCCAAACGTTCCACGTAATACAAGGTTATTATAATATCCTTAGGGCTCGTCACTGTATAAGGTTGAAATTCCTTCGAACTGATTGTTGCTTGCTCCTTCGTGTGCCATAGTGGCAATGTCTACTGGTATTGGGGAGTGGGCATTTAATGCAGACGTTGATTTTCCCAACACTAAATCGCTGGCAACATTGTGATCGTCGATGGTGATGAGTTTTGGACTGTTAGATTGTAACCTAACCTTTGTCGTTGATTTGGTTTATGAATTTGGTAATTGAGGGTTATTGTCTCCATTGTTTTCAGTCTGTGGCCAACACGTTGCCAAATTTTTAGCCTAGAATTTGAATGGGGTTCAACCTCGAGACCTCTGGTTTGAGAGGGTTACAGTTCTCTTCCTTCTATGTTGGCGTCATTTGATAGACTGTGTATCCAGTTTATAAAATTTAATGGTTGGTTGTTTTGGAACTCGTCGTTATAGTTTGATTCCATGGTTTGCCTTGGTGTAAATGATCCGAGGGTTTCTCATCTCGTATTCAGTGTGGGATCATCCTGTAGCTGGTTAAAGTGGAAAGCTTTGGTACTTTACAACAATGTAAGTTTATCTATAATGAAATTAGTGTTTCTTTTGCTACGTTTTCAAATTTCAGTTTAAATGTACAGATATCTAACTCTAAGCTATCGTTTGTCAGTTGCAGGGTTTTGAGAAATGTTTGATTAAGGTTTTGGGCAAAGGAAACAGTGAGCTTCCACTCCGGTAAGCTTCGGGCCTTCCAAAAACCCTCATAGTGCTCTCCAACTGTAGTTGAAGTGGTTCCAAGAATGAGTAACAGGCCTTACCAAGACTTGTCGTTTCTCTGTCGATGTTGATAGTTGAAGAAATTTCGAAGCACATTTGTTATTCAGTGATGTGACTCTCATTCATTTAAATGTCACTTGGTTTCTATACTTTAAAGTTTGATGTTTCCGACTGGAGTTGTAACTCGTCGATGCTTGATAAATTTGGGTTATTTCAATCTGTTGGAACTTGGGGAAAACCCTGTATAATTTTGTTTGCAAAACATGTTGTAAAATCTCATTTTGAGAACCATGACTTCGTTGGTTAAGTTATGAAGTAAAGTCGTAGGCTCATTCACTGTGTAAGCAATATTTCCTCTTGGCACTAAAAAAAATGCATGCTATTAAATCTGTATAATCGTCTATGTCAATCAACTTGTTGCAGTAGATTGATGTCGTGAAATTCGTCTTATTCTAGGGTTGTGAATTTTTGTTTTAAAAAGATAGCTCTATAAAAAGTGCTATTTGTTATGTGTAGAAATCTTCTAAGTTAATCGATGTAATGCTGTAAGTTTCGTTTCTATGCTTAGGTTATGTGAAACTTAGTCTCAGATGATAGCTCTGTCAAAGAAATTTCGAAATAGTTTTCTTTTTGTTGAAGATGAAAAGAACAGGACTGCAACTTAAGTCGAGTAGAAATGTTTAAAATTATGAGTCTTTCGAAAGACTTGGATTTCGATCTGTAATCTATATGAGTTGAGTTTGTTTTGAATGTAAAAAGAAATAAAGCAAATTGAAAAACCAACTAGCTTTTGAAATGAGTCCTAACTTGGAAATCGATGCTTTCAGTTAGAATACCTAAAGCAAAATAAATGACTAAAGGCAATGAAATGTTTAAAGCTTTTTCAATCTCTGTTTTGGACTATAAAGTTTTAAGAGAAAAGATAAAGTAAGAATTAGACACAGTGTATGTATGTACAATGAGAAATACTGTGTGATGATTGTGTGTACAGTCTCGGTATGATGAACACATTAATCCGTTTATGATTATGTTTAAAATGCAGACATAGTATGATATGAAGAAGTATAATTTTTATCTACTTCTATATGCATAACAATGATAAAACAATGTAATGCAACTATATAGATATTAAGCATTGTTTTTTTTTTGTTTAACTCAGGAAACATGTATAATATATATTTATACAGAACTTTCTGTTATATTTAACTATAATGCAGAAAACTAAATAACATATATATACAGAGAAAGAATGATATTGATATTCTATGAAACATTACAGTAATTTAGGATCTTCTAGATTTTATAAATTAAATTCCATTACCATTTAGTATAGGGCAGAATGATGAAAACAAATTCAATCACTGTACAGTTTATCCAATCAATGGCATTTGCCTATCTTCCAATCTATTTTAATTTGCATATCTATACTGGAGTACGATGCACAAACAACATGGGGAAAAATATAGATATTGATTTATCAATTCCAAATCATCATTTAAATTTTAACATGCAGATTGTAAACAAATCTAGAATTAAATTCTTTTCAAAAATAGGAACCATATAACATACTAGCTATACAGAACATAATTACTAACTGAGATGAAGTAGAAAATTTGTAAAACCTGGTAAATATGTAGGGCAACAAACAACCCAAGAAGACCGTTCCACCCAACGAATTTTTGAAAATAGTCAAGTACTATCTTAGGACCCCCAAGCCTATTCACTGAACCACCAGGAGGAAGAAACTCAAGAAATAGGACTTCTTCTTGCAGTAGCAAATAAATTATGTATCTTCAAGAACTAGCAGTCCAATAGACTTGCACAAGCACCTCTGGTTCTTCTCAGCAATATGCAAACTTAAGATTTCACTCACCACAAGCCTCCCTATTCAAATCTCTTAGTGATCGCCTGATGCACATGAGGAAAATATTCTGCAGAAATATTGATCAAGAGCTTCCTGCTCCATTCGAATTTGCCTTTATAGGATGCCTAGGCCTTTTCAGTTGTTACTGGGTCATTAAATGAGCTGTCTGCCCACTCCCACCACCTGGGGGATAATGCCACTATTTTAGGGGTTGTTATCCCATAACCAACAGCTAGTGGTGAAGTGAATTTGCTGCCATCTGTCCCATACCTTCCAACAGCTTACATTCCTCCTAGTGGGTCAGTGAAAACTCATTTAACAGTCCTCTTGGGTGTTTGTCTCCTAATTAATTTATTTAAATAATAATATTCAGTAATTACATTCATCCATGATCAAAATTGACCATAATTACAAAACCTTGTGATTAAATTTAACATAAAGTATTTTGCAAATAAAATAATAATTCTCAGAAATTTGGGTAGGTGACACCCCCCCTCTCAGTTGATTGATACTTGCAACAATTGGTATCAGAGCCAGACCCTTTAGTCTAAGGAAGATCTGATAAGCTTAAACATGGCAATTCATGATGGTTCAACCAATAAAGATCCTCTGTTTGATGGAACAAATTTTTCCTTTTGGAAGGTTAGAATGAGAACATACCTAATGTCTTTAGGTGTTGATGTTTGGGAAGTGGTAGAAACTGGATATACAAAACCTATTGTACTAGCTTCCAAAGATGATAAGCTAGAGTTTAGTTTTAATGCAAAGGAAATGAATGCCATTTTGAGTTGTCTTTCTGAATCTGAATTTGTAAACGTAATGCATCTTGAATCTGCCAAAGAAATGTGGGATAAACTTATTAGTAGCTATGAAGGAAATGAAAAAGTAAAAGATGCCAAACTTCAAACTTATAGACTGAAATTTGAACAGCTAAAGATGAATGAGGATGAGTCTGTTAGTAAATATTTTTTGAGAGTTGAAGATCTTGTGAATGCCATGAAGGGTCTTGGTGAGAAGATTGGAGAAGCTCCTCTAGTTCAAAATATTTTGAGATCTCTACCTGATAAGTTCAATCCAAAAGTCTCTGCAATAGAAGAAATGAGTGATCTGAAAACTTTATCTATTGATCAACTTCTAGGAACTTTAACTGCCTATGAAATGAGAATATGTAAAGATAAAGATAATATTAGAGAAGCATCTTTTAAAGTAGACAAACAGATATAATCTGAAATGGAAGATATTGAGGCAAAATTTGTAAGAAGACTGAAAATTGGATCAGGAAAATATAAAGGGAAGTTGCCTTTTAAATGTTTCAATTGTGGTAAGGTAGGGCACTTTGCATCTAAATGTCCTTATAAAGAAAAAGGTCAGAATTCTATTGATGAAGAGAAACATACATTTAAAAGATACAATAAAAATAATAACTACAAAAAGAAAAGTTTATGTGCAAATGATGTTGACCTCTCAGAAGTTTCAGACAGTGAGTCATCTTGTGAAGATAAAATGAATGATTTTGTGCTTATGGCCGTAGAAGATCTTGAAGATGATGGAAGCGATATGAATGATGAAGATGCTGTTGTTGATATGGAAGGTGAGTTGATTAGTGCTTTGGAATAAATTGACAGATTTAGACTAAAGAAGAGGAAACAAAAAGAGTTGTTAGTGCATTATGAAAAGAATGCTAAAGAACTGAGTACATATTGTAGCTTGTTAAAGATAGAACTAGAAGAAACAAAGAAAATAAATGATTTTCTAAAAGAACAGTTATCATAGAAAAAGATGAGATGTGAAGCATTAGAGGAAGAAGTTGTAAAATTCAGAAAAGAATTGGAAAAATTTCAATCTCTCTATCATCAAAACTTGCCAAGTATTAAAGCAGCAGAAGAACAAAATAACATTCTGAATAAACAAAGATCTCCTTTGATCAAGACTATTTTAGGTTATGAAGAAGGGAGTAGCAGTTTGTGAGAAAACAAAGAAACAACTAAGGTAATTAACTTTTAGAACATCAATCAGTCAGAATATACAAAGTCAACAAGTTTCATCAAAACTGAAGAAAATAAAGACAAAAGTAAAGTTAATCTAATGAGTGGAAAAGATGATATAGCTACTGGTCTGCAATCAAGAAGACATGAAAAAGAATTAAAGAACATAATGACATGGCCATCTATTCCAAGAAGATAGTCAAGATTTAGGTATCAAATTTTTTTCAATGGATACTATTATTGTTGTTCTGATTTGGGTCATAAAGATGCAAATTGTGTTTTTCACTTTAGAAACATACAATGAAGAATGTTTAACAATAATCAAGTGCTGCAACATAAAGAGAAACAATCAATGAGAAAACTAGAGTATCATATTACACCTTTTCCAGCAAGAAGAAGAGATTATGCTAGAAATATAAATTCTTTTGAGTCTTTGTACAATCAACCAGAATTTTATATTTGTGATAATTCTGGACACAAGGCCATAGACTGTCTTTTAAAGAATTAGGAATCAGATTCAAGAATATATTTTTCTGTTAAAAAGACTAAAGTGTGGAAGAAGAAAGAAAACAACCAGTGTGGATTAGTGCTTTCTACTCAAAGACAAAAGTACCCCTGTTATATTGACAGTGGTTGTTCCAAGCACATGACTGGAGATAAAGGTTAATTTCTATCTCTGAGTGAACACAAATCAGGAGATGTAACTTTTGGAAATGATGCTCTAGGGAAAATCAAAGGCAAAGGATTGGTACATCTAACTAGTAAAGGAAAAGCTGAAGATGTATTATTTGTGGATGGATTGAAGCATAATCTTCTTAGTGTCAGTTAGGTATGTGATAGAGGATGTGAAGTTGTATTCAGTTCTAAAGAATGCAAAATAAAATCTGTATCTTTAGGACAATTGGTTGCCAAAGGTATAAGAACAGAAAATAATGTCTATGTTTTGAAAGAAGATAAGGAAGAGTGTCATCTAAGCAAGTTAGATGAGAGTTGGTTATGGCATAAAAGACTTGGACATTTGAGTTTTGATCATTTAATAAAACTTAGGAACAATGAAGCTGTAAAAGATTTTCCTAAGATTTAAAAACCATATGATGTTGTATGTAAACCTTGTCAAATGGGAAAATTGACTCGAACTCAGTTTAAATCTAAGAGCTTCACATCAATAGATAAACCTCTTCAATTAGTACATATGGATTTATGTGGACCATCAAGAAAGGAAGGAATAGGTAAAGAAAACTATTTTATGCTGGTTATTGATGATTACTCTAGACTAACATGGGTTGCTTTCTTGAAAGAAAAATTTGAAGCATTTGAAAACTTCAAAGTATTTAAAGCTTTGACTGAGAATCAAACAGGAAAAAGATTAAAAGCAGTAAGATCTGATAGAGGAGGAGAGTTTTGTTCAAGGGATTTCAAAGAATTCTATGATGAACAATGAATCAAAAGAGAATATACAATTTCAAGCACTCCACAGCAAAATGGATTAGTTGACAGACAGAATAGATCAGTTCAGTAGATGGCAAGGTCAATGACGAATGAAAGAAATATTTCTCAGACATTCCGGGTAGAAGCAATTCACACAGCTGTTCATGTTCTTAATAAAGCTCACTTAAGGCCTAACAGTGATAAAACTCCTTATGAATTCTGGTTTGGGAGACCTGCTTCAATCAAGCATTTTATAGTTATTGGAAGTAAATGTTATATCAAAAACAATGATGAACATCTTGGAAAATATGATGATAGGGCTGATGAAGGTATCTTTTTGGGGTATGCTACAAATAGTAAAGGATACATATGTTACAATATGAGGTCGCGTAAAATGGTTGACATCATTGACATTAAGATTGATGAAGGTATGCCTATAAAATATATTCATATAAATAATGTTGATACATAATATGCAGCTGAAGACGAAGAAGAACAGGTCCAAGAATCAGAAAAGGAAGACTCTGAGTCAGAAAATGAAAGTACAGGTACACAGCAACAACCAGTAATCCTTCTTCAAGAATTATTCAAAAGAATCATCCCAAAAGTCAAATTATTGGCAACAAGAATGAAGGTGTTCAGACAAGAAGTAAGTTACTTAAGAATTCAGAACAGTCTCACATTACTTTTTTATCTGTCAGAGAACCCAAGAATTTTAATGAAGCCAGTGAAGATGAAGATTGGATAAAAGCTATGAATGAATAGCTTGATCAGATTGAAAAGAATAATACTTGGGAACTTGTTCCTAGGCCAACAGACAAGAATTTGATTGGGTCCAAATGGGTGTTTAAGAATAAAATGAATGACCAAGGACAAATTGTCAGGAATAAAGCTAGATTGGTCTGTAAAGGATATGCTCAAGTTGAAGGACAAGATTTTGATTAAACCTTTGCACCCATGGAAAGAATGGAAGCTATCAGAATATTTCTTGCTTATGCCTATCACAAGAAGTTCAAAATTTATCAGATGGATGTCAAGTCAGCATTTCTCAATGGAGAAGTAGAAGAAGAAGTTTATATGGAACAACCTGAAGGATTCTCTCTAACAGACAATCCCGATCATGTCTGCAAATTGAAGAAAGCTCTATATGGATTGAAACAAGCGCCAAGAGCTTGGTACTATAGATTAGATAAATATTTACAAGAGAAAGGATTCAAGAAAGACAATGTTGATAGTAATCTATATATCAAAATAGAAGGTGATGACTTATTAGTTGTTTTGGTTTATGTTGACGATATCATTTTTGGATGTACCAATGCTTCTTTTGTTCAATGGTTTGCTAGTGTTATGCAATCTGAGTTTTAAATGTCCATGATTGGAGAACTGTCATACTTTCTTGGTCTTCAAATTACTCAGAGTTCTGAAGGACTTTTTCTCTCTCAAAAGAAATATATACAAGAGATGTTGAAGAAATTTTAGATGGAGGATTCTTCACCTGTTAGTACCCCTATGATTGTTGGTTGCAAGCTTAGAAAAGATGATATTTCACCAGATGTTGATAAAAGAACATATAGGTCAATGATAGGCACTCTTATGTACATTACTACGACTTGTCCTGATATTATGCATGTTGTTGGAATGGTAGGAAGATTTCAGTCTGCTCCCAAACAAAGTCACTTGGTAGCTGTGAAGAGAATTTTCAAATACTTGAAAGGCACAATGACTTATGTTCTCTGGTATCCTAGGAATCAAAACTTTCAGTTGATTGCATATTCAGATGTTGACTGAGCAAACTGTTTGGATGAAAGAAAGAGCACTAGTGGAGGTGCATTCTTCTTAGGCGATTCATTAGTAGCATGGATGAGTACAAAGCAAGGTTCTATCTCTCTATCTACTACCGAGGCTGAATACATAGCTGCTGCAACATGTTGTACACAGGTATTATGATACAAACTCTTGTTGATTTGGAGGTGAAATATTCTAAACCTATTCCTATTCACTGTGATAACATAAGTGCCATTAGTGTGTCAAAGAACCCTGTTCTTCATTCCAAGACCAAACACATTCCAATCAAGTATCATTTTTTAAGGGAGCAGGTTACAAACAAAGTTGTCCAATTACATTTAATTCCTTCTAAAGAATAGATTGTTGATATCTTTACTAAATACTTATCCAAAATCCAGCTTGAATATCTACGCCAGAAGTTGGGTGTCATATCTTGTTCCAACTAACTTGTTCACTTTGGTAGGGGGAGTTTGTGCTTATTGCATATCTGATGTAATTCTAAGATGGTTCCATAATGTTTTCTTTGCTAATTTATGAGTTAATATTGATAGGGAGAGATGTATTGTCATGTTTTCTTTGACATTGATGTCAAAGGGGGAGAAGTTCAGGTAGTTGTAGATAACAAGCAGTTGGTGATTACACTTGCAACATCATAAATTGTAGGTTTCCATCAATGCCAAAGGGGAGATTGTTGGCACTTTGATTCAGTTGTCATTGATGGTTGGAAATCAGACAAGCTGTGACTCAGAAGGCTACAACTTAGACGGTTGCGACTCAAATGGCTGTGACTCAAATAGCTGCAACTTAGATAAGCTGTGACTCAGATGGCTGTGACTCAAATGGCTGCGACTCAGACGGCTGCGACTTAGATGGTCGTGACTCAGATGGCTAAGACTCAGACGGTCGTGACTCAAACAGCCGTGACTTAGACAAGTTGTGACTTAGACTATTGCAACTCAGATGGCTGCAGATCAAACGGCTATGACTCAGATAGCTGCGACTCAAACAAGTTGTGACTCAGACGGTTGTGACTCAGATGGCTTCGACTCAGATGGACGTGACTCAGATGATTGAGACTCAGACAACCATGACTCAAACAGTCATGACTCAGACAAGTTGTGACTTATACTACTACAACTCAAATGGCTGCGACTCAGACGGCTGCGACTCAGATGGCTGTGACTCAGACGATCATGACTCAGATGGATGAGACTCAAATGACTGTGACTCAGACGGCTGAGACTCAGACGGTCGTGACTCAGATAGCCGTGACTCAGATGGCTGAGACTCAGATGGCCGTGACTCAAACAGCTGTGACTCAAACAAGCTGCAACTCACAAACATTTATTTATTTTTTAATTATTCAATTACAGTGTGTAAATTCTGGAATTCAAAGAGACAGTTCAAATGTTAGTTACAGCGTGTAAATTCTGGGAGTTAAAGAGACAATTTCAGTTTAAGAATTGGTATATCTCGAAGTTAAAGAGATCGACGAGGCATATAACTTCAAAATCTATAAAAAGCAATTGATGAGAACAAAATAAGAGTGAGAATTGAGAGGATGAAGAGGAGTGGTTGCTGATGAAGCTGTGATTTGAAGAAAACATTTCAGAATAGAAATGTATGGCTCGATTTAATGAAGAACAAAATGCCCAGAAACTCCAGCTGTAGCAGCACATAACAAAAATGAAAAGGGTATGTACTGATATATCTGAATCAGCATCATATGATTGACTGAAAAATTCTTAACAATTCAGAAGAAAATGTGTGGCTCGATTTAATGAAAAATAGAATGCCGAGAAACCCAAGCTGTAGCAGCATAGAACAAAAAATGAAAAGAGTATGTATTGATTTATCTGAACCAGTGCAATATAATCAACTGAAAAATTCTTGCTAGGGTGGAAGGGAGGTGCTAGGGAGGATTGTTGTCCTCATATTTTAGTGGGTGCTGAAGAAGAAGAGTTGGTGCTCTTTTACAAGTGGGTGCTTGTAATTCAAAGGTTGTAGCCTCATTGGAGTAGAAGCTCAAAGATAAAAATGATGTATAGAAGTTGAAGCTTTCTTGACATCCTAAGGAGAAGAGTTTTTTTCGCTTTATGGGTTTCCTCATGAAAAATCTATGTCTATGTGTATATTTGTGTGATTGAATGATTATACTGTGCCTATATATTAAATCTATTGCAATGAACTTTCTACTGTTAAAAGAATGAATGTAAAGGTTCTGATAACACCCTGACTGCTATACGTTATCAAGGAAAATATTTTTAAAAATTGTTTAAGCTTATTAATTAACTGATTCACACCCCCCCCCAACTCAGTTAATTGATACTTTCAACAAGCTTTCAAGTTCTACACTTGAACCTATAGATTAGTCTCAACAACAAGTACAAGCAAGTGCATATAATATGTGAAAGACATTATTATAATCAATAGCATGATCCATGATATTATAAGCAAATATAACCCAATGTAATTTAACAATATTCACAACATCAATTGGACGAGAAAATGAGTATTTCCATTAATAAATAACAAGAAGTACAATATATGACCTCTTGCCGGCAATCAATCTGAACCAAGAACTAGGTCTCTCCACTTGTGCCTCCACCACTTCAATCCTCCATGTAATGGAAAACTCAAACTATGAAAGGAGTTTGGAAGGTGAATATAAGGAATTCACAACAACTAGGATCAATGAGTGTAGACTCAAGTCACGGCAAAAATCCACTAGAGTTATCTTGCTTTCTCTTTTTTCCTCCCTTCCATATGCCATAAGAGATCAATATATAGCCTTCCAAAGGTAAGTGAAAGGACACATCAAGGCGTTTCGGGGAAAATGGGGGGCCAAAGGTCACCCTAAGGCCGCTTTTTGGGAGTAACAAGTATTTTTCTAATGATTTTTACCATTTTACTTGGTACGTGCGGGCTATAGTGGAACAACTCACGTGTACCCTAGCTATAATGGAACAACAAGCGTATAGGAAGAAAAAATAGGGAAAAATGTGTTTCTGAAGGACATAAGGTGAATCTGAGTCAGTGAAATGGATTCTGAAGGCCAAAGAATGCTGATGCTCACAAGGTGGAAACTTACGTTGTAACAAATCCCCCCTAATGTGTGAGGTCAGAGAATGGTGCTACAATGGTTGAAATACATTATAAACCTCAGAAGTGGAGTGATGGAGACACAACTGGAAGGAACAGCTCACTCGTCATAATACAATAATATCTTTGAATACATGTCGATATAGTACAACAATCTAATACAATGGCGATGAATAGGCAGTACATAATGAGTACGTGGCATAGGTGATCATAGCCATAACCATCTATAGTAAGAGATGCCATTTCTGTTACGGAGAAAAATTCCTATGGCTTGGGGCAGACCACAACAGATAGCTGACTACCAAAAAATGACTCAATTCCCAATGCAACACTATATAAATGACAATGCTAAGATAATGGAGAAAAGACCAACCTTCAACCGGATGTTCGATGTAGATCCCCATTGAGATTTCAATTTCTACACTTGAACCTACAGATTAGTCTCAACAATAAGTACAAGCAAGTGCATATAATTTGTGAAAGACATTATCATAATCAATAGCATGATCCATGATATTATAAGCAAATATAACCCAATGTAATTTAACAATATTCACAACATCAATTCAACGAGAAAATGAGTATTTCCATTAATAAATAACAAGAAGTACAATATACGAACTCTTGCAGGAAACCAATCTGAACCAAAAATTGGGTCTCTCCACTTGTGCCTCCACCACTTCAATCCTCCATGTAATGGCAAACTCAAACTATGAAAGGAGTTTGGAAGGTGAATATAAAGAATCTACAACAACTAGGCTCAGTGAGTGTAGACTCAACTCACGACAAAAATCCACTAGATTTATCTTGCTTTCTCTCTTTTCCTCCATTCCATATTCCATAAGAGTTCAATATATAGCCTTCCAAAGGTAAGTGAAAGGACACATCCAGGCGTTTCGGGGCAAATGGAGGGCCAAAGGTCACGCTAAAACCACTTTTTGGGAGTAAAAAGTAATTTTCTAATGATTTTTACCATTTTACTTGGTACCCGCGGGCTATAGTGGAACAACTTGCATGTATGCTGGATATAATGGAACAACAAGCGTACAGGAAGAAAAAATAGGGAAAAATGTGTTTCTGAAGGAAATAAGGTGAATCTGAGTCATTGAAATGGATCCTGAAGGCCAAAGAATGTTGATGCTCACAAGGTTGAAAATTATGTTGTAGCAAATCTACCAAAATTATGTGGCTTAACCTCAGAGGACCCTGACATATTCCTATTTGAATTTGAGGTAGTCTGCAGGTCCTTTGGTTATACCATTGATGCACAAAAATAGAGACTCTTTCCTTCTACATTAAGAGATCTATCACTCAGATGGTTTATGAGTCTAGAAGGAAACAATATCTTCACATGGGACCAGATAAAACAACCCTTCCTGGAAAAATACAGGAACTACTGTAAAGCAAAAGACACAAGGGATGAGATTTTCAGGATGCAACAGGGAGAAAAAGAATCCCTAAAAGACTATGCACAACACTTTCAACTCAATTATAAATGGGCTAGTCATTGTACCCTAGATTAGGAATCATTGAATCTAGTAATTATTCGAGGAATCATGATCCATATGTATATCGGGGGTGACCCGCCTCTTCCATATGGCTCAAAATAGTCTTCCGACACTTTTGGTAATTTACTATTTTTTGGCAGTTTTCGGGTCCTAAACTTCTGGAGCCGTTTTGAGGCATCGAATGGGTGTGCAAATATTAGTCCATTCTAGACAAGATATTTAGTAATTATAGATGTATTCCTTCATTAGATCTTTCCAACGAGCTATTGTGCACCCCAAACAGAGATCGTATGCAAAAGTTACGACCCTGGGAAGTTGATGTACTAACTTACCCAAATGGGGTGCACATGACTTTTGGTGCTTCATCTCCTATGGTTAGGTTTTTGGATGTTTGGGATTCTTCCCCTCATGCTTATGATGAATAGGGCCTTTCGGCCTCTCTTTGTATTCATTTTGGCACGAATGAGCATGTCAGCCACATCTCTGCTCAGAGATAGCTACTACCATTCTAGCTGTTGTATTTACAGTCTGTTCTATTTTCGATATTTAATAGAATATGTGTTTACTGTATCGCTATGTTTCTTTCCATATATATGTGTATGTGAATATATGATTCTGTATATGCTATCTTTTGTTTCGTTCCCACACAAATCCAGATCAAATCAAGGAGGAATACCTAGAGGTCTTGAGCTTGTTAGGTGATGGGGATATATTCCAGAAAACCTATGATCAAATCCTGCAAATCTTCAATAATTATTCTAGATCCAGAAAAGGAAAAAATGGAATACGGGATACACATCCATTAGCAGGAGGATCATCCTTTTCAATCCCAAGCCTCACAAAGTATGAGTTAGGAAACCTTCTAGACGATATGAAGACATGCATCCTTCAGTCCTTAGCTATGCAGTTAGATGCACTCCAACTAAAAAAGAAACAAGACAAGATCAACCAGGCACTAGCAATATTTTTCGCACGATGTAGAAAGAAACATGAAAAGGGACAATGCCCATTAAATCCAATAGAGATTTGTGGGCTATGCACCGATGAGCATACCATAGATAAATTCCATTTAATACCATCATGTAAAGAGGCCATACAGTATCCCACATCAGAAGGTACTATGGAACAACTTTGTTTTGTTAACCGATGAAGGAACAAATTTGCTAGGCCCTTCTAGTCCAACAACCAAACATATTTTAATCAAGGGAATAATCAATAGAATTGGAATCCTTAGACACCAATTACGTGGCCCCCACAAGCAGGTCCAAGACAATGGCAACAAAACCAAACACCATACCAACAACCATATTACACCCAGCCTTACTCTCCATTCACCCCACCTTTTTGTCAACCATAGGTGAACTATGGAAATCCATATCCATATTCAGCAAATTGGAGAACACCATTGCAACAACCACTCATAATGCCACCTCCACAGAACCAACCGCCCCCCAGACCACCTCCAATCCCTTCTCAACCTGTTCCAAACCCAAATAACAATAGAACAAGGCAATAACAACCCTACAACAATGAAGTATTGCAATTTCCTACCTATCTCGTGGATGCACTAGAATTCAATGAAATCAATCTCAAATATGGAAAAAAAACTGCAGGGCTCCCAACCACAAAATAATCAAGAACATACATATCATGAAAAACCCACATATCTAGAACCCCAACAACCAACAGTGATACACCACCACGAAGAAGAAGATCAACCTCAATTACGAAACAGAAACCCTCCATTTCCTAAGAAACTGAAATAAAATACCAAAGAAGAGGTAGAGAATGCTATACTTAATAAATTAAAACATTTAAGAATTCAAATTCCCATTTTACAAGCAATAAGCGATGTTCCAATATGTTATAAATTTATAAAATAAAACTGTTTAAAGAAACATGGGCGAAGGAAGTGTGATCCACCAACCATAAATGCGGTAGGCCAACTAGCAGACCCGATGTTGGGAATCATTGTTAACCCTAAATACCTAGACCAGGGAAGCCCTATTGTCAATGTAACCATAAACAACATTCTTCCCAATTTCACAACCCTACATACACGATCATACTCAAAATCAAATACAAGCATACCTTTCACCATTTGTTGTAATCCTAGTAGCACTTTGTAGTGGACGTGACCAAGCCTCCTATGCCATAGATCGCATGGACTGATAGTGTTCTGAACCATATCTTGAATGTACTTCCCAAATACCTTTTAGAGACCTCCCTCTCTAAATCCAATCAGTGCTGCATATTTCAAGTCTTTGTTCTTCGACCATAATAGTGCTTTATTATCCATGAAGATAACTTGGAATCTCTGATCTTCAAGAATCGAAATTGATAGGAGGTTCTTCTTAAATCCTAGAACATAAATAATGTCCTACACATGTGAAATATATCCTGAAATCAGTTGGAAGGAGGTGGGTCCAACTCTTTGGATCAAATAGGTTATGTTGTCTCCCAACTCTACCTTGCATGCAAACATTTTCTCCTTGAGATTGGTGATGGAACTCTTATAACAAGTCATATGTTTGGATGCGCCATCTTCAACCAACCATGTGTCCTCACTTGTGATGATGGATCCGGAAAGTGCTAAGACTAGGTAATACTCCCTCCTTGTCTCCTTTTCTTTGGGTGCATTCTTCTGAGTAGTTTCATCATCTGTAGCAGTAGAAGCATGAAGCCTTACTTTTCCCTTTTTCTTTGCTTTTCAATCCCTTGCATAATGGACCTTCTTTTCACCTTTGTAGCATATAAACTTAAACTTGTCATATTACTTGTTGTATACCTTCTTCTTCAAATGGAAAAACTTCTTTTGAGAGAAATTCTTCTTTCCTTTCTTCATCCTTGTCGTGAGGTCAAGGTTTTCTTCTTTGATGAACAATGACTTGCTCTGGATTGGTCCCTCCTCTTGGAGGCAGTCATGCTACAACCTTTCGAATTTAGGTTGTACCTCTCAACCATTTACCAAAGCCAAGAATGTCTCCCATGGGGATGGGATACCATCAATAACGATTTGGAGAAGATCATCTTCATCCACCACTACTCCAATACTAGCAAGTTGATCTCTTACCTAAGATATATTGGTGAATAAGGAGGCCACTGTCTCATCCTTTTCCATCTTTAGGTTTCGAAGTTTATTCGTCAATTCCCTCTTCTGACTTGGGGCCTACTTCTCATATAGGTTTTTCAATGTATCAAAACACGCATTTGTGGTCTTCAACGGAGTCATAATAGACATCAAATTGTCCTTTAGAGATTCATAGATGATCTGTTTGGATTTATCTTGGTTCTTATTGAAGTTGATGCTCCCTGCACTAGATGTAGGATCCTCCACCACAGTGGATACATAGCCATACAAGTCATGTTCCTCCAAGATGTTCAACACCCTCTCATTCCAAGTGTTGAAATTCGAAGTTCCCTCAAGATGATCTTCCAGTCAAATAAATATTGATGTCATGGCTCTTAAGTATTGTGCTCAACTCCTCAGTATCTACGTAGGCACAAGTTTTCTTGACAATTCTTAGCTCTTTCATGCCCTGTGCTATGATACCTGTTAATTTTTGAGAAAATATGATGAGCTTTTAACTTTAAACTTTAAGTGCGAAAATACTAAATACTTGAATCAATGAACCATTTAATTGCATGAAACATTCGACCATAACACAATATGTACCCTAGGGAAAACCCTTAGAGCAATGAGGATGAAAAACCCCAACAAACCTTCAGAGTTTAATTATGATATATAGACGCAGAGAATGTCTTTTAAATCAAACACCCCCGGTGCAATTGCAAAGCAAGAGAAAGATAAAGAAGAGAAGAGAGACTCAGAATAATATCATAAAAAAATAGAAGAACCGCACCTTCAAGGGATAAGAGAATTTGCTTCACATTGAATTCATCAATCATATATAACATATTTATATAATACTCACATGCATTGGATTCTATTTTTATATTCTGACTTCAGGATGAACTCGCCCTCCATCTGGATGAATCAATATTGCATCAAGAATAGTGCCCCACTTCTCATGCAGTGCATTAACTCACTGAACTAATTCTTAGGATGAACTCACCCCTTAACTAAAATATTTCCCACTTAGTTAGGTGGCTAACTTAATTTTCGTCATGCAAGTGTTGCAACTCAGGTGTCGTCTTTTAGTTTAACATAAGTATCGTCATGCAATAACACTTACTTAACTAGATCTTCTTTGTTATCACTTAGTTAACTCTATTTAAATGATTATTTCTTGTTAACATCACTGTAGTGATCAATTCAGTTTCTCTAGTTGAATGAGGCATACATTGTGGCTTTAACTAAATCTTAACAATTCAACTTCACTTAGTCATCTCATGATAAATTCGAATTCTCTTTTTATCTATGCATTTATCTTTATCTCTTATCTTTATTGCATGGTCAATATGTGTTAACTTTAATTCTCTATCATATCATATTATACTCATAATATTTGTCAGATGATGTGATCATTTGATATTACTCTTAGACCAAATGATCATATGATAAAGTAATTCACTCTAGAGGTGGTAATCTCTAAAGGAGACTTAATAGCAATCGATGACCATGGTTAGTAACACATCACACAAAATTAATGCTTCAATATGCAAAGCATCTAACTCTATCACTGGAGGTCCACCCCTTGTGTACCTACTATTACTAGAGGTCCACATGGGAATCTAACTTGAAACACAAGTCCTGAGCCTTGCCCAACAAGACTTTACAACATAATCACTTTGATACATCAAAGCATTCACCTCAACACATTAGGAATAACCTTTTACAATTGAAGGCTTAGTCATTCTTGAGTCCAACTCAAGAATATACTCCAAGTTCCAGAGTCCAACAGAAGTTCCCTACCTCAACACATGAGGCCCAATACTGGCTACACAAGATTGGCTTGGAGAATGATTTGTGATCCTGTACATTTAACAGGAACAACCATGAGCCAAATTGAACTAAATCTAGTCATTTAGTTGTCACATTCCAACATAAATTTTTAGGTTTGGATTTCTTTTCTTTAAACTTTTTACTGTATCTTAATATAAATAATTTTTTTTCTTTTTAATAAGGGATTTTTAGGAAAAAAAATTTACATCTCCTCCTAAATATAAGATACTACTAATTTGCTCGCTATATATTTATATGTACATGGCATTGTTTTTTATCAATAAAATTTGATTTTAATTACAATTGTTAGGAACCCATGTCTTTACTTTGTTAGTATATTGTTGTTGAACACATATGCTTTGTAAGACGTCCCGTAGTATTTGCTGATCCATAGTATTGGATGCATATGCCTTCTAAGTCATCCCATAGTATTATATGTCCCATGGCATTGACCCATAGTATTGCCGCATAGACTAGTATATAAGTTTGTGTTGATGCCAATGAAGGCACTGTGAAGTTATTTTGTTTTGAGCTTGCTAAAATGAGGTTTCCCCCTCGAAGTGGCCTGCGATCAATAAAAATATTATGTAATCTGATATATCATGTATTTCATCAATTAATTGTTGCAGGTTCTTCACATCTGGTATCAGAGCACTTTCTTGGGCTCGTTGCGTGAAATTTATGCCAAATTTTTTTTTCCACATCTATTGTAGGTTCGGATCTGGGAATAATCCCTATCCGCTTAACTGTGGGAAGTACTTGGGCATAAGCCCTAAAATGGATTGTGAGGAGTACCACAGGAACCCCAAAGTAGCTTTCCCATTGAGAGGACCTGCCAGTGAAAATGGCACTGACCCCTACCTGATTGACTAGTTCCCACCCGTGAGGTAAACCAAGTGTTGTCATTTGTGTCAAAGTGGTTATCAATTTTACCTGAGCCGTGGATTGAGGGGTACTGCCCCAATACGCAAGCCATCAGACAACATTAGTGGCCAAGGAATCCCCTGAACCATTAGGAAGCCGAGCATATAGGGTCCATATCTATTTTCAGCTGATAAATCATAGATTTCCTCTGTCCATAACTGTTGTCGATCACTTCCACATAGTTTCATATCGATATGTTTCCGATCCCTTCCGTTTCATTTCAGATTAATCCATTTTCGATCCCATCCGTGTTGTTTTAGATCCATCTGTTGCCGATCCCGTTCGCGTCATTGCAAATCCATTTGATTCTAATCCCTTTTCACCACATCTCTCTTGTTTTAACTATGTTTCCCTTGAAACTTCCCTGACACCCCTATAATCCCATTCTGCATATTTCATTTTTGAGGACCCTATGTTGACACAAACCCAGTCGACAGGGGTTCCTCACGCTGTCGAACCCCAAGCCACTGCAATCTCCCTGAGCACCGGCCCAGACAGGTTTAACCCTATCTAGCAACACCTGCAGAGAAGATGAGGTCTCACCCGAGATTTTCAAGGGAGAGTTGACGGAACCATGTTTCCGTTGAATGAAGGAGGATGTTGTGCATTAACTGATTAACTTATTGCAGCATTCAGAAATAGATCTAAGCATTCAACTCAGGCATTAAGCATAATCGCCACATCATTCAACATATCTTATCATTGACAGAACCATAAATATGCAATAGATATAACAGTAAAGAATTAATCGGAGCAAGGAAACATCACATCATTCACATATTCATATCGCATAATGCATTTACCATAGAGAAAAGGAAAAGACACAAGGATTTTGATCAAAAACTCTCTCACATCTTACTTATCTCCGCAAAAACCCAGATACAATTAGATACTCAATCAACATACTGAGATCTCAAGATTTTCTTCTCTTCATTCACTATCCTGGTGTGTCAACACTTACAAACCTACATCTACTTATAGGCTTGCACCTTTACATTTACGAACCACTTAGGCAAACTCCTAACTACTTCTTTGTGAAGAACCTGCAACAATTAATTAATAAGAATATGCGAAATAGCAGAAATGACAAAACTCAGAATCACTTTTATATTGATCGCAGGCCACTTCGAGGGGGCAACCTCCTTTGAGCAAGATCAATACAAATAACTTCATGGTACCTTCATAGGCCTCAACATACACTTATATACTAAGTCTAGGCTCCAATACTATGGGTCAAAACCATGGGCCACTACAAACTATGGATCAACAATACTACGGGCGACTTACAAAGCATATGCACCAACAACAATAACACAAACTATTAATCAACAAATACTATGGGACGACTTACAAAGCATATGCATCCAACAACAATATACTAACAAAGTAAATACATGGGTTCCTAATATCCCCTCCCCCTTAAAAAAAGCTTTGTCCTCAAAGCTTTAGATGTGGAAATTGTTGTTGAATCTGAAGGAGTGGTTCCCATGTAGCATCCTTTGGTTACATGTCGTGCCATTGAATTAAGACCTCTGTGATAGAGCGAGAGCGAAGCTGATGAGTGCACTGATTGAGGATGGCCTCCGGCTCCAAAAGGATGGATCCTTCATTATCCAGTTTGGGTAAAATAGTTTTTCCACTAATGTTGGTGCCAAGAACTTTCTTTAGACAAGAGACATGAAATACTGGATGAATGCGAGAAGAAGGATGAAGTTCCAATTTATAAGCCATGGACCCAATCTTCTGAAGAATCTGATATGGCCCATAGAACTTTGGAGCTAGCTTATGACGCCCATTGAGTTTCAGGGAGGATTGCTTGTACGGGTGGAGACGAAGAAAAACCATATCGCCTACTTGAAAAGTGTGCTCAGAACGGTGCTGATCAGCTTGTTGCTTCATGCAATTTCTTGCCATGTGAAGATTGTCCAACAAAATGCAAAGAATCTGATTGCGGTTTCGAAGGAGCGTGTCAACTTCCTGAACTGGTGAATTGTTGGGGGTGTATGGAAGAAGAACTGGAGGTTCCTGACCATATACTGCTTCATATGGAGTCATTTTAGAGGCAGTGTGGTAAGAGGTATTATACCACCATTCAGCGAGAGGGAGCCACTTTTCCCACTGATGTTGTTGTTCAGAGGTGAAGCAACGAAGATAAGTTTCCAAGCATTTATTGATAATTTCAGTCTGACCATCTGTTTGTGGGTGATACCCGAACCTCATCTTCAGTTTGGTGCTAGTGTCGCGAAATAGTTCTGTCCAAAAATGACTGGTGAAAGTCGCATCACGATCCAAGACAATGGAAGAAGGAATGCCATGAAGACGAAAGATCTGGTCCAGGAAAATTTGAGAGACTAAAGAGACTATATAGGGATGGCTAAGAGCAAAAAAATGACTATATTTGGAGAGGTGATCAACCACAACGAGAATCACTGTCTTCCCGCTAGATTTAGGGAGCCCTTCAATGAAATCCATGGAAATATCTCTCCAAATCCATGTAGATATGGGAAAGGGTTCAAGCAATCCTGGAAGGAGTGTTGTTTCACCCTTATTGCGCTGGAAGGTATCACGTTCAGCCACCATCTGTTGAATTGTCCTTTTCATGCCCTACCAAAAGAAGTTACGCCGTGCCCATTCATATGTTTTGAGGAACTCAGAGTGCCTTGCCGATCGAGAAGCATGGAGTTCATAGAAGACAGCCTGTTGAAGATCTGTGCTCTGGGGAAGCACCAGACGACCCTTGTATCTCATAGAAGCACCATCCCAAGAGTAATGTGGTATAGCATAAGGGTTGTTGTTCAAGCATTGGATGATTTGAGATAAGGAAGAGTCGTTGACATAACCCTATTGAACAAATTGCAACCAATTTGGAACAGGCATAGAAATAGCTGAAAGAGAACCTTGGGCATCAAATGTGCGAGAAAGAGCATCTGCCACAACATTTTCTTTACCCTTCTTGTAAGTGATCTCATAGTCATAACCCATGAGTTTTCTAACCCATTTCTATTGTGCTGGGGAGGAGACATGCTGTTCCAAGAAATATTTCAGACTCTAGTGATCAGTCTTGATGTAGAAATGATTCCCTAATAGGTATGGTCGCCACTTCTGTACTGCATGCAAAATAGCCATCATTTCCTTCTCATATGTAGAGGCAACTAAATTTTAACCTGAAAGGGCTTTACTAGTGAACGCAATGGGGTGTTCATCTTGAAAGAGAACAACACCAAGTCCATTGCCGCAAGCATCACTCTCAATAGTGAAGGGCTTGGAAAAATCGGGCATAGCTAGAATAGGTGTAATACACATAGCTTGTTTTAGTTTGTCAAATGCACACTGAGCAGCATGTGTCCATGTAAAAGCATCCTTTTTCAATAGAGCAATTAATGGAGCTGAAATCTTCCCATAATCCTTGACAAACTTGTGGTAGTAGCCTGTCAACCCAAAAAAACCATGAAGGCTCTTGAGTATCTGAGGATGCGGCCAATTGTTCATGGCATCGATTTTGGTAGGATCCATGCGAACCCCTTGTGCTGAGATAATGTGCCCGAGATACTCAACTTCCTTCTGTCCAAAAAAACATTTAGACTGCTTGGCGTGTAGATGATGGTCAGAGAAAAGTTGCATGAAAAGATCTAGATGCTGGAGATGTTCATCCCATGTTTTATTGTAGATGAGGATATCATCAAAGAATACCAGAATGAATTTATGCAAGTAGGGCCGAAATATTTTATTCATTAAGACCTGGAATGTGGAAGGAGCATTAGTGAGTCCAAAGGGCATGACCAAAAACTCATAATGGCCATCATGTGTGCAGAAAGCTGTTTTAGGGATATCATCCTCATGAACCCGAATTTGATGACACCTAGAACGAAGATCCAACTTGGAGAAAATTTAAGCCCCATGAAGCTCATCAACAACAGGAATTGGAAACTTATCCTTGATGGTGAGGTGATTAAGTGCTCGGAAGTCAATGCAGAGGTGCCATGACCCATATTTTTTGCAGACAAGAAGAACTGGAGTAGAAAAGGAACTAGTGCTTGGGCGAATAATACCTTGCTTCAATAAGTCCTGAACGAGCATTTCAATCTCCATTTTTTGGTGAAATGGGTATAAATAGGGTTTGATGTTGGGAGGAACGTTTCCAGGAAGGAGCTTAATATGATGGTCTTCTGGCCTTGAAGGTGGCAATCCCACTGGTTCAGCAAAGACACCGGTATATCAATCCAGAATTTGTTGTAGATCCAAAGGAGTAGTGGAGACCACTGATGGTTGCATCTGAATGGAATGGATCTGAGCGATGACACCATGCGAATTCTTCTTGAGGAGTTTTTCCATGCGATGTGGACTGATGATGCTAAGAGACCCTGGTTGTAATCCTGTCAATGTGTGTTTTTGTACATTGAGGGAAAACTACATCCAAAGTTCAGCAAAATCCCATAAGATAGGGCCAAGTGTGTGTAGCCATTGAGCGCCCAAAACCACATCACATCCACCTAAGGTCAAGGCAAACATGTCAGAGCGCAAGGTATAATATTCCATAGAGATACGCACATTTCGATACTTCCCTTTGCAAGGTAAGGTGCCCCCATTGGCAACCATGACTTCAAAGTTGGAGCAAGGATGGATAAAACAATCAGCTTGTTTGGCGATCCGAGGGTCAATGAAATTATGAGTGCTACTAGAATCAATGAGTATTGTAAGAGGAAGCTTCTTGAAATAACCCCTAACCCGCATTGTTTAAGGGGTGGTGATTCCAGCTAAAGGATGGAGAGATATCTCTGGCTGGTCATCCTAAGATGGAGGGTCAATAGGTGGTTCCTGAATGTCAACCTGAGCATCCATTGTTTCTGGATCTTCGTTACCAATTTCAGAGGCAGGCAGAGAATCCACATCCAAGAGATAGAGATTTTGCTAAACACATCTATGTCCTCGAGTGAATTTCTCATCACAATTATAGCAAAGCCCCTTTTCTCTGTGTGCTTACATCTCTATTTCAGACAAACGCTTGATAGGAGTTGGTCGAGGAGCCTGTGGTATGGGTGGTCGTTGAGAACCCATATTTCAAAAGGGAAAAAAAGTGGTCTTGGTGCGCTGTTGGGCTACAATATTCTCTTCTGCCAACTTAGCCAACCCTAGGGCTTCCATCATTGTGTTGGGAAAGAACATTTTGACCTCAGAGCAGATGGCATCCTTTAGACCACTGATAAAAAAACTCCTATAAAAGTCATTAGACAATCCTTCAGTTTGGTTGGCTAGTTTCTCAAATTCATTTTGATACTCTCCCATAGTGCCAATTTGGTGAAGTTTAGTGAGGGCTCCTGTGAATTCATCAAAAACACTAGGACCAAATCGTTGCAAAAGGAGCTGGCAAAAGTCTATCCATTTTGGCTCTTCATGAGCCTTGATGTACCAACAGTACCATTGAAGAGCTTCCTGTTCCAAATGAAAGGATGCAAGTGGAACTTTGTTGACATCAAAAGTATTATGCAGAATGAAATACTGTTCTACATGATAGATCCATCCAGTTGGATCAGTACCATTGAAGCGAGGAAAATCAAGCTTCGGACCACGAAAATTGCTGGAAGAAGAGAACCCATTGTCTGATGAAGACTTGGACTACCGTTTGTTGTTCATAGATGAATGTTCAAGATGGAGGCCGAGAAAATTTTCATCCAAATCCTGGAGTTTGGCTTGGATGGTTGCAAGTGCTTCTTCCATGGTTTTTCCTCCTGCACGGGTGACAACCATAACTAGGAGTTTTTTTTTTTGGTTGACTGGGTAGAAAAACAAAAACAAAAACTGCTTCAGTAAAGGAAAATTTGGATTTGGGAAAAAATCTGAAGGGTAATTGGGGTTTGACTAGGTTTTGGACATTGTCGAATAGACAAGGAAGCAAAAAATGAGGATTTCAGAAGCGGGGTGAAAGAATGGGAAAATTTGGCAGAGGGGGACAAAGAAGCAAAATTTGGAAAGGAACTCTGTGGTAAAATTTGAAGGTGATTGGGTGAAATCTGAGGAAGTTATGGCAAACCCTAAAAATAGACAAATGTGGGATTTCGGGCTTTGGGAAGTGGAATTGGGGATAGGGTCCTCAGGAATGAAATATGCAGAATGGGATTACAGGGGTTCCCCAAAAGTTTCAAGGGAAACAGAGTGAAAACAAGGGAGATATGGAGAAAAAACTTTTTTATTTTTTTTTATTTCCAGAATGGAGTGGATACGGCTTGGAAGGGATCTGAAATAGATAGATTTGCAACGGCCTGGAACTGAGCAGAAACAGAGGGATCTGAAACGGCGTCGAATGGATTGAAAACGGCTAGATCTAAAATGACGCAGCAGTGATCGAGAATAGTTCAGCTGAAAATAGATATGGACCCCAGGTATGTGCGGCTTCCTAACAGTTCAAGGGTTTCACTCGACCACCAATTCTACCTGACGGCTTGCATATTGGGGTAGTACCCCTCACTCCACGGCTCAGGTAAAATTGATAACCGCTTTGCCACAAACGACAGCTCTTGGTTTACCTCACGGGTGGGAATTAGTGAATCAGGTAGGGGTCATTGCCCTTTTCGCTGGAAGGTCCTCTCAATGGGTCAGCTACTTTGGGGTTCCTGTGGTACTCCTCACAATGAGTTTTAGGGATTATTCCCAAGTACCTCCCACAGTTAAGCGGATAGGGATTATTCCCAAATCCAAACCTGCAACAGATGCGAAAAAAAAATTTGGTAGAAATTTTACCCAGCGAGCCCAAGAAAGTGCTTTGATACCAGATGTGAAGAACCTGCAACAATTAATTAATAAGAATATGCGAAATAGCAAAAATGACAGAACTCAGAATCACTTTTATATTGATCACAGGCCACTTCGAGGGGGCAACCTCCTTTGAGCAAGCTCAATACAAATAACTTCACGGTACCTTCATAGGCCTCAACACACACTTTATACTAAGTCTAGGCGCCAATACTATGGGTCAAAACCATGGGCCACTACAAACTATGGATCAACAATACTACGGGCGACTTACAAAGCATATGCGCCAACAACAATAACACAAACTATTGATCAACAAATACTACGGTACTACTTACAAAGCATATGCATCCAACAACAATATACTAACAAAGTAAAGACATGGGTTCCTAACATTCTTAACAAACTCTACAAAAATATGACCCAAAACCCACATAATGCGGTCCAAATGACCCAAAATACGTATGACGTGGTCCAAATGACCCAAAATCCATATGATGCGGTCCAAATGACCCAAAATACATACGACGTAGTCCAAATGACCCAAAATACATATGACGCGGTCCAAATGACCCCAAAATGAAAGTACTATCGCCATGATTTCCTCCTTTCGCGTTACCTTTGGCCTTGCGTAGCATCCACAATGTTGCTATGGTGACTCATCAAACCACCTGCCAATAGGCCCCCAACAAAATCTTGTGGCTCGCCCTCGAGCCACGTCAGCTGGATGTTGTGTACTGAGTGGTCTTCAGCGTGAAGTCTTCATACTGCAGATCGAACTCCTGGACCTACTCCTTCACTGCCACGGCCAATGCCTAGATCTCTGTCACATCCTGCGTAGATGGATGCTCAATCATCTTCTCTACAAGTTACCAACGACCCTCTTGCACAGCTTGTAGTGCGGAAATTTCCTTGAGCAAAAAATGGCCTCCAATCTCTTGGAACTCCTCCAGTTCCGTGCTACGCTTCTTCTGACGCTCTTTGGCCTTTGTGATGCGCTACTGCAAATCTTTTAGTTCTGCTGATTTGGAGACCTGAGAAACTGGTGGTAGCGTTCTCAGTGACACCTTCAATGTCACAAGTTGCCCTTCTTTTTCTTGTCACGGCTTGGTCAGTTGTTCTAGTTGCTCATCCTAAACAATGCTACCCCAAAACTACATGGTCTCGGCGGTGAGCTTTGTCGCTGCTTGTTACAGCTCACCCATCTGTGTTGCCACCTCCTCGAGGGCGCACTTTAGTCCATGCACATGCTCTTCAGGTGTGCCATGGTTCAATAGAGTTGTTAACTTCGCATTTTCATGCTGCAATTGGGCGATGACAGCCCGAAGTCACTGCGCTCTTTCAACCAGATCCAACTGTGCGGTAGGCTCGAAAACATGTTGACATGCTTCAGAGACTGCCGCCTCCAATCTCACTCGGTTATCCCAAATGGTGGCTTTCTCCACTATTAGGAGATCCTGCTCTTTCTTCAATTCTTATACCTCCTGAGCTTTCTCAACCATCTCCTGCTTGAGCTTATCCCCTAACTCGTCAACGACCTCATGCATCGCCACTGCCTTTCCTTTTAACTCTACGACCTCTTGCTGAGCCGCTGCCTCTGTTTCCTGCGATCGCAAGAACTTACCGCTGATCTCCTGTATTTTGTCCACCATTTCCCAGATAGAAACCGCCTGCACATTCGTCAACTCCTTCGTAGGCAGCTCATTGATGTTAAGGGTCAAATTTTCTAACCTGGAGAGCCTTGTTGTCAGTCACAATCATAATCGGGGGAATATTCACGTTCTGAACCCGTGGCTCAGTGTTGATTGCGCCAACTACCTTCCCAGTTTCTACCTATGGTACTCGTTGTGAAACAATATGTCATAAGGAATCTAGGAGAACGTTTACCTCTTTGAAACTCGCTTCCACCTGTGTCGTCATCGCTTGAGCTGCCACATTTGTCGCATTGGTGACAACCACTATAAGTCGTCCCAACTACGCTTCTATTGTCGGAGAGGCCCCACTGATCGTAGCATGCTCATGATGTGCCTTTGTTCTTCCCTCTTCGAGCTTGCAGTCAATATCATCATCCGTGGGTGTCTTTGTTGACTCCTAATATGTGTCATGGTGACTCTGCTAGTCCTACACGAAAACTAGATCATTTGGGTCCGTCACTGGGGGTCCTGCCTCAATCTCCTCCAGACTAATTGGTTCCCGCCATTCGACTGACTAATCATTGGCAATTCCCTCTAGCTCCTCCTCAGACAATTTGTAATGTGTGAGAAGCCATTGCTTCGCAGGGTTGTGCCTTGCTTGCACATGAATCGCATGAGGTCAAATTGCGAATAGCACAATCTGCTTGTAATTCGTCACGGTTTCTTCAAATAAGCGAGGCACCTTCATCGCTGCATCTCCCAATAAAGCTAAAACTGCATTGCACATTCCTTAAGAAGCTCGGGTTCTTGCACCCACCACAAGTTCTAATAGTGCACACTCTTACGGTTTTTCATAGCCTCAACTTCCATGCCCTGGTAAGTGTCAGGCTCCTTCCAGGCAACAAGCGTGACCAAATTCCACTTCCCAAAGCCAGAAATCCCACATTTGTATATTTTTAGGGTTTTCCATAACTTCTTCAATTTTCACCCACTCACCTTCAAATTTTACCACAGTGTTCATTTCCTATTTCTGCTTCTTTGTCCCTCTTTTCCAAATTTTCTCATTCTTTCACCCCAGTTCTGAAATCCCCATTTTTGCTTCCCTATCCATTAGAAAGTGTCCAAAACCTAGTCAAACCCAAATTACCCCTTCGAGTTTTTCCCAAATCCAAATTTTCCTTTAGTAAAACAGTTTATTTTTTTGTTTTTCTACCCATTAAAAAAAACAAAAAAAACTCCTGGTTACGGTTGTCACCCGTGCAGGAGCACAAATCATGGAGGAGGAACTTACAGCCCTCAAAACCAAAATCCAAGATCTAGATAAAAAATTTCTCATCCTCCATCTTCAGCATTCAGCCATGAACAATAACTGGCAGCCATAATCTTCTGCAACCACTGGGTTCTCTTCTTCTAGCAATTTTCATGGGCCGAAGCTTGAATTTCCTCGCTTCAATGGTACTGATTCGATTGGATGGATATATCAAGCAGACCAATATTTCAGTCTGCATAAAACTTTTGATGTCCACAAATTTCCACTTGCATCCTTTCATTTGGAACAGGAAGCCCTTCAATGGTACTGTTGGTACATCAAAGCTCATCACGAGCCAAACTGGACAGATCTTTGCCAACTCCTTTTGCAATGATTTGGTCCTAGTGATTTTGATGACTTCATAGGAGCACTCATTAAACTTCACCAAATTGACACTGTGAGAGAGTATCAGAAAAAATTTGAGAAACTGGCCAATCACACAGAAGTATTATCTGATGAATTCTACAAGAGTTGTTTTATTAGTGGTCTCAAGGATGAAATACGTTCATAGATTAAAATGTTCTGTCCCAACACAATGATGGAAGTCCTAGGGTTGGCTAAGTTTGCAAAGGACAAGATCGCAGCCCAACAATGATCCAAAGCCACCTTTGTGCCCTTTAGAAATATGGGTTCCCAACGACCTCCCATCACGCCAGCTCCTCGACAAACTCCTATCAAACATTTGTCTGAAGCAGAGATGCGGGCACGCCAAGAAAAAGGGCTTTGTTATAATTGCGATTAGAAATTCACTTGGGGACATAGATGTGTTGAGGAAAAGCTCTATCTTTTGGATGTGGATTCTCCACCTACCTATGAACTTGGTGAATATGCTCTAGATACAATAGATGATTAGGTCGACATTCAGCAGCCACCTGTTGACCCCCCCATCTCAGGATGACCAAACAGAGATATCTCTCCATTCTTTATCCGATGTTAGCAACCCCCAAACAATGTGGGTCAGGGGTTACTTCAAGAAGCTCCCTCTTACCATACTAATTGATTATGGTATCACTCATAACTTCATTGAGCCTCGGATCGCCAAACAAGCTGATTGTTTTGTCCATCCTTGCTCCAACTTTGAAGTCATGGTTGCCAATGGAGGCACCTTACCCTGCAAGGGGAAGTGTCACATTGTGTGTGTCTCTATGGAATATTATAACTTGCGTTCTGACATGTTTTCCTTGGCCTTAGGCAGATTTGATGTGGTTTTGGGTGTTCAATGGTTACGCACACTTGGACCCATCTTATGGGATTTTTCTAAACTTGGATGCAAATTTCACTCAATGAGAAAAAACACACATTTACAGGCTTACAACCAGGATCTCTCCCCATCATCAATTCACATCACCTGGAAAAGCTCCTTAAGAAGAATTCGCATCGTGTCATCGCTCAGCTCCATTCCATTCAGATGCACCCATCAATGGTCTCTACTACTCCCTTGGTACTCCAACAATTTTTGGATAGATATGCAGGTGTCTTTGTTGAACCAGTGGGATTGCCACCTTCAAGAGACCTTTCAGGTAAGAATTTAGCCACCTCTACATTTGAGAAGGAAATGATGGGTATTTTGCATGCAGTCCAGACATGGCAGCCACACCTATTCGGGAATTCTTTCTGCATCAAGACTGTTCACCAAAGTCGGTAATATTTCCTAGAACAATGGGTCTGCTCACCCGCACAAATGAAATGGGCTCTCCAACTCTTGGGTTATGCCCATGAGATCACTTACATGATGGGCCAAGACAATTTCGTGGAAGATGCTCTTTCTCGCACATTTGATTACCAAGTTTATCTTTCAGCTATTTCTATGCATGTTCCAAATTGGTTGCAATATATTCAAAAGGGCTATGTCAATGAATCCTCCTTATCTCAACTCATCCAATGGTTGGCTAACAACCCTTCTACTGTACCACATTACTCTTGGGAAGGCACTTCCCTGAGATACAAGGGTCACCTCATGCTTCACCAGAGCATATATCTTCAATAGGCTATATTCTCTGAACTCCATGCATCTCCATTGGTCAGGCACTCCGAGTTCCCCCAAATGTATGAGTGGGCACAACATACCTTATTTGGGCAAGGAATGAAAAGGAAAATTCAACACATGGTGGCTGCATATGATATTTTCCAACTCCTTCCTGGATTGCTTGAGCCCGTACCCATCCCTACACAGATTTGGACAGATATGTCTCTGGAATTCATTGAAGGGCTCCCTAAATCTAGAGGGAAGACTGACACTACCAATAAATGTTTGGAAACTTATCTCCATTGCTTCACCTTCGAACAAAAACCTCAGTGGGCGAAATGGCTGCTTATCGTTGAATGGTGGTACCCTACTGCATCTAAAATTACTCGATATGAAGCAATCTATGGTTAGGCACCGCCATTTCTTCTTCCATACACCCTTAACAATGCACCAATTTAGGAAACTGACACGGTTCTTCGAAACCGTGATCAGATTCTTCGCATTTTGCAGGACACTCTTCACATTGCCAGAATTCGAATGAAACAACAAGCTGATCAACACCGTTTTGAGCACACTTTTCACATAGTTGATCTGTTTTTTCTTTGTCTACAGCCTTCCAAGCAATCCTCCCTAACACTCAAAGGGCATCCGCTTCTCTCTCGCTCTATCATAGAGGTATTCATTATTTGGCACGACATGCAACCAGAGGATGCTACATGGGCACCACTCCTTCAGATTCAACATTAATTTCCACATCTAAAGCTTTGAGGACAGATTTTTCTAAGGGAGAGGGGATGTTAGGAACCCATGTCCTTACTTTGTTAGTATATTGTTGTTGGACGCATATGCTTTGTAAGACGTCTCGTAGTATTTGTTGATCCATAGTTTTTATTAGCCCATAGTATTGATCCATAGTATTGGACGTATATGCTTTGTAAGTTGTCCCACAATATTATATGTCCCATGGTATTGACCCATAGTATTGCCGCATAGACTAGTATATAATTTTGTGTTGATGCCAATGAAGGCACCGTGAAGTTATTTTGTATTGAGCTTGCTCCAAGGAGGTTGCCCCCTCAAAGTGTCCTGCAATCAATAAAAATATTTTGTGATCTGATATATCGTGTATTTCATCAATTAATTGTTGTAGGTTCTTCACAACAACTCTCTATTATGTATCTTGTACTCTCTTTAAAATATCATATATTCTTCTATTTCATTCTCAATCCATGTGTTTTTTATAAATATAAATCAGCTTCAAAAAAATAAAACTAATGACATACAATAATAATAATGAAATAGGATCACCAAAATTTGATGAACATGTTGTATCATGATAACAAGAAAGGAAAGGTGAAAAAATAAGAATATGTGTACTCAATGAGAGACACACATGTCTTTGAGAATTTTGAACATTGATTGAGCACCCCCATTATACTATTTTTTTCCATGAAAAAAAGATCATAGCTCAAAATTTTATTTTAAAACTCTAAACTGTATTGTTCAATTGGCATAAGTGCCATACAATTAGGCTTCATCAATCAATCAGTTTTTTATTTTTTATTGCATTTTAAAGACACGCAAAGAAATAGTCCATCTATATCCTATGGGAAGGTTAGTTCTCAAGAGGATATCTATGCAATGTTCAACTTTGGTTGTCATTAATGTCAACTAATGTATTGGGCCTGGTCCAAGTGGGGCATTTTTGTGTAAGTCAGAACTTGGAATTGCGGAGCTAAGCGTAGTTTGGCTGAAGAATTTTTTACAAGTTTATTTTTGGGATGTTGCGAAGTTGTGCGCAGCGCACCATCGGAAGAGCTGCGAGGTTCAGCGTTGCAAGAAGTACAGTGCTACAATGTGGCCAGCCTATGGAGAGCCAGTAAAGAAGAGTTTTGGACAGAAGACGACACGTATTCCAGTTAGACCATCGATGCTCTATTTTTGGTAAAATGCTCCATGAGCGCCAGACGACAGGTAAGGAGCAAAGCGAAAGAAAGCAACTGGTCGCACATGTAAAGAACCACAACCTGAACCAGTTGCACAAGAGCGTTAGAGGAAGAACGGCTCAGAGAAAGTGACTTGTTGGCATGCACGTGATAGGGAGGCTGATAGAGATGTGAAGCATACGTGGAGGATGGCCACGACGGAAGATTCGCTGCCAGTGAGTCCGGTTACCTGAAAACTGTGACAGTTTTGTAAACCTAAGGGTTTTTTCCTGCAGATTGTAAATACATGACCTATGAGCATGATCTATAAACAAGGCATATTTTGTAAGAGGAAGGGTTGTTGTTTTTGGGTTAATCTTCATTGTTGATCTTTCAGGTTGTTATTATTTTTATTACTCTTCATGTGTTATTGTTCTCATTGTTGATTGAATAGATCTCTGTTGAGAGACATTTTGTAAAGGATCTGCAAGTTGTGTGCGTAGAGACCTATTGAGAGAGAAGAGAGTCTGCAGCTGAGTGCATAGACAAGAACTGTTGTACTCTTCCCAAAGACTAATACAACAACAGTTCTTGTGGACATAGCTCCCATCCTGGGGGTGAACCATGTTAAATCATGTGTAGTGTGATTGTTTATGTTTTGTACTTGTCTGTTTTCTTACTATGAATGCTTGAATTCTCATTTATCAGCTGTCACTACAACAAAATATCCCTTTAGGGGTGGTTTTGTCTTTCGGGGGTTTTGGTAAAACCCCCCCTGAAAGGTTTTTCAGACCTTTGGAGGTGGTCTTTTAAAACCACCCCTAAACGTCATGGAAATTGGACTTTTGGGGGCGGTTTTTTAAATCCGCCCCCAAAAGTCCTGAAATTTGACTTTTGGGGGCGGTTTTTGGAAAACCCCCCTAAAAGCCCAATTCTCAGAACTTTTGGGGGCAATTTGTCAAAACCCCCCCTAAACGTCATGAGAATTGAACTTTTGGAGGCGGTTTTTTTGGAACCACCCTTAAAATTCATGAAAATTGAACTTTTGGAGGTGGTTGTTTGAAACCCCCCCCCTAAAAGCCCAATTCTCATAACTTTTGGGGGCAGTTTGTCAAACCGCCCCCTAAAAGTCATGAGAATTGAACTTTGGGAGGCAGTTTGTTTGGAACCCCCCTTAAAAGTCATGAGAATTGAACTTTTGGAGGCGGTTGTTTGAACACCTCCCCTAAAAGCCCAATTATCATAACTTTTCGGGGCGGTTTGTCAAAACCCCCCCTAAAAGTCATGAGAATTGAACTTTGGGAGGCGTTTTGTTTGGAACCCCCCTTAAAAGTAATGAGAATTGAACTTTTGGAGGTAGTTGTTTGAAAAGCCCCCCTAAAAGACCAATTCTGATAACTTGTGGGGGCAGTTTGTCAAAACACCCACTAAAAGTCATGAGAATAGAACTTTTGGAGGTAGTTTTTTTGGAACCCCCCTTAAAACTCATGAGAATTGAACTTTTGGAGGCAGTTTTTTGGCACCCCCTAAGTCATGAGAATTGAGCTTTTGGAGGCATTTTGTTGAAGCCCCCCCCCCCTAAAAGTCATGAGAATTGAACTTTTCGAGGTGATTATTTGGAACCCCCCCTTAAAAGTCATTAGAATTGAACTTTTGGAGGCGGTTTTTTGAAACCTCCTTAAAAGTCTTGAAACCCCCCTTAAAAGTCACGAGAATTGAACTTTTGGAGGTAGTTTGTTGAACTCCCCCCCTAAAAGTCATGCAAATTAAAAAATTGGAGGCGGTTGTTTAAAAACCCCCCTTAAAAGTTATGATAACTGAACATTTGGAGGCAGTTTTGTGAAACCCCCCTTAAAAGAAATGAGAATTGAACTTTTAGAGGCGGTTTATTGAAACCCCCCCTAAAAGTCATGCGAATTGAAATTTTCGAGGAAGTTTTTTGAAAATCCCCTAAAATTCATTTATGTGTGTGGATTAGGTGTGTCACATGGGTTCAACAATGCATCTCATCAAAACATTCGAGCTAAGCGCACACAAGCTATTATAGTGTTAGGAAGGGTGTGCATCATCATTCAACACCATATCCCATTAGAGATCTACAATTGAGGTAGTCATGCTAGGTTTTTCACATCAAAGATGGTTCTCACACTCCAACTTTCCATGATCCATGGTCAAAATACAAACTCGTGTGCCATAACATTATCCTTTATGGCTAATGGTCCATTTGTAGGGCCCTAATCACCACATGATTCCTACACAAGGAATATTTAGCTTGCAAGTGGGTATGGTCGCCATTTCAATATTTACAACATCATGAATGGTTCTTGAAGCCTAATCCATGGTGTCCATGGTGTTAGATCAAAATCTAGTTTATAATAACTGGTAGTTACATCAAGTTCTTGTGACCTATGGGCGTTTCTCTGTACCACCACATAGGCCATAGGCAAGGAATATTTAGCTTTTGAGTAACACATTGTCATTTTTAGTATTTTCATGTCATGGATGGTTCTAGGAGCCTATGTTATGGTCTAGGGCCAAAATGTAGGTTCTTGGGAAATAAAACTTTATTTTGAGACTCATGGCCCATGCATAGGGATTTGAGTCATCATACATACCCTAGATAGGGAATATTTTGTTTATAGTCTAAGTTCTTGTGTTTATTTTTGCACTAATTTTGGTTTGATAAAATCCCATACAGTGATCATTCAAACCTTGATGTCAAAGTATTTGATCTAAAACCTTGGTTATAAATAACCCAAGGTCAAAGTTTATTTTGTTAGTGTGTTGATTTGGTGTAGTAGGCATGTTAGTGATTGGGTTAGGGGGTACTGGGTTAGGGTTAGAGGGACACTGGCTTAAGGGGATATTTTTTACAATTTCATAATGTGGTAGGCTTTGGGGAGTTTTTGGATTAGAAGCGAGGCACCTAAGGGATTAGTGGGTTTTTGGTGACTTTTAGTGACAATAAAAAATGTAATTCTAATGAGCTTTTAATTGATGATGCTATGTGACCATTTCTAGAGGTATTATGCGTGTAGGTATTATGCATGTTTGAGTTAAGTTTCCCTGGCAGATTTTACTAGGTACTTCTTTCTTTGCTTCAATAGGGTAGCATGGATTCATGAAGATAGATTTGTATTTGTAGTTCGTCTTGCCTCAAATTTTCCACTTCACTGCCTCCCTATTCGCCTTGCAATCTAGAGCCATGTTTCCACTAGTACCCCATAACTGTATACAACCCCATGCAATACTTCCAAATGACACAACCCGGAGGAAGCATTCGCATTGTGGGGCTTGGAGGTTTGGGACACATGGCTATCCAATTTGGCAAAGCTTTTGGACAACAAGTGACGATGATCAATACATCGCCTTAGAAGGAAAAGGAATACAAAGAATTATTGGGGGCAGAACAACAACGACAACTTCAATCATCTTAGTTACTCAATTAGAACAACAAGCTTCTTGTGTAGGAGAAGTCCTTGTATTGCTTTAATTGCAGTCAGTTAATTCATTTTGAGGTTTTCACTTTTAGTTGATTCTATAATAGAACTTCAAGTGGAAGTTAGTTCAATTTTCCTAGTTGATTCAGACAATAGAACATTCTTCTCGTTATACTTCAACAACAACTCCACAACAAACCATGGAACATGACAACACAAAATAATTCATTTAGAGTTCCCAAAAGATACATTTACAGGTCTAGGACACATTAACTTGGAAACAACATGATTATAAGAACAAATATGACATACATCACATGTTATGTTAGTTCAAATTCAAAGGTACATTTTGGCTATATATTTTATAGGATAGATTAAAAATCCCACATCAAAGGATCAAACCACTTCATTATTGACTGTATATCATTATTTGAGCTGGAGAAGAGAGCACCTTTGTACTTGACTTACTTCGGTACTTAGGCTTGCATCTAGTCTTTAATGTCAAATCATTGAATCCATACCATCCACCTTTGCGTGAACCTCTAACAATATCATAGCAAATTAACCTCAACCTAGTACATCTTGTGTCGATATAAATCAACCCTATCAAGGATGAACATGTCAAAAACACATGAAATCAAACATATCAATGTTTTGAATCATGAACATGGGAAATGTGCACATCAGACCAAGTGGTACACTCTGGACCTAGTGAAGAAACAATGTCTACAGTTGTTTAGTGATTCAATAATGAGTACCCTTTGCTTTCCATGGATGAGGGTTTATAAGAGTAGAGGTTGGAACTTCCTTTTTGGCATGATACTTTGTTGGGTCGGACTATACTGACTTTGACACAAGGAAATTTGTCTGAATGATTGTTAACACCATTGAGTCAAAATCTCCATCCACTAGAACATTGCCCATGAGCCATAGAGGAAAATATTGATGTAAGGATTTTTCTTTTGTCATTGGACCATTGAATGGGAAATTAGAACCACACTTAGCATCCCAAAACTTTAAATGAGAACCGTATCCCTCTCACATTGCAAAGTATGGGGGCTTGAGGCACCACACATGGCCCATGATCCTCAAGGACAAATATTACATCCAAACAACCTATATCTTGCCACCAACCATGTCCTAGGCACTAAAACTAACCTCTAATGTGGAAAACCTCAAAATCACCACCATATTGCACTTACGGGATGAGATTTCCTACTAATTTCCTATGTGGTTGTTGTGGCCCCACACATGGCCCATGAGCTCTACAAAAAGCAATTATGCCTCAAGACCTTGGCTTTCAGTCCTAAAACATTTTGTGATTCCTGAAGACCATCCGTGGTGTGATAAACCTTGAAATAAATACCACATCTCACTCATATGCCAAATATTCCCTAATTTATAGACTTGTGTGGTGGTCCAGGTTCCCATGTATGGACCATGAGATCCAAAACAAATTTTATGGGACAATAATTTGTATTTTTGTATAGTTAATGATTTTGTAATTTTTGAAATCTCAAGGTAATGATAATAAGAATCCCTGTTATAAAATTCACAATGAAAGGTGCCTTGAGGTTAATCACTGGGTTTTGTTCATCTCTAGCCATATAAGAAACCTTCACTAAAGTACAAGGGGAAACACAAACTCCAACCTAAATATCTGATACCTTAATGCATCCATGCAAAGATTGGGGATGTGGTTTATGCACTTGATCTCCCAAATCAAGGCAAGCTTCATGATTCCTTCAATGCCTCTTGTCTCAAGAAACAAATTGGCATAAGGGTGGTTCCTCAAATAGAATTTCCTTTAACAAATGAAGAATGTCGAACTGTACCGCAACTAGAAGGTATCTTGACTATCTACACCAAAATATTGTGCATAAGAGAATCATACAATACAAATCAAATGGAAGGGACTCCTATAGATAGGCTCTACTTGGGAATCTAAGGAGTTCATCTCCTTGCATGTGAACCTTCCCTCTCTTTGAGAAGATATAATGTTTGATAGGAGTGCATGTTGTGCCCTAAGTATGGATGCATCTCCCAAAGGAACGGTTGAAGGGAAAAAATTTTAAATCCAAGCCCCTCAGATAAAGTCCATTCAAATTGATTCAACAAAGAGGAGAAAAGGCTCTTCAATTGATAAGATAACGTTCATAAAATGCTCTGTTTTTTTTGTTTTTGTTTTTGTTTTTTTGTTTTTAATTTTGAATGTGTGACACAAAAATGTGTTTATAGGAAGATTGGAAATTTTACACTTGTTTTTCATATGAAGAAAGTTGTGCAATGCTTTAAAGGGAATGGCATTATTTAGGTCTCTCCCTTCTTTAATCAGTCTGTGTGCTTCCTTATTCTAGACCTCACCTGATATCTGGAAAGAAAACAAGGATTTGGCTTGCTTCTTCATGCAGATCTATTGCCTTGGAACTCTGCCTAGGAAATTTTAGCTCTATCACTGCTGCCATTATGAGCAGTATGGCTACCTGTGCAAAATCCTTTTTGGTTTCCTGCTAGCCTAAATTTAGAGTGACTAAATTGCCACCATTAATTTTCACACATATTTGTATGTATATGTGGTGCTTACTTGCTGATGACTCATCTCCTTGAGATTAACTAGGGGTAGCCTTTGGATTTGTCTCCTTCTCCACTTCCTGCCTTTATTTAGGTATCTCCCTTCTTTAACCAATCCATGTTCTTCCTTATTCTAGACCTCACGTACATTCCACAAAGCGATATCTAGAAAGGAAACAAGGATTTGGATTGTGTCTTCATGCAAATCTATCCAAATCTGTCTCGGAACTTTTATCCCTACCACTGCTGCATTCTCACTGGTACACCTTTGCAAAGCATGTTGAGTTTCCCCCCATCCTAAGAGTGACTAAACTGCCACAATTAACTATGTTTATGGTTTGTTTTGGTCTGTTGTTAAAGACAATAAGGATTTTACTTGAACAAACTTGAAGCCAGTTTCTCACACACACTAACTCTCACACATATTTATCTGTATATGTGGTGCTTCCTTGCTGGTGACATATCTCCTCAAGGTCTAGGAGGGATAGCCTTCAGATTTGTCTTGTCCTCCACTGGCTTCCATTATTTATGTTTCTCCCTTCTTTAACCAACTTGTTTCCTTCCATCTTTTAGATCCCATTTACTTGTCTCAGACTGATCTCCTCAAAAGAAACAAGGATTTTGATTGCTTATTCCTGTAGACCAATCAGCCCTCAACTTTTAGCTGAAATTTTCCTTTTTCGGAATGTTGATCCACAAAGTTTGAGATGCCTAGGTAGGCTACATTCTTGATTCCTAGGAAAGATAATTGTCTGAAATTTTTGTAGGAGAATTTTGGAGTTTTCACTATGATTGAGAAACTGAGATTGTCTCACTTTCTCAATCGCAGTGAAAACTACAAAATCCTCCTACAAACATGACGACCTGGGAATTCTCAGCTCACAATATGTCTGAAAGTTTCCATTGTGGTTACTGACTCAGCTCATTTTTTCTTGAAAGCTAGCTTTCTGTTTTTCAGGAGGATTACTCCTTGTGCTCTTGCAACTCCCAGGATCAATTGGAAAGGAGATTTACTCTTTCTCTTCTAGTTTTGGATAAGGTACTTTGAAATTTGGGGGTGATGAGGATTAGAGATCCACTCTTTCAGAGGCCTTTCACTCAACCATTTTCTTTTTTCCATTGCAAGCACTTGACTCTTGCTTCCTTTTTTTCTTTCCTTCCATTCTCTCAACAAACATAAATTTAACTCTACTTTCATTCCAAAATTGATTCCTCCAACCATCCCCCAAAATTGATGTCTCTACTGGTCAAAATCGTCCTTGATGAAATGTTCCAAATTTCCCTTCAGAGAGTTTTCCCTAGGTGCCTGTTTACGTAGGTATTTCCTGACCACAAAAATGGACACGAATTGCAACTTTCCTGCAGATTCGAAAGACTCTTACAGTGGTTTTGCATCTAGGTAGGACATAATCCTTTCATACAATTAAAAAAACAAATGGATTCTTCTTTGCAATTGTCATTGGTAGAAAAGTGATCCATTTTTAAAGTTATTGCATGCTTAATTTGCCCAAAGACATTTCTACAAAATGTAAAACAACACGGTTGTGTACTAGTGGTCAAGGCTCCATGTTCTCTGTTGTTGTATCATCATTGTCGAGTAGAATTAGGTCCATAGTCAACAGTCTCTCCAGGTTATGATTCAAACAAAAATCCAGGAGGAAAGAAATCAGAGTCCTGTAGCATCATGACAGAAGGCTGAGGGTGCACAATTAGTTGCTCCAACATTTGTTTGGAAAGCCTCTTAGCATATTTATAACACTGTAATCACTTACAACAATAAGGAAGGTGTATTTCCAGACCTAGGAAGGTGATTTTTCTACCATTTTGTGGGGCCTTTTTCCTAAAACGCCCAGTCCATCAATGCAAATGCTCAGTGTTAATTTTTGAGCATTAATTCAACATACTCTAGGATATTTATTGAGAGAATAACATGTACAGCATATCAAGTATAACAATGCATATCAATCACACCAAGCAATCACATGAGACAATAGACACATAGAGTTTCACTCCGGAAAACCATAAAGGTGAAAAACCCCACAACTTCCTCAGAGATAGAAAGAGCAATGATACAACCAAAGTACAAGAGATAGTCTTCTACTAGCAGCTACTCCTCCTCCTCAACTAGTGCGCCACTTTCCGAGTGAATAGTGAGATGAACAAATAGAGATCTCCTGCTCTCTATCTATACTTGTTCCGACTTGCCTAATACACTAGAAGGGCCAAATTCTCTAGAAGAGTCTAATAACCCATGGTTACATTAATCCGGGCTGACCCCACACTTGGTGGTCTAATAACCCATCACAGCAAGTTATGACACTTGCGACACTTGTCAATACAAATGACGACACTTCTGTATAGAGGAATAATAACATCTCTATAGGACTACAATATACATGGGTGAAATACATTCCGAAGTTACATATGCATCAACACTCCCTCTTAACTAGGAAGGTATTTCTCGACCGGATCTACTAGCACAAGTCTTCTTCTCTGGATCATCGTCAGTGAATCATCGTCCTCGAATCATCGTCATCGTCACTGCTGCTGCTATCTCAATCAATCTCCAATCTACTTGTCATAGGAAGTTCAAAGGAGCCAGTCCTTTTTCATACTGGATGTAGGCCCACCACCTGTAGGTCTTCATCATCACTGGCCATACTATGGAATCCTCAAGACTGATTATGTGCATTAACAAAACCTCGAAATAGCATCACAGGACTGATTACGAGCTTATTGCTCAACCTATCGGATCTCCCAGGATCTTTTACATGTTGACCTTCACAAAACCTACTCAGAGCATCCCAAGATTTTATGAGCACACCGCTCTACCTGTATGGATCTCGATAGAGCCTCCCAGGATGTTACGAGCACACCACTCTACCTGTCTGAATCTCGATAGAGCATCCCAGGATGTTACGAGCACACCACTCTACCTATCCGAATTTTAAAGGATCTTTTCTATGTGAACTTTCGTAAAACCTACTCAGAGCATCCCAAGATGTTACGAGCACACCGCTCTACCTGTCTGGATCTCGATAGAGCATCCCAGGATGTTACGAGCACACCACTCTACCTGTCTGGATTTTAAGGGATATTTCTATGCAAAACCATAGTAAAACCTACTCAGAGCATCCCAGGATGTTAGGAGCACACCGCTCTACCTATCTGGATCTCGATAGAGCATCCCAAGATGTTATGAGCAGACCGTTCTACCTGTCCTGATTTTAAAGGAACTTTTCTATGCTACCTGTAGCAAAAACTACTCAGAGCATCCCAAGATGTTACGAGCACACCGCTCTACCTATCTGGATCTCGATACAGCATCCCAGGATGTTACGAGCACACCGCTCTACCTGTCCGGATTTTAAAGGGTCTTTTCTATGCTACCTGCACAACCTATCCACGGCCATAGAGTGTCAACCCAATACTTACCATACATCATCCTGATGTACATCATCACATGATCAACCTGATCATCGTCATAGCATCAACCTGATGCATATCATCTAGAGCAACATCCTGAAGCTCGTCGTCTATGATCATCCTGATCATCATCATATCCATCTGATGCATACAAAGTATCTACCTAATACATATCATCATACATGATCTACCTGATCATATAGTGCATCCACCTGATACATACATTAGTACATGATCTAACTGATCATACAATGCATCCACCTAATAAATACATAAGTAGACGATATACTTGATCATACAATGCATCCACCTGATTGTAACATACCCTTTAAGCTGGAAAAACATTTTGTGTTTAGAAACATTATGATAACTTTTATTGTAAAGTTTATATTGGACAGATGTCCAAGGATGACTGTAATTTGCACAATATATTATTATTTAATAAATAAAATAGGATACAAACACCTAAGATGATTGTTGAAAGAGTGGTTATTGATCCACTAGGTTGAATGGAATCTGGGGTAGAAGGCAATGGACAAGTAGAAGCATCATGATGCAACTAACTAGCTATTGGTATGGGACAACTCCCTTGAAATGTGGTCATAGTGCCCTGAAAGATGGGACTGGAGCTTGAGGCTCATTTATTCCAAACTGACCACTAAAATACCTAGGCAGTCTATACAATAGCCATCAAATATTGAACTGAGGTTCATCACTTTTCCTGATGACGAAATTTACCTTGGGGTTTTGTTGTGTTTGCACCCAAGAGATTTGATGAGGGGATATGTTGTTGTTGATCATGTTGTGAGTCTGCCAAACTCTTATTGAGTTCAGGAGTTTGATGCTGAGTGGAGAAGGCATTTGTTTTCAGGAGTTTGAAATCAAGTGGAGAAGGTATTTTTGAGTGCCTCGTTTCTACACAGATTCCACCCACTTACTGGATCAGTAAGCAGGCTCGGGGGTTCATTAGAAGTCAGCAGTTGAGCTACTTTTTCTGAAGTAGGTTGGGAGGAATAGGTGTCCTTAGGTGTTTGTCGGCCCTATCGTCAGTTACAGGTTCTATTGTCTTATTTGCTTTATTTTTATTCTCTGTTATTTATTTTGCATATTACAGTTCTGTTGTTTATTAAATTTTCTCTGTTTAATTTATATGTAATTTTCAGTTTCCTATATAAGTTAAAGATTCTGTATAAATATGAAATGATTGAAATAGAATTGTTTCTGTATTTTTCCCCATGCAAAAAAGACCAACATCATACTCCAGTACAGAAACTGATTAAAAACAGATAAGTCTGATAGGCAAATAGCCAAGTGATTGGAAAGATTTAATTTATTATAATTTTCTTAAAAATTTCTATTTCCTATTAAATTCTTGTTATCAATCCAAAAACTGTAAACATAGTTATCAATCCCTAGTTGCAGTAAACATTTCATTTTCCACCTCATTACTGTAGATTGAATAGATAGATTTAAAACATCATCTCCAAGGTTTAAAAGAATACATAACTATAGGGAAAAGTCAAACAGAACATACATATCAACAGCCATCATCACTGCATATATTCTAAACTTATCTAAACCCAAAATCATGGTGGGTTCATAGATATACTACTTAAATTATTAATACAATCGAGATGGAGGCATTGGCCGAAACCTAGAATATATTTACCAACCATTGATTTACTTAAACAGTAGTAGTGTTTTTGTTTCACACATTCTTCCATAAACTTACAGTACAAAAATGAAGCACGATAGCAAAGGCATTTTTATAACCTAGCTTACACAAACATTGCGAATACATACAAACTGTCTGAAATACAATCGACAAGTAACCAGTTTCATACACGGGCTAAGCCCCAAAAAGTACCAACACAAAATAGTTACGGCCATTTAAAGTTTGGCAAAACATAGTGTATTATAATATCAACAGAGTCTGAAAGACTCTCTAAAAAACAAAGGACGTGCCAAGTTCGAAACCCAGAATTAAACCCTAAACGCAGCATTTCATTGTACAAATAGACAAGTTACATACAGGCTGCTAGCTTCCCATAAATATTTTCCATCTATCAATTATTCATATGAAAACGAATAGTCAAGCTATTTTTCACAAGAACATCCACCATCAATTTTAACCAGGTTTAACACAGAAGTTCACCAACAAATGTATTGCATTGCATTTCTCTTACATCATCAACGAGCTACAAGATAGGTTCATGGGTTAAGCCCAAAAGAATGAAAAATTGATGGATGCATTTGGTATTTTAAAAACATTTGTCATAGACCTTCAACTTGACAGAGCTCAAAAACTCAACAAGCAGAAGTTATTCCTCACATTTTCTTTACGGCATTGCCAACGGGTCGAGGTACTATCCTCCCCATACTTTTAACAAGGTTCACAACCCTAATTAAAAAACTCTCTGAGTCTTAAACACAACAAACAAAATTTTAAACAATCGACCTTCTCATCTACAGGGTCTCAAGACATTGCCGAGGCTTACCGGTTGGGTATAGCTGTAGCCAACCTACGACACCAAAATCGTAGCATAACCATGAGTTGCTACCCTGCAACAATAAACATCAAGATTGTGGTTTAAACCATTATCTTATCAAGAATGAAGGCTTATCTTGAATAAACACTCAAAGACCGATTATGAAAGTATATGAGGATATCGAATACATTACCTTATCATTGAATATCGTGGCAGCTTCAACGCCAAGCATGAGATAATTGCAACCAAACCCTGGTATCAACGAATGCCAGTGAAGGTGAGCCAACACTTATTCTTTACAGTGAAACAACACCGAGAAGAGGTATCGAAGTCTTCTGACCATACATTACAAAACCATTATCAAACTAAACAAACCCTCATACAAGTCAAGTGTCAAATCCACCTAAAGGATAAATTCCAAGATGGATAACAACAATCTTCAACACTGTATAAAATAGATAAAGCTCGGCTCCATATCATCAGAGATCACAAGTTCGAAACTCAGGGAACTACGCTACAGTGGGTAGAACATCAAGGCTAAAAACCAGCAGCCTATCGGCCACGCAAAAACTATCACCACCCAATGATTCTCACACATTAAAACTCATCGAATACAACAAGGTAGGGTTTAACCACTGCATCTAAATCCCTGCCAAGATCAACAACGTAGATCATTGGTGACATCTACGAAGTCACCAACCTGCCATCACATTTATTAAGCCATTACTATCACAGCCACGGTAGAGCCTGATCATCAGTGCTCAAAACATCAACAAATTACAACTCAGCACTCTGAGGTTACACTAATACATATTCACATGAACTAAGCACAGTATGTTATCCACGGTAGACTTCCACTACGTTCTTGTTAGTTGTGTGCATTCAATGCACAGGAGCCATTACCTCTGCCAGCCTGTACTGCCATTAACGTTCACATCAAGAGTTAATACATTGGGTTTACGATTATGGTAAGGTCGAGAATCATCACTATTGTAGCATTTAGTTAAGGGTTGGAGGAATTTACATAGGTTACATATAATGCATATATTTCAATATAGTGTTCGCCAAGACTATAGGCTAGACCAAGAATTTACACACACCAACATAATACTTGGTTGGCATTTCAATATTTATATTTAATCCATAATGTTTGTACATAGTTGTAAATAACTTGCATCTATTTGCGTATTGTATGTTATCAAATAGATAGCATAGTATTCCATGGTGTTCATATTAACATACCTTTACACAATGCACATTTGTATGCACATAGATAATAGGATTTGCCTATAACTCATATTAATTGCAAGTTAGTAATTATGATTTAAAGAGTAGGGTATACAATAGAAAACATAATGTGTATATAGTATCATGTAAGTACCACTTAGGGTATTACAAGACACACCACTCACATTATATAATGTGATAGTGGTTAAAAATGCCAACAACTCTATTCTTGCAGGGATTGGATAGTAATCTTGTAAACACTTAAAACCAGACCTTAGAGACATGCTTATTGAACGATTTTAGACATACACTTATACACTTTATAATGCATGAAGAAAGAGAAACATTCAGATCATATTATCATCACGGGTTTTAGACCTTATAAACAAGTTAACAAACACTTGTACTTGGAAATTCCACAATTTGCAACAGAGGTAGAAGGTAGGCTGTTATATACAGAAAACATGACGAAACACAAATAATTATGGGTACAACATGGCGATACGAACATTCTAGATCTTCTTTGATAAAGTGTTGATTACTTTCGCAACTTTTATCTCTTACCTATCAATCTGTCACAAGTACGAATTCACATGCTTTAGCACGAATGCTAAGTAAGCCTCGGGGCGTCCGAAGGACCTCTTCATCAACCAAACAAAAGTACATTAGTCAAATAGTGGTATCAACTTTCGTAAACAATGATAGAAGAAATGTATAACAACACAACTAAATATAGATAACATTTCATGCATTGTTCTATTTCCGCATTATTAAATAGCATTTATTTTCACGTAGAAAAGTTTTAAATTTTTACGATTTTTCGGGATGTTACATGTGGTATCAGAGTGCAAGTTCAAACTCTAGGCCTGAATGAGGCTCATGCGCGTAAACATAAAAATAAATCTGAAAATTTATGTTACTAACTTTTACAATTTAATTTCATTTTTGCACAGAATAGATTTGCTTTTAATTGCAGGTATGGAAATACCAAAGGAATCAGCAGAGGACAGATCTCCTCGTAATGAACGAATTAATCATAATAACACTGAAGGAATTTACGTTAAGTTAAACAACTAGTCTTCTGAAATTTTACGCACTGTGCAGTATTTAAAATCTGAGTTTGTTAGGAACCTATGTCAAACCTTCTCTTTACTATGTTAGTATATTGTTGTTGGACGCATATGCTTTGTAAGTCGTCCCGTAGTATTTGTTGATCCATAGTTTATATTAGCCCATAGTATTGACCCATAGTATTGGACGCATATGCTTTGTAAGTCGTCCCGTAGTATTATATGTCCCATGGTTTTGACTCATAGTATTGGGCATAGACTTAGTATATAAGTGTGTGTTGAGGTCATTGAAGGCACCGTGAAGTTAATTGTATTGAGCTTGCTCAAAGGAGGTTGCCCCCTCGAAGTGGCCCGTGATCAATATAAAAGCGATTCTGTTCTATTATTTCTGATATCTCGTGTATTTGCATTAATTAATTATTGCAGGTACATCTCATCTGGTATCAGAGCACTTTCCTTGGCACAAGTGGGAAATTTTTTTTTCTTTTTTTGGGCGGCGACTTTCAGATCAATTTCTGAAACTTTCTGCACAAAATCAGAAGAAACCTATTGCATATCTGAATTCCTCTTTCAAAAATACGCAGTTTCAAAAAAAAAATCATCTCATTTGGAGTTCTAAAAGTGGAGATATCGCGGATTTAAAATCAGCAATTTTTCAGAATTTCGGTGACGGCCGCGGAAATTGCGGCGAGAAAATCTTTTGACCGAGTGCCCAGATTTCTATTCTGCTTTCATGGGTAGAAGCAGAGTGGTTGTTCCAGTTCCGAAAACATGCTATAATAGCGATTCTGAGCAATATAGATCCGGTTTTTGAACATTGGGTGGAATTTCTGCCCAAATTTTTTCTGTTGCAGGTTCGGATCTGGGAATAATCCCTATCCGCTTAACTGTGGGAAGTACTTGGGAATAAGCCCTAAAACTCATTGTGAGGAGTACCACAGGAACCCCGAAGTAGCTGGCCATTGAGAGGACCTGCCAAGCGAAAAGGGCAACGACCCCTACCTGATTGACTAGTTCCCACCCGTGAGGTAAACCAAGAGCTGTCGTTTGTGGCCAAGCGGTTATCAGTTTTACCTGAGCCGTGGAGTGAGGGGTACTGCCCCAATACGCAAGCCGTCAGACAGCATTGGTGGCCGAGTGAAACACCTGAACTGTTAGGAAACCGTTCATACTTGGGGTCCATATCTATTTAACTGTTGCCGATCACTTCCACTCCAGATCCAGCCGTTCAGATCTATTCTGAAAGTTGTTCCAGATCTAGTCGCCGTTTCAGATCCAGCCGTCTTCGATCCTTTCCACGTCGCTGCAGATTCATCTATTGCGGATCCCTTCTGCACCGCTGTTGCTGATCCATTTCTGAAAAAAAAAAATTAAAAAAAAAAAAAAAAAAAAAAAAAAATGGTTATGGTTGTAACCCGTGCAGGAGCACACACCATGGAGGAAGCACTTGCAGCCATCCAAACCAAACTCCAAGATCTGGATGAAAAATTTCTCAGCCTCCATCTTCAGCATTCAGCCACGAACAATACCAGACACCCAGAATCTTTTGCAGCCACCGGGTTCTCTTCTTCCAGCAGTTTTCGTAGGCCGAAGCTTGATTTTCCTCGCTTCAATGGTACGGATCCGACTGGATGGATATACCGAGCAGAACAATATTTCAATCTGCATAATACTTTTGATGTTCAAAAAGTTCCACTTGCATCCTTTCATTTGGAACAGGAAGCCCTTCAATGGTACCGTTGGTACATCAAAGCTCATCCCGAGCCACACTGGACAGATTTTTGCCAACTGCTTTTGTCACGATTTGGCCCTAGTGCTTTTGATGATTTCACAGGAGCACTCACTAAACTTCACCAAATTGGCACAGTGAGAGAGTATCAGACAGAATTTGAGAAATTGGCCTATCACACAGAAGGATTGTCTGATGAATTCTACAGGAGTTGTTTTATAAGTGGTCTCAAGGATGAAATTCGCTCAGAGGTCAAAATGTTTTGTCCCAACACAATGATGGAAGTCCTAGGGTTGGCTAAGTTGGCTGAGGACAAGATTACAGCTCAACAACGCTCCAAACCCACCCTTGTTCCCTTCAGAAATATGGGTTCCCAACGACCTCTCATCACGCCTTCTCCTCAACCAACTCCTATCAAGCATTTGTCTGAAATAGAAATGCAGGCACGCCGAGAAAAAGGGCTTTGCTATAATTGTGATGAGAAATTCACTCGGGGACATAGATGTGTTCAACAAAAGCTCTATCTCTTGGATGTGGATTCTCCGCCTGCCTTAGAACTTGGTGAAGTAGTTACAGATACAGTGGATGATCAGATCGACATTCAACACCTGCATGTTGACACCCCATTTCAGGACGACCCACCTGAGATCTCTCTCCATGCTGTAACCAGCGTCACCACCCCACAAACAATACAGGTCAGGGGATACTTCAAGAAGCTCCCTCTTACCATATTCATTGATTCTGGTAGCACTCATAACTTCATTGACCCTCGGATTGCCAAACAGACTGATTTTTTTGTCCATCCTTGCTCCAGCTCTGAAGTCATGGTTGCCAATGGGGGCACCTTACCTTGCAAGGGGAAGTGTCACAATGTGCGTATCTCTATGGAAGATTATAACCTACACTCTGACATGTTTACCTTGCCCTTAGGCGGATGTGATGTGGTTTTGGGCATTCAATGGTTACGCACACTTGGCCCCATCTTATGGGATTTTGCTGAACTTTGGATGCAGTTTAAAGTCAATGGGGCACAACACAAATTTATGGGCTTACAACCAGGGTCTCTCTGCATCATCAGTTCACATCGCCTAGAAAAAATCCTTAAGAAGAATTCACATGGTGTCATCGCTCAGCTCAATTCCATTCAGATGCACCCATCAACAGTCTCCACTACTTCCTTGGATAGATATGCAGGTATCTTTGCTGAACCAATGCGCTTGCTTCCTTCAAGAGACCTTTCCGGTAAGAATGTAGCCACATCTACCTCTCAGCAGGAAATGATGGCTATTTTGCATGCAGTACAGAAGTGGCAGCCATACCTATTAGGAAATTATTTCTGCATCAAGATTGATCTCCCGATTCTGGAAATTTTTTTGGACCAATGGGTCTCCTCCCCACCACACCTGCAATGGGTTATCCAACTCATGGGTTCTCCCTATGTGATCACTTACAAGAAGGGTAAGGACAATATGGTGGAAGATGCTCCTTCTCGCACAATTGATGACCCAGTTTCTCTTACAGCTCTTTCTCTGCTTGTTCCAAATTGGTTGCAATATGTTCAACAGGGCTATCTCTTCTATGAACTCCATGCTTCTTCATCAACAGGGCACTCTGGGTTCTGCAAAATGTATGACCGGGAACAATGTAACTTCTTTTGGTCGGGACTAGAAATGACAATTCAACAGATGGTGGCTGGCGATGATACTTTCCAAGTCAACAAGGGGGAAACGACACTCCTTTCCGGATTGCTCAAACCCTTGCCCATCCCTACACACTTTTGGCCAACTATTTCTATGGATTTCCTAGCAGCACTCTGGTGGTACAATCCCACATCTCAAAGGACACCATATGAAGCAGTCTATGGAAAAACACCGCATGTTCTTCTTCCATACACCCTTAGCAGCTCTCCAATTCAGGAAATTGACTCAGTTCTTCGAAACCACGATCAGATTCTTCTCATTCTGCAGGACAATCTTCACATGGCCAGAATTCGCCTGAAACAACAAGCCGATCAGCACCGTTCTGAGCGCATTTTCCACGCAGCTGACAGGGTTCTTCTTCATCTACAGCCTTCCAAGCAATCCTCCTTGACACTCCAAAGGCGTCAGTGGCCCGAAATGCAAACCGAGGATGCTACCGGGGAACCACTCCTTCAGATTCTGCAGCAATTTCTCCAACCAAAGCTTTGAGGACAAAGCTTTTTTTAAGGGAGAGGGGATGTTAGGAACCTATGTCAAACCTTCTCTTTACTATGTTAGTATATTGTTGTTGGACGCATATGCTTTGTAAGTCGTCCCGTAGTATTTGTTGATCCATAGTTTATATTAGCCCATAGTATTGACCCATAGTATTGGACGCATATGCTTTGTAAGTCGTCCCGTAGTATTATATGTCCCATGGTTTTGACTCATAGTATTGGGCATAGACTTAGTATATAAGTGTGTGTTGAGGTCATTGAAGGCACCGTGAAGTTAATTGTATTGAGCTTGCTCAAAGGAGGTTGCCCCCTCGAAGTGGCCCGTGATCAATATAAAAGCGATTCTGTTCTATTATTTCTGATATCTCGTGTATTTGCATTAATTAATTATTGCAGGTACATCTCAGAGTTAAAAGCTGTTAAAGAAGAAAATGAATGGATTCTTAAGGCACAGGAAGAATTACAGTAGAATTTAAAAGGGAATTGTCACAGTGATGAAAGAGGCAGAAAATTAGAATTTAGAGCTGATTCTGAAATAATGTCCCACCAACATAGGCATAAGAAAACAAGAAACAATAAAAGGAATAGTTACTCATCTTCTAAGTCTGATTCAGGTAATGATGATGTAAATTATGACAGCAATAACAGTGAGTGCTGCTCTAAAAAGAGAAAACATAAGCATCATGAACAGATTACCGGTGAATTTAAAAAGATTAAGCCACATACTTTTAATGGCGAAAGTGAGAAGGGTGAGATAGTAGAAGCTTGGCTATCTGGGATGAAAAAGTACTTTAATATTTATGACTACTCTTCTCAAATGAAATCCAAGATGGCTATTTACAATCTAACCGGAAAGGCAGATATCTGGTGGTAGGATCTTAAAAGAATCAAGAGCATAAAAGAAAAAGAAGTAACTTGGACTATGTTTAAAAGTTTTTTTAAAAGGAAGTTCTTGTCGGAACAATATTTTGAGGATAAATCGAAGGAGTTTTATGACTTAAAGTTGGGTACAATGAACATGAAAGAACTATGCCACAAGTTTCTTAGCTTGCTGAGGTATGTACCCTACATGGTTGAAGAAAAGCCTAAAGTGCAAAGGTTTCTCAGTTGTTTACCGTTTAATATAAAAGATCGTATTGAGTATGATAATCCTTCCTCTTTGGAAGAGGCCATGAGGAAGGAAAATTTTTGTTTTGACCAAAACAGAAAAAGAGAAGGAACAATTGGTTGGAATAACAGTAAAACTAATCAGTATGACTATAAAAAGAAGAACTTTAATCAGAATGTTGGAGGTTTTAAGAAAAACTTTAATAATAGAAATTTTCCTCATAATTATTGGAATAATACATCTCAGAACACTACTGCTGCAAGGAATTTACCTAATAATCACAGCAATAAGAATAACAACAATAACAACAGGTATGCTGAGCAGAAAGGACCCATAAAGTACTATGAATGTGGTGGACCACACAAGAGAGCAGATTTCCCATGCAACAAGAGGACAGCCAACAACATACATAATATGCAAGCAGAACCTATAGTTGGAGATATTGCAAGATAAATGCCCAGGATAAATGCAGCATTGGAGAACCGTCAAGCGGACCATCAAACATCCATGGCCGAAATTGAAGGTACGATACAAAACAAGTCTATTTCTATTTTGATAGATCCTAGTGCAAATTTAAGTTATATTTCACCTACTTTAGTAAACCATTGCAAGCTAAAAACAGAAAAATTTGATAATGCATGGTTAGTTCAGCTTGCAACAGGAACTAAAAGAAAGGTTACAGATTTTGTTCAGAATTGTGAAGTATTTTTAAATCAGCTGAAAACGCAAGTTAATCTGAATGTTCTACCCTTAGGTTCATATGATCTGTTAATTGGCATGGATTGGCTTGAACAACATAGAGTTATATCGAATTGTTATGATAAGTCTTTTACTTGTATAAATAATGAAGGTAATTCAGAAACAGTGAAAGGAATTCATAGGCAGATTTCAGTAAGTCATATTTATGCCTTACAAGTGAAGAGAGCTGCTAGAAAGGGTTGTAAATTGTTTGTTGTTAATGTTGTTAATGATGAATGTACGTCTAAAGAAGACAAGTTAAAACTAGAAGATATTCCCATCCTTAGGGACTTTTCTGATGTATTCTCGGAAGAAATTCCAGGATTACCTCCGAAAAGAGAACTTGACTTCACCATTGAGTTAGTACCCGGTGTGGTACCAAACTCAAAGGCCCCCTATAGGATTAATATTCTAGAGTTAAATGAGTTAAAGTCTCAGCTAAAAGAATTAATAGATAAAAACTACATATGGCCCAGTGTGCCCCCTTGGAGAGCACCAGTAATATCTTTTAAAAAGAAAGACGGTACCCTGCGTTTGTGCATTGACTACCATCAGCTTAATAAAATGAAAATTAAGAACCGTTATCCCTTACCCCGCATAGATGATCTATTTGATCAAGTACGCGGAGCAGAGATATTCACTAAAATTGATCTAAGGTCGGGTTATCATCAAGTCCGGATAAAAGATGAGGACATATTCAAAACTGCATTCAGAATGCGTTATGGACACTATGAGTTCGTAGTTATGCCGTTTGGGCTAACTAACTCACTAGCAGTGTTCATGTGTTTAATGAACAATGTTCTGCATAAATATTTGGATAAGTTCGTAGTGGTATTCATTGATGATATCCTAATTTACTCAAAGACTAAAGAAGAGCATGATAAACATCTAAAAATCATTTTACAAGTACTTAGAGATCACCAGCTTTACGCTAAGTTCAGTAAGTGTGATTTCTATAAAGATAAAATTCAATTTTTGGGTCATATAATTTCAAAAGATGGTATTTCTGTTGATCCTAATAAAATTAAAGCAATTAATGAATGGCCTATCCCAAAAGATGTAACTAATGTACGGTCATTCATGGGAATAATGGGGTATTATAGAAATTTTATTGAATGGTTCTCTAGAATTGCTAACCCCATCACTTCTTTACAAAAGAAAGGGAAGAAATTCATATGGTGTCAAAAGTGTCAAGATAGCTTTAATAAGTTAAAAGAATTGTTAACTACTGCACCCATCTTAAAAATTGTAGATCCTAATAAGGATTTCGTCGTATGCACGGATGCATGCAACGAAGGACTTGGAGGGGTCTTAAACCAAGAGGGTCATGCAATTGCTTTTGCGCCAAGGAAGTTAAAAATACATGAAAATAATTATGCAACGTATGATCTTGAGTTGGCAGCAATGATACATGCATTGAAAATGTGGCGCCATCACTTGATCGGAAGAAAATTCATCTTAATGACTGATAATAAGTTCCTAAAGTATCTTTTGGATCAAATAAATCTTAACACAAGGTAAGCTAGGTGGTTAGCTTTTCTTAGCGAATACGATTTTCAGATCCATCACATTAATGGAAAAGAAAATAAGGTTGTTGATGCATTGAGCAGAAACGCTAGATTAAGTTTTGTGGCAGCAATCAGTACTTTTAAAACTGATCTAGAAAATCAGATCAAAGAAGGAATTAAGCACGACAAAAATTACCAAAAATTACATGATAAAGTGGTTGAAAATTCATCTGAAAATGTTATAACAGATTACCGTATTAATAAAAAAGGCTTCTTAACTTACAAAAAATAGAATTTATGTGCCTAATTTTTCGAAGGTTAAGTTGTTGATTTTAGATGAAGTTCACAAGAGTCCTTATTCGGGACATCCTAGTTATCAGAAAATGATAACTATGCCGGTTAAGAAAGGAGTACTTTTGGCCTAACATGAAGAGTGAAGTTGCTGAATATATAGCTAGATGCTTTGACTGTCAGACTATAAAAGCTGAACATCAACATCCAGCTGGGCTATTGCAGCCCTTACCAATTCTAGAATGGAAGTGGGAAATCATAAGCATTGACTTTATTACAGGTTTGCCTAAAAATCAGAAGCAGAATGACTCAATTATGGTTGTTGTTGATAAACTTAGCAAAGCTGCTCATTTTATTCCTGTTAAAACTACTTTCAAGGCTTCTAACATTACAGATATTTTCATGAAGCAAATTTTTCGCTTGCATGGAATTCCAAAGGTAATTATTTCAGATCGAGACTCTAAGTTTACTGGTAACTTTTGGACAACATTATTTAAAGGATTAAATACTAAGTTAAATTTCAGCACTTCTTTCCACCCACAAACTGATGGTCAAACAGAAAGAGTAAATCAGATTTTGGAAAATATGTTAAGATTATATGTTAAAGATCAACCATCTAAATGGGAAGATTACTTGCACTTAGCAGAATTTGCCTACAATAATAATTATCAAGCATCTGCTAAGTTAAGTCCATTTGAAATTTTGTATGGAAGAAAATGTTGTACTCCAATTTCGTGGGATAATCCTGTAGACAGACTGATGTTAGGACCAGATCTATTGAAAGAAATGGAGCTAACTGTGAAACAGGTTCAAGGTAACTTAAAAGTTGCCCAAGATCGGCAGAAAAGCTATGCTGATTTGAAATGCACAAAAAGAGAATTTTAGGTAGGAGACCATGTTTTCATAAAAGTAAAGCCCAAGAAAATTTCTTTGAAGCTTGGGAGTTGTGCTAAATTAGCATCGAGGTATTGTGGACCATTCGAAATCCTATCAAGGATAGGAGTTGTTGCATATCAATTGGCATTGCCATACAATTTAAAAATTCACAATGTTTTTCATGTTTCTGTTTTAAAGAAGTATGTGCACGATGCTACTCATGTGCTGAATTGGAATGACATACAGGTGGAACCCGAAGGAGATTTTCAGGTGGAACTGGACTGTATTCTAGATCGGAGGGAAATTATGCTTCGGAATCGCACCATGGGGCAGGTAAAGGTGCAATGGAAGCACCTTAGCCCTGATGAAGCTACTTGGGAGGTGGAAAGTAATATGCGGACAACATATCCAGTTTTGTTCCATGAGGAACTTGATGATGAATAAGCAACATCGAGGATGATGTTGAACTTAAGAGGGGGTGTTTGTAACATACCCTTTAAGCTGGAAAAACATTTTGTGTTTAGAAACATTATGATAACTTTTATTGTAAATTTTATATTGGACAAGTGTCCAAGGATGACTGTAATTTGCACAATATATTATTATTTAATAAATAAAATAGGAGACAAACACCTAAGAGGATTGTTGAAAGAGTGGTTACTGATCCACTAGGTGGAATGGAATCTGAGGTAGAAGGCAATGGACAAGTGGCAGCATCATGATGAAACTAACTAGCTGTTGGTATGGGACAACTCCCTTGAAATGTGGTCATAGTGCCCTGAAAGATGGGACTGGAGCTTGAGGCTCATTTATTCCAAACTGACCACTAAAATACCTAGGCAGTCTATATAATAGCCATCAAATATTGAATTGAGGTTCATCACTTTTCCTGACGAGGAAATTTACCTTGGGGTTTTGCTGTGTTTGCACCCAAGGGATTTGATGAGGGGATATGCTATTGTTGATCATGTTGTGAGTCTGCCAAACTCTTATTGAGTTTAGGAGTTTGATGTTGAGTGGAGAAGGAATTTGTTTTCAGAAGTTTGATACCGAGTGGAGAAGGTATTTTTGAGTGCCTTGTTTCTACACAGATTCCACCCACTTACTGGATCAGTAAGCAGGCTCGGGGGTTCATTAGAAGTCAGCAGTTGAGCTGCTTCTTCTGAAGCAGGTTGGGAGGAACAGGCCTCCTTAGGTGTTTGTCGGCCCTATCGTCAGTTACAGGTTCTATTGTCTTATCTATTTTATTTTTATTCTCTATTATTTATTTTGCATATTACAGTTCTGTTGTTTATTAAATTTTCTCTGTTTAATTTATAAGTAATTTTCAGTTTCCTGTATAAGTTAAAGATTCTGTATAAATATGAAATGATTGAAATAGAATTGTTTCTGTACTTTTCCCCATGCAAAAAGGAACATCATCGTACTCCAGTACAAAAACTGATTAAAAATAGATAAGTCTGATTGGAAAGATTTAATTTATTATAATTTTCTTAAAAGTTTCCATTTCGTATTAAATTCTTGTATTTATATTTCAGTACTTTAATTATATTCTATTCTAACAGTATAGGATTTATTTATCCATACTCAGTAGTTAAGATGTTTTTGGTTTACATCAAGAATTTTCTTTTATGTCATGCTCACATTCCTACATTTATTTGTATCATATTCACACAGTGAAGATCAAGACATTTGTTATTCTTTGCCAAAAACTGTAAACAAAGTTATCAATCCCTAGTTGTAGTAAACATTTCATTTTCCACCTCATTACTGTAGATCGAATAGATAGATTTAAAACATCATCTCCAAGGTTTAAAAGAGTACATAACTCTAGGGCAAAGTCAAACAGAACATACATATCAACAACCATCATCACTCCATATATTCTAAACTTATCTAAACCCAAAATCATGGCAGGTTCATAGATATACTACATAAATTATTAATACAGTCAAGATGGAGGCATTGGCCGAAACCTAGTATATATTTACCAACCATTGATTTATTTAAACAGTAGCAGTGTTTTTGTTTCACACATACTCACATACGATTCCCTTTTAGAAATATCCATAAACTTACAGTACAAAAACGAAGCACGATAGCAAAGGCATTGTTATAACCTAGCTTACACAAACATTGCCAATACATACAAACTGTCTGAAATACAATCGATGAGTAACCAGTTTCATACACGGGCTAAGCCCCAAAAAGTACCAACACAAAACAGTTACGGCCATTTAAAGTTTGGAAAAACATAGTGTATTATAATATCAACAGAGTCTAAAAGACTCTCTCAAAAACAAAGGACGTGCCAAGTTCGAAACACAGAATTAAACCCTAAATGCAACATTTCATTATACAAATAGACAAGTTACATACAGGCTGCTAGCTTCCCATAAATATTTTCCATCTATCCATTATTCATATGAAAACGAATAGTCAAGCTATTTTTCACAATAACATCCACCATCGATTTTAATCAGGTTTAACATAGAATTTCACCAACAAACGTATTGCATTTCACTTTGTAATATCTTGGGCAAGATTTGACCTATATATTAACTCCACTTTAAAACTTTTACAACTTTTACTAGTGAAATCTTGTGGCAAATCCTTCGAACCGGACGGGAGGTAAGTGAGGGGTACTGGTGTGCAGACTAAGGATGGTGGGATGAAAGTTTGATTTTGGAATTTATATGGGATTAGGTGTAGCAGCAGAAAAATTTTTTTTTAGTAGGATTCCTTGGCACAAGGTACTAGAGCCATTCACTTTTCAGCAATAGAATGAATCTATTGCCTACTTCGAGGCTTCCTAGGCTTCTAGCATATGCCAACAAGACTGGGTAAAGGTTAAAGGTGTTTAGGATAAATATACATCAGTCATACAACTCATAAGGAATTCTAGAATAAAGACTGGATTGACTTGTAAAGGTTTGGAACAATTTGGGGATTATTTGCAGATGGTGGACAACTGAGCTAGTCACAATACAGGATTTCCAAAACGAAGTTAAAAGCATTCAAAGTCTTATTACAGGGACTGATATGGATATTATATTGAACTCAAAACCTCCTCCAACTGACAGAATGCAAAATGGATCCTCATAAAAGATTCAACATCAAATATAGTGAAACTAGTCTAGATTAAGCACCAAACTAGCTAGTCTTGCATTTTAATCCTTTAAACTGCTCCAATAAATGATAAACTCTGCTATGACATTAAATAATGATCTGATATAACATACTGAACATATGCAGGTTGAAAATAATATATCAGAATCCTTCTTTTATTGATTTAACTGTCTCCCAACACAACAGTGCCTCATAGGCTAAATATTCATTAGATTTGATGGAGAATGAAGAGAAGAAATAGAATATTACTGTGGATCTGCTATGGTGATAAGATCAGGTCATCTACAGGTCATATGAATGTAAATGGATGCTTACTAAGATTCTGAACTTGTCTGGAGCGCATTCACTAGGTCAACCCTGTCCTTCAAGGAAAACTCCTCTAGATTTAACTGTGAATGGAGAACGAGTGAGAAGAGAAGTATGGATCTGATCTGAAGCTGGTTACTGATATTGAACACCTTTGATGTTTTCAACAATGGCTGCACCAACTCTCCTTCATCCCCTGGGTGCACTCCCAAGTTCTATCTTCTTCAATGGATGGATCTTCACCAAAACTAGCTGGAGAATCACTGTTGGAGGAACATGTTCTCTTGAATGACTGTAGATCTTCAATGGAGGCTGGAAGCATATGTTACTGGATGCAATATCTTGACATAAACCTACACAACACTCTCTTGAAACTAAGGGCCTTGGCGCACATCACCCAAGAAGCATAGCTGAGGCACATCACTCAACTAGAGAAGCATCAGAGCTCTCATTAGAAAACATAAATGATCAAAAGTTGTCAAATGGAGTTGGTTGGATTCTTTTATAAACTTCATGATGACCTGCTGAGCAAGTTCTTGGCTTGGTGACCTATGAGAGTAGGTTACCCACTTTCCCATTCTACTCCAAAGCCATGAGGGCGCCTTTCTTGAGGAGAATAGAAACTTATGAGCTTTCAAAACTTTCTTTCGTTCACCTCCTTCACTGAATTTGGGCAAGTGCGCTTTAGGTAGATTTTCTGGTTGTTTCTATTTTCTTTCAGAAAGCTTTTCTGAATCTTTCCACTTTCTTTACTTTCCTCTTTCCTACTTTTATCTGATTTTGCTAGCTTTTGTCAGTTTCCTTTCTGGGTTCATCTTGCTAACTTGTCTCCACTAGATTCCTTATCTTTTCTGAGACTTTACCACTTAGGAAAGTTTGGCTCACTTACCAATTCGAATTTCCCAGCCATATTATCACCACTTGCCAATATTTATTAGCAATATTTATCAATAAAAATATTCCAAGTCATAATTAATTCCAAATTCAACATTTAAGCAATTAATTAATAATTAATTAATTCATGTGGTATAATTGCCTCAAAATCAACCCCTACTCCAATTTGGAAACATCTTCCACATGGGTGCCCTCTTGGCCCACTTGCTCATTATCCATTAATTTTATTTATCAAAATTACCTTTAATAAATAAATTTTCCAACTTGGGAGACTTAGGCCAAAATTAATTCTAAGCAAATAGAACTAATACCATTTAATTCCCTTATGGGTTGATTTTGTCCCCTTTCACCCATGGTACTAGATGAACCAAAATTGGGGACATGACAATCCTCCCTTCCCAAGATTGCTTGTCCTCAAGCAATGTTAGGATTCCACCAAGCTTCTACTGCACCACTCTGATTTTATTTGTGCCTGTCCACTGAACAATCTGAAAATTAAACTTGGGGCCTTCAAATAAATCTAAGTAAAATGTAATATGACTAAACTGCACTGTAAAATCTATCTGCACTAAATCATGAAAAAAAATATTAACCCAGTTAATATAACTAAATAGAATTCCTGGATCCCACTGCTTCCTCCGCAAGGACCCATAATTTTATGTCAACTCTATAAATTTATCACTCCAAGGAATTCCCGGATCCCAGAGTATCAACTGCATTTTTCCAATCTCCTAGCATGTGGATTCCCTCCACATAGGCCAACTTCTGCAAGTAATCTTTAATTCATCTTGGCAACTTTCCTGCTTAGCTTCCTTCCCTTGACCATAAGCAAAAAAAAAATTGCAAGGAGATTTCATGTTTGTCAAGTAATCTTTCACCCAATCCATATGTGGATGAGTGACATCATATGGCTGCAAATTATTCATTTTCTGCTGCTTGCAAATCATATAAAAATCAGCAATGATGAAAACAATTTTCTTGCAACAAAACATAAGATTCTTACCTTCTAGGTTTTCCCTTTCAGTGATGCCTCTATCCATCCAACCAATGGATGGAAAAACACCTTTATTTGCTTAATCATATGGGATGTGATCAGCCATATGTCTGTCCTCTTCAGATAAAGAGAACTCATGATTTCTAGGGAACTCCACAGGTGTTCCCCTCTTCATCCAATGGCTCAACTCTCTGCCATTGATCCAAGGGTGCCAAACTCCATCACATGACCCACATGTTGAAAGTAAGAGTGGATCTGATGCCTCCTTGTCAAAAGTGGCTGCACACACATGCATGGGCTGCCTCCACTGTTGCAAGTTAAGGAACATGTCATCTAACTTAAATTTAGGATCTTTTTGCTCATCATGTGACACAAAAAAAATAGAATCCTTTTACCCAATTTTCATTCCCAAGGTTTGTGGTTGAATGTGAAGTGGGGAATGAAGGGTGGTGAGCCATGCTTCTGAACATTTCATCTACTGAAGTTGTGGATGTATCCTATCTATTGATGGTTGTACCCTCTATGGTGAAATCAACTGCACCGTCCTTGCAAGAAAGACCTTCTTCAATGATCCTCTCATGTTCATTCTGGAAAAAATCATGCACTTGCTTTTCACCCACTTTTTCTGCACATTCTTCAAGCACATGCCGCATAGACTTCTCCTCATGGTCCACCCACTCATGAGGTTTCTTCATGTAATATTTTATGTCATTGACCCAAAAGGGATGACTCTTAGGCAAAATTGAGGATTCAGTTAATTCTTTCCACTCTTGCTAGAATTGTTCTATCTTCATTTGGGATTCTGAGAGAGCACTTTGAGTGTATCTCAAAGAATATTGGGTGGCGAACAAATCACTTTTGAGCTTGTAGTTCTCTTCTTCATATCTGCAAATATTTTCTTCATCATGCAATGATGCATCCCGCAATAATTCAACAAGCTCACACATGTAATTTTTATCTGAAAGCAACTGTGAGAAATTACCTTTGATTGTGGACATTGCTTTTTGGATATTATCCATGGCTGCAAAGAAATATTGATCTTCCCTTAAAGCAGCTTCCCAACACAACCTTGACACTGAAGAATGAGTGTCGTGGAGAATTTTCAGGGCCTCTTGGATCTTTTGTTCATCCATCTTCAATGACCCTGCAAGAAGATGAGGTTCTTGCAGATGTTCCTCCTCTTCATTCCCCATCGCCGGATCGATTTCAAGCAGTGCACTTGAGGTTTCGAAATCTGATCCATATGTTGCTGCTGCAATATATTCATCTTTTAGGTCCTCAAAAACATAATTTGGGCTACAACATAAGTGCTCATTCATCCTTGGTGCAACATAAATATCTTCTCTCAATGTTTCATCCTTCACACTGCTTTCATTTTTTACACTAGAATTATGAACCTCATCACTAGGGGGCTCAAACATTTTGAAATTTTCAATGGACATGGCTGCCATCTCAGTTTGACCTAATGACACATAAAAATAAGAAATTACTAATTCACCATGTGTCATGTTCTCCTCCTTATGTGGTGGAATTATGATGGCTTGTTCATCCACCGATTTCTTTGCTTCACACCCTACTGAGATGTGCTCAATTTCTGCTTCCTGGTGAGGCTCAAGTTGTGTCTTTCGATCTGATTCATGTTCTACTTTTAGATCTGATCCAAAATATGGTTCAACGCCCCTAACAGTACCAATCTCATCCGAGATGATCTTGAGATCCTCATCATAGAATCTTGCAGTAGATTCTTCTTCTATTTTGTCAACAATCTCATGATTGGGTTTTGGGTCATGTTTCTCCTTGGTTGTCTTAGGATGAATATTATTGGAGGATCTTCTTGAAGAGGATCCAAAAATTCTTGTGAAGTCACATGCATCCAATGAAACTTTGATATCTTTTATTATATCTTCCATAGAATGTTTACCTATGACTGTAGAACATGCAACTTTTTCCTGAATATGGCAATCAAAATAACCATAGTCTGTTCTGTCAATCATGATCTCATGGGAGATTCTTATGAAAGGTACTTCTTTGGAATTCTCTTCCTCATACCGTCTGCAATATTCTTCATACTTCTCATCATAATCTTCATCATATTCCTCATAAGAATAATCTTCTTCCTCATTAATCTCAAAGTCTAAATCTTCCATAACTGGAACTAATTCCACATCTACAATCTTGAAGATAGTGCTGAGATATTTTTCCAATGAGAATTAATTTCCACAGGATGAGCCAAGGAAAGTGCTATGATACCACTGTAATATCCTAGGCAAGATCTTACCCAGATATTAACTCCACTTTAAAACTTTTACAACTTTTACTAGTGAAATCTTGTGGCAAATCCTTCGAACCGGATGGGAGGTAAGTGAGGGGTACTGGTGTGCAGACTGATGATGGTGGGATGAAAGTTTGATTCTGGAATTTATATGGGATTAGGTGTAGTAGCAGCAAACTTTGTTTTTAGCAGGATTCCTTGGCACAAGGTACTAGAGCCATTCACTTTTCAGCAATAGAATGAATCTATTGCCTACTTCAAGGCTTCCTAGGCTTCTAGCATATGCCAACAAGACTAGGTAAGGGTTAAAGATATTTAGGACAGAGATATATCAGTCATACAACTCATAAGGAATTCTGGACTAAAGACTGGATTGACATGGAAAGGTTTGGAACAATTTGGGGATTATTTGTACATGGTGGACAACTGAGCTAGTCACAATACAGGATTTCCAAAACGAAGTTAAAAGAATTCAAATTATTATTCCAAGGATTGATATGGATATTATATTGAACTAAAAACCTCCTCCAACTGACAGAATGCAAAATGGATCCTCAGAAAAGATTTAGCGGCAAATATGGTGAAACTAGTCTAGATTAAGCACCAAACTAGCTAGTCTTGCATTTTAATCCTTTAAATTGCTCCAATAAATGATAAACTCTGATATGACATTAAATAATGATCTAATATAACATACTGAACATATTTAGGTCAAAAATAATATATCAGAATCCTTCTTTTATTGATTTAACTGTCTCCCAACACAATAGTGCGTCACAGGCTAAATATTCATTAGATTTGATGGAGAATGAAGAGAAGAAATAGAATATTACTGTGGGTCTGCTATGGTGATAGGATCAGGTCATCTACAGGTCATATGACTATAAATGGATGCTTATTGAGCTTCTGAACTTGTCTGGAATGCATTCACTAGGTCAACCCTCTCCTTTAGGGAAAACTCCTCTATATTTAGCTGTCAATGGAGAACGAGTGAGAAGAGAAGTATGGATCTGATCTGAAGCTGGTTACTAATATTGAACACCTTTGATGTCTGTAAAAATGGCTGCACCAACTCTCCTTCATCCCCTGGGCACACTCCCAAGTTCTTTCTTCTTCAATGGATGGATCCTCACCAAAACTAGATGGAGAATCACTGTTGGAGGAACCTGTTCTCCCGAATGACTATAGATCTTCAATGGAGGCTGGAAGCATATGTTACTGGCTGCAATATCTTGACATATACCTGTTAAAATTTCAGAATTTACTTCAATCTGATCTAGGATCTTAACTGAGAGAACAACATGTACAACAAATCTACAACATATCAATCATGGACACAATAATGCACGCACACAAGAGACACAGAGTTTACTTGGGGAAAACCATAAAGGTGAAAAACCCCATTAACTTCCTCAGAGATAGATAGAGCAATGATACAACCAGAATACAAGAGATAGTCTTCTCCTAGCAACAGAGCCTCCTCCTCCATAAGTGCGCCACTCTCCAAAGTGTGAGTGAGAGAATAGAATGTGTCAAATGAGAGAGACACACTCTCTATTTATACACTAACTTGACTTGACCTTTATTCAACTAGGTCGGCCTCAACTTAACCACTTAACATAATGCTGACTGGGCCAAACCCCACTAGGGTGGTCTAATAACCCTTTGACCCACATGGCCAACCCCACTAGGGTGGTCTAATAACCCTTTGACCCACATGACTTATACAGGGCTGACCCCAACAAGGTGGTCTAATAACCCATCAAGTATAAGTTATGACACTTACAATATAAATGACGACACTTCCGTATAGAGGAATAATAACATCTCTATAGGAATACAATATACATATATGTGAAATACATTCTGAAGTTACATATACATCAACACCCCCTCTTAACTAGGAAGGTATTTCTCGACATAGGTCTTCTAGCACAAGTCTTCTTCTCTAGATCATCGTCACTGCTGCTGCTATCTCAATCAATCTCTGAATCTACTCATCATAGGAAGTTCTACAGAGCCAGTCCTTTTTCATATTGGATGTAGGCCCACCACCTACAAGTCTTCGTCATCACTGGCCATACTATGGAAATCTCAGGACTTATTACGTGCGTCACAAAACCTTAAAAGAGTCTCTTGAATAGCAAGAACCCTAAAGAGCATCTGAGGCCTTTTCATCCTATCCAGAGCTCCAGGACTTATTACATGTGACCCCACCACAAAACCTCTAAAGAGAATCCCAGGACTGATTACGAGCACAAGGCTCAACCTATCGGATCTCCCAAGGCACAAATTACATGTGGTCACCACAAAACCTCGAAAGAGCATCCCATGATTGATTACGAGCACAAGGATCAACCTATCAGATCTCCCAGGGCACAAATTACATGTGGTCATGGCAAAACCTCGAAAGAGCATCCCATTACTGATTATGAGCACACAGCTCAACCTATCGGATCTCCCAGGGCACAAATTATATGCCATAGTACAAAACCTCGAAAGAGCATCTGCTAGATATCCCAGGGCACAAATTACATGCCATAGGCAAAACCTCCAAAGACTATCTGCAGATCTCCTAGGGCACAAATTATATGTCCTCCCAAGTGAAACCTCAAAAGAACATTTGCCAGATATCCCAGGGTACAAATTACATGCCATAGGAAAAACCTCGAAAGACTATCTGCAAATCTCCCAGGGCACAAATTACATGCTTATCTGCACAACCTATTCCATGGCCACAGAGTATCAACCTGATACTCACCATACATCATCCTGATGTACACATGATCATCCTGATCATCATCACTGCAACATCCTGCTGCATGTCATCTGGAGCAACATCCTGAAGCTCGTCATCCATGATCATCCTGATCATACAATGCATCTACCTGATACATATCATCATACATGATCCACCTGATCATACAGTGTATCCACCTGATACAAATACAAATACATGATACATATCACCATACATGATCCACCTGATCATACAATGCATCTACCTGATGCATACCAAGTATCTACCTGATACATATCATCATACATGATCCACCTGATCATACAATGTATCCACCTGATACATATACAGATACATGGTCCAAGCATCCAACATGATGCATATACAAAATACATACAAATGATCCAACTGATCATATCCAACATCCAACATGATGCATACATACGTATACATATAAATGATCCAACTGATCATATCCAACATCCAACATGATGCGTACATATATAAATGATCCAACTGATCATATCCAGCATCCAACATGATGCGTATACAGAGCAGAAACTGGAGAATCGTCCTGATGCTCATCATCCGGTGCTTACATCCACAGCCATGTGAAGGATCCTCCTTCCAACATGCTTGGAATGGCTTCTGCAAATGTGTCCATCACTTCTTCCTCAAAGTGTCATCAATCTGAAGAACACCAAGCCTCTCCCTGAAGTACTCGAACTTCACCCTGGCTAGTGGCTTCGTCAACACATCTGCAATCTCCTCGTCCATCACAATATACAGGAGCTTAACAGCTCCTCTCTGCACCATATCCCTGATATAGTGATATTTTATCTCTATGTGTTTCAACCTATCATGAAACACTGGGTTCTCGGACAGCTTCACACAACTCTGGTTATCACAAAAGATACTAGTAGCATCCAACGGGAGATCAAATAACTCAGACAGTAGCTTCCGTAGCCATACTACCTCACAACTAGTTGAAGAGGCTGCAACATACTCTGCCTCAGTTGTACTCAGTGCTACGTAGGACAACTTCCTGCTAAACCAAGAGATCACACCTGATCCCATACTAAAGCAGCATCCAGATGTGCTCTTCCTATCTGCAACACTGCCAGCCCAATCTGAATCAACATAACCCTGCAAGTTAAACTTTTGATTCGCTTCATACTTGAGCCCATAATCCACTGTACCCTTCAGGTACCTCAGAACATGCTTTACAGCAACCAGGTGAACACTCCTCGGATCCGTCAGGAACTGGCTCAAGTATGAATCATAATATCATCAATTATGGTAAGAAACATAATATGCATACAACCATGATTATTCAAACCTATGACTTCATGAATAATCATTATCAACAACACAACGGTAGAAGATATTAACGCAAGGTAGGATTCTAGCTTGATATAGGAAAAACATACCTGGATTAGCATGCTAGCTAGTTATGTCTAACATACCCGCATAATGTCTTCTGGTTCTCTTCAGTGACTTGTGCTAGTAACCTACATGTCTCATAAGTTAACCATTGTAGAACCAAGTTATACATACCTCGAGAGTAGATCTTCTATGTGATCCATGAGAATGGATGAAACTTTGTCTTCATGTCACCATGAGCATATGTTCTTGAAGTAGAACATGATTTGACTTTCTTGGTGTACCTTTTGTGTTAGCAAACAACATAAACCTCATACAACATCACAATGCATTAGTACAATCATAAGTGTCAAAACCTTAATCAATGAATATCTTCTATTAAGGTGATACGACAAGTCCAGTAATTAATCAAGATTGTACTGTAATGATATGAAGACAAACATATGATAAACTTAACCATGAAACATACCTGTAAGACATACCTATCAAGATTGCTTGTAATCTTCTTATGGAAGGCCTTAGCCTCATCTCCCTATGAGACAGGAACTTCTTCACTTATGCAGGTGACCAATCCATCTTCTTCTAGGATTAAGCTAATCCACTTGATTTGCAAGAACTAGACCTGGAGCTGGATTAGGGTTTGTCAAAGAAACCCCAAAAGTTCAAACTTTGAATTTCAAACTTTCGAAAGGATAGAAGTATGTGCCTGGATGAGCTGATCAAGTTGGTATATTTAGAATTTGAAAATTGCAAAGTTTCACCCCTCGAAATTGCCTTTTAGATTTTCGGATTCACTGGGGAGGACCCTGAATTAGGGTTTGATTTTCTCGGAGCTTCACCCAACCAAAAGATTTGATTCAAAACTCTAATCTTCTATTTTTCTGAGGAGCTTCCATCCTTGGTCACAGATTTCCAAAATTCCAATTTGTTTTTGCAGAAGCCCTAATTTTCCATCTTTCCGATCAAAGTCCCGAACTGGGTTTTGATTAGGCCCGGCCTTCTGCCCAACCAAAAAATATGATCTTGGTCTCTAAATTTCGATTTTGATGAGTAGCATCCAGCCGTGGTCTCCGATTACAAAAATTCCAACTTTCTCCGAAGCCCTAAATTCTGGAAGCCATGAATGAAGGTACTAAAAAATAATTCTGTTTTGACATAAATATGTACCTGATTGTTTCAGGTGTAAATCCGACCTTTTCGATCCACAGGGTCTGAAAATTTTTCTTGAGATATCCCGACCTGTTATATTTCCATCCTAATAGGTCTGACCTCAATTGGATTCTCTGAGAGAGAGTTATGCCAAGTGTCGCAATGTGACCTGTTTATGGGATAATACAAGAGAGAGAACTTGTATGGCGTTCCACGTGTCACTGGTTCAACTTCGGCCTCTGAAAAATTTTCTTGAGATAGTACAGTCTGTGTACTACCTGTCACTTTTTACGCAATTTCATTTGGAGCTTCCTAACCTAAGTTATGAACTTTTTCCCAAGGTCACCTGATTTTGACTTAGATCTGGAAGAGGCAGAAACCCTATATTGTACAGATCATAAATCACAAAGTACAACGAATTAGAGGTTGTCCTTTGGATACGAGGTACATGGGGATCTGATCCTCGACCTGTAAAATTTTTAGATCCGAAAACATTTCCAAAACAGATTTATAGCAAAAGTGCTAGGATGACGAGTTTTTGCTATATCAAGCCCTAGCATCGTAAGTGCAACAAATGTCATACATGCCATATCATGCCTTCTTTTAGGCTAGCTCTGATACCATGTTAAAATTTCAGAATTTACTTCAATCTAATCTAGGATCTTAACTGAGAGAACAACATGTACAGCAAATCTACAGCATATCAATCATGGGCACAATAATGCAAGCACACAAGAGACATAGAGTTTACTTGGGGAAAACCATAAAGGTGAAAAACCCCAATAACTTGCTTAGAGATAGATAGAGCAATGATACAACCAGAATACAAGAGATAGTCTTCTCCTATCAGTAGAGCCTCCTCCTCCACAAGTGCGCCACTCTCCAAAGTGTGAGTGAGAGAATAGAATGTGTCAAATGAGAGAGACACACTCTCTATTTATACACTAACTTGACTTGACCTTTACTCAACTAGGTCGGCCTCAACTTAACCACTTAACATAATGCTGACTGGGCCGACCCCCACTAGGGTGGTCTAATAACCCTTTGACCCACATGGCCAACCCCCAATAGGGTGTTCTAATAACCCTTTGACCCACATCACTTATACAGGACCGACCCCAACAAGGTGGTCTAATAACCCATCAAGTATAAGTTATGACACTTACAATATAAATGACGACACTTCCGTATAGAGGAATAATAACATCTCTATAGGAATACAATATACATATATGTGAAATACATTTCGAAGTTACATATACATCAACAAGACCTGCACAACACTCTCTGGAAACTAAGGGCCTTGGGGTACATCACCCAAGAAGCACAGCTGAGGCACATCACTCAACTAGAGAAGCATCAGAGCTCTCATGAGAAAACATAAATGATCAAAATTTGTCAAATGGAGTTGGTTGGATTCTTTTATAAACTTCATGATGATCTGCTGAGCAATTTCTTTGCTTGGTGACCTGTGAGAGTAGGTTACCCACTTTCCCATTCTACTCCAAAGCCATGAGGGCACCTTTCTTGAGGAGAATAGAAACTTCTGAGCTTTCAAAACTTTCTTTCCTTCACCTCCTTCACTGAATTTGGGCAAGTGCGCTTTAGGTAGCTTTTCTGGTTGTTTCTATTTTCTTTCAGAAAGATTTTCTGAATCTTTCCACTTTCTTTACTTTCCTACTTCCTGCTTTTGTCCGATTTTCCTAGCTTTTGTCAGTTTCCTTTCTGGGGTCATCATGCCAACTTGTCTCCACTAGATTCCTTAGCTTTCATGAGACTTTACCACTTAGGAAAGTTTGTCTAACTTACCAATTCGAATTTCCTAGCCATATTATCACCACTTGCCAATATTTATTAGCAATATTTATCAATAAAAATATTCCAAGTCATAATTAATTCCAAATTCAACATTTAAGTAATTAATTAATAATTAATTAATTCATGTAGTATAATTGCCTCAAAATTAACCCCTACTCCAATTTTGCAACATCTTCCACATGGGTGCCCTCTTGGCCCACTTGCTCATTATCCATTAATTTTATTTATCAAAATTACCTTTAATAAATAAATTTTTAAATAGCATTTATTTTCACGTAGAAAAGTTTTAAATTTTTATGATTTTCCAGGATGTTACACTGATACATACATAAGTACATGATCTACCTGATCATATAATGCATCCACCTGATACATATACAAAGAATACATGATCCACCTGATCATACAATGTATCCACCTGGTACATAAATACATGATCCACCTGATCATATCAAGCATCCAACATGATGCATATACAAATATATCAAGCATCCAACATGATGCATATACAAATACATGATCAAACTGATCAAAGCATCCAACTGATGCAAATACAGAGCAATAACTGGAGCATCATCCTGATGCTCATCATCCAGCGCTTACATCCATAGCCATGGGAAGGATCCTCCTCTCACCATGCTTGGAATGGCTCCTACAAATGTGTCCATCACTTCTTCCTCGAAGTGTCGTCAATCTGAAGAACACCAAGCCTCTCTTAGAAGTACTGAAACTTCACTCTGGTTAGTGGTTTCTTCAACACATCTGCAACCTGCTCATCCGTCACAACATACAGGAGCTTCATTGCTCCTGTCTGCACCATATCCATGATATAGTGATATTTGATCTCAATGTGCTTTGACCTGTCATGGAACACTGGGTTCTCAGATAGCTTCACACAACTCTGGTTATCACAAAAGATACCAGTAGCATCCAATGGGAGATCAAATAACTCAAACAGTAGCTTCCTCAGCCATACTTCCTCACAACTAGCCAAACAAGATGGAACATACTCTGCCTCGGCTGTACTCAGTGCTACACAGGACTGCTTCCTGCTAAATCAAGAGATCACACCTGATCCCATACTGAAGCAACACCCAGATGTGCTCTTCCTATCTGCAACACTGCCTTCCCAGTCTGAATCAGCATAACCCTGTAGGTTAAACTTTTGATTCCCATCATACTTGAGCCCATAGTCAATTGTACCCTTTAGGTACCTCAGAATATGCTTTACAGCAACTAGGTGAACACCTCTAGGATCCGTCAGGAACTGACTCAATGTGTTCACCACAAAGCAAATATTTGGTCTAGCGCTCATTAGGTACATCAAGGAGCCAATTGTCTGATGATACACAGTGACATCAACCAGATCAGATGAAGCATCACACAGAAGCTTCAGGTTCGATGCCATAGGTGTGGCCACGGCCTTGCAATCCATCATCCCGAACCTCTTCAGAATCTCTACTGCATACTTCCCTTGTCCAAGAAATATTCCATCTGCACTCTGCCACACCTCCATGCCTAGAAAATAGTGCATCATCCCCAAGTCCTTCATCTTGAACTCGGCATCAAGCTTCCTCTTGGTATCGGCAATCAACCCATCCTCACCTATTGCAAATAGTTCATCTACATAAAAAAGTAGTATCACGAGATTGCCTTCCTCAACCTTGTAATAAAGGTTGGAATCTGCTTTACTCTTGGTAAATCCCAAACTAGATAGAAAGTTGTCTATCCTACCATACCAAGTCCTAGGAGCTTGCTTCAAGCCATACAAGGCTTTCTTCAACCTGCACACATATGACTCCCTGTCATGTGTCTCAAAGCCAAGTGGCTGCTCCACATACACTTTCTCTTTGACTACACCATTCAAGAAAGTTGTCTTGACATCCATCTGGTGTATCTTCCATTTCATCACTATAGCTAGGGAAAGTACCGATCTGATGGAAGTGTACCTGGATACAGGAGCAAAAGTTTCTTCATATTCTATCCCCTCTTTCTGGGAGAAGCCACGAGCTACAAATCTCGCTTTGTATTTTTGAATGCTACCATCTGCAACATGCTTTATCTTGTAGATCCATTTGGAATTCACAACCAACTTCCCTTCAGGTCTTGGGACTACATCCCAAACATAATTCTTCATGATCGACTAGTATTCCTCGACCACGGCATCCTTCCATTCTTTCTTTTCTGTTGCTTCTTCATAACTGGAAGGTTCTTTGTTCATAATATCACATGGTAGGGCAACAAAACTAGTATGTGATTTAGTCCTCTTCCTTTCTCTATTTTCTTCTTATGGAATGCCATATCTTTTTGCATCTTGAATGAGATCTCTAGCCCATGTAGGATTCCTCTTGTAAGAGTTCTTCTCACGGGGTGGATCTATAGGTATTTGCAAATATTCAACTTCACGATCTGCTTCTGGAATTGCTTCATTCATGGTGGTGTCTTGAAATCTGGTTTCCTTTGGTTCTTCATGATCTTCAACAGGTGCCTTCTTTGATTTGATGTAAGTTGAGTCCTCATCAAATGTTACATCCCTATTGACATCAATCTTCTTGAACCCCAGAAAGCATATTCTGTAAGCCTTCGAGCTTTCATTGTACCCCACAAAGATTTCCTTCTTTCCTGAAGGATCTAGCTTTGTCCTCTTTTCCTTTGGGATATGTGTATATATTAGACAACCAAATATTTTGAGATGGCTGACTTCAGTTTTCTTACCAGAGAAGACCTCTTCTGGTGTCTTGTTGTCCAATATATTGTGAGGTGTTCTATTCTGCACATATACAACTATCCTAGCTGCTTCTGCCCAAAGATCCATAGGTAGATCCTGGTCATGCAGCATTGCCCATGCTGCTTCCATGATTGTTCTATTCTTCCTTTCTACAACTCCATTCTGTTGTGGATTGTAGGGAGTAGTCAATGCCCTCTTAATCCCTGAATCACTGCATAACTTCTTGAAATCACCTGAAGTGAATTCTTCACCATTGTCGGATCTGAATGTCTTGATCTTCTTATCAGTTTGATTTTCCATCAAGGCTTTGAATTCCTTGAACTTATCAAACACTTCATCTTTTTTCTTCAAGAAATAAACCCCCAAGTCTTCCTAGAGAAATCATCAATGAAAGAGACATAGTATACATACCCACTCAGAGAACTGGATGACATCGGGCCCATACATCAAAGTGGATAATCTCCAAGATTCCTTTTGCTTTGCTTTCACTGCTTGGAAATGCCTTCTTAATGTTCTTTCCTTTTGCACATCCTTTGCAAACACCTTCATGTTTTGTCTTGATTTCAGGAAGACCTTCTACAACTTTGCTTGCAATTGGTAGTGCTCTATAGTGCACATCTGTAAGCCTTTTGTGCCAAAGTTCACTTGGCTCCATGGATTCATGTACCATGGCATGTTCAGGTTGTCCCTTCAATTTGTACAATCCTCCCTCTTGCTCTCCAATCACTACTGCATCATCTATAGTTTTACCCTTTTGCCACATTAGAACTTGGCTATCTACAAATGCAACCCTCATGCCTTTTGCATCCAATGCAGATATGGAGAGTAGGTTCTTTTTGAGCCTAGGTACATATAGAACATCTTTCATCTTCAAGGAATTCCTAGAGTCTAGGTTGTAGGAGGCTTCACCACTTCCCTTGATAGGATATTGATAGTCATCTCCAAGTTTCACTTTATGGGGTGACTCATGTTCAGATAGATTTTCAAAAGATTCTCTAAACCCATTCATGTGTTTGGAAGCCCCACTATCAATAAGCCAATCATTACATCCATGAGAGATAGTACCTGCGAGAGCATAGATTAGAACATATTCATCTTCACTTGATGAAGTATCACTTTCTTCCCTAGCCTTCTTCTTGGGAGGTTCATCATCCTCAGCAGCATGAGCATGAAACATCTTCTTTTTGTACCTCTTCTTCTTATTGAATTTGTTGTTGTTATCTTTATTCTTCTTGGGACAATTTGAAGCAAAGTGCCCTACTTCATTGCAATCAAAACATCGAACATGAGATAGATATTTCTTCTTGTGATGAGAGTGAGAATGATTCTTGTTATGAGATCTCTCCCTCTTAAACTTGCTTCCCTTGGTGTGTGCTGTCAGAGCTTGATCTTCATTCCCCATATTTTCTTCTCGGGCCACAAGCCTTGCTTCTTCTTGTGAGAATTCCTACTATAGTCTACTGAATGAGATCAACTTCCTCCTTGCACATATTCCTTGGATGAAGGAGTCCCATGACCTAGGTAGGCCATTCAATGTGGTCATGACAAATTCACCATTGTCCACTACTTCATCCATAGCTTCAAGTTGTTCCTTGATCTGAGAGATCTTAGACAACTAAGATTGAATGGTATATCCATTCTGAAGCTTTACCCCTTTCAATTGGTTTCGCAAAGTCATCTTCCGATTTATGTTCTTCCCTTCAAATAGCTTTGTCAGGGAATCAAACATCTCCTTGGGTGTCTTTAGAGATGACACATCTGGTATGAGATAGTCTTTGATAGAATCAACAATGATCCTCTTTGTCTTGACCAAGTTCTTCTTATGCAAGGCCTTAGCCTCTTCTTCCTCTAGGACAGGGACCTCAGAACTTATGTAAGTATCCAATTCATTTTCTTCCAGGATTAACCCAATCCTATACTTCCATGCTCGGAAGTTATTAGCCCCTTCAAGATTATCCTCAAGCTTGGAGTGGTGAGACATCTTAAAGAGTACTTAAAATGGAAATAGAAAAGATTTAGGTCTTACCACTTGATTTGCAGAAATATGGATCTGGTGTCGGATTAGGGTTTGTCAGAGAAACCCTAAAAATTCAAAATGTGAATTTCAACTTTCTGAAAGGATAGAAAGATGCGCCTTGATGAGTTGATCAGCCTGGTATACTCAGAAATCGAAAACTGCAAATTTTCACCCTTCAAAAATGCTTTTCAATCTCTTGGATTCTAAAGCTCTAAACTTTGATTTTTCCAAGGAGTTTCCAGCTATGTCCTCAGATTTCAGAAATTCCTATTTTTGTGGAAACCCTAAGTTTTAGGGCCAAAAATGAAAGTGCCTAGAATTGAATTCTGATTGGACAGAAGGATTCTCCTTGATGAGTAGAGTCAATCTACCTTGCTGCTTTTCCAAAATATGTGGAGAGAAACCCAATAAACAAGAAACCCTAGTTTCCGCCACTACACAATGTCTTCTTCTTAGGTTAGCTCTGATACCATGTTAATTTTTTAGCATTAATTCAACATACTCTAGGATCTTTACTGAGAGAATAACATGTACAACATATCAAGTATAAAAATGCATATCAATCACACCAAGCAATCACATGAGACAATAGACACACAGAGTTTCACTGGGGAAAACCATAAAGGTGAAAAACCCCACAACTTCCTCAGAGATAGAAAGAGTAATTATACAACCAAAGTACAAGAGATAGTCTTCTAGTAGCAGCTACTCCTCCTCCTCAACTAGTGCGCCACTTTCCGAGTGATGTAGGAGTGAATAATGAGATTAAAAAATAGAGATCTCCCGCTCCCTATTTATACTTGTTCTGACTTGCTTAATACACTAGCAGAGCCGACTTCTCTAGAAGAGTATAATAACCCATGGTTACATTAATCCAGGCCGACCTCACACTTGGTGGTCTAATAACCCATCACATCAAGTTACAACGCTTGCGACACTTGTCAATACAAATGACGACACTTCCGTATAGAGGAATAATAACATCTCTATAGGAGTACAATATACATGGGTGAAATACAATTTGAAGTTACATATACATCAACACTTAGGGTTACTGTGCAACAAGTATTTTCCATAGTCATTGTGGCAAAAAATATGGACACTTCATATACAAAGATCTCTTATGTCTGTTCTTTTCCAACCCCCCCTATAAGTCAAATTTGTTGTAGTGTACATAATGCAAAAGTACAACTTTTCCAAACTGTAAGTAGAGTCATGAATTAGCTATTTTTTCTTTATTTTATGAACTTGAAAAGATATAACTTATCATATCAATAATTAAAATAGTGTCCTTTCTATTCTTTTTTCCATATAAATAGTTTGTTCTTACAGTTTGAGAGTAAAATTGATAATTCTCATCAGAAGCAGGATTCATATTTTTCATGTTGTGTTCAATGAAATTTGTTATCCTTTGTGTTAATAATTTTGTTTGTTTAAAGTATGATCATTATCTCTAATAGTTGTCTTTCCATCATAGGATTCTAAGATTGAATCTAACTTTAGCAAAATGCAAGTAATGCGCTTTTTACTTATATAGTTGTTACTTGAGATTCCCCTTAGGCTTGGGAAAATTTGGGAAACAATTGTTGAACTTATGATATGCTGCAATAAGGCCTTTGGGAATGTTATTGATCTTGTTGCAAGCAATGATGATTATGAGAGTGAAGTGCCTGCATTAATGGACGTACTAGTAGATGCATTGATTTCTTTTCTACCTCACTCCCCAGCACCTATACGTGCGGCCATTGAGCAGGTAGCTAACATAATGAATGTTCAGTATGGCATTGGAACTTCTAATTTGTCTTATTTCTTAGGTTATTTTGACGAGATGAATTTTTATTCTTTGTTTTAATGCATGTTTTAGATGTTTTTGTGACAATATAACAAATCTAGGACTAATGAATATGTTGCGAATTGTAAACAAGGATTTGAAACCATCTTGACACAAACCTGCAATTATTGAGGACAGTGACAAGGAATACCCTACATGCATTGTTATAAATAGTTCATTGCATGCACAATATTTTTTTTTATATCCCAGTTCTCAATAGTTCATGGGCTTGCAATGGGAGGAGGTGCAAGCCTTGATGTTCCAACAAGTCTGTGACCATGACTAGCTTATCACAAAACCATTCTAGGTTCAGCTAGTTGAAGTAGAAATTCCTCTTCCAAAGAGAAACACTTCCAATTGATGTAGTAGACTTCTAGCATCTAAGAGTATTTACTACTGTCCAATCATCATTTGCAAGGGAATATAGGAATGAAGATCAAGAACTCTTACCCAACTCCCTCTCTTCCTTAGTGGGGCCATGGCTAGGCTTGCATCTGCCAATACTAGAGGTGGAAAAGGGAGTAGAGATCAATACTCTTTGGTTGTTAACAAAGCAACTAATCCTCCTAGGCTAATCAGACCTGCCCTTGTTGTTTAATTTGGATTTTTATGAATTGCATCAGAGATTTGGGCCTCCACAACCATTGCAGGTATGATCTAAATGTATTTATTTACTCTACGCCCATTTCCTTGTTGTCTTCCTTGCATACACAAAAATTATTAATACTTTCCCATGGTCTAACTTTGACGTTTTGCAGCCTTGTCTTGGAATTTCACCATAGTCAGGGTAGAAATCTATGCCAACAGATTCACCTAGAAATTTTTTCCAATAGGTAAGGTACACTACAGATAACCATGGGCGTGTCTCCATCAGTTCAACCACAACTTGCACAGTATACTCCACAATTTCATCAGTTTCCTCTTCTTGAAGGGAAACAACCACAAACTCCTTCTTCACACATGATTTATGTGCCCTTACCTCAGTAGCCTCCACTAGCTTCTTTATCAAAAGTGTTTTTTACACCTTATCCTTAGCAGCCTCTATCAACACCTTCATCATAGTTGCCTTCTGCATCCTATTCTCAGCAGCCTCAACCAACACCTTCATCACATGTGCTTTCTTTAACATATTCTTAGCAGCCAAGACATGTGATTAATGAGAATCTACCTTCCCAAACAATCAATGTGCCTACTATTGCTGGTGTATGGGGTTTGAGAATGCCTCCATCGTCATCCTTTATGGTGTAATTTATCTTTACTTTATGCAAACCAAAGTAGTTATTATGGGTGAGTTCTCTTTGTTTTTTGTTGTAGCATTGTAGCTTTTAACACTTATATTACATTCTTGACTAACTTGGAATTCCCCAATTTTGAAAGGGTTCTAGCTCAATGGAAGAGTGCTTGCCTTACAAGCAGGAGTTTGGTGGTTCGATTCCTCCATGCCGTATTGATATTGCAATATTGGTATTTTTAATCAAATATATTTTATTACGATTTATTATGGCTATAGAGGGTGTTTCAAACCATTTTTGTATGTTGCTACGAGGGGGGTTCTAAACCGCCTTCGTATGTCACTACGAGGGGGGTTCTAAACCACCTTCATATGTCACTACAAGGGGGGTTCAAAATTTTCCTTTTATGTTACAATGAGGGGGGTTTAGAACCACCCTTGTAGGTACCTATGAGGGGGTTACAAACCGCCCCTATAGGTATCTACAAGGGGGGTTCCAAACAACCCCTATAGGCCTCTACGAGGGGGGTTTCAAATTGCCTGTATAGGCCTCTACGAGTGGGGTTCAAAAGCACTCCTATAAGCCTCTACAAGGGGGGTTTTAAATTGACCCTATAGGACTCTACAAGGGGGGTTATAAACTGTCCCTATAGGACTATACGAGGGGAATTCAGAACTGCCCCTATAGGCCTCTACGAGGGGGGTTTGAAATTGCCCCTATAGACCTCTACGAGGGGGGTTCCAAACCACCCCTGTAGGTTTGTATGAGGGGGATTATGAGGGGGGTTCACAACCACCCTCATAGGTCTATATGAAGGGGGTTCAAAACCGCCCCTGTAGGTCTCTATGAAGGGGTCTATGAGGGGGGTTTAAAACCACCTCTATAGACCTCTACGAGGGGAATCACAAACCGCCCCCAAAAGTCACTTTTGGGGGAAGTTCCAATCTCATCAAAAACCTCCCTTAAAGGGAAAAACTTTTAACATAGGTGCCTTTAGGGGTGGTTTTTCCAAAACCGCCCCCAAAGCCAAAACCCCCCCCGTAGGTCACTTTTGGGGGCGGAAGACAACCCCCCCCAAAGGCCAAAAATGTAGTAGTGTGTTATGTTAATGCTTTTATATGTATTCTCCATAAGAGAAACATGGGAGTAATATGTTAAGTATTACATGTATGGATGAATGATGAATGCACAGTATTCTAACTCTGTGAATATATCAGTTCGTCAAATAATCACATATGTATGTAGAGTTTGTGTTGTGTAACTACCTGGACGCGTAGCACCGGAAGCACATGGTATTATGTGTTTCATCTGTTTACATTAGTTGTAAGACTGAATAATCTAAGTAGTAGATTAATGAATAAGTATTGAGTAAAGTCATCAATATTGGTTAAGTCCGAAGAGGAAGCATATAAGTCAGTTACGCTGTCCCATTATTTGTATCTTGTCTGAACTGCGCAGTCCTTGGATGCGTTGGTTGCGCAAGATTCTTAGCTTGTAGAAGCGAGGACCGCGAGGCAGTCTATCGTCGCACAGTCTTCAGTCTTCAGTCTGCACATCGCTATCGAAACCTGATTCCACAGCGCCCCCATAGCTACACCTCAGGTGAGACCTCAGCCTGTTCGTAGGCTATTGCCGAAAGGGCCGGTGAGAATGGGTTTTGTTGGTTCCTTGAAACCACGAAGAACCTAGGTCTACATTGGAAACCTCTAGATCAATATTTAAGAAAACAAATAGTTTCGTTGCCTCGCTAAGAATCCATGATGAGTTGAAGTTGTGATGTGTGACGAAGAAGAAGCTTTGTTGGGTATTGACTTTTGGCATCCAGACACGAAAGAAATCTGGGCTTTGTGTGACAAGATAGAGAGCAACTTCGCTGGAAAGAAGAATAGACACCCGCATCTCTCTGACATCCAGTGGTGGAACAAATACCTATGGAAAGATCTTCACAAAGTTTTATGGGCGTCTTTTGGAAATGAGCTACACGATTGGTTTGCAAGGCTCGTAGAGTAAAGAAACTATACCCCGGGAGACGTACCGACCGAGTGGACACCAGAGCTTCTTGAAAGGATGAAAGCAATAGATAGTCCATTCACACGAGTAGTCGACTTCTAGGTCGACAGTACGCTACAGAGCTTCGTGATGCAGTTCGCTGTGGACATGCTAAAGTGCTACAATGCAACCTAAAGTGATTTTTTCAAGGGATTCAGAGGTAAGTACTTGAACAACCTCAATTTATACATTAAAATGTTTTTAGCTAAGAAAGCCATTTTTAGAATGTAGTAAAATTTGTGAATCTGTAATGGTCGATAGCATTTTTAGAGATTCTGAGGAAGAGACACATAATTTGAGAAGTGGGAAAAGATATAAATATAAACCTAAGAAGAAGAGTTCCAGTGGACTCTGCGTAGACATTGATTCAGAAGACGAACTTGATAGCCAAACCGCACCTCTATCTTCCACCTATTAGTCTATTACTCGACAGAATCCACCGGTTGTGAACACCACACCTCTCATTGCACAAATTCAACCGGTTCTGAATATCCTTAGCACTCAGAACATTCAGCACAATACCCCGTTTATTTTTGCCATGTAGAACTCTGCGCAGAATCCTCCACCACCTAGAAGAAGTATGATTGAGGATATTAAGATGCCGATATTCAAAGGAACGGGTCTAGAAGACCCTGATCAGCATTGCTTTCTATGTGAAGCTGTATGGAGTGTTAAACAAGTACAGGATGATGCTGTTAAGCAATCACAGCTCGTCACCACATCTAGAGATAGAGCCTTGCATTGGTTCATGAAATATTCGCAGGGAGAGAATAGAAGCCTGGTAGAAATCAAGGTTGCACTCTTAGCAGAATTTAAGAAGTTGAAATTAGAATCACGGTGTATAACAGATTTGAAAGAGATCAAATAGAAACCTAATGAGACAATCTGGGAATTTGTCCATAAATTTAAGACATTGTTGGACCATGTAAGCTTTGTTATATAGCACTGCAACAACACAAGGAATGGTTTATATCCGCGTTGTTGCCCCATATCAGATAAACGTTGATGCAGCAGAAGGTGGATTCGTAGGAAGAAGCCTTGGAGATGGCGATGGAGTTAGAAGCTTCACTGATTGGAAAAACTAGCACTGGGATGTTTCAGATTTAGAACCAGTTAGCTACCCTGACACTACAGCTACAAGACATCAAGAAAGGAAAGCAAGAGATACAAGAAGTTTGGTGTACATGTTGTAAGGGAGAAGGACACACTAAGGATTATTGTCCTTTATTCCAATATTTCCTTAACATGGGTGGACCAAACCCATTAAATATGAACCAAGGGCCATGGTGTGAAATTTACAGAACTAGAGGACACCGTCCAGAAGACTGCTACCTAATACAGAAATACGTAAGAACACTTAAAAACCTATATTGCAATTTTTGTAAGTCAGTTGGGCATGATGAGTCCAACTGCCATGCATATGAACTCATGTTGGAAAGGAAGAAAGATATTGAGCATATGTATGGAGGAGTATACAGAGTCCAAGAAGAGACTCCGCAGAAACAAGATAATGCACAGCATGATCAGGGAGCATACAGAGGCCGCGGAGGTTACCGCGAGAGAGGAAGGAATAACGACCCAGCACAACGAAGAGGACAAGGTCAAGTAATCTGTTATAATTGTGGCCAAGCTGGCGATGTGTCTAGAGATTGTACCAACCCATGCACCACGTGTAATTATTGTGAATCCTTTGATCACATTATTGAAGACTTCCCGGTGTTAGAGGCAGAAATGTAGAAACGGAAGCGACAAGATGCGTCGAACCCAAACATTCAATTGATCGCAGTAGAGCAGAGACCTACGGATCCAAGTATCAATGTAGTGATGCGAAGTGGCTCTACGACAGGGAGAGATAGAAGAGTAGAAGCTTCGACTTCTGCATACTTTGACACTAAGAAAACTCCTTGTAGCTAGGGTTTTCACCGTAGCTTGTGCAAATGAGCACCTACTAAGGAGAAGGGACTCCTTAGTAGCAGTTCAGAAAAATAGTAAATGAAAGACAATATGGTAAAATGGTAATTATTCTAAACATGTGCATAAAACAGAAAACACAAGATAAAAAAATGATTTTTGTATTGATTATATCTCCAATGTGAAGGTTGGTGAAGCCTTTGCAGCAGTCCAAGAGGGTTGCTTCCAAGCTTCCAGTTTTGCTCCTTTCTCTTTCTCTAAAGGGATTTGGAAATGGGCCAAAGGGGCACTCAAATGTGAAAGTAGCTCAAGGGTGAGCTAGGGTTTCAGGAGTGATTTTGGCAGAGTAAGGGTTTGTTTTACTGTGGATATGAAATGAGGGGCCTCCATCACCTATTTATAGGTTTTTAGTGGTAGAGTGGTGGCCCATGGTTTTGGGCACCATATGGTTTAGGTCAGCCGTATAGGGTTTTTGCTTCCTTTTTCCCTCTTTTTCCTCTTTTTTGTATTTTTTATTCCCTTTTTAGAGGGTTTTCGCTATTTTGGAGGAATTTTGGAGTAAAAAAGGTGTTTTTTGGCCTTTGGAGGCTTTTTCAATGGTTTTTTGGCCTTTTGAAGGCTTTTTTTGGCCTTTTGGAGGCTTTTTAATGGGTTTTTTGGTTGCCCCCTGATGTGTGAGGGCAAGAGCTCATCGTATGGCTGATAGACATCATAAGTCTTTTATGGTTTTCCTGGGGTGTGGAGAAGAGAAGAAACGAACTAGAGCCCGGAACAATGGTCCCGAAGAAACTACAAAAAATGAAAGTACATGACCTCAATAATGAATGAGGAATAATCTGAACATATGGACGAGGCGGGCATTCCCATGCTCGTGTCAAGATATAGAACAATAATAACAATGGGGTCCAAAATATGGGGACCTGAAATATACATGGCATCAGATAATGAATGAGAAAGAATCTTAATATATGGATGAGGAGGGCATACCCATGCTCATATCAAGATACATAAAAAATAATTGTGAGGCCCGAAAAGGAGGACCTGTAAGATACATAGAGAACCATTGTGTACATCATAAGGGTCCAGAGGAGACACAAATCTGGGACATACTGCTGGCTTGATCATGTCTGAGCTAAATAATTGATATACTAGAATAATAACAGAGCTGTTGAGTGGGGTACTAGAGGAACTGATGAGCTGCTGGATCATAGTGACTGGGAGTCATATCCTCAATGGTACACTGAACTGGAACTGAACTGGGTACTCAAGGAAGCATATAACTGGATGGATTCCGAATACAATCTCCAACGCAACCCGGACATCCACAGGAACATATAACTGGGCATTCCGAAGTGACTCACCAATGTGCTAGAGTCGGGGGAAATCCGGGGTCTTCGACCAATAACTAAAGGGATATAAACCCTGCATGATTTTCAACGATGCGATCAAGGTGTTGAAGTCGAGCATGTGAGAAACAACTACTCGGAGAGGCAATGATGACTCCTCTCAAAATGGTCCGTAGGCACTCACCACAGATGGTGATGGGTCCAAGGCGCAGGGACCTCTGGGTCTATCCTTTGGAATAGAGGGGATATCGTCGACAGAGGGAGACCTGCAACTAGCAAGGCAATGATGTTTCCTTGATAGGAGCACGAGGTGGAGAACCGAAGTGTGAGAGTACTGATGGTAGGACTATCATATTGTGGGGGATAACTGGGCAAGTAGAGTGGGTGGACTCAAACTTCCTTTGTTCAGAGTATGATGGCGGGGATGATCAGGCAGCATATGAAACTGACTGGTGGGAAATGGATCATAGCTGTAATGGATCAAGGATAGTGACTGGGATGAGTGATACTCAAGCTGGTGTAAAATGGTAGGAGACTGCAGAATACTCTGAACAAAGGCGACCTGATTGGGGGTGCTACCGAGATGATCGATCATAGTGCCAAGAGGCATGGGGGGACTTCTTCATGGGTTAAGGAACTAGAAGAAGTCTGTGTAAAATGGTACTGTCGTGTGGATTTATACGAGCCCAGGACAGTTCAAGCTCGTGATTGCTTTCAATTTTAAGGAGTCTGAAAGCGATAAGAAGACTCTGAAATAATGGAATGGTACCGTTGTGTGGATTTGTACGAGCCCAGGACGGTGCATGCTCGTGGTTGCTCTCAATTTTAGAGAGTCTGAAAGTGATAAGAAGACTCCAGGGGGGTGCTTTTTCGTGTGTTAGTCTCCAAGGCCCAAAGAAGCATAAAAGGATGCAATGAAGAACTCTTCTAGCCGATGTGACTAGAGTATTCCTTTTTCGTAATTAGTCTACCAGGTCCGGAAAAGGGTTAAACTTATACGAGATAGACGCCCTTTCATGTACTTTAACGAGCATGAAAGGAAGCAAGATTTCTCGGTGATCTTTTCATTGTTTTAGGAGTCAGAAAAGAGCTTAACAGAAACTCCCTAAGTGCCTTTTTCATAAAGGACTTGTCCGGCCCGAAAAAGGGATAAAATTATACCGAACAAAAGGAATGGCAAGGCAAGGAGGAAGTGCTCAATCAAAGAACGAGGGAGGGGGGAACACTGGTGGGCCTCCTTGTGGGATAATGAATGGTGGCAAAATAATGAAATAATTGCAGTATGATAGGAGTGAATGGCTCATGTAAAAATGTGGAACAATCCGATGGCGGCTGATGTGGTGCGTAAATCGAGGCAGCAAGGTTTCGAGACACAGTGTTGAAATTGTACCAGGTGAGAGTGAGAAATGATCTCAAGCATCATCACGAGCTTGGAAAAATGAATCCGACGATATATAAAAAGTGTCAAAAATGGATAATGACCGATGTGGCACGCAAACCAAGGCGACGGGGGGCGTTTTGGACAAAATACCCAAAACAATCTGGGGGTGAGAGCGAGAAATGATCTCAAGCATCATCACAGGCTCAAAAAAAGAATCCGATGATATAAGGTATATCAAAAATGGGCTACGGCCAATGTGGCACGCAAATCGAGGCGACAAGGTGTCGAGATTCAATGTTGATATTGGTCCTGGTGAGAGCGAGAAATGATCTCAAGCATCATCACAGGCACGAAAATATGAATCCAACGGTGCAAATGGTGTGAAACACGGAGGTCATAAGGACTCCGGAATGGTTAAAGAAAATAACTAGGTTAAAAAATGGTTGCAAAGAAAGGTGAGCCCACCAAGCCAAGGATGCAGTGGTGGGGAGAAATGATGACCCGCGGGGGAAAAATACTAGGTGTATCGAATCAAATCATATATAGAAGTGACATGTGACCTCAAAAATGGTTGAGATCACGCATGTGAAAAAGTGAGCAGGGTTAATGACTTGCCCCCATGCTATGTGCATGGGGTTTATGATTGTGGATCACATATGTGTTGGTTTGAACAATGGGATCATTGAAACACTAAGATATATGTGATGGGGAAGATTCAAAATGATTGATCATGGCCCTTATCCCAGGGTCGAGGTAATCTACTATGCCCCCTACCTCAGAGGTGTCAATGTGGTGCTCTATGATAGCGGTGGCAAGACCAGGTATTTCGGTATAGGACCACGCAAATACATCACGGAACTCTTGGAAAAAAATTTTGTACTCTCCGATCTCATATTCACTGCAGGAGGCTCCTAAAGTGATGAGTTCAGGGGAACCTCCTGGGGAAGTGATATCAATTTGGATTGTGGGTGAGATGTTGGCCATGTTACCTTCCTCAAAGGCATCAGGAGCGGGAATGGGATCTTTAAACCAGTCGAATTTGGTGGGAAGGAAATCTTTGGACTCAACCACAAATTGGGTGGCTATGGTGGAGGAGGACTCTTCTAGGAGGAAATAGGAATGATGGTGCATGTCTTCCCAGGGATAATTCAGGGCAGTGAGAGCCTCTTGAATCTCCTCATCATTGCGGAAAATTTGAGTTGTCAAATCGGTTGACGAGAGAGTGGTAGTTGAAGAGATCATATAAATGGTGTTAATATCTCCAAATGAGGGTGATATTGGGGGGTGGATCTCCCCAATTGTGGGGGGTGTCGTCTCAAGGTCCAAATTATTCATCTCGTAGAGAGCTGCTCTGTAATCTAGGAGATCAGGACAGTGATGTGAGTAATGGCCGTAAATACTGCATATTGCACAAGGGTGGTTGGTACGCAGTGATTTATCATGAGGCTCAGGGGTTGGATCGAGTTCGACAACCAGGATGTTGGGGTCATCGTCAAGCATTTGCATGTGTTCCTGTAATGCAGGTAATTGTGGAAATTGATGAGTCTGATGGCCTAACTCATCACACAACGAGCATTTGGGAGGAGCAAGAAACACGGGGGGGTTTTTAACTGTTTTGGGCAGGGGTACAGCAGTGTATAGTTGTGGGCTTCTTCCCCCATTGTGCTTGATAAGAGGGGGGGGATTTGTAGATGACGAAGGGGTAGTGACACCGGGAGGTGGTTGACTAGTAGTGGCAATGGGTTGCACCAGTTGTATGACAAAATTTGGTGTCGACAGGGGAACGGGAGGTGAAATATACCACATGGGTAATCCTAAGGTTAACCCGGGGAGGCTAAGAGTAGCCATAACTAGGGCGCTTACTAGGCCCGAGGGAGGGAATCAGAAGGGGATTTTGTGGATGGGTGTAACACCAATGTGACTAGGTACCAACAGTGGTTTGGGTAACAAGGGCGATTGATTGTTGGGTGTTTGCATATTGTGGGAAAGGGTACATAGGTCAGATACTTCGGTCGCGGGTGACGGGGGTGGAATGGATTGGAATGTTGAGGTCATCAGTGTATCTGAGTAAACTCCGGGGCCCACAGAGGAAACAAACAAGGTAGTTGCACCACAAACAGGTTGTTCAACCATGGGGAGAACATTCTCGGGTGCAATGGGGGCATTGGGATCGTAATAGGTGAGTTGGTCGACCTTGAACACGCATCCGTCATGGGGGAACATCATGGTACGAAAAACTGATGAGGCAACCGCCCGCATGGCATACATGTAGATGCGGCCAAGTAAGAGGTTATAATCAAGTTGGGTGTTGATGACCTCTATGCCAATAAGCACGGTTTTACCAACCAACTGGACGAGGACATTAGCTAAGAGACCTTGGGGTTGAGCCGAACGACTATCGTAGGCTCGCAACGCAGTGGTGGACTGTTGGAGAGCAGGGGATCCCAACTTCTGCCAAACAAATGTGGACATAACGCATGTAAAGGCACCTTCATCGATAATGCACCGATGGATGACAAGATTCCGAATGGATACAGAACCTTGGAACGCTAAAGTGGAAGGCATGCGTGGTTTGGATTGGTCCAAATCGAAGGCCATCAGTCGTGAATCATTTGGGTCAATAGCACCAATGGCGGAGAGCAAAGTCTTGCGCTGTGAAGGACAGTTTTGGAAGACTTCTAACGCAGACATGGCTGCGGGAGACTGGGCTAAGTCATCTACAATGTTGTAATTAGACACAGCACGAGCATTGGGATTATTGTTGATGTGACGAAGTGGGAAGCGAGGTGCTCTGGAGGTGCCATCCAGTGGAGTTGGAAGTATACGTAACGTCTGATCAGTGGGATGAGCGTTAGTGTTTTTGTCGGTGGGAGGGGCTTCAGGGGTGGAGCCATATTTGTTCTGATGGGTTTGGAGGTTGACATCAGCAGATGACATCATTAACAAGTGATGGGTACCTGAGTCTAACATGGGTTGATCAGGAGCAGCATAAGTGATCTGTTGTTGTGGTGGTGCGTTGCTTGGAGGGGGAGCTAATGGCTAAGTGTTCACTCTGCCTTGAGTTGGTAAGGGGTGTTGTAACATGAAGGGTTGATGTTGAGGTGGTGGGGGGTTGGGTGGCACCTGAGGAGCCACATTCCCTTGGTGATGGGCATCATCAGTCCAGAGTTGCCGAGCTCGGTCCAAATGTGGGCAAGCATGTGTGTAGTGGCCATAGACCCTGCAAATAGAACAAGGATGGTTTGTTTGCAAATTAGGATTTTTGGCTTGCATGGGCGGCCGATCAGGGTTCTGGTTGGAAGGTTCCACGTTATTGTTGTTTGGGGGATTGGGAGGTTGACCGCCTTGGTCTGGACGGGGGTTATTCCCACGGTTATGGCCTTTGCCACGGTTTTGCTAGCCCTGTTGGCGCTGGTTATTTTGGTTCTGCTGTGGATTCTGTTGGGCGTACACTTGCCCTTGGGCAATAGGTAGGTTATGGGGTTGTGCAGGTGCGGGAGCAGGCTGCGGTGGATAATAAGTAGGTGGAGGCGGCACAGGTGCTGAACCTTGTAGGGGTTGCTGATATGTCTACGGAACGGGTTGTGGGTTTGCCGCAGGGGCTTCCTGTGGCAGGTAATAAGCAGGTTGGGCTTGAGAGGACACAGGAGCTGGGGCATCCTGTGTGTGGTAATATGGCTAAGGTGCGATTGGGGGGGCGTAAGCGGGGGATGCATGACCAAAGCAATGAGTTGGACATGAGGGTCCGTGGGAATGGTGGTGATGTGCCATGGGAGCATACGAATTGGTTTCTCCGGACTAAGATGTATCACGCGAAAGGTCGGGGCCATGGCTAGGTTGTGTTATGGAAAAGGGTTGGGGATGCGAGGCAATCCGGCCAATGATGCCATCTGCGGCATGGGATGCCCCCGGCGCATCGTGTCAGGAGGAATCACTATGAGGGGCATCAGGTATGATGGAATACAAATATCCCAACTGGGCATAAATAAGGTCAAATTGTTGGGCTTTGAGGATGGCCTCGTCTTCAGACTGGGGTCATTCGGATTCCACATCCTTAGCAATGACAGGAAGGAGGGATTTTAGAATCCAATCTAAGAAGATACGGTCATCTAACTTGATTTTGCAGAGGCTGCGGTGTCGACGCCACTCATGAATGTGGTCAGTGATGTGGGTATCCATGTTCTGTCTACAAGACAGTAGGATCTCAACTCCCGCGTCATAGCGGACAGGTAATTGAAAGAATTGCAGGAAAGTCAAGGCAAGGGAAGTAAAGGTGGCATGGGTCCCATGGGGCTACTCGATATACCACTTAGCTGCAGAGCTAGTGAGGGTGCGATGTAACAGATGGAGGCGGACAAAGTCATCCACTATGGAGTTGGAGGAACACCATAGATGGAAGGACATAATATGGTTCTGGGGGTCCTCACCTGCCTTGCCCTCAAACTTAGGGATGTCGGAGGGGAGCTTGGTGGGCATGTGAGGCCATGCAAGGTCATGTCTGATGGGATCGTTAGTCATTCTAGCTTGGTCAGGAAGGTTGAGACTAGCCATGAATGGAAAACTAGTAGAAGGATGTGACATACTAGCAGTTGTGACCATGTTGGGGCCAATGCCCCCAAGTGGAGGGGCTGGGTTCGGGATGTTGCCCCCAAGAGGAGGGACGAAAGTGGTATTGGATGGTCCTGCACCGCCAAGGGTAGTGTGAGTCACTGATGGAGTGGGAATAGGTATGCCAGCTGCTAGAATGGGTGTAGTGATCAGAATGGTAGATGTGGGCCCCATCGAGGGCATACCCAAAGCAGGTGTGGTAGCTAGTGTGGTGGTGGATGCTCCACCAATAGTACCTACAAAGAAAGGGGTGGAATTCATGCCAGCCATGGGGCTGGTTGGTGCAGTGTAAGTGGGGTTCTCGAACTCTGCCTCAGAATCAGAGGTAAAATAAGGGGCATCTAGATCGGGTGACGGAGTTCTATGCCATTGACAAGTGGAGTCAAGTGACAAGGCTCGAGATCTATGATGAGTGGTATCAAGTGATGAAGATCTACGTCTATGACAGGTGGTGTTAAGTGAACTGTGCTATGGGGGCTCACCCCGGAGGCGCCGAGAATGTCTTGGGGACTCAATGGTGACAGATGGTGTCAAGTATCTAGGGGTTGTGTTGAGTGAAAAACAGCTCAAAAACCCTAATGCAACCGAGTGTGCAGAAGGAGAGCTCAAAAAATATGGCACTCAAGCCAACAACCAACTCAAAACACTTACTGCAATAGTTGTGCTACAATAAGTGGAGTATCAACAGAAATGGTCAGAATACCAACAAGCAGAAGGTTTCCTAGAAAATAAAAATAGTGGACTCGCTAGACCAAAAGGAGGTAAGGGAGCATGCAAACACCTAGCTAAATAGTATTTTGACTCAACTAGACCTATCCTCTGCAAGGTGATGAAATCCAAGTTAGACAATATGGATAGTAGAGCCAAGTGGCTAAAGATATCCCCCTACCAGGAGGGACACTGGGTAGTCAATCCTAGAAGAAAAGCAACTAAGTTACCCCGTTCATGACACATTCGGTTGGGTGAATATTTTGTTTAGTTCTATCGCTGCTGTAACCCCATACGGGTGATACACCGAGAACTGTGAAAGGTATCCTTCGGTTACTGAATGGATTGCGGTATTCCACTCAGGCTTCCGGAACCAGTCTAGCGACTTCAACCCTCCTAGGGGAGAGGCCTTTCCAATAAAGTGGTTTTAAACCGTGTCAAAAAATACTAGGGGATTTTGTTTCCCTAATGGACAACAACTATGTCTCAAGTGTAAGCAACCGAGAGGTGTTATTTGGATGCCTATCCCCCCGATCCTACCTAACTACAAAAATTCTTATGTATTCCCCAAGTGGGGTTAGAATGTTGGTTGTGTTAAGTAGTATTTTAGGGCTCACTTGAATTAGGTGACAAAGTGTGTGCATGTGAGATGATGAACCCAAGTAAAAGTGCCATGGGGTGAGCAACTTTCTAACTAAAAATAATAATACAGAATTTAAACTTTGAAATGCAAAATTTTCTCTTTTCAATTAAAATGCTGAAATTTTAAAAAATATTCTGTAAATGGAACAGAAATAATACTGCAAAAAAAAAAGGCTGTAGGGAAGTATGGCTGCAGATAGGATAGATGGATGTGCAGGTGTAGAAAATATTGCAGCAAAGTGCTGGGTTCAAAACAGTGAAAAAAGTGCAAAAAACAGACCGCGGGTCTGTGGAAAATCTCTGCGGTCGGACCACGGGAAACAACTCAATAGTTGCTGACGGGTTGCGGGATTTTGGCCGAAAGACGGAGGCGGACCGTGGAAAAAGGGTCGAAAGTCACAGGTGGGTTGCAGGAAAATGGCTGAAAGCCACAGGCGGGACGCGGGAAAAAGGCCAAAAGACGTAGGCGGGTTTTAGGAAAATGGTTGAAAGTCGCAAGCGGGACGCAGGAAAAAGGCCGAAAGACACAGGCGGGTTGCAGAAAAATGGCTGAAAGCCGCAAGCAGGATGCGGGAAAAAGGCCGAAAGACGCAAGTGGGTTGCAGGAAAATGGCTTAAAGCCACAAGCGGGATGCGGGAAAAAGGCCGAAAGATGTAGGCGGGTTGCAGAAAAATGGCTGGAAGCCGCAAGCGGGACGCGGGAAAAAGGCCGAAAGATGCAAGCGGGTTGTAGGAAAATGGCTGAAAGCTGCAAGCGAGACGCGGGAAAAAGGATGAAAGATGCAAGCGGGTTGTAGAAAAATGGCTGGAAGCCACAGACGACCCGCGGAAAAATGAGTTAACAGCCGCGGACGGACCGCACGAAACAAGCTGATAGCCACAGTCAGATCGCAGGTAACAGACTGGAATCCACCTTTAGATCGCTGGAAACAGTCTAAGAGCCGTGGGTGGATCACGGGTAAATTCTTGAAAGACGCGGTTGGAACGCGACTGCGGGGGGCAAAAGACGCGGCAGTCAAAAGGGACAGCCGAAAGGAAAAAATAGAAAAATATTGCAGAAAATTGAAAACGTTTAAAACTTTAAAACTATAACCAGAAATTCAAAGGAACACAACGGGATTCACCAAAACTATAGCTAGCGTTTTCACCCTAGCTTGTGCAAATGAGCACCTACTAAGGAGAAGGGACTCCTTAGTAGCAGTTTAGAAAAACAGTAAATGAAAGACAATACAGTAAAATGGTAATTCTTCTAAACATGTGCATAAAACAGAAAAGACAAGATAATAAAAATGGTTTTTGTATTGATTATACCTCCAATGTGAAGGTTGGTGAAGCCTTTGCAGCAGTCCAAGAGGGTTGCTTCCAAGCTTCCAGTTTTGCTCCTTTCTCTTTCTCCAAAGGGATTTGGAAATGGGCCAAAGGGGCACTCAAATGTAAAAGTAGCTCAAAGGTGAGCTAGGGTTTCAGGAGTGATTTTGGCAGAGTAAGGATGTGTTTTACTGTGGTTATGAAATGAGGGGCCTCCATCATCTATTTATAGGTTTTTAGTGGTGGAGTGTTGGCCCATTGTTTTGGGCACCATATGGTTTAGGTCAGCTATATAGGGTTTTTGTTTCCTTTTTCCCTCTTTTTCCTCTTTTTTGTATTTTTTATTCCCTTTTTAGAGGGTTTTTGCTATTTTGGAGGAATTTTGGAGTAAAAAAGGGGTTTTTTGGCATTTGGAGGCTTTTTTAATGGTTTTTTGGCCTTTTGGAGGCTTTTTAATGGGTTTTTGGGTTTTGGAGGCAAATATGGTAGGAAATATGGACAAATGAGTCATGTAATGGGGTAGATGAGGTAGTGAGCACTTTTTGGGTGTTAACACTCCTCTTGAAACAATATGCATAAGAGAAGCTACCGAGAAAGCACCTGCTTTCGAAGTGAAGAAAAATAGAGAAGTCTTTGACGAAGCACAGGATATCTTCAAAGAATCAACACCTAAATCGCCAAGAATCTCGCTACGCAGTGAAATACCGCATATAGAAGATATGTCGATTGCTTATGATAAAACAATTACCGTAGCAGAGACAAGAACCTCTATTGCACAATTCCTAAGGACCTGCCTGAAGTTGTTGAAGAGCCCAGATGCTATCGCAGAATTGTAAGAACTGTTAAATTAGTATGAGCCACAGAACGAGATAGAAACTACCGATAACGCAGTTCACCACATCAAGAAACACAAGAGAACAGGTAGAGAAATGAGACTCAGTGCACAGATTGCAAACTATGAAATGGATGAGATCATTTTGGATATGGGATCCGAAGTAAATGTCCTAACTAAATAGACATGGCAGCAGATGGGGAGACCAAAGCTGTTATGGTCACCTATCCAGTTGAGAATGGCCAATCAGAAGAAAGTCATACCTTTTAGAAGGATATCCAACGTTATTGGTGATATCGATGGAGTGCAAAGTCACACAAATTTTGAGGTTATCGAGATTGTGGATGATAGTCAGCCTTATCCTGTGTTGTTGGGGATTGACTTGGCTATGGATAACCTCGCTATCATAAACTTGAATAAAAAGAAGATGATCTTTGAAGGAAATCATCTCAGGGTCATCACACCATTAGACCCTTCAGACGGAGACAGATACAGCGAGCCGATTTAGGAGGAATCCATAGCTCAAGACTTGGACTGCCTTTACAAGATGACTGTGAACCAGGAAGACTATATTAATCCTACTGCGGATGGAACACTCACCTGGAGATGCAATAGCTCTTGCATCTCAAACTCTGATGCAGGAATGGAGAACTGGCAAAGTCACTGTGCTGGATTGGAAAGGAGGTAAGCCCAATTCCCACCTATGATGGTTTATCTAATGTTTATTCCTTTATCAAAGAATATATTATAGCAATTGCAGATGAACATCGCTTACCAGCGCTAGATATGGCACTGCACGAGACACCTACCAGATGGTGGGCTGTGCATAAGCAGACATTGACCACTCGGGATCAGTGAAAAATCAAGAAGCAAATCAGGTTTGTTGACAAAGTTACATCACCCTTTGAGAAATACAATGGACAAACAGATCCAATAGAGTATATTGAAGTCTATTCACAAGCATGGGAGGAGAGACCATAGACAGAATGGGTGGATCTATTTGCATGGGAGGAGAGACCACATACAGAATCGATGCATCTGTTTGTGCATACATTGGAGGAAGAAATGCCAAAGAAATGGTAGTAGCTAGATATGGAGTTGCGTAGGGATACTACAAATTGGACTACCCTGACTGCGAACTTCCAGAAGAGCTTCAGTTTTGAAGACGAGAGTCCTACCATAAATGATGCTTTGCATATTATTAAGGAACGAATATTTAGACTAGAATGTCCACATAGAAACATGACATTAGAGGAATTCTTTGGAGCTGACAGTGTACCTGCAAGCCTACAGACAGAATGGAAGGAATAGGTAGAACATGCCATGGAATGTTATAACCTAGCTGAAGAGGTTGAAGATAAAGAAGCAAGTGACGAGGAGGACCCACGCAACATAAACATTCCTGAGTCAGAAGGAGCGCGCGACGTCGAGGGCCCTTCATTGGAAATTCTAGACATGAGTGGACCTGTGAAAATGCAAAAAGTGAACATTGGCACTAGCGAAGAGCCAAAGTTCGTGTCTATTCGAGACTACTAGGATGATCAGACTATTGCGGAGATCACAGACCTATTACATGAGTATCAAGATTCTTTCCCGACAAAGTTTACAGAGATGAAGGGAATTTTGGGAGATTTAGGGGTTATGAAGATACATCTTAAGCCAAGTGCGAAGCCTGTTAAGCAAAGGCCCTATAGACAGAACCAGCAATACAAGGAACTTGTCATGGCAGAACTTGATAAAATGCTCGATGCAGGGATCATTGAGCCAGTCGAAGAGTCAAAATGGATTTGTGTGGATCTCAGAAAATTGAACGATGCTTCAATGCATGACCCATTTCCTACTCCTTTCACTGATGAGGTACTTGATAATGTTGGAGGAAATGAGGCATATTCCTTTACTGATGGATTTTACGGATATCATTAGATAAGAATTGATCCTGTGTATAGGAACAAGACCACATTTTCCATGGAATGGGGGTCGTTCCAGTACATAGTGATGCCATTTGGTCTGAAGAATGCGCCTACCATCTCTTCAAGATCTGTGGTCACAGCATTTAAGGATTTCATGCACAAGTTTTTAGAAGCTGATTTTGATGATTGGACAGTATTTGGGTTGCTGAAGGACCATTGTACAAATCTCATATTAATGCTAGAAAAATGCAGACAACATCAAATGTCACTAAACCTGAAGAAGTGTGTCTTTTGTGTACCCTATGGAATTCTGTTGGGACACATTGTGTGCAAGTAGGGCTTGATGGTTGATCTTGTAAAGATCGCAGTTATTGTAAATTTGCTGACACCAAATTCAGTCAAGTAGCTATGTACTACATTGGGGTATACTGGTTACTATAGGAAGTTTATAAAATTTTATTCACAGATAACTGCAGCCATGGAGAAGCTATTGAAGAAAGATGCGACGTTCATCTGGAACACATAATACGAATAAGGCTTTGACACATTAAAAGAAAAAATGGTAACTGCGCCAATCCTAGTTTTTCCAAACTGGGAGAAGCCATTTCATGTCCGCGTCGATGCGTCATGTATAGCATTGGGAGTTGTCTTAGCACAACCAGGAGAGGGAGGTATTGACCATCCCATCGCATTTTCGAGCAAGAAGCTCTCATCTGCATAGAAGAATTACACCCCTACCAAGAGAGAAGGCCTAGCTATGGTCTATGCGCTGCATAAGATCAGGCACTATTTGCTTGGTGCACACTTCTCTATGTTCACTGACCATTCTGCTTTGAAATACTTGGTCAATAAGCCAGTGTTAGGGGGGCAAATCTGCAGATGGTTGTTACTCTTCCAGGAGTATGACTTTGAAATAGTGGTTAAGCCAGGCAGATTGAACTTAGGACCTAATCATCTGTCCAGGATCGAGTCGGGAGAAGATCCTATGAAGCTTGAAGAAAATTTGCCTGATGCGTAGTTGTTTTCTATCTAGATAGCTGATGAAAATTTATAAAGACATCATATATTTTTTGAATACCGGGTTGGCACCCATAGAGTTCACTACGTAGCAAAAAAAGCAGATGGTAGTGCGAGCAGCAAACTTCACCATTATCGCGGGCCAGCTATACAATTTGGGACCAGATGAAGTACAGCGCAGGTGTGTGTTAGAGCACGAGAAACCATTCATACTGGCTGATGCACATTCAAGAGCAGCAGGAGGTCACTACATAGGAAGAGCCACTGCGAAAAAGATACTGTGGGTAGGGCTATGGTGGCCTATGGTTCACAAAGACACGAAGGAGCATTGCTAGAGTTGCAATGTCTGACAGAGAATAGGAAGACCGTCGCGAAGGGATGAGATGCCATTGAATCTACAGTTGACATTACAGGAATTTGAGAAATGGGACATTGACTTTGTGGGACCTATAAACCCACTGGGAGAAAGAACTGGTGCGAGGTATATTATTACTGCAACTAACTACCTCACCAGATGGGTAGAAGCAAAGCTAGTGAAGGACTGTAGCGTAGTTACTGCTGCGCAGTTCATTTTTGAGAACATCCTTACAAGGTTTGGATGCCCGAAGATTTTAATGAGTGATCAAGGCACTCACTTTCTAAACAGAACTATTGAGCCATTCATAGAGGAGTTCCACATTCACCATCAGCGAAGTACGCCATATCATCCGCAAGCGAATGGAACTGTTGAAGTGTTCAATAAAGTACTGGAGAATGCACTAACTAAGGTATGCAATGTGAATAGGGATGATTGGGACCTGTGCATTCCAGCTGTGTTATGGGCATATAGAACTACTTGCAAAAAGTTGAATGGCCACACACCCTTTAGGCTAGCCTATGGATAGGAAGCAATAATTCCAATGGAGTACATTGTTCGCAGCTTGAGAATAGTTGCATTCACAGGCATGGCACATCACGATGCACTGGAAGAAAGGCTTCTACACCTAGTTGTTCTGGAGGAGGATCACTTCATCACGGGCTTTCACCAACAAGTGCAGAAAAAAAAAAAAAAAATAAATAAATAAATAAATAAAAAATAAAAAATAAAAAAAAAAAAAAATCATGGCATGATTGCCGCATCAAAAACATGTCTTTTCAGGTAGGCAATCTAGTGTATGATAGCAAGTTTATGAAGTTTCCTGGAAAGTTTAAAATGCATTGGCTTGGTCCATATACTATTGTACAAGTTACTAATGGTGGCGCAGTCCAGTTAGCCACATTAGGAGGAGATAACTTGCACGGTCTAGTCAATGGAAGTAAACTAAAACCCTGTCGGGATAGTCCTACTTCGCAGAACCCTTGATGATCAGAAAGAAAGGAAATTTCTAAGTGCCAAGTATAGTTGAAATTGGGCACTAGAAAATTGAAAGAGCCTATATTTGAAGTGTGACGAAGAAAGTGCATATACCGCACAGCGCTTCTAAAGAAGTGAAGCTGTGCCAAAAAAAAAAGAAAAAAATTCAAAAGAGGAACCGCCCAGTTGCTAAGTTCAAAATTCAACTACAATGATCGAGTTGTATGAGGAAAGAGGCTAAGTTCAAAAGCAAGAAATCAGGCACACCGAAGTCACTGCGCATGAGTAGTGGCGATTGCGGTGCAGTTCGACGCAACACTCAAGAAAAATAACTGTTACATTGTTGGTTGCAAATATAGCCGTTATACAGTACTTTGTCAGCGTTTGCTTGGGCATTTAACACAAAACTAGCCATTCTGAATGAGTTAATGAAGGAAAGGATAAAAGATTCCATTGGATTTAGCTAATGGATACCACATTTAATGCTTACCTAGCCATTGAAGGGCATGCAGGAGGCTAGCTGCACCTATAAATACTGTTGCATTCGGACTCGCGGGTGTTACTGAAACCTTAGAATTTTCTTACAAGCACCACTTTGCGAGTTCTTTCAGCAAGCTATCCGACATCCTACTGAGATTTGTTCAAGTGAATGTCTGAGAGGTCTTCCATTGAGGAAGAGTTCACGGTCCAGGAGACAGTGAAGGTGTTCAAATATAGAGGGATTGAAGGGTTGATGAGAACCCCAGCCAAGAAAGTCATCATTGAACAAGGTCAGGCGTCTAGAAGATCACCAAGACATGCTCCAACAATGCAGGACGAAGGAAAAGATCCAATGGGGCCAAAAATCAAGCAACCAAAGATGAGTTCCACAGTGTTGCAACCACCGATAGCCCATAGGGAGATACCATTGAAGCTTACCCCCAACTATATCTCGCCACGTGGACTGGATTCACCAGTCTTCAAGCTAATGAAGAATGCCAAATACGAAATTCCACTTTCACCAATATCAAAGCATGTCGAAGTGGACAAGAATTTGTTGGGAAAGATCCCAGAGTGTAAATGGGAAGACTATGATCTGCTTCAGATGCAGAAGGAACCCAATGAACCTAAGTTCCCATAGTTCCAGTCCGACTAGTACATGTGCTGGAAGAAAGATGTGAAAGGCAACCTCACCTTGGTCGCAAAAACTTGGTGTTCCGGAGTAGTCCAGTCGGGACTGCTCAATCTGCTCAGACTCCTGCATTTTGACAGATCGTCGGAACTCAATGTGGTGGTGTGAATATTGATGTCGTGCATTCACCAGGGATATTTGTGGCTTGATCACAATATTTACTTGACCATTGACTTAATCCACCAGATCACTGGATTGAGCAAAAGAGGTGAAGATCCAAAGCATTTTTTTCAAGGGAAAAGAAAAGATAAAGAAGTAGCTGCGAAGATGAAGAAAACACAAACCATCATCAAAGGCAAGAGAGGCTTTCAAATGGAGGACATAGATGATAAATCCACGCGGTATGTCATGCAACTGTTAGACGGCAAGATTCTCAAAAAAGCAAGGCCTTTGGAGGTACCTGTGGACACCGTACTACTTGGTGCCACAGTCGCAGAGGGTGGATGATTCAGCTTGTGTCAATACCTGTTGAATGAGTTCTTGGAGGAACTAAATGACACACAGATCAATGGCAGAAACTTCCATTTTACATGGTTAATAGTGTTGATCAGCTTTGTAGGGTGGAAGGAGCCGAAGGATTACGTTGGCATAATCACCGAAATCAATGACTGCAGAGGAGCCCGCTATTCAAACCTTTGGGCAAATTTGAATTCACAAAGACAACACGCGACAATTGAGGTCTTCTACACCTATTATGACCAGCTGTGCGGAGCCATCATTCCCATGCCGCAGATAGCAAAGCAAGTAACGAGTAAGTATATTTGCACTGTTAATTTTTATGCTAACATGCATTGCATTCACATTTCATCCAAAGCACAGATAAAGAACATTGAATGGTTCGCAGGAAGATACCATATGTATGAAGATGTTATTAACAATATCATGAAGGAATGGCCTGTTGAGTTTCGAGTCGAGATTGTGGATATCCAAAGCGACACTAGCAAGAACAACCCCATTCCATGTCCCATTGTTGAAGAAAAAGGAAGGAATCTGAGAGTCCTGTACAACCAAAGGGGCAAGAAATAAGCAGAAATCCATTAAAACTCAATTAGAAGTAGTACTTCACGATGACAATTTTTACATGATCGCGGAAAAGGTCACAGAACAAATGGAAGACCTCATGTCTGAAAAAGATAAGAAGAATGAGGCAATTCAAGAGATCCTAGAGAAGAATTTGGTTATGCTGCAAGGAATCACATAGAATATTGAAGAAGTACACAAGAGCTTACCCTATCCGTGGGATTCAAAGTATAAAGGCAAGTCAGGAAGCACTTCACAGTAGAAGAAGAGCTTACCCTTGCTGGAGGCTTCCCACACGATCTCGCGAGAGATCAAAGAGAAGTTACAAGAGCTGCGCAAAGGTCAAGAATAGGTGGAAGGAAAAGTTGATGATGATATAACACTTGAGATGTTGGAAACCATAAAACAAGTTGAGCAAGATACTAAGGAAGCAGTTGAAAAGTTGATTATCACATACAATGAGTTCACTGCGAAGCTAGCTCTGCAGGTGGAGGAACAGCTACGAGAAGTCAAAGTCAAATTTTATTACTCTTCATGTGTTATTGTTCGCATTGTAGATTGAATAGATCTCTGTTGAGAGACATTTTGTAAAGGCTCTACAAGCTGTGTGCACAGAGGCCTATTGAGAGAGAAGAGAGTCTGCAGCTGAGTGTGCAGATAAGAACTTTTGTACCCTTCCAAAAGACTAATACAACAACAGTTCTTGTGGACATAGCTCCCATCCCAGGGGTGAACCACATTAAATCCTATGTAGTGTGATTGTTTATGTTTTGCACTTGTCTGTTTGCTTACTATGAATGCTTGAATTCTCATTTATCAGCTGTTATGTTAATGCTTTTATATGTATTCACCATAGGAGAAAGATGGGAGTAATATGTTAAGTATTACATGTATGAATGAATGATGAATGTGTGGTATTCTAAGTCTGTGAAGATATCAGTCCGTCAAATAATCACATATGTATGTAGAGTTTGTGTTGTGTAACTACCCGGATGTGCATCACTAGAAGCGCATGGTATTATGTGTTTCATATGTTTACATTAGTTGTAAGACTGAATAATCTAAGCAGTAGATGAATGAATACGTATTGAGTAAAGTCATCAATATCGGTTAAGTCCGAAGAGGAAGCGTATAAGTCAGTTGTGTTGTCCCATTATTTGCATCCTTTCCGAATTGTGCAATCCTTGGATGCGCTGGTTGCGCAAGCTTCTTATTGTAGAAGCGAGGACCGCGACGTAGTCTATCGTTGCGCATTCTTCAGTCCGCGGTGCGAGCCCCGCAGCGCACTGCACAGTAGTTCTATTTATACAAATCATCACATCGATGTGGAAACTTGATTCCTCAAGGCCCCCATAGCTACACCTCGAGTGAGACCTCATCCTGTTCGTAGGCTATTGCCAAAAGCGCCGGTGAGAAGGGGTTTTGTTGGTTCCTTGAAACTGCGAAGAACTTGGGTCTACATTGGAAACCTCTATATCAGTATTTAAGTGAACATAATGTCAAAGAGGATGTCAACTGATTCAGTTTGAGTCATTGATGTCAACTGAAGTCAAAGTGGATACAACATTCCCATGCCAAATCAAGAAGTATATGGAAACCACTTTGAAGAAGTATATGCACAATATCGTGAAGGACATAGATGCTAGTCGGAATAATTATATCTAGAATTTGCATCCAGTCTGAATATGTATGTCTAAGGATACATCATATAGATAAAGTTCAAAGAATCACATAAGCAATGTATCCTACTACATGTGGTACCAATGCAAAAGACAAGTCCACCAAGCCATACTCACTCAAGGTAGCAACAAAATAATTGGTTGGTCAAAGGTACATGTGCACAAGTAGCCAAGCATTTCGATAAGCAAATATATAAGTCTGAAAACATGTTGAAAGAAAACTTTGGAATGCGCAAGCATTGCTTGGTCAAGGATTAGGAGTGTGCAAGCTATAAGAAATAGCCTATGGTTGGACAGTCCTGAAAGCACACAAGTCTTTCCAAATAAGAAGATACTTTCAGTTAAAAGGTGCTCAAGTTCCAAGAAGGATGCAGCAGTTGAAGTCTATCTATGTGCAAATCCCACAAGGAATGGTTCAGAAATGCCAAGGACTCATCAAGTTGAAGAGAAAGGATGCACACATACCTCAAAGCAACGGTACATCAAAAGTGCAAGAAGTACACCACTAAGGTGTAAGTCCCACTAAGTCATGGACCGTGAATGATCAAGAGCCACAAAGGATGACACATCAACATCGCATATGATGACATGCGGAAAAAGCACAATCCATGAAGTATGGAAGAAGGAAATACCAAACCAACTTGAGAACATAAAATCCATGTAGGACATGTATAAATAAAGCTGCAAGTTGGAGATTTGAAGTAAGATCTATGGAAAGATAGAATAACTTCAAGTGTTTGTTATAGAATTATATTTGGGGCATGGAGGGATCGAGGATATAACAACATGATCTAGTGAGGAGTCAAGTGTGCATAGATGGAGGAATGATACAGCTGATGGTGCGCAGAATGGTGTTGTATATCTGTGATGCTTGTGCAAACACCAAAAGGAAGAAACACATAAGCATGTGCAACTGCGTGAATATTGAATTACAGGATTGTAAACAACACAGAGATAGTCACAGATGTTGTAAGACAAAAGCACAAAAACAAAACCAAAGTATATCATGTGATTCGTAGATGTTTGGCTGATTCATAAAAGCTGAAGTGAAGTGTGCAAAGTTGAGAATTCCATCTGATGTGCAACAATAGAAAAGCAACAGGATATAGCAAGCACATCATGATGAGGATGATCTGAGACAAGTGCATTAAACCAAAAGGATGAATCACTTGATGCACAGAACTTTGCATATTATCTAAAAGACTGTGGCACTTATATAGAATAGACATATTAGTAAGGGCGTATTTCCATCTGTTACTGGTGCAGTATTTCAGAACAAAAAACTATCAATTGAAAGCACAGTATCTGTTGGTCAGTGCATTCACACGGTAGAAGAATGATGGAACGATTAGTATTGCAGATTGCAGAATCAACAAGCACACAGTACATGAAGTAAGACATCATCAGAATTGCAGAATTGAGAGGAATGAGAAGTCAAGTGATGTATGCAACACAATGAAATTGAATCGTCTACATATGAAGATAATGCACAACAGAACTAATATTAGAAGATCAGAAGTGTGCGCGAGTCGTAAGTCATAATTCCATTTTGTATATCTGCGTGGCAGGATGGGGTAAGGAGGCAGGGGGTTGTAGCTTCCTTCTAGTTGGTGCTAGAGAAAGATAGGGAGTTGGTGCTTCTGTCAGCTCAATGCCTGTAAAACTAGGGGGTCGATTTCTCCTTCCAGTTGGTGTTGGTAAACACAGGAAGTTGGTGCTTCCTTGAATGTATTTTTTTTCTACTATAAAAGAAGCATTCCATGTTTTTCTCCCGATTGGATTTCCAAGTTAAATACTGTGTGTTATGTGTTCTTTTTCTTGGTGCATATATGAATGAATGATTTATTTATATTGATGCATAACTAAATATTAAATTTAAGTGAAGGATAGTATGTTAAAGAAGGTAAAAAATGTTGATAACTGCGCTAATACTGATTCACTCCCCCTCTCAGTATTAAATTGATTCCAACAATTGGTATCAGAGCGGGTGTCTTTAGTAACAAATTAACCTCTGGAAGATAGATCCATGCACAATTGTGGGAAAGGAATGTTCTCCAAGCAAAGAACCATGGTTATAGGAGGATGTGTGTTTAGACAAGCTCTCTATCATGGAAGCACAAAACATCATTCAGACACAAAAAAACAATATAACAAGTAAAAAAGATAGCGACCAAGACTTTAAAAATCCTGAAGAAGAAAGATGCAGAATCTAGGGAATTGGAAGCAACTCTTACCAATCAGTTACATGAGATGAATGAGACCTGTCAATCTAAAAGATTGAAGACTAATGACTTGGAGACCAAACTGAAGAAGTCTACTACAGAAGATCATAGACTTCAAAATGAGATTACTCTTCTAAAGGAGAAGTTGGGAATTGTTACCAAAGAAAAGGAAGGAAAGACCAAGGAAGTCCTGCCATTAAAAGATCAACTACAAAGATAATGCGATTATCAGGATCATATTCAAGCAAGTCAACTAGATTTGTTTTTCCTCAAAGAAAAGAATTCGGAATATGAAAAAATGTTTGACTAACAAGGAATCAAATTGAAAGAAAAGGAAGAAGAAATGAAAATAATGCAAGATCGAGTTTTGATGACAGAAATTTTTGCTAAAAGCACAGAGGTACTAGACGAGATTCTTAGCAAGCAAAGTACTATTTATGATAAAACAGGTATAGGTTTTGAGGATGATTGCAAAACGGGTGTTGAGGAGGTTGCGCAAATAAAGAAGTCGAACTTGCATGAATCAGTTCAATGTTAGAAATGCACAATGATCGGACATATTGGGAAATATCGCAACAATGCTAGTTGTTACAAATGAAACAAAATTGGTCACGAGGCTAAGGATTTTGAAAGGTCAAGGAAGATTGTAAAACAATGGATAAATAAAGATTACAAGGATTTCCAGTCAGACAACAGATGCACTACCTTTGAAAGCCAAAGAAAATATCATTTTTCAAGATGGTCTAAAGGAAGAAAAATGTAAACGGGGATTCCAAATCAAATAGATTTAGGAATGGAAGGATGAAGGGCTTGGGAGACCAACCTATCTACACTCCAGTGCAAAATTGACTCACTATTAGTCAGACCAATCGCAGTAAAATATACGTGCGACATCATTAACTACAAAAATGGTTGAACCATTAATGATTTAGGTGAGTAGTGGCACAAACGGAAATAAATGCTCAAATGGAAACAACATTAATGGTTGAATATGGTTCAATGAATTCGGACTAGATCAGCTAGAATTTCGAGAAAAACAGAAAATTTCCAGTTGACCCAAATCAATGGAAATCTACAGATCATTAATGATAGAAGGGAACAATTATTACTATAAAAACCCTAGACTTCTCCAGCAATAACCCTCGCATCTATTGAGAACAGTTGCCACAGTAAAATAGTGAGTGTGTGAAAAGTTGAGAATTGAGAACCATGGCACCCAAAAGACACTAGAAGAACAAAGCTATAGATATGCCTGCATATTCCTTCATGAAAATTGAACTCTCCAATGTTTATCCTTCCTAAACTGGAAACTACAAAGCTACAGGACCATAAGAAATCTGAAGCTGCCGCTGTTGAAGAAAATTTGTATGGACAAATAGACCAGATTGTGTTTTCAGAATACGATGTCATCAACTCTAGAAATTTTTTGGAACTTGTCAAAACAGGATACATGGAAAGAAGTGCCTCAAGTCAAATGGTTCTTCAAGAATGGGTCATTGGATTGTCCAAATATGGAGTACTAAATCTACTAGAGATTCCCTTCTTTGGAAAATATCCATATGCAAGAATGTGTGCAAAATTACTATTGTCTCAAGTGCATGGAAAATACTTGTGGATCAAAAGAGAAATATCTATTGATGCCAAAATGATTGACTTAATCACTGTTCTACCTGTCATAGGAAAATATTTAATCCTCATGTTTGAAAAAAATCATGAAAAAGCACTCAAAAAGAGGATTGCTGAAAAATATGAAACTCAGTGGTAGAGGTTTTTCCATTGCACAAATCAAGGATTTCTCTATGAAATTCTCCATTAAGTTACTAACATGAAAATTATTTCGGAGGGGCGTTATGATTAGGTCTCAGTAGTAATCATAGTAGATACAAAAAAATGTGTGGAAGGTGTTCAGATGAATTGGTCAACATTTCTGCTGAATGATTTCCTTGAGGAATGCATAGAAGCTCAAGAGAAAGGTAATCCTTTTTTATACTCCCCACTATTAATTTGCATCACATTTGTTGGATGGAAGGAACCAGAAGGAAGCCATATCTTTGACAGGAATCGGAAACCCTTTTGGGGGGCTAGGTTTTCAAATATGTGGTACTCTACAAATGAACAAAGAAATGAGAAGAATGATATCAATTTTTGTGTCTATTGTGAGCATATTAGACATGTTCTGTAAGAAACCCCTCAGATATGGCCTCACATAGTTGAAGCATACAAAAGAATAATGAGTTTGAATATTGGGATACATTTTACCTATGTTTAGGACAAAAGAGACCCCATCAAGTGATAGCTTCCCACCAAGTTCATGTGTGCAGAAAATGATATTGCTCAGATAGTTTAAGAATGGGATGAAGAATGGAGAAGACCTTTAACACAAGAAGAAGAGGTTGTGCAGAATAGTAATTGAGTCCCCATAATGGAAGATATGTTCACTGAGATTCATCAGAATTCCACTCATTAATCTCTTCCCACTTAAAAGAGAAAAGAAACTGAGCATCCAGACGGGTCATCCAGAAAGAAAAGAAAATATTTCAAGCCTAATCCAATTTGTACTCTTACTATAGACAACTTTGACGAAATAAGCATAGATATCAAAAATGCCACATAAGAATCCATAGAGTGTGTAGCCACAAAAGGGGACATTGAAGAACTTGCATTTCAATAGGTAGAAATCATGCTAAATATGGATGAAAAATGTGTAGACCTAATACAACAGATCTACAAACTACCAGAGAAAACAAGAGTAGTGAATCTCATCCGAGTATCTCGTAGTCACATGTGCATAAATAAACATTGCCACATCAAAGCTTGAAGATTCCATCTATAGCACTAAGAAACTCCACCTAGGAGGAAAAAAATTCAGTAAGCTATGTGGAATTGTCTTTATCACTTTTATCTGTGAATGGATTGCATGAGCTACACACATTTGTTGCACAATAAATTGGGAGGAGATATGAATCCATTACATCAAATTGGCATAAAATTTAGAGTGAAAGGGAATCCTTGCAAGCCGAATGCCTGAAGTTGAAGGAAAAAAAGTTGAATACTCTACGGAAGACAACATATCTGGAAAGAGAAGCAAAAGAAGTTGTCACAAGAAGCAATAATCTAAGATAGGAAGCAGAAGAGGCAAGACAGAATGCCTCAATATTACAAAGAGAAGTAGAAGAAGTGTTCAATTCACTTTTGGAGGTTCAATAAATCGAGAACACTTCTCCAGAAGGAAGACTACTGAAATTAAGTGAAGTTATTAAAGGGTTGCGATAAAAAATCAAAGAACTATCACAAGCACCTACAAAACCTCTAGAAGTTAAAGCAGAACATGGGAAAATGCTTGAAAGACCCAACATCGCATTTGAGAAAATCAAAGTTCTAGATTTAAAATGTGCAGAGATGCATGAATAAAGTGCTCAAACATGGACAAATCTAATTGAAAATTAGCAGTTGAAGGAGGTAGAAAGGAAGTTACGCAATGCACAAGAAATTGAGAAAAATATTCATGAAAGCTTGGTCAATTTTCCAGCTACTGAGAAACATGATAAAATGAAAGAGTTTAAAGAACTGCATCCAGAGATATACATGCTCAGGGATGAAAAAATGAGTCTGATGGAAAGGCTTGGACCTCCTCAAGAAGAATCATTTAGCCTAACATAATCTTTTCAAAAAATACAAGAAGAAATAAAAGGGGCAATTAGTGATGGCATAGAATCCCTTGAATCAGTCTCGGATCAAGTGGAATCAAATATGGTGGCTAAAGAAAAGGATCTGAAAGAAAGAGTTGATGTTGCAAAAATGAGTCTACAAAAACTCAAATCTTCAATTCAATAGCAAAGTAATGAATCATAAATTCAGGGGGAGTCATCCCTGAAAATAGTTGAGGTAGAGGCCAGTGCAAAACAAACAAGTAAACATACATTGTGCAAGTAGTGGCACCTCTTTTCCATTTATGTCAAAGGGGGAGAGATGCATGAAGTTGAATTTGAGGCTTGAAGAAATAAAGCTGAGGAATGAAAATGTATGACACTGACAAGACAACAGGAACAACTAGAATAAATGCATGAAGCAGGAACATGGAGGAGAAATGCATGAATGCATCAAAAAGAATCGGCATGAAGCTCATTGAAGAAAAAGCATGGAAAAGCAACAAACATGAAAGAGTGTAAAGCAGATACAACATGAAGCTCTAGCATACGTAAAAGAGTGTGAAGTAGATAGCAAACATGAAATACTGTGAAGTAGACAATGGACTTGAAAGAGTGTGAAGTAGATCATCTATGTGGTCTGCGCAAAAGTAACAAAAAGTAGCATGGTCTGCATAGAAGTAGCATAAGTATTGAAAGTAGGAAGCACAGTAGCCAAAATCCCAAAGAACTCAAGAGGGAGCACACACACAGGGGGATCACTGTGACAAAGTACAAATGAAGCATACAATTCATATACGATCATACATAGCTTCATAAGGTGTTGAAATCAATGCCAAAGCGGGAGATTGTTGAACTTTGGTTTTCATTGATGTCAACTAATGTCAAAGAGGATATCAATTGATTCAGTTTGATTCATTGATGTTAACTGAATTCAAAGTGGATGCATCATTCCCATTCCAGCTCAAGAAGTATATGGAAGACACTTTGAAGAAGTATATGCACAAGATGGTGAAGGACATAGATTCCATTGTGAAGAAGTATATCTAGAAGTTACATCCAGTAGGAAGCTATATGTCGAAGGATACATCATACAGATCTAGTTCAAATAAGTACATAAGAAAATTATCCTACTACATGTGGTACCAGCGCATAAGAGTCAAGACAATCCCACCAAGCCATACTCACTCAAGGTAGTAGCAAAATAATTGGTTGGAAAAAGGTACATGTGCACAAGCATCCAAGGATTTGGTTAAACAAATATACAAGTGTGAAAACATGTTGAAAGAAGACTCTGGAATGTGCAAGCATTGCTTGGTCAAGGATCGGGAAAGAGCAAGATGTAAGAAACAACCTATAGTCGAATAGTCCTGAAAGTGTGCAAGTCTTTCCAAATACAAATATGCTTTCAGTTGGTAAAAGGTGCACAAGTTCCAAGAATGATGCAACAGTTGAAGTCTATCTATGTGAAAATCCCACAAGAAGATGATACATTAAGTGCACAATACCCATAAGGGATGATACTGCAAGGGTCAAAGTCCCACCAAGGAGAAGTCAGTTTATGTGCAGATTGCACAAAGCATTCATACATCAAGTGCTCATTACCCACAAGGAATGGTTTAGAAAATTCCAAATACTCATCAAGTTGAAGAGCAAGGATGCGCACATACCTCAAAGCAATGGTACGTCAAAAGAACAAGAAGTGCACCACTAAGGTGTAAGTCCCACTAAGTCATGGAATGTGAATGCGCATGACCCACGAAGGATGACACATCAACAACGCATATGATGACATATGGAAAAAGAACAATCCATGAAGTATGGAATAAGGGAAGCCACAACCAACTTTTGGACATACAATCTGTACAGGACATGTATAAATAAAGATGCAAGTTGGAGATTTGAAGTAAGCTCAATGGAAAGATAGATCAAGAGCTTCAAGTGTTTGTTATAGACTTATATTCGGGGAATCAAATGCTCAAGGACAAAACATCATGATCTAGCAAGGAGCCGAGTGTGCACAGATAGAGGAATGATACAGCTGATGATGCATAGAATGATGTTGTAGATCTATGATGTTTGCGCAAACACTGAAAGGTAGAAACACAGAAGCATGTGCAACTGCATGAATATTGAATGACGGGATTGTAGACAACACACAAATAGTCACAGATGTTGTAATATAGAAGCATAGAAATAGAACCAAAGTATATTAGGTGATGCATAGATGTTTGTCTCATGCACAAATATTGAAGTGAAGTGTGCGAAGTTGAGAATTCCATCTAATGCGAAATGACAGAGCAGCAGGAGAATCCAACAAGTGTGTCGTGATGAGGATGATCTGATACAAGTGTGTTAAACCGAAAGGAGGAATCATTTGATGCATAGGACGTCACAGATTATCTAAAATGATGTGGCACTTATATAGAATAAACACATTAGTAAGTGCACAATTCCATATGTTACTAGTGCATTATTTCACAACATCAAACTATCAATTGAAAGAGAAATATCAATTGGTCAATGCAGTCACGCAATAGAAGAACAATGGAACGATCAGTATTGCAGTCTGTGGAATCAGCAAGCACACAGCACATGAAGTAAGACATCAACAAACGTGTAGAATAGAGAGAAATGAGAATTCAAGTGTTGTATGCAGCACAGTGATAATGAATCATCTACATATGAAGATAGCGCACAATAGAACTAATATTAGAATATCAAAAGTGTGCATGAGTTGATAGTTCAGTAAGTCATAATCACATTTTGGATATCTGGGTGGCAGGACGAGGAAAGGAGATAGGGGGTTTTAGCCTCCTTCCAGTTGGTTCTAGCGAAACACAAGGAGTCGGTGCTTCCTTCAGGTCGGTGCCTGTAAAACCAGGGGATCGAGGCCTCCTTCCAGTTGGTACCGGTAAACACAGGAAGTTGGTGCTTCCTTGAATGCATTATTTTTCCACTATAAAACTTAGTATTCCATGGTTTTATCCCAATTGGGTTTCCACATTAAATCCTGTGTGTTATTTGTTCTTTGTATTGGTGCATATATGAATGAATTATTTTTTTATATTGATGCTAACTAAAGATTAAATATAAGTGAAGGATAATATGTTAAAGGAGGTAAAATATGTTGATAACTATGTTAATACTGATTCACCTGCCCTCTGAGTATTAAATCGATTCCAACATACAAAACTCAATTACACAAGAGATTATCTCCTTATAAAATTTTCAAGAAAAAAGGCGGATGTATGAGCTTGATTTTGTAAAACATCCACATGGAATCGGTCAATTCTTCTTGGAAAAAATTAGGAAAGAAGAGGTCCAGGATCCAATTCTTTGATGATATCTTTCTTCACCTCCCAATATTTCCCAATACCTTTCACAAGCTATAATCCATCTTTTGAAATCTTATCCACAACAGCATTCCACTCCCTATAGATATGATGAAAGGTGGCATATTCAAAGGAGGACAATATCCTACAAGTATCATCATATATGGCTTTCAAAAAGATATTATTAGGTGGTCTTTTCTTATAAATATACTCAATCACAAGGAGAAAATCACCAAAAAATTGTAAGTCTTTAATACCTGTTGTGGCTTCCAACTTTAATACCATATGAACAACCATCTACTCCGCTCTGTTATTAGTGGAAATACCAATACCTGCTGAGAATTTATACTAGTGACAATCATACATGTATAGTAGGACTCCCACTCCCCCCCTCGCTGGAATTCCTTAGGAAACACCATCAAAGTAACTACATGCTTTGGTTTTATCAATTTGTTCCATCCCAATCCTTCTCTTTGAATTGTCTTTATTTTCCTTAGGAAACTGTTCAAGAATTGCGATACCCTTGGCAGCATGTATATGGGGAGGGATATACATATTCTCGAATATAATCTTGTTTTTCACTTGCCAATCCCCCCACATAATTAGGGAAGGAAGATCTCTTTGATCAAAGAATATAGGGCAGTTCAATCATGACTATAATACTTCTATAATCTCATTCCCTTCCCACACAAACATGATACCTATGAATTGTGATGTATAATTCCACATATTAGATATATATGGGAAACAATTAAACATATGGTTGATATTTTCACCTTCAAGTCTACACAGGGAGAATTTGCTAGGTCAAGCTCCATAAATATTTGGAATTGAGGGGGAAATTTAGTTTCATATTTCTTTGTGCCACCACTCAGCAAGATGATGGAATTCATCTTCACGGATAACTTGATAACCAATTTTTAGCAAGTAGGATCCCCCTGAATAATTTTTAATCTAGATAAGGAATTCATCCCCATATTTCAATCTGACTTTGCTATCAACCAGATCCTTGATGTAACCTTCCCAATGGGCCTTATGTTCGTTCAAAAAACCTAATACCTTGGAAGACATCCATTTTTGAAGGATAGCCGTGGATTGTAGATGATCATGAATCTAATCCAGGAAGATAAGGCCCTTGTCGACAAGAGAAGAAACTATCTAATCTGGAAATATATGCGATCCCTTGCACCCAATCCATGGATCTAGGCCCAGATGTATACATTTTCCATTACCAACCTGCTAGGATAGCCAATCTCCAATGAGGTCAAAGGATAATAGAATGTATTTCCACATAATCGATGCATTCCTTGATGACTTATTGCAAGAATGAAACCTTTCCATAATAGGAAAAGGATACATATACTTTTGTTGCACTACCTTAATCCACATCTCGTCACCTTTAAGCATTCTCCAAACAACTTTAGCTACGAGAGTGTTAACACCCATATATTTTTCTACAATATGCAGTTGAATGGAAGGGATGGAGGGTCAAAATGTACCTAGTAGAGAACCCGAGATATCCTCCATGCTCCAGAGCTAAGTGCTAATGGGAAAGACTAAGGGGTCTAAGAAGAACCAAATGTGCAAAAGATGGGAAAATGTTGAAGTGTGGGTATTAATAGGCGAGAATCACACTTTATAACCTATAGTCCACCAGTCCAATAATGAAGGACTAAATATCACACCGATCTACGTTGTAGATTAGGTGCGGGGATAGGATCCACGACCCTATATGGGATACCACATAGCCAAGTTGCGAGGAGGATAGGAAAAGGGCGGATGCGATGAGCTTTTCCTGCCAGCCAGGTGTCAGCAGTAGATGATGTCGGAAGAAGAATTGATAAAAGGCCATATATAAGATCGGGTGCATGCGATGGTATGAACAGGTGGAAAGATCCACGGCTCGAACGGCAAAAGCGGGGTACATCAATGGCTCTCATAGCTAATCGCATGAAGAAGTAGTGCACCGGATAGCGAAATAGCAGATGCGATGAACCTTTCCCACCTACCAGATGTCGGCCTCAGAGCCCGTCGCACAGAGGAAGAAATCGTAGTAGGGACCACCTGGGTACATGTGATGCCACCGTATGGAGAAGTGTAGATAAGATGAATGGCATAGATGAAAAGTTAAAGTCAGATCCGATAGTAAAGAAGAGTAGGCTGTCAAATCAAAGGATAAAGAAGCAGTCGATCTGACAGTAGAGAATAGGCATGTGAGAAAACCGATGGTGGAGATTAAAGGACGACATGTAAAGAAGGGTAGGAGTTATGTTAGAACGGTTATATATATAAGAAACAACCGTGAGGGTTGACATTTGTTCTCGAAGATTGTCGAAGTCAGGTGGTCCCTCGGTGAAGGTGACAAAACCTCCAGTAGCCTGCTCAGAGCTTCTAAACCGACAGATAGGGCCTTGTAACCGTCCTTTCTCTTAAAAGTTGAATCTTTAGTCATAAGATGGGAGATGAATAGGCTTCTACCAGCTATAAAGCTAGGGTGGCCCTAGAAGATAGGGACACGGATGTGTTTGACCCATGCATTTGGCTCTCTGTACCTGAAATTAAAACAAAGTTAGATGCTCTGCATGAATAGGGTCTGGACATACACGGGGCCTTTAGGTCATCTTTTATTTTCTTTTTCCTAGACCAAGTACCCTCTTTCCCCGAGTTTGTAACATGGTGCTCCGTGAATTACTCTGAATCCACAAGGATAATCATGGATGCCCCCAGGTCTAAAGTTGTTTGTGTTTTAGATGCATCGGTTGTAAAGAATTCATTTTTTGTCCCCGAGTCACAGTACAAAAGTCGGAAAGCTTTTCAGAAGAATTTGTGGTTTCCCTATTCTGTCAAATCACCCCGTAAAGACGTCGAGCTTTCCTAGCCACATGTCTAAAACATCACTCCGAAGTTGCAGAAAATCCATACCCCTTGTACGTCAACCTTTTTGATGATGATTCCCAGTTGGTCTTCTCACTGCTGGCTCAATTCTTAGGTTTAGATAATGACCAATGGGTAATAGAGGTCCAGCTGAGTCTACTTTTCAGGATTAGTATTTTTTTAGCAAGGTCTGACACTGGACTCATCCCACCTCTTAGGTTTGATAAATTTTTAGCAGAAAGAATGCATGTACAGTTGAGAAAATTCCCGAATACTAGATTTTTCAGATACTGGACACAGCTTATGAAGATGATCATGTATAGTAACACGGAAAGCCCGCATTTTTTCCCTTTACTTGAGACAAATGCTTTGCTAGACAATGTGTTTGATTATTTCAACTGTGTTTTACCCCATATGTATAAAGTCATTTTTGGGGAGGGATTGCCGAGAGTACTTCCTGAGATGAAGTCAATGATGCAATTAAAGGATGAAGTGGCCCTCAGAGACTGATTCCTTTTGAAAGATGCTATAGTCATTAGGTTGTATGGTTTTGTGGAAGAACCCTATGTTTTTCCTTCCTTTCTGACATTAAGAATCTTTGCCCTGGAATTTATCAAACAGAAATTGAGCTTGGAAGAGGCACTATTCCTGCAGTTTAAAAAGGGCACTGTATAAAATACCCTTGGAAGGTAGGTCCTCTCATTATGAAGAGCAAGGAAGTGTTACCGGAGATAGAGGAATTTATGAGACTTCTAGGGTTCAAAAAAGACGTAGCTGTTGAATACGACCCCTTGCATATTATTTCTAGAAGAAGGAAGGAGTGTAACCTAAGGGCTTTCGAACATAAGGAGCCAGAAAGGGCACTCAGGGGATGAAACCTTCTACAATGGGAGCCCGAGGTAGAAGAAGTTCCAAGTTTGCAGGAAAGACACCCTGTAATGTCTGATGCTATAATGAATATCGAACAGGTGCTGGACACTAGGGAAGTGGGCCAGAAGAGAGATCTGGAGGAAATTCAGGATATGGATACTGAAATCGGGGGTGAAGACAAATGACCTAGGATGATAACACAAGTTGAGGTGTTTGGTGAAAATACTCAGGTCAAGTCATTTATTTCCCTCACTGAAGAAGAATTGGTTGGTGAGACACCCCAGGAAGATTTGACTGTCTGGATGGATAATGAAAAAGAAGATAATGAGGGGTCTCCAACCCTGAAAGTTCAAATAAGAGAATAAGAAGCTGGAGGAGGAGACAAATGGCCTTCGGGAAAAGCAGAGGGAATCGATTGAGCAGAATAAAAAACTCACTCGCCAAGTTGCAAGGCAGGCTATTATGCAGGGGTGTAGACATTTGGTGTGGGATAGGATATTTAAAGAGGCTGAAGGTTTTTGGCCATACTTGGAGTTCATAAGAGTCAAGGAGAAGACAATCAGTGATGCTTTGTCAGGATGTGTAGCCGCGAGAGAAACCTTAGCCCAAAAACCCAAACAAACAACATTAAGTGTTGTTGCCTTTTTAAATGATTTGTCAGAAGAAGAAAGGATCAGGTTAAACATTGGGAACCGGATCATGACAATCGTTGTGGCTTGAAGAGTTTTGGGAAAGTATGCTCAAGTGGAAAGCGTGGAGGCCAAAGCAGAAGATGTGAAAAGGCAGGTAGCAGACTTCAGAAGATCATTTGGTAAGCTAAATTAAATGGGACTATCGTCCTTTTGGGATAATAATCTAGAGCTAATCTCTAAAAGCACTTACAAAAAGAAGATCCAGACTATAAGAATGGATCACTCAAAGTTCAAACATATGGAACAGCTGCTCATAGGAAAAACTTTAATGGAAAAGATCGAAGACGACTTTGAAGTCCTGAACAGATTGATTTCCATTGGTGAAAGGCTTCCTCCAGCCTCCTATTCTTACCATATTGAAACCCGAGTGATGGTGAAAGAGATGACAGATTATGACCTCCCTTCAGCTGAGCACTGGTCTGCTATAAATGGATATGCAAATATGAGATCTACTCTCTGCTAGCTACAGTAGCTGTCTAATTTTTATGAGTTGTTAAATATTGTTTGAAAGGTCCGAAGACACATAAGACATTTTCAATTTGTGATATAATTTGTAATATTTTTTGAGGCGGCTAAATGGATAGCCAGCTGGAACTTTTATTTTTACTATGTTTGTTTTTACTGTGAGGTTAATCTCATTTAGTGATAATACCGAAAAATGTAAGAAATAGTTAGGCCAGCTCTGCCTGTTTTTGTTTCAAAGTAGTTATGGCAAACAAATTTTGATGAGGTGCCATTCTGCTGTAAAACATTTTTGGTTTAGATGAGTCGAGCAAAGGGCTCCCGGCATCTATATATGTGATGTAATAGAATGATGAAAGGGTTGAAAATATTATTTGAAAGCTTTTGGTATTTCGAGGATTAGTCGGTAAGACATTTTTGAGTTGTTTTAATAAAGTTTGCAAAGCTGAAGCCTGTGTTTTAACAAGGATTCCTGTGTAATTAGTCTGGTAGTCTGTATCTTCCTTTTTCCCATGTGAAATTGTGTTTCTCTCTTTGTTACTCCATTCTGTGTTATTTCTTTCATGATTGGATCAGGGTAACGGTTAAGTGGAATTCATAGAATTTATGCTCCACTTAGCTTTTTCCAAGTATTTCACCGACATATTCTACTAAAGTTGATGTAGGATTCATCTTGGTATGCCTTACATTGATGGACTGTTTCTTTCCTCTTCTGTTCCACAAATTAAATCTCTTTGACTACTAGCTGCTTGCTACCTTGCCCTTGTAAATGTGTTTGTAGAATCTTTGTGAATGATGTTTTCAAAGTTTGTTAAATGTGACTCCATTGCCCAAATGAATTTCATATGTTTTCAACCAAACAGTGCTTGAATCATTTTTTGTTTTCCAAACAGAAATGTGATCTTCTATATAAATTGTTTTAATTGAATATCTTGGCCGTGAATGTTGTTGTTTCTTTTTCATTATTGAAAATCTTGATTATTCCAGTATTTTCATGAGATTTTAGAGAGAGACCTCTCTATTTGTGTTGGGTCAGTAGCATAGGCCAAAGATTGGTTAGTGGTTACCCAGAATTACCCTCTTTCAGCCTTTGGGGTCAATTTCGGTGTTAACAAATTGGCACCATTGTTGGGGAACACGATTGTTTTATCAATCCCTGGGAGAATGAAATATATGTCCGAATTTCAAAGAACAAGAGAGATCCCTGTGGGAAAACAGAGGTTTCCGCATTTTCAAGAAGGTTGAAGAATTTTTCCTTGGCAACTCCACTTACAAAGATCAGACAATTCAAGGCGACTCCACTGGAGAAAGATCAGTACGCCAAAACATACTACTAAAGAAGTTCCAAAGGCATCCTGGCCTCAAGAAAGATCCATACGAGAGGTAATCCTTTCCCTAAAATCTTGTTAGGAGTAGATAACCCTGAAATTTTACTCAGACGTAGGACCGTGAAAGATGGGGCTAGTGCTCCTAGCATTGAGACTATTCCTTTTCTAGAGGATGCATCTATTTTTCAGGAATTGGATCTAGAGATTGATATTAGCAAACCTTTGTCAAGAACAAAATCTAAATCATACCTAAGCCTAGGCGAAGAATCTCTGAATAATTTGGAATCATATCTTTTAGATCTTGTGTGGTTTGATTCTAAATATCTTGCCAAAGTTGAAGGCAATAAACCCAGTTCTCAGGCCCCCCAAGCCCATATTACAATCCTAGCTAGTGATCTTACTCAGAATATTTCCCCACAAGCTCAGCATCCACCTAGACCCACGACTGCCAGATTTGCACCTTTGGTCCTACCTGCTACTTTGCATGACCTCCCTCAAAACTACTCTCAGAGAAATGTCTCTTCTAATGGGGAGGGAGACTGGTCAGCCAAATAGCATGTTGATAGATTTGAAGATTTTATAGACCTGGAGGAAGTGGACCACGATGACGCTAAAATGAGATTGTTTTCTCAAAGCCTGTTTGGAGAACACAAGAAATGGTTCATACAGCTACCCAATGCTTCCATAGTAGATTTTACAGCTTTTAAGGTATAGTTTCTACAAAGATGGGAAACAATGGCCAGTCCTGCCATAGTCTTATCCCAGTATAATCACTTAAAGAAAGGTGGGTTCGAATCAGTCCATGAGTTTTCTGCCAGATTCATGAAGGCCTATAATTCTATTCCTGATGATCTAAAACCCTCGGTAGGTGTTGCAAAGCTCCACTATGCAAATGCCTTTGATGGAGATTTCTCATGCACATTAAGAGAAAGAAAATCTGCCTCCCTTCCTGCCATGCTGAAAGATGCCATGGAGGTTGAAGCCAACATGATGGCTTTTGGGAAAATAAAAGGCAATACTAAAGCAGATAGGAAGAAGCAAGAAACCCAAACCTCTTCTAGTGATGCTAAATTTGATACCATGATGAAAACCATGGAAATATTGATGGATAGGTTAGCCATGGAAAATAAGCCTCTTGTTAGGGAACAGCCTGAAAATCAGATAAGGAACCCTAACTTTAGAAGGCCGCCTCCTCCAAGAAATCCCAGAAACCAAGAAGATCACCAGATAAGGCCTCCTTTCCCTGAGACTTTAATAGATGAAGAGGGACCTGAAAACCCTAATGCTAACCAGATACATCTCTTCAACACCCTAGAACATGAAGTTCATTTGACTGAAAAGGAGCATGATTTTTCCACCAAGGGAAATGCTGATAAAGCTGCAAAATTCAATTCTGAACAGTACCAAATGGGCTACATGAATGTTGTGGATGATATCCAAAGAAAGATGAGGTTGAGAAACAGATAAATACCAATAACTGAAGGGAAGTCCGCTCATATTCATCCCCCTAAGACTCAACAGAATATGGACAATCTAAAAGAAAAACAACCAGAGGATCCTGCACAGAAAATTTCAGAAGATAAGGGGCAGCATTCTAAAGAAGGTAGGCAACCAGAAGTCACTGAAGTAGGGAAGCCAACTTCAATATTCATCTTGAAGGCTGAATTGTCTAAGGTAAATATTTCTATCCCCTTAAATGAGCTGTTAAGAAACAATGAATATAGGGAAGAGATAAATAGCCTAGTGAAGGGGCAGGCAGGAAATACACAAGACATGTTGGAAGTGACAGATGATGCCCCCACTATAATATTTGGTTCCAAACTGGAGGAACCAGATGATGAAGAAGTCCCTCCCTTTTATTTGAGTCTGAATATCCATGATAAGTTATTACAAAATGCCCTAATAGATTCTGGGGCCTCACACAACTTGATGCCAAAGTCAATGGTGGACCTGTTCGGGTTAGAAGTCACTAGACCTTACAAAGACCTATATTATTTTGATTCCAGAAAGGTAATCTGTTTAGGTCTGATTAAAGACATGGTAGTAACCCTTGCCCAGATTCCAGTGAAGAGCGTCATGATGGACATAGTAGTGGCTAATTTGCCTCCTAAGTTTGGGATGTTGTTATCAAGATCTTGGGTAAAAACGCTAAAGGGAACCATGCAGATGGACTTATCTTATGCTACTATACCACTTTTCGGAAAGCAATAGGAAGTTATACAGAGAGAAAAGGATGGCTTATGTGGTCAGAAGTGACAACAAGCCTGAAAATCACCCTATATTTGCTGTGGATACAGACATAGGTTCCTCCATCCTCTTCAATGATGGTCCACATATTGATCCTATACCCCCATTTTTCCATGAAGTCAAGGAAGACAAGGAATTTGCAGCAATGCATGAGGCATCCGAGAAGCGAAAAAACGAAGAAGGACTGTGGAAGATGCACTTTGATGTTTCACTGAGTAAAAATGGAGCTGGGGCTGGGGTTTGGATCATACCTCCAGACCAAGAATCTAGGGCCCTATCCTATAAATTGACATTTGAATGTACAAACAATGTAGCTGAGTATGAAGCTCTACTTTTAGGACTGAGAGCTTTGAAAGATCTGGGAGCCAGAAGAGTACATGCATTTGGAAATTCAGAGCTGGTGGTAAACCAGGTAAATGATAGTTATCAGGTAAAACACCCCAGGATGAGAGCTTATAGAAACGAAATTTGGGACATGTTTGGAAATTTTTTCGACAAACATAAGATCTGGGCAATTCCGAGGTGTGAAAATCAAATAGCAGACTTCTTGGCCACTCCCGCTGGTGGTTTTAAAACTCCCATTTTTTCACAAGAAAAATATGAGGTCGAAGTAATAAATAGACCCTCCATCCCAAACAATTCCAAGTATTGAGTGTTTGAAGATGATCTACAAATTAAAATATTTTTGGAATTATCTCATGAGTTTGCTAATTTCTATATTGATACAAAAAATGAGAATGTAGAAGGTCTGATGGACCAGGAACAGACAGAAAGCGAAGAGAAAGAAAATAAGGATTGGAAAAATACTTTGGGCGGCAAAGCTGTTGTTCAGCTAAAAAGAAACTATATTCCCAAAGGATTAATACCTCTAGAAAAGCTCTTTGATCAAAACGATGTGGCAAAGAATCCCAAATTTGAACCTCCCAAGGATACTATAGAAGATCAGAATTTGGGTTCTATTGGGGAACCTCCAATGGTGAAGCTGTGAAAAAAGTTGGAGACTAGGATAAAAGAGCAGTATGTCGATTTGATGAAAAAATATGTTGTTGCCTTCACCTGGAGCTATGAAGAGTTAAAGGAGTATGATACCTTAATAATCCTGTATTGGAGAAAACTCACTATGGCTTGGGAATACCACAACAGATAGATGACTACCAAAAATCTACTCAATTCTCAAAACAGTGCTATTATAAATGACAATGTTAAAATAATGGAGAAATGTAACCAACCTCGATCCAACGTTTGATGTCAATTCCCATTGGAGCTTTCAATCTGCGCACATCCAAGCACTTGTAATCTGCAAATTAGTCTTGACAACCAATATCTAACAAGTACATGTGATATATAAATGACATTAACATTATCAATAACAATGGTCCATAATATCATAAGCAAATGTAACCCAATGTATAATAAATGACATTCACACCATGAATGGACGAGAATATGAGTATTTCTATTAATGAACAAGAAGAAGTACAAAGTGATACGACCTCTTGCCAGCAACCAATCTGAACCAAGATCTAGATCAATCCACTTGTGCCTCCACCACTTCAATCCTCCATGAAAGGCAAACTCAAACTAGCAAGGAGTTTGGAAGGTGAACATAACTGGTTCACAACTACAAGGATCAATGAGTGCAGACTCAAGATAGGGAAAAAATCCACTAGAGTGCCTTTACTATTCTCTTCTTCCTCCCGTCCATAGGCCATATGTGCTCAATATATAGTCCTCTCAAAGGTAGGTGAAAGGACTCATCGAGACGTTACTTGGGCAGATGGAGAGCCAAAGGTCACCCAATGACCGCTTTTTGGGAGTAAAAAGTAATAAAATAGTGGTTTTTACCATTTTACTTGATACCCGCAGGCTATAGGGATGCAACTTGTGGCTACACATGCTATAGTGATGAAACATGCGAGTGGGAACAAAAATAGGGTAAACTAGTATCACTGAAGGATGAAAATGAATCTGAGTCACTGAAATGGATCCTACAAGCCAAAGAATGCTGATGCTCACAGGGTGGAATATTTCTGTGTAACAGATGCCCCCTAATGTGTGAGGTTAGAGACTGAAATGTGCTACGATGGCCGAAATACATTATAAAACTCAGAAGTGGAGTGATGGAGACACAAGTGGAAAGAACTGTTCACTCGTCATAGTACAATAGTATCTCTGAATACATGTCGGTATAGTACAACAATCTGATACAATGGCCATGAATAGGTAGTACATAAGTAAATATATGTCACAAGTGATCATATCCATGATCCCTCTACAGTAAGATATGGTCTTCTGCTGAAAAGAAGACAACTGGTGCAAAACTGGAGGTACAAACTGCTGAAATCTGAGAGGTGATATCTCATATGTAAATTCAAAGTCATATGTAGCATACTGAATGCCACAATCGCCTAGGGTCTTCTACACAAGTCTTCGACGGTGCAAGTCTCATCAAGTGAATAAAGGAGTTGGGGTCGAACCTGATGAGACATCGTCTGATTACCGGTCATTGATGTATACCGTTAACAGACGTGAGATGACCCACCAATAATGAAAATGGGCATCAAGATACAGAGCACAATCATCAGAGTGTGAATAAATGGGTTGAAGTCGAACACTGGGATGAATCCATCGATCAGGGGACATTGATGTATTCCCAAAATTGTCAATGGCGAGAGAACCTACCACTAATGACTGCAAGCCTCAAGGTACTCAACCGAACTCTAAGCCTCAAGTCCCGAAATAAATGAGTTGAAGTCGACGGAACAAGACTCATTGGAAGGAGGGCATTAAGGCATCCCCCATCAACCAGCACGAGGTACCGGCAATGCTGAAAGATTTGGAAGATCTTAGGTGAAACGAACTGACTCAATAAGGATGGCCGACATGCAATAGTCAAGATATCTGAGGAGTGGCTGACACTAGTTTCAGGACTTCCTTTGAACAAGAGCATGAGCAGATGGATAGACTCAGGCAGCATAGACTTGACATAAACTGTGCAATGCAGGAGGCATTACAGAGGGCTCCATAATGACTGGAAGCTTAACCAATCGGTGGAGAAAACTTACAAACAAGTACAGCTCTAAGGCCCAACTATAGTCCTGACTCATAATGTACAGAGTGGAATGAATGCTCTATTCAAAGGCGACACAACAGCTGCCAACAAGAAATAGTGACCATAATATCGTCCGGCTTTTTGGAATATTTGATTTTTTTTTGTCTTTTTCATATTTGGGAAAAGCTTGAAAAAGAATAAAATTGCTTATAGTACAACAAGTGAGGGAACGAGTGTCAAATAGCTAGCAGACTAGTCCCAAGCAGTGGAACATACCCTTGCTAAATGCAAGGAAGTGCATGCAGGATGTGGACACTTGGGGGTGTGTTCCCTCAGGGTCAAAGGGTCATCAACTTGTGAAGGGAAAATATATAAGCTCTATAGGGCTCGACAGGGAAAGTGCTCAGGCACCAGGCTAACAATTGAGTAAGCGGGAGCCGGCACAAGGCTCAAGCGGCAAGCAGGATGATGCAATGCAATCACAACATGATATAACTGAGGGGAGTCCTTAAGGGAGATGGCCAGCATGAGACAAAGTAGAGTATGAGTCTTCATCGCAACATCATGGCGTGACTACAAAGGACTCCCAATCCTGAGGACAAACAACGGCATGGGCACCAAAAGCATAATGGGGTTCTAACTAGGGTACCCATGTTCGAGAAAGCCCTACCGCCACATGACGACACTTCTATAATAGTGTGAAGGTTATGTGTCAGTCACGAAGCGGGGTCGCACCTAGGGTTTATGAAAAGTGGTCAAAGTTCAAATGCATAATGCATGTGAAAATGGCATCTAACCTATATGCCAGGTGTGAAACGTACCTATCTTAGGTGTGAAATGGATCAGAACAACTCTCGCCGAGGAAATCTGTTGAAAAAACACTACTCCATGACACGATATTAGTTCATAGTGGCCCAAAATGGAAAAACTATAGAAAAGTGGGTCCAGAAAATTATAAATAGTAATAAAATTTAATAATTTTCAATTCATTTGCACTATTCACCATTTTGGAGTTAAGTGGTAAGTTTGCACCTGAAACTTCAAGTGCCGATCGCGGGAGCTACGAGCAACCGTTCAGCGAACAGTCCGGAGCAGGTTAGTGGTCACTGCCATACCTTTCATTTAAGTGCTTTTATTTCAATTTTGGTCAGTGGGATTTTTTGTTTGGCCAAGCCCTAAATGGCTTCGGAACTACCCGCGGGCTGTAAGTGTACGGGTCACGGGTAGGGCATCAAACGCGCAGTCAAAAAACTGACTTCCCGCGTCTACCCGCAACTGTCTACAATCTAGCCCGCGAGTATGGCCGTGAAGAAGTTTTTAAACATGATATTGACTAAAAATTTCTTTCTTTGCACTCCAAGATGGTTCTAGAGTGGAGGGAGAGAGAGCATGACCAGGTAGATGAGGACGTGTGCAACGATTTTCAAGCACAACAGGCATTGCAAGCATGTGGCTTATATAAATGCTAGATTCTTGGAGGCTTAAGCGCCCAAAAACTACTACTCCATCATTTGATCAACTACTGGGATGTGGATGCTCAACACTTCAGCCTCAACGGGAAAACACTGACACTGGAAGTGAAGGATATCTACTTCATTACCGGTTTGTCCCATAGAGAGGAAGTGGCTAGTCTTCGGTCACAGACCGTGGGTGGTGGGATCACTGTGCAAGACTACATAGTACAGTATTGTCCCGCCAACACACGACCAGTGGGAAGTCAAGTGCCAGTCAACCTCATAACGGATCTGAGTACAAAGATCATTGTGGCAACTCTGGTGTGGATCACAGGATCCAAAGCACTACATCAGGAATCCAGACCGGTGATGTTCTATGCATCACAATGCTTGCAGCCTACTATATTTGACTGGTGTACTACTCTGCTAGTGTCTATGAAGACACAACTGATGGAATGCAAAGAGGGGAAGGCCAAAAACTTTGGGTATGGTAGCATCCTCTGCAGTTTCTTCTTTGAGAGAGTTCTGGGACTTAGCCCGAGGGTAAATGTCTCTCCTCACAGTCTCTGAGATCCAGCCCTGACCCAGTGGGATGAGATACTGACACGACAGGGTGGTGGCCGTCTGGCGTCACCATATACTAAGGAGTTCTTCCGCTGGTGGAACCAGCAGGTGATCGCTATAGAGGACTATCCCTATGCGGGGATAGACTTCAAACAGGACCGTGACATGCTGCTCCCACCAAGCGCAGCTTTCGGAGACATCGGTGAGTACTCTTTTGGTTTTGTGTGTTTTAAATTTTTATGGATTTGTTTATTATAGTTGAAATGCAAAAAATATTTTTGGTGGTAATGTCATGTGCTAATGGGTGACTGTTTGCTCGCAGACAAAGGCCTAGTGAGACCCAAGGGCTTCCCGAGACATGGTCATCGGGGTAGAGATGAGGTGGTGGCAGATGTTGCAGCATGGTGCACACTCCAGACGTTGTGGTGCAACATATCACGGATGTTTGCTCGAGTGCCACTGATAGAGGTGGCCCGACTACCTGAGGCCATGCAGCGCCAGGTAGTGGGTGTTCCCGGGGAGTGGGTGTGATTGCTATAATGGATGGCCAACGCAGCACAGTACTACTATGAGACACATCTCGTCGAGGTGGCAGCTAGACCTCCTCGGAGGGAATAGATATCCCAGGGTCTCATCATTTTTTGTATCGATATGTATATTTTTTAGGGCTACAGGCTCCAGTCTTGTATGACACTACCATTTTAGGACATATTTATATATATATACAGCTTTGGTTCTCGATTCTACTATATGTGTGTATGGTACAAATGTATGAATGTCTTTGTATTTATGTGCTTCATGATGAATGTGACAAATGCCAATCTAATACATAGTTAGCGTATGCATCAGATATATAATTATGACTTCTCGGAATGTGAATATATGTAATGGAAACAAAATTTCTCTCCAAGAGTCGTACCTTAAGGAATATCCATAGTAATGTAGGGTCTCGTACACAGTACTTCCCATTCAGCTGAGACACAACTAGTTGTGAATCCAGGTGGACTTCTAAAGACTGGATACCATGTGAAATGGCATCCCGAAGTAGCTCAACAACGGCACTATACTCAGCCACATTGTTAGATGTAGGACCGAGACAAGCACCTCCTAAGGACACAACTAGATGGTTAGGTGAAAAGATAACCCAGGCGGCAGAAGCAAGCTGTTGCATATGTCGGCTAGCACCATCTGTGAAACCTAAGAACGTAGGACATCCCACTGACATATGTCAATCAAACAGAGGCTAATCAGCAGACCCAACAACCAAAAAGGAAACCTAGACTATGTACAAAAAAACTATACAATAGTGTACAAAAGTATCAGCCCGAACCAAAGGTTCAAGAGTAATACCGCTTGAGGTAGAGCCCATTTCTAGGCTCCTTCAAGACAACTCCCTCGTAATCTTCTTACTCATAAGCTCATTTTTCGAGGACACGCCTCACAATGTAAGGACCGTGCCACATGGGATTGAACTTGCCTGCTGTTGGCTTGGTTTTGCAACCAAGCTTAGTGCTATGGGCACCTGCTAACTAGTAGCAGCAGTTTCAATACTAAGCAAAAACAATAAACTAAATCTAAATCCAAACTAAACTAACATGTGCATATCATAATAAACTTTTGGATTAAAAAACAAGAACAAGAAAATAGAGAAAATAAATTTGTATTGATAATGGGGGCAAGCAAGTGCTTGCAATAGTAATACCTCCAATGATGAAGATAGTTGAGAAGCTCCAAGGGTGAGCAGCTCCAAACTCCAAAGGGTCCTTTTTCCAAGGTAGCTACAATGGCCAAAAGCTCAAGGGAGATTTTGGCAACATGAGGATAGGAAGATGGATGGATGTGAAATGAGGAGCCCCTACCACCTTTTTATAGCTTTTGGTGGTGGGGAATACCATGGTGGTTTTGTGGAAACCAATGGTATTGACCAACATGGTTTAGGTACCTTTTCCCTCCTTTTTTCTTTTTTGAATATTTTTATTATTATTATTCCCTTTTTAATATTTTTGGGAATTTTGGACCCTTTTTGAGGGTTTTTTATGCTTTTTTAGGAAAAATACTCATTTTGAGTGGAAAAAAGGGGTGTATTAAGGCCTTTTGGTGACATTTTGTTGGCTTCAGAGGCTCAAATGGTGAAAAAGTGGACAAATGGGTCATGTGAATAGGGAAATGAGCTAGTGAGCACTTTTTGGGTGTTAACAGATTGCCCCCTGATGTGTGAGGGCAAGAGCTCATCGTATGGCCGATAGACATCATAGTTCTTTTGTCTTTTTTCTGGGGTTTGGGGAGGAGAAGAGACCGATTGGAGACTGGATCCACGGCCCTTGGAAGCTGCAAAAAATAAACAATATTACATGGCCTCAATATGAATGAGGAATAATCTGTGATAATGGACGAGGTGGGCATACCCATGCTCGTATCAAGACATATATAAACAATTAGTCCCAAGAAGGGGGACCTGAGAAATACATAAAAAATATGCTGGTACATCGTAATGGTCCAGGGGGGACATTATTTTGGGATGTACTCATGATCATGACATGACTGATCTCAATAACTGATACACTAGAATAACTGATGAACTGCTAAAACTGAAGGTGTCCAACATCTGTAGGGACATAATGACTGTGAGCCATCTCTGGGAAGTATATGTAACTGTATACTTGAGGGAGTATAAAACTGGGGTACATCTGAATACTGTCTCCATGCGCAACCCGGATATCTATAGGAAAAGTATAACTGGTTGTATCCATAGGTAGACTCTCAAATGTGGAGGAGTCAGATGGTGTCCGGGGTCTTCGACTAATAACTGAATGGACCGATGCCCTGTGCGAGTCTCAATGATGCGATAAAGGTGTTGAAGTCGAGCATGTGAGAAACAACCATTTGGAGAAGCACTGAGGACTCTTCTCGAAATGATTTGTAACCACTCATCATAAATGGTGATGAGTCCAAGACACAGGGACCTCTAGGTCTATCCTCTGGAATAAATTTGGTTGTCATCGACACAGGGAGACCAGTAACTAACAAGGCAATGATGTTTCCTTGATAGGAGCGCGAGGTGTAGAACTGAAGTGTGATAGTACTGATGGTAGGACTGACATACTTGTGGGGATGGGAAGTAACTGGGGTCATATATGGGAAGACTCAAACTTCCTTTGTTCAGAGCATGATGACATGGTTGACCTGGTAGCGTAAGGAACTGACTTGTAGGTGCGGGTATCACTGCTTTTAAGGACTGAAGGGTACATTTGACTCTGGGGGGGCCAAGCTGATGGGTGCTGTCGAGGGATTCTCAGGGTGACATACTGCAGAATACTCTAAACAAAGGCGACCATAATGGGGAAGATGCCCTATGAGTAGACGTGATCTGTTGTGGCACCAAGAAGCACCATTGGGTCTTTCTTCGTAGTTTTAATGAGCTCCAAGAAGGGATAAAAGTGTGCTCTGAAATGGTACTGTCCTGTGGATTTTGTGAGCCCAGGACTGTTCGTGCTCATTGGTGCTTTCATTTTTAAGGAGTATGAAAATGATAAGAAGACTCTGCAGTGGTTATGATTACTTTCCTGTTGGTTTTACGAGCCCAGGATGGTGATTGCTCGTGGTCGCTTTCATGTTTAGAGAGTCTGAAAGCGGTAAGTGGACTCCATTGGTGTTCTTTTTCGTAAGTTAGTCTCCAAGGCCCGAAAAAGCATAAAATGATGCAAATGGAGAACTCTTCTAGCCGATGTGACTAGAGTATTCCTTTTTCGTAATTAGTCTACAAGGTCCGGAAAAGGGGTAAACTTATACCAGGTAGATGCCCTTTCAGATACGTTTAGCGAGCATGAAAGGAAGCAAGATTGCTCAGCGATCTTTTCATTGTTTTAGGAGTCAGAAAAGAGCTTAACAGAAACTCCCTAAGTGCCTTTTTCATAAAAGGGATTGCTCGGCCCGAAAAAGGGATAAAACTATACCGAACAAAAAGGGATTGATGGAAGCGAGAAAAGGTCTCAAGCATCATCATGAGTGCGGAAAACTGAATCCGATGACATAAAGATTGTCAAAAAGGGGTAACGACCATTGTGGCATGCAAACCGAGGTGATGGGTGACATTTAAAAAATGCCTGAAAAATCTGGAGGTGAGAGCGAGAAATGATCTCAAGCATCGTCACGAGCGCGGAAAACTAAATCCGATGATATAAGGCTTGTCAAAAATGGACGACGGCCCATGTGGCATGCAAATCGAGGCGACGAGGGGGCATGGAAAAAATGCCCAAAAAATATGGGCGTGAGAGCGAAAAATGATCTCAAGCGTCATCACAAGCGTGGAAATATAAATTCGACTATGCAAATGGTGCAAAAAAAATGGAGGTCATAAGGACTCCGGAATGGTCAAAGCAAATAACTAGGTTAAAAAATGGCTACAAATAAAGGTGAGCCCACTAAGCCAAGGATGCAGTGGTGGGGAGAAATGATGACCCATGGGGGGAGAATACTAGGTGTATCAAATAAAATCGAATATACAAGTGATATATGACCTCAAAAAATGGTTGAGATCACGCATGTGAAGAAGTCAACAGGGTTAATGACCTGCCCCCATGCTATGTGCATGGGGTTTGTGATTGTGGATCACATATGTGTTGGTTTGAACGATGGGCTCATTGAGGTTTTGAGATAGAGATGATGGGGAAGGTTCAAAATGATTGATCATGCCCCCTATCCCGGGGTCGAGGTAATCTATTATGCCCCCTAACTCAGAGGTGTCAATGTGGTGCAGATGTTGTCTTAGAGAGAGATCAAGAGGGCATTGAGCAACTGCTGGCGAGGTGTTATACCATGAGGCTGTGGGCTGTGGTGGCATACTGAAGTGATGATATGATGATGGGGGATTCCCTTTATGGGGTGGATGCCCCCAGTATCTCCGATGAAAATCACGATGATGATGAGTAGGCAAGGTTTTGGGCCTGCCCCCATGTTGTGGACATGTGGTTTCCTCGTCGATTTGAAGGGGCCGACCGGACAGAGGGGTATCCAGTGGAAACTGTGTAAATGGTGTTAATTGTTTTCAAGGAGGAAGATGGTGGGGGATGAATTTCCTCAATTTTAGGAGGGGATATCTCTAGGTTGGCATTATTCAATTCGTTCAAGGCTGCTCTATAATCTGGGAGATCGGGGCAGTGATGTGAATAATGGCCGTAGATTCCGCATATTACACAAGGATGGTTTGTGCGCAATGATTTATCACGAGGCTTAGGGGTTGGATCTAGTTCGACAACCGAGATGTTGGTGTCATTGTCAAGCATTTGCATGTGTTCCTGTAATGTAGGTAATTGTGGGCATTGATGAGTTGGATGGCCTAACTCATCACACAACGAGCATTTGGGGGGAGCACGAAACCCGGGGGGGTTTAAATGTCTTGGGAGGGGGTACAGCAGTGTATGGTTGTGGGCCTCTGCCCCCAGTGGGCTTGATAAGAGGAGGGGGATTTGTAGATGACGAAGGGGTAGTGACACCGGGAGGTGGTTGACTAGTAGTGACAATGGGTTGCACCGGTTGTAGGACAACATTTGGTGTCGGCGGGGGAATGGGAGGCAAAATATACCACACGGGTAAGACTAAGATTAACCCGAGGAGGCTGAGGGTAGCCATAACCGGGGCACTTACTACTCCCGATGGAGGGAATAGGAAGGGGATTGTGTGGGTGGGTGTAACACCAATGTGACTAGGTACCAATGATGGTTTGGGTAACAAGGGTGGTTGTGTATTGTGGGAAAGACTACAGAAGTCAGAGACGTGGGTCACGGGTGACGGGGGTGGAATGGATTGGAATGTAGAAGTCATCGGCGTGTCGGAGTATAATCCAGGTTTGACTGTGGAGACGAATGATGTAGGTGCATTCTGAACTGGTTGTTCAATCATAGGGAGAACAATTTTAGGTGCAATGGGAGCGTATGGGTTTCGACGCATTTGGAGATGCATGTCAAATGATGACATCATAAGGAGATGATGAGTATTTGAATCCATTGGTTGGTTTGTGTGTGCAGCATATGTGATTTCCTGTTGTGGTGCTGTGGTTCCTTGAGGAGGATCCAACAGACGAGTGTTCACCACTCCTTGTGTGGGCAAAGGATTCTGCAGCACCATGGGTTTTGGTTGAGGAGGTGGTGCTGGTTGTGCCGCGTGCCCTTGGCGTTGGGCGTCATCAAACCACGGTTGGCGTGCTCGCCCCAAATGGGGGCAAGTGTGTGTATAATGGTCGTATACCCCGCATATGGAACATGGGTGGCTTGTTCGTAGATTGGGGTTCTTAACCTGTTTCGGTGGTCAATCAGGGTTTTGGTTGGTGGGGGTATTGTTGTTGTTGTTTTGATGTTGGGGCTGATTGTGTTGTGTGTACACTTGCCCTTGAGCAGCGGGAGGATTTTGGTTTGTCGCAGGTGCAGGAGCAGGTTGCGGTGCATAATAAGCTGGTGGGGCTGGAGGTGGTCTCGTTACCTGCTGGGGTTGTTGGTAACCCTGATCTATTGGAGGTGTTGGGCTAGCTGTTGCAGCTCGCTATGGGTAATGCATTGGTTGAGGTGCGGTTGGGGGGGCGTATGCGGGTGGTGCATGACCAAAGCACTGAGGTGGATATGAGGGTCCGTGGGTATGGTGGTGATGTGCCATGGGAGCATATGAATTGGTTGCTCCAGATTGAGATGTAGCCCACGAAAGGTCGGGGCCATGGCTAGGACGTGCAATGGAAAAGGGTTGGGGATGCGAGGCAATACCACCAATGATGCCATCTACGGCATGGGATGCCCCCGGTGCATTGTGTTGGGATGAATCGCCCCGAGGGGCATCCGGTATAATGGTATACAGATAACCCGACTGGGCGTAAATGAGGTCAAATTCTTGAGCTTTTAGGATAGCTTCTTCCTCTGACTGGGGTCGTTCGGAAGCTACATCTTTTGCTATGAGGGGTAGGAGTGATTTAAGAAACTAGTCCAAAAATATACGGTCATCCAATTTAATCTTACAGAGGCTACGACGCTTGCACCACTCATGGATGTGGTCCGTGATGTGGGTAGCTGTGTTTTGTATGCAAGAAAACAGTATTTCAACTCCTGCATCGTAACGTACAGGTAGCTGAAAGAACTGCAGGAAGGTCGAGGCAAGGGAGGTAAAGGTGGCATGGGTCCCATGGGGCTGCTTGATATACCACTTAGCTGCAGAGCCAGTGAAGGTGTGCTGTAATAGAAAAAGGTGGACAGAGTCGTCCACTATGGAGTTGGAGGAACACCATAGATGGAAGGACATAATATGGTTCTGGGGGTCCTCACCTGCCTTGCCCTCAAACTTAGGGATGTCGGAGGGGAGTTTGGTCGGCATGTGGGGCCACGCAGGGTCATGTCTGATAGGATCATTAGTTAGTCTTGCCAAGTCTGGTAAATTCAAACTTGCCAAAAATGGTAGACTGGCCGAGGGGTGTGATGTAGTGACTGGGATGTGACTATTCATGGTGGCATGATGTAGTGGTCCAATAGCCCCTAAGGGTATGCTAGGTATTGAAGGTATGTGTCCTCCAACAGCTGTGGTCTGGTATGGTCCAGCATTTCCAAGTGCAACATGGGTTACACCAGGGTTAGGAATAGTAGTAGGGATTCCTGGGATCTAGGTTGTGGTAATGAGAGGGGGTGTGACCCCTATGTTGGTCATACCCATAATAGGAGGTAGTCCCATGGTGGGAATTCCTAAAGGTGGAGTGTCCTCCATATTAGGCATACCTAGGGGGTGGTGGTTGCCATGGATGGCACCGCAGTAGAAGGGTTTGTGGATGTATCTCCTATGGTGCTGGTAAAAAGTGGGTCGAATTGTGTTCCAGCCATGAGGTTGGTTGGGAATAACTCAGTAGGGTTTTCGGATTCAGCCTCAGAATCAGATGTGAAGTGAGGCGTGTATGAATCGGATGACTGTATGGTTGACCGACGATGTGTCGAGTCAAGGGATAAGGCTCTACGTCGGTGACGTGGAGAGCCAAGTAGATTGAACTCTGGGAGTTCACCCTGAAGACGACGAGAGCATCTAAAATTCTCAATGGTGAGAAAAACGTTCTTGTGTAAAAATCTTCTGTGTAAGATGGTAATGTATAAAAAACTCAAAACCCTAATGCAACCAAGGGTGCAAAAAAGGGGAGTGAAAATAAAGGCTCTCAGGCCAAAAAATCAACCTCAAAAAGCACTTATTATAGCAGTTGTGCTATAATAAGTGGAGGGATGCAAAAAATGGTCAGAGTACCAACAGTCAAACAGCTTCTAGAAAAAAGAGGTGCTACTAGACCAAAGGTGGATTGTATCATGCAAACACCTAACTAAAAGTATTGTGAATCAACAAACGATATTCTCTGCAAGGTGATGAAATCCAAGTCAGACAATATTGAGTGTTGAATCAATGGCTAGATATCCCCCTATCGAGAGGGACACCGGGTAATCAATCCTAGAGAATGGCAACTAGGATACTCCGTTCATGACACGTCCAGAAAAGGTAAATCTGCCGTTTGGTCTTTTTACCGCAATACCCCTATACAAGGATATCCCGAGAACTGCGAATGGTAGCCCTTCAGTTACTTAATGGATTTCGGTATTCCACTCAGGCTTCCAGAACCATCCTCGTGACTTCAACCCTTCTAGGGGAGAGGCCTTCCGATAAACTGGTTATGACCGTGCCAAAAAATACTAGGAGATTTTGGTTCCCTAATGGACAACAACTATGTCTCAAATGTATTAACTGAGGGGTGTTATTGGAACACCTATCCCATCAATACTACCTAGCTACAAAGTTCTTTTAAGTGTTCCCCAAGTGGGGTTAAAAGTTGGTTGAAGTTAGGGTAATTTTTAAGGCTCAGTTTAAATTATGTGTTTGAGTGGGTGCACGTGTGGTATTTTAAACTGAAATTGAAAAAGTAAATGCTTTACAGAAAATATTCAAAAAACAAAGGATCTTTTAAAATAGTAAAGCAAATAATATGACTTCTTCAATAAATGGAAATTAAATGCTTTGCAAAGACTATTCAAAAAATAAAGGATCTTTTGAAATAGGAAAGCAAATAATATGACTTCTTTAAGAAATAAATGGATTTCTTTTTCAAAAATTGCTATGGGCAAAATATTAAAGAAGTAAACAGCAAAATTTTTTAATGTAGATAAAATGCAAAATAAATCCTTCTTTCAATTTCTGAAAATTTTAAAAAGACTTTTTCAAAGGTGTAATATAAATAGTAAAATTTTCCTATGGATGTAAACAATGCTGGAATTTTAGTACTGTAAAATGTGCTATGCGAGCAGAAAATACAGTAAAAAATTAATTTTTTAAACGGATTGGCCGAATGGAAAAAATTGGCGTTGCAGGTTTTGACAGAACAGTCGCGATGGGCCGCGCGGGTTTCTGTCGCACAGTCGCGATGGGCAGCGCGGGTTTTGACCGCGAAGCCGCGATGTGCAGCGCGGGATTTCGTCACACAGTCACGATGTGCAACGCGGAAAAGGTCCGCGAAGCCGCGATGTGCAGCGCGCTAATTGGCCGCGAAGCCGCGGTGAACCGCGCGGAAAAGAGCCGCGCGACTATTGGGCAAAAAGCCGCGAGGCGAAAGCCGTACACGGATGCCAAAAAATGAACCCGAAAAATGAAAATTTTGGGCTATAAATGGCAATGAAATGGGCCAAGATCTAGAACAGCAATGGATCTGTTGTCTAGGGTGGCAGATCTATGAATTAAACTAACTAATACAATAAAAAACTAAGATCTAAAGCAAAAGTGAGATCTAGAAATTCGAAAGCAACAGAGTCGCCAAAAACTGTTGGCTTGGTTTTGCAACCAAGCTTAGTGCTATGGGCACCTGCTAACTAGTAACAGCAGTTTCAATATTAAGCAAAAACAATAAACTAAATCTAAATCCAAACTAAACTATTATGTGCATATCATAATAAACTTTTGGATTAAAAAACAAGAACAAGAAAATAGAAAAAATAAATTTGTATTGATAATGGGGGCAAGCAAGTGCTTGCAATAGTAATACCTCCAATGATGAAGATAGTTGAGAAGCTCCAAGGGTGAGCAGCTCCAAACTCCAAAGGGTCCTTTTTCCAAGGTAGCTACAATGGCCAAAAGCTCAAGGGAGATTTTGGCAGCATGAGGATAGGAAGATGGATGGATGTGAAATGAGGAGCCCCTACCACCTTTTTATAGCTTTTGGTGGTGGGGAATACCATGGTGGTTTTGTGGAAACCAATGGTATTGACCAACATGGTTTAGGTACCTTTTCCCCCCTTTTTCCTTTTTTGAATATTTTTATTATTTTTATTCCCTTTTTAATATTTTGGCAATTTTGGGCCCTTTTTGAGGGTTTTTTATCCTTTTTAGGAAAAATACTCATTTTGAGTGGAAAAAAGGGGTGTAATAAGGCCTTTTGGTGACCTTTTGTAGGCTTCAGAGGCTCAAATGGTGAAAAAGTGGACAAATGGGTCATGTGAATAGGGAAATGAGCTAGTGAGCACTTTTTGGGTGTTAACACCTACCCCGAGGGGTTCTTTAGCTTGGTCATACAAGAGTACCAAGTCACCTTCAGCATATTGCCGGGGACGGATAGACCTATCATATTGAACCTTGACACGATGCTTGTTAACATCAATGGCCACAGTGGCATCTCGACTGTGTTCATCAAGTTGCTCGAGGTGTACTAAATGTTGCTCAATCTCCGTCGTATCAGGGAGGAGCTCTATGGCTAGCTTGAGCAAAGGGATCTCGCATTCAATCGGTAAAAGTGACTCCACACCATGAACTAACTTGAATGGTTAGAAACCGGTGACAATCTTAACTGTGGTTCGATATGCCCACAAAGCAAGATATAACATGATACGCCAATTGGTCTTGCTTTGTTGGATGGTACGTTGGAGAATGGTCTTCAAAGACTTATTTACTACTTCAACCTGACCATTCTCTTGAGGATAGTAGGAAGACGAGTGTTCCTGACGAAACCCAATCTTGAGAGATAAATCCTCCATCATCTTATTTTGAAAGTGACTGCCATGGTCAGTGACAATCTCTTTCAGGATACCGAATCGAGTGATAATCTGGTTGAACACGAAATGGGCTGCAATAGCACCATTGGCTTTAACGGTAGGCATGGCCTTATCCCATTTGGAAAAATAATCCACGGCCACAATAATATGATGATGCCCCCCAGCCGAAGCTGGTTTGCAATCCATGAAATCTACCCCCCACTTAGTGAAGGGACTGACAGTGATGACCGGATGGAGGCGCATTGGATGCAAGTGTATGTTTCGAGAAAACACCTAGAAAGGGTGACATCTCTTCACAACGTTAATACAATATTTAAATATAGTAGTCCAAAAATAACCCGCTCGCATAATACACTGGGGTGTAGCAAGCCCGGATAAGTGACCACCACATGCCCCCGCATGGCAATCATTGAGTACCTGTTCCGCTTCTTCATGAGTCAAGCAACGACTGAGAATGGAATCCTTTCCTCGGTGATACAAAGTGTCACCGATGATAGTATAATCTTTAGCGTGATGTCTCACACGCCGTCGCTTGTCTCATGAATAATGCGGAGGAAACTTCAAAGTTTGGAGATATCTAATGACATCCCCATACCAAGGGTCCTTGGTCGAGATAAGAAATAAGTGTTCATCCACAAAGGAATATTCATGAATGACATCCTCATCAAGCCGTGGAAGGTTCGACATAAGCTCAGTGAACACCAATGATTTCACCAATTTTGCAGAAGCAAACTTGAGATCAAATTCCTGAAGGATCACAATCCATTTATTATACTTACCCCCGATAAGGTGTCGTGATAGCATGAACTGAAACGGATTGATATGAGCTACAACAGTGGTTGTTCGAAGCAAAATGTAATGTTGTAACCACTGGACTACATGAACAGTCGCAAGTGCCAACTTTTCTACGTGAGTGTACCTTAGTTCAGTGTCTACTAAATTTTGACTAAGATAATAGGTAACATGCTCGACAAGGGCATCATCTATCTAAACCAAGACCATGCCAATAGTCTCTTGAGATGTGGCCACATAAAGAATGAAATCTCGTGTAAAGTCCGGCGGACTAAGCACAGGGGTTGATACCAAAGCTTTCTTAATGGCATCGAAAGACTGCTAGGCACGCTCATCCCAGATAAAAGGTGTGTCTTTCTTCAATAGGCGTGCGAAACCTTTAGTAATACTGGCATAGTTAGCTATAAACTGACGCAGAAAAGTAGATCTCCCTTGGAGGCTCTGAAGTTGAAACAGATTACGCAGAGGAGGAAACTGAAGTATTGCCTCAACTTTGAGAGGATCGACTCTAATACCCTCCTTCGAAACTATGAATCCTGGAAGGCGACCAGTCCTAACAGTGAAGATGCATTTGTTCAGATTCAATCGAATTTTGTAGTGGATACATCGTTCAAGAATCATACGGAGGTGCTTGGGGTGGTCCACTCTCTTGCGAGAATGGCCAGCAAGATCATCCAAGGAAACTTCCATAATCTTCTTAAGATCGTGAAAAGCATAGGTCATGGCTCGCTGAAAAGTGGATCCGGCATTCTTGAGTCCAAAGGGAATTTTCAGGTATGAAAAAGTTCCCCATGGACAAATAAATGTCGTTTTATGGTGGTCCGCGGGTTTGATTTGAATTTGATTATAACTCGAGAATCCATCAATGAGTGAAAAAATATCACTTCCCGCACAAGCATCCAATATTTGATTAATGAATGGCATGGGGAAGTTGTCTTTCGGACATGCATGGTTCAAATCTCTGAAATCAGTGCATACACGGATCATTCCCTGCTTCTTATCCACAGGAACGGGGTTTGACACCCATTCGGTAAGGGGAACGGGGTAGATGAAACTAGCTTTGAGCAGTTTTTCCACCTCTGCCTTAATAGCAGCTTCCTTCCTAGGGTTCACAGCATGTAAGCATTGTTGAACCAGTTTAGCATCAGGATACGTTTTAATCTCATGTTCAACAATGCAGGGTTCTATTCCTGGCATCCCCTCATATGACCAGGCGAAAGCTTCCCCAAGTTCGGTAAACACATCAGTGTAAATAGAAATCTCCTCAGGAGTGCAATTGGCACCTACGTAAACATTCTCAATCTTTCCGGGAGTGCGGAATATGTTGATCGAAGTGGTTGGGGAAATATTGACCATATTCCCCTCCAAGAAAACATCATGCGACTGCAAAAGAGCCACAGGGTGACCAACCATCTCAGCTAGAGTCATCCTAAACTCCTCCTGCTCAATGAGCTCAAGGTTGGGAAGGAAATAAGATCGATGGTGCATATCTTCCCAAGGCCTCTCACTACCACACATGGCTTTGAGGATACCTTCATCCGATGGCAAAGTATCATCGAGGCAATTGTGAGAGCAAGATGATTTGGCTGCCCAAACTGGCAGCGTAACGGGATCTTCTTCAACTGTCTGGGAAGAAGAGAGATCCGGATCTGCAGTGGTTTGTTGTATGTGATCATAAGTGAGCTCCGCTACATATAAAGGCATAGACATCCCGACATGTGCAATGTCTCCAGACATAGAATCCACGGATGGAAAAATCCATGGATCACCACAATAGGAAGTCCGGAATGGCATACTATTCGAAGGAGGAGGTGCGCTATAGGAAATGGTTCCAATAAAATTCACGGGTGCATAATGGTTAAAAGTTCCCATCAACGAGGGGTACATTCCAACACCTATGTTCCCAGTTGCCGACTGAGAATCAGAAACTTGCGGGACTACTGATCTCGTGGATGCTGTGGAAGGAGTGCCAACATAATCCAACTGATCGATCATCACAATCTTGCCTTCATGGGGAAAGCAAATAACTTGAAATATAGTAGATGCGATAGCCTTCACAGCATACATCTAGTTCCGACCCAGTAAAAGGTTGTAGTCGATGGGCGCATCAACCACTTCGACTTCAATAGGCACGGACTTACCTCCCAAGGAGACAACAACGGAAGGGATAATTCCATGCGGTGTAAAAGATCTACCATCGAATGCAGTGAGTGTAGTTCTAGATGCGAGTAGAGGAGGAGAGCCAAGAGCTTTCCAACAAGTTAACGACATTACTGACGCGGAAGCACCTTCATCAACCATAGTACATTTGACGAAGCTCTTAAGGAAAACCACCTGGATTTGAAAAGCCACATGGTAAGGCAAGCGAGGCTAGACATCAGTAGTATCGAACTTGATAACACTAGGACTTCCCCCATCCTGAACTCCTAATGCACTCAAAAGGGCATGCTTCTGAGAAGGACAAGCTTGCAAAAATTCAAGAGCCGACATGGCACATGGAGTTTGGCCCAAATCCTCTACGATGGAGTAGTTATGGGTGGCTCGAGCATTAGGATTATGCGTGGAGTGCTTGAGAACACCTTTTGGTATCCACGGCATAATATAAGGCTTCTTGATATGCAAGGAATTATCAGGAGGAGGTGGAGGCTCATTCCCCAAATTCGATTTTGGTGCACCATAATCACATTGACGAGTAGCAACACAAACCTCCGACTAAACCATATTCACACATCCATAACCACTAGTATTGGAAGAAGACGTTGTCGTTTCATTAGTACCATAACCAGTGGTGGGAGCATGTGAAGCCATGTTCTGGTGATGAGGTAGGGGATCCTTCAGCACAGCTAGGCTCTGTGCCAAATGCTTCGATGCTTCTTCAATACGAGGACATAAGTGAGTAAGATGATCCTCCCCACAAAGCTTGCAAGGGAATTTCACCTTACACCTAGGTTTACGATCCTCGCCAGCATTACCACCTTCCCAAGGAGGGTTGGCATTCTCTTTACGAGGAGTATTACGATTGCTATTGTTGTTACTTCCATTGTTTCCACCCCTATGATTATTTCTCCCCTTTTTCTTACCACCAGACTGATGGTTACCCGACGGTTTCGTTGATTGCACATTGTGTACATCAAACGACGAAGTGGAAGTGGACAAGGTGTGAACCTGTCCGAGAGCAGACTAGTTTAGTGACAAATTTTGCATTTGATTAGCTACCAAGTCTACAGGGCGAGTGCATGCGGACCCCACGATGCCATCGACATGTGGTCCAGGAACTGACGTGGGATCATGTCTTGTTCTCGATGCATCAGGAATAATGTCATACTAAATTCCAAACTGAGAATAAAGTAGATCTTACTGTTGGAATTTCAAGATAGCTTGTTCCTCAGTCACAATGCCGGACATTGAAACATCCTTAGCAATGTATGGGAGTAAATACTTAAGGAAACATTCCAATAGGAACTCTAGAGGAATGTTGCCTTTCACTAATCTCTTCCGCCAACGCCACTCTTGAACGTGGTCAGAAATATGTGTGGCCTTATTCTGATGGAAGGTGGACAACAACTCAGTACCAGTATCATAACGAACCAGCAACTGGAAATGGTCTAAGAAAACCAAAGCAATCTCGTTGAATCCCCTATAGGTGTTTCTGGGCAACTCCACATACCACTTCGTGACTGCCCCCGTGAGGGTGCATTGAAATAGTCGTAATTGACTGGAATCGTGATTCAAAGAGTTGGAGGAGCACCAAAGGTGAAATGTCGTGACATGATCTCCCGGGTCCTCACCACCTTTCCCTTCAAACTTTGGAATGTCCAAAGGGAGCTTAGTAGGGACCGGGGGCCAAGTAGGGTTGTGACACACCAGATCATTCATGAGCTTTGAAAGATCCAGGAGATTCAAGCGTGCAAGGAATGGGAGCTGCGGCTAGAAAGCTTGATTATAAGCCCCCATAAAAGGTTGGTTAAATGGAACTGTGTTGTAAGATGGACCAAAAGCTTGACCATGAGGGTTAAACTGCTGATAATGAGGACCTGATGGCCCATAAGCTTGCCCATGGCCATAAGATGGATAACCTCCCCCTGCCTGACCCATTTGAGAGTAAGCAGGTATATGTGCGTTTTGAGCACCATATTGGGGTGGTGGGTGATACTGGTGGCCAGCACCGACTGTGTTGTAGTAAGGGTTTCCACCATGGGTATGGGGCATGTATGTACTATTCATAGTGGGAACCATGTTGTATTGACCGTAATGGTATGGTATGTTTCCACCCCCAATATTAGGATTAGCTTGAGCAGTCGTGTGATGACCATAAGAATGATAAGCATTCCTAGGCCCAATATGGGTGTGACCAGTAGCAGGGTTGGTGGTATGATGTCCATGTGGATAGGAAATATTCCCACCCCCTACATTACTATTACTAGTGGTGGCAGTGGATGCAAAAGTATGTGGTATGTGTCCACCCCCGTGGTTGGGAGGAATAGTATCATGTACAAAAGCAGTCCTGGGTTGACAAGTAGCGACATGTGTATTAGGTGGTGGATGGCGAGTCGTGTTTCGAACAACATTCCGACTAGGTTGGGTATCCCTAGGAGGTGGTTGCGTTCCAACATTAGCATGGTTAGGAATCTGACCAGTCCCCATACTACGTGAGTGGGTGGACAATGTAGTGCCCCCAGTGGGTATAGTATGGCTAACACTTTGACTAGTGCCAGCATGAGTACCAACCATAGTGGAAGGTTCGATAGTATTATGACTAGGCATACCAAAAGAGAGTGCAGTGGGGTTGACTATAGGCCCGAAAACATCATGAGTCTCAGGCCTCCTATATCTAAAATCACGTGGAAACGAAGGAATGAAAGGCTCGTCCTGTTCTTCCTCCCCAGGTAAGTCGGGCATCCCATAAAGATAATTATCTGGATTCGAAGGATCAAACGGATCCCGGTCAAGTGGATTAGGCCAAATAGAACCACGTTGAGTCTCAGGTGGATCACCTCCCCAATCCTCACGAGGAGTCTGGGGATCAAAAGTATGTTCAACTCTACTCGAAGGAGTGGAAAGGTCTTGCCCGATATCGAGATGTGCAGCCATGTAGTCCTCAATGTAAGTCTCATAAGAATCCGAAGGCTCAGAGGGATCCCTCCGACGTCCTCTAGCAATACAACGTGTAACCTAGAGTGGCTTTAAACTAGCCAAACGACAGGACTAGCGGAGAGTAGGGCTCCGCGCCACATTCTCTTCGAAGAGAGACACAGCGTCTCCTAAAGGCCAACTATTGATCAAAAACAGTAAATCAAAAGCACACACCTAGAGAAACTACATCCAAGAGCAGAGAAACAGAGTGGCTAAATGAGCTCCCGACACGAGAGCCGATATGTCTCGCCTAGGAGAGTCTTGAGACTCCCAAACTATAGACGGAGGTAACATAATCAGTTATAGAGACACCCAGGCTTCACTGTGTCGACAAGGTCAAGTCCACTGCACGAACACAATTGTGTTGTCCAATCCCTATCTGACTTAGGACACAAACAGCATAACCACTGCAGGTACCCTGTGCGGTACCTAGGTAAGGAAACTATGTTTACCACAATATAACCAATGCTCAGGGGGATAGTCGTAGGTGGGACCCGTCGTATGGGAAGGGTAGCTAAGCCCGAAGCACAAGAGGATGAACCTCCGGTTCCCCTAGATACAAACAAATCCTGGATATATCTCGCACATTCAACTGGTATCATAGGGATATCTCCTCAACCAACCTCCCATGACCTCGTGCTTAACTCTGGATTGAGTAGAGCTTTCCTGAGAACACCGATCTATACCATGGATTCCTCCACTCCCTGGTCAGACACCTAATGTTTCGTTCAGTAGCCTTGGATTGTTAACTCACAATGATCTATTCCAAGACTCTAAACCTATGCTAGTTGGTGTACCCTATAAATAGAATAAGTCTAATCAATTTTATGATTATGCGTTAATTTTAGTGGCTGTGATTACTCAAGAGATATGGTTGTGAAACTAGTGATGTGTAGACTCAATAGTATGCAACATCATCCAATCCTAGACTCATCTATCCAATAAAACAATGTCACTAATATGCAAAATCAACCAACAATTCTGAAATAAATATGCAAACTTTTATCTTTTCAATGCACAAGCAGAACCTAAAATGAAGGCAACAAGCACTCAATGCAAAATGCAGTACATGGAAATAAAATATTTTTGTATTTTCTCTTATAAACAGAAAGGAAAATGCAAAAAACTAAATGAATATTTTTGTATTTTTTCAATATATATGGAATGAAAAAATGCAAGCAAAATCCTACTATTCAGTCACTGAAGTGCTGAGAAGATCACTAAGACAACCCAGCAGATCCTAAACAGCAAGAGTCAGCCAAAAGAAAGAGCTCAAAAGGAAGAAACCAAGAGGCTAAAACCAAAGATTGGTAAAAAACCAAGAAGGCTCAACCAAGAGAAACGAAGAGATCTAGTCACAACCAAGGCATGAAACAGTCAAGAAAGAGGCCAACAAAGACTCAGGAACCAACCAAACTCACCCAACAACAACCAATAGCCATAAACCAACAAAAGCTGGAGTTACACGCTACTGTCGAAGGAATACCTGCGGGTACCCGCGAGCAGTAGTGTAAACAGAGGCGGGTATATGCGAGCAGAACTAAGCCATCCCACGAGTGAGGAAAAGCAAATGGTGAAATAAAGAGTCCAGAGGCTCAGAAAAAGCAAGTTTTCTATAGTGTATCTTAACAGTGACACAGAGCTTCGATAAACAGCAACTCTAATTATGGACTAATGCTAAAATTTTTTCCCAAACATGGATGTTTTCCCCATTGGAGTCGCCATTTCTGTATTGGAGAAAACTCACTATGGCTTGGGAATACCACAACAGGCAGATGACTACCAGAAATCTACTCAATTCTCAAAACAATGCTATTATAAATGACAATGTTAAAACAATGTAGAAGAGTAACCAACCTCGATCCAATGTTTGATGTAGATCCCCGTTGGAGCTTTCAAACCTCACACATCCAAGCACTTGTAATCTGCAAATTAGTCTTGACAACCAATATCTAACAAGTACATGTGATATATAAATGACATTAACATTATTAATAACAATGGTCCATAATATCATAAGCAAATGTAACCCAATGTATAATAAATGACATTCACACCATGAATGGACGGGAATATGAGTATTTCTATTAATGAACAAGAAGAAGTATAAAGTGATACTACCTCTTTCCAGAAACCAATTTGAACCAAGATCTAGATCAATCCACTTGTGCCTCCACCAGTTCAATCCTCCATGAAAGGCAAACTCAAACTAGCAAGGAGTTTGGAAGGTGAACATAACTGGTTCACAACGACAAGGATCAATGAGTGCAGACTCAAGATAGGGAAAAAATACACTAGAGTGCCTTTACTATTCTCTTCTTCCTACCATCCATAAGCCATATGTGCTCAATATATATTCCTCTCAAAGGTAGGTAAAAGGACTCATCGAGACGTTACTTGGGAAAATGGAGAGCCAAAGGTCACCCAATGACCTCTTTTTGGGAGTAAAAAGTAATAAAATAGTGGTTTTTACCATTTTACCTGATACCCACGGGCTATAGGGATGCAACTCGCGAGTACGCATGATATAGTGATGCAACATGCAGGTAGGAACAAAAATAGGGTAAACTAGTATCACTGAAGGATGAAAATGGATCTGAGTCATTAAAATGGATCCTACAGGCCAAAGAATGTTGATGCTCATAGGGTGGAAGATTTCTGTGTAATTCCCAAAGGATTAATACCTCTAGAAAAGCTCTTTGATCAAAACGATGTGGCAAAGAATCCCAAATTCGAACCTCCCAAGGATACTGTAGAAGATCAGAATTTGGGTTCTATTGGGGAACCTCGAATGGTGAAGCTATCAAAAAAGTTGGAGACTAGGAGAAAAGAGCAGTATGTCGTTTTGATGAAAAAATATGTTGTTTCCTTCACCTGGAGCTATGAAGAGTTAAAGGAGTATGATAGCTCAATAATCCAACATTCTATCCCAATCCGACCTGGGAAAAAACCTTTCAAACATAAGTTGAGGAGAATGAATCCTACGTTGGTACCGGTAATAGAAAAAGAGATCAAGAGATTGTTTGACACAAAGATTATTGTCACTTTGAGATTTTCCTAATGGGTGGCAAACCTAGTTCCTGTAAGAAAAAGGAATGGAGAAATTAGAATCTATATAGACTTCAGGAACTTGAACAGAGCTTCCTTAAAGGACAATCACCCGCTGCCAAAAATGGAACACATCTTGCAGAAGGTAGTAAGAGCAAAAAGGATTTCTATGATGGATGGTTTCTTTAGGTATAATCAGATCAAAGTCAGTCTAGAAGATCAAGAAAAGACTGCCTTTACCACTCCATGGGGCACTTTCATTTATGCTAAGATGCTTTGGATTGATGAATGCTAGAGCTACCTTCCAGAGAGCGATGGACATCGCTTTTGATAAAGAGAAGGATAAGTTCATAGTGGTGTACATGGACGACATAACGGTATATTCAAATTCTGATGACGAGCACCTAAAACACCTAGAACGGGTCTTTATGAAATGCATAAAATATGGTATCTCCCTTAACCCAAAGAAATCTCATTTAGCTTTAGAAGAAGCTAAACTCCTGGGGCATATAATATCCAAAGGAGGTATCAAGATTGACCCTGAGAGGGTTAGTGCCATCCAGAAAGTTGGAGAGCCAAGGAGCAAAAGGGAGGTGCAGTATTTCATTGGACAAGTTGGTTTTCTGAGAAGGTTCATTCCTAGTTTCACTGAAATTATGATGAGTATCACTAATATGCTAAGAAAGGAAAGTCAAATAAAATGGACGGAGGAAGCTAGAGATTCTTTCAAGGGAATAAAGAGTGCTATCACTAAGGCCCATGTATTAGCCAGTCCCAATTTTTCTAAATATTTTTTGATTTTTTTGTATGCTTTTGAGCATACAGTGGCAGGAGTGGTGCTACAAAAGAATGACCAGAATGCAGAACAACCAATTGCTTTTTTCAGTAGGGTGCGGAGAGATGCAGAGTTGAAATATGACATCATGGAGAAACAAGCTTATGCCTTGATCAAATCACTAAAGGATTTCAGGATTTACATACTTCACTCACACATCATCGCCCATGTACCAAATAGTGTTGTGAAAGGTATACTTACCCAAGCAGATCCTAAAGATAGAAGGGAAAAATGGATTGTTGTATTACTAGAATATGACTTAGAAATAAGGCCTACAAAACTGGTGAAAGGGTTGGGATTAGCAAAATTGATGACCAAGGCCGATTTTGATTTCTTGTAGATGAATTTTTTAGAAGAATACTCGCAGCAACTAGACATCGAAGTACAAAAAAGCCCAGAATTTTCTGCATCCCCTTGGTATGCTGACAGTGTTTATGTGTTGCAAAATTTACAAGCTCCTCCAGGATTAAGCAAGAGTAGGTCTAGGGCTGTGAAATTAAAATCTGCGAAATACTGTATTATGAATCAGTTCTTGTACTGGAAGGACCCCGGAGGTGTGTTTCTTAATTGTCTATTGGAGGAAGAAGCTAATCATACTAAGAAAGAATTTCATAAGGGAGATTGTGGTGGACATCATTCTTGGAAAGTAATAGTAAATAAGATCTTGAGGGCTGGTTTCTATTGGCCTACCATGTTCACAGATGTGTATAAAGAAACTGTTGCTTGTCACCAATGTCAAATTTTTGAAGGAAAGAGGAAAGTTGTCTCACTACCCCTTCACCCAGTCATAGTAGAAGCTCCTTTTCAACAATGTGGACTAGATTTCATTGGGGAAATAAACCCTAACTCTTCTGGGCAGCATAAGTGGATATTGACAACTACTAATTACTTTACCAAATGGATAGAAGCTATACCTACCAGGAATGCAACAGAAAATGTTATTATGGACTTTCTGGAGGATAACATCCTATCTAGGTTTGGATGCCCCAAAAGAATTGTGTTTGATAATGCGCCTACCTTTTGTTCTAAGAAGATGATTAATTTTTGTCACAAATACCATATCAATCTAAACCACTCTACAACATACTACCTGCAGGGAAATGGACTAGCAGAGTCCTCCAACAAAAGCCTAGTAAGAATCATAAAGAAATTGTTGGAAGAGAATAAAAGGGCTTGGCATACAAAATTGAGATATGCTCTATGGGTTGATAGAATAAGCATGAAAAGAGCCATTGGGATGTCCCCTTTTCAGTTGGTATATGGATCCGAAGTGATTTTTCCAGCATCTCTAGGGTTGTCAGTTATGAAGTTGCTACAAGGAATGGAAGAAGAGATGAACCATATGCAAAGAAGAATAAGCCAGATAATCGAGCTAAATGAGCTAAGGACAAAAGCCTACAACAAAGTGCAAGGACACCAGGAAAAGATGAAGGAAGATTTCGACAAGAAAGCCAAAGAAGATGAATTCCAGGTGAACAATTTGGTCCTGAAATGGGACGCCCCCAAAGAAGATAAACACGGGAAATTTGACCATATGTGGATGGGTCCATATGTTATTGCAGCAAATCGAGGGTTAAATTCTTTTATCCTAGAAAAGCAGGATGGATCCGCCTGGTATGGAGGACCAGTCAATGGAAGGTTCCTAAAGAACTATCTATCTTAGAGGCGCCAGGTGACCCATGTACCATAACTTGTATATATGTATATTTTTTATTTTTACAATTGTTATGAAGTTTTTGTTTTAGGGAGAAACTAGAGAGCCTGGAAGCCCGAAAGTGAAGGCCCTAAGGTCGGTAAAGAGAAGCCATGATTTTATTTTTGAATGTTCAGCCTAGATATGCGACAAGTATGGTCCTCAGTTACTAGAAAGAAATCTCAGTCTAGGGTATGAAGGAGCCACCCAATGGATCAGGCACTTAATCTACAGAGTTCTTTGCTACCTCGTAGGGAGGATAGCATCCCCGTTGGAGCCAGTTGTCAACACCCATATATTTTTCTACAATATGCAGTTGAATGGAAGGGATGGAGGGTCAAAATGTACCTAGTAGAGAACCCGAGATATCCTCCATGCTCTAGAGCTAAGTGCTAATGGGAAAGACTAAGGGGTCTAAGAAGAACCAAATGTGTAAAATATGGGAAAATGTTGAAGTGTGGGTATTAATAGGTGAGAATCACACTTTATAACCTATAGTCCGTCAATCCAATACTTAAGGACTAAATATCACACCGATCTACACCGTAGATTGGGTGCGAGGATAGGATCCACGGCCCTATATGGGATACTGCATAGCCAAGTTGCGAGGAGGATAGGAAAAGGGAGGATGCGATGAGATTTTCCCGCCAGCCAAGTTTCAGTAGTAGATGAAGTCGCAAGAAGAATTAATAGAAGGCCATATATAAGATCAGGCGCATGCGATGGTATGAACAGGTGGAAAGATCCACGGCTCGGACATCGAAAGGGGGGAACATCAACAGCTCTCATAGTTGATCGCATGAAGAAGTAGCGCACCAGATAGCGAAATAGCGGATGCGATGAACCTTTCCTGCTTGCCAGATGTCGGCCTCAGAGCCCATCGCACAGAGGAAGAAATCGTAGTAGAGACCACTTGGGTACATGCGATGCCACCATATGGAGAAGTGTAGATAAGATGAATGGCATAGATGAAAAGTTAAAGTCAGATCCAACGGTAAAGAAGAGTAGGCTATCAAATCAAAGGATAAAGAAGCAGGCGATCTGACAGTAGGGAATAGGCATGTGAGAAAACCGATGGCAAAGATTAAAGGATGGCATGTAAAGAAGGGTGAGAGTTATGTTAGCACGGTTATATATATAAGAAACAACCGCGAGGGTTGACATTTGTTCTCGAATATTTTCGAAGTCAGGTGGTCCCTCGGTGTGTGGCAGACGACAAAAGCGACAAAACCTCCAGTAGCCTTCTCAAAGCTTCTAAACTGACAGGTAGGGCCTTGTAACTGTCCTTTCTCTTAAAAGTTGAATCTTTAGTCATAAGATGGGAGATGATTAGTCTTCTACCAGCTATAAATCTAGGGTGGCCCTGGAAAATAGGGACGTGGACGTGTTTGACCCATGCATTTGGCTCTCTGTCCCTGAAATTAAAACAAAGTTAGATGCTCTGCATGAATAGGGTCTGGACATACACGAGGTCTTTAGGTCGTCTTTTATTTTCTTTTTCCTAGACCAAGTACCCTCTTTCCCCCAGTTTATAACATGGTCCTCCGTGAATTACTCCGAATCTACAAGGATAATCATGGATGCCCCCAGGTCTAAAGTTGTCTGTGTTTTAGATGCGTCGGTTGTAAAGAATTCATTTTTTGTCCCCGAGTCACAGTACCAGGAGTCGGAAAGCTTTTCAGAAGAATCTATGGTTGCCCTATTCCGTCAAATTGCCTTGGAAAGTTGTCAAACTTTCCTAGCCACATGTCTGAAACCTCACTCCGAAGTTGTAGAAAAGCTATACCCCTTGGACGTCAACCTTTTTTATGATGATTCCCAGTTGGTCTTCTCACTGCTGGCTCAATTCTTAGGTTTAGATACTGACCAATGGGTAACGGAGGTCCATCTGAGTCTACTTTTCAGGATTAGTATTTGTTTAGCAAGGTCTGACACTGGACTCATCCCACCTCTTAGGTTTGATGAATTTTTAGCAGAAAGAATGCATGTATAGTTGGGAAAATTCTTGAATACTAGATTTTTCAGATACCAGACACAGCTTATGAAGATGATCCTGTACAGTAATGCAGAAAGCCCGCATTTTCACCCTTTATTTGAGACAAATGCTTTGCTGGACAATGTGTTTGATTATTTCAACTGTGTTTTACCCCCTGCGTATAAAGTCATTTTTGGGGAGGGACTACCGAGAGTACTTCCCGAGATGAATTCAATGATGCAATGAAAGGATGAAGTGGCCGTCGGAGACTGGTTCCTTTTGAAAGATGCTATAGTCATTAGGCTGTATGGTTTTGTGAAGGAACCCTATGTCTTGCCTTCCTTTCTGACATTAATAATCTTTTCCCTATAATTTATCAGACAGAAATTGAGCTTGGAAGAGGCACTGTTCCTGCAATTTAAAAAGGGAACTGATATAAAATACCCTTTGAAGGTAGGTCCTTTCATTGTGAAGAGCAAGGAAGCTTTACCAGAGATAGAGGAATTGATGAGACTTCTAGGGTTCAAAAAAGGCGTAGTTGTTGAATACGACCCCCTGCATGTTATTTCTAGAAGAAGGAAGGAGTGTAACCTAAGGGCTTTCGAACACAAGGAGCTAGAAAGGGCACTCAGGGGACAGAACCTGCTACAATGGGAGCCCGAGGCAGAAGAAGTTCCAAGTTTGCAGAAAAGAGACCCTGTAATGTCTGATGCTGTAATGAATATCGAACAGGTGTCGGACACTAGGGAAGTGGGCTAGAAGAGAGATCTGGAGGAAATTCAGGATATGGATACTGAAATGGGGGGTGAAGAAAAATGAGCTAGGATGATAACACAAGTTGAGGTGTTTGGTGAAAATACTCAGGTCAAGTCATTTATTTGCCTCACTGAAGAAGAATTGGTTGGTGAGACACCCCAGGAATATTTGACTGTCTGGATGGATAATGAAAAAGAAGATAATGAGGGGTCTCCAACCCCGGAAGTTCAAATAAGAGAATACAAGTTTCAGGATGTTAAAGAAGGTGAGAACAATAGTAGATTCCAGTCTAAAGCTGATCTGTGCGAGCAATATAAACAGAATAGACAGACCTTGGCCCAAAAGCTTTTTGACCTAATGCCGAGAGCCAGTAATTTGTCCAAAACTAAGACTTCCTTAGTAACCAGTAGAGATGAGAAGGATAACACTTTAAATTTAGAAATATCGACAGAAGTTGAAGTAACAAAGATGAAGATTAGATGGGATATGATACTAGTACCTGACAAGATCCATTTTCACAAACAGATTGGTGATCTTATCCATGCTGATTTTGTGAAAGCGGCATTGAGAGGTGATAACTTGGAAGTTACTGTAGGGAAATTAGAGAATCAGCGAAAACAGGAAAAGAGCGAAAATCGAGCCCTTCAGCAACTTGTAAAAAAGTTACAAATTGAACTGGTTGGAGTTGATGGGGGAGGAAAAGCAATGAAGCAGCTACTAGCTGATAAAGAAAAGTTAATTTTAAACCTGTAGTAAAAGGCAAAAGTCTCTAACATCCAGGTGATCTAGGCCCCCGAGGAAACACAATTTGAAATACAAAGGGAGGCTTTATCTAAGGAATTGGATGATTGTAAAGCAGAAATACTGAAGCCTGCTGGAGAAAAAGATAATTGGAAAAAGGAGAAAATAAGCCTAGAAAAGCAACTTGAAGATCTAAGAAGTAACTTGTCTAGTCTGGACATGCGGCCTACAAATGTGAGTCAAGTTGGTGATGAAGACAGTACCAATAATCTGGCATAGGCTATGTCACATGTCAGCCTGAGAGACAGTGAGATCAGGGAGCTAAGGGAAACAGTGCGGAAACTAGAAGAAGAGAATAAGAAGCAGGAGGAGGAGACAAATGGCCTCCGGGAAAAGCAGAGGGAATCGATTGAGCAGAATAAAAAACTCACTTGCCAAGTTCCAGGGTAGGCTGCTATGCAGGGGTGTAGACATTTGGTGTGGGATAGGATAGTTAAAGAGGCTGAAGTTTTTTGGCCATACTTGGAGTTCATAAGAGTCAAGGAGAAGACAATCAGTGATGCTTTGTCAGGATGTGTAGCCGCGAGAGAAACCTTAGCCCGAAAACCCAAAGAAATAGCATTACGTGTTGTTGGCTTTTTAAATGATTTGTCAGAAGAAGAAAGGATCAGGTTAAACATTGGGAACCGAATCGTGACAATCGCTACGGCTCGGAGAGTTTTGGGAAAGTATGCTCAAGTGGAAAGCATGGAGGCCAAAGTAGAAGATATGAAAAGGCAGGTAGCAGACTTCAAGAAGATCATTTGGTAAGCTAAATGAAATGGGACTACCATCCTTTTGGGATAATAATCTAGAGCTAATCTCTAAAAGCGCTTACAAAAAGAAGATCTGGGCTATAAGAATGGATCACTCGAAGTTCAAACATATGGAACAACTGCTCATAGAAAAAAATTTAATGGAAAAGATCGAAGACGACTTTGAAGTCCTGAACAGATTGATTGCCATTGGCGAAAGGCTTCAGCCAGCCTCCTATTCTGACCATATTGAAATCCGAGTGATGGTGAAAGAGATGATAGATTACAACCTCTCTTCAGCTGAGGACTGGGCTATTGTAAATGGATATGCAAATATGAGATATACTCTCCGCCAACTACAGTAGCTGTCTAATTTTTATGAGTTGTTAAATATTGTTTAAAAGGTCCGAAGACACATAAGACAGTTTCAATTTTTTATATAATTTGTAATATTTTTTAGGCAGCTAAATGGATAGCCAGTTGGAACTTTTATTTTTACTATGTTTGTTTTTACTGTAAGGTTAATCTTATTAAGTGATAATACCAGCAAATGTACGAAATAGTTATGCTAGCTCTGCCTCTTTTTGTTTCGAAGCAGTTATGGCAAACAAATTTTGATGAGGTGTCATTCTGTTGTAAAACATTTTTGGTTTAGATGAGTCGAGCAAAGGGCTCCCGACATCTATATATGCGATGTAATAGAATGATGAAAGGGTTGAAAATCTTATTTGAAAGCTTTTGGTATTTCGAGGATTAGTCAGTAAGACATTTTTGAGTTGTTTTAATAATGTTTGTAGAGCCGAAGCCTGCATTTTGACAAGGATTCATGTGTAATTAGTCAGGTAGTCTGTATCTTCCTTTTTCCCATGTGAAATTGTGTTTCTCTCTTTGTTACTCCATTCTGTGTTATTTCTTTCATGCTTGGATTAGGGTAATGGTTAAGTGGAATTCATAGAAGTTATGCTTCATTTAGCTTTTTCCAAGTATTTCACCAACATATTCTACTAAAGTTGATGTAGGATTCATCTTGGTATGCCTTACATTTATGGACTGTTTCTTTCCTCTTATGTTCCACAAATTAAATCTCTTTGTTAAATGTAACTCCATTTCCCAAATGAAATTCATATGTTTTCAACCAAACAATGCTTGAATCATTTTTTGTTTTCCAAACAGAAATGTGATCTTCTATATAAATTGTTGTAATTAAATATCTTGGCCGTGAATGCTAGTGTTTCTTTTTCATTATTGACAATCCTGATTATTCTAGTTTTTTCATGAGATTTTAGAGAGAGCCCTCTCTGTCTGTGTTGGGTCGGTAGCACAGGACAAAGATTGGTTAGTGGTTACCCAGAATTACCCTCTTTCAGCCTTAGGGGTCAATTTCGGTGATAACAGAGAGATTTTGAAAAATTCAAATGATGTTTAAGCTCCCAACCCCAACAATGTTTTGGAAAGGTAAGCCTATTCCAAGATACCTAGTAGAAGGGTTTTTCATCAATATTCTATCTCCATAAGAAATTGAAGCAAAGCTTCCTAATACACTCATGCAATCCTATAGGCACATGAGCTATGGAAACCCATAATACAAGTATACCTTCCATTAAAAATTTCAATAAGACCAATCTCCCTGCTTTTGAAAACAACTTGTTGCACTAAAGCTACAACTTTATCTCAACTTTACAGATAAGCCAGGCCCAATTCTAATATTTGTAGTCATCTGGTTTTAACATAAAGCCAAGATATTTAATTCCCCGGGTAACATCTACAGTCTCAAAATCGAATTGGGAACAGATCCACTCAGAATCCTCAAGATCCAAGTTCAAGGATGAGGCAATTGACTTCCTAGGATTACAAATCATACCTATAGGCTTTTAGAAAAGAGTGTCTAGGGATTTAAATTTTAAAATATCCCTTTTGGATCCATCGGAGAAAAATAGACTATCATCTACAAACATAAGGTGCAAAATGTAGAACGTACCTCCAAAGTGGAATCCTTTGATAGTTCCGTTATCTATGGACTTTTTAATGATTCTGCTGATTCCTTCCATAATTAGCAGAAATAAAAGGGGGGCAAGTGGGCACCCCTTCCTTATTCCTCTGCCTGGTCAAAAGAAGGGTGAAGCTGACCCATTAATAAGCACTGCAAAACTGACATATTAGACACATGAGAGTATCCAATTCACAATAGATAAATCAAATCCAACATGAAGAAGAACCAGCTTGAGAAAAGTCCAATTCACTCCATCATAAGAATTTTATAAGAAAGCCTTTATAACCACTGTCAGAATGCATTTGTTCTTTGCTGGGTGTAGAACTTCCTGTGCTATGCCAATTGAGTCATGGATATGCCAACCCTCAAGGAAAACAAATTGTTTAGGAGTAACTGCTTTGGATAAGATACACATGATTCTATTATCCATCACCTTTGCGATCAATTTGTATACAAAATTGCATAGAGAAATGGATCTAACATCATCCATACTAACCACTTTGTTTGATTTAGGGATCAGTGTTAGGGAGGTGGAGTCGAAGGCATCCAAAACTATACCTTTTAATATGGACTCTTCAACTGCAGAGAGATGGTCTTCACCAAGAACCTCAAACATTCCAGAGTAGAATTCAACCGACCATCCATCTGGACCTACGATATAGTCATGTTGCATGGACTTAATAGCCCCAATAAGTTTATCATGGGAGATATGTTTATTTAGGGATGCATTTCACTCTACAGAAACATAGCATGGAAGGTGGGAAATAATATCTAACATGGAAGCCACCCGATCCCTTTGATTCTCTTTGTACAACTTGGAGAAGTGCTTTACCCCTACCCTTGCAATATCAAGGAATCCAAAAACCATATTCTTGTTCTCATCTTCAATCTCCCAAATGGAGTTTACATTAATTCGATGCTTGATGTAGTTATGAAAAAAAATAGAATTACTATCTCCCATTTGTAGCCAAATGGCTCTTCTCTTGAGCCTAAGTGAAGCCTCCCCCTCCTGTAACAATTTTCTGCATCTGGATTCTAGGTCCTGAATATGCAGTTTAAAAAAAAAAAGTAAAACCTTCTGGATGGGAAGTGTAGAAAGTAGCCAATTGTTCCCTAGTATTCAGAAGATCCATCTCCTTTAATTCCTTGTTATTCGCCACCCAGGGAATGGTATGCGACTTAATTCTTTTAAGGTTGTTCAGAAATTGAACTGCAGTTGAACAATGTTGATCTTCCTAAAAAGGGATCCACTGATATTTCACTAAGTCTTGGAATCCTTCTTATTGGATATAGGTCACATTAAATCTAAAGGGGCATGGTGGTTTGTGGTTATCCCCTTTGATTTCTAGGAAGACAAGAAAATTGTCGGAATCACTTCCATCTCTGAACCATTGTTTGATACATGAGGCCAAATGAACCATACCTTCATTCACTAAGAAGTGATCCAATCTTTTGGCTATGGCCTGAAAACCTGAATGCTTATTCCTCCATGTAGGTTTTAGTGCCACGGGATGAATTTCAAAGAGGTAAAACTATTCCATCTTATTAGAAAAATAATCTGAATGGATCTTTATTGGCCAAAAATCCCCAAGTCTCTGGCTCCGTGAGGGAAAATATTATATTTGAGGATAAATCTCTCCATCAAATGGAAACCAAATTCAAACAAATTATCCCAATACTATATTCTTCGAGAATGTGGACCATAAATATTTAACAAAGTGAAATCAATATCCATGTCTTGGAGAGCAAAACAACCCCCACACTAGATGGGAACCCCCAACAATTTGAGCAAGTAAAAGAATTAGACCGCTACCCAGTAACCAACCCACTTGATCTTCCTTGAGCATCAATGCTAATAAAGTCCCATTCAGGAAAAATATTCTTCATAATGGAAGAAATAGACTCGCAATTAGCTAGTGTTTCATGTAATAAAATAACGTTCGATTTATGGATAGAGACCAATCTCTTCAGGGCCAATATTTTAGAGGGGTTCTCTAACCCTATGATATTTAGGGAGATGTAAAACATTAGGTAACCTTAGAGATGGGGGTGCATGCTAAGGCCCCCTTAATTGTATTTTTTATACCACCTGAAAAATCTAACGTTGCCTAAACTATTGTTGAAGCCACCACATATCTACATCCTCGTAGCGTACATGTACTCCCCGAGGACACCTTATGTAATCATTTTGTTGGACCCATCCATACAATCGACTTGAGGGAATACCTAGGTCTCAAGTGATACCTTGAAGGATTCCAGTCCCTAATGGCGCCCTTGGAAGCCAACACATCCTGTGTCGATCAAAATGCATCTTGCTCATCAACTATAACACATGCACTGCTTAAGGATCAACTAGACACATTTTTGGAAGAGTCTGACAAGAGGGAGAAATAGGTTTGACTGCAATATATAGGTGAAGAATCCTTTGCGGGTGAGGGGAGTAGTCCAGGTTTCGATCCAACCACATACCACAGGGGATAGGTGACTTCAAGGGTTGACTCAGCAAGGGGAAGATTCCTTCTCCAAAAATAAAAGAAGGAAATCATCAATAAAACTAGATGTCGTTGGAGGATCAAACTAGGCTCGTTCCATAACTAAAGAATAGATACGACTATCCTACGACAGTAAAGAAAAAAATCCATTTCCAACCCCCTCGGATGATATAGCCAAGACATGAGAAGGGTGGAGAAAAGGAATCACATAGGAGCAAGGAGAAAGAGACTGGATGAATCCCCCTTTACCAATAAACTTAGAGCCCCTAGGAGAGCCCAAGAAAGGGTTATTCACTGCAGTGAGCAACTCAGGTGTGGCGAAGAGACTATAACTCGACAGTTGAATCAATGGACCTGATAGAAGAGGTGAAACCCTACAAAAGGAAGGCTCCTCAATAGGAGGGATAACGATACTACCATCCCAATTACTAGATGAAGAAATGGGACAAAAAGAAAAATCAAGGGTATCAGAATTGACTTACCCAGATAATGTAGACCACCAGAATGGATTATCCTCAAATCGTCCACGGGGGGGGTCTTCGAAACCTTTTCCTCATAATGAAAAGGTTTTTGTACCATGAGATGGATATCCCTGTGATTAATTAGGTTCACTACCTTTGCAGAGAAATCCTTGGCGTAACCTATAACTTCTTGAGTCACAGCACAAGATGCCAAAGGGTGCTCCTCAATCCTAGCCGATGATAATCCAACCACTTCATCACCACTACCCACCAGTGTAGAAACACATTTTTTCTTCTAATGTTGATGAGTGAAGGGAAACGTACAATATTGAACTAGGTGTCCATACAGATGGAACTGGTTGCACCTGAAGGGAAACCCCACATAGTCCAGGACCTGGGAATGGGAGAATCCTCCTTTTAAGATAACCATCTTCTATGGTATCCCATCATGGATATACAAATCGACTAGAATCCTGGAAACCACCATGTTTCCCATAGCTTCAAAATTGTCATCTACAAGCAGGAATTCGCCTAGAGAGGCTCCAAGAAGGAAAAAAAATTTCCAGAGTCCATAACCTATGAGGGAGACCCGACAACTTGGACCAGGTTAGGTACAAGAAGTTTTTTCACACCTAGCATCGAAATTGGGAACCCATCTCTTTACTTTGAATGAAAAATTACCCCAAATTCAAACCCCTTTGAGCACCTTCCTCGCATCATTAGAATCTCTAAGGATATTCCCCAACCAACCTTTTGAGAGGGAAAAGCACTAAGGAGAATAATCTAAGAAATTCCATTGTGTTTCTACCCAAGCTCTGAAGGTAGGCAAGGCCATACGATTTCCCCTAAAATTCCCAATAGCCATTGTTCCTATCATAGAGAGCACATCGAACATGGAGATATCATCGCCAAAGGCCAATTTTACTCCAGGTTTACGTTTCACGCACCGTCTCTTTTTCTTTCCAAGATCCCCTCAATCCGTCTATTTCACTTGCATTGGGCGAGAGGTAGGGGGCACATTCTCGGGACATTGAACAGGTCCAATCCCTCTAGATAAATTAGGTGCAATAGTAGTTGAAACTAGTTCGGATTCCTTTCTCACTACATCTGACAGAGAGGAAGAGAGACAATAGGAGAAGTTAGAGGGAGAAACATCTAGAGGCAAGGAACAAGTCTTAAGGGAAGGGTCCTTATCTAGATACCCTACCATAAATGAAGTAATTCAAACCAAAACAAGGATACTAGTAACCCAAATCTACGTGATGTGGGTCCCTTCACTAAACAACGGAAAACAATAACTCAAACACCTTAAAAAACACACACAAAATGTGCATGACCTGAGGAAAAGAGGGAAGAGCAGAGATCACCACATCAAAAGTCTAGCAGTAAAAAACGGTTCCTGAAAAAGGGACAAAAAGGAAATCCTATATCCTCCGGAGAGTGAAAAAACATCTAATCACGATCCCATAGTCAAAACAAAAGCTATCACATAAGACAAGGAAGACACCAAAAGAGAGTAGCTTTAGGAGAATCCTAGGGAGGATCCCTAGTCAAGATTAAACAACAAGTACTCATCTACAAAGCTCGATAATCAAAAAGTGTAAATCTCCATTAGCACAAAAATCCCTGATCCACACCACCATGAAGAGCTTAGAGCCGAGGAAAAGCTCCAAACTTATGTGTGGTCTCTTTCCTTGGGGGATGCCAAATTATTGCACCATTATACCAATTAACTCACCCTCTTTGACATATTTACTATATCATTATCTATATTATGTTTTATATTATATTATTTTATTTGTAATATCTCCTTCATATAGAAATCTAATTACTCGATTTCCATCTTTATAAACTAGTGTTTTTAATGTTAAAGATTTTAATTAGGTATATATCACCAAATTCTTAATAATATTAAGAATAACTAATTAGACTAACACTTTAAACTATAAATGTTATGTATATATATAAAGTAATTTCTTATCTCTAATCAATAATGATATAATTTTCTTTTATTTTATATTGTACATAAATACATCATTAACAATATCGTAGAAAAGTAATACAATATTTTTATGTCTTTTAAATTTATAATGAATTTATTAATTTCTTATTTCTCATAGATATTATATAATTTATTTTCATTTTATATTGTACATAAAAACATCATAAACAATATAAATAATATTGTAGAAAAGTATTAAAATATTTTTATATGTTTTTTAAATTTATTAACATTATAATGAGTTGTCATGGATTGAATTGTATTTCATATAGTATTTTTTATGACTGTGAAGTTTGTAGTTGCAACATCTCTCGAGAATCTTGGAGAATGATTAAGCAAATTCGAAAATAAATTATCAGGGATAACCTAAAAATTAAGACCAATACACCCTATCTTATTCTCCTTATAGAAGTGGGTCTTCCCCCCATCGAAAGCGCTACTATGAATAGGTACCTAATGCACAAGAAAAAGATAAATAACATGGAAGACTAGAGACTCCCTAAAATTGTTTTAACTTCTATTCAAGACCATCTTCAGCTCAAGAGAGGATCGTATAAGGACACCATGGCTTGGTTGAATCAATGGGGGATTGACGAAAAATTCCACTTTGCAAAATATCAACAACCTCAAAAATACTATCACATCTAAGTTCAAAGCGAGAATGTGGGACAAGAAATATTTAGCGTTAAAAGAAAATTAAGATATTACAAGGAGGTCATTAATCCTAATCTGGACTTGATCAAAAGTATCTCTCTGCCTTAACTAATTAAAAGAAGAAGATTAATATAGCCAAGATAAGAACGAATTTCTGTGAGATTCATAGCGAAACAAGGCACTGTACAATTCCTAAAACACGATGGGAGGAAAGGATTTGCCAGTTGTATGAGTTTATGAGCGTTGAGGACGAATCTCACTTTCTTTTAGAGTGCCCTCCGTGCATACACCCACATTGGATTGCGGTTTCCTAATATTTTCTACAATTCTAACCTCCAGCATCTTCTAACTTGTCAAAATTGTGGTGACCTAGGAATGCTTCTTACTCATCTTTTTAGTCATAGGAATCAAATTTTACAGAAATCCAAATAATTCTTTTCTATTTCCTTAAGATTTGATAAACCAAATGGATCTTGGTGAACGTTAATCATCATCATCCTCATCATCATGATAAATTTTATAGTTTAATTATTTTATTTTTAAAAATTGATCATGATAATTGTTTGATATCAACAAAATTTATTAAACAAATTTTATAAAAATGCTATATTTTTTAAAAATGTTATTTTTATTTAAAATAAAAATAATTTAAATTTTATGGCTATCATCACCTAAATTATAGATAAAATTTTAAAATTTCATTACATAAACTATATTTTATATTTTTGAGTGTAGAATTGTATTCGAGACTCTCAAATATCCTTATTCCACTGTTGGATTCTAAAATCTCAACTAATTTGATTTACAATTCCAATACTAAAATGGTTAGAAGCAAAGGATGTCCAAATGGTAATGGTAACATTTTTAAACTATTCTTAAATATAGTGAAGATAAAATAGGGAAAATTATTGTTGTTTTCTTCACTATAAAATAGCCAAGATTATTATTTTTTTAATAAAAAGAGTAATTAAATTATAATGGGATAAAGTTATTATTAAGAATAATGTTAAAAAAATGTTCGTACAAATATTTTAAATTTAAAATGTCGATGAAAAGAATATTTAAAATAATTAAAACATAAAATTAGATAAAGTTATATCATAATGTTACAAATGTGCTCACCTAAAATTGTTTTAAACTTACAGTGTTGAATAAAAATGATATCAAAAATTATAAGTAAATTATAAAATCGGGTAAAGTCATGTGATAAACTATTAAGGCATGTTAAAAAGGAATGTTATTGAAATTCAATATTAGAAATTGACATAATAATTGATAATCAAGATTACATTTGATAAAATATTTTGAATTCTTCTTTCAATAATTGTTATTCTAAATTTTATTTTTTAAATTTATAACTCCATATGCAGTACTAGTGTAGAGGATTGAGGAGATAGCCAGCAAAGGGAGATGCGTGCAAGCACAAGGGGTTGCATGCGGACGATTGAATTTCATTCAATGTGGATGTTCGTGTAATATCTTAAGATATTTTTATTTTTATTTTTTTTAATAAAAGAGTTGTAAAACTCAAAATACTCATATGTGATGTGAGTGAATATTTTACACAACAATTATTATTTTTATTATTAATAAAAATGAAAGGTCCTTGGAGCAATTAGTTCAAAGAGGGGACACCACTATGAGACAATGAATAAGTGTATAGCTAGCAAGATATTTTATGTCAATCAAATCTAAATTAAAAGCTCAACCACCACACAAAATCCAAAATTATATGGATCAAGAGATTGATTGAGATTTGATTGAGATGGCACAAGACCTGGGAAAAAACTATAAATTGGTGCATTGAGATAGCAGAGGACGTTGAGTTGTGCATGGAGAGATTGTTGCTATGAGAGCACGTTGTTGAGTATTTCTCCTTGTGATTGTAAGTCCATCATTAGATCTATTATAGACTCTCGGTGAGAGAGTGTTGCATTCATATTTTCCTTGCTAGTTCAGTTGTTCATGGCAGTGATCCAGCTAGAGGGTGAAGCAGGACGAGTTGAGAAGTTGTCCTCTTCTATGATTGGGAGGAGCTGAAAGACTCCAAGTGTTTTCCCCTTTCTTGTTTTATTCCAAATCACATGGCTTGTTGTTTTAATTTTAGATCTAAATATGCATGTGTGGCCCTAATTTTAGTTTCTATTCGCTATCTAAGATAGACGGTCCATGGTGTACCGTTTATAATTATAATTATGGTGTGTGTGTGCGTGTATATATATATATATATATATATATATATATATATATATATATATATATATATAAGATGTGCTCAGTTGTGGTGACAGTCCATTAAATAATTGGTATAATATTAGCATATAAACTCTTGTGAAGATGAGAACAAATTGCATTTAGCATCCTGCCATTTGTTTAAGAAGATCGCAAACTTACTGAATAATAATCAAATTTATTTATGTTTGGGCTACCTCTCAGAGTAAGTTCCATACATTCTCCTATGATTTTATCTTGCACTTAGTTACTCAGAGATATGGTATTTATTGTCTTAACTCCTTCCACAAAATTATGCAACAGTATCTATTATGTTTTAATCAAAACAATGGCTCTCTAAATCGTAATAGTTCTTGGTTATAGATATTGACTTGGTTTTAACATAGATCTGGCTTGGATTTGTCTCTGCAAATCTAACTTTGTGAAAGAGATGTAAGTATAGCTTAATACATAGCATTTTCAAGCTTATAAGGAATATCGTTGTAAATCTGGTGTAGTATCTCTTCCAAGCAATCTCCTCCATGGATTTCATTCTAGTTACAATGATCTAGTTTAATACAATCCTTCATTAAAACATCCAGTCCACGCCCTCTGTAATATGGTGAGTGTCTCCTTTTTCTTTTCTCAGCTATTTTTCCTCAAATTTTGGTGCAACAAACTCTTCCCGCACATGGTGCAACTCATGATTCGGGGCCGACTGTGGGGATAGCCACATCCGTTATCTCATCCCTTAAGTGGTCTAACAGACATATGGGGACCCGAATAAAGTACTTTAGACAGTCTTTAAGACAGAATCAGACTGACTTGCCTTTTTAAAACAAAGGGACATACATCTGACAATATAAATTAAAAATATTACAATGTGGAACCTATTAAGGAGGCCCACCATGCATTTCAATCAATCATCAGGGTCCCACCCCTGTAGACAGATACAGTCTGACAACATAAAATATATTATTACAATGTGGAACCTATTAAGGCGGCCCACCATGCCTTTCAATCAATCATAGGGGTCCCACCCCTGCAGACAAATACAGATTTCTTGGCCATCACCGAGATCCACTCCACCACACGGACAATCAAAAGGATCCCCATCAGAATCCACGGGTTCATATGGCATTATGTATGGGTAGAGAGTATAGTCAAAGCATTGCTCAACGTCCGACCCAAACATAACCTCGTTATTTCCACGCATAAAATCTCCCTGAAAAGTTGACTCCACTCTATAGTTAAGAGGAATCCTTTTGGTGTGAACTTTGTTGTCAATTCTCTTGTCGTCTTGATCTCTTCTGATGAACTTTTGGGTTGTATAAACAGTGTGTTCAAGTGCCATATATTGTCCTCCAAGGTGTCGCAATTTAAATTTGAACCACATGTGGTTATGGTCTGCAACCTGCATATCATCTTGAAGGTGGAGGATGAAATTAGCCCTTCGATGAACCCAATCTTTTCTTAGACAAAATTTATCCAAAAATATTTTAGTCCATCCTGACCATTTATTGTTGATAAGATTTGACAGGTTTGCACATACAATTATCTCGCGTTCTTCTCTACAAAATTGAAGAATACGGTTATATGTGGTCCAGGTAAGATCACCATGTCCCAAGTCGACATACCACATATCTATGCCTTCTTCTTCATTGCAGTGTAGCCAAACTTATCAACAACCAATTAATTTGTCCTATGCCTTTTCCAGGCCAAGAAATGCATCTTTTTTCCATTTTTCCAAAATTTGGAGTTTAAGTGGAGATTCATGGATTTGTCTTATGAGAGTTAAAGACAGAAACTTCTCATCCTTTGTTTTGTTTGCATGCTCTAAAGATTGTTGGCGCTCTTCTGGTGTCAAGGATTCATCCCATGGCTTCAAGAACAAGCCTTCCTGAGAATGACTACGTGGGGATGGAAATGGCCTTGCTAGACCCTTGCCTTTATCTTGTTGTGAAGAGCTGGATGCGCCTGGGTGAAAACGGGAAGCTAGGAAACAATTATGTGACAACGGAGTGAAAAAAAAGAGGGCAAGTGGATGAACAGGAGAAAAAAAGTCAACCTCAAAATCTCAGCTGAGAGTTTAAAAGACTCTAGGTCGAGAGTTTTGAGAGTTCAAACTTTCGGCCGAGAGTTTAAAAAACTCTAGGCCGAGAGTTTGAACGAATCACCACGTTGTATTTTCAAAAAAACTCTCGAATGAGAGTTTGAACTAAACTCTCGGCCAAGAGTTTGGAAGGTATTTTTCGGCCGAGAGTTTATGGTCAACAAAACCTGTGAAAATATCTGGCATCTTTTTGGAACCTACAACTTCAACAAGCCCAAACCCCTGCAAATTTTAAGTATTATTTGTTGGACTTGGTAGCAATGGATTCATCTCTGAATCTAGTTTCCAATGATATAATAATTGTTTCATTTCGATTTGAATTTCTATTTATTAATAATTTTTTTCTAAACCTTATCCCTTAATAATTTTATTACTCTGAAAATCACCCGAAATGAAAATTCAATATCATAACAAAGACAACACCAAAAAATTTGAAATTTCACAAAGATCATAATTGGCTTGTCCTCTTCAAAAGGGTACTTTTATTTTTTCTGATAAGAGTCACATTTGAAATAAAATGCGAAGACAAAAACATGTGTTGATAATGCACCATTTTCTGAACATATGTTGTTTCAATAAATAATAAACAATAGTTCCCAAGTCTTAAAAAACTCAAAATATAGTGCATGCACAAGTGTAGTGTATGTAGATTATGAGCCTACAATTTTTTTCCCTAAAATGAATAACCATCTATCAAAAAATCGACGTCAACATAGGTCACTCATTATCCATACGTACAATTTTCAAATATATGGCGTTGGTTGCCAACAAATTTGTCCCACAATATGTCCATAAACAAAATTAAAAAAAATACGAGTAGAAAGCTAATTCAATTCTCTAAAACCTTTGTGTTTACTTCAAGTTGAAATTCCTGAGGGAGATATGGGTTTGAAGAGGTCGAAGTTGAAAAACATAAAATTTAGCAGTTTGTTTGTCAAAAACAAGCCAAAATTGTTTCCCAACATCATGTTTTCACCTGCCTGCACTGAACATATTGATCCAGGGAAAAGCTTGATTATGGAACTCTTCTCTGGTTAACATATCAGCAACACAATTAAGATAACCAGGATTATAAACAATGTCAAAATCAAAATTCTATAACCATAAAAACCATTTTAAAATCCTAGAACTATTCTCTGCTATAATATTTTCATTCTTAAATATCCCAGGCATTATTTTCAAATTAGTTCTAACTAGAAACTTTACAGGCTTCAAAAATAAATGAAAATGATTGAGTGTCTTTTTAATAGCCAGGATTTCTTTGTGGCTAGATGGATAATTGAGTTCTGCATATTTAAATGATCTCGAGGCATAGCCACAAATCTCTTCTCTCTCGCTGTGCTTTTCAATTAGAACTCCACCCCATGCATTTGTCGAAGCATATGTTTCAATTACAAGATTACCAATTCCTTGGGGAAGAGAGAAAGCAGGGAGTTGCTACACTTTTGTTTTAATTTTCTGACTGCATCAGTCAAATCTGAAGACCATTTAGGGGGATTCTTTTTCAATCTCTTTTGAAGGATATGAATATCTTCATCTTTCCCTTTATAGAATGGTTTAATGTAGTTGAGACTTCCTAGAAATATCTGAAGCTGAACTTTTTCTAATATCTGATCCGGGAAATGCGAGAACACCTTGAAGACATGGTCCTGAAGAATTACTTGCCCTTTCTTTATCTTGAAACCGAGAAACTCAATTTCAGTCTTTCTGATTTCCATCTTTCTCTTTGAGAGAACAAGACCATGCTTATAAACTAAATGATAAAATTCCTATAAATGCTTTAAACTATCTTGCAAGTTCCTATAGCATATCAGGATATCATCTATGTAGACTAATGCCCATCTCTTTTCTCTGAAAATATATTCTATTCTCTTTTGGAATTCAGAGGGGGCATTGTTTATTCCAAAAGGTAATATTTTCCATTGATATTGGCAATGGGGAACAACGAAAGAAATCTTAAACCTATCTTTTGCTTCAATCCCAATTTGATAGAAACCAAATTTCAAATCAAACTTACTAAATATAGTACATCCAGCAATCTGTTCCAGAAGACTAGCTTTATCATGTAATGGATACCTAATTTTTTGGAGCACTGCATTGAGAGGTTTATAATTCAGAACCAGTCTTGGCTTACCTCTCTTAATATCTGAGTGTTTGTTAACAACAAAGGCTCTGCAAACCCATGGACTCTTAGAGGGTTCAATTAACCCTTTTGAAAGCAACTCTTTAATTTCACTGGCACAAAATTCTCTCTCAGAGGGAGACATCAATCTAGCAGAGGCTTTCGTAGCTTTATGTTTTACCAAAGGGTCAAAAGGAAAGGAAACAAAGTATTTTTCTCTGGTCCAAAAAGCATTAGGGCTTTCTGAAGTGCAGTATTTCTCAAGCTTTTCAGAGATATCAGCAAGGGCCTTGTCCTTATGCATTTCTGCGTAGGAAATGCATCTCTCCATTTTGAATAATTCTACAATGTTTGTTTTAGAATCAGTTCTTTTCACAGATCTTTTGCATTTCAAATGAGCTTCAAAGGATAAAGGACAAGAAACTGGCTTTCCTTTTATGGTACATTTAAACAATATTTTAACAGTTTCAAAAGTAACAGGGCTCACTTTATTTAGGAATTCAGAGCCTAATATACAATATTCTTTTATACTATCCAACCTATTCAAGGATAAAGCTTCTGTACATCCTTCTATTTGAATAGGAAAGTGTGCTACTCTACCCAAAATTTGTACAGGGGTACCTTCTATAGCAACTCTGTGTTCTGAATCCTTCTCCCAATAGAATGAAGGGATTGCACTTCCTTTTGCTAAATTCATCTGACAACCTGAATCAATCATGTAATCTAACTTATAGGGCTTGAAATCTGGAGGACAAAAAGAAAATTGAATGTACATTATAGGACCTGTAAAAAGTCCTAAGGAAGGTTCAGGGAAAAGAGAATCTTCTTTTGAATCTTTCTTTTCATGCTCAGGGATCTTAAGAGCTATGCCATATTGTCGGCACATCTCATATTCAAAATACTGATCTTTTTCTCTGACTGTTACTTCAAGAATTCTTTTCAAATCTTGAATTTCCCTTACAAGCTTCCTAAGGAAATTCTGTTTTTATTTGATTTGCAGGCGAAGTAGATTTTCTTTATCTTTTTTGAAATTCTACCTATCCTCATGCTCTGCAAGATAGTGCTTATATAAATCTGTAGGATTATAGAATGCAGTATGATGGGAAGGAGAGAGTTTACCTTCTTCTGATTGCTTCTCTTTTCCTTTAAGTAATGACAGTAGCTTTTTCTTGTCTTCCTTTAATTCTCCTCTGAGAATATACTCAAAAACAGGAATCTTGGATAACTGTTGATCAATTGCGTCCAATCGTTGTTGAGGAGATGGTTTTGTTGAGGCAGAAAACATATAACAATAAAAATGAAAGTCTGGAGGTCCCTCACACCCCCCTAAATTTGCTTATGAGGCGGAGTCGGAGTTGGAAGTGGAAGAATCAGAACTGGAGGGAGCAAATTTATTCAGATGGATATCAGAATCATCAGGGAGAAACATAATTTCTCCAGAAGGGTACTGATCTTGTTCACAAAAATAAAGATCCCACCAAGCTGGATCTAGCTATTTGGAGAAAGCTGCAAGATTTGGTTTGGATTTCTTTTGTGGACATTTGCTTTCCCGGTGAACGTTCTTTCCACAAATAAAACATTTTTCTTTATCTGTTGGCTCAGAAATTTTTCTGACAAAAGCTTTCTTATAGAAAGGGTTTCTAGATTGTTTCGTATAAGACTTGTGAGTCTTATGCTTGTAGGCTTTGTCAGGATGATATCTAGGAGTACTTGTATGGAATCCTTTCTTTTTCTTCTTGCAGTGGCAGGATTCTTTTCTGAAATGCCCTCTATTGAAAGCACCACAACCCCAATCAGGCATTTTTGCAACATCTTTACAAAAACTAGGAGAATACATAGATTGGTGCTTTTTGAAATCTCGACTAACTCTCTTTTCTAGGCAATGTTCTTTCCAAGTTTCCATGATAAAAGCATGGAGTTGTGCTCATGAGAGTCTGTGAAGATTAATCTTCTTATCTTTAAGAAATTGTTCCACAACATCTGGAACATGACCGAGAAAAATTCTAAGATAGTGTTTCAGGTATGTTGGTTCACCATATTTTCCAGAAGAGATAAGAAGGTTCTGCATATAGCAGAAGTATTTCTCACTTTGACTCAGGTCACAAATTATTGTAGACATGAATAAAGAAGCTAGGTGCTCATAGTCTTCTTTATCGTCAGGTCCATAGAACTCTTTTCCCAAAGCATGCAATATCTGTTGATATGCATCATCAGCATTCAAAATGTCATCTTTTACTTCTTGTGGTAGCCATTGCCACCATTCATGTGCTAAACCAGATAATCCAGCTATCAGCTGTAAAGCTAATTGCTGACCAAGAATATTTGAATCTTGGGTCTTTTTATATAAAACCCATTGGCCAAGAAGCTGTATGGATGACTTTATTACTGCTTGCAACTGACATTGGATATTCAGAATGGGTTCCTCAAGCATCTATGACATCAGGTTATTCATTCCATTTATTAGAAAATGGAATTTCTGAGAAGGAGCAAAAAAGGAATCTTTCATTTCTAAATCAAAAATGGGAGGAGGAGGACCTGAAAAGGAGGAAGAACCAACTTCATGGATGACCCCTGAACTATGCTAAGTATATTCTGTGTGAGAGGGGAATTTAAGCATAGCCATATATCTTTTAGGTAATTCCTTAGGCATTCTATGTAAGTGACTGACTAAACTTTGTATTTCTTTGAATTCTTCTTCAACTTGACCAAACTCAAAATATGTTCTTTCATCCTCATCTCTGACACTCATCATACCAAATGAGTAACTTTTAGAGTGTTGTCATTGGTGTCCTTTTAGAGAAAGATCCATTGCTGCTTGGCTGACTGAGCCAGTTTTCTTTTTCAATACTTGAGTTTTGGTCAAAAGCTTACCCAATACATTCAACCTTTTCTATGTCTTGTCATAGGCTGTATTTATTGCATTTTTTATCTCTTTTGTATCATGCAACAAATTATCCAGAAGGTCAAGTTTGGTTTAGAGCATTGATATCTTAACATGCTCATCCTCCATTGTTTTCTTTATTTGAATGATATCCATGGCCATATCATCCAGATTCTCTGCTGTGAGATGGTGTTGCAATTTGCCATAGTTGGAAAGCTTTATTTCATCTGAGACAATGTTAGATGGAATAGATGATTTACAGGGCATGAATTCTTTTTTAATTTGTCCATCAGTTGAAAACTATCTGAAGGGAACCTCTAGAAGATTTCTTCCAAGGACATATGACCGATCACCTTTAGCAGAGGTGATTTCCATACCGGATCCATGCCTAGGTAAAGATGAAAACATATAGAAACTCAGGAGTTCTCTATTTTGATTATGTTTTAATCGCTGGAGTATTTTCTTACAGGATGGACAGTCTGAGTGCTGACCTTTATGTTCAGTGTCATAGACCCCAGTAAAGGATGGTTGAACTGAAGTAGAATAAGCATGTTCATGCATATTTGACTTAAAATCAACATTATTCACAGAAGGGGTCCTGAGAAAAGGAGTAAAACAAGGGGTAGGATGGCCTTCATGGATTGAGAATGAGTGGGATGATCTATCAAAATAAATCGGGGTATTGAGAAAATGCTCTATTTTCTGTACAGAAATATCTTGGTTCCTTAGCTCTTTATATTTCACTTCCCATTGTCTATGGTATTTTATTCCCATCCAGTCAAAAGTAACTGGATTAGTTTGTTTAGATTTATCCATCTCCACCATGTTGTGCAGGTGAGAGCTCTGATGGACCTTAGACCAGAGAGGGGGAAGAGTATCATTCCCAAAGTGGACAAGAACACAAGATTTGATTTGTATGATCTTGGATCCGGAATCCATTTTAAAGCCATGTGGTAAGATATATGCTTTAAGTAAATCATAGATATAGGGATCTTCAAGGCTAATAGAATACTTAGGAAAAATGGTGCCAAAACACAGGCCATTATATAAAGGAGTAGTAAAGCCTCCGATGATGGAATCAGAAAAATCGATATGCCAAGTGTCTATGGATACACACAAATAATAAACGGGAATATAGGGGCGAACTAATGGACCAAAGCCAAGTTTAATTTCACCAAGATGGGCATACTTATATCCCTAGGTTTTAGCCCAATCTATCTGGGACTTATCTAACAAATTAATATGCGCAAGCTCATCTTTATCTGTAAAAGAAACATCTAAAAAACTAACTTTTATTTGGGTGTGATTTTTATATTGCCACCAGGATAACTTATAAACATCAGAAGGTAAGATGGCTGGTAATTGCCAATTTTCGGAAGGATATAAATCCTGGATATTGATTACTGAAGAAGATGTAGAAGTCTCCTGTTGAAAAGAGGAATGTCCTCCAGCTAAAGATATGTATATATCGTTGTCTGTCTGACAGTCTAAAGTTTGGAGTGGGACTGAATCCTTTGAAGGGTCCATGTAACACTTACCTTTATCAGGCAGTAAATGGGAAAAATCGCTCACAAGGGTTCGTACAATTCTTAAACAATGGAGGATTTACAACACCTATCCATGGCTATGACCTCACCACAACTCGGACACCCATTTTCCCAACATAGAACCTTCACTTCAAAAATAAGGAAACAGATGAAAGACTGTAAACATAAATGCAGAGATACATCAACTCATATAGTAGAGGATCAAAATAGAAATGCTGAGACTTACAACAGAAAAGGCCAACTGGTGCTGGATCTGATACCAAATGCCTCCAAGATCTCTTTTGTCTTTCTCTGGCAAACTTGCTTGTTTTTCATTAAATCTTTCACACTCAATTTACATACATATTAGATTTAAGTCATATGCACTTTAATGGTTAGATCTACTCTCCAGAAAGAAGTGATCTAGACTACAGCCTTTCATAGTTTCAATGGGTTACGACTGTCTACTTATATCTATTAAAAATACAGGGTGAACTCCATAATGGGAGACACAAATTCCTTGCGAAATCGATAGCTTACATCAATATGATTAATTGTTATTGCACATGTTTATTGGGACGATTTAAGGAAAAGAGGGATTTTCTACCCATTATTTATTATTACTTCAATTTATTTTAATTAGTTGTTAAGATTGTCTACATGTGAGTCGTTGTCCTCATCTTATCATGATTCTATGTATATGGAAATTTTAATTCTCACAAGGGCGAATATTATTCAACCTATTGCAGTCCATTTAATGTGGTGGCAGCAGGCATGTTGGCCGTTGAAAATCAAGCTGATTGAGATCTAAGGACCAACATGCCTGCTACCACCACATTAAATGTCATGCAGATGCTTAAGATCCAACAACCAACATGCCTGCTACCACCACATTAAATGGCCTGCAGTGGGCTGAATATTGATCACCATGTAACCCTTAACAAGTAGTTAACAAGTAGTATGCGGAAACATTGTGTATGTTTTCTTGTAACTGAAAACAAGGCATTATGTGGCGTGATCTATACCTTCATCCTTGTGACTGTTATCATCTAATTGGTGGTGAAAGTGTTGGGTGAAATTAATGTTGAGACTTCACATATCAGTTGTGCCTATCCATGTGCCTCGAGAAACCCATAATGAATTATTTTAAACATTGTTCCAATCCTCATATGGGCGGACATATATATATACTAAAATACTATGGGTTAAAAAATTATATATGGATTAGTTATGAAAATAGGATAATGGTTTAAAAATATTTGTGAGAGATAACAATACTTATGCTTTTTATGTTGCAATCAATTGAAAGAAGGTTGCAAAGGGGTACACTAAATGTGATTTGATAGATGGATATGATATATAGAATAGAACGGAAATTTGGAATCCTACTAAAAGGATACATTGAATTCTTGCTATTATTAAAAGTACCATAGAATTAATGTTTTGCATATTTAGTTGTTTTGATAACAATATTTATTAGGTTAAAACTGTTAGTTTTTCATCATTTAATTCAATATGATCTAGGATCTTAACTGAGAGAATAACATGCACATCAAAACAAAAACAAGAGACAAGAGACACAAATAATTTCACCGGGAAACAATAAAGGAGAAAACCCCACAACTTCCTCAGAGATAGAATGAGCAATAGTACAAAACCCCAAAACAAATAGATGGTCTCCAACAGCTTCCTCCTCCTCCACTTGTGCGAACCCATCCTCTCTCTCACTAATGCGAAGTGAGTGAGTGTGTGAATGATCAAATAGAGAGGAGCACCCTCTCTATTCATACTTTACCTTTCACTTAGCCTTAACCCCAAACAGGTCGGCCCCTAAGTGTAACGGACTGGGCCGACTTCTCTACGAGATTCTAATAACCCATTAATAACTTAACTCTGGGGTCTAATGCCCCGACATACATGGGAGGATTAACCTCAATGACTTTACATGACCCAAGTACAATAATGACTTCTCTGAATGGAGGAATAAACATCTCCGTCGAAGGTAGAATAATAAAATACAAATACAATATACAAGTGAATACATTCTGAAGTTACAAATACATCAACACTCCCTCTTAAATAGGAAGGTATTCTCTTAACACAGTTCATCAGCACAAGTCTTCGTCACTAGATCATCATCAAAGTTGGATCATCATCGTCACTGCTGCTGCTATCTCGACCATCAATCTCCAGTCTACTCGTCATAGGAAGTTCTACAGAGCCAACCCTTTTTCATGTTGGATGTAGGCCTAGCCTCCATGTAGGTCTTCATCATATCTGCGAGCAAGCCATCAAGTATGTACATATCAGGACTTATTATATGCCTCTGCAAAACCTGCAAGATCTCTGAGGACTGATTATATGCCACTACAAAACCTAAAGGAGCATCCTAGGACTGATTATATGCCACTTGCAAAACATGCAAGATCTCCCAAGACTGATTATATGCCACTGCAAAACCTGAAGGAGCATCCCAGGACTGATTATATGTGTATGCAAAACCTGTGTACCATACAGTTACCTCATCATCTTCAGATCATCTCATCGTCAACGAAGCACAGCCCAGATGCACACAACATAACACTTACAATCACCGACATGGAAGGACTTTCCTCTGACCATCCGGGAAAGGCTCAACACTTACTTCAATGACCATGGAAGTACTAACCTCTAACCATGTTGGAAAGGCTACAACAATTACATCAACGACCATGGAAGGACTTTCCTCTGACCATGTCGAAAAACCTCGGCAATTACATCAACGACCATGGAAGGACTTTCCTCTGACCATGTCTAAAAATCCTTGACAATTACATCAATGACCATGGAAGGAATAACCTCTGACCATGTCGAAAAATACACACCCATCCCTCACATCTGCACCATGGGAGGACTTTCCTACCATCATGTGAGAATGGCCCTGCCCTTACATCTACACCATAGGAGGATTTTCCTACCACTATGTAAGAATGGCTCGTGTGCATTTGCATCTTTCGGACTCATCACTTCTCCTTGGAAGGAACCTTGATCCGAAGTACACCAAGCTTCTCTCTAAAGTACTCGAACTTCACTCTGGCTAGCGACTTGGTCAATACATCGGCTATCTGCTCGTCCGTTGCAACATATTGGAGCTTCACTGCTCCTCTCTACACCATATCCCTGATATAGTGATACTTGATACCGATGTGCTTCGATTTATCATGGAACACCAGGTTCTCAGACAACTTCACACAACTCTGGTTGTTTCAATATATACAAGTCACATCAAACTGGAGATCAAACAAATCAGACAGTAGCTTCCTTAGCCATATTGCCTCACAAGTAGCCGAACAAGCTGCGACATACTCTGCTTCGGATGTACTCAGTCCAATGCAAGACTGCTTCATGCTAAACCAAGAGATCACACCTGATCTCATACTGAAGCAGCACCCTGAAGTGATCTTCCTATCAATGGAACTACCTTCCCAATCAAAATCAACATAACCCTCTAGGTTATTCTTCTGATTTGCATCATACTTGAGCCCATTATCAACTGTACCCTTCAGGCACCTCAGAATATGCTTTGCAGGAATCAAGTAAACATGTCTCATATCTGTTAGGAACTGGCTCAATGTGTTCACAGCAAAGCAAATATCTGGTCTTGTATTCGTTAGGTACATCAAGGACCCAATCATCTTATTATACATCGTGGCATCAACCGACTCTGATGAAGCATCACTCAATAGCTTCAGGTTTGATGCCATAGGTGTGGCCATGGCCTTGCATTCCATCATCTCGAACCTCTTCAGGATCTCTACTGCATACTTCCTTTGTCCAAGGAATATTCCTTCCGCACTCTGCCACACCTCCATGCCTAGAAAATAGTACATCATACCCAAATCTCTACTTCACATTTTCCTTGGCTAAGGAAAAATCTCATCTGATCTCAGCCACATATCTAATCACAAGAATCATGCCAAGATTCGTTAACTCGGAGATTTACTCCCTCTGAATTCGAGTTTTCTATATCTGAGTATTGTCCTCCCTCTATGATTGAACATCATTCACACTCTGCATTGAGTGATCTTTTGCATATCTATCCATTCCATCTCCCATCAGATGGGTCTACTGATATGAGCCTCAAGATCACTCAAACTCTATGGTGAGTTCCTTCTTGCATCCATGTGTATATACAAACCATATTCAACCTTGTAGCAAAGGTTGAAATCCACATCACCCGTGGTGATCATCAAGCTTATCAAATGACTGTCAATCCTAGGTACCTGTTGAACCCGTACAAATATTTCTTCAATCATTTGACTCTCTATCGAATCCTGGGAGTTTGTTGTATATGCACTTCTTATTCATTTACACCATTCAAGAGAATGGTCTTGTCATCCATGGGTGTAATCTATCTCTAGAAGTGTGTCTAGCCACCGGAGTAAACATCTCGCCATGATCCTCTCCCTCTTTCTAAGAGAATCCTCTAGCCACGAGCCTTATATAGTACGTTTGATTTGTAAGTCTTCTTCTTGAACATCCATCACTTATTCTTTGGAACAGGTGTTCAACAAGAAGACTTACAAATCAAACATTCTTTTGAAGGTATTAATAATTATAGGCTTGAATTATTTCTATGGTTTTAATTATTAATAATTCATGGTTCCTTATTTTTGTTTTGATTGAAGTTATTAATAATTCTTGATTTCCATAGTATTGTTTTTATTGTTATTAATTATCTTTTTGAAGGTATTAATAATTGTTTCTATGGTTTTTAAGGTGATTATTAATTATTTCCATCAAAGTATTATTAATTGCTTTTATTGATCATCATGAATTATTAATAATTAATATTATTTTGGAGTTATTAATAATAATTATATTAATGGTTTCCATCAAATTATTATTAATTATTGTTATCAAATTATTAATTTATCTTGAGTTTATTTGTTATTATTTGATCATCATGAATTATTAATAATTAATAATTATTTCGAAGCTAGAATAATGGATCTATTTTATCATTGCTCTAGAATTATTAAAAATCTTTTAGTAATAGTCACAAACTAGGGTTTCGATTTTGGAGGTTCCTCTCTTTGAGAAGATGAAAGATGAAAGGTTAGAATGGGAACTAGACTTCTCTAACTATTTATTGGCGTGGTGAGCAACTCTTCTACACAGTTTTTGTCCTGAAGATGAATCTAGCTGAGGATTCAAAACGTCGACGAATATAAAATGCCGACCGTGGAATTTTCGACAACCCACTCAAACTCTGCATACCACGAAAACCTTAAATCCTAAATCAAATTTAATTACATGATTAGTAACACTTCATAATTATCAAATTATGTTGACATTTCAATGATAACTTATTATGCATACGATCTTTCTGACAAGTCAAGTTCAATTGCATGATTAGAAACATCTCATAGTTTTTCAGAACAAATTCTTACGCATAAAAAACATAAGTCATACAATCATGCAATTATCTTAGCCAATGCTTCAATACAACATTTATCCATATCCCGTAACTTTCTAGATGCCTTCCATCTCTACCAGAACATTGTTAAGAGGGTGCACTACTCCAACATGTCAGCAAAGAGGTTTCAATCTAGATAAGTAGCAATGGAGTGTTGTATAAACCATAGGCCACTTACCCATTATTTGCATATTAGTAGTATCTTGTTCATTAATGCAAATTTTCTAACATGCATAATATACATCTTAAATCTAAGAACATAAGTATGTACATGATTGAACAACATCATTTAAATAATCATATATACAAGAAATGACAATTGAAATACTTATCTTTGTTTGGTTGTTGGGTGGACTCCCTCTCAATCTTTGCTTCCTTGCAGGAACTACTGGAGTGTGCACCCTCTTGATCTCTATTTTCCCTTTGTGATAGCATCATGATTATATGTCTTCTGAACTTATATCCATCCTGGACCACTATGCATGCTTAAGTGTGCACTAGTTTCATCATTGCGTCATCCTCAAGATCTCATACATAATCATACATTCATTAGTATAATATCAATACTATCAAAACATTATAATCCTATAATCTTAACATGTATGGTCATGATCATTTCATACACAGGTAATTTATCACAAGCCTTAGTATTCAAGGTTTCAGGGAGTACTTCTTTTACTCATGCATATTCTTATTTGACCATAGGACTCTTCTACTTTGTCATATCATTAATCAAAATAAGAAGCATAATATGCATAAACCCATGATTACTCAAACTTATAACTTCATGAATAATCATTATCAATCATACAAAAGTATGCTTATATAAGATCCTAACACAAGGTAGGATTCTAACTCATGATTACTCAAACTTATAACTTCATGAATAATCATTATCAATCATACAAAAGTATGCTTATATAAGATCCTAACACAAGGTAGGATTCTAACTCGATATAGGAAAGCATACCTGGATTATCATGTTTGCTAGTTATGTCTGACATACCCAAACAATGTCTTATTTGTTCTCTTCAATGATTTAGAGACCTTGTGCTAGTTGCACCAAGTGAAACGAGGTGCTCTACAGCCCAGTATGGGGGAGATGTTGTAACATTTGCGATGTAACAAAATAATTTAAAAAATTCATGTCGGCTCATAAAATAAAAAAAATTATGGAAAGTATTTTAAAAAAATCCATGTTGGTTCATAAAATAAAATATTATGAAAAGTAATTAAAAAATAGATGTTCGTTTATAAAATAAAAACTTAAAACTTAAACCCAGATCTATCAGTCAAGAGAGATCAAATTTCTTGAGTTTAAATTTAAAAAAAGAAATACACCTCAAGAAATTGGATCCCTCGCGGTGCTTAATAGATATGGGTTTAAGATGGATCTATGCTGGCAACCTGCATATCTTCATAACTTAAGCATTGTAGAACCAAATCATACATACCTTGTAAGTAGATCTTCTATGTGATCAACGACTATGGATGAGTCTTTGTCTTCAATTTCATGTCACCATGGTCATATATTCTTGATCTAGAACTTGATTTGTCTTTCTTGATGTACCTTTCATGTTAGTGGACAACATCATCCTCATACAACACCAAAGTGCATTAGTACAATCATAAGTGTCATAACCCTAATCAATGAATGTCTTCTATTATTCACATTCATTCATACTTTTACTAAGGTGATCAGAGAATCATGATTGTACTAACTTCAATAATATGAAGACAAACATATCATGAACTTAATCATGAAACAGATTTCAAAACATACCTGTATCTCCTCAAGTCATACCTGTCAAGATTGCTTGTAGTCTTCTCTATAAGGGTAAAACCCTAACCATCCAAGGTAGATCACTTGTAAGCATCTTATATAGGTTCATGGTGATAGGATGATAGAATATCAGTGCCTTTTAAACCTCCTTCATTGCTACCCTATGAGTCTCCCAACCTTGCTAGGGTTTCTTCTTACTTGGAAATCCTAATTTTTCAATCTCCTTCTCCCACAACATTTTGATGGAGGATTAATATCTATGATGAATGGATTGCAAATCCATTTTCAAAGTTTCCAATGTTGCATCAGGTGTCTCCAACATTGTATCAGGTCATGCCATACCTAAAACCTAAAAACCCTAAGTGAGAACTTCTTCCTAATCTTCTTTGATTTCCTCTGTTGAGCCATTTCAGATGTGTTGTATTGTTTTTGGTGTATCTCTGAAATTGTGGATCTACTGGGTCCAAAACTTCGGCCTGTGGTAGCCAGACCTGTCACCTTTCCAACTCCATAGGTTTGAGATTCATTTGATTCTCCATCATAGAGATATGCTCAGTTTCCCAACATGACCTTTTTAAGGGATGAAACTGCATAGCGAACTTGTACGAAGTTCCACATGTCACTGTTTCAACTTCGGACTCTGAAAATCGGACCTGTGAAACTACAGTCTGTTTCCTAACCGTCACTTTTTACCGAATTCCATTTGGAGCTTCCTATCCTGAGATATGACCTTTTTTCCTAGGTCACATGTTTAGGGATTCATTCTGGAAGAGGCAGAAACCCTAACTTGTACGGATCATATCTTAGAAAGTACAATGAATATCAGGATGAAATTCGGACACAAGGTACAGGAAAATTTTATCTTCGGCCTGTCCAATTTCCAGATTTTGAAACTTCACCAAAATTGATTTATAGCAAAAGTTCCACAATGACTAGGTTTTTCTATACAAATCCCTAGCTTTCAAATTGTTGCAAGTGAGACAAGTGTCGTAAATGCCATACATGCCTTCCTTCAGGCTAGCTCTGATACCATGTTATTTTTTCATCATTTAATTCAATGTGATCTAGGATCTTAACTGAGATAATAACATGCACAGCAAAACAAAAAGAAGAGACAAGAGACACAAAGCATTTCACCGGGGAAACCATAAAGAAGAAAACCCCGCAACTTCCTTAGAGATAGATTGAGCAATAGTACAAAACCTCAAAACAAATAGATGGTCTCGAGCAACTTCCTCCTCCTCCACTTGTGCGGACTCCTCCTCTCTCTCCCTAATGCGAAGTGAGTGAGTGTGTGAATGATTAAATAGAGGGGAGCACCCTCTCTATTTATACTTTACCTTTCACTTAGCCTTAACCCCAAACAGGTCGGCCCCTAAGTGTAACTGACTCGGCCGACTTCTCTACGAGAGTCTAATAACCCATTAATAACTTAACTCTAGGGTCTAATGCCCCGACATACATGGGAAGATTGACCTCAATGACTTTACATGACCCAAGTACAATAATGACACCTCCGATCGGAGGAATAAACATCTCCATCGAAGGTAGAATAATAAAATACAAATACAATATACAAGTGAATACATTCCGAAGTTACAAATACATCAACAAAAACAACTAAAGACAAATAATAGATAATCTTCTTATTTAGGTGACTATGTTCATAAATGAATAATATTCTTATTTAGGTGACTATGTTCATAAATGAATAATATTCTTATTTAGGTGACTATGTTCATAAATGAGGAAGTACCATACTTCTAAAGCTTGAATGGGTAAGTAAGGATGTTAAACAAAGACTTCATATTATTGACCATGTTAAACGGACGTTAATAAGAAGCGCAACCCAATAGGGGTTATAAAACGTAACACTCCTTTATGATTAAAGGATTATTCATATGTCTTTAGATATGTAAGATTGTAGGAATGCATTTTATGAATATAATGTTATGTGGAATGAATCTAACCTATTTAGTTGATGTATGAAGTTAAGGGAAATTTTTTTTTACCATATTTCCCTAAAATAGAAATGGAGATTTTGGGTATGTTACAGTTCGAGTTTATTAAGAGAGGATGGGGAGGTGAGGAGAGTCAGTACATCTATACGAGGAAGGAAATCGAGTCTTTAATGCATAGATAGGAATATGAGGAGAGGGTTGTTATGAAAGTAAAGAATTTTTGTTTTGATGGATATGAATCGTGGAGACAAGACTGTGCCTTGTGTCATGAGTTCATGAAACTTTGTGGATGTGACCTAAAAGTTAATGTGGACGGTTGGAAGGATTCTACAGGCGAGAAGAAGGCGATACAGAGCATCAGAGGGAGGGAAACGTCATTTATGTTGGTGATGAAGGAATCACTCCTGAGTAGAAGGAAATTTTCGAGGACCCTAAGAAGTCCGAGGAGGTTGTGGGGTATTGTATCCAGGATAGGATGTATTCATGGTGGAGGAGGCCATGTAGGGAAGGAAGGAGAGCAGGAGGAAATTCTAGATCACCATGTAGAATGGAAAAATCACGAGTAGGAAGCTAGCGATTTCAGTTGGAGACATGCCTACCTTTAGGAGACCCCTCCATATATTGAAAGAGAAGTTGTGGAAATGGAGGAGGAGATGCTTGGGGAATTTAGGTTGCTGCATGGACATGTGGTGATTCCAAGGCCATTCTGGCTTACTCGCATTCTCCTAGCACAGTCTATGAGAGAATAAGAAATCCTAGGAGTTGTTTTCCAGGGAACCCTCAGCTCGATGAGAACCGATTTGTTGCGTGGAGACATAGGATTAGAGAATGTTTTGGGCTTGGCAAAGGCTCCTTTCTTGTGAGAGACTGGGGTAGTGTAGACCCTTGTGATAGGACAAGAGCAAGGGAACTCAAGGCAGTAGGTGATGGAGGAAGGCAACCCGCATGGCGTTTCTGGTTAGAGTGGTTTCATGTTTTGTTCTTCTTTGTTCATGCAGTGGTATATGTGTAGTGTTTTAGGGGCCTTTAGGCCTTTGTGGTGTAGCAAGTCTTTGGGTTTTGGGTGAAAATTTAGGGGGATAATGGTGGGAGTATTGTCTCTTTTTTAGTATATTCACTAGTTGAAACAAGTTTATCTCTAGTTTCTCAGGAAAGGTAAGAAGCTGGGTAATTGTCACTGGAAGGATGGTTTACCATCCAGGTAGGTGGACGTTTTTTTGTAACTCTTTGTACGTTATTTTTTTTTTAAGTAATAGAAGTAAATTCCTACCTTACTATAAAATAAAAGTATTCATAGTGTAGATATTATAAATTTGATTGTCTTCTTTTGTATTCTAACAATTAATTTCAACCACATAATATCTAATTTAATATCTAATAAATTAGATAATGCATCTTAACTAATTTTATAAAAAATGAATCTCTTTGTAGCCACAAATGTTATAACAAGAGCGACGAAGTGGCAATGTCCTGCACCAATGTAAATTGGTTTTTAGAAATTTGCAAGCAATATTCTCACCTTCACCGTATGGTTTTGTTTGAGTTTTTTTTCCATCTAACTTTTATTTTTCATTTTCTAAAGAAAGGTATAAATGTTCAAACTAAGTTTAAGGAAAATTCCATAACTATTAGTAAAGAAATAAAGACAAAATGCACGTAATGTGACCACACATTCTTTTCATCATTAAGATGACATGTTAAGTATGTGATTGTGTTTTTTTGTTATTTTAAAATCTAATTTAATGTGATGGGAAAGACAAAATTCAGAGGCATGATCGTATTATTTTTCGTAAAGATGTATGTGCATGTGAAAGGTTAAGCATGCAATTATAAGGTTTATTATATTGTGATACACGGTTTCATTTTAGTAGATTTTATGGTAGAGCAAAGATTCTATTCATTGTTTTTTTTAACTTTAATGGACTAAGTGTAGTGATGAGACGAAAAGTTTTCAAACAAAGTTTCATTTTAGTAAATTTTATGGTAGAGTAATGACTCTATTCATTGTTTTTTTTTAAACTTTAATGGACTAAGCCTAGTGACGAGACAAGAAAATTTCAAACAAGGTTTCATTTTACTAGATTTTATGGTAGAGTAAAGACTCTATTCATTGGTGATGAAAATCCAAATTTGATATTGTATGTAAAATAATTTAATGGACTTCACATACAAAGTGCAAATGGTTTTCAAATCCTAGTTGGAGTCCGCTCATTCCCACATAACATAGGCTATGCCATTGTAATTATCACGTAAAAACAGATTGAGTTGAAGTGAAGGCGAATTTTTTGGAGAAATCCGAGTCAAGTTGGTACATAAGGCATTAATTCCATCTTATTGACACCGGGTTTTAGTCTATATAGAATCGCTCGCAAAGTGATCGGATGGACCGAGTAGCTTTACCTTTTCTCTATTAACAATGTCAAACAAATCCAACAATAACATCTTAATCTAAATTTTTTATAGTTAAAAGTTTGGCTATCAATTTGTCAAACTATATTTCGTAATTTTATAGTGATCATCATAACTATTTTTAAACTCTAATTTTGTATTTATTCAAATTGATAGCTGAAAGATTGTGCAAATTGCTTAGCAAAGAACTATTTCACAGTTAGCAAAAAAAATGTATAAGCAAAGTGACAAATATAGAGACAAAAAAGCTAGAGAAAAATGGAACCTAGCTTCACAAATTTGAGATCTAACTTTCAAGAAATTAAATCTATTTGAGGGATATATAGTTTCATGGAGCCTCGTTAAAACATAAATTGAATTGATTATAATTAAGAATGTATATATTATAATGGAACTCAGAGATACAAACTTAGTAAAATTATGTGAAAATAGTTCATAATGATCTTGGTGGATGCATTTTAGGTATTGAGCATGTGTAATTTAAAAAATGTGGGGAACTGGAATTGTGGAATGTTGGAAGGTTATGCATCTGCCACAAATTTGTCTTTTCAGGATGAAGTCAAAGTTATGCAAATACGAAGTGGCAATGTCCTTGACAACAAATTTAAGATTTTTTGCAAACAAAGAAGAATTAAATGCACATAGAATATCTAATAACAAAATTATGTTTAAGGTTAAAACAATTAGAATAAGAGACGAACAATAAATTTATTAAGTTAATAAGGTCTTATTAGCTTATTAGAATCTTAACAGTTAGAGTCATTAAGGTCATTGTTTTAAGGTTTGAGGGCTTCAATTTAATAAATGGTAAAAATTTGAATTTTCAATATCACTTTTGGCAAAAAAACGTTACTTGTTTTCACGGGAACACCCTACAATAATATCAACACTATAGTGTTAGCACAACTAAACACATTAATGATAATGTTTTTGTCTTACATGTGGGGTATAATAGTGTGTTTGTCTTACATGCAGGGTAGTTATATATAGAGACACGATATATGGTGGTTACAATGAAAAACATGATATGATGTATGGAACTTTCCTTTCTTATAATATATTAATATTTATATAACCTTATAATAATAATCTAAAGGAAGTAAACTCTCAAGAAGGAATGCAACACTCTAGGCACCTCAACAATGACATTAAGGTGTTTCGATCTAGGATTGTCTAGGAGAGGAGTGATTATGGAAGAGCATCGACAACCAAACCATTGTGCAGTTCATGACGTTTCCAAGATCAAGCAAGGCATAAGGCACAAGTCACATTGAGGAGCTCCATAAGTGCTATTGATTACTAGTCCATAAGCTATAAAATGGAGGCAAAATTTGCAAAGGGAAAATGAATAAGAAAAACACCATTGGAGCCATTAGTTGGATGAACATGAACGTTAGATAAAAGTAATGAATTTCACACAACAGAAGAAAGAAATAAATTATAGAAATAACACTTTTAGATTGGATCTAATTAAGAATATGGATAGCTTACAGGAAAACCTGGGAAATAGGTAGCTTACTCCAATTCTCCCAATTCACATTCTAATAAGCATTACGTGAGAGAGGGATTGAAGCTAAACGAAGAGACTATTGTCCAACAAATAGCCCAACACCACTCAAATGATGCATACACCTTCAAGGTTGGAGGTATAACTTCCCATTATCATTGGAGGGACTTGTTTAAAATTTTTGTTTCTAAAATCACAGTATGTGTTGTCTTATATTAGGATAGTTTGTAAGGCAATATACTTTCAAGAAAAAAAACAGTACTTTTATTATTCATATGGAATCAAAAAGTACATAAAATCCTTAAATCCCATAAATTATGGAAATAAAATATACATTAACTATTAAAAATTAATATTTAAATATAATTTACTAAAATTTAAAAATTAATTTAGTATTTTTATTTATATGTATTTTTTTAAGCTAATTAATTATATAACATAAAATTATAGTCTTAAGGAGTTGGTTGGCCACAAGGGAAATCTGACCAATTAAAAAATATTAACTTATTATTAAGGGCCCTCATGGCTCTTTATCTAGATTGTTTGAAGATCCTATTTATCATCATATGACTATCCTGAGCACTATTAGAGTATTGATTGAAGTTCTATAAACATATTTATGATAACTGAAAATGACAAAACAAAAACTTGGACCTTGCTAAGACTAACTGGAGTATTCATTGTCATTAGAAATAGAGATGAGAGGAACATCATGAACTTATGCAAGCTAGGGGTCCTCAGCTTCATCTTCCTTCTTAGCAAACTCAAATCTGACGGTGGCTTTCACTATTAGGTTGATCTTGGAGTTCATTTTCCTCAAACGGTCCTGTAGCTCATCAATCTACAAGAGGATTTCCTTTTACCCCTCCCTATGATCTAGCACAGCCTTACCCAACAACAATTTCATATGCCAATATAAGAAGACCACCTAGAAATACTTGGTGTCTCTGTCACAGAAAGTACTCACGTCTAGGATTCATGGCTACATTTATTTTTGCATATCTTCCTCATCCATTAGCCGATGTTCTTGCTTAACCCACATGTCTTCTCTCTCAATCTCCTTTGGAATTTTCACATGTGTGCACGGACAGAAGTGAGAGTCCTCTCATCTTCCTTCATGACCTTCGAATGATGGCTAAACCCTCTACCTTTGCAGTCATCATGGGATTTGAAACCTCTTGGTTTTCCTGTCATAATGTTGCTTACTGGAGTCATTTTCGTCGAGCATCCAAAATGGTACCTATCTTGTTCCCCTGGAGATTGAGCATAGAGAAACTGCTTGCAAGAAGGGCCCTATATGAAGAATTGCAGAGGTGAAACTGAAATTCCCAAACCCACGGCTATTTCCAAAGTGCTTTGTCATTTTTTTGAAAAACCAATTCTTTCTCTCGGCGCATAGTAAGCATAGTAGGATCAGAGCCAAGCTTGTACCCACGACCACCATTGTAATAATTTTTAAGAGCTTCCTACCTTGCCATAAACCTTCTCCCATCCTGTGTTGTTGTACACAAAAGGAGGTGCATCATGTCATAACATAGGTTCATAATTACCAGGCATTCGTTGTACCAAGAGTGATCTAAGCCTCCATGATTCAATTGATATATGGTTGAATCGATTGTCAGGTGTTCGCCTTAGGCCTTGGCTCTCATTTTTTTATTAAGGTTGATCATGGGTGCAGGTGGTGCCTCAATGTCCATGGACTAGGGCCCTCTTGCCTTACCATGCTTTCTTCTTTCAACACTTGAGTTGAGGAATATGTCTATGTGGAATAAGACCTAAAACTCCTTATAATTAACTAAAAACTCATCTTCCCTAAATAAAAATATTTTATTATCTTCATAAATATATAAATAATACAATATTTTATAAAATACAATTAAAATAAATAATATATTTTACTCTTTAAAAATAATAATATTTTTAAGAATAATAATACAATATTTTATAAAATACAATTAAAATAAATAGTATCTTTTTACTTTTTAAAAATATAATAAATATATTATTCTTAAAATATTTTTAAGAATCCCTCTATTTTATTTATAATATTGATATCATTAATAATACCAATATAATTATAAATTATACAAATACGTATTTTTTTTTCATGGCAAATGTTGAGGCTCTCTTGAGGCATCGTGTAGTGCTATAAAAATCCAACATGGATGGGGAGAGAGACAACCTACTATCCCAACCACCCGGCCCACAATCCGTGGACTAATCATACCAAATACTCTAACCTCAAGTTTTTGACTTGTATGTATTTAATTAATGGCAATGGTTTTTTTAATACATTTTGACCTTTTATTTTTTAAATATAAATTGAATTGCAGAACTTAATTAAAATCTTTATTTTATAATATAAATATATAAATATATATATAACTTTGTATAGTTGTATTCAGCATAAGTTTAAGTTCGTCAATTTTCAACCGCACCATTTAAATAATAATAATAAAAATAGAAACCGGACCTTTCAATTGAAATAAAGTTGAAACGTAAGTGGAAATCAGAGGTACGCATTGAAATTTGGAAATTTCTTGGAAGGTGGTCCTGCTTTCGCACGCAAGTACATTAGGAGCGGTTTGTTCGTGGTAATTGAGCAGACGAGAGAGCAAACTACCATTATCCACACCTAATTTCCCACTACCAATGATTGATAGTGCCTGCTGGATAATTTTTGCCCATACATTGATCAAAGGACAAACATATGTACCTTTCACACAGTTGTGTTTTTTTTCCAAATTTATCAATGTCAACGGATCTATAGGACGCTGACTCAGACTAATAGTTCTTGTCAGCATCATTCAGACAGCTTTTTTTTCCAACTTTTCATTGTCAACGGATCTAATAAGTCGCTGAGTCGGACTAATAGTTCTTGTCAGCATCATTCAGACAGCTTTTTTTTCCAACTTTTCATTGTCAACGGATCTAATAAGTCGCTGAGTCGGACTAATAATTGTCGTTTGCATAGAAAGTAATCATGGTATTTTATATAGAGGGTACGAATGTAATCTCGACCTATGTTGAATTATATACATGTGTTCGAATTTAAGGTATAGCTTTACATTATTAAAGTAAAAAAATTAAGGTTGGTAAGATATTTAAAAGAATGTTTTAAAGGATTACTACATTATAAGGGTTACTTTTCTGTTACAATTATCCAAGAGGAGTTATAGTGTCTAGGGAGGGGAGGGGAGGGGAGGGGAGGGGAGTATGTTTATTTGATGGTGTTGTTCAAGTATAATCTAGTGGTTGTGGAATGATTTTATGAATTAATGAAGAATATTTTTCGAAGTTATGGATAGATTGTGGCAAAGCAACTAATACGAAATCATAATTTTTGGTCTTTTGGAGAGAGTTGCAGTTTGCTATAGTTAATGGTATCATATCTCTTCAGGGGTATGGTAATTCTTAGGCTATAGTTAATTGGGCAAATGGTCTCTATAAATTGCAGGTTTTAGCATTAGATCACTTATACTTCATAATTAAAAGGCTCTTATCCTTATTTGTTGACATCCATATTGAGCATATTCATAGGGAATATAATACAGATATTGATGCTCTATCCAATAGAGTAATTGATTGCCCTGAAGGAACACTATTCTTTGCATAATTTTGTAAATGGTTCACAAAGCTTTGATGGATATGTAAACTTCTTTGTATAAGAGATTTTCAAGGTTGTTTTGATGGATTACCAATCTAAGGGTGTGAAAGAGTCCTACAAATTGTCAACCCCGATTTGGTTTTTTTTACAAGAAACTATGGTAAGTGGGGAGAAAGCTCGTATTTTCTTCAATAAAATTAAGCCTGGTTGGTGTATGTCCACTATGGATGAGGTTGGTCTTTCTGGTGGCCTCCTGGCTGCTTGGAATCCGGGGTTTTTTAAGTTGGATCCTTTTAATACTTCGTTGGGCATACCTCTGACTGGCAAACTGAGGGGATCTGAAAAAGTTATAAATATAGTGAACTGCTATGGGCCATACTGTAACAGGGAAGTATTCTGGAATTTGGCTTGCGCGGGACATTTATTGGCTTTGGAAAATTTGATACTTGCAGGTGATTTGAATTTTTCTTGGGGAGCTGAAGAAATCTGTGGTAGTGCGGCTAGACGAGACCCTCTGGGGCCTTACTTCATAAACCTTTTTTCCACATACTCTCTGGTTGATGTGGAACCGAGGCCATTGACTCCTACGTGGTCAAATGGTCGTCGGGATGAGTACTTGATCTCAAAACGTATTGATCGTTATCTGATTTTCGAAACACTTTTGAGCTCTTTTCACTCATACAGAACTTGGAGCCTGCAGACACATATCAGTGATCATCTCCCCATTATTCTGCAATTTGAAATTGATGCTTATCACCGTGTATATCCATTCAAATTCAATTCTGTATGGTTAAAAGACCTGGATTATGTTGAGGGTGTCCGATCTCTATGGGAAAATACTGATGTCTTGAGGGAGAGGTCGGCTATGGACAAGCTTGTTGTCAAATTAGGGTCTTTAAAAGACTATACTATAAAGTGGGAACAATCCAAAAAGGCTGAGCAGACCGTTGAAATCAATGTGCTTGATTTAGAAATTGGTGCTCTTAGGGATCTATCACTGAGAGGGGGGATCCCTCCATCTGGTCGTGCTCGTCTTGTTATGCTGGAGGAAAGGAAACTCAAAATACTTCTCATTCAGGAAGAGTCCTGGAGTTTAAAGAGCTGGGCTATTTGGCTTAAAGCTGGTGATCTAAACACGAAGTTCTTCCATCGTTATGCCGATGGCCGCAGAATACAAAATAACATATGGGATCTTAATGATCATGATGGGAGACGGATTTGTGGTGATGATGTCTTGAAGGGTGAGGCTTCTCGTCATTTTTTAGAGTATTATATTGATCCTGAAACTTCATCCCTGAACGAACAATTGAAGCTTATTAAGGAATATCCTCGGATGTTCACTGATGTGGAGGGGGACAAAATTTATGAGACTATTACTTGCTCAGATGTTCAAAACATACTTCGGGATTTTGCTAAGGACAAATCTCCTGGTCCGGATGGGTGGACGGTGGAACTGTTCATACATTTCCAAGATCCGGATCAGTAACCGGAATGCTTGAATGCCGAGAGAGGAGGAGATTAAGCATGCAAATCTATCATAAAATTCACATGAAAACCCTAATATTGCATAAGAATAAACATGAACAAAAGCATATGAAGTGAATGGGAGGTGAGGCTCAAAGAGGAGCCCCACCTCTTAAACTAATTACCAATAAGTCACTCAGATCTAATTAATCTCACAATGAACAATAGAAAATAGGAGAGAAACCAAATGAGTAACTTGTTATTATGAGAAGGCTTGCTAGGCCTTTATATAACATTATTACAATGTGTCTTGAGACCATACCATGGGCCAAAACTATGTGCTACCAAATACCATGGATGAGAGAGGGTGGCCTCTCAATTTAATACTTTTATGGCTTATACATCCGAATTTAGACCATATGCCCCCTAAAATTCGGATCAGGCTCAAAGTATCTCGGCTATTACCTCAAACCTGCAAAATACAGGACCAATGATTGGTTATGGCTTGTTAAACGTTTTGATTCGCGCATTAGTCACTGGAGCTTGAGATATCTGTCACTGGGTGGCCGGATTACTTTGGCTAAGAATGTCCTTCAGAACCTGGGAGTATACTGGTTCTCCCTTTGTAAAATTCCGATTTCTATTCTTCGCATAATTCGGGGGAAATTCTTCCGCTTTATATGGACTGGCGGGGGTGAGAAGAACAAGTTTCATTTAATTAATTGGAAAAGTATGGCACAACCATACATTCTGGGGGGCTGGAATATAAAGAACTTGGAGTTGTTTGTGATGGCTCTCCATGCTAAGAGCCTGTGGCGTGTTTTATTTAATAACTCTATGTGGGGAAGTATCATCGGGGCCAAATACCTCAAACACGCTACGGTTACGTCTTGGTTTCGGTTTGGCAGGCATTCTGTTAATGGTACTTCAAATATTTGGCGCGGGCTTATGGGCTTGTTTACTGTTATAGAAAAATGGCTCTCCTGGATACCTAGCAATGGCCAGGATATCAGACTTGGAACGGACCTTGTATTAGGGGTATCACATGCGTATCCTTTCTCTCCAGAACTTCTTGCACATCTCAGAGCTAGGGGGATTTATAACCTTGCACATGCTGTTACTTTCAATAACGGGGGATGGATCACTACTCGTCAACTTGGCATGCGGGGGGTTATGGCAAGAGAATGGTCGGAATACACTATGCACCTCTGTCAAGCAAACATCCACCTCTGCGACTCCCCAGACAGGTTGGTTTGGTCATGGGATGTTGCTCGTGGCTTGGTCACTTCAAAACTTGCTTATGATTCACTATTTGCAGACTGTCATCTAAAGAAGGTTTGGTGGCACTCCGTGATCCGGAAGCTTTCCCTCCCTCCGAGGATTAGATGTTTTGTATGGTTGGCAATGGGCAACAATATTCTTACATGGGATAATCTCTGTCATCGTGGATTCTATGGTCCTGGCTGGTGCCCTCTGTGCTGCTCACAATTGGAAATGGTTGATCATCTCTTCTCTTCGTGCCTGATCATAAATGAACTCTGGAAGCTTATTGCCAATTCCCTCGGCATTTCTGTTGTTTGGTGCTCATCCACATTGAAGGACAGCTTTGGCCAGTGGTCCACGACTCACGCTCTCGTCGATGGTTAGAACTCCCATGTTATATGCTATGGGAGCTATGCAAGGCCCGCAACCGCTATGTATTTGATGGTACTGCCATAAATCTGAATTGGTTATGCAATCATATTATTGCTTTATTTATGGAGTTTAATTCCATTTCAGTACTTGCGGGAGACAGAACTGGTTCAATGGTTAAACAAACTGGATACCGCAATGCTCCTCCGGTACTGATGTATCCTTGTGGGTTTTTTGATGGGGCTGCGGCTGGGGGTGGCGGTGTTAGTAGGGCAGGTGTGGTACTTCATCTAAACAACTCTGTGTCCTATCAGATACATTTAAATTTGGGCTGTGGAACGAACACACGCAGTGAATTGTGTGCACTCTAGCTTCTTTTACACTTTGCTCGGCGCAAACAGGTTTCTTCACTTGTTGTTATGGGTGATTCTTCTTCCATAATAACATGGGCTTTGGGTACTTCCCCTCTCAATGTGTTGCTCCTCACAAAATGGTTGGCTGCTGTCAGGAAATACATCAGTGATTTTCAGCATATTTACTTTGCCCATGTTTACTGCGAGATAAATGTGGAGGCAGACATCCTTTCCAAGCGGGCTTTGGACGCATTGACTGGTATTATCTTGTGGGAAGAATGGCATGGGGACCTTATTTTCTCCCATGGTTCAGTTGATTTGCTTTGGATCTGAACCTTTGGTATGGACTTATGGCTCGATTTGATATATTTTTCACATGTTTTCTTTTGCGGCTATATTTGTGCAGGTTCTTAGTCTCTATCTCCAACTACTTGTTGGATTTTTGATCTAGATGGATTATGCGGCTCTATGGTTTTTGATATATTAGACCCTTGTGTCCAGGACTTTGGCTGTTTTGGACTTATTATTGACTTATTTTACATGTATTTATGTATTGGAAAACACTATGCCACATGGGGACTGTATTATTTTTGGTCATGATGTTGGTGGGGTTCTGATGTTTGGTTGTGGCATCTTTCTGGTTCTTGTTTGGGATTTGGTATGGATCCTGGATGCTGGTTGCTGTGATGTTGTATTGGGGCTCTTTCTGTGCCCGTATGAGTCTTGGGTTCACATGCCTTTATGGTTTGATGACTTGATGTATTGATCCTATTTACTATTTCGTGGTATTAATAGTAAGATATATTTTATGTGAAAAAAAAGGCCCTTAGTACCAAAAATTGTATGTTGTTTTTTAAAATTTGTGTAAGCATGACATACAAGACTGTAGCCTTTTTGCTAGTTACACTATTGACATCCATTGATATATCTGACTTGGAGATGGATTGCATGTTTTGCCTATAATTTTCTTGAATTGAATATAAATAAGAAAAATATTTTTTCCCTAATATAATTTCAAAATCTTATTTAATTACACATTAAAAAAATTATAAATATTAATAAAAAACTTTTTTATTTACTACTTTATTCTAATTCATTTTCAAATAATTAGATTTTCTAATTTTTTAAAAACTAATAAAATAATCTTATTCCTTTAAAACAAATAAAACGTATATATTTTAAAATTTATATAAAAACAAAATTCATTTTTTATATATAGAAATTTGAATAAGTTAATCTTCTACGAAACATACTTTATGTTAACAAAAAACAATCTAAATATGAGTAGAATTCATACTTTTTCAAACCACATGAGTAGAATTGGACCATGTTTCAAAATTTGTTTATGGTGAAGCAACACTCTTAAGGCTTTTACCCCATTATGAATTGATTTAGATTATTATAAGTTCATCAAAATTTAAGATGGTGAAAACTTAGAAAATTTAAGATGGATGAAAACTTGGAAAAAACCTATTTTTAATATTGATATAAACTATTTATCTACCATACAAATTCTACAATTTCATAACCATATAATATAACAAATGAAAATTTACTAATTTTTTTAAACATTTAAAAGAAAATATATATTATTTGAGTATATTTCTCTAAACATTTGGTATCAAAACCTTTGCAAAGTTTCATTTAGTATATCGTAATGAGATGAGGGATTAAAAATGTTCTCTTAAACCATTCTGCGACTAAAAATGAGTGTTTGGTACCAAAATAACCTTGAAAACTCAACAAAAATATAAGAAGTAAATTATTGGGTGTATGCATCTCATTTCTCATTTTTGGATGATGTAAATCAGGATGATGTAAATCAAGTAAAAGAAAGGGATTCATAGCTAATTACAAAAATATTTAAGAAGTTTAAGGGGTCTAAAGCATGAAGTAAATGAAGTAAAAGAATGGGGATTCATAGTTAATTACAACAATATTTAAGAAGCTTAAGGGATTTAAAGTGAATTCATTATATGTCTTTAAGTATTTTAAATAATTAAAGCAAACTTTGTTATAGATACCTTTGACTAGGAAAACATAATAAGGTAGAGATCCCTCTACTCAATTGGCATAAAATTACAAAACCAAAGAAAGATGGAAGTTGTGGATTTAAAGACCTTCACATTTTCTTAAAAGCATTAGTTTCTAAGGGGTTGTGGAAACTTCTCACCTTAGAGGGCTTATGAAAGACTATCATGAAGAAATAAATTTACCCTTAAGTTTAAAGAGTGGATAAAATGTTAAACAAAATCATCTTTGTTGCTTGGTTTTTCAACCAAGCATGTGCTAATGAGCACCTACTAACTTGTAGTAGCAATCTCAATTAAAATAATAAAAGACTAAAGTAAAAAAGTAGAATTAATCTAAGGTATAAGAAAGTAAAGAGTTAATCTAGCATGTTCATGTAAAAAACTTGAAAGTAAATGGTAAAGAACTCAGATCTATATGTAAAACAAATTATTTATTTATGGAAAAAATAGCTTTACAATAATCATTTTACCTCAAATGGTGAGGATGGTTGAGTTTGAGCAGCTGCGATGGTGAGATGCTCCAATGCTCTAAGGGTCTTTCTCTTCTCCAAGATGCTAATGGGGGAATGTCCACAAAGGGTATTCGAAAAGTGGATCCAAGCTCAAATGGAGGCTCAAGATCTCAGGAGTGAAATGGGTAGCATAAGGATAGGATGAATGTGGATGAATAGTGAGGAGCCCCTATCACCTTTTTATAGTTTTTGGTGATGGAGAATACAACCATGGTTTGAGGAAACCAATGGTATTGCTAAAAATGGTTTAGGTTTTTTTTTCCTCTTTTTCCCTCTTTTTCCTTTTTTGAATATATTTTATATTTTTATTCCCTTTTAATTGATTTTTGGGAATTTTGGACCCTTTTTGAGGGTTTTTTGTATTTTTTGAGGAAAATTACATATTTTGAGGGGAAAAAGATGGGTTTTGGTATTTTTTGGTGACCTTTTGAAGGTTTTAGAGGCTCAAATGGTGAAAAAAGTGGACAAATGGGTCATGGAAATAGGGAGATGAGTTAGTGAGCACTTTTTGGGTGTTAACATATTGCCCCTTGATGTGTGAGGGAAAGAGCTCATCGTATGGCTGATAGACATCATATTTATTTTGTCTTTTTCCTGGGGTTTGGAAGAGAGAAGAGACCGATTTGAGAGTGCAACACCGATCCCATGCAAACTACACAAACTAAAAATACATGTCCTCAAAATGAATGAGGAATAATCTATGATAATGGATGAGGTGGGTATACCCATACTGGTATCAAGACATATAAATAACAATGAGGCCCCAAAAAAGGGGGACCTGAATAATACATATAAACTTGTTGTGTACATCATAATGATCCAGAGGGGACACAATGCTAGGATATACTCATGGTCATGCCATAACTGATCTGAAGGACTGATACACTGGAAAAGGGCAACAACTGTCCTGATTAAGGTGTCAGAAGGGTTGATGAACTGTTGAATCTGAAGGTATCCAATAAATGTAGGGACTCAATAACTATGAGCCAACTTCTTGAAGAGTATATGGAACTGTATACTCAAGGGAGTATAAAACTGGGGTACTTCTGAATATTGTCACCAAGCGCAATCTGGATATCCATAGGAATATGTAACTGGTTGTTTCCTCAAGTAGACTCACACATGTGCTAGAGTCAGGTGACATTCGGGGTCTTCAACAAATAACTAAATGAACCAATACCCTATACGAATCTCAACAATGCGATTAAAGTGTTGACGTCGAGCATGTGAGAAACAATCATTCAGAGAGGCACTACGGACTCCTTTCAAAATGATCCGTAGGCACTCACCACTGATCGTGATGAGTCCAAGGCACAGGGACCTCTAAGTCTATCCTCTGGAATAAATTGGTTGACGTCGAAAGAGGGAGACCTGCAACTATTAAGGCAATGATCTTTCTTTAATAGGAGCTCGAGGTGTACAACCAAGAAGTGATATTATTGATAGTGGGACTGATATACTATGGGGATGGGGAGTAACTAGAGTTTTAGAGTGGCGGGGGGAATCAAACTTCCTTTGTTCAGAGCATGATGACATGGTTGACCTGGAAGCATATGAAAACAACTTTAGCTATGGGGATCATAGCTTTAAGGGATCAGGGATAAGTACTGCAGACTAGAGTGACTCTGGGGAACAAGATGATGGATGCTATCGAGAGACTCTCAGGGTGACATATTGCAGAATACTTTGAACAAAGGCGATCGTAATGGGGAAGCTGCCATGTGAGTATACATGATCTGTTGTGGCGCCGATAGGCACCATTGGGGCCTTCTTCGTGGTTTTAATGAGCTCCAAGAAGGGATAAAAGTGTGCTAAAAAATGGTACTATCTTGTGGATTTCTGCGAGCCTGGGACTGTTCATGCTCGTGAGTGCTTTCATTTTTTAAGGAGTCCGAAAACGATAAGAAGGCTCTGAATTGGTGGAGGAGTACTGTCTTGTGGATTTATACGAGTGCAAGACGGTGATTGTTCGTGGTTGCTTTCAATTTTTAAAGAGTCTGAAAGCAGTAAGTAGACTCCATTGGTGGCATTTTTTGTATGCTAGTCTCCAAGGCCTGAAAAAACATAAAATGATGCAAATGGAGAACTATTCTAGCCGATGTGACTAGAGCATTCTTTTCGTAATTAGTCTACAAGATCTGGAAAAGGGGTAAACTTATACCAGGTAGACGCCCTTTTAGATACTTTTAGCGAGCATGAAAGGAAGCAAGGTTTCTCAGTGATCTTTTCATTGTTTTAGGAGTAAGAAAAGAGCTTAACAGAAACTCCCTAAGTGCCTTTTTCGTAAAAGAATTGCTCGGCCTGAAAAAAGGGATAAAATTATACCGAACAAAAAAGTATTGGTGAGAGCGAGCAATGATCTCAAGCATCGTCATGAGCGCAGAAAACTGAATCTGGGAATATGAAGAATGTTTAAAATGGGTAACAATCGATGTGGCATGCAAACCGAGGTAATGAGGGGCATGGAAAAAATGTCCTAAAAATATGGTGGTGAGAGCGAGAAATGATATCAAGCATCATCATGAGCGCAGAGAAATGAATCCGGTGATATAAAGAATGTCAAAAACAAACAACAGTCAATGTGGCATGCAAATCGAGGGGATGAGGGACATGGAAAAAATACTCGAAAATGGTGTCGGTGAAATCGAGAAACTGACTGTACTACTGTGAAGGTCTCGCTGCACTGATTCCTATGGTATCAATGGTTTGGAGAATGGACTTCGTATGACATCGTAATGGTCAAATGAAAATGGGTGAAATGTTTATAAATAGAAAGTGGAGCTATAGTGACACATGTCATTTTCACTATTGAGTTTGACAAGAGACTTGAGTTGTGCAGAGCGTTTTCGTCATTTGCGAGAGATTCGACCATTGGTTTTCTGTTCCGTGAGTTCCAGGGGGAAAATCAGGTACTCAGGGGTAGTGCATTGGTCATGTTGAGTGACCAATGGGGATATCCAAGGTCCTAAGCCCTTTTGCGTGATTCAGATCGCAGCTAGGGGATCTATAGTTGCGATCTCGAATCGTGGCTGTGAACTCTATAGTCGCGATCTAAATCACGACTGTGGTTCTCACAGTCGCAATCTAAATCACGATTGTGGTATTCACAATCGTGATTTGGATCGCGGCAGTGGTCTTCACAGTCACGATCTAGATCGTTACGGGGGGATTTGTTTGGTACAATTTTCTGAAATATTTTCTATGTTTTTTGGCAGGATGCTCAGAGTCCCGTGGCCTGTGTGGAGGGAGAGGGAGATACCTGATGATTTGATGGAGATTATCGATGGGGACCATGATGCTCAGGCTACATTGGCAGTGGGTGGACTGATGAAGTTTTCTCGGGTGCATATTATGCGTTCAACATGGTTGTTGCTGGCCAAGTTGGTTAGATTCTGGGATCCGGCCATTCAGGCCTTCATGATTCAAGGTGAGAGGTTGGACCTCACCTTGACGGATGTTTATTTTTTGACTGGTTCACCCCGCTTAGGTGTGGTAGGAGATACAAAACCTAGGATAACGGGGGATGTTGATATAGAGGATCTTCTGGAGAGATTTTGTTGTCTGGGGTCCCGAGTGCATGCGAATATACTGTCAGTTAGTGATATAGAGGATCCGGCTATGAGAGTGGTCGCGGCTTGGGTGCTGCGAGTACTTGGGTCACAGGTGCCTCACCGGTTGTCGGGTGGGAAGATGTTGTTGGTACATTGGGTTATGATTGGGACATACTATGGCTGGGGGAAGATGTTCCTGGCTTGTGTTCAGCGAAAGCTGAACGAGGCGAGTCAGTTTAGGGGTAACTTTAGTTATGCCTCCTTCTTATGTTGTTTTTTCTTCGAGCGGGTGCCTAATTTACGACCCCGTATTCCGGTCCGGGATGGTGGTATCTATGAGCCGCAGATGGTGTTGTGGGGTGAGATGATGCCTCGCTGTGGTGGTGGGGAGGTGGGACAATTTTTTACTACTGAGATGTACGGGTAGTGGGAGCAGATGTCGGTTCTGTTCGATGATTTTCCGCACCGGGGCATGGACTTTCATGGTGATATCGAGATGCCACGAGCTGCAGGACAGGCCTGGGAGCTTGATGGTATGTATATGTTTTTGTTTTCTACATCATGTTTATATATTTATTGGTTTTTTCCATTATGATAGTTAGGGTTTCTCTAACGATGCTGACTTCTCTGAGTGTTGGTTCTCGTAGATGTGGGTTTGAGGCCTCCATCAGAGCATCTAGTTCGCAAAGGTCATGCGGTGGTGGAACCTTGATTACCTCCTCCACCTGCGCGAGGAGCCGTACGTCTCCGTGGAGATGCTGGGGGGGCAGATGATATACGGGCTACCATTGAGGGATTACTGGATGGTGTGGGAGATGATGGCTGGAGGGAGTTGGACCGGGAGGTCTTAGAGGCATGTTACGATGCTCCGCGTGAGTGGAGATCGATTCTGAGGCAGATCGCTATGTTGGAAGCGGAGAGGAGGGATAGGGATGAGGAGGAGCCAGAGGAGGAGGAGACAGAGGATGAGGACTAGGCATTCTACTACCCCCCCCAAATGCTAATGAGCATATGGGGACGTTTTTTGTTGATACATATGATGTACGGCTATGTATATTTGTATATGTGGGTCCTGAGGGCACTCTTTTGACATTATGACTATATGATGATATATATATATTTATGCACATGGATGCATTTTTTATTATACAGTCGTGCATGCACATGGATGCACATCTTGTCATTGCTTTTATGTCTTGTTGCACGTGGATGCAATTGTATGTGTTTTGTTTTCCCGTGGAGGCATTTTCTATGCACGTGGATGCAATACTATGGTTTTTGTATGCCCGTGGAGGCACATTTTATGCACGTGGATGCAATACTATGATGGTTTTTGTATTCCCATGGAGGCACATTTTATGCATGTGGATGCAATACTATGATGGTTTCTTTTGTTTATTTGTTTCTTTTTTTATGCCTATGTGATGCATGATTTGATGTCCTACATGATTTGGTTGACGTGCCAATCTAGAATGTTGTTAGCCATTTGGTTTGCTAGACTGTTGAGATTTCTTGGGACATGAGTGAATGAAATGGATTCAAAGTGTCTAATCATTTTTTTAGTGCACAATAATTTTCTAAAGAGACAGGGATCGCGTACCTGGTAATAATTATTGAGCTGGGAAACAAGAAGCTGGGAGTCAAGGAAGACGTGAAGGTGACTTATGCCCATCTGGAGGACAGCAGTTAGGAGACCGGTCACAGCATCGTACTCAGCCTGGTTATTGGTAGCGGCGCCTATACACACTCCGTCGAGGTGGATCAACTCATGTGAGGGGGAATAGAGTACCCAAGATGCAGAGGCAGGATTTGGGGACCAACCGCTTGCATCGTCAGCGAAGCCAACAGAGTAAAGTGGAACAGGATCCATCTCTGTTCATGTAGGAAAAAATGAAAATGTAAGGTTTTGAAATTTTATAGTGAAAAAATGAATTAAAAAACTGTACAATATGGACTGTGGTGTCCTAAATATTTTTATGGATAAAAGTGTTTGAGGTACAACCTGTTATGAGGGTTGTGCATGGTGTTACCTTCTGAGTCACTCAAAATGTATGCCCCATGTCCAAGGCAAGTGTGTATGATGTATGGGCCTTGCCACATGGATTCTAATTTTCCTTTGCCCTTTTTTTCATGGGCTTGATCGTAAACGCGTACAAGGTCTCCTTCACTAAATGCTCGTGGGTGAACATGTTTATTATAACTGAATTTGGATCGATTCTTTGCGGCTTCGATTGTTTGGAGAGCTACACGGTGATCTTCGTCGGCTTGCTCTAAAAGAAGTAAGCGTTGTTCAATTGGTGAAGTATCTGGGAATAGTTCGATGGCGATATGCAATGTTGGGATCTGACACTCAACTGGGAGGACAGATTCTACGCTGTGAACCAAATGGAAAGGGGTGAAACCGGTGGCAATTTTAGTGGACGTGCAGTAAGCCCACAGTGTGGGAAAAAGCATGTGATGCCAATTGGACTTATGTCAGTTGACAGTGCGCTGGAGGATAGTCTTTAAAAAAAATTTAATAGCTTAAACTTGGTCGTTCCCTTCGGGGTAGTAGGAGGAAGAGAAATGATGTTCAAACTTAAGGAGGGTTGACAATTCTCGCCAAATAGAGTCCTCAAACTGAGAACCATGGTTTGAGACAAGTTGCTTTGGTACTCCAAAATGAGCAATAACATGGTTGAGGAAAAAGCGAGCTGCAGTGTCAGCTTTGTAGTTGTAAGTAGGCATGGCTTCTACCCATTTAGTAAAATAATCAACGACCACAATGATGTATTTATAACCACTAGCTGATGATGGGTTACACTCCATAAAGTCGATGGCCCATTTGCAAAAGGGACCAACGGTGATTACTGGATGGAGGGGGGCGGGGGGAGTCCTTGCTTTGGGGGAAAAGAGCTAGTAATTTTGGCAATGTTTGACTGCTATGATGCAATCAATAAATAATGAGGGCCAGAAATAACCTGCACGGATTACCTCTTGGGTAGTGGCCATTTCAGAGAAATGACCCCCGGCAGGCATCGCTATGACAGTCATTCAGGACTTTTTCTGCTTCTTCTCGAGAAAGGAAACATCGTAGGATTGTGTCGACATCACGTCGATAGAGGACATCGCCTAAGAGGAGATAACAGGGAGCATTAGGGTGGATCCAATGGCGTCTGTCACGGTCGATATTGGGTCGAAACTTCTGTGTACGGAGGTAAACCAAAACATCGTTGTACCAAGGGTCGTCAATTAGATTAGTATTGATAGTTGGTGATGATGATGAGGATGGTAGGTCCGTAATGAGTTGAGCGAGTTCTAAGGATTTGGTGCTCTTCAGGGTTTTGAAATTTAGGTCATATTCTTGTAGGATAATCACCCATTTAGCTACGTGGCCTTGCAGAAGGTGACGATTCAAGAGATAGACCATTGGGTTGTAATTTGCGACAATTGTGGTATGGCTGATGAGAATGTAATGGCACAACTTCTGCACTGAAAAGACGACGGCAAGGGCCATTTCTCTTCATGTGGGTAGCGCAGTGGTGGGCCTGATAAGGTTTGGCTTACATAGTAAATGACATGCTCTTGACGAGCAGAGTCTTCTTGGACGAGTACTCCAGAAATGGCATAATCGGATGCCGAAACGTAAAGGATGAAGTCTCTTGTGAAATCTGGAGGAGAAATCAACGGGGCATTAGTGAGTGATTTCTTCAGGTCTGTGAAAGCTCTTTCTGCTTGGTCGTCCCATACAAAATAGGTATTGAAGGTGTAGCAAACGAAGGAAACCATGAACTATCATGGCATAATCGGGGACAAAGTGGCGGAGGAAGTTGGACCTCCCTTGAAGGCTTTGTAGCTGTCTTAGTGTACGAGGTGATGGTAGGTCCATGATGGCTTGGACCTTTAATGGGTCTATGGTGATTCCTTTTTTCTGAAATGATGAAACCCAACATACGGTCTGCTGGAACACAAAAGACACACTTGAGTGGGTTCAAGCGGATTTGATATTTGTGACAATGCAAGAAGACTTGTCGAAGGTCGTCTAGATGGTTGGATCGTTTCTTAGATCGAGCCACGAGGTCGTCTAGGTAAACCACTATGATGTTAATTATGTCATGAAAAAAATATGTCATGGCCTGTTGGAATATGGATCCAACGTTTTTGAGACCGAAGGGCATTACGCGATAGGAAAAAGTGCCCCATGGGGTGGTGAAAATGGTTTTGTATTAATCTTCCTTGTGGATTTGGATTTGGTTATACCCGGAGAAACTTTCCATGAAAGATAGTACCTCGTGCCCCACACATGCATCTATTAGTTGGTCGATAAATGGTGTTGGGAAGTTGTCTTTAGGACAAGCTGAATTGAGGTCGCAGAAATCAGTATAGACACGAATGGTGGCCACTTTTTTATTGACTAGCACTGGGTTGGAAACCCAAGTGGTATAAGCAATAGGGTATATGAACCCTGCTGCTCGAAGCTTTTCAATTTCGGCCTTAACGGCTGGAAGTTTAGATGGGTGAATGGGGCGTTATTTCTGGAAGACAAGTGCTATGTTAGGCCAAGTGTCTATGTGATGTTATACAATGGTAGGATCGAGACCAGGCATCTCAGTGTAAGACCAGGAAAAGACATCGCGAAACTCTTGGAAGAGTTTTTTATAGGCTTGAACTTCCTCTTCAGTGCATGATGCGCCTAGGGAGATAAGTTCAGGTTTTCCAGGTGTGGTGGAGATGTCAATTTTTATGATAGGCGAAATGTTGGCCATATTACCTTCTTCAAAGGCATCTGGACCTGGGATAGGATCTTTGAACCAATCGACCTTGGTTGGTAAAAACTCTTTGGACTCGACGGACAATTGGTTTGCCATGGTGGAGGTAGATACCTCGGGGATGAAGTATGGCCGATGGTGCATATCATCCCAAGGGTAGTCAGGTGCAGTAAGTGTTTCTAGGATTTCCTTGTCACTACGGAAGTAGTGTGTCGTCAAATCAATTGGTTGAGGTGCGTAGGTGGATGAAATCATATAAATGGTATTGATTTCTTCCGAAGAGGAAGACTTTGGGGGGTATATTTCCTCAATGAGAGGGGGGGATATCTCTAGGTCGACATTATTCAATTTGTATAGAGATACTCTATAATCTGGGAGATCGGGGCCGTGATGTGAGTAATGGCCGTAAATGCCGCATATCACACAAGGGTGGTTGGTACGCAGCGATTTATTGCGAGGCTAAGGCGGTATTTCAAGTTTGACAACAAGAATGTTAGTGTCATCATCCAACATTTGCATGTGTTCCTGAAGTGTCGGTATTTGTGGACATTGATGGGTAGCATGGCCTATATCATCACACAAAGAGCACTTAGGGGGAACACGGATTGTTGGGGGATTCTTTGCCACCTTGGGATTCGGTGGAGCGGTGTGGGTTGTGGGTCTGGTGGTGTAGGTTTGTGGGCCTCTGCCCCCATTGCAGCAGAGTTGAGGGGGAGCATTACTAGATGTTGATGCAGTGGTCCCAGTTGGAGGTGGAGTCGGTTTTGGATGTTCGCTACACCAGGCGGTGGGCGGTTTGAAGTATTGATGAGTTGCACTGGTTGTAAAACGACGTTTGGTGTGGGGGAGGGGTTGGGGCAGGTAGGTACCACACAGGTAGTCCTAACGTTAACCCTGGAAGATTTAGCATAGCCATTACTAGTGTGTTGATGACTCCTGAAGGAGGAAATAACAATGGGATAGTGTGAATCGGTATTGCTCTAATATGACTAGGCCCTACGGGTGGTTGTGGAAGTAATCGTGGTTGTTGAGTATGTTGCTGTGTGTTGTGCGAAAGGGTGCACAAATCAGATATTACAGTTATCTGCAAAGGGGGTGGGATAGATTGGAACGTGGAGGTCATGGGAGTATCTAAATATATCTGAGGTCCGACTGAGGAAATGAACGATGTGGGTGCACTCTGAACGGGTTGTTCAATCATAGGTAGAACATTTTCAGGTGCGGCTGGGGCATTAGGATCGTATTATGTTATCTGATCGATTTTTACTACACGTCCTTTGTGGGGAAACATCATGAGGTGGAAGATGGAAGAAGCAACAGCTTTCATTTTATACATGTAACTTCGTCCTAATAGGAGGTTGTAATCAAGCTGGGCGTTGATGACCTCTATGTCTATGAGAATCATTTCCCCCCCCAACTGCATGGGTACGTTAACTAGCAGGCCCTACAGTTGAGTTGAACAACCATCGTAAGCTCGTAATGTGGTAGTGGATGGTTGTAGTGTGGGGGATCCAAGTTTCTGCTAGACAAAAGTTGACATTACGTAGGTGGAGGCACCTTCATCGATGATGCATTGATGAACGACAAGGTTTCGAATGGATACAGATACCTGAAAAGCTAATGATGAAGGAAAACGTGGTTCGGCTTGGTATAAGTCGAATCCCATCATACGTGAGTCATTAGGGTCTATGTCACCAATGGAGGATAACAATAATTTCCTCTGTGTAGGACAACTTTTTAGGACTTATAGAGCGGACATAGCAGCGAGGGACTGGGCTAAATCTTCTACAATATTAAAGTTTGAGGCTACACGAGCGTTAGGATTGTTGTTGATCCGTCTTAGGGGGAAGCGAGGGGCTTTTGGACCTTCGTCCATTGGCATATTAGGTATGCGTAATGTATGATCAGTTGGGAGGGTGCTTGAGGATGGATCGGTAGGCATGGTTTCAGGGGCTGAGCCGTATTGGTTTCGGCGAGTTTGAAGGTTGATATCATTTGATGACATCATTAGTAGATGGTGAGTGCTCAACTCTGTATGCTGGTAATCGGTTGTAGCATAGGTAATTTGCTGTTGTGGTGCAACGGATCCTTGTGGGGGATCCATTGGACGAGTGTTTACTACTCCTTAGTTAGGTAGAGGATTCTGCAATATCATGGGTTGCGGTTGAGGAGGTGGCACTGGTTGTGCAGTGTTCCCTTGTCGTTGGGTGTTATCGGCCCAAAGTTGACATGCTTTCTCTAAATGGGGGAAATTATGTGTGTAGTGGCCATATACCGAACAAAAGGAACATGGATGGTTTGTTCTTAATTTAGGATTTTTACCTTGTTTCAGTGGTCGATCAGGGTTTTGGTTGGCGGGGGCAGCGTTGTTATTATTCGGGGGATTAGGTGGCTGGACGCCTTGGTTTTGAGGTTGATTATTTCCACAATTGAGTCCTCTTCCACGATTTTATTGACCTCCTTGGTTACGCTGGTTGTTCTGGTTTTGGGGTTGGTTTTGTTGTGCATATACTTGCCCTTGGGTAGTAGGGGGGTTTTGAGGTCGTGCAGGTGTTGGAGTTGGCTACGGTGGATAATAAGCAGGAGGTTTCAGAGGTGGACCTTATGGTTGTTGGTAACCTTGAGCTATTGGAAGTGTTGGGGCAGAAGGTGCTATCTATTGAGGGTAATAAACCGATTGGGCTTGTGGGTGAACCGGGATATGATTGGCCTACTGGTTATAATATGTAGGTGGTGCATAAGCTAAGGGTGCTTTCCCATAACATTGCGGTGGACATGAGGGTCCATGAGTGTGGTGGGTGTGCGTCATTGGAGCGTACGAAGTTGTAGCTCCAAAATGAGATGTAGCCTTAGAAAGGTCTGGGGCGTTGTTAGTACTCATCATGGTGAAGGGTTTTGTTTGTGGCGTAACTTGGCTAATGATACCGTTGGCAGCATGGGATGCCCCTGGTGCGTCATTCCAGGATGGATCGTCGCGTGGGGCGTCAGGTAATATGGTGTATAGATAGCCAGATTGGGCGTAGATTAAGTCAAATTGTTGGGCTTTTAAAATCGCTTCTTCTTCCAACTGGGGTCATTCAGAAGCTACATCCTTGGCTATGAGTGGAAGGAGAGATTTCAGGAACCAATCCAGGAAAATACAGTCGTCTAGCTTGATCTTGCATAGACTACGGTGCTTACGCCACTCATGGATATGATCTGTGATATGGGTGGCCGTATTCTGTCTACAAGACAGTAGGATTTCTACTCTTGCATCATAGTGGATGGGTAATTGAAAGAACTGTAGGAAATTTGAGGCAAGGGATGTAAACGTAGGGTGTGTCCCATGGTGCTGCTCAATATATTATTTGGCTGCTGATCCAGTGAAAGTTCTTTGTAACAGTCGGAGGCGAATAGAATCATTGACTATGGATTTTGAGGAACACCATAGGTGAAAAGACATAACATGATTTTGTGGGTCTTCACCAGCCTTCCCTTCAAACTTCGGGATGTCTGACGGGAGTTTTGTGGGCATGGGGGGCCAAGTAAGGTCATGTCTAATGGGGTCATTTGTTAACCTTGCCAGGTCTGGTAGGTTAAGACTAGCCATAAATGGCAGAATGGCAGAGGGGTGTGACATGGTTGCTGGGGCATAAGTGCTAATAGTAGCATTATGGATCGGGCCACTTCCCCCAAATGGAATATTAGTTGTAAAAGGGATGTGTCCCCCAACCAGAGGTGTGTGGGAGGGGCCTGCACCCCTGAGTGTAACATGATCTACAAATGGGTTTGGATTGGGTATAGTAGTCCCTGGCTTTGTTATGGTAGAAGTGGTTCCTGTCAAGGGCATGCCTAGAGTGGGTGTAGGTCCCGTGTTGGGCATCCCTAAAGTGGGTGTAGGTCCCATGTTGGGCATACCAGTAGTAGTTGTGGTGGTGGTGGCTAATGTGGTAGCCGGGGTGGTGGAGGATGTTCCACCAACAGTCCCTACGTTGAAAGGGTTGGAAGGAATACCATCCATGGGGCTAGATGGTGTTGTGTATGTGGGGTACTCAGATTCTATATCAGAATCGGATGCCGTATATGGGGCATCCAAATCGGGTGATGAGGCTTTATGCTGATGATGTGTGGATTCGAGTGACAAAGATCTATGTCTATGAAATGTAGTGTCAAGTGAACTGAACTAAGGGGATTCACCCCTGAAACGCCGAGAATGTGTCGGGGACTCAATGGTGGAAGTCATCTTGTAAAACTAATGTGTGGTGGTGAGTGGAGAGCTCAAAAAACCTAATGTAGCCGTGTGTGCAAGAGGGGAGTGCAAAAAATAATGGAACTCAAGCCAACAACCAAACTCAAAACACTTATTATAACAGTTGTGCTATAGAAAATGGAGTAATAAAAAATGTGGTCAAAATACCAACATGCAAACGGCTCCTAAAAATGAAAATGGTGGACACACTAACCAAGGGGAGGTAATAGAGCATGCAACCACCTAACTAAAAAAGTATTATGATTCAACAATACGTATCCTCTGCAAGGTGATGAAATCCAAGTCAGACAATATGAATTGTAGAAACAAAGGCTAGATATACCCCTACCGGGAGGGACACCAGGTAGACAATCCTAGAAGATAGGCCACTAAGATACCCCATTCATGACACATCCAGAAAGGTGAATCTGCAGCTCTTGTTCTATCACCGTTGTACTCCCACAAGGGTGGTACAATGATAACAACGAGTAGGTGTCCTTTGTTGACTAAATGGATTGCGGTAGTCCACTTAGGCCTTCGGAACCAATTTGGCTACTTCGACCCTCCTAAGGGGGAGGCATTTCCGACAAATTGGTTTGAAACCGTGACAATAAGTACTAGGGGATTTTAGTACCCTAAATGTCAACCACTATGTCTCAAAATGAAAGTGAGTGAGGGGTTTTATTTGGATACTTATCCCCTCAGTCCTACCTATCTACAATATTCTTTTGGTGTTCCCCAAGTGGGGTTAGAATATTGGTTGAGTTAAGAGGATTTTAAGGCTCACTTTGATTTATTGGTGATAGATTATGTGCATGCGTGGTTATGTACCAAAAAATGAAATGCCTCGCTTGGGCGAAAATTCACAAATTAAAATAATGATTTTAACTTACAAATATGACAATTTAAATGTAAATATGAAAACACTTTAAATGTGAATGCTTTAACAACTTTTCAAAAAATATGTGAAATTCTTTAAAATGTTAAGATAAAGCAAATAATATAAAAAATGAGTGAATCTCTAATGCTGCAAAAAATAAAACAGTAGGCTGTCCAAAAACTTGCAGGGGAGATGGCTGGAAAATGTGGGCTGAAATGAGAAAAACTCATAAAAAACAAATCAGACGGTACAGGCGAAATCGCTGCTGTCTGAGGCGAGAGTCATGATCGAATCGCAGCTGAGGGGGTACACAGTCACGCTCGGGATGCAACAAATCAAGGTTTCAAAATCGTGATTGTGGGATGAAAAAACTGCGATCAAATCACGGCTGAGGGGGTGCACAGTCGCGCTTGGGACACAACAGGTCAGCATTTCAAAATCGCGACTATGGGGTGAGAAAGCCGTGATTAAATCGCGGCTGAGAGGGTGCACAGTCGCGCTTGGGACGAAAGAATCAATTTTTTAAAATCACGGAAGAGGGATAAACAACCACGATTGGATCGTGACTATGGGTTCACAAACCTGCAATTGATGAGACGACAAATATCATCGGAAACGAAAACCAAAAATGAGATTTTTGGACTGTGTGGGTTGCAAAAAGGGCCAATGGCTAGGGTAGTGAGCTATGGGCTTAGTAGCAGGCCAGATCTACACTATTAAAGCTTAAATAACAACAAAATAATAAGAAATCTAGATCTAAAGAAAGATTCAAAGATTCGAAATACAGCGGAGTCGCCAAAAACTGTTTCTTGGTTTTTCAACCAAGCATGTGCTAATGAGTACCTACTAACTTGTAGTAGAAGTCTCAATTAAAATAATAAAATACTAAAGTAAAAAAGTAGAATTAATCTAATATATAAGAAAGTAAAGAGTTAATCTAGCATGTTCATGTAAAAAAATTGAAAGTAAATGGTAAAGAACTCAGATCTATATGTAAAACAAATTCTTTATTTATGGAAAAAATAGCTTTACAATAATCATGTTACCTCAAATGGTGAGGATGGTTGAGTTTGAGTAGCTGAGATGGTGAGATGCTCCAATGCTCCTAGGGTCTTTCTCTTCTCCAAGATGCTAATGGGGGAATGGCCACAAAGGGTACTCCAAAAGTGGATCTAAGCTCAAATGGAGGCTCAAGATCCCGGGAGTGAAATGGGAAGCATAAGGATAGGAGGAATGTGGATGAATAGTGAGGAGCCCCTATCACCTTTTTATAGTTTTTTGGTGATGGAGAATACAACCATGGTTTGAGGAAACCAATGGTATTGCTAAAAATGGTTTAGGTTTATTTTTCCTCTTTTTCCCTCTTTTTCCTTTTTTGAATATATTTTATATTTTTATTCCCTTTTAATTGATTTTTGGGAATTTTGGACCCTTTTTGAGGGTTTTTGTATTTTTTTAGGGGGAAAATGTGGGTTTTGGTCTCTTTTGGTGATCTTTTGAAGGTTTTAGAGGCTCAAATGGTGGAAAAAGTGGACAAATGGGTCATGGACATAGGGAGATGAGCTAGTGAGCACTTTTTGGGTGTTAACAGTCTTAAAGAGGATAAAATGTTTTAAAGGAAATCATCTTCGGTGGATCAACTTGTTGGAAAGCATTGATACAAGCTTATTCACTCATAAGTAACAATTGACATGGTTGATAAGAAATGAAAAAAATGTCAAACTAGATTGCAATCTTTGGTTAAGGGCACTAGAATTTCAAAGGATGTCGCAGGAGCTTATTGATCATTTTCATTTCCAAAATATTTTCTTCTTTATCCATGTCTATGACAACATTGATCATTTTCATTTCCAAAATATTTTCTTCTTTATTCATGTCTATGACAACAATAACAATTGGTGGTCTTCTAGATGGAAAAAGTGTTGAGTAGCTAGGTCTACAAAATGAGTTGACACATGAATATGCGTTGTACAAACCCTCCCTACAATTGGAATTCATAAGACTAAGAGACTATCAAAGTAGTCTGGTATGAGAAGAAAACACATATGATGATACTATAAAGTATACAATGTATGTTAAGAGATAAAGGCAAGGCCCAGTGTACTATATATTAGAAAGACAAAATTGTGAGAATCCATCATTTATTCTTGTCATGTCACTTGCTAAGGAGGTTTGTACATATATCCAAGTATTATTAGAGGTAAAAGAAAATGAGAAGAAAAATCTATGGAGGAGAATTGAGAATCATGAAGGGAGGATATCGAGTTTGGGATGATTAATTCTTCCTTTCTTTTTTGTCCTATGTGACATGTGTGTGTGTGTGTGTGTGTGTGTCACTTGCTAAGGAGGTTTGTACATATATCCAAGTATTATCAGAGGTAAAAGAAAATGAGAAGGAAAATCTATGAAGGAGAATTGAGAATCATGAAGGGAGGATATCGAGTTTGGGATGGTTCATTCTTCCTTTCTTTTTTGTCCTATGTGACATATGTGTGTCTGTGTGTGTGTTTTAACATATTTAAAGATATAAATATAATATTGACCATAGCTTTTTAAAAATTAAATTAATCATAAAATTTATGAGAAAATTCTAAACTTTTTAAAAATTAAATTGATCACAAAAATTATGAAAAAAATCAAAACAAAAGAAACATAGAGTAATGATAATTTTTAGATAAATAAATCCACACCTTAGATTATTTAATGAGGAAACCAATCAAACCCAATGGAAGTGGTGCATGTAGAATTCTACATATTTCAAAACATCACATGATTTTATTTGATTATGGGTTTCATCTTAAAAAATGATGGCCATTCCCTCCGAGGAAGGGATGTGAGAGATATACATTTATGGAGTCTCCACATTAGTGATTGAATATTGAATGACAAACTCCAATGATGGCCATTCCCTATGAGGAAGGGATGTGAGAGACATACATTTATGGAGTCTCCACATTAGTGATTGAATATTGAATGACAAACTCAATGGAGGAAAGAAGCATAAGGCTTGATGGAAGGCTTCATCACATTACAAAGATTAAATCCAAATTTCCATCTTTACACATTCATTATATCTGCAATCTAGATTCCCATCTTTACACATTCATTATATCTCCACGGAATACAATCATGAAGTTCCTAGATTCTCCAAGAAGGAATAATGATGTATATGCCATTATTTCTTTTGAGAAGTGTGAGTTCCAAGAGATAAGTGTATAAATGAGGATGGATACGGGAATCTCTAATAGGAAAAGATAATGATTTCTACAACATTTATTTGCTAATTAAATTTAAAATCATGTTTAAAATGAACAAACGAATGCATAAAAATTGTAATTAAATTTAATGTCATATTTAGAGTGAACAATCAAATGCATAAAGATGAATTTTTTTATTGTTTTAGAGGGACAGATAATGATGTCACACATTTATTTGGTAATGGTAAATTTTCTTAATAAAAAGTTTATGCACTTATGGATGTGAGATTATGTGTCGAAAATTGCGACTTGCAACATGTTTAGAAAGGCTCAAATTTGATAAGTCTTTGAGTAATGCTATGGAGTTATTTTATGCTAGATCAAATTTGATAAATATGTATCAGTTAACTCATCATTATTATCTATGGACCCTCTATAATTCTCTTTTTGTAACTTCGACGAAATAACTTTGAAAGAAACTTTTATGGATCGTTTAAACATTACTCCCCGTGTAATTCATTAATTTGCATTTTTTATTGGATCAACTCCTTAAGTGGAAAAACCAAGTAAATCCTATAAAATCTTGAGAAAGGTGCAATGTTCATGCAAGTAGCATAATTACCTATGATTTCATTCTCTTGGAATTCTATTGTTTTCATTGATCTCATTGGAGCCACTTATCCCCAATGATGGAGTCACATGACAACCTACCTTTTAATATGATCCCCAGGATTACCCTCTTACCCCTCACATCCATCACTTCAATGTTATTTTATTGGATATGGGTAATGAATACATGCATATTATTAATTGACTACCAAATCACCATGTGATCAGCATGGATCCTGATAGGGATCCGTTATTTCAATGATGTGATTCAGTTATTGATGTGATTTAAAAAATCCCTAAGGGTTGCAAACATGCCTATTGGATTGATGCGACTTAAAAAACTGACACAACCAAGTCATTTTATGAAACTTAAAACAAATGATGCAACATGATTATCGACGTAACTCTATTGGGGTGTTGTAACCAACTTTACAAATTTACTCTCCCTCCTTGACTATAAAGGAAAAATATGAGTTTTATTGAAAAGGAAATAGTATAATTATTCTAGAGAAAATGAATGACTTAACTTTGTTCTCCCATCTCAACCAAAAAGGTGGAATCTAAATGATTTAAAATGACTCATGGCTCATTCATAGGATTGACATTTATTGACTTAACTTAAACAAAATTTAGTACATGGGTTGAGATCATGAGAATCAGACACTGCATGTAAGAAAACCGGGCTTAGAAGCAAGAGTAGTATTGCAAAAGTACTTCCACTACCTAAAGATATGACATGATGCTGACAAGTATATCAGATCACATACCACCTATGCTATTTCCAAACCTTCATCAAGCAGCAAGAGTTGTAAACTCCTCTACCTACCTCGAACAAACCTTCGGAGTCTATCCCCATGGACTACATGTTTGGTCTACCTTCAACCAAGCATGGAAATGATTGTGTATTCGTGGTTGTTGGTCAATTATCTAAGATTCCCATTTTAATGCCTTGTAAGAAGAGCATAACAACAGAGGCCACTACTCGGCTCTTCTTTGAATATGTTTAGGTTCATTTGGACTCCCACAAACCATTATTTTAAAATGAGATAGTAGGTTCATGATTACTTTCTAGTCCATACTATGGTTAGTGATGGACATGAATCTAACCAAATCAACTTCCTTCCACCCATAGACGAATGGAAAGACAAAGGTAGTCAATAGGATGATTGTGCATATCTTGAGAATAAACAACTCCAAACATACACACACATGGGATGAGACCCTTACATATATTCAACTTAGATACAACAAATCCCTTCATAGCTCTATTGGTCATAGCCCTTTCTAGGTGCGCTTAGGGTTCTAGGCATTAGATCCAATTGTAGCGCTTCCCATTGCATATGCACATGAAGAATATTACCATGCTTAAATTGAGGATAATCAGGTATCCAAATTTATTGAATGGATCCATCATGTCCAACCACAAGTTCATCATATTTTTATAGAAATCCAGTGCCAAGTACAAGCAACGCTATGATCAACATCAAGTTTCACACATGTTATAGGTGGGAGATAAGGTATGGTTACATTTGTAGAAAGGGAGCCTCATGAGCCCCAATAGGAATATTAAACCACTTCCAGATGGAGGTTGTGTGTGAGAATGCTTCAAATTGAATATTCCCCCTTTCCTTGGCTTCCACCCAATATTTAACATGGAGTTACTTCAACCGTATTTCTTTCCTTTATTGGACACCTCAGAGGTGGTAGAGCACATGGCTCCTATAGAAATCAACTTTGTTTGTATTGTGAAATCTACATTAGACCAGATCATGGACATCGAGAAAAGGGGAACCCACTAGTAGAACATAAAAAATCCATTGGGTGGTCAAAGAAGGACAACTTCTTCACCAAGGAAGGTGGCTCACAAAAAATAGATTTAGCAAAATTTTCCCCATCTAATGGAGGAGATTAACACAATGCATACTATTTGTTTCTAAGGGGGGATGATTGATCTAGGTGGATACTAGTATTGTTAACACCCAAAAAGTGCTCACTAGCTCATTTCCTTATTCACATGACCCATTTGTCCACTTTTTCACCATTTGAGCCTCTAAAGCCATCAAAAGGTCACCAAAAGACCTTAATACACCCCTTTTCCACTCAAAATGAATATTTTTCCTCAAAAAACATAAAAAACCCTCAAAAAGGGTCCAGAATTCTCAAAAATATTAAAAAGGGAATAAAAATATTCAAAATATTCAAAAAAGGAAAAAGGAGGGAAAAGGTATCTAAACCATGTTGGTCAATACCATTTGTTTCCTCAAAACCATAATGGTATTCCCCACCACCAAAAACTATAAAAAGGTGGTAGGGGCTCCTCACTTTCCATCCATCCATCATCCTATCCTCATGCTGTCAAAATCTCTCATGAGATTTTGACCATTGTAGCTATCTTGGAGAAGAGACCTTTGGAGCTTGGAGTTGCTCACCCTTGGAGCTACTCAACAATCTTCACCACTTGGAGGTATCACCATTGCAAGCACTTGCTTGCCCCTATTCTTAATACAAAATCATTTTTTACATAGTGTCAATTGTTTTGCTTTCGATAATATTTCCATTGTTTGCTTATCTATTTCACATAGATCCATGATTAATATAGTTTAAAGTAGTTTGTTATTTATTTCTATTGAAACTGCTATCACTTATTGATAGGTGCCCATTGCACTAAGCTTGGTTGCAAAACCAAGCCAATAGTTTTTGGCGACTCTGCTGGCTTCGAATTCTTAGATCTCAGTTTTTTGCTTTAGATCTTAGTTTTTGTTAGTTTTAATCAGTTTAATTCATAGATCTGCCATCCTAGACAGCAGATCCATTCCTGTTCTAGATCTTGGCCCCTTCTATTGCCATTAACAGCCCGAAATTTTCATTTTCGGGTTTATTTTTCAGCATCCGTTTTTGGCTTTTGCCTCGCAGTTTTTTTCCTGACAGTCACGCGGCTCATCGTGACCTTGCGGCTTTTTTCCGTGTGGCTCATTGCGTCTTCGCGGCCATTTGTCGCACTGCACATCGCGACTGTGTGACGAAAACCCGCGCTGCACATTGCGGCTTCGCGGCTGAAACCCGCGCTGCCCATTGCGACTGTGCGACAGGAATCCGCACTGCACAGCGCGGCTTCGCGGCCGAAACCCACGTGTCCCATCGCGGCTGTTTGCCCGAAACTCGCGATGCAATTTTTTTCAATTCTGCCAATTTTTTGAAAAATATTTTTTGCTGTATTTTCTGCCCATTCAGCATATTTAACAGTATTAAATTTCCTGCATTTTTACAGCCATAAGAAATCTTTTACTATTTAGAATGCTTCATTAAAAGTCTTTTTACAAAATTTTTAGAAATTGAAAGAGAGATTTTTCTGCATTTTATCTAGATCAAGGTTTTACTGTTTATTTGCTCGATACTTTGCCCAAGCAATTTTTAAGAGATCCATTTATTTCTTGAAATATTTATGTTATTTGCTTCCCTTTAAATTATTTCAAAGATCCATTATTTTTGAATAGTTTTTTCAAGCATTTACATTTCAAAAACGCCTTTATTTTTTGCAAAAACTGGAAGCATCTTTTCTTTTATTTGTAAAATCGCCCAAGCGAGGAAAATCAATTTCAGTTTAAATACCACACTTGCACCCACTCTACCACATAATTTAAACTGAGCCTTAAAATTTACCTTAAACTCAACCAACTTTTAACCCCACTTGGGGAGCACTTACAAGAATTTTGTAGTTAAGTAGAATTGAGGGGATAGGTGTTCCAATAACACCTCTCAGTTATTACATTTGAGACATAGCTGTTGTCCATTAGGGAACCAAAATCCCCTAGTATTTTTTGGCATGGTCACAACCAGTTTATCAGAGAGCCTCTCCCCTAGGAGGGTTGAAGTTGCCAGAATGGTTCTGGAGGCCTGAGTGGAATACCGAAATCCATTCAGTAACTGAAGGCTACCTTTCGCAGTTCTCGGGGTATCCCTGTATGGGGGCACTGCGGTAAAAGGACCAAACGGCAGATTCACCTTTTCTGAATGTGTCATGAACGGGGTATCCTAGTTGTCATTCTTTAGGATTGTCTTCCCGGTGTCCCTCCCGGTAGGGGGATATCTAGTCGTTGATTCAACACTCTGTATTGTCTGACTTGGATTTCATCACCTTGTAGAGGACATCGTTTGTTGACTTACAATACTTCTAGTTAGGTGTTTGCATGATACATTACCCACCTTTGGTCTAGTAGCACCTCTTTTTTCTAGAAAATGTTTGACTGTTGGTATTCTGACCAATTTTGTTGCATCCCTCCACTTGTTATAGCACAGCTGCTATAATAAGTGCTTTTTGAGGTTGATTTTTGGCCTGAGAGCCTTTATTTTCACTCCCCTTTTTTGCACTCTTGGTTGCATTAGGGTTTCAAGTTTTTTACATCACCACCTTACACTGAATTTTTTTTATTTCTCACCATTGAGAATTTTAGACGATCTCGTCGTCTTCAGGGTGAACCCCCTCAGTTCAGTCTACTTGGATATCCATGTCATTGACGTCGAGCCTTATCCCTTGCCTCAACACATCATCGACCAAACATACAGTCATCCAATTCTGACACGCCTCACTTCACATCTGATTCTGAGGCTGAATCCGAAAACCCTACTGAATTATTACCAACCAACCTCATGGCTGGAACACAATACGACCCACTTTTTACCAGTACTATTGGAGATAAGTCCACAAACCCTTCTACTACCGTGCCATCCATGGTAACAACAACCCCCCTAGGCATGCCTAATATGGGGGATACTCCACCTTTAGGTATGCCCAACACATGACTACCTCCTATTATGGTTATGCCAAACATAGGAATCACACCACCTGTCATTACCACAACCCAGATCCCAGGAATTCCTGGCACTATTCCTAACCCCGGTGTAACCCATGTTGCACTTGGAAATGCTGGTCCATACTAAACCACAGCAGTTGGAGGACACATACCTTCAATACCTAGCATACCCTTAGGGGCTACTGGAGCACTACATAATGCCACCATGAATAGTTATGTCCCAGTCACTACACCACACCCATCTGCTAGTTTACCTTGCATGGCTAGTCTGAACTTACCAGAATTAGCCAGGCTAACCAACGATCCTATCAGGAACAACCCTACATGGCCACCCATGCCTACGAAGCTCCCCTTGGACATACCCAAGTTTGAAGGAAAACCTGGGGAGGACCCTCAAAACCACATAATGTATTTTCACCTATGGTGTTCATCTAACTCCATAGTGGATGACTCCATTCATCTAAGACTATTGCAACGAACGTTCACTGGCTCTGCAGCCAAGTGGTACATCGAACAACCACATGGGCCCACAAGACTTTTACGTCTCTCGCCTCCACTTTCCTTTAGTTTTTTCAGCTACCTGTACGTTACGATGCAAGAGTTGAAATACTGTTGTCTTGCAGACAAAACACAGCTACCCACATCACGGATCACATCCATGAGTGGCACAAGGGTCGTAGCCTCTGTAAAATTAAACTGGATGACCGTATATTTTTGGACTGGTTCCTTAAATCACTCCTACCCATCATAGCAAAAGATGTCGCTTCCGAACGACCCAAGTCAGAGGAAGAATCTATCCTAAAAGCTCAGCAATTCGACCTAATCTACGCCCAATCAGGCTATCTCTACACCATCATACTAGATGCCCCACGAGGCGATTCTTCACGCGGTGATGCACCGGGGGCATCACATGCCGCTGATGGTATTATTGGCCAAGTCACACCGCAAATTAAACCTTTTAGCATGGTGAGCACCATAAATGCCCCAAACCTCTCTAGGGCTACATCTAATTCTGGAACGACAACTTCCTACGCTCCAATGAATCAGACTCATCACACTCATGGACCCTCTTGTCCACAACATTGCTATGGGCAAGCGCCATCGGCATATGTACCTCCCACATACTATAACCAACCTGACACCCATAACCCAATTCAGTTCCTGCCACAACCAATGTATTACCCACATCAAGCTACAACAGCTAACCCAACACCTCCAATAGCTCAGGGTTACCAACAACCCCAGTAGGCAACTGGACCACCTCTAGCCCCACCAGTTTATTATCCACCGCAACCTGCTCCCGCACTTGCGGCACCCCAAAATCCTCCCACTACTCAAGGGAAAGTGTACACACAACATAATCAGCCCCAACATCAAAACAACAACAACGCTACCCCCGCCAACCAAAACCCTGATCGACCACCAAAACAGGGTAAGAACCCCAATTTACGAACAAACCACCCATGTTCCATATGCGGGGTATACGGCCACTATACACACACTTGCCCCCATTTGGGGCGAGCACGCCAACTGTGGTCTGATGACACCCAACGCCAAGGGCACGCGGCACAACCAGCGCCACCTCCTCAACCACAACCCATGGTGCTGCATAATCCTTTTCCCACACAAGGAGTGGTGAACACTCGTCTGTTGGATCCTCCTCAAGGAACCACAGCACCACAACAACAAATCACATATGCTGCACACACAAACGAACCGATGGATTCAAATACTTATCATCTCCTTATGATGTCATCGTCCGACATGAATCTCCAAACGCGTCGAAACCCATACACTCCCATGGCACCTAAAAATGTTCTCCTTATGATTGAACAACCAGTTCAAAATGCACCTACATCGTTCGTCTCCACAGTCAGACCCGTATTATACTCAAGATCACCTATGACTTCCACATTCCAATCCATCCAACCCCCTTTGAAGATAACCGAGATATCTAATTTGTGCACCCTTTCGCATAACACACAGGTACCAAACCAACAACCCCCTTTACTCCTGCAACCACCCTCAGTGCCAACTCACGTAGGAGCCACACCAATTCATACTATCCCATTTTTATTTCCCCCTTCAGGTGCCATCAGCACACCAGTCATGGCTACACTTAATCTCCCAGGATTAACATTAGTACTACCTGTGTGGTACCTACCTGCTCCAACCCCTCCCCCAACACCGAACGTCATTTTACAACCGGTGCAACCCATCAATACTTCTAACCATCCACCCCTTGGTGTAGCAAACATCCAGAATCGACCACCTCCAACAGCGGCCACCACATCAACATCCAATTATACTCCCCCACCACTTCGAAACACTGGAGGCATAGGTACACAAACCTACACCACTGGACCCACAACTCGCAGCCCCCCAGCGACCCCCAAGTTGGAGAAGAATCCCCCAACAAACCGCATACCCCCCAAGTGCTCTTTGTGCGATGACATAGGCCATACCACCCATCAATGTCCATAGTTACCAGCACTTCAAGAACACATGAATATGTTGGATGACGACACCAATGTTCCAGTAGTCAAACTAGAACTCCCCCCTCAACCTCGTGATAAATCATTGCGCACAAACCATCCTTGTGCAATATGCAGAATCTACGACCATTATTCACATCACTGCCCCGATCTCCCATATTACAGAGCAGCACTGTACAAGTTGAATAACATCGACCTAGAGATATCCTCTCTTATCATTGAGGAAATTCATCCCCCACCATCTTCCTCCTCGGAATAAATTAACACCATTTACACGATTTCCACTGGATACCCCTCTGTCCGGTCGGCCCCTTCCATTGATCCCTTTGACACACATGTTCAACCCTTTCAAATCGACGAGGACACCACATGTCCACAACATGGGGGCAGGCCCAAGACCTTTCCTACTCATCATCATCTTGATCCTCGTCGGAGATACTGGGGCCATCCACCCCACAAAGGGAATCCCCCATCATCATATCATCACTTCAGTATGCCACCACAGCCCACAACCTCATGGTGTAACACCCCGCCAACAGTTTCTCAATGCCCTATTTATCTCTCTCTGAGACAACATCTGCACCACATTGACACCTCTGAGTTAGGGGGCATAATAGATTACCTCGACCCCGGGATAGGGGGCATGATCAATCATTTTGAACCTTCCCCATCATCTCTATCTCAACACCTCAATGAGCCCATCGTTCAAACCAACACATATCTGATCCACAATCACAAACCCCATGCACATAGCATGGGGGCAGGTCATTAACCCTGCTCACTTTTTCACATTCGTGATCTCAACTATTTTTGAGGTCACGTGTCACTTGTATATTTGAGTTGATTTTATACACATAGTATTTCCCCCCGCGGGTCATCATTTCTCCCCACCACTGCATCATTGGCTTGGTGGGGTCACCTTTATTTGTAGCCATTTTTTAACCTAGTTATTTGCTTTGACCATTCCGAAGTCCTTATGACCTCCTTTTTTCGCACCATTTGCACCGCCGGATTCAGTTTTCTGCGCTCGTGATGACGCTTGAGATCATTTCTTGCTCTCACGCCCAGATTTTTCGGGCATTTTTTTACCATGCCCCCTCGTCGCCTCGGTTAGCCTACCACACCGGCCGTCATCCATTTTTGACGAGTCTTATATCGTCGGATTCAGTTTTACGTGCTCGTGATGATGCTTGAGATCATTTCTCGCTCTCACGCCCAGATTTTTTTGGGCATTTTTTTACCATGCCCCCTCGTCACCTCGGTTTGCGTGCCACATCGGCTGTCGTCCATTTTTTATGAGTGTTATATCGCCGAATTCAGTTTTCCATGCTCATGATGACGCTTGAGATCATTTCTCGCTCTCACGCCCAGATTTTTTCAGGCATTTTTTACCATGCCCCCTCGTCACCTCGGTTTGCGTGACACATCGGTCGCCGTCCATTTTTAACGAGTGTTATATCATTGGATTCAGTTTTCTGTGCTCGTGATGATGCTTGAGATCATTTCTCACTCTCACCCCATAATTTTGGGCACTTTTTCAAAATGCCACTCATCAGCTCGGTTTGCGTGCCACATTGGCTGTTGCCCCTTTTTGACAATCTTTATGTCACCGGATTCAGTATTCCGCACACATGATGATGCTTGAGACCTTTTCTCGCTCTGATCAATCCCTTTTTGTTCGGTATAATTTTACCCCTTTTTCGGGCCGAGCAATCCCTTTTACGAGAAAGGCACTTAGGGAGTTTCTGTTAAGCTCTTTTCTGAATCCTAAAACAATGAAAATATCGCCGAGCAACCTTGCTTCCTTTCATGCTCGCTAAAAATATCTGAAAGGGAATCTACCTAGTATAAGTTTACCCCTTTTTCCGAACCTTGTAGACTATTTACGAAAAAGGAATACTCTAGTCACATCGGCTAGAAGAGTTCTCCATGTGCATCATTTTATGCTTTTTTGGGCCTTGGAGACTAACTTACAAAAAAAAACACCAATGGAGTCCACTTACTGCTTTCAGACTCTCTAAACATGAAAGCGACCATGAGCAATCACCATCCTAGGCTCGTAAAAACCAACAGGACGGTACTCACAATCACTGCAGAGTCTTCTTATCATTTTCAGACTCCTTAAAAATGAAAGCACCCATGAGCACGAATAGTCTTGGGCTCACAAAATCCACAGGACGGTACCATTTCAGAGCACACTTTTATCCCTTCTTGGAGCTCATTAAAACTACGAAGAAGGACCCAATGGTGCTTCTCAATGCCAGAACAGATCACATATACTCATATGGCAGCTTCCCCATTTCGGTCACCTTTGTTCAGAGTATTCTGCAGTATGTCACCCTGAGAATCCCCCGACAGCACCCATCAGCTCGTCCCCTCAGTTAAAACATACCCTTCAGTCCTTAAAAGCTATGATCCCTGCACCTACAAGTCAGTTCCCTACGCTTCCAGGTCAACCATGTCATCATACTATGAACAAAGGAAGTTTGAGTCTACCCACACTATGACCCCAGTTACTTCCCATCCCCATAAGTATGAAAGTCCTACCATCAGTACTACCACACTTCATTTCTACACCTCCTACTCCTATAAAGGAAACATCATTGCCTTGTTAGTTGCGGGTCTCCCTCTGTCGACGACAACCAAATTTATTCTAGAGGATAGACCTAGAGGTCCCTGTGTCTTGGACTCATCACCATTTACGATGAGTGCCTACGAATCATTTTGAGAAGAGTCCTCAGTGCCTCTCCAAATGGTTGTTTCTCACATGCTCGACTTCAACACCTTGATCGCATCGTTGAGACTCGCACAGGGCATTGGTCCGTTCAGTTATTAGTCGAAGACCTCGGATACCACCTGACTCTTCCACATTTGAGAGTCTACTTATGGAAACAACCAGTTACATTTTTTCTATAGATATCCGGGTTGCGCATGGAGACAATATTCAGATGTACCCCAGTTTTATACTCCCTCAAGTATACAGTTACAAGTACTTCCCAATGATGACTCACAGTCATTGAGTCCCTACAGATGTTGGACACCTTCCGTTTTAGCAGTTCATCAACCCTTCTGAGACCTTATTCAGAACGGTTGACGCTTTATTCTAGTGTATCAGTTATTGAGATCAGTCATGTTATGATCATGAGTACATCCCAAAATGATGTCCCCTCTGGACCATTATGATGTACCAGCATATTTTTTATGTATTTTTCAGGTCCCCCTTCTTGGGACTAATTGTTATGTATATGTTTTGATACGAGCATGGGTATGCCCACCTCGTCGATTATCAGAGATTATTCCTCATTCATATTGAGGCCATGTAATATTGTTTATTTTGCAGCTTCCAAGGGCCGTGGATTCAGTCTCCAATTGCTCTCTTCTCTTCCCCAACCCCCCCAAAAAAATACAAAAGAACTATGATGTCTATCGGCCATATGATGAGCTCCTGCCCTCACACATCAGGGGGCAATCTGTTAACACCCAAAAAGTGCTCACTAGCTCATTTCCTTATTCACATGACCCATTTGTCCACTTTTTCACCATTTGAGCCTCTAAAGCCATCAAAAGGTCACCAAAAGACCTTAATACACCCCTTTTTCCACTCAAAATGAATATTCTTCCTCAAAAAGCATAAAAAACCCTAAAAAATGGTCTAGAATTCCCAAAAATATTAAGAAGGGAATAAAAATATTAAAAATATTCAAAAAAGGAAAAAGGAGGGAAAAGGTACCTAAACCATGTTGGTCAATACCATTGGTTTCCTCAAAACCATAATGGTATTCCCCACCACCAAAAACTATAAAAAGGTGGTAGGGGCTCCTCACTTTCCATCCATCCATCATCCTATCCTCATGCTGTCAAAATCTCTCATGAGCTTTTGACCATTGTAGCTATCTTGGAGAAGAGACCTTTGGAGCTTGGAGTTGCTCACCCTTGGAGCTACTCAACAATCTTCACCACTTGGAGGTATCACCATTGCAAGCACTTGCTTGCCCCTATTCATAATACAAAATCATTTTTTACATATTGTCAATTGTTTTGGTTTCGATAATATTTCCATTGTTTGCTTATCTATTTCACATAGATCCATGATTAATATAGTTTAAAGTAGTTTGTTATTTATTTCTATTGAAACTGCTATCACTTGTTGATAGGTGCCCATTGCACTAAGCTTGGTTGCAAAACCAAGCCAACAAGTATCCACCTACCTATTCTATAGACATATAACGACTCTACATCTTGCCAGTTTTTCTATAATTTTTTGGGTCGTAAACTTTTGGGGCATTTTGAGGACCTAAACAACATTTTTTTCCCTATGAAATATGAGGGTTTCCATTAACTGAAGCTTGACAATTCAAGTTCACTTAGTCATCTCCTGATCAAATCAAATTCTCTTTTTCTCTATGCATTTATCTTTATCTCTTTAGCTTTTACTTCATGGTCAATATGTGCTAACTTTAATTATCCATCACATTACATTATACTAAGAAGAATTATCGGATGTTGTGATCATAATATATTATTCCAGACCAAATGATCATATGCTAAAGTAATTCACTTTAGAGGTGATCAATCTCTAAAGGAGACTTAATAGAAATTTGGTGATCATGGTTACTAATACATCACACAACATTAAATGCTTTCAAAAAGTAAAGAATGACCTTTATATAGAAGGTCCACCTCTATATGGGAAGTTCATCCTATGGATACCTTTATACGAAAGGTTCACAGGAGAATCATGACTTGACACGGAAGTTTGGAGCCTTGTCCAACAATACTTTACAACATCATTACTTTGATAAATTACCTCTATATGGGAGGAATAACCTTTACACGGAAGGCAATCAAAGTGTTCACCTCTATATAGGAGGATCAATCTTGGTTGCACAATATTGGTTTGGAGAATGTTTACTGATGCTGTACATTTAACATAAAGTCCCACTAAGTTAAGGATAACATCTATGCAAATTCCACGGGAAATGGTATGTCAAAGGAGCAAGACTTCATCACAAGCGTGAAAGTACCACTAATTCGAGCACCATGTATGTGTAAGATCCACAAGAGATGACACATCAATGGTGAAGAACATGACATGTGGCAGTAGCATAAACCATGAAGCAAAGAATAAGGAATTCCACCACCAACTTGTGGGCATACAATCCATGAAGGACATGAATAAATAAGAAAGCAAGTTGGAGATTTGGAGTAAGCTTGATAGAAAGCATGAAGAAATTGTAAGTGGAAGATACATATTTACATTCAAGGCATCAAGGGCTCATGGAATCAAAACATCATGTTCTAGTAGAGATCCGAGTGCGCACAAGTAGAGGAATGGAATGGCTGATGGTGTGCAGAATGATGTTGTAGATCTGTGAAGATTGATTAAAGACAACAAGGAAGAATGTAGAGGATGCACAAGTGTGTGAGGACCGAATGAAAGTATCGAAGACAACACATAGATAGTCACAGATGTTCTAAGAAAAATCCATGTAGAGACATAATTGAAGTATTTCTTGTAATGTGCGATGCAAAGAAGTTTCAATGATGCATGAAGACTAAGCTGATGTGTGCGAAGTAAAGAAGTCCATTAGATGTGCAAAGACAAAGTAGCAACGGAATCAAGGATGCATGTCAGGATGAGGATGATCTGAGACAAGTGCATTAAACTGAAAGGACGAATCATATGATGTATAGAAGGTCACAGATTGTCTAAAATACTTTAGCATTTAAACCAAATGGACACATCTAAAAAGCTGCGCAGTTCTATACGATATTAGTGCGCAATATCAGAACAACAAGTTATTAGTTGATGCGCAATATCAGTTAAAGAGTGCAGATGCACAGTAAGAGAACATAATATTGAACCTTGGCGCAGACTGCAACGTTTGATGAAGTAACACACATCATATGAAGTGTGATGTCAATTAAAGTGAAGTGTTGAAGTTAAAGTGAAGTGTTGAGTGGAATGCGAAGTCAAGTGATGTATGCAACACAGTGACAACAATTCTACTACATACAGAAGGTTCACACAATAGTACAAACATCAGAAGATTACAAGTGTGCATGGATAAGAATTTCAATAGAGTAACATCCTATTCTTATATATATGGGAAGCAGAATGGGGCAAGGAGCAGGGGGTCGTAGCCTCCTACGAGTTGGTACTAGAGAACATATGTAGTTGTATCTTCCTTTAGATTGGTTACTGTAAAACTAGGGGATCGATGCCTCCTTCCAATTGGTGTTGGTAAACACAAGAAGTTGGTGCTTCCTCAAATGTAATCTTTTCATTACAAAAGAGAATTTTGTGGTTTTCTCCCATTTGGGTTTCCATGTAAACATTATGTGTGTTCTGTGTTCTCTTCTTTTGTGCATATGTGGATGAATGTTTTATTTATGATGGATGCAAAATTGAATATTAAGATTAAGTTCAGATTAATCTATTAAAGAAGTTAAAATTGTTTAGAACTGCATTAATACTGATTCGCCCCCCCTCTCAGTATTAAATAGATTCCAACAAATTTAAGGTATGCGGCAGTGAATGTTGGTAACATATTCCATATGAGAAACGAAAAAAGTTAGAACCCAAGTCTCACAAATGTATTTTCATTGGTTATTGTGATGATTACAAAGTGTATAGGTTGTTTGATCCATCTACTTAAGGTGTTATGATTAGGTGAGATGTTCAATTCAATGAAGTCTCTCATCCTCCTGAGTCTATTGAACCTCATGTTACCTTGAATGCTCACCTTCTATTACTGCTATCTCTGTTACCCCTTCCTCTGTTTCTATGCATGTTCTTGATCCTAGTTCACATTCTTCTTCAAGTGATCCTCTTGAATGTTTTGAAGATACTATTGTGGTTCTTGCCACTACTCCTCTTACTATTTGGGCTCGAAAAAATCTTGAATCCATAGGTTCTAATATTGGTATTCCTTTTGATACTCATCAAAATAGATATGACTTTGCTCTTATGGCTAAATTTTTGGGTGCCACAAATGACCCCTCTACCTATGTTGAAGCTAAATATAACCCTGAATGGGAGAAAACCATGATTGCTAAGTATGACTTTTTAGCAAAAAACAAGACATGGACTCGTGTGCCTCTTACTCCTGGAAAAAAAATAGTTTGATGTAAGTGGATATATAAAAAAAATAGTACAAAAGAAATAGATTGAACACATAAAGCTTGATTAATAGAAAAAGGACTTTCTCAACAAGAAGGTATAGATTATCTAGAAAATTTTGTTTCAGTAGCAAAAAAGTTAACTAAATTGTGATAGAGGTGAAGGAGATCCTTTGGGTATATGTTGAGAATTATGTTCTTATGTTATTATAAAGATGTGAAGGATAGTGGAGTGGAGATCAAGCATAAGATCAAGGATAATTTTAGGGGCGAAATTTAGCCCATGGGCTATTTTTCTGTGTTTTTTTCCAAAAAACGATTTGCCAATTTACATTTTTTGAAGCCCAATTTTGTCCAATTTTGATGGGGTAAACTTTTTTCACTCTAAAAATCGCCTAATTATTATATAAACTATATAAAATCCTTAGAAATTGAAATAATTTTAGAAACATATCGTCAAATATTTTATGGTTGACATTTTAAGAATTGGTAAGATTCACCAAGGTTTATACACTTTTAAATAAGTATGGGTCCTTAAAATTATCCCTGCACAAGATTGGATATTTCTAAAGAATAAGAAGACACTACATTCCCGTGGATGTTTCCCCATTTGGGTTTTTACCACATAAATAGAGTGTATCATTCTTTTCTCCTGTGTCTTACTTTAATTGTTTTTTCATGTATAGATAGAAGGCTAGACTATATATTCTTGATTTTGCTAAGTTAGCAAACATAGCATTGTATCTTCATGCATATTCTCAATATTCTAACAAAAAGAACCCAAATTTGTGTCTTTTCCACATGGTAAAAATCAGGGTCTAGTGCCTTAAATAAATGCACAACATATTATACTCATTTCTATAAAATGAATCATCTACATTGAAATCCAAGTCTACCAAAATAGTAGATGATATTATTTGCCAATTTTTCATAGTTAGCACAAAAATGCACACCAAGGCCAAACTAAGTACACTCGAAATATGAGATTCGGATTGAGACATAATTACACCTTTATAAGCCTATATATCCCTAACTTAGCTCCTCCAAAATGGCTATATAGTTACTCTTCCCACTTATAAACCTGTTTGAAGAAATGTACATCAATTAAAAATGGTGCATGTTAAGAAAATCTAAAGGGAAAAATTTCAAGGCACAACTTGGAAATATGAAAATTCAGAAAGGTGAGGAATGGAAGAAAAAAGACACTCTTTGATTTGAATCACTCAAATTGACCAAGAAATAAATCCTAGGTGTGCATTTTAGTGAAGCAAGGTTATTTTGGTTCACTTTAGTAAGATGCATGCCAAACCATCATTGTTGGTCCAAATTCGATTATTCAACTTAGATACTGTAATTTTAGTAATTAAAAATCTTATTGCAATTCTATATTTTTAATTTGACACCAAAATAATTATGTTGTGCAAAAGAACTTAAAATTTGTTTATTTTCCACATGTTAAAAATAAAGACCTAGTGACTCAATGAAATGCACACATTAATATTGTTGGCCTGGTTTTGCAACCAGGCTTAGTGCTATGGGCACCTGCTAACTAGTAGCAGCAGTTTCAATGGAAATAAATAACAATAAACTAATTAAACAAGACTAATCATGGATCTATGCAAAGATATTAAGCAAATAACAAAAATAATTTAAAATCAAGAATAAGATAATGTAAAATGATGAATTTGTATTGAAAGAATGGGGCAAGCAAGTGCTTGCGGAATCAATACCTCTAATGGTGAGGTTGAATGGCTCCAAGGATGAGCAACTCCAATCTCCAATGGTCTCTTCTCCAATGTGGTTTGCAATGGCTAAAATGCTCAAGGGAGATTTCAGCAGCATAAGGATGAGATAATGGATGGATGGATAATGAGGAGCCCCTACCACCTTTTTATAGGTTTTGGTGGTGGGGAATACCATTTGTGGTTTTGTGGAAACCAAATGGTATTGACCAACATGGTTTAGGTACTTTTCCCTCCTTTTTCCTTTTTTGAATAAAAATAATATTTTAATTCCCTTTTTAATATTTTTGGGAATTTGGACCCTTTTTGAGGGTTTTTTATGTTTTTCAGGAAAAATAATCTTTTTTAATGGAAAAAGGGGTGTACTAAGGTATTTTGGTGACCTTTTGTTGGTTTAAGAGGCTCAGATGGTGGAAAAGTGGACAAATGGGTCATGTGAATAAGGGAATGAGCTAGTGAGCACGCAAACCGAGGCGACAAGGGGGCATGGAAAAAATGCCCTGAAAACCGGGACGTGACAGCGAGAAATGATCTCAAGCATCATCACGGGCGCGGAAAACTGAATCCGGTGATATAAGGCATGCCCCGAACTGAGAACGGCCGATGTGGCATGCAAACCGAGGTGACAAGGGGGCATGGAAAAACTGCCCTGAAAATCGGGACGTGACAGCGAGAAATGATCTCAAGCATCATCACGGGCGTGGAAAACTGAATCCGGTGATATAAGGCACGTCCAAATCGGAGAATGGCCGATTTGGCACGCAAACCGAGGCCACGAGAGAGGCCCAAAAAATGGTCAAAAAATGGATCCCGTGAAAACGAAAAAAGGAACGAACCTACATGAAGTTATTGCTGTGCTGATTCCAAAGGTACCAACGGTTTGAGAAATGGACTTCGTATGATACCGCAATGGTTGTTGGAAAATTGGTAGAATTTCTATAAATAGGGCGTGGGGCCCAAATTACTTGTCATTGTTACGTGCGAGTTTGATAGAGCGGTCAGAGCTTTTTCTCAATTTCTGGGAGATTTCACCGTTGGTTTTCGATTCAGCGAGTTGCAGGTAACTCTATTTGCCTTAGCCTTGTCAATTATGTCGTTTTTGTTTGGTGGCAGGCCCCCGAAGGCCGCAAAATTCCATGTTGACTGTCCAACGTGGAACCGCGCGGGTTTCGGGGCTGAACCCGCGATGAACCACGCGGGTTTTAGGCTGACAGTCGTGAACAGGTAACTGAAAGAACTGCAGGAAGGTCGAGGCAAGGGAGGTAAAGGTGGCATGCGTCCCATGGGGCTGCTCGATATACCACTTGGCTGCAGAGCCAGTGAAGGTGCGCTGTAATAGACGGAGGCGGACAGAGTCATCCACTATGGAGTTGGAGGAACACCATAGATGGAAGGACATGATATGGTTCTGGGGGTCCTCACCTGCCTTGCCCTCAAACTTAGGGATGTCGGAGGGGAGTTTGGTGGGCATGTGAGGCCACGCAGGATCGTGTCTGATAGGGTCATTGGTGAGTTTGGCTAAGTCTGGTAAGTTCAGACTCGCCATGTACGGTAAGCTAGCAGATGTAGTGACGGGGACTGGGACATGCCTAGTCATGGTGGTATGATGTAGGGGTCCAGTAGCGCCTAAAGGTATGCTAGGTATTGCAGGTATGTGTCCTGCAATATGTGTGGTCTGGTATGGGCCAGCGCCTCCAAGTGCAACATGGGTTACACTTGGGTTAGGAATAGCAGTGGGGATTCCTGGGATAGGGTTTGTGGGAACCAGAGGGGGTGTGACCCCTATGTTGGGCATGCCCATAACAAGTGGTGGCCCTGTGTTGGGAATTCCTATAGCAGGAGGTGGCCCTGTGTTGGGCATTCCTAAATGTGGAGTGTTGCCCATGTTGGGCATACCCAGGGGGGTGGTCGTTGCCATGGATGGCACTGCCGCAGAAGGGTCTGTGGATGTCTCACCTATGGTGGTGGTAAACAGTGGATCAAATGGTGCTCCAGCCATAATGGTGGTTGGTGGTAACTCTGTGGGGTTTTCGGATTCTACCTCCAAATCAAATGTGAAGTGAGGTGTGTCAGAATCGGATGACTGTCTAGTTGGCTGACGATGTGCCGAATCAAGGGATAAGGCTCTGCGTCCGTGACGTGGAGAGCCAAGTGGACTAAACTCTCGGAGTTCACCCTGTAGACGACGAGAGGGTATAAAATTCTCAATGGTGAGAATTAGGTTTCTGTGTGAAAAATGTGTTTAAGTATCAGGTGGTGATATATATATAAAAGACTCAAAACCCTAATGCAACCAAGGGTGCAAGAAGGGGAGTGAAAAAGAAGGCTCTCAGGCCAAAAAATCAACCTCAGAAAAGGCACTTATTCTAGCAGCTGTGCTACAATAAGTGGAGGAAAGCAACAAATGGTCAGAGTACCAACATGCAAACGGCTTCTAGAAAAAATAGGTGTAACTAGACCAAAGGTGGGTTGAATCATGCAAACACCTAACTAAAAGTATTGTGACTCAAACAATCGATATCCTCTGCAAGGTGATGAAATCCAAGTCAGACAATATGATTGTTGAGACAACGGCTAGATATCCCCCTACCGGGAGGGACACCGGGTAATCAATCCTAAAGACAGGCTAATAGGATACTCCGTTCATGACGCGTCGAGAAAAGGTAAATCTGCCGTTTGGTCCTTTGATCGCAATATCCCAATACAGGGATATCCCGAGAACTGCGAATGGTAGCCCTTCGGTTACTGAATGGATTTCGGTATTCCACTCAGGCTTCCGGAACCATCCTCGCGACTTCAACCCTCCTAGGGGAGAGGCCTTCCCACAAACCGGTTGTGACCGCGCCAATAAATACTAAGAGGTTTTAGCTCCCTAAAGGACAACAACTATGTCTCAGATGTATTAACTGAGGGGTGTTATTGGAACACCTATCCCCTCAATACTACCTAGCTACAAGGTTCTTTTAGTGTTCCCCAAGTGGGGTTAAAAGTGTGTTGCAATTATGGTAAGTTTTAAGGCTCAGTTCAATTAAGTGATCGAGTGAGTGCACGTGAGGTATTGTAAACTGAACTTGAAAAAGGTAAATGCTTTACAGGAAATTTTCAAAAAACAAAGGAGCTTTTGAAAATAAAAAAGCAAATATTTATGGCTTTTTCAAATAAATGGAAATTAAATTGCTTTGCAAATATCAACTCAAAAAACAAAGGATCTTTTGAATTATGAAAGCAAATAATAGACTTCTTTAAAAGAAATAAATGGATTTCTTTTTTCAAGGAAATTGCTAAGGGCAAGATTTTAAAGAAGTAAACAGGAAAATTTTTAATCTAGATAAAAATGCAAAAATAGATCTTTCTTTCAATTGATGAAAATTTTTAAAAATACTTCTTTCACATGTGCATTCTAAATATTAAAATGTTCCTATGGCTGTAAACAATGTTGGAATCTTAGTACTGTAAAATATGAGCCAAAATGGGTGAACTGAAGTGATAAATAACACTAAAATACAATATTAGATAAATTTCTATGGAAAATTTCTTAAATCTAATAGCATATTTGGATTCCTTGATCGAAAACACCCAATTTGAAAAAAAAAAATCGTTTCAAACGGAGTTCGGGAAAGGGAGATATGGTCGTTTGAAAATTGAGCTGCGCGGCCAAAAAATCACATGGACCGCGCGGGTTTTGGGCTAAAAGTCGCGATGGACCGCGCGGGTTTTGGGCCAAAAGTCGCGACGGACCGCGCAGGTTTTGGGCTAAAAGTCGCGATGGACCGCGCGGAAAAAAGGCCGAAAGCCGCGATGGACTGCGCAGGTTTTGACAGAAAAGCCGCGATGGACTGCGCGGGTTTCTGTCGCACAGTCGCGATGAGCCGCGCGGAAAATGACCGCGAAGCCACGGTGAACCGCGTGGAAAAAAGCCGAAAAGCCGCGATGAACCGCGCGGAAAAAAGGTCGAAAGCCGCGATGGACCGCGCAACTGTCAGGCTAAAAACCGCGAGGCGAAAGCCGCGCATGGAAGCCGAAAAACGAACCCGAAAATTGAGAATTCCGGGCTGTTAATGGCAATAGATGAGGCTAAAACTTAGATCAGCAATGGATCTGCTGTCTAAGATGGCAGATCTATGGATCTAAAGGTTAAAAACTAATAAAAAACTAAGATTAAAAGCAAAACTAGAGATCTATTGTTCAAAACCCAGCGGAGTCGCCAAAAACTGTTGGCCCGGTTTTGCAACCAGGCTTAGTGCTATGGGCACCTGCTAACTAGTAGCAGCAGTTTCAATGGAAATAAATAACAATAAACTAATTAAACAAGACTAATCATGGATCTATGCAAAGATATTAAGCAAATAACAAAAATAATTTAAAATCAAGAACAAGATAATGTAAAATGATGAATTTGTATTGAAAGAATGGGGTAAGCAAGTGCTTGCGGAATCAATACCTCTAATGGTGAGGTTGAATGGCTCCAAGGATGAGCAACTCCAATCTCCAATGGTCTCTTCTCCAATGTGGTTTGCAATGGATAAAATGCTCAAGGGAGATTTCAGCAGCATAAGGATGAGATAATGGATGGATGGATAATGAGGAGCCCCTACCACCTTTTTATAGGTTTTGGTGGTGGGGAATACCATTTGTGTTTTTGTGGAAACCAAATGGTATTGACCAACATGGTTTAGGTACTTTTCCCTCCTTTTTCCTTTTTTGAATAAAAATAATATTTTAATTCCCTTTTTAATATTTTTGGGAATTTGGACCCTTTTTGAGGGTTTTTTATGTTTTTCAGGAAAAATAATCTTTTTTAATGGAAAAAGGGGTGTACTAAGGTCTTTTGGTGACCTTTTGTTGGTTTAAGAGGCTCAGATGGTGGAAAAGTGGACAAATGGGTCATGTGAATAAGGGAATGAGCTAGTGAGCACTTTTTAGGTGTTAACAAATATGTTAATAGTAAATGAAATAAAGAATATTCCAACATGGATCTACCAACATTTTCCACAACATCTCATAATCATTTTTCTAAAAATAATATTCTACAATGAAATCCAAGTATACAAAAATAGCAGTTGATATTATTTGCCAATTTTCATAGTCAACACAAAAATGCACACTAGTGCCAAACCAAGTACACCTTGGGTATGAAATTTGAACTAAGACATAATTACAAAATTTGAACTAAGACACAATTACACATTTCTAAGCCTATTTATCCCTGAATAAGCTCTTCCAAAATGGCTACATACATATTCTTCCCACTTATAAACTTCTTTGACAAATTGCACGCTAATGGAAAATTATCCATGCCTAAGAAAATCTAAAGGGGAAAATTTCAACGGACAAATTGGAAATAAGAAAATGCATAAAGGTGAGGAATGAAAAAAAACATTCTCCAATTTGAAACACTCAAATTGACCAAGAAATAAAGCTTGGGTGTGCATTTTAGTGAAGAAAGGCCATTTTGGCTAGCTTAACTAAAATGCACACCCAACCTTCATTACAAGGCAAAATTGGATTATTCAACTTGGATATTGTAATTTTAGTAATTGAAAACCTTACTACAAATTTTTTTCCGTGTTTTTTTTTAATTTGACTAAAAAAAATTTGCCATGAAAAAGAAATCCAAATTTATGTCTTTTCTGCATGGTAAAAATCAGGGTCTAGTGCCTCAATAAAATGCACACATTTACATGTAATTAATGGTAAGTGCAATAAAAAATATCCCAACATGGATCTACCACTATTTTCTACACCTCATAATGATTTCTCTAAAATGAGTATTCTATAGTGAAATCCAAGTTTGCCAAAATAAAAGTTGATATTATTTGTCAATTTTCATAGTGAGCACAATAATATACCCAAGGGCTGAACCAAGTACACCTTGGGTACGAAATTTGGTCTCAGAAATAATTACATATTTATGAACATTTTATCAATGAATTATCTTTTCTAAAATGGCTACATACCTACTCTTTCCACTTATAAACCTTTTTGACAAATTGCACGCCAATGGAAAATTATGCATGCTTAAGGAAATCTAAAGAGGAAAATTTCAAGGCACAAATTGCAAATATAAAAAATTAGGAAGGTGATCAATAAAAAAACAACACACTCTCTAATTTGAATCACTCAAATTTACCAAGGAATAGAGCATGGACATGCATTTTAGTGAAGCAAGGAAATTTTGGCTAGCTTCACTAAAATGCACCCCAACCTTCATTGCAAAGGAAAATTGAATTATTCAAACCGTAGAGCATGTGTTTACTTATTAAAGTATTAACTGCAATTCCATATTTTTTAGTGACACACAAAAACTTATGTTATGCATAAAAACTCCAAATTTGATTTTTTTTTTCTAGGGTAAAAGTGAGGGTGAAGAGCCTCCAAGAAATGACATCTTCTCCATTAGCTAGAGTGACTATGCATGTGTTTGAGGATAGATCATGTAGTTTTATAATTATGAACCTAATATTTTTATTGAGGAAAACCATGACTTGTAGGACAGTGTGGACCCAATCAGACAATATTTATTATTTTATAACAACAATATACAAAGCAAGCACTTTATTTGAGCAAAATTATATTAAATTAGAGAGCGTGTGTAAAAAAACTAGATGTTATTGTGAACAAGTTTATATTAATTATAATCAACATTAATGTTTATAAACATTTTATAAAACCATTGTTTCAAATGAGGATTTAATAACCGCATAGATAGATAGAAAGTGTTAAATTTTCAGAATTTACTTCAATCTGATCTAGGATCTTAACTGAGAGAACAACATGTACAGCATATCTACATCATATCAATCATGGAGACAATAATGCAAGCACACAAGAGACACAAAGATTTACTTGGGGAAAACCATAAAGGTGAAAAACCCCAATAACTTCTTCAGAGATAGATAGAGCAATGATACAACCATGAGAGATAGACATAACCTAGCAGCAGATCCTCCTCCTCCATAAGTGCGCCACTCCTCCTTGAGTGCATGTGTGAGAAGTGAGTGAGTAAATAGAGTGCCTCCCGCACTCTATTTATACTTGACTTGACTTGCCTTTTTACCTAACTCATGTAGGCTCGAACTTAACCACATAACATAATGCTGACTGGGCCGACCCCCAATAGGGTGGTTTAATAACCCTTTGACCCACATGGCCGACCCCCAATAGGGTGGTCTAATAACCCTTTGACCCACATGACTTATACAGGGCCGACCCCAAACAAGGTGGTCTAATAACCCATCAAGTATAAGTTACGACACTTCCATATAGAGGAATAATACCATCTCTATAGGAATACAATATACATATATGTGAAATACATTCTGAAGTTACATATACATCAACACTCCCTCTTAACTAGGAAGGTATTTCTCAGCACAGTTCTTCTAGCACAAGTCATCTTCTCTGGATAATCGTCATCGAGTCATCATCATCGTCACTGCTGCTGCTATCTCAATCAATCTCTGAATCTACTCGTCATAGGAAGTTCTACAGAGCCAGTCCTTTTTCATACTTGATGTAGGCCCACCACCTGCAGGTCTTCATCATCACTGGCCATACTGTGGAATCCTCAGGACTTATTACATGCGTCACAAAACCTCGAAAGAGCATCCCAGGATGTTACGGGTACACAACTCCGACCTGTAGGATCTCCCAGAGCGCTATTACATGTGACCCCACCACAAAACCTCGAAAGAGCATCCCAGGATGTTACGGGTACACAACTCCAACCTGAAGGATCTCCTAGGGCACAAATTACATGTGGTCACAAAAAAACCTAGCAAGCGCATCTCAGGATGTTACGGGTACACAACTCCGACCTGAAATCTCCCAGGGCACAAATTACATGTGGTCATGGCAAAACCTGGCTGAAGCATCTGAGGCCTTTTTCATCCTGTCCAGATCTCCCAGGAGCAAATTACATGCCATAGGACAAAACCTCGCAAGAGCATCTGCCAGATATCCCAGGGCACCGAATTACATGCCATAGGAAAAACCTCGAAAGACTATCTGCAGATCTCCCAGGGCACCGAATTACATGTCCTCCCAGAGCAAAACCTCGAAAGAGCATTTGCCAGATGTCCCAGGGCACCGAATTACATGCCATAGGAAAAACCTCGAAAGACCATCTGCAAATCTCCCAGGGCACCGGATTACATGCTCATCTGCACAACCTGATCCACGGCCATAGAGTATCAACCTGATACTCACCATACATCATCCTGATGTATCCATGATCATCCCGATCATCATCACTGCAACGTCCTGCTGCATGTCATCTGGAGCAACATCCTGAAGCTCGTCATCTATGATCATCCTGATCATACAATGCATCCATCTGATGCACACCAAGTATCCACCTGATACATACATAGATACATGATCCACACAATGTATCCATCAGCATACATGATCTACCTGATCATACAAAGATACATGATCCACACAATGTATCCATCAACATACATGATCTACCTGATCATACAAAGATACATGATCCACACAATGTATCCATCAACATCCAACATGATGCGTATACAAAATACATACACATGATCCAACCAATCATATCCAAGCAGAAACCAGAACATCATCCTGATGCTCATCATCCAGCGCTTACATCCATAGCCATGTGAAGGATCCCCCTTCCAACATGCTTGGAATGGCTTCAGCAAATGTGTCCATCACTTCTTCCTCGAAGTATCCTCGATCTGAAGCACGCCAAGCCTCTCTCTGAAGTACTCGAACTTCACCCTAGCTAGTGGCTTCATCAGCACATCTGTAATCTGCTCGTCCGTCGCAACATACAGGAGCTTCACAGCTCCTCTTTGCACCATATCCCTGATATAGTGATATTTGATCTCTATGTGTTTCGACCTGTCATGAAACACTAGGTTCTCGGATAGCTTCACACAACTCTGGTTATCATAGAAGATACTAGTAGCATCCAATGGGAGATCAAATAACTCAGACAGTAGCTTCCGTAGCCATACTGCCTCACAACTAGCTGAACAGGATGCAACATACTCTGCCTCAGCTGTACTCAGTGCTACGCAGGACTACTTCCTGCTAAACCAAGAGATCACACCTGATCCCATACTGAAGCAACACCCAGATGTGCTCTTCCTATCTGCAGCACTGCGAGCCCAATCTGAATCAACATAACCCTGCAGGTTAAACTTTTGATTCACCTCATACTTGAGCCCATAATCCATTGTACCCTTCAGGTACCTCAGAACATGCTTTACAGCAACCAGGTGAACACTCCTCGGATCCGTCAGGAACTGGCTCAATGTGTTCACCGCAAAGGAAATATCTGGTCTCATGTTCGTCAGGTACATCAAGGACCCAATCATCTGACGATACATAGAGACATCAACTGGCTCAGATGAAGCATCACATAGAAGCTTCAGATTCGATGCCATAGGTGTGGCCATGGCCTTGCAATCCATCATCCCGAACCTCTTCAGGATCTCTACTGCATACTTCCCTTGTCCAAGGAATATTCCATCTACACTCTGCCACACCTCCATGCCAAAAAAAAAAAATAGTGCATCATCCCCAAGTTCTTCATCTCGAACTCGGTAGTAAGCTTCCGCTGCGTGTCGGGAATTAATCTATCTTCACCATACCAAGTTCTGCACATATATGATTTCCTATAATGTGTCTCAGAACCAAGTGGCTACTCCACATACACTTCTTCTTCAACTACACCATTCAAGGAAGCTGTCTTGAATCCATCTGGTGTATCTTCTATTTCATCACTTTTATATTTCTCAATGCTTCCATCTGCAACATGCTTGATCTGATAGTTCCATTTGGAATTCATAGCAAACTTCCCTTCATGTCTTGGGATTACATCGCAAACATCATTCTTCATGATCGACGGATCATGGCATTTCATTTATTCATCCCAGATCCTGGGAACTTCAATATCTTCAATATCTTCAATAGATATCTTTGTTGCTGGAACAAATGTTGTAGTTCTTCTTTTGTAGGAGATGGCATACGATCTTTCCTACACAACAAGTTAAATTGCATGATTAGAAAACATCTCATAGTTTTCAGAACAAATTCTTACACATAAAGAAATATGTCATACAGTCATGCAATTATCTTAGCCAATGCTTCAATACAACATTTATCCATATCCCGTAACTTTCTAGATGCCTTCCAATCTCTACCAGAACATTGTTAAGAGTGTGCACAACTCCCAACATGTTAGCAAAGAGGTTTCATTCTAGATAAGTAGCAATGGAATGTTGTACAGTGCCATAGGCCACTTACCCATGTATATTAGTAGTATATTGTTCATCAATGCAACTATTCTAATATGCACAATACATATCCTAAGTCTAGGAACATGGGCATATACATCATTGAACAATTTTATTTAAACAAACACATATGCAAGAAATGACAATTCAAATACTTATCTTTGTTTGTTCGTTAGGTGGACTCCCTCTGAGTCTTCACTTCCTTGCAGGAGCTGCTGGAGTCCTAATCTGAAGTAGCTTCTTCTACACCTTTCTGTTGAGGAATGTAGAGAGATGGTCAACTCCCTTTGAATATCTGCATCCTTGCATAAACCACTGGAGTGTACTCCCTCTTGATCTTTGCTTCCTGGATTACCTATCCTTGAACTTACATTCATCCTTGGTTCCTATGCATGCTTATTAGTATCATGATTGTGTTATCCTTGTGATCTCATATAAAATCATACATTCATTAGTATACTATTAAAACACAATAATCTCAAGCATGTATAGTCATGATCATTTCAAACAGAAAATAATAAGCATTATCATTCAAGGTTTATGTAGAATTCTTAATGTTAGTCAAATCATAAGAAACATAACATGTCTAAACCTGTAATTACTCAAACCTATGACTCTTTAGGTTAGTTGAATCATCAATCAAGATAAGAGATATAAAATGCATAAAACCTGTGATTATTCAAACCTATACCATCATGATTCTTCTGGTTAGTCATATCATCAATTATGGTAAGAAACATAATATGCATACAATCATGATTATTCAAACCTATGACTTCATGAATAATTATTATCAACAACAGTATAAGATCCTAACACAAGGTAGGATTCTATCTTGATATAGGAAAAACATACCTGGATTAGCATGCTAGCTATTTATATCTAACATACTCACATGATGTCTTCTTGTTCTTCTTCAATGACTTGTGCTAGTAACCTGTATATCTCATAGGTTAACTATTACAAAACCAAGTTATACATACCTCGTAAATGGATCTTCTATGAGATCCATGACAATGGATGAATCTTTGTCCTCATGTTATCATGATCATATGTTCTTGGACCAGAACATGATTTGTCTTTCTTGGTGTACCTTTCATGTTAGTAGACAACATAAACTTCATACAACACCATAATGCATTAGTATAATCATAAGTGTCAACACCCTAACCAATGAATATCTTCTATCATGCATTCATAATTTTGTTAAGGTGATACGACAAATCTAAAATCAAAATTGTACTAACCGTAATAACATGAAGACAAACATACCATAAACTTAATCATGGACAAATACCGAAACATACCTCGATGAGTCATACCTATTGAGATTGCTTGTAATCTTCTTATGTAAGGCCTTAGCTTCATCTCCCTTTGAAACAGGAACTTCTTCACTCATGCAGATGATCAATCCATCTTCTTCTAGGATTAACCCAATCCACTTGATTTGCAAGAACTGGACCTGGAGATGGATATGGGTTTGTCAGAGAAACCCCAAAAATTAAAACTTTGAATTTCAAACTTCCGAAAGGATAGAAATATGCGCCTTGATGAGCTGATCAAACTGGTATATTCAGAATTTGAAAACTGCAAAGTTTCACTCCTCAATTTTGCCTTTGAAACTTTCGGATTCACTGGACGTGACCCTAAACTAGGGTTTGATGAAGCCCACTCTTCTCCCCAATCAAAAAGTTTGATCCAAATCTCTAAGCTTCTATTTTTCTGAGGAGCTTCCAGCCGTGGTCACAGATTTAAAAAATTCCAATTTTTACAGAAGCCCTAATTTTCCACTTTCCTGATCAAAGTCCCGAACTAGGGTCTGATCAAGCTCGGCCTTCTGCCCAACCAAAAATTCTGATCTTGGTCTCTAAATTTTTATTTTGATGACTAGCATTCAGCTGTGGTCTCTGATTACAAAAATTCCAACTTTCTCCAAAGCCCTAATTTCTGGAAGCCATGAATGAAGGTACCAAAAAAATAATTCTGTTTTGACAGAAATATGTACCTGATTGTTTCCGGTGTAACTCCAAAATTTTTGATCAACAAGGTCTGAAAACGTTTCCTGAGATAGCCTGACCTGTTAGCTTTCCATCATGACATCTCTAACCTCAATTGGATTTTCTGAGAGAGAGTTATGTCAAATGTCGCAACGTGACCTGTTTTGGGATAAAACAGGAGAGCGAACTTGTACGGCATGCCACGTGTCACTATTTCAAGTTCGGCCTCTGAAAAAATTTCCTGAGATAGCTCGGCCTGTTATATTTCCATCCTGATAGGTCTGACCTCAATTGGATTCTCTGAGAGAGATTTATGCCAAATGTCGCAACGTGACCTGTTTATGGGATAATACAGGAGAGCGCACTTGTACGGAGTGCCACATGTCACTGGTTCAACTTCGGCCTCTGAAAACGTTTTTTGAGATAGTACAGTCTGTGTACTACCTGTCACTTTTCACGAAATTTCATTTGGATATTCCTAGCCCAAGTTATGACCTTTTTCCCAAGGTCACCTGATTTTGACTCAGATCTGGAAGAGGCAGAAACCCTATATTGTACAGATCATAAATCACAAAGTACAACGAATTAGAGGTTGTCCTTTGGACACAAGGTACCTGGAGATTTAATATTCATCCTGTAACAATTTCAGATCTGAAAAATTCGCCAAAATGGATTTATAGCGAAAGTGCTACGATGACTGGTTTTTGCTATATCAAGCCCTAGCATCGTAAGTGCAACAAGTGTCATACATGCCATATCATGCCTTCTTTCAGGCTAGCTCTGATACCATGTTAAATTTTCAGAATTTACTTCAATCTGATCTAGGATCTTAACTGAGAGAACAACATGTACAGCATATCTACAGCATATCAATCATGGAGACAATAATGCAAGCACACAAGAGACACAAAGATTTACTTGGGGAAAACCATAAAGGTGAAAAACCCCAATAACTTCCTCAGAGATAGATAGAGAAATGATACAACCATGAGAGATAGACATAACCTAGCAGCAGATCCTCCTCCTCCATAAGTGCGCCACTCCTCCTTGAGTGCATGTGTGAGAAGTGAGTGAGTAAATAGAGTGCCTCCCGCACTCTATTTATACTTGACTTGACTTGCCTTTTTACCTAACTCATGTAGGCTCGAACTTAACCACATAACATAATGCTGACTGGGCCGATCCCCAATAGGGTGGTTTAATAACCCTTTGACCCACATGGCCGACCCCCAATAGGGTGGTCTAATAACCCTTTGACCCACATGACTTATACAAGGCCGACCCCAAACAAGGTGGTCTAATAACCCATCAAGTATAAGTTACGACACTTCCATATAGAGGAATAATACCATCTCTATAGGAATACAATATACATATATGTGAAATACATTCTGAAGTTACATATACATCAACAGAAAGCACAGTGGAATAAATAATGAAATTTTTAAAGAATTGAGGACATGCTTAATCATCCTTATACTCATCCTCCTCATTGTTCTCCCCTTCTTTTTAATTAGAAGAGCAATTATCTTTGTCATTTTTGAGACTTGTTGTGCCATTTCTTTCCTCTTCATCTTGAGACAAATGCTCAAATGGTCAAGAATTGGGAGACTCGACCCTTATTTCTTCAATGGTAGTATCATAATCTTGTTGTTGTTGGTGGTGTTCTTCTAATGGTTTATTCTCTTCTTTCAATGAGTCCTTCTCTTGTGACATTGTTATTTAAATTTTAATCACTATCAAAACATATTAGCACATCAAAAAATTTGGTCATTCTACCTAAAAATTGTTAAATTAACTTAATAACTAATAACAATAATGAAAAAATAAACATCTAAAAAAGAAATTAAATAAAATATTTAAATTAACTTGTTGTGAACAAGTAGAAACAAAATTAAAACTCTATTGTAACTTGAAAATGAATGTTTCTCAAAAACACTACAAATATAATTATGAACTTAGAAAGCAATGTTTTTACTATATTAGATCAAACATAATGTGCTAATCTATATAAAATTCTAAAAGACTATGATGGTTGGCCTGTTAGAAAATCCTACAGATTGAATACACAAACTCCCTTTCATTGAAAAATATTATTTAGCTTCTCCCTTTCATTGAAAAATATTATTTAGCTTATCTCTTTTAAATGATCTGAAGCTATGACTGACAAATCGAATCATATTCCATGAGAAAATAATTACTATATTACTTGATAGAATAGATTGACATATATTTTATATATGATGAAGTTGTCAAATTTGATTGGGCACCTATCATGGCGTACCTTTAGTGCAATTTTCTATGATGTAGAAATTTAATATGAACACAATTTTATGTGTTTGATAAATGTTTCATCAATGCATGCATTTTGTTAGAGAGGGTTTTAGTAGATAATATTCACAAGACAAGGAACAATGGAGGGGCAATGGTTGTTGTGACACGTTTAAAGGTTATAACTTGTCCAAAAAATGAAAGTTTAACAATGAAATGAAACTTTTTAAAATTACCTTCCAGGTTATTGATTGAGCATGTATGGATATCATTTTGATTTGCCCACAATTTTCATTAATATGCTAATTTGACAATAGCTACATAGAAACTAAAAAATATTTCAATGGACACTTAACTTTTTGAAGAATGTTCCAAGTAGTTTTTTCTTAATAAAAATTAGAATATTAAGATAAGTAACTTATGTTTAATCCACTATGAACATCCTTGAAATAGAAATTTCGACTACCTAACACATGTTCAACTTACCTGAGTTAAGAAAGTAGTTGATTAATTCAAATTGTTTTTCTTGAAATCTTTTCAATTTTAACATTTTCAACTTGACTATTTTTCGTTAGTTGACCCACTCACCTTCTTTAGAATAAATTATAATATTTTCAAAAGTATGTCGAAAATTCTATCCAGTTAGAAAAACAATCATTTCACAAAGAAAACATATTTTCACTTCCCTGGATTAATATTCTTAATGAAATAGGGTACATTTTAGACTTGGGTAAAAATGTTATGTGGGTGTTATGAAATACACTACTTATTTCTCAAATACACATAGCACTTGCAAGGGATGAAGGTGTAGCTCATCTCTTATGGATGGTTTTCTTGTGCTTTGGTAGATATCACATGATTGCTCGAATAGGCTTTGGTGTATTTAATATGCTTGGCCACCATATCCTTGCAATACTTTTTGAGTGGTAACCTTGTTACCAACATGCTCACCTATGAAACTATTGTTGCATTCCCATAGGATGTTATGTTGTTCATGTTCCATTGTGCATTATTTGATAATTCCATTAGTCCCCAATGTGTAAAGTTGTCTTTCTATTAGTTGATAATCCACTGCTCATAATACTAGTTGTCTCTTATGGGATGTTGAGTATTCATGTGGTGCTACACTAGCGGTGAGGAAAGTGGTGGTATTGCTTAGGCAATTTGGTAAAGCCTCAACCTTGAAAATATTTGAGTCTAGAAACAAATCATTTAACAACCATGGACTACTTCACAGTTGGTTTCAACTCTTCATATGTGATTTGCATCGACATTTGATTTCGTTATTTTTACTATGACCTCAAAATCACTCCTTTGGAACAAAAGAAACCATATGCAAATTCCCCTTCTAGTATTGGCTTGTTCGCCAGATATTTCAAAGTGGAGTGGTCCATAAAGAACTTGAAATGCCCCCCCAATAGGTAATTTCTAAACAGTTGTAGTGATAAGAACATTGTTAGTCCCTCCCTCTTAGTTGTGGTATAGTTTTTTTTTTGTAAGGCTCGTACCCATTGAGTTTCGAACCGGTGACCTTACACAAGGAGTTCCTTAATAGTATACCCATTCACCATCTATTTTACACCCCATGGGAATGTTGTGGTATATTTTCTCTTTAACTTGGATAGATTTTTGTTGGTGAAGTAAACCAAGTCATCTAGTTTTCCTTCTCTAGTTTAGGCTAAGATGGCCCCTAGTCTAATATTAGATGTGTCAATGTGTACATGAAATTCAATTTTCCAATTGGGGAATACAAGAATAGGGGCACCTACTGGATTTTCCTTTAGCAAGTCTACAGACTTTGCATTTTTCATTCCAATGGAATATTTTAGTCTTCTTGACTAATCATTCCATAGGAGTTCTAATGGATGCATACCCTTTTATTAACCTACATTAGTATCTGGTGTGGCCCAAAGTTGACCACGGGATGTGGATGTTGGTCAAGGATTCAATATTTACAATTGTTGCTATCTTGACTAGGTCTACCAACAAACAATATTTACATATAATGTGTCCTAAGAGATTGTCGAAAAATGTATAGAATATTCACTTCTCCAATTTAAGCAATATTTGCAACTATTAGCACTTTCAAATATTAGTTGCAACATCCCACGGGGTGGGGTAGAGAAATTGGTAATGTGTAATTGAGTTGAGAAGTTGTAAATGGAAGGTCACAATTTCAAATCCCCGTGGGTACTTACTTACAAAAAAAAATATTAGTTGCAACATGGACACATGGTATTTCAATAAAATATACACCATCCAATCATCTATGTACACTTCTAGGAACTTATGAATGTATTGCCTTAATGCTGCAAATATTATCTTGGAGAATATTGTTGGTGCATTCTTCTGACTAAACGGTATTACATTATATGCATAAGAACCCAATTTAGTTGTGAATGTGGCCATATTCTTGTTTGATTCCATTATGTACACCTTGTGGTAGAGGCTAAGAATCCATACATGAAGGAGTATTATTATTTGCCTACTACTTAGTTGAGTACTCCATCACTAAATGGTGTGGGAAATGGGTTTTGAACACAAGTGACATTCAATCCATAGAAGTATATGCATACCTATATGCATGCATATAATACCCTTCTTTTGACTTGGAATGTGTTTAACCAAAATTATGTAAATGATGTAAATACACTAGTATGAATTCCTAGTGTGGAGCTCAAGGCCAAGGCCCGACTAGTGAATGGCTAGGCATGTGTGATGTATATATTTTTATGTGGACCATATGGTTGGTTTGTCATGTGGACTTGGAATATAAGTAAATATTATGCGCATAAGTAATAAAATGTTCCAAGAAGGGTTATGTAAAGAGCACTAGAGGGTCTATGATTCCACCAAAGGGGAAAAGGAAAGGGGGCATATGGGAGACTAAATCCTTCACTACCAAGTGTCAACCTTAGAACTCATCCTATTTTGAAATGTGAATTAAATGACCCAATCACCTTCTTTTGACTAATTTCAATCATTGAATGCATGTGTGAGGTTGGTGGGAAAAGTCACCTCATGCAGTTATTGAAGCATGGGGATGAACGCACTTTTGTGACTACTCTATCACATCTCAGGAGTCTGTTTGAACTTGACAAGAGTCCTTTCTTCTATGGACAGAAGCTATGCTAGTTTTATTTTCGCCATTATCTCATATCCTATGGATTAATTCCTCATTCTCTCATGTATATCTACACTATGTAGAGCTCCCCATTGTTGTTCATGACCATTACTAGACTGTGTGTAACCCATAAATTTGAATTTAGAGATAGAACTATAGACTTGAAGGAAAAATGGATGGTTTATGTGAGCACAGAGTTTGGAAATATAGGAACCCTTACCCCTTGATTTATGCGCTCATAGATTCTTGAGAAGCCATGGATTAAGGCTACATGTGGTTCTCCAATAGCATATAGCAGGTTGGTCTCCTTCTATGCACACACTGGAAGCACCCAACAAGATGGATCACCCAAGAGAATCATGGATTGATGAAGGGGATGCCTGAGCACAAAAGGGTGTTGTATGGGGCAGGTATTGTTGGATCCATTAAGGTTGTGAGGGTTGAGTGAGATCCCTGTAGAGCTTTGTATGAGCATTTGGCTAAGCATAAAGAGAAGAACGAGTTGTGGGATAAGAGAGAGAAGCTTGTAGGTGTTTCCTTCACCCTAGTGGCCTCACAGCCCGGCTTGGGGGTGTAATATTAGTGGAAAGAGTTTATTCTGGATAGAGTGCCTACGGTTGGGTGGAAAATTGCTCTTACACAGCCAGTTGCTTAGATCTGCATTGGATAAAGATAAGTATTATTTTGTATTTCAATGTGCAATCTTTTTATTTGATGCTAGTGATGATTGAGTTCATATATGCCTACTATATGTGTGTGGATAGAGTTTATTTATGCTATGTATTGTTATTTATGCAGAGTCTGCCCACATATTTTACATGTTATGAAATTCGTAATAAGGCTATGAGGCGAAATTTGGAACCTTATAATTAGTTCATGTCCCCCTCTCATTGATCGTATTGGGTTAAGGGGATGTTACAGAGTGGTATCAAGCTTCTGGTTGCAATATCGAATTTGTATGGGACAAGAATCCAGCCTTATAAGTAGAAATATGAAATTGTTATGTAAAAATCAGGTTATGTTAAGTGACAAATAAGGGGCTAGTGACAAATAAGGGGCTAGAAGTAATTTTGAATTAAGTTTGAAATAATCCCCTTTATTACTGAATTGAAATTTATGTGTAATTACAAATTTTTGGAAAATTTTAGTTGGGCCCCACCAGTGCGATGTGGGAAAGAGGTCCGTCATGGAAGGGCCATATGGGAAAAGGGTGTGATGTGGACCAGCCACATCAGATCTGCATGCATTTTTGTCGCTTTTGATGGACACTGTTAACATGCAAAAAAAATTCACCTAGCTCATCCCCCTAGTCACATTACACCTTCATCCCTTTTTCCTACATTTTTTGCCTCCAAAAATCCAAAATACCTAAGTTGGTAACCAAATGGGAAAAAAATCATTATTTCCGTCAACAATTAATTAAAATTCCCCGAAAAGGGCCAAAATCCTCCAAAAAGGTCCAAAATCCTCTAAAAGATGGTCAAAATAAAAACAAAAAAAAGAAAAAAGAGAAAAAGAAAAAGGAGGGAAACCATCAAATACCAGTGGTCAATACTAGTGGCTTCCCAATACCATTAGCCAATACTAGTGGCTTCCCAATACCATTGGCCAATACTAGTGGCTTCCCAATACCATGGGACAATACACCACTACCCAAAATTACTATAAAAAGTTGGTGGAGGCCCCCCATTTCACAAGATACATCATACACTCTTCCCTACAGTTATGCATCTAAATTTCCCACTGAAGCCATAGCCTCCCTTTGAGATTGAGTTTCTCCATTCTAGTTGAGGTTCGGCCACCATTCGGGCATTCGGAGAAGAGCAAGGAACATTGGAGACCCGGAGCACTGCCCTTTGTACGTGTGCGAGAGCCCTAATCTACTTATCACTTTGAGGTAACTAAATATTGTTAACCATTGTTTATAATAGAAAAAATATTATTTGATTCTCATGGCATATCTTTAGGTATTTAGCATTTTAGTTTAGATTTTTATTTTACTTTCATAATTTCCAGCATTTTTACTTTCTTACTTTGCACTCACACACTACCCATTCACAAACTATTAGTAAGGGTTCCATAATCCTTAGTAAGTTCTCTTTTGCACTAGCTTGTGTGAAAACACTAGCTACAGTTTTGGCGACTCCGCTAGGTCGATTCCCATCGATCTGTGCTTTTGTATGATCAATACTTATTTTTAGTTCTTGCACTGCAGTTTATTTCAATTTCAGTTATTTATTTTAACATCTATTTTCAGCGTATCTTGGGTTGTTTACACCACTTGTGCACACACTCACTCCCTAAATTCCAAGTGAGACTAAAATTGGTTTAATTGAACACACATTAACCCCACTTGGGGACCCAAAAACAACTTTGTAGCTAGGTGGGACGATGCGGTTAGGAATCCAACTAACACTGCCTCTGTCATGCACATTTGAGACATAGTTGTTGTCCTTTATTGAGCCAAAATCCCCTATTATTTATTGGTACGGTTGGCACCGATTTGTCGAATGGCCTCTCCCTTCGGAGGGAAAGTGGAAAGACTAGTTCCGAAAGTCTAAGTGGAATACCTCTCTCCACTATGTCACCTGAGGGACACCATATAGTTGTTCTCATTGAGCATGTTGGATCCCATACGGGGTGTCCAACGGCCAAATAAATAAATCCGTGGGACACCTTTCCAGATGTGCGATGAATGGGGTAGCTTAGTTTACATTCTTCTAGGACTCTTTTACCTGGGATCCCTCTTGGTAGAGTGATATCCCTTATCTATTTGGTTCTCCATTTTGTATTCTCTGACTAATAATTTCATCTCCCTGCAGGGGATATGATTTTCTTGATATTCCACATATTTTTGTTAGGCGTTTGCATGCTCTGATACCCCTCAGGTTAGTGAGTCTTTTTCATTTTTAGGCAGTGTTGCTTGTTGGAATTCTGGCTGCTCCTTGCTACTCGCCTATTATGACACATGATTGTAGTAGAGTTTTAGAGTTTGTTGTTGGGTTGAGTGCCACTTTGTTGAGGGATCTCCTTTTGCACGCATGGTTGCACTAGGATTTTTTAGCATGTTTTTTACCACATCCCACTCGTCACGTTCCCACTCATCATGTTCCCTTGAGATGCACAATTTCGTCACCATATATTCATCCTGATGCACCTTATTTCACATCTGATTCTGAATCAAAGTCACACGTACCTACAACACCATCTAGCCCCATGTACGGCATGAACCCCAACCCATTAGATGAAGGAATCATTGGTGGTGGACATGCTAGTGTCCCTGCCGCCACTATAGCATATATCCTAGCCGTGGGATCCGTGGGACCCTCTATTCCTGCTGCCACAAGACCTACCCCTGGCACCACTGTGCACCCATCCACTTCACCCATACTCATAAGTAGCGGTCCCATCCCGACAACCACACCCCCCCAGTTACTGGTACTACCCTTAGAGGCACCACCACTTCCTTTCAGATATCTCCCCCCATATAGGTAGTTCCTTTATTCCCATTATGACTAACGCCCATGTACCCGCATTCAGCAGAGGTAGCCCCACGATAGCCGCCATGGCTAGCACACAGGTCGGCCCATCCATGTCACATACTCCTATAAGTTTTCCATTCATGGCCGGTATCAACCTCCCTGACCTAGCTAGATTGACCAATGACCCAATTTGACATGATCCCATGTGGCCTCCTATTCCCACCAAACTCCCTTCAGACATCCCCAAGTTTGAGGGAAAGAGCGGTGAGGACCCTCAAAACCATATCATGTCCTTCCACTTGTGCTGTTCCTCTAACTCCATAGTCGACGACTCTATTATACTATACCTATTACAACGAACCTTCACTGGCGTTGCAGCCAAGTGGTACATTAACCAGCCCCATGGGACTCATTCCACCTTTACGTCCCTCGCTTTGACTTTCCTGTAATTCTTCCGGCTACTAGTTCATTACCATGCTAGTGTTCAGATCCTCCTATCTTGCTGACAAAATATGACTACCCATATCACGAACTATATCCATGAATGGTGTAAACGTCGCAATTTGTGTAAGATTAAATTAGATGATCGCGTCTTTTTAGATTGGTTCTTGAAATCTCTTATACTGGCCATCGCTAAGGATGTGGCATCTGAACGAACCCAAACTAAAGAAGAGGCTATCCTTAAAGCCCATCAGTTTGACCTTATCTACGCCCAATCGGTCTACCCATACACCATATTACCTGACGCACCGTGTGTTGATACTTCTTAAAAGGATGTGCCAAGGGAATCCCATGTTGTAGATGGAATCATCGGCCACATTATGTCCACTGACCGACCCCTTGTGCACATGTGTATAGCAACCATGCAACCCGCTATGAGCTGCAATCCTAAATTTTCACGTACAACAGCTCATTCTGGAGCAGCACCTTCGTATGTGCCACCGGCCCATAATGCTAAAACATATGGGCCCACATACACGAAACCTAGCTATGGTCATAACCAGCAAGCATACCCCCCTCCTACAGCCCCACCGTCTTACTACCATCTTCCTCCCGCTCCCCCCCAACCTCAAGCTCCCCTACCTATTATCTACCGTAGGAAACCCCGCAGTCTCCCAACCTCGGGATCCCCCCACGCCTCAATGACCAGTTTATTGTCAGTAGAACCAACAGCTAAACCAACCCACCCCCAACAACTAGCAAGGCCAACAAGATAGAAGACACAGATAGAATCACAGAAACACTCAACGCCAGGGGAGGGGTGGACCTCCTCCTAACCCCCTGGTTAATAATGTCCCCAATCCCGTGAATCAAGACCCCAATCAACCTCCCCAATAGGGTAAAACCCCACAGTTGCGAACCAATCATCCTTATTCCTTAGGTATTGTTTATGGCCACTACACTCACCATTGTCCCCACTTAGCTGCATCTCGCAAGATTTGGGATGAGACTAACCAGTGCAACACTACTGCCTCCCCTTAGGAAAAACCTCAACCACCCCAAATGACACGACCTCCTATGGTGTTGCAAAACCCCTTACACGCGCAAGGGGTCATCACGATGCAACCCATGACATTGCAAAACCCTCTACCCACGCAAGGGGTACTCACTACATAAACAACTTCCACCTATGTTGCATCCATAAGTGAGGTCTCTGAGTTAGGAGTTCACCACCTCCTAATGATTTCATTGATCGATGTCAATCTCTAGACTCATCGTAACCAATATGGTTCAGCTACGAAAACCATACCTGCAGATAAGGTGACCACGTCAACCCCCGTTGACCAATCACTATGCCTTCCACCACTGCCAAATGAAAGAGCCCCAAAATTCCCTTTGCACCACATTACTAATTACCCCAACGCTCGTGACACCCATAATTATAACATTGTGGATGACTTGGCCCAGTCTCCCACTGCCATGTCAGCCTTGGAAGTTCTAAAAAACTTCCTAGGACAACTAAAAGCATTGCTATCCGCATTAGGTGTGATCGACCCTTCAGACTCACGACTGATGTGTTAGGATATCTCATCATTCAGTTATGTACTTTGCATGCATCCCAGTCACCATTTTTATGCCTCCAGCACCTTGTCCCCAGTTTGCCAGCACCCGGGAGCTTCCTTCCATTGAGTTTTATCCCTCCTAGTGCTTAGTGCACCCTGCAAGCACCTACCACTTGTGAAAGGCGCACTCTCTCACCTACCACTTAGTTCACTTTAGTTAGCTAGTTGTCTTTCCTTGATTTAAGGCTAGATTGACTCCTAACTACTTGTATCACTCTGTTGGGCCTCCAATGAGACTAGAATACCTATTTTGACTCCAGTTAGCTCCTCATGTGCCCTCCACTGAGCCTCCTTCATTCAGTTAGTGCCTACATGTGCCAGTTACACCTACCACACTCAGTTAGACTCAGTTTGACACATGGTTGACAGTTACTTGTGCATTGATGACTCCACTGATCTGATGATGAGGACTCCTAGTTGGAGCCAAGCTACACCATGCAGTATATTCGAATGACCTCCTTGGATAATTCAAACTGCTAAGTCATTGTGATTGTATTGTATTGTATTTTCACTATTCTGAGTTATAGAGCACTGATGCATCTCTCTTGCATAGTTTTTACTCCAAATTGTTTTACATCACTTTGATTGATTTACTTGTTCAATAGATCTGCTGTTAATAATTTTACATGGTATTAGAGCCTGTTGAGAGTATTGTCTATCTCCATTCCTGAGAGTTTTTTGTAGGTTATTATCAAGATTTCGAGTGCAGCAGTTTCTGCACTTTTGCAGCAGTAGTAGTTGTAGACATTTTCTATTATTTTTTGCAAGTCTTCTGAAACAGCTTCCATGAATCTGGAAGTAATTCCTCGTCTTTCTCCATTCAACTATGATGAATGGAAACTAAAAATGATAGCATATTTGAAGAGCCATGGTCTCTTTGATTATTGTTTTGAAAGAGAGTTCGAATCCTCTGAAGAGGAGAATGATTGGTTAAATGAAGGTGACAGAGCCTCTGGAGCAATGTTGCTTGCTATGTCTCGTTGTATGGTAATCGATTTCCTTAAATCTGTTGAATCTCCAAAAGAGTTATGGGCCCATCTAGATGAAATATTTGGCAAACAGAATGAAGGGATTGGTGCAAACTATTCTGAGAGCAAGCCCAGTGATGCATTCGCCCTCCTTGATGGTCTCTCTGATCATGAATCAATATCAAACATATCTCATATTGAAGTTGTCCACAAAGAAGAAGAACTTGTAGATTCAACACTCATTCTCTCAAAGTCTTCTATTTCGAATTCTGAGCAAGAAAAACCATCTCATACTCTAGAATCCAAAGAGGTTCTTGAATCCTCTCTTTCACATGAGTTTGTTGGTATGCAAAATAATGATCTACTTGATGTTTTGGAGGTAAAATATGATTTTGGAGGTGAAGCATTCGCCCTCCTTAATTGCATGCCCCCCTATAAACTTTTGTTCTATCAATTGCACAGTTTCTCAGAGCTTTACTGAAGATGAAGAGCACTACCATTCACTTGAGTTCAATTCTCATGCAATTTTTGCTGATTTTGGTTTTGATCTCACCCCTGTTGGTTCAATGGAGATCTCAAGAAACCATTTGTCAAATATTGGAGCTGATTTGAATTCCACTAATAAGAAGTTCAAGTTTCAAGATCTATTTGATCCGATTGGAGCTATTCCTACCTCACTTGGTTTGAATCACAGGTTCCAGGATCATCCTCATATTTTCAGATTTTTTCTCACCATTTTCGGTATGAAGAGCAAGTTCATAAAGTCTCCACATTTGCTTGCATCCACTGATGGAGAATTCAAGAACATGTTTTTGGAGCATGATCCATTTACTTCCAAGAGTAAGATACCTCCAGACATATCTACTTGATTTTGGGGCAGTTAAATCTTTTGGTGTGTTACAGTCCATTTTGAGGGGGGGTTTTTCCCATGAGGTTTTCTCCATTTCCTCGGTTCATGGATTTTTCTTTATTTGGATTATTATTGTATTGGGGTGACCTTTGGTATCAGTTACTAGGGCCCTATCATTTTTTTACATCATAGTATAGCTTGATTGGGGGTGTTAGGATATCTCATCACTCAGTTATGTACTTTCCATGCATTTTGCATTTGCATGCATCCCAATCACCAGTTTGATGCCTCCATCACATAGTCCCCAGTCTGCCAACACCCGGGAGCTTCTTTCTGATCAATTTTAGCCCTCCTAGTGCTTAGAGCACCCTGCATGCAATTGCATGCATCCCAGGTTCCCTCTCTCACCTACCACTCAGTTCACTTTAGTTAGCTAGTTGTCTTTCCTTGATTTAAGGCTAGATTGACTCCCAACTGCTTGTATCACTCTGTTGGACCTCCAGTGAGACTAGAATTTCTATTCTTACTCCAATTAGCTCCTCATGCGCCCTCCACTGAGCCTTCTTCATTCAGTTAGTGCCTACATGTGCCAGTTACACCTACCACACTCCGTTAGACTCAGTTTGACACTTGGTTGACCGTTACTTGTGCATTGATGACTCCACTGATCTGATGATGAGGACTCCTAGTTGGAGCCAAGCTATTCCATGCAGTATATTCGAATGACCTCCTTGGTTAATTCGAATTGCTCATTCATTGTGATAGTATTGTATTGTATTCTACCATTCTGAGTTCAATAGAGCACTGCTGCAATCTCTCTTGCATAGTTTTTACTCCAATTTGTTTTACATCATTGCGATTGATTTACTTGTTCAATAGATCTGTTGTGACTAATTTCATTTATTTTTTACATCATAGTATAGCTTGATGGGGGGTGTTAGTATATCTCATCATTCAGTTATGTACTTTGCATGCATTTTGCATTTTGAATGCATCTGCATGCATCCCAGTCACCATTTTGATGCCTCTAGCACCTTGTCCCCAGTTTGACAATACCTAGAACCTTCCTTCCACTCAGTTTTAGGCCTCCTAGTGCTTAGTGCACCTGCATGCACCTACCACTTGTGAAAGGTGCCCTCTCTCACCTACCACTTAGTTCACTTCAGTTAGCTAGTTTTCTTTCCTTGATTTAAGGCTAGATTGACTCCTAACTGCTTGTATCATTCCGTTAGACCTCCAGTGACACTAGACTACCTATTCTGACTCCAGTTAGCTCCTTGTGCGCTCTCCACTGAGCCTCCTTCATTCAGTTAGTGCCTACATGTTCCAATTACACCTACCACACTTAGTTAGACTCAGTTTGACACTTGGTTGACCGTTACTTGTGCATTGATGACTCCACTGATATGATGATGAGGACTCCTAGTTGGAGACAAGCTACACCATGCACTATATTCGAATGACCTCCTTGGATAATTCGAATTGATTAGTCATTGTGACTGTATTGTATTGTATTTTCACTATTCTAAGTTATAGAGCACTGATGCATCTCTCCTGCACAATTTTTACTCCAAATTGTTTTACATCATTGCGATTCATTTACTTGTTCAATAGATCTTCTATGACTAATTTTACATGATGGCATTCATCTTAGATCAATCAGAACCCCACATGATTCGAAACCTGGTTATACATTGATGCATAGTTGATGTGGGTGCCTCTACATGCGTCATGTCCATGTTTGTATGGAAAAAACTAGGATCCCCTCCTCTGCAAGCATCAACGATGACCCTTCGAGCTTATGATGGCCGCGCAACCCAACCGCAAGGCCTTCTATCCAATGTCCCCGTCCAAATAGCCGACAAAACCGTCTTGATTGACATCAAGGTCATAAATGCTCAGCTCGACTACAACCTTCTTTTAGTATGCATATACATCTACGCGATAAAGGTCATCGGCTCATCTGTGTTTCGAGTTATGATGTTCCCCCATGAGGGACGGGTCATCAAACTTGACCAAATCACTTACTACGACCCGAATTCCCCCGCTATGCCAGAAAAGGTCCTCCCCATGGTCAACAAATGTATACTTGGTGTGAATACTCCATTGATTTCAACTATAGGGTCAGGTCTTTACTCTGAGGCCCTTATGACTTCCACCATTGTTGCCTTACCCCCACCCTCGTCGGCCATCGAGATATTGTATTTTTGCACTATTTCATCAGGCCAACCAACTCCTGTAGCATAGCCTGTATCTCAACCGGTACCTCCGCTGTAACCCCAGAGGACACCTCAACCTCAAATTCCGTCAGTACCTAGTCATGTGGAGCTACCCCAATCCACACAATCCCTTTCTTGTTTCCCCCATCAAGATTCGTAAGCATTCCAGTCATGGAAACGCTGAAAAATTTGGGATTGACACTAAGGATCCCTATTTGGTACCTACGTGCACCTAATCCCACACCAACCCCCTAGGTCATTCTTCGACTGATTCAACCAATCAATATCTCCAATGACCCACCTCTTGGTATGTTGAAAAAAAATTCCCACAACCTCACTCCCAGTCTTCCAAAAGAGCTGGGGGGAAATCGACGAAAACCGACACCCTGGCCACTATGAACAAAGTTATAAACCCCCCTCCTCAAGCATGCACACCTATGAAATGTGCTTTGTCCAATACCTTAGGTCACACTACTCATAACTATCCGCACTTTCTCGACCTTCGCACCCATATGGAGTAATTGGATGATAATGAGAACATTCTAATTGTTCAACTGTCAACCCCCCTGCAGACACACAACAAATCACTCTGTTTCAATCAATCCTGTCCAATTTTCGGCATCTATGGCCATTGTTCCCACCTCTGCCCCAACTTACCAAACTACTGGTTGGTGCTCCATGGATTGCGACAACCATCCTTTGAGTCCTCGATTATGGTTATTTGGGAGATCCACCCCCCATAGTCCTTATTGGCTGAGGTAAACACCATTTATACTATTTCAACCATCGACACAACACTCATGTAGTCAAATTCAATTGATCCCTCTGAACTATCTATTTAACCATTTTTAATCGACAAGGAAATGACAGTTCCACGTTAAGGGTGCAGGCCCAAAAACATTCCTACTCATCATCATCGTCATTCGGAGATATTGGGGGAATCCACCCCGTAAGGGAAATCCCTCATCATCATCTCATCAATTCACTTTTCCACCATGTCCAATAGAATCACATTACACCCACCTGCTAGGAGTTGGTCGATGCCCTATTGATCCCTCTCTAAGATAGCATCCACACCACATTGAGACCTCTCAGCTAGGGGGCATGATCAATTACCTTGACCCTGGGATAGGAGGCATGCTTAATCATTTTGACCCTACCCCATCACATCTATATCATTATTGCAATGATCGCGTCTCTCAAACCAACACATATGTGATCCACAATCACAAACCCCATGCACATAGCATGGGGGTAGGTCATTAACCCTACTCACTTTTGCACATGTGTGATATCGACCATTTACAAGGCCACATGTCACTTGTATATTTTTTCATTATTTCTAGACACACATGTCACACTTTGGTATTGTTTCCATGTGTACATGTTCAAGTCGCATTGAAATCCACTTGTTTTAGTTAAAAACTAATATCAATAGGTATGATCCCTTCTCTGGCATATAGGAAATCCTTTCCCTTTGAAAATTTGATGCATTTCCTTGGTCTTCTCCCTTGTGCCTGTAGGACCTCCCCCTTCCCGAGTAGGTGACCCCACCCAACCACCCTTGCATTTTCCCCTGCTCAACAATAAATCCTCCCTCCACATGGGTGAATATTCTTAGAACCCCTTGCATTCGAAACTCATGTTGTTAAATCCCCTCTTAGGATTGGGAGCCCTTGTAGTTTGACATATTGAGTTGAAGCCACATGTAGTTCCTCATATTGTCGCTCATTAGCCTTTCCCTGGGCTCCCATCATGGAATTTCTGTTAATCCATTTTCTTACTCCTTAAAGAATGAAAAGATCACCAAGCAATCTTGCTTCCTTTCATGCTCATTAAAGTATCTGAAAGGGAGTCTATTCAATATAAGTTTAACCCTTTTTCAGATCGGATGGACTAATTACAAAAAATGAATACTCTAGTCTCTCTGGCTAGAAGAGTTCTCCATTGCATACTTTTATGCTTTTTTGGTCTTTGGGTACTAACACACGAAAAATACCACCCTCATAGTCTTCTTATTTCTTTTAGACTCTCTAAAATTGAAAGTGACCATGAACAATCACTATCATAGGCTTGTCCAAAATCCACACTACGGTACCATATCAAGGACACTTCTACACCTTCTTCGAGATCCTTAAACCATGAAGAAGGCCCAAACTATGTCTTTTGGCGTCCCTACAGATCATGCACAACCCCATGTTATGGCATCATTTCTAAGTACAATCACCTTTGTTCAGAGTATTATGTGATGTGTAACCCTTGGAGTCTCCTAATATCACCCATAAGATCCCCCACCTCGTGAGTCTCCCTCATTGCAGTCATAGTCTCTGGTCCCCTTAGCTATGATCCCCTTCCCCCGAAATTATTTTCATATGATGTCGGGTCATCCCTGTCATCATACTTTGAACAAAGGAAGTTTGAGTCCCATCAGTCTGCGACCCTCGTATCCCCCCACAGGCTCTCATCCTCGTGTCCAGTTCCATCACATCTTGTTTGTATCTCTCGTGCTCCTATAAATGAAACATCATTGCCTTGATATTTGTAGGTCTCCCTCTTTCGACGCCAACACATCTATTCGAGAGGATAAACCTAGAGGTCCCTATATCTTGGCCTCACCCCCATTAGTGGTGAGTTCCTATGGCTCATCCGAGAGTATTCCTTAGTGCCTCTTCTGTTGGTTGTTTCTCACATGCTCGACTCCAACTCCCTCATCGCATCGTTGAGATTAGAACAGGGTATTGGTCCCTTCATATATTGGTCAAAGACCCTGGATGTCCCCTAAATCTAGCACATTGATGAGTCTATGCAGAACCCCTGAGTTGTATGTTCCCACAGATATCCGGGCTGCGTTGGTGACAAGGTTTGGAATCCCTCTAGTTATATGCTTCGTAGAGTATCCAATTCAGATATAGTCCATCGTACATTTGATATTCCGACTCACAGTCATTGATTTCATCCATTTGTTAGACCCCTTCAGATCCAGTAGAGCATCAGTTGTTTTGATACTACATTCAGGATGAATGTCATTTTTTTTATGTATCAATTATTCATATCAGTCATGGTTGGACCATGAGCATATTCCAGCTTTGTGTCCCCTCTGGACCATTATGATGTACACAACAGCTCTCTATGTATTGTTTAGGTCCCCTTTGGGCCTCACCATTATTTGTATATCTTGATACGAGCATGGGTATTCCTGCCTTGTCCATATATTTGAGATTATATGTGCCTCATCCATTTTTTAGGAGTTATATCCCTTATAGTCTGTATGAAGCACTTGTTTCGGTCTCTAACCAATTTCTACTCTCTTCCACCACAATGCTCACACCCTTGGAAAAATTCAGCACCTATGATTTCTATCATACATACGATGAGCTTCTGCCCTCACACAGTAGGGGGAAATATGTTAACACCCAAAATAATTTCACCTAGCTCATCCCTATAATCACATTACCCATTCATCCACTTTTCCTACATTTTTTGCCTCCAAAAACCTAAAATCTCTAAGTTGGTAACCAAATGGGAATAATCATTATTTCCCTCAACAATTAATTAAAATACACAAAAAGGGACAAAATCATCCAAAAAGGGCCAAAATCCTCCAAAAGAGGGTCAAAATCCCCCCCCCAAAAAAATAAAAATAAAATAAAAAGGGGAAATAGTCAAAATAAAAGCAAAATGAGGGAAACCATCAAATACCACTGGCCAATACTAGTGGATTCTCAATACCATGGGACAATAAACCACCACCCAAAATTATTATAAAAAGGTGGTGGAGGCACCCCATTTCACAAGATACATCATACACTCTTCCCTACAGTTATGTGTCCAAAATTCCCAGTGAAACCATAGCCTCCCTTTGAGCTTGAGTTTCCCCATTTTGGTTGAGTTTCAGCCACCATTCAGAGAAGAGCAAGGAACATTGGAGACCCGGAGCACCACCCTTTGTATGGCTACGAGGGCCCCAATCTACTCATCACTTTGAGGTAACTAAATATTGTAAACCATTGTTTATAATAGAAATATTATTATTTGATTCTCATCACATATCTCTAGGTATTTAGCATTTTAGTTTAGATTTTTATTTTACTATCATAATTTCCATCATTTTTACTTTCTTACTTTGCACTCACACACTACTCATTCACGAACTGTTACTAAGGGTTCCATAATCCTTAGTAAGTGCTCTTTTGCACTAGCTTGCGTGAAAACACTAGCTACAAAGACAAAAGGCGGAGGAGATTGGACCATTCCACAATCGTGGAGATCAATGTCTGACAATTCTTCAGGATCACAAAAATGCACAAAGATTAATTTAATTAGCATGAGCCTGAAGGGAAAACCACCATGTTGATGTGTCAACTGCTCGTGCATTTAGGCTTGTAGAAGTGGTTATGAGAAACCACTAACCCAAGGATCCTAAAACCACTTTTGGTCCACCTTGTAATGATGTGACATGGGGAAATGTGACATGCAGAGGTGTCATAAATGATGCCCCCCATTAGTCATGTTAGTCTTGGAAGACCATGCATATCTGATCGATGACAAGCATTCTTTCAGTCCCATGAACTTGCACGATAGTTAAATTAATTGGCATGAGCCTGTGATAAAAGTCACCATGTTGATGTGTCTCCCTCTCGTGTGTTCAAGCTCGTAAAATAAGTTTTGGGAAACCACCATCTCATGGAGCTGGAAATTGCTTATGACCGATAAGTGGTAATATGGTGTGGTGTGGATTTAGAGGTGTGCGAATCAGGGGAAAAGCAATGATTTCCACAATCGAATTTCATGTTCCAGAAAATGAAAAATGGCGTTGATCTTATGCACTATATTGCATAAAATAAAAATATTTACAAAACAAATGAGGGCACTATCCTTGACCCCCCCTTCAATGGAGAAGGCAGGCCGAAAGGGGGAAACCCCCCTTCAACCCCATTATTTCTTTTTATAAATATACAAAGTTCATTTTGGAGTTTAACCACAACTGCTAGAACAGTATAAAAATTGGGAAATTGTGGATTATGAAGGGGTGATTCAGATATTTTTGTAATTTGATAGAAACTGAAAATATGGGTTGTTCTTAGCATGCGTCAAAATAATTTTAAAATTTTCTTGGAATATAATAAATCTAACAAATTTGTTTCTCTGAACATGTTTTGTAGATTCAGAATCATATCAGCGACTGTTAAGGGTCGGTATTGAGTATAGTACAGTTGGAAAATATTTGGTCATGGTTGGGACAAGAAGATCATCATCATGGATGATGCATAAGATCCCTATGAGACTGAAATAGATGCAGTGAGAGAGAACATACAAGTTGATAATGCAAAGACAAAATACAATGGTAGAAGAAACCAAGTGACTCCCTCATACATTGTAGAAACCATGAGGATCCTAAGCGTGGAACTGTAGAGTTGCATAGCAGATAATGAGATGATGATTAGAGCCCAGGAAGAATAGAATCAATTGAATGCAGCTATGCTTCAAATATTAACATACATTCATAGGAATATTAACCATGGTTATAACTAGGAAAATTAAGAAAAGAGTGGGAGTAACTCAAGGAGGCATTCCCAAAAGAGGTCACACATTTTAAGAAGGATTTCTAGAGACAAGACATATACTCCAGAAATATCTTCTCATGATTCATCCGACTCTTAACAATCCATTGAAGGTTCAATCTCTTCATCTCAAAGGAATAAGAGGAATAGAATTTCCAATAACAACTCACATGGAAAATTTAAGAAAGAAAAAACTCCTACTTTTGATGGTGAAGTAAAATATGATCAAGACGTTGAGGCTTGGATTTTTGTGATGAGGAAGTATTTCCAAATCCAAGACTACTCAGGAAATATGAAACAAAGGGTGGCCATATTCAATATGAATGGAAGAGAAACTATATGGTGGGATCAGCTTAAGAAAGTGAAGAAGATCAAGGAAAGGAATATTGTGTGGAAGCAATTCAAGAAGCACTTCAATGAAAAGTACCTCTTTGATAGATACTATGGTGGTAAAATCAACGAGTTCCATGAGATGAAATTGGGACAAATGACTATGGAATAATATGGGTGAAAAAGTGAAGTTGGGAAACACTTTTATGACAACATAGTGAAACAACCTAGTGCGCGCGGATGATCACATGAAAAAAATTCAACCTCCAACTCTCGGCCGAGAGTTTGTGAGAGTTCAAACTCTCGGCCGAGAGTTTGAACCAATCACCGTGTGGTATTTTTTTTAAAACTCTCAGATGAGAGTTTGAACTAAACTCTCGGCCAAGAGTTTGGAAGATATTTTTTCGGCCGAGAGTTCATGGTCAACAAAACATGTGAAAATATCTCACATCTTTCTGGAACCTACAACTTCAACAAGCCCAAACTCCTGTAAATTTTAAATATTATTTTTCGGAATTGATAGCAATGGATCATCTTTGAATCTAGTTTCCAATGATATAATAATTGTTTCATTTCGATTTTGTAATGCCCCTAGAATGACTATGGACCTTAAGGGCACCTGTCGAGTGACCCGACTGAACAAATTTAATACAGTGGTCTCTTGAGTCTTGTTATGTCTTAAATGATTGAGGAAAACCTGAAGATGTGAATGACGACAATAATTGATAAATGAATTAAGGAATTAAATTATATGTGTGGAGTGGGATAATTGATTGATTACATCTTGCTTAATGATTAGCTTCTATTGATCAAGTCAAAGTGCAGTGGGACAGCTATAGTATGTAGTGCCCCTAGACTACTATAGACATTGAGGGCACCTGCTGAGTCACCCAACGGTTTGAAACGTTAATAAAATAACCCTATGATTTTATTTTGAGTATATTTATGATTACGATTGATTGATTGATTGATTGAGAGGATTCTTATTTAAGGATCGAAGTTGTCAAAAGAAGAATTACAATTATTTAAGTTTAATTTAAAGCAGGTTGTTTTATTGATAAAAATTAGATTAATGTGAAATGCTTCAAGTTAGAAAACATTTAAAATATATGTCTGTGTGTGTGGAATTAGAGTAGTGAGATAAGCAAATTTTCCATTTGGCATTTATGCATATGGTTCATCGGATTTGTTGAGAAGATATATGGAAATAAATATATATGTAATTTAAATTATTGAAATAAAGACTTATATGACATTTGAAAATAAAAGGTTATCTTATTATGCAAAAAGGGTGTAGGATATAAAGTAATTTTATTACTTATTTGAAAATAAAAGATAATCTTATTATGCAAAAAGGGTGTAGGATATAAAGTAATTTTATTACTTATTTGAAAATAAAAGATAATCTTATTATGCAAAAAGGGAGTAGGATATAAAGTAAATTTATTATTATTATTAATATTTTTTTTTCCCGCCAAAAAAAAAAAAAAAAAAAAGAAAAAAGAAAAGAAAAGCATACCATTGATATTCAAACTTGAATCAAATAGTACATGATTTCAGTATTTCTACTGTCCAAATTCCACCTCCCTCATCAGAGAGAATTCTCAGAAAGAGTAAAAGATACAGAATAAGCCAAAAACAGACATAGAATGTCCTTGGCAGTACGGAGAACTCAAAAATACTAACAAAAACTGTCAAATATATTACTATGGTGTAGAAAAGGGGTTTGAATATAAAACTAAATTTATTATTTTTGTAGTATGGGTGTCCCTTATTCTAAGGTTATCATAAAAGTATTGTGTCTTGTCCATAGAAAATGGAGGGACAAAGATAATGTGGTCGATTATTCCTATTTCTTAATTCATTGTTTACCATTAATACTTTAAATAATAGGGTTAACTATTGAGGATTGTCAAACGCTCATATCTTAAGTTTAGTAGTTGAATACATGGATGCTTGTGCTCATTAAAAGGAAGGAGATTCTTATGTTGGTAGGTTAGATTCATTTCGGATGATAGATAAATTAATTTTAGAAGAGATAGGTGATGTTGTGTTTATGAAAGAAATGATAGTTATGTGTTGAAAATGTTTAAAGTGAGGGAGGCATTATAAAGATTATATATATACATTTGAGGAAATTGGATGAATGAAATGAAATTTTATTATCAACTGTGGCTACATTGATAAAGTGAATAGAAGAGAGATGACCTACATTTTGTTAGAACTCTTGACTCTAAGAAAAGAAAAAGTACAAACTTCACATAACGACGACAACGGTATAAGAAGAATTATTGATTGGGAAGGTCCACCGAGGGGTCCAAACGAAGACAATTATAGTAAAATGAAACATGAAGATGATCAACACAATGAACTAAATGCAATGAGGCTAACCTTGAGACATGATCAAACTGTGATAAAAAGATGACTAGCTCTCGAGATGAAACTCCATGAGGTTAAGAAAACACTTATAGCACGATTTGATGAGTTTGTTGAAGTAGTTATACGATAATGGAAATGATGAAATGAGGTAAGGATGTGATAAGCTCATCGACTTGGACATGATATTACTAATGAAAGTACTAAGAGTTAAACTCCAGTGTGTTCGACTAAGTCACTAAATTTCAACAACTCGAATCCTATTAAATTGAGAACCAACATTGCCAAAACATTTAGGGGTTTTGGGAGTAGTCTTATAGAATTTGTTTTTTTGGACTATCTGAGGGCCTCTCATGATTTGTTAAAAACTGTGATTATATCTTATCGAATATTTTTTTTATTTTTTTTTCTAGTCTTGAAGCGAGGATAACCAAATAGATTTGAATCCTTGCTTGGATCTGTTATGTTTGATAAACTATTGGGTGGCCATTGACGCAATGCAACTTATTGATAATTTGGACATCGTAGACCCTCGTGAATGAATAAGAGATATAGGAAATCTAGTTGGGACTGACAATTATCGAATGTATTATCGGATTGATATTATATGAAGTTATGATTGAGTTCATGAGGATGTATTGGAACCATGTTGTATGACAAAGAAAACTTACGATTAGAACTACTAGTGCTTAGGGCCTTGATTGTTGGAGAAAAATAGAAGAGAATGACAAGAAGATGAGAATAGAAATTAAGGTAAATCCTTGTGTCGAAGTACGAGAACAAAAATTAACTTCGGGACAAAGTTCTATTTAAGAGGGGGTGTATGTAATGCCCCTAGAATGACTATGGACCTTAAGGGCACCTGTCGAGTGACCCGACTGAACAAATTCAATACAGTGGTCTCTTGAGTCTTGTTATGTCTTAAATGATTGAGGAAAACCTGAAGATGTGAATGACGACAATAATTGATAAATGAATTAAGGAATTAAATTATATGTGTGGAGTGGGATAATTGATTGATTACATCTTGCTTAATGATTAGCTTCGATTGATCAAGTCAAAGTGCAGTAGGACAGTTACAGTCCTAGCTCTGCAACTTGGGAGGACGCAACTGAGATGCGTCATAGATTTCCATTTTTTTTTATTTTGAACTTCGGGACGAAGTTCTAAATAAGTAGGGGTGTATGTAGTGCCCCTAGACTACTATAGACATTGAGGGCACCTGCTGAGTCACCCAACGGTTTGAAACGTTAATAAAATAACCCTATGATTTTATTTTGAGTATATTTATGATTACGATTGATTGATATATGTGCATTTGGGTAGTTATTGTGAATGGACGATTTCATGTTATTTAACGATTAACTTTGATATGAAAATTGTACATATGGATAATGCTTAACGACTAGCTGTACGGTGATTATGTATTTGTCGACGAAATGTATATTTGATTAGAAGTTTGAATAAATCATAAATGTTTAACAAATGCTAGAGTTAGAAACTAGATGATGATTGTTGAGAACAGTGCTACTAATAAATTGTTGTGAGAAGTGTGTGAAGAAACAAGTGAGACGGTTCACCAACGGACACACAAAGGAACATGGAGGGTCGTAGAGTACGGGTAAATCACACACAGGGGAAGCGACGACGATGTCGACTTTCGACAAGAATACCACGCATGAGCAGATAAGCATTGATCCGCTTGCTCAAGAGGAATGCGTGAGGGCGTACGAGGTGGGCCACGACGGAGCTGGTTACGAGTTGAGGGGCGCGCAGGGAGAACGGACTCACTCCTCAGCGCCATTAGTCCCTAGATAGCATGTAGACGGAGGATGGATGGTAACGATTCCTAAAATCCCTACAAGAGTTCCCGCAAGTCAAAACGGAAATATGATGGCAGAAGGGCCCAACGATGAGGTACCCTGTCGAGAACGGAAAGAATGGACGCAAGGACCCAACGAGGTGGTACCATGCCAAGGAATGAAAATCTTGGAGGATTGGACCCGACGGAGTGGTGCCATCTCAGAGAATGAAAAATTAAGGAACCATGAGCCCAACGACGCGGCACCGTGATCCTAGTGATTTTGATTGTTAAATTAAAATGCATAAAAACTTAGGAGAATAACTCTAGATTATTACTTAGCAAATGCATAACAATAGCTAAGACATTTGCACATGAATAGTTATATTTTGTTGAGCATTTAAAATAATAGAAATTATTATTTAGGAGCAAAATAGATTAGACACCTAGTCAACTAAAAGCTAGGAGCTGATTAAAATATCTGGGGGACAAACTAGAGCAAACTTAGGGATGTAGGTGCACTTCCTTGAGAAACTCACACTTGGATGGGTGAGTGTTTTAAATAATTAAATAATTAAAAATATTTAATTATGCATGAAGCGACATGTGTCGCAAGAGATTTCCCTTTATAAGGAAAGCTTAAGGAATGGGTAAGGGACCCATAATTTGGACGATTGTCGTAATTTTCGAATGCCTCAAAGACTTGCTGCTATCTAAGGGTTTGGCTTAGAAATCCTGGTGGGAAGGGAAGCCCAAGCTGAATTTCTGAAATACTTGTGTGAGCTCTACGACCCAAAGCTCGGGGGAGGCCATGCGACTGAAAGCATGAGCCTATGGTTGGGTGGCGAAGCTAACGGTTGCTTCGCCTATGGTTAAACGAGCTTTGCTGGAGGGATCCTACGGAAGACGCAGACAACAATGGACTAGCTGGATCGGGTTGACAGGTTAAGGTTTGCTTATTTTTGTTAAGTTATTCACTCTTTTATTTTATTTTTCCAATAACTATAATGGCTAATTTGTTTGTATGAAGTTTTTAAGTTTCAGGTTCAGTTCAAGGGGACCCTAAAGGAGGGGTCCTTACAGATTTGAATTTCTATTTATTAATATTTTTTTCTAAACCTTATCCCTTAAGAATTTTATTACTCTGAAAATCATCCGAAATGAAAATTCAATATCATAACAAAGACAACACCAAAAAATTTAAAATCTTCACAGAGATCTTCCTTGCCCCATCCTCTTCAAAAGTGTACTTTTAGTTTTTTCAATAAGATTCACACTTAAAAGAAAATTGAAGCTTACCAACATGTGTCGATAAGGCACCATTTTCATATGCTATTTTGATAAATAATAAAAAATAGTTGTCAAGTCTGAAAAACCTCAAAATATAATACATGCATAAGTGAAGTGTGTGTATATTATGATCATACATTATTTTACCTAAAATGAATAACCATCTCTCAAAAAACTAGTGCTCACGCTAGTCACTCATTATCCATACCTAAAATTTTCAAGTATATGCCGTTGGTGAGCACCAAATTTGTCCCACGATATGTCGATAAAAATAAAAAAATAAAAAAACGAGTAGAAAGCTAATTCAATTCTCTAAAACATTTTGTTTACTTTAAGTTGAAATTCCTAATGGATATATGGGTTTGAAGAGGTCGAAGTTGAAAAACATAAAATTGAGCAGTTTTGTTTGTAAAAAACAAGCCAAAAGTGTTACCTAAGTTCACATTTTCACTTATATGCAAACAAATTCTTGGAGTTGTTGAGATATGTCAAGTATATCAGAGATGATAAGGTGAAAATTCAACATTTTCTAAGTGGACCGCCCCAATCATATAAAGAAAAAATTGAGTTTGATGAATCTCAAATTCTAGATGGGGCCATAAGAAATGCCAAGTATTGTTATGATCAACACAAAAGAAAGATAGAATTCCATAAGGTATGGAAGGACAAGAAAAATGAGAAACTTGACCAAAGCAATAAGGGGTTCAAGCCTCACCAATTCATAAATTAGTCAAGGTAGCCACCATGGGGTGTGACTAAGGAGGCTAGGATGATGGGATACACACCAAAAGAGCCAAGATATCCTGGGGATGTGGAGAGGACCATATGCTTAGGAACTATCCATATCAAAATCAGAGTGAAAAGTAAGTTCACAACATCCAAGAAGCTGAAAATGTGCGTCAAGTGGAAAGGATCATCCCTACAATATATGTATCCCTAGAGGACCTCCAAGTAGATCATAATTCAACTATGCTTGAGGTTGAATCTAAGATTGCTAAGCAATCTATTTCTATTTTGATTTAATCTGGATCTATTTCTAAAATTGTTGAGATCTGTGCTTTTAAGGAATCAAAGGATAGTAAATCATGGTTAGTCCAACTAGCCACCAAAATAGAGAGGAAAGTTAGCGAAATAGTAGAGAAGTGTCAATTGGAAATGGATGGACTATTCACTTTTTCAAATTTGAATATTTTTTCACTTGGTTCCTATGATATTATCATTGGCATGGATTGTTGGAAGCACATAGAGTTAAACTTGATTGCTACAGTAAGAATTTTGAATGAATTGATGAAGAAGGAAACCCAAGGGTTATAAAGGGAATTCCAAAGGTTGTTTCTGTCAAGAATATTTCATCCATGCAACTGAAGAAGTTCTATAGGAAAGGTTTCCAATTGTATGTATCCCATGTTTTGAAGAAAACAAAAAATGAAATTCCCAAGTTGGAGGACTATTATGTTTTGCAATCATTCAAGGATGTGTTTTTCGATGAAGTTGTTGGACTTCCTCGAAAGAGGGACATTGATTTTACAATTGAACTTGTGCCAGGAACTGCACCAGTATCTAAGATGCCTTATAAGATGAGTACACCATAATTATTAAAGATGAAAATGCAAATGCAAGATTTGTTGGAAAAGAAGTGCATTCGTCCAACTGTGTTTCCATGGGGAGCACCCATACTAAAAGAAAGATGGAAAACTCAAGTTATGTATTGATTATAGGTAGCTTAACAAAGTGATAGTGAAGAACAAGTACCCCTTGCCTCGAATCGATGATATTTTTGATCAAATGAGAGGGGCAAAGGTATTTTCGAATATTGAATTGAGGTCTAGATACCATTAAGTGAGAATCAAGTAAGAAGATATTCACAAGACATCCTTTAGAACAAGGTATGGGCACTATGAGTTTGTGGTGGTACCGTTTGGTCTCACTAATGCACAAGTTACATTCATTTGTCTCATGAATAGTGTTTTCAAAAAATATTTGGACAAATTTGTTCTTTTTTTTCTAGATGTCATTCTTATTTATTCTAAGAATGAAGAGGAGCATAAAGAACAATTGAGAATGGATTTGCAATTTCTAAGGGAGCATAAGTTGTATGCAAAGCTATGAAAATGTGATTTATATAAAAAGAAAATTCATTATTTGGGTCACACTATTTAAGAGGAAGGAATATTGGTGGATCACAAGAAGATTGAAGCCATCATGAATTAGTCAACCCAAAGGAATGTGACAAATGTGAGGTATTTTATGGGTCTTGCAGGTTATTACATAAGGTTTATCAAACAATTCTCCAAGGTTACACTCTTAATCACTTCTTTGCAAAAAGAAGGGGATAAAATTTGAGTGGACACCGAAATGTGAAGAAAGATTCTAGTTGTTGAAAAAGTTTCTCACAAGTGCTCCAATTCTGAAAATTGTAAACCTAGAAAATGATTTTGTGGTGTGTACAGATGCATGTAAATAAGGAATTGGAAGATTTCTTATGCAATATAACTATGTGGTATGCTGTGAGTCAAAGAAGTTGAAAGAGCATGAGAAAAACTATGCTATCCATGATTTAGAAGTTGCAGCCATAATGCATGCCTTAAAGATGTGGATGCACTATTTAATGGTTAGAAAATTTGAGCGAAGGACAAACCACTATGATTTGAAATATTTGGTTGAGTAGCCAACATTAAATGTCGGGAAAGCTAGATGGTTTGAATTCTTATGTGAATTTGATTTTGAAAACAAACACATAAAGAGGAAGGAAAATAGAGTGGTTGATGCACTTAGTAGAAAAAGACTTACATGTAATGCATGTGGCAACCATTAGTACCTGCAAATTGGATTTGAGGAAGCAGATTGTTAATTATGTTGCTGAAAATGAACTATATGTGCAAATAAAAACCAAATTATAGGAGCAGAATTTTGAAAAGAGATATGAAGGTTATCATTTGGAAGATGACAAAATTTTTATTTATAAAAATAGAATTTATATTCCAAATGTGGTAAACTTGAGGAGAATTATGATGGATGAAATCCATAAAATGCCATATTCCAGTCACCCAGGATACCAAAAAATAGTTTCTATAGACAAAAAGAAATATTTTTGGCCAGGAATGAATAAGGACATTATTGAATATATTTCTAAGTGTATTAAATGTCAGCAAGGGAAGGTTGAGCATCAACACCCAACAGGTTTATTGTAGCCTTTTCCAATGCCAGAATGGAAATGGGAAGTGATTTCCATGGATTTTATCACATGCCCTTGCCAATGATAGTGGGGCAGCATGACTCCATCATGGTTGTGGTGGATAAATTAACAAAAAAAGCACATTTTATACCAGTTAAATACACATATAAAATAGATGCCATTGCAAAGGTTTTCATGAAGGATATTCTTAGGTTGCATGGGTTTCCTAAGGCAATAATTTTAGACAAGGATATTAAGTTCACTTCAATTTTTTGGAAAATTCTTTTGCAGATTTGGGTACACAACTGAACTTTAGTACCTCCTACCATCCAAAAACAAATGAGAAAATAAAAAGAGTAGATCAGGTTCTTGAATACATGTTATGCATGCATGTAATGGGCTAACCATCCAAGTGAGAGGATTATCTACACTTGGTAGAGTTTGCATATAACAATGGGTGGTAAGCATCATTGGGAATGAGTCCATTTGAAGCTTTGTATGGAAGGAGGTGTAGAACACTAGCTACTTGGGATAATCTAGTGAACACAATTGTACTTGGGCCAAAATTCCTTAAGGAAATGGAACAAAAGGTTTCGAAGATTAGGCATAATTTAAAGGTATCCCAAGGTAGACAAAAATGCTATATAGATAAGAACGAAGTGCACAAGTAATTTAGTGTTGGGTATAATTTTTACCTCAAAGTTAGGCCAAGGAAGAGTTCCCTGAAGCTTAGAAGTTGTGCCAACCTATCACCAAGATATTGTGGTCCATTTGAAGTGCTTGAAAGGATAGGGTTGGTTGCATATAGAATTGTATTTCCTACTAACACTAGACCTCATAATGCTTTTACTATTTCTTTACTTAAGAAATATGTACATGATCCTAACCATGTGATTGATTGGGATATGATCTAGGTGGAACCCATGGGAGAGTTTCAAGCTGAGCCACTACACATCCTAGACAATAAGGTAACATTGGTCCGTAATTGAGCCATCAAGAAGGTAAAGGTGCAGTGGAAGCACTTTGGCCCCGATAAGGCTATGTGGGAGTTCGAGGATACGATGAGGGAGGCATATCCATTTTTGTTCTAATTTTGAGAAAACACTGAGGACAATGTTATTCCAAGGGGGAGGGTATTGCAATACCCTTGTTTTCACTTGGAATGTATTTAACCAAAATGATGTAAATACGCTAGTATGGATTCCTAGTGTAGAGCTCAAGGCCAAGGCCTAATTAGTGAATGGATAGGCATGTATGATGCATATATTTTTATTTGGACCATATGGTTGGTTTGTCAAGTTGAATCAGAATATATGTAAATATTATATGGATAAGTAATAAAATGGTGAAAGAAGGATTGTGTAAAGAGCACTAGAGGGTAAAATGAAAGGGGGCCTTATGGGAGACTAAATCCTTTGCTTCCAAGTGTCAACCTTAGAACTCATCCTATTTTTCAATGTGAATTAAATGAGTCAATCACCTTCTTTTGACTAATTCCAATCATTGAATGCATGTGTGAGGTTGGTTGGAAAAGTTGCCTCCTGTAGTTATTGAAGCATGGGGTTGAATGTGATTTTGTAAGGGGTTTTTCACATGTTAGGATTCAATCTATAGTTGAAAGGAGTCCTTTATTCTATGTGTTAACAATCAAATTAACACCCTTAACAAAGTGAAGGAAGAATCATATTTTTACTATGCGCTCGCAACATGAAGACATGAGACAATTACATAAGAGAACAATCCTCTCTGATCTAATCACTACTTCCATAACTGGAAGGATTGAGTGAAGGAATAAGTAGCCTAAAGAGGCAAGGTTCAATGATTGAAATGCTCACCTGAAGGCTCAAACCTAGTCTCCACTAGTCAACAGTGAGAAGAAATGCACAAGATTGCATTAATTGTCCTTGACAATCCTGAATTTGTGACAAAATCATGAAAATACGATGGAAAGTGGGTTTTTAAGTAAAAATAATCAAAAATCAAGAAAAGGGATTATCCCACATTGAAAGTTGAAACTTGGAACCGCATTTCCCAATACTATAAAACAAAGGCATTTGGGGCATGGTTAAGGAGGACAAAGGAAGAGAAAAAGCATGTTGGGGAGATTTGGAGGATTGGAAAGCTCATCTTCACCAACAACAAGGATGGAAAATGATAGCTCAAAGCAAGGGAGGATGGATGCATCTCAAAAAATATTGTATGTAAGTATCTTTTCTTCTTTTGCATAAAATGAAACAATTCAATTCTCCTTCCATTCATAAGTTTAATTTTTTCTTCTCATGTTTAGTTTGAATTTATAATGGTTTAAAGATGTTAGAAAATGTTAGATAATTGTTCATTTATGACGTTGAACCTCACCACTTCATAGTAATATAGTCAATTAAGTGTAGACACATCCCTACCTTAAAAGCTATTATTAGATTACCGACCATATTGCTTGATTTAATTTGAAAATGTCTTCAATATTTTGGTGTTTCAATCTTGCAAATATGCTTAAATCATGCCTTAATAACTCTTATAGGACCTATGTTCCAGGTTTAGAAGATAAAAAAAGACCTTAATCAACTCCTAACCAACAAAAAATCTTGAAAATAGAGCTTAGATCTCGGTTTTTCTTGATTTAGAGGACCAACGCACTCTGTTTGTGCATACAGAGTGTTGTTGGCCAAAAGACACACCCTGTACACTAGAAAGGAGTTTCACCAACACCCTTTTCATGTGTCCAAGGTGAGTCGACACCCCAACAATGCTCTGCTCTGTTTTATGTGGCTGCGTCGTTCGATTTTTTGAATTTTTGGAGCTTGGTTCTGCATTTTTGTCTCGGTTTTTGTGATTTTTTCTTCTTGGATTGGTTGAGGAACCCCTTAGATTAGAGTTTGGACCTTACTTGGATCCTCTTTAGATAAATATTTGAAATATTTTTAAAGATTTCTTGATTCAAATTTGCAAAAATTGCTAGAACTAGCTTTGATATTTCACTGTTTAGGGCCACATTTAGGCTTCATTTTTGTACTTGCAGACCTAAACATTGATTTAAAGACATTTTAGGATCACTTGACCACTGATTAGGAAAATTTTTGGAGGATTTGGTTTGAGATCTTTAAATTTGTAATTTCCCTCCAAAAACCTTTAAAGATGGCTTAAATTGACATATTTTTTAAATTTTTCTTACTTTAAGGTTTATCCTAAAATAATTTTGATTCATTTCATAGTTTGTAAATAGTGAAAATTGAAAAAAACATAAATATTTGTTTAAAGATCCTTAAGTCCCATTAAGTTTTGACTCTCATATACTTGTTTATGTGAAACATGGAACCAAATCTCACTTATGACATATGAAAAGATTACTTGAACAAATTTTCATTAAAAAACAAAAAAACTTGAACATCACACTTTGAGATATTTTGAAAAAACTTGCCCTCCAAAACTGAAAGCAAGCTTTAATTAGTCAAATTTTGTTTTGGGTCTACAATATTTTCATTATTTCATGCACAATTAGAGAAAGTTGTAGCTTTATATCTCGATTTTCTTGTGATAAGTTGTGTCTGATACACCGTATCCTCTTCACTTGGGATTTCGAGCGAGCTTGTGAACGAGAAAGTGGATCTCAAGTGTAATAGTGTAGATTTCAATTTTTGCATACAGTTCTCGAGCTACCGTATCCTCTTTGCTTGCACTCTTGGGTGTCCCTGCAAATGAGAAACTAGATCTCAAGTGCAAGAATTTAACTCATAAGTATTCAAAAGGTATCTACATGTCCTCTTTTCTTGCACTTTTGGGTGGCCCTGCAAACGATAAATAGAGATCCCATATGTAATAGAATTATATTCATTTTCACCGAGATATTTGTTTGGTTTACATTGATTTTTGAAATAAGTTATTATCGATATTTCAGAAGAACTATGCCTAAATATAAAAAATCTACCAAAATTTTTTGCATGTTTGAAAGACACACAAGAACCTCTAACTTCTCATTAGTTTAGAACATTCATCGAATGGAAAGGTAGAGTAGTGATCATATTGCATTGTTTGATTCATATTTTCGAGTCAACACACCACTAATTTCACTTCCACTCTTGAAACTAAGAAAACTACCCTTAAAATTGGCACTTAATCTAAAACTAACCAAGATTTTATTTGCATATCACCAATAAGGTTAGGTTAGTGCCCTGGATTAGGTTTGGATAGTTAACACTCTAGGGCTACAAAATTTTTGAAACTAGCATTGATTATTGAGAGTTTAAATCCATTAGTAGAAAAACATGCTTGTCGAGAAAGCGCATATAACACATGCATCAAGCACGAGGTAAATTTGGATAAGTAAGGGTGGTTCCCCCCCTCTTGCTTGTTTAGTGGGACATGAGATCATCACAGAATTCTATGTAAGTGACAAGTCATCAAGGTGACATCACTTTTCTAGAATACCTGGTTATGAGAGTTGTCCTCGACTTACAACTATTCCTCCTGACCGTTGATTGTGAAGTGGTAACGTTAGTTTCTATTCCTAGGATATCACAGAGGCTATTGTGAGTGGGGGACACTTCCAGTGCTTGAGATAGACTTTGAAGCTTTTACTCCTTGGGAGGGTGATTGGTCAAGAACCAATACTTGCACCCCTGGCGATTAAAGTTTATTGTAATTGTTTCTCATGCCTTCGCTATTTAGTAATTGTTTGAGGCTTGATATCCCCCAGCAGCTACTAGTTTCGGAAGGCCATCTAATCCATCTTTTCACTAAGCTTAGTTCTTTGGAAAAGTAGTCTGCTTGCTTGGATCCATAACACTTTTTACTATGTGGACACTTTATTTTTATTTTTGTTGAGTCTAGAATTCCTTAGGATTGTTTGATTCTATTTTTTGATTAAGAATACCATTTTAAACACATACTTTTATCAAATTCTTAGAAGTGGCTTCTCTCCTGATCTGCAAGTCACGGTGGCAGCGAGGTGAGTCACCAGAAATTGAAGGCCCTACTACATTGCAGAGATAGATACAAAAACCACATCCTAGTGACTTTCAAACAGAACTAATTTTAAGCTCAATTAATATTACTCGAGAAGAACAACATCAAACAAACCCTAAGAATTCATCGTCACATCACGAATTGAATACATACATAGTTGATGATCTTACTCTAGTTGAAATTGAAACATTGAAAAATCACACAAATGCTCATGTAATTCCACCTTTGATGAGTCTTTCAGAACCAGTTGTACTTACTATCCGTGAGTCACTGGGTTATATCAAACCTCTTTTTGAAATTTTGAATAACATGCAAAATCCAACAAGTGACCCTATAACTTCATCAGAAGCACAAGGGACTACATCATCGCAACCTCACATAGTTGTTGGAGGTAGAAATACTTCCAATTTGGCCTCTACATCAATCCCAATAGTTAGTATACTTATTATTAGCACAAGTTCAACCGACACTTCAGTTCCAGTTGGTACAGTTTTGGGTTCCAATCCCGAAAGTACATCAACTTCATCTACATAAATCCCTACTGAGGGGTATGCCTTACCAAACATGGGTTTTCCATATGGTTTGGATAATCAAGGTCAAAACACACAAGGAGTAAACCAAAATCCTCTTGGTAAAGCTAACACTTGTCCAAATTATACTTCTGGGGGAAACCCTTCACCATGGAATGGTAATATCCCTAGAGGAAGCAATGAACCATGAAACATTCATGCCAATTGGGGTAATGCTCCACCGATTAGTGGAAATTCCCAGGGGGTTATCCTATGAATTATCCTAGCACAATTCCTAGGGGAAATCCATCTGTCGGTCCCATTTTGGAATGGAGTGGGAAGGTTCCAACAAGTAACCAATCTTATTGGGGCCTACCTCTGCATGGGGGAAGGGGGGGGGGGGGGGAAATCCATCCATCCATCATATTCCACCATAGAATGAACAACATTCAGGAAGTAACTAGTCTTTTTGGATGCAACCTCTACAAGGAGGAAATCAACCTTGGAATTATTTTCAATCCCAAGTTCAACCTCCATGGTGTGGTTGGGATCTAATAAGTAACCAATATTCTTGGGCCCCACCTCCGCAAGGAGGCAATCCACCCATTGGTCATTTTGTAGGAAGTACCCAATCTTCTTGGGGTTAGTCTCCACAAAGGGGAAACCCACCTTAGAATTTTTATCATACCCAAGGACCACATCAATGGAGTGGTCAGGTTCTAGAAAGTAACCAATCTCTTTGGGGCTTAACCTCGCATGGGGGAAAGCCAACCATTAACCCCATTCCGCAATGGAGTGGTCAGGTTCTAGGAAGTAACCAATATTTTAGGAACCAACCTACAAAAACCTGCGTTTGATCCAGCTAGGCCACCACATCGACATCATGCCAATGGTATGATAGATTCCATCAACTAACTTGAGCAGATTACCCAACATTTGGGACAAGCTTCTATTCAGACTTCAGAACCTACAACTGGATAGGAAATGCAGCAACCTGCTAATCCTTCCAACACTTCTGACATCTTCATAGTATCACCGATAGACCTTAGAGGAAAGAAGAATAATTATAAGGGTAAGCAAAGCACCAATCCTCCCAAGAATTCTGAAATCCTTATAGTCCAATCCGAATACCTTAGGGAAAAGAAGAAGAAGAAGTACAAGAGTAAGAAAAATGCTAACTCTGGGAAAAGATATGCACCAAACATGACTCAATGTAGTGGGAAACAACAACCCACTATTTTGACACCGGTACCCCCACCAGGGGAAACCAACCAACCCTCCGTAAGGGGGAAATGATCCCAATGCTAATGTCTTCATGTGTGATCATCTAGTGAATATTCAAACAAGACTTGATTCTTGTGATATCTCTACTAGTACATCAGATAAATCAGTATCACAACCAAGTGGTTCTCTTTACATTGAGAAACCATCCATAGACTTAGTACCACAGCCCCCCAAAGGTATTCTACGTAGACCAATGCATAATCCTAACATGCGAGCTTCTCAAAATGATATTTTTCTTGAGGACCTAGCTCAAGTACCATGTGCCATGTCGGCCTTGGAGGTATTCCAATGTCATCCTGCACAAAGAAAGGAACTATTCTCTACAATTGGCGTTGTTGATCCAGCCGATGTGACTTCGATCACATCAGACATAGACCATTCAATATGTAGGATGCCTTCCAAAGTTGATTTTCATATTAAAGTAACGACTTATGGTAAGAACATTTTTTGAACCATAGTAGATGAAGGGACCTCAGCTTGTGTAATGTCATTTAAATGTTGGAAAGCATTTCGATCACCCCTATCTGTCGTAGAAGCTTCATACCAAGCTACTCAAATAACTTCGACATATTTGGGTCAAAATATTCCCTTGATGGAGGAATATGACGCGGTTACTTGGTCCATTGGGGCTATGATATCTCCCATCCCACATGATTTCTTGGATTATATTTTATCAGCAGATGAAGCTATCCTTGAATTTGTGAACATTTGGTTGCACCCACTTAAGGACATCTTTTGTGGGGCCACTAGGAGCATAATTGGTGTAAATATACCCAAGTATAGGAACATGATTTGCATGTTCCTCAATTTGATTTGGTATATTTGGAAGTTTGCATATAGGTTTAGGCTATCCATTTGTGAAGATGCATTTGAACCTTTTGCAACCCAAAATTTCCCTAGGGTCAAACTTGTTACAAATTGGTGGGTCAACCATTCATATATGTATTTTTCACCATTCTGACAGAAGAGCCTACCGAACATGGGACACCCTAGTTAGAACCCTATTTCCATTTTGGTGCCTATGCTGAGTTATTCTCATAGGCCCAGGAGCCCTATTAGTCCCATCATGACTTGGTGTTTGAGACCGCATATTTCTCTTTCATACATTTCTGACCATATCCTGATGGGATCCCAATTTTTTTTCATTTTACATAAGCATGTGTCAAAATATCCAATTGAACATATGTGCCAACTGCTTTGTTGCTTATTGCTTATGTTGCATATTTTCCTTTGCAGTCACTTTTTGTTACAAGATGCCTATAAACCATTGCTTCTGTATATTTGACCCATGCCCATGGAGGAAACATCTGTAAGAGTGTACATAACTAGCTCATCCCTTGTTTGCAATATGTATCTTTTCCTTGGCCTAACCCATGCCCTTGAAATTTAGGCGCATGCCCTTGAGGCACTTGTTTCCTCTAATGTATCATATCATGCTTTATTATTTTCCAAGCTAATAAATGAAAAAGGTTAAAAATTGGAAAACACAAAAATCCAAAAAGAGGGAGAATTGAATCATTTCATATTATATCCTTGAACAAAATGGAAACAGTTAGTCCTTGTCTCCCTTGGACATGGCACATAATTTGGTATCCGCTGTCAATACACCATCTACATTTTCCTTAGGAAACTCTACCAATATTTTTAACAGATCTCTACTGATGGGTTATCCTTCCCGTCACCAATGGAGCTTTCGTTAATGCATCTGGAATCGGTGTATTTCATTAAGGTCGGTTACTCAAGTCCTATGTTTCCAAGTGTCCATTCTTCATCGGTTTTATGTGTTAAAGGGAAGTTCAAACTATGTCGGCCATTCCTCAAATATTCCTGACCAATCATGTCGGCCTTCCTTGTGTTGGTATACAGTGTTGGATCTCGCAGTTCTACCAAACTATATCAGAATATTGATCTTTGTTTCGTATCATTTAATGTGGGATGCATTAATGCCCTCCTTCCTATGGATCTATTCCTATCGACACCAAATCGTCATTTGGGAAGTGGATCTAGAAACCTATGAGTACCTTGGATCTTGCAGTCATTAGTGGTAGGTTTCCTCACAAATGACAATGGGTATACATCAATGACCCTTCATTATTTGATTCTACAAGTGTTCGAATTTAGAACATCTATTCACACTTGCTAGTTTGTACTTAGTTCCTTAGAGTCCATCATCATTATTGGTGGGTCTCTTCACATCTGTTAATGGTATACATTAATGACCGATAATCAGATGGTGTTTTATTATGCTCGAAATAGGTTCATTTATTCGCATGATATAAACTCGTACTATTGTCAGTTTGTATTGAAGACCTTGGGAAAAGTAGTTGTATCACTCATCGATGCACTCCCTGGGTTGCACAATATTAAACTACCATGTCAGAATTTTGATGAAGACCTTGTTCTCGCACTCATCGAAGTGCATGTTTACACTTTTGAAAAACTTACTTTTGACATGGATCCACTGTGTATTGTTCGTGGCCATGCAAGGGGGCAATGATCCCAATGCCAATGTCTTCATGTGTGATCATCTGGTGAACATTCAAACAAGACTTGATTCTTATGATATCTCTCCTATTACATCAGATCAATTGGAATCACAACCAAGTGGTTCTCTCTCCATTGAGAAACCATCCATAGACTTAGTACCACACCCCCCAAAGGTATTCTACATAGAAAAATGCATAATCCTAACATGTGAGATGCTCAAAATGATATTGTTCTTGAGTACCTAGCTCAAGTACCATGTGCCTTGTCGGCCTCGGAGGTATTGCAATGTCGTCCTGCACAAAGAAATGAACTATTGTCTACAATTGGCGCTGTTGATCCATCCGATGCGACTTCGATAACATCATACATAAACCATTCAATAAGTAGGATCCCTTCCAAAGTTGCTTTCCAGATTAAAGTAATGACTCATGGTAAGAACATTTTTCGAACCATATTAGATGAAGGGACCTTAGTTTGTGTAATGTAATTTAAATGTTGGCAAGCATTTGGATCACCCCTATCTTCCGTAGAAGTTTCATACCAAGCTACTCAAATATCTTGGGCATATTCAAATCAAAATATTCCCTTGATGGAGGAATATGATTCAGTTACTTGGCCCATTGGGGCTGTGATATCTCCCAGCTCACCTGATTTCTTGGATTACTTTTATCAGCAGATGAAGTTATCCCTGAAGTTGTGAACATTTGGTTGCACCCACCTAAGGACATCTTTTGTGGGGCCACTAGGAGCATAATTAGTGTAAATCTACCCAAGTATAGGAGCATGATTTTCATGATCCTCGATTTGGTTTGGTATATTTGGAAGCTTGCATATAGGTTTAGGCTATCCCTTTGTGAAGATGCATTTGAACATTTTTCAACCCAAACTTGCCCTAGGGTCGAACCTGTTGCAAATTGGTGGGTTAGCCATTCATATCTGTATTTTTCACCATTCCGATAGAAGAGCCTACTAAACATGGGACACCCTATTTAGCACCCCGTTGCTATTTTGGTGCCCATGCTGAGTTATTCTCATAGGCCAGGGAGCCCTATTAGTCACATCATGACTTGGAGTTTGAGAAAACATATTTCTCTTTCATACATTTCTGACCATATCCCGATGGGCTCCAAAATTTCTGTCATTTTACATAAGCATGTGTTAAAATATCCAATTGAACATATGTGCCAATTGGTTCATTTCTTATTGCTTATGTTGCGTATTTTCCTTTGCAGTCACTTTTTGTTACAAGATGCCTATAAACCATTGCTTCTGTATATTTGACCCATTGGCAAAACCCATATTTTTCCGAAAAATTTAAAATTTTTAAATTAGCATGTAATATTAATAAATGCATTCCTTGATCTGTTTGATTAGTTAAAGTGATCATAAATGTGTCTAAATGATCTGTTATTATACTTAGATTTTGTTATGAGTTTCTTTACCGTTGCTGATCATTTTCTGTTTTTCAACCACAAGGGGGAATTGCCATGACAGACTGGCTTACTTAGCTTCCGAGCTAATGCAATGGATTTTTCTTCTCTTACAGATATACAGGTAATGTTCGGGTCGCCGCAATAATCTTTAAAGCATTATAATTCAATTTAGTTGTACCATATCATTCAGTGGAAAAATCTGGGCATGCTAGCCAAGTTTATCAAGCTTTTAAAGGTAGAATTCTTCCTGCATTATGCCCAGATCAAAATTTAGAAACATGTTTTGATTTACACTTTAATTGCAAGGATTGGGAGTTAAGGATATCACTAAGTTTTTCTTTTTTATAATAATTTATGGCATCCTCTATGTCTAAACAGGTTCCAAGACTTAATCTCGAATGCTAAAGGCAAAGCAAGGTTGCAATGAATATAAGACAAGGTATTTAAGACATCATCCTAATGTTTTGATTATTAAAAGGATGACATGTGAACTTTCCATGAGGAAGAATCATGCAATAATTTTATTTACCCATGTTATTGGTTTTTATTTATCAACAATGATAAGAATATCATTGAGATCTTGAACTTTATTGACATTTGCATGATTGTACTGATTGTAGGATCAAGTGAATTTGTTCTCCAATGCGAAATTCGAAAGCATGTTTTCACATGGAAAAATTTGGCAAGTTTGACCTATGGTTCATTACCATAATTGGACAACCCTGCTATGATTTTAATTGATTAACAAATAATTGGTATCTCATCATGGAACTATGGAGTGTCGACCCACTGCATGGAAAAATTAAAATGCTACGTGGTTAAACATGAGCCAAGTGTTTGGTGATATGAAACAGTTGACCTTACCCTACCTTGTCATTTTTCCTTCGCCTTCGGGCTCGGATCGTTCTGTGAAATCTCCTGGTTTGAGTTTTGTTGTGGCGCTGTTGGTAGCAGCTTCCAGGTTGCTACAGTTCTTTTGCTTATTCTCTTTTATTGTTTGGGAGTCTTTAGATTTGGCTGTTGACAGCTATGAGTGTGTTAAATATCTAGGGTTTATCCCTTTCTGGTCCTGGCATGAGGGTATCGTTCGACTTGTTTTTTGTCACGGCTTCCATCGTGGAAGTAAACTTTGAGTTTCCCAGCCCGTTTCTTCTGGTGACCAGGGTGGGGTTTTCCACTTAACTCAGCTCGTGGCTACCGGGTCATTCATTGTGTTTTCAACTTCTTCCAAATCGCTGGTAAGCTATAACAATTGCTTCGTTGTTTCAATTTAAAAAAAAAATGTTTTATTTTTAAGAAACATTTGTAACTGATTCGAAATTTGTAATGTGCAGGCACTGGTTACACCATGGCTTTTCCTCCTTGCTGGTTGTTAGGGTAGTTAGGTTCTTGGTTGATGTGAGGTGACTCCAGGTCTCTCGGCTCCTATCGAACTTTGAACTGTTGGTTTTTAACGAGTTCGAAAGAGATGTTATGGATTCGGTCAAAAGTAATTTATTACTCTTGCTTTTGGTAGATAGGGTTTGTTACAAAAGAATTAGTGTACAGAAAGAAAGAAGACAAAGGCTATAATCCTGTCTGTAGATGAGGTTACGGCCTCATGGATTTAATACTGGCTCTTAAATTTTACTCAGGGTTTTCACCCATAGTTTTATAATACGACTTGTTATATCTTTCTTCTGTATTTATTTTGAGTTTGTTGAGCGTATATTTTGCTTGGGCTTGCCCAGGAACAATTGTAACTAGTGTATAACCCTTTTTATTTATGATACGACTGTAAGTGGAAGCATTGTCTTCATTAGTAGCATTAATTTTGTTCGTGCATAAGGTCTGTTATGGTTCTACCAAATTTTTACAGTTGTAGTGTAGTTTTAAAAGCTTGTTCCATTGTCTCGTTTACGACTCTGTCGGTAAATTTAAAGCCAAGTGAAATATATTATCATGATACCGAGGCTCAACAATGAGCTAGAGTACCGTTCTGTTTGTTTCTTTTTGTTGTAAAATTATTAACTAGGTTATTTCTACTGCTGATAAATCCTTGTTGATAAAATACTGTAGGATTTACGTACCTAAAATCTGTTTTGTGGTTAAATTCTTAATTTATTCGGGGCTTTCACCCCGGTTTGGATAATATGACTTGTTACAAGTCCCCTGTATGTTTGAGCTGGTATGTATGGCATGTATTTTTAAATCCATGTTTTTAAGATCACCTACATTGTGAACTCTGAGCTGCTGTCGTAGGTGAATCGTGGTTTGAGATCTTAGTATTTATATTTATAGGAAAGACTAGAAGGATAGGATTCCATTCGAAAATTACAGTGGTGATTTTGTTTAGCTGTTGATTCAGTCGTTACTATTATGCCTCTGTCGGAAGTTGAGAGACAAGTGGAAAGATGGTGTTTAAGCTCGACATTGAGATAACTTTTATATTGCTATTCTTTGTTTCTAGAACAGTGACTAGGTTATTTAATAATGATAAGTATCTTTGTGATAAATCTTCTACTAGGGTTTCTGTGCAATGATTAGTTATTATGTAAAGATTTGTTAAAGATTGATTAGGGTTTGTACCTGTAAACAAAGATCCTGTCTGTGACTACAATTTTCCTTGTAAGAACTGTCGACAATGATTTACTTTATTATAATATTTATGGTTATATTTACTGTTGTCTCCTATAATTGTTTATTACATTTTGTCTACACAGAGCATAACTATTTTATATATCATACTTACTTTTCTATACAATCACTAGGATTAAAATTACGATAATAAACTAATGATTAAATATTACTACTGTATGTAAAGCATTAAGATACCTTATCAATAATTTAATAGTGATACTAATGGATGCTGGAAACACAGTAACACTTAACAATTCTTCTACTGATATTCAGAGATGCTCACTTTACTAAACTAACTACCCCTCAGACATATAGATGATAAATACGACATACATTCATTTGTAATTAATAAACATAAGGAATAAATAGCAGAACCTGTATAAGTTGTGGACAAAAAAAGCAATAGGAGGCTATTCCTCCCTACCAATTCCTGGAGAGTGCCCAGATAGCACTTCTCAGGACCCCCGAGCTTGATCTGGTCTCCCTGGCTAGAACTAGGTGTAGCAGGTGAATTCTCTCAACCAAACAGCTACAATGGAACCAAGTTACTACAACATTCCTCTCAAACAACTTCCTTACTGTATATTTCCCTCTTCCTCAATGTGACTCCTGAATAACATTCACCTCAATGTATTCTCCCTCCAAAACAATTCGAACCCTCAGCTCAGTTCATTGAGTACTATTTAAAAGATTGCCCGGGTCTTTGTTGGGTTAACTATCATTAATGAGCCATCTGCTCTGATTCCACTTCCTTGGGGAATCATGACCCCAAATATAGGGAAGTTGCCACCTGCAACTTAGGAAGTGTTTGAGGATGCTGCCACTTGTCATTTGCCTTTCCAACTAGTTCCATCCACCAGTTTGACGAGTAACCTCTTTTTAACAGCTCTCCCATGCTGTTGTCTCCATAATTTATTTATTAATAATAAAATATTCTAAATTACATTCCATTTCTAGTGACTCTGCTGAGTCATCAATTCCTACTTAGCATTAAATTTAACATAATGTGTCAGGAATATAATAAAATAATTACATAATTTTTACAAAATTGGGGTATGTGACATACACACCCCCTTAAAATGTAACATCGTCCTCGATGTTACTTATTCCTCATCCTCAACTACCTGCTGGAACAGATTTGGGTATGCTTCCCGCATCTTACTTTCCAGTTCCCAGGTAGCTTCTTCAGGACTAAGGTGCTTCCATTGCACCTTAAGCTATCCAATTGTGCGGTTTCGCAGAGTAATTTCCCTCCTCCCGAGGATACAATCCGGTTCCACCAAAACTTCCCCTTCTGGTTCTACCTGTACAATGTTCCAATCAATAACATGAGTAGCATCATGAACATACTTTTTCAAAACAGAAATATGAAAAACATTGTGCACTTTTAAATTAGGTGGTAATGCTAGCTGATAAGCAACTTGACCGATTCTAGATAAAATTTCAAACAGACCACAGTAACGTGGTGCTAATTTTGCACAACTCCCTAATCTTAGGGAGATATTCTTTGATCTTACCTTTATGAACACATGCTCACCCATCTGGAACTCTTTAGGAGTTCTTTTCAAATTTTCTTGGCTCTTTTGCCGATCCTGGGCAATCTTCAAATTTTCCTGCACTTGTTTCACAATCTGTTCCATTTCTTTTAATAATTCAGGACCTAACACTAATCTATCTACTGGATTATTCCAAGAGATTGGAGTGTTACATTTACACTCATACAGAATTTCAAAAAGACTGAACTTAGCTGATGATTGATAGTTGTTATTGTATGCAAATTCTGCTAAATGTAAATAATCCTCCCACTTACCTGGTTGGTCTTTAACATACATTCTTAGCAGATATTCTAATACCTGATTAACCCTTTCAGTTTGTCCGTCCGTCTGAGGATGGAAAGAAGTGCTGAAATTCAGTGTTGTGTTTAATCCCTTAAACAAAGATTTCCAGAAATTTCCTGTGAATTTAGGATCCCTGTCTGAAATAATAACCTTTGGGACACCATGTAACCTAAAAATCTTCTTCAGAAATATATCAGCTATGTTTTCAGCCTTGTAAGTGGTTTTAACTAGAATAAAATGTGTTGATTTACTTAATTTATCTACTACCACAATAATTGAATCATTCTGATTTTGATTTCTGGGTAATCCAGGAATTAAATCTAAGCTGATTATTTCCCACTTCCAACTAGGAATAGGCAAAGGTTGTAATAACCCAGCTGGATGCTGATGTTTTGTTTTTACTTGTTGACAGTCTAAACATCTAGCTATATACTCAGCCGTTTCAGATTTCATATTAGGCCAAAAATATTCTTTTCTCAACATGGTGACAGTCTTCTAGTAGTCTGGATGCCCTGAATAAGGGGTTTTATGAACTTCATCCAAAATTAATAATTTAACTTTAGATACATTCGGAACATACAGTCTGTCTTTAAACAATAAAAATCCATCTTTGTTTAGGCTATAACCCTTTACTAAACTTTCGGTAGGTTCTTCTTTAGCTGTAGCTTGTAACTTTTGATAAATTTCATCTGATTTTATCCCTTCAGACAACTGTTCATTTAAATCAGAGGTATAAGTGCTGCTAGCTGATATAAAATTCAGCCTTGCATTTCTGCTCAAAGCATCAGTCACCTTCTTTTCCTTTCCTTTTATGTGCTGAATTTCGAAATCGTTTTCACTTAAGAAGGCCAACCATCTTGCTTGCCTTGCATTTAAGTTAGGCTGATCTAAAAGGTATTTTAGACCCTTATTATCAGTCAGTAAGGTAAACTTTCTTCCTATTAAGTGGTGTTGCCACATATTTAAAGCATGAATAACAACAGCTAACTCTAAATCATAAGTGGCATAATTCTTTTCATGAATCTTCAGCTTCCTGGACTCATAGGCAATGACATGCCCATCCTGAGTCAACACTCCGCCTAGACCGTCATTACAAGCATCGGTGCAAACCACGAAATCCTTATTAGGATCTGCTATTCTTAGAATAGGCGCAGTTGTTAATAAAGTCTTTAATTTCTTAAAGCTTTCTTCACACTTCATGTTCCAATCAAATTTCTTGCCTTTCTTTTGCAAAGAAGTGATTGGGTTGGCTATTTTTGAAAAGCCTTCTATGAATCTCCGGTAATAACCGGTAATTCCCATGAAGGACCTAACATCTGATACATCTTTTGGTACTAGCCATTCTTCGATTGCCCAGATCTTTTCAGGATCAACTGAAATCCCTTCCTTAGTCACTACGTGACCTAAGTACTGGATTTCATCCTTGAAGAAATCACACTTACTGAACTTCGCAAAGAGTTGTTGCTCTCACAGTTCTTGTAAGACTATCCGTAAATGTTCCTTATGTTCCTCTTCATTTTTAGAATAAATTAAAATGTCATCGATGAATACAACAACAAATTTATCCAAGTATTTATGCATTACGTTATTCATTAGGCACATAAAGACAGCTGGGGCATTAGTAAGCCCAAATGGCATTACAACAAATTCGTAATGTCCATACCTTGTTCTAAAAGCTGTCTTGAATATGTCTTCTTCTTTAATTCTCACCTGATGATAGCCTGATATCAAGTCTAAGTATCTTAGAGAACACTGTATCTCCACGTAGATGATCAAACAAATCATCTATGCGAGGCAACGGATGTCTATTTTTAATTGTCATCTTGTTTAGTTGACGGTAATCTATGTAGAGTTGCATAGTTCCGTCCTTCTTTTTAACAAAGATTACTGGTGCTCCCCAAGGGGACACACTGGGTCGAATGTAATTCTTATCTATTAACTCCTTTAACTGTGTTTTTAATTCGTTAAGATCCAAAATATTCATGCGATACAGAGCCTTTGAATTGGGTACAGCACCTGGTACTAGCTCAATTGTGAAATCCAGTTCTCTCTTGGGAGGTAATCCTGGAATTTCCTCCGGAAAAACATCAATAAATTCATTTACTACAGGAATATCCTCTACTTTTATCTTACTTTTTTCAGACTTAACTGCCTCATATGTAATAGTTACAGCATATGCTTTGCATCCTTTTATAACTGCCCTTTTAAGTTGTAAAGCAGAAATCTGCCTGACTACTGTTTTCCTAGGAATACCCCTAACAGTTACAGGCTGTTCATTATTATTTACACACATAAAAGTTTTATCAAAACAGTTTAAAAATACCTTATGCTATTCTAACCAGTCCATACCAATAAGCATGTCATACGAGCCAAGTGGCAGAACATTTAATTTAACAGTAGTTTTAAAATCCTTCATATCTAGAGCACATTCCTTAACATAACAGGTCACTTTCCTTTTTGCCCCAGTGGCTAGTTGTACTGACCAAGAGTTATCAAACCTTTCAACAGTCAAATTACACTTTTCTACTATCTGTTGTGAAATATAACTAAGGCTAGCACCTGGATCTATTAAAATAGTTACAGGGGTTTTGTTAACCATACCTCCTACTTCCACCATGGAAGTTTGATAGTCAGCTTGGCGGTTCTCCAACGCTGCATTGATTCGGGGCATAGTCCCTGCAAAGTCTCCAACAGTCATTTCATCTTGTATAGTATGAATATTGCTGTTTGGTTTCTTCCGATTTGGGCAAACTGAAGCATAGTGTGGGCCATTGCACTCCCAGCACTTAACAGGCTCCTTTCGTTCAAAATTCTTTGTGTAATTTCCATGATTGTTAGAAGTCTCCTTGCTGCCCTTGAAGTTGTTGGAATGATTAGCGGCTCCATTTTTGTTTCCCTGGAAGCTTTTACCATTAAAATGGTTTCCGTTCTTGTTATTCTTGAAATTTTTATGGGGTGCAAACTCCTTTTTCTTGTACTCCAGCTGATTACTGTTCTTTTTAGCCTTCCAGTTGGCTATTCCTTCTTTATTTTTATTCTATTCACAACAGAAATTAGCCTTTCGCATAGCTTCTTCCAGGGTTTTGGGGTTATCATATTCGATTCTGTCCTTTATATGATATGGTAGGCAGCTGAGAAACCGCTGTACTTTAGGTTTCTCTTCAATAAAATACGGCACATATCTTAACAGACTCAAGAACTTACTGTTTAAGTCTTTCATAGTCATAGATCCTAGCTTCAATTCATCAAATTCCTTGTCCCTCTCTTCATAGTACTGTTCAGATAGAAATTTCTTTTTGAAGTACCTTTTAAAGGTACTCCAATTGACTTCTTTTTCTTTGATCCCCTTGACCCTTTTCAAGTCTTGCCACCATATGTCTGCCTTTCCTGAAAGGTTATAGATGGCCATTCTTGCCTTCAGTTGATTTGAGTAGTTGTATATCTGGAAATATTTTCTCATCCCGGATAACCAGGATTCTGCCTCTTCTCCTGTTTCAGATTCTCCATTGAAATTTGGGGGTTTTATTTTCTTGAACTCCCCAGAAATCTCTTCATAAGGCCTGAATTTCTTCTTTCTGTTATACAACTCAGCCTCACTACTGTCACTAGTAGTGTGATAGCTTGGTTGTTCCCTTCTTCCTTCAGAGGATGAACTGTTGTCTGATTTAACTAGTTTCACCCTTTTAGACCCTTTTTGATGACTAGCTTCTTCAGATTCAGCTCTTTTGCTTCTTCCTTCAGTCTGAAATTTTTCTATCAAAATTTGATTTAACTGCTCTTGAGTTTTCAGAATCCTTTCATTATCTTTCTTGACTGTTTCTATCTCAGTCTTTAAACCTTTTATGGTCTGCATCAGTTCCGAGGAGTGAGCAATTACCTCCTCTATCACAGGTTCTCTGGACATCTGTCTTGTCTCAGTGTTTGGAGATTCCTCCTCAGCATATTCTCCTAGCTTCTCCATACCTGTCTGTTAGATTCAGAAAAGGAGATTTTCTGTCTTTTACATGAAACAAAAATACAAAGTTAGTACATAAATTTTCTTTTCTTTTATGGTTTTGTGGAAATTAGTTGAGTCACATCAAGGCCTAGTATTTGAACCATGCTTTGATACCACATGTCAAAACCCATATTTTTCTGAAAAATTTAAATTTTTTAAATTAGCATGTAATATTAATAAATGCATTCCTTGATCTGTTTGATTAGTTAAAGTGATCATAAATGTGTCTAAATGATCTGTTATTATACTTAGATTTTGTTATGAGTTTCTTTACCATTGCTAATCGTTTTCTGTTTTTCAACCACAAGGGGGAATTGCCATGACAGACTGGCTTACTTAGCTTCCGAGCTAATGCAACAGATTTTTCTTCTCTTACAGATATACAGGTAATGTTCGGGTCACCGCAATAATCTTTAAAGCATTATAAGTCAATTTAGTTGTACCATATCATTCAGTGGAAAAATCTAGGCATGCTAGCCAGGTTTATCAAGCTTTTAAAGGTAGAATTCTTCCTGCATTATGCCCAGATCAAAATTCAGAAACATGTTTTGATTTACACTTTAATTGCAAGGATTGGGAGTTAAGGATATCACTAAGTTTTTTTTTTTATAATAATTTATGGCATCCTCTATGTCTAAACAGGTTCCAAGACTTAATCTCGAATGCTAAAGACAAAGCAAGGTTTCAATGAATATAAGACAAGGTATTTAAGACATCATCCTAATGTTTTGATTATTAAAAGGATGACATGTGAACTTTCCATTAGGAAGAATCATGCAATAATTTTATTTACCCATGTTATTGGTTTTTATTTAGCAACAATGATAAGAATCTCATCGAGATCTTGAACTTTATTGACATTTGCATGATTGTACTGATTGTAGGATCAAGTGAATTTGTTCTCCAATGCGAAATTCGAAAGCATGTTTTCACATGGAAAAATTTGGCAAGTTTGAACTATGGTTCATTACCATAATTGGACAACCCTGCTATGATTTTAATTGATTAACAAATAATTGGTATCTCATCGTGGAACTATGGAGTGTCGACCCACTGCATGGAAAAATTAAAATGCTACATGGTTAAACATGAGCCAAGTGTTTGGTGATATAAAACAGTTGACCTAACCCTACCTTGTCATTTTTCCTTCTCCTTCGGGCTCGGATCGTTCTGTGAAATCTCCTGGTTTGAGTTTTGTTGTGGCGCTGTTGGTAGCAGCTTCCAGGTTGCTACAGTTCTTTTGCTTATTCTCTTTTATTGTTTGGGAGTCTTTAGATTTGGCTGTTGACAGCTATGAGTGTGTTAAATATCTAGGGTTTATCCCTTTACTGGTCTGGTCCTGGCATGAGGGTATCGTTCGACTTGTTTTCTGTCACGGCTTCCATCGTGGAAGTAAACTGTGAGTTTCCCAGCCCGTTTCTTCTAGTGACTAGGGTGGGGTTTTCCACTTAACTCAGCTCGTGGCTACTGGGTCATTCACTGTGTTTGCAACTTCTTCCAAATCGTTGGTAAGCTATAACAATTGCTTCGTTGTTTCAATTTAAAAGAAATTGTTTTGTTTTTAAGAAACATTTGTAACTGATTCGAAATTTGTAATATGCAGGCACTGGTTACTCCTGAAGGTGTAAGAGACCCAACCCTCGGCGCTTGGCTCTTACCTGGTAAGCCTGGTTTCACCATGGCTTTTCCTCCTTACTGGTTGTTAGGGTAGTTAGGTTCTTGGTTGATGTGAGGTGACTCCAGCTCTCTCGGCTCCTATCGAACTTTGAACTGTTGGTTTTTAACGAGTTCGAAAGAGATGTTATGGCTTCGGTCAAAAGTAATTCATTACTCTTGCTTTTGGTAGATAGGGTTTGTTACAAAAGAATTAGTGTACAGAAAGAAAGAAGACAAAGGATATAATCCTGTCTGTAGATGAGGCTACGGCCTCATGGATTTAATACTGTCTCTTAAATTTTACTCAGGGTTTTCACCCAGAGTTTTATAATACGACTTGTTATATCTTTCTTCTGTATTTATTTTGAGTTTGTTGAGTGTATATTTTTCTTGGGCTTGCCCAGGAACAATTGTAACTAGTGTATAACCCTTTTTATTTATGATACGACTGTAAGTGGAAGCATTGCCTTCATTACTAGCATTACTTTTGTTCGTGCATAAGGTCTGTTATGGTTCTACCAAATTTTTACAGTTGTAGTGTAGTTTTAAAAGCTTGTTCCACTGTCTCGTTTATGACTCTGTCGGTAAATTGAAAGCCAAGTGAAATATATTATCATGATACCGAGGCTCGACAATGAGCTAGAGTACCGTTCTGTTTGTTTCTTTTTGTTGTAAAATTATTAACTAGGTTATTTCTACTGCTGATAAATCCTTGTTGATAAAATACTGTAGGATTTACGTACCTAAAATCTGTTTTGTGGTTAAACTTTTAATTTATTCGGGGCTTTCACCCCGGTTTGTATAATATGACTTGTTACAAGTCCCCTGTATGTTTGAGCTGGTATGTATGGCATGTATTTTTAACTCCATGTTTTTAAGATCACCTACATTGTGAACTCTGAGCTGCTGTCGTAGGTGAATCGTGTTTTGAGATCTTAGTATTTAAATTTACAGGAAAGACTAGAAGGATAGGATTCCATTCGAAAATTACAGTGGTGATTCTGTTTAGCTGTTGATTTAGTCGTTACTATTATGCCTCTGTCGAAAGTTGAGAGACAAGTGGAAAGATGGTGTTTAAGCTCGACAATGAGCTAACTTTTATACTACTATTCTTTGTTTCTAGAACAGTGACTAGGTTATTTAATAATGATAAGTATCTTTATGATAAATCTTCTACTAGGGTTTCTGCACAATGATTAGTTATTATGTAAAGATTTGTTAAAGATTGATTAGGGTTTGTACCTGTAAACAAAGATCCTGTCTGTGACTACAATTTTCCCTGTAAGAACTGTCGACAATGATTTACTTTATTATAATATTTATGGTTATATTTACCGTTGTCTCCTATAATTGTTTATTACATTTTGTCTACACAGAGCATAACTATTTTATATATAGTACTTACTTTTCTATACAATCACTAGGATTAAAATTACGATAATAAACTAATGATTAAATATTACTACTATATGCATAGCATTAAGATACGTTATCAGTAATTTAATAGTGATACTAAGGGATGCTGGAAACACAGTAACACTTAACAATTCTTCTACTGATAATCAGAGATGCTCACTTTACTAAAATAACTACCCCTCAGACATATAGATGATAAATACGACATACATTCATTTGTAATTAATAAACATAAGGAATAAATAGCAGAACCTGTATAAGTTGTGGACAACAATAGCAATAGGAGGCTGTTCCTCCCTACCAATTCCTGGAGAGTGCCCAAACAGCACTTCTCAGGACCCCCGAGCTTGCTCTGGTCTCCCTGGCTAGAACTAGGTGTAGCAGGTGAATTCTCTAAGCCAAACAGCTACAATGGAACGAAGTTACTGAAGCATTCCTCTCAAACAACTTCCTTACTGTATATTTCCCTCTTCCTCAATGGGACTCCTGAATAACATTCACCTCAATGTATTCTCCTTCAAGAACAATTCGAACCCTCAGCTCAGTTCATTGAGTACTATTTAAAAGATTGCCTAGGTCTTTTTTGGGTTAACTGTCATTAATGAGCCACTTGCTCTGATTCCACTTCCTTGGCGAATCATGACCCCAAATATAGGGAAGTTGCCACCTACAACTTAGGAAGTGTTTGAGGATGCTGCCACTTGTCATTTGCCTTTCCACCTAGTTCCATCCACCAGTTTGACCAGTAACCTCATTTTAACAGCTCTCCCATGCTGTTGTCTCCATAATTTATTTATTAATAATACAATATTCTGAATTACATTCCATTTCTAGTGACTCTGTTGAGTCATCAATTCCTACTTAGCATTAAATTTAACATAATGTCTCAGGAATATAATAAAATAATTACATAATTTTTACAAAATTGGGGTATGTGACACCCATACCCATGGAGGAAACATTTGTAAGAGTGTACACAACTAGCTCATCCCTTGTTTACAATATGTATCTTTTCCTTGGCCTGACCCATGCCCTTGAAATTTAGGCACATGCCCTTGAGACACTTGTTTCCTCTAATGTATCGTAAAATGCTTTATTATTTTTTCAAGCTAATAAATGAAAAAGGTTAAAAATTGGAAAACACAAAAATCCAAAAAAGAGGGAGAATTGAATCATTTCATATTATATCCTTGAAGAAAATGGTAATAGACACAAAGATTTTCCTCGGGGAAACCATAAAGAAGAAAACCCCGCAGCTTCCTCAGAGATAGAATGATCACCAATACAATGTCACAAATGTAAAACCCAAAACAAAGATGGTCTTCTGTAGCTTCTCTCTTCTCCACTTGTGCGAACTTGTCCTCTCTCTCACTTATGCGAACTTCAGTGAGTGAGTGAATGAATAAATAGAGATCCTAGCTCTCTATTTATACTTTACCTGTCACTTTACCTTTTTCACTTGACATGTCGACCCCAACTAAAGCTGACTGGGCCAACTCCTCTAGGGGACTTAAAAACCCCAATACAAATGACTCTAGGGGGAACTAATTCCATGAATTACAAGAGAGGATTTACCTCAATGAAATTACATGACCAAATGTAATAATTACATCTTTGACCCGAGGAATAAACATCTCCGTCGGAGGTACAAATAAATACAATAATAATTACAATATAAAATACAAGTGAATATCTTCCAAAGTTATAATAACATTAACAGAGCTAATCCTTTTTCATCCTTGCTTTGATCAATAAAGAGTATCAGTATGAAGAGTATCAGTTTCGGTAATGTATTTCGGCCCTTAGCTCTGCTTCAAACCTCACACATTAGGGGGCATCTTTTAACAATCAAATTAATACCCTTAACAAAGTGAAGGCATAAGCATATTTTTACTATGCGCCTGCAACATGAAGGCAAAAGAAAAGTACAGAAGAGAAAAATCCTCTCTAATCTAATCACTACTTCCATAACTGGAAGGATTGAGTGAAGGAATAAGTATCCTAAAGAGGCAAGGTTCAGTGATTGAATTGCTCAATTGAAGGCTCAGACCTAGTCTCGACCAGTCAACAATGAGAAGAAATGCACAAGATTGCATTAATTGTGCTTGAGAATCCTGAATTTGTAACAAAAGCCTGGAAATACTATGGAAAGTGGGTTTTTGAGTAAAAATAATAAAAAATCAAGAAAAGAGATTATCCCACATTGAAAGTTGAAACTTGGAATCTCATTTCCCAATAGTATAAAACAAAGGAATTTGGGGCATGGTAAATGAGGACAAATGAAGAGCAGAGGCATGCTGGGGATATTTGGAGGATTGGAAAGCTCATCTTCATCAAAGGCAAGGATGGAGAAGGATAGGTCAAAGAAAGGGAGGATGGATGCATCTCGAGCAATATTGTGTGTAAGTATATTTTCTTCTTTGGCATAAAATGAAACAATTCAATTCTCCTTCCATTCATGAGTTTAAGTTTTTCTTCTCAAGTTTAGTTTGAATTCATAATGGTTTAAAGATCTTAGGAAATGCTAGATAATTGGTTTAAAATATTAGGAAATGTTAGATAATTGTTCATTTTTGACGTTGAACCTCACCACTTCATATTAAGATAGTCAATTAAGTGTAGATACATCCCTACCTTAAAAGATATTATCACTACGGACAGAAGTCATGTTAGTTGTCTTTTCGCCATTATTTCATATCTTATGGATTCAACCCTCATTTTCTCATGCAGACCTACACTATGTAAAGCTCCCCATTTTTGTTCATGACCATAACCAGACTGCGTATAACCCAAGAGTTTGAATTGAGAGATATAACTGCATATTTGAAGGAAAAATGGATGGTTGTATGTGAGCATAGAGGTTGGGTAAGCTAGTAACCTGTACCCCTTGAGTTCTGTGGCTCATAGATGCTTGAGAATCCAAGATTAAGGCTAAAGGTGGTTCTCCAACAACATATAGAAAGTTGGTCTCCTTCTATGCACACACTAGAAGCACTCAACGATATGGATCACCCAAGAGAATTGCGGATCAGTGAAGGGGTGCATGAGCACAAAAGGGTGTTAAGTGGGGCATGTATTATTGGAGCCAAGGCTATGAGGGCTAAGTGAGATCTCTGTAGAGCTCTGTATGTTTATTTGGATAAGCATAGAGAGCAGAACGGGCTGAGAGAGAGAATCATGTAGGTGTTTCCTTCGCCCTAATGGCCTCATATCCCAACTTGGGGGTGGCCTCTCAATAGAAAGAGTATATGTTGGACTGAGTGCTTACGGTTGGGTGGAAAATCACTCTTACACAGTGAGTTTCTTGGATCTGTGTTGGATAAAGGTAAGTATTATATTATGTTTCAATGTGCAATGTTTTTATTTGATTCCTATGATGCTTGAGTTTGTATATGCCTACTATATGTATGTGGATAGAGTTTATTTTCACTGTGTATTTTTAGTTATGCATCTATGCACATATTTTATATGTTATGAAATTTGTAATAATGTTATGGGGAGAAAATTGGAATCATGTAATTAGTTCATGTCCCCCTCTCGTTGGTCGTATTGAGTGAAGGGGGCATTACATTGCACTTTTTTTCTTGTCTTGGATCACTATTAATCTAATCTAGTGCAACTCTTCTACAAGAAATATCAAGTGAACAACCCACATCTTGTCAATAGTATCCTTTACTCATTATTTTAGTCTAGTATTCAACCAATAGGGACGTTTCTTGATGGGTCACACGTCTATTTCAAATCTATATTCATTTTTCCCAAGTCTCCCTTTATAGCCTCCATCTTTGTGAAAGTCTAAAGGAAAATATCACTATATTCATGTAGTAGTGCCTCATTAAGGATATCGTTGCATGATCCCAGTAGTTTCCAATGGAGGCCAGCTGTGACTTATCCTTGATACCAATGTTAACTTTCTTTATCTTGTTTGGTTCTTGATATAATTTTCCTCTAGGTTTTTCCACTATTTATTCTATCGGCCTTTCTCCCTCAAACTCGTGGAAGGAAACTTAGGTGTTGCAACTTTCTTAGTTCATCTTCTTCCTCTTGGTCTTTAGTAACTTTAGCAAAACACTTGAATGATATTTGTTCACCCGTCCACTCACACCTTAGATTTTATCTTGGCGCTTTGTAGCTATGCCTCGTGCAAATGTATTTTGAAGTTTTACTCTACTTTGTGTCAAACAATGTGTACTTTATGGCATTCAAAATAGATATAATGTCGAAGGTCTTACCTACATAGAAGAAGATTGTCTAAAATAGTCCCTTTAAGCTCTCCCACTTGTGTGCCTAAATTTAAGTCTCCTCATGTATGTTCTAGGCCTTGGGGATGAACTCCAAGGTATGTATGAATTCGTGTACGTAGAGTTGCTAAGGGAATGCTTCTAGAGTCTACTTTTGAATACATCCTTCCATGTGTTGGAATGGATTTGTTTTCCCTTCATATTGATCTGGGAACTCCATGGGGTCTACTGCGGTTCTTGGACTGTCGATCACTTGATACTTAGGTGGGGAATGAATCGATGACAAAGCACAAACCTATGTCTTTTCCTAATTCTCCAAACTTCCCTTATGGGATACCCACAATCCAAAGGAGTTGGACCTCAAAGTCATGTCCAGAGCTTATAAGGTCCTTTTCTCTTCATGTATGGAAAGGTTTAGATATCCCATGAATTTTTCAATGTCACAAGTTCCATAAAAAATAGTTAGGTTTCTTATCTCTACCTATGCAATGGAAAAACCATATTATGGAACATCTATAGGAAGACAATTCATGGTTGCACTCTTGCCAACTCTAAAAGGCCCTTTAACTATTAGAATTGTTGGAGAAGACATTCCTCTAGCTGAGGACCACATCAACAGTTGGCTTGATGTAGTCATCCCTTGTACTTGAAGCCATATTGTATAGTTGATCTAAGGTAGTACCATCCATCACATTATCCAGGAGTTCAGAGTATATTTCTCCCTTTAATGGGTCTATGGGCTATATTACTCTAGTCCCGTCATCTTCAAATGACATATCTCTCCACTTGAGGATTATAATTGCATATTTTTCATTCACCCACTTGAAGCTTAATAGTGTTGGGCAAGTATAATTCTCATCCATTATTTCGATATCCTTGAAATTGGCCATGGTATTCATCTCACTTGTGTTTACTTGGATGTCCTATGGGTGGTTGAGAGGGTAGATTTGGTACTAATTCACTAACTGCAACTAGATTGGTGAAGATACTAGACATGGCTTGCCCATCATAATTATCCAAGGATTTCTTGGGTAGGATGTTCACATCAAATCCTAGATCCAACATGACATCCCATACTTCGTACCATGGTTCTAAGCATCCATCTTGAATTCTTGATTAGTGTTGAGCTTCTTCTTACGACTGACTAATCTGTTGGACTCTCTTTTCAAGTAGAGGCACATAGATAGGTTCTTCATATTCCCTACTAGTTAGCTTATCTAGTGTTGATCAAAACTTCCTCATTGCCTCTCCATCATCTAATATTCTCATAAATAGGTGGAAGAATTCCTGAATAAACTCCGATGAAGGAACCTCTTCCTTGGTCCCTTATCCACTACCTCTAGCTTTCTCCTTCTCTAGTTGATTAAGTTGGTTCAAGGCAATTAAAATACTATTGACTGTAGCTATGATGGTAATTGTTGCTTCCTTTAGTGCTTCCATAACTTCTTTATACTACACTTTTTACATAGTCGCATTGAAACCAAGATTTATAGGGGTTTCCTTCTTAACTGGTGGGAGATCTGCTTGTGCATAGTTGATCCCAATTTGCGTCCCACAATGCCTTACCACATTAATCCTTGGGTCCCCAAGTTCTACTCATTGTCAGAGCTCCATAGCTACAAGGTTTGAATTCCTTTATCTTGTTCTAGTATCCCATTTGCTATCAAGATGGGACAACAATCGTCAATTGCATGTCCAATGGCCCTATAATGACTAAACTACAACCTCATCGGCTAAATACAATCTCAAGATATATATAAAATCTTATCACAATTATGGCATTTAACGGTACCTAAGCAATTTCCAATCCTTCCTCCTTAATAGCCTCCTCTATATTCACCTCTATATACACATATGTAGCCTCCTCCATATCCACCTCATCCACCTCCCTCAAGCACGAGGGTATCCTCCTCGAAAAGGAATAAAGTAATAAGGAAATCCAAAAGGAATTAGAATACTTGGGTGTGGGTAATCATGAAAGAGGCGAAATCAATTGAAATAAAGTTGAAATGTAAGTGGAAATCAGATGTATCACATAGAAATTTGGAAAATTTTCCCACGAAGTACATTGGCAGCTGTTAATTCGTTCTAATTCACGAGGCACGTTACCACTCATATTACCATTATCCATATTACTTAATAGTTAATACCTACTTTCTCACTACCAATGATTGTTAGTGACTTGGTGGATAAATTTCGATGATTGATAGTGACTGGTGGATAAGTTTCGCTAATACATTGACTAAAGGACAAACAGCCAAAACAAAAATCAATGTCAACGGATCTGATAAGATGCCGAGTTAGACAAATAGTTCTCGTTAGCATAATTTAGACACCTTTTTTACAAGTTTTTCAATGTCAACGGATCTAATAAGTGGCTGAGTGGGAGACTCGGACTAATAATTCTCTTTTGCACCGACGTAGACTCTCATTCTATAGAAAGTATCACTTATAGCATTTTATATGGTAGGTACAGACGTACACTTGAACTCAAAATTGTGGACGTAAGGGTTAGTGATGGTGATCGAATTGGAGTAATTTAATGTTGAATTATATAAGTCTTAACATGAGAAGGTAAAAAAATAACGGTTGTTAGGATATTTAAAAATTTGATTGATTTTTTTAAAGTTTTTTAATTATAGGAATTAAATTTTAAATTTAAATAATTATATTTTAGTAAAGTTTGATAGATCATCTAAAGGGGTTGGATTTATTGGTGAAGAGTCAGGGGTTTTCCACCAGTGGGAGGTTTAAATCTAATGAGGGTCGAGCTTAAATTCATGGGGTCACCTTGAGGTAGCGGTCGAACATGTGATTGCATCCAGAGAGATTGCATTAAATGATCTCATGACCCATATACACATAGGTGGAGTAAAGCCCACCCCCATGTCCGTCCATTAAAAAGAGTCAATTTCGGGGTTCAATTCCCCTTAAGGGTGAGCTAGTTGGGAAGAGACACCCAAAATCCAACCAGTTGAGGGTTGGTGTGGCCCATTCTAGCAAACAAAAAAAAACCAATAGACTAAATATATCTTAGTGGATGTTAATTCTCATCATCATCATCATCAAATAATAATAATAAAAGTATAATTTTAAAATTATTATTAAATTACACATCAATTTAATATAATTTGTTTCACAAATTGGGAAATTTTTAACATTATATCGTTTAATATATCAATTTATAAATTATCAATAATTTTTAATTATAAATGTTTATAAAAAACATTAATTATTTACAACTTTACGTTAATTCATTTCAATAAAGTTAAGTTTTCTAATTTCATTTTGAAATGATTTCCAAAAATATTAAGTTAATAAAATAATTCTATTTCCTTAAAACAAATAAAGGTATGTCTTTTTTATGATTTATCATTAAATTTACAATAATTAAAAGCATATTTTAGTTTTCATGTCGAGTTAGAAATTTGATCCAAGATATATCCATGATGGAGTAGCACTCTTGATGCTTTTAACCCATTAGAGAGAGTACACTTTTAATATTAATATAAACTAACTATTTATCATAAAAAAATTATAAATTTTCATAACAATATATTATCAAATTTTAAAGAAATCTATCATTTGACTATATTTCTTAAAACATAATTCAGATATATGTATGTATGGTATCAAAAGCTTAAGCTTGACTTAATATACCATCTATTCTTAAGCCATTTTGCAACTACAAAAATGGGTGGCATGAAAAACTCTATAAATCCAACAAACATATAAGATGGAATTTGGTCTATGCATCTCTTTCTTAGACGGTAAAGGAAGTGAAAGAAAGATAATTGGGTCTATGCATCTCATTCTTGGAAGGTAAAGGAAGTGAAAGAAAGAGAATTGGAAGCTAATTATTAAAATAAATTTAAGAATGGTAAACAAAGTGAAAGTGAGGGGGTTGGAACTTAATTATTAAAATATTTAAAAAGCTTAAGGAATTCCAAGCTAAACTACTAAACACCTTTATTAGTGACAACAAAATGCATCTTAAATAATATAATGAAACTTTGTTATAGATAATTAAAAGCATCTTAAATAATATAAGGAAGCTTTGTATGGATAATTAAAGGCATCTTAAATAATATAAAGAAGCTTTGTTATAAATACTTTTAGGTGGGAAAAAATAACAGGGTAGCCATCTTTCTAATCAAGTGGCATAAAATTACAAAACCAAAGAAAGATGGAGGTTGGGGACGAGGTTGGGGCTGTAAGGACGTTTGCATCTTCTTTAAAGGATTAGTTTCTAAAGGGTTGTGGAAACTTTTCAACTTAGAGGGTTGGTGGAAGACAATTATGAAGAAATAAATTTATTCATTAAACTAAAAGAGTGGATAAAATGTTAAGTAAATTCATCTTATTGGATAAAATGTTAAAGGAAAGCATTTTTGGGAGGATCAACTTGTTGGAAATCATTCATAAGATCTTATCCACTCATAAGCAACCATTGTCATGGTTGATAGGAAATGAAGAAAATTCCAAACTAGATTGCAATACTTGGTTAAGGGCATTAGAAGTTTAAAGGATGTCTCGAGAGTGATTGATCATTTTTATTCCCAAAACCTTTTCCTCTTTGTTAATGTTTACAATAAAAAATAACAATTGGTGGTCTTCTAGATGGAAAAATGTTGAGTAGCTAAGTTTACAAAATGAGCTGATAGATGAATGGGCATAGTACAAAGCCTCCCTACAATTGCCATTCATAAGACTATGAAACCAACAACATAGTCTAGCATGTGAAGAAAACACAAGACAAGGATCCCATAATGTCATGTACCAATTTCACTATGTGGTAAATAAAATAAGAGTTCTTGGAAATAAGAACAAAATGTAAAAAGTTAAAAATAATCAGTTATTTTGTGGTTTTGTAGTAACCAAAAGTTATGATGAAAAAGTAAAGGGTTGTTACTTTTGGTAACAAAACACTTCATCTTCTATTTTAATTGGAATTTGGACATTGGATTGGGGAAGGGAGGAAATTGTTGACCAACACGACCTCGGTCGATAAGGGTTCACCTCACTGTTGACACATCCCGCAGTCTCCCTGGGCACCGGCTTGGGTAGGTTTGAGCCCACCCAGCAACACCCGCAGAGCGGATGAGGTCTCACCCGAGGCATCCAGGAAGGGTAGATGGAACCATGTTTCCGCCGAGGGAGGAGGAGAGTTGTGGCGGTGCAGACTAGCTTTATTGCAGTACTTAAACATAACCCAAAACATATAACATTTTAACTAATCGCATCATTCATATTCCACATGAAACAGATCATCTAATCGTATCATTTATCATTCTAGCAAGAGTAAACAAAGATTACATCAAACAACATTTATTTATCGCACCATTGCACAGAGATTGCACCAAAACATCATTATATTACTGTTGCGGTCAAAATACCAGAGGCAAAACATACATCTTCTTATCTCTCGCCGGCTATTCTCCTGTCTTCTATATTTCTCCCTTCCTCTCTATCTCTTTCCACCACTTACAATTCTCATCTATTTATAGGATTCTACCATTACAATATTTGTCCACTTACAACTAATTTCCTAATCGACACTATAGACAATTGACCCAATAACCCCAAAAACCCGCATACCGCGTTACAATTGACTCACTATTACATAATATATGGTCCAAGTGACCCAAAACCCGCCAACTGCGGTATTCTTTAGCCCAAAATACTCCTTTCGAGCCCTCCTCTGGTATGTCGCGGCATCGGCGGTACTAGGATCTTTCCCCATCAAACCGCCTGCCAACAGGCCCTGAATCTGCTGCAGATTCCCTGGTTGATTGATATTTTGATTGGCATTAGCGATGGTCGTGGGGCCTGGTTCTGTACTGTACCGGGTTTTGTAATAGTTGTTGTGGCTGGGCCTGATTTTGTAGCTGCGGAGCATTCCCAGCCTACCATCGTGCAATTAATTGTGGACAATTCTCAACTGTATGATCATTAGCAAAGAAAAATGTACATTGATTCTGTAGCAGTGGGCAGTCGCGCTGATAATGCCTCCATACTGCACACTGGTAACATTGAACAAGTCCACGACCACCTCGGCCTCCTCCTCCACGACCAAATTCGCCCCCGCGTCTGCCCCTATATCCTCCCCGGTAGCCGCCCTGTTGTTGTTACTGAGGTTGGTTCAATTGTTGCGGCATCGATGCTGGTGGAATCCATTGCCCTTATGGTGCATACTGTGGTTTCTATACATATTGTGGCTATGGGGGAGCCATCTGCATCAGGTTGTATTGCAGCATGAACTACTGCGGTTGTTGTTGCTGTGGTGCAAACTGCATCTGCGGTTGCAGTAGCGGCTGGGATACCTACGGTTGCAGTTGTGGTTGGTGCACGACGTGCTGATCATCCTTGACGTAGAATGCATCACACATCCTCTCCTGTAGCAACCCATATGCACAACAATCCTTATCATCATGACCCACCGACTTGCAAAATATGCAGTAAAGATTTCGCGGAGTTGTGACCATTTTTTGCATATATGGGCAGTTATCATGACTGTGCCCAAACACGTGACAAACGCGACACCACGACATACTGCCTCCATTCTGTGGGTTTGGCGCACCTGACACCAAATAATTATGGAAATCCGGGCAATTATCCTTCGTATGCCCTTCTCCTCGGCATCACGTACACCATACATCATCACGTTGTTCCTTGATCTTCTTCAAATATTGCAATTGTATAGTCAGGTTGGTGAGCTGCGTCTGTATCTGCGACATCCCGGCTGCATTATCTCCAATTGGTGACGCTTCCAATCACATTGCAATCTCTAGAGCTTCGCTTGGCGTCGATATGTTCTGCTGCATCAGCGACAGTCGAACGTGGGGTAACAGTGCTGCAATGAACCATTCTTTATGTTGGACAATGCTCATATCGAAACTAACCTTTGCCATCAGCATCTTGAATCGTTGGTCAAAATCTGATACTGTCTCATTGGGATATTGCTTAATTCCCTTCAATTCAATAATATATTGAGCCTCCGACTTAGGCCGTCTAAATTCAGCAATCAGCCCATATCGGATCTCATCCAATGACTTCTCTGGGGCCCCCGTAGGGACTAAAATAAACTTCATGAACCAATCTAAGGCACGACCTCGCAAAGTCGTGGCTAACTGTCCTTTCTTAGCATTGGCATTAGTGACCTGTTTCATGGTCCAAACTGCTTCGCACAAAAGCCAGTACTGTTCTGGGTTGTCTGTCGCACTTCCGTGGAACAACGGTAACTTAGCATCATCGCCCGCCATCTTGGGCTTCCTTCCTCCTGTCACTACGCTACTACTAATTAACTTCTGCGGAACTAACGAACTTGGTAGTGTCGAAGTAGTATTCTTGCTAGTTGAGAGTCAGTGAGTGGAAGTGTGGGTACGCTAGTGTCGGGGTTTGGTCCTGCCTCTATCCTGGGCGTAGCCTGGTTATCCCTATCAGGACTGTGAGGTCGCTTCATCCCGTGTGGTCTTCCTTCGTGGTTTTGCAGTTCGATCACAGCAGGACCTTCTCCCGCCCTTTGCCTCTTCTCTTGTCGAAACCTCGCTCCTCCCCTTGTAAGACCACTTTCTTCCTTTGCTTTGGTCACAGTCTCCTCATGGTCTACACCCATCTACCCCTTTACCATTCCATGTACCGTTCCCCAGCAGTCATGGTACCCACGGCGTCCTCCCACCAAGCTGTCTACTGATCACGGTGCATCTTTACTATGCCCTTTTCGCAAATTAGCATCTTAATTGATAGTTGGAGCGACAATAGAAACCTTCCCCTCAATCCTCGGAATAAGTATCTTTCATCTTCGCTATAGGATTTCTTCGTGTCGACCACAACTTCAGTGATATATCCTTCCAAGATGCTATCAAGCCAAACTTCAACAGCCCTCGAGGCCTTATTATCGACTTCCTGTAGCTCCTGAATCAATTCCAGGGTCCAAGCTATCGGTTCACCACCCTGGAAGTTCCTCTTCTGGAAGGTTAGCTTTGACAACCATTCGTACAGAATAACCGAGAATTCACACAAAAACCATTCGTGCGGACCATCGTGAATATATCTTCCTATCCAGTGATCTACTGTCAGTCGCGTGTTTCGACTTTCTTCTTCAGCAAACTCCTGCAACTTTTGATCGAACCATTTCTGTATCTCTGGCTTCGTCGGATGCCACAACATGACCTCCTTCTACTTTGCACACGGTCCGGACAACAGAACCATTTGTTGACCAACGCGACCTTGGTCGATAGGGGTTCACCTCACTATCGACACATCCCGCAGTCTCCCTCGGCACCGGCCCGGGCAAGTTTGAGCCCACACAGCAACACCCGCAGAGCGGATGAGGTCTCACCCGAGGCATCCAGGAAGGGCAGATGGAACCATGTTTCCGTCGAGGGAGGAGGAGAGTTGTGGCGGTGCATACTAGCTTTATTGCATTACTTAAACATAACCCAAAACATATAATATTTTAACTAATCGTAGCATTCATATTCCACATGAAACAAATAATCTAATCGTATCATTTATCATTCTAGCAAGAGTAAACAAAGATTACATCTAACAACATTTATCTATCGCACCATTGCACAGAGATTGCACCAAAACATCATTATATTACTGTTGTGGTCAAAATACCAGAGGCAAAACATACATCTTCTTATCTCTCACCGGCTATTCTCCTGTCTTCTATCTTTCTCCCTTCCTCTCTATCTCTTTCCACCACTTACAATTCTCATCTATTTATAGGCTTCTGCCATTACAATATTTGTCCACTTACAACTAACTTCCTAACCGACACTATAGACAATTGACCCAATAACCCCAAAAACCCGCATACCGCGGTACAACTGACTCACTATTACATAATATATGGTCCAAGTGACCCAAAACCTGCCAACTGTGGTATTCTTTAGCCCAAAATACTCCTTTCACGCCTTCCTCTGGTATGTCGCGGCGTCGGCGGTACTGCGATATTTCCCCATCAAACCGCCTGCCAACAGAAATCGAGAATAAAGGTGCTTGTGACAAGTGAGATACCTAAGAATAAAGGTGCTCATGAATATGAGATACCATGTATGGTAATACATGAGACTAAACTTGGCTAGGTGGTTATAATGGGGTAAATTAGGGCCCCGTATAATGCTAAGCTGCGAGCAAGGTAGATTCCCATAGTGACTGCTTCGAAGTCCAAGCCAAGTGTTACTAGAGATAAGTCCTTGCACTTGTACTTCATTTTAAAAGAATAAATACAATATTATTTGTTGTTGTTGGCTATGTTGAATTAATTTACTATAGAATGATAATTTTGTAATGCATTGAATTACTTGGATAATACATGTATATGAATATATGCATTTGTATTGAAAATAAAGTAGAATGATACTATGCATAATTTCATTTTATGATATATGATTTAATATGAAATCTTAGGCTAGGTAATAAGGCCCTCACATATAAAGTATACATGGATACTAGGTTGCAATAGAAAGTCAAGAAATGAAGGCCACAATCTATAAATTAGATATTACTTGAAACTTCAACTTCCCTTAAAACTATGAATTTTACTTTGGGTCATCCTATGCAATAAAGTGCTTCCCCATGACAATCTTCAAAAGAGATCATGGCAAAGGCCCAACGTACTATATGATAAGTAGAAATAATTGTTAGAGAATACATCATTTATTCTTGTCATGGAACTTTTCTAAGGAGGTTTGGACATATATCCAAGTATTATTGGAAGTAAAATAAGAAAAGAAGGAAACTCTATGGAGGAAACTTGAGAATCATGGATAGAGGAAATGAGATTGGGATGGATCATCACTCTTGTCATGGTGATAGAGATTTTGACTCAGAAACCAAAGGATTTAATTCTTCTCCCTACTGTGCAACATTTCCTAGGAACCACTCTTGTTGGTGAGACCATCCTAGGATGAGACTTGGTAGACTATGCTCCCTACACTACTTATGTTTCATTACATTTAGCTATTTTTCCAAGTTTAACTTATACACAAGTGAACACCACATCCAACACAAGAAGAACAAAAGTATGTTTCCATTACCACAACTAGTTGTGCCCAAATATAAATATGCAATGAGACTTGTTACAACAATGGAGGCTACCACATATTGGAAACACATCCGAGAGCTTTTCCTCACCGGAAACACTCAAGTTACAATCAAACCATAGTATTGACCGCACTCTGTTGCATCTACATGCCTACCTCCTTGTAGTGTCCATGCAGAGTCTCTCTACGAGAAGCACTACACTACACCTTGCCAAATTGACCATCTATATTTGTATGTCGAAGTCTTCCTGCTCGCAATCTTCACAACTTGCCCCTACAACACACTTCCTATTCCCAAACCGACGTCCAACACCTTACCAAGTGCATCCACATCACTTAGCATGAATCGGGTCATCTTCCTCTAGTCTGACACCTCTCCCAATAGCCTGTCACATGATCACATGCCTGACTAAGTCTTCCAACAGAATACGACCATAGTCTACCAAATGTGTCTCTCTTGGATGCTTCAAGAGTCCATCATCCTTGCCCCAAATTCTCTTCACCTAGACTAGTGTGCTTACCTTTTTGTATGTTTCCCTGCAGAACATGCTTCTCATCGGAAGTAAACAAGCCTCTGTTTGCACCCGAATCCAATACCCCTTCCACAAGGTATTCCTTTCCCTAAGTCTCCTACCGAGACTCCCCAAGAGTTTTCCTTTCCCGTGAATGTCATGAGGCTGACCTGCCAATTCCAACTGAAATGTCACCCTCACATTTTTCATAGGAAAATACCTCTTTCCAAGACTCGCATCCGTCCTCCATGACACTTCTTACGACTATTGTGTTTCCCCTGTTCAAAGACAAAACTGTTCGCATTCCCAATAGGACTTGTAAGCTCACTAGGACTCCTTTGGAGCCTTTCACTCACCAACTTGACTTGGGATTCAACTTCCCATCCAACACATCTTGAGAGCCCATTACACACGAGCACGTCACCAACACAGACTGCTGCTCACTAGCTCAGCTTGGGAGCTCTCTAACACAACCTGGGATCCTGCTACTCACCAGATCGACTTGGGATCTCACCAACACAACTATCTGCTTCTTTTGCTTCAACCCTGTTCCCAATAAACCTCCTATTGGGAGCCTCCCAAAGGCAGGTAACCCTCCCTAGGAGTCATCCAACTCTCAAGTTTGTCTTCCAAGTTCTTCTTGTTGAATGCTCTAAATGTCAATTGGCTTTCCTTTATATACTGGTGCTCCCATCCCACTAAGCTCCACAAGTAAGGAAGCCAACTTTCTAATCTCATGTGTGTTTCACCACATGGAATCCTCTTTCCACCAAAACATATAAGTGTGGGATTCCCCCCCACACCATCCGGGATTCTAACTCGTGCTGACTTCCAACTTGATCCCATGGGATCCTTGCTTGATTCACATGACACTTCATCACCAAAAGATCCCATGAGTGTGGGTATACTTCACCATTTCTTGGCAAATTGTTCACCCATCCAGATAGCTCAACCATCCTAAAGTTCCTCTTGATGGGTGATGCTCCCATCCATGAATCTACAACCATTTTTCAGAAGGTGTCCTGGGAAGAACCCCAAGTTCTCGCAAACTCTCAAGGCCATTGCATCCCCCCCACCCAAATTGTTGTCATCCTAGAAACATCTCCATGAACACTCCACTATCCCTTAAGTATGTCACAACCATTGATACTTCCAACTGCTGCTGCAACTAAGTCTTCCATAGAAGGATAAAAAACCATTCAACCATACCACTATCAACCTACTACTTCCTTTGTTAGTGTGTCATCTCATCACACAACTGTCCATTGCTAGAACTCATGTGCCGAACTAGCTGGGTAGCAAGCCCAACCTTCACACTTAACACCAAGAGAATGAACCCTCATGCACAAGATAGCCAACTCCCTTTATAATTCGGTCATCCATGCAACTCTTCCGAACCAAGGCAAGGCCGCCACCTATACCTCAAAATTGTCTAAGGCACTAATACTTAGCACCAATCCCATCCACCCAAGTTTTGTGGCTTCCATACTTACTTATGTTCTGGTACTTGATCTTCTTGCCATTGCAACTGATCTTCTTCCCTTCATGTTTTCCATTTGTTGACACACTCCTCTTGTTCAAGAAGGAAAGGTAGCCTTTCTTTCCTCAAACACCACAAAAGTACAACTATCACTTATGTCATCTGTGGCTCCCTTCGACTTGCTTCTCAAGCATCTAAGATCTGCTACAAGTAATGCTCTTATGCCATGCCCATGCAAAGTAGAAGAGCGCACAACCATTTTTCACAAGGTGTCCTAGGAAGAACCCCAAGTTCTCGCAAACTCTCAAGGCCATTACATCGTCCCCCACCCAAATTGTTGTCATCCTGGAAATGTCTCCATGAACACTCCACTATCCCTTAAGTATGTCACAACCATTGCTACTTCCAACTGCTACTGCAACTAAGTCTTCCATAGAAGGCTAAAAAACCATTCAACCATCACACTATCAACCTACTACTTGCTTTGTTAGTGTGTCATCTCATCACATAGCTATCCATTGCTATCTCTCACGTGCCGAACTAGTTGGGTAGCAAGCCCAACCTTCACACTTAACACCAAGAGAATGAACCCTCATGCACAAGATAGCCAACTCCCTCTATAATTCAGTCATCCATGCAACTCTTCCGAACCAAGGTAAGGCTGCCACCTCTACCTCAAAATTGTCTAAGGCACTAATTCTCAGCACCAATCCCATCCACCCAAGTTTTGTGGCTTCCATACTTACTTATGTTCTGGTACTTGATCTTCTTGCCATTGCAACTTATCTTCTTCCCTTCACGTTTTCCATTTGTCGACACACTCCTCTTGGTCAAGAAGGAAAGGTAGCCTTTCTTTCCTCAAACACCACAAAAGTACAACTATCACTTATGTCATCTGCAACTCCCTTCAACTTGCTTCTCAAGCATGTAAGATCTACAACAAGTAATTCTCATATGCCATGCGCATGCAAAGTATAAGAGCGCACAACCAGAGAAGGTCTTACGTCTTACACTTCTACCGCATCGCTACCATGAAACTAATAAAATGGTTGGGTTGAGTTCCTATTGCACTCGAAGGTCCCAACACTAGCCCATAATGATGATTGCATGATGGAGTGGTGTCGTGCTTCACCTCCTAGAAACTGCAATTTTTTGCAAAACAATCCATCAAATCACTGTTGCGATCTATCACCTCCACGATCCTCTCAATGGAGAATTGGAAGACTTGATCCTTCATGACCTGCTGCCTATTTAGCATGATGAGTAATCAGAGAATCCCCAAGTATTCCAAAAAACCTACCTGTCCACTACTTGGATTCATCGCAACCAACCGGCACCTACACATCGTCCCCACCTGATTGCACATCAACTGCCCCCTCTGCAAAGAGCCCTTTTTCATGGCCACCTTCTCTATTGTTGTTCATCACACCACTAATTCATGGTACCATAGTCACTACTATTGCAGAGAGTATGTTTCTCTTGCCTCCTGGGTCTACCACATAACTTACTATCACAATCCTACCATCCATCTTCTTCCAAGTGCATGCTGCGTCTTTTGAAACTCTCCACTAGTTCATCTACAGCACCCAAATCTTCTTGGTAGGAATTTTGTCCCAATTCCTTCCACGACTAGCTCAAACTGCAACAAAGTGTGTATCCCGGTGTTGTTGGCTTCTCCAAGTTACCTTGCCAATAGCTCATGACTTCCATCATCCAAAACCATATACAGAACTTCGGGTGCACAACATGCCAGGTGCACTCCTGTCAAGCACACCTTCTATAGTCACTCCCTACTATTTTACCTGAAGTCATTTGCATGTTGGGTGCCCCCTTCCCGAGTGTACTTCCACCGAGACCTTTACTAAATTGTCAAGATTTTGCGCTATTGGCTAGGAACCAACCATCTTCTATAATGTGTTTTTTCTTCCTCTCACAACACAAATTAGGATCTTACTACTACACATCTCCCGACGAGCCATATCACTGCACCAAAACACCCCAATTCTTTGTCCAAACTTCCAGACTTTGGATCTAGGCACTCTTCATCTATAATTAACTCATGTCGCGTGCCCCACTACTTGGGAACCTTTCCTTGCTGATCCACAACACTGCTACAATGTCTAGTTCCTTGTTGAGCGCACTAGTACTAAGCACATACTCTAGTTCCTTGTTGAGCACACTAGTACTAAGCACATACTCATGTCAACCAACCGGTGTGATTCCAAAGCAGATTGCATCAACTTTCGACAACCTCTTGTAGCACGTCATGGTGAAGAGCCCTCTTCTACAAGACATAGCTCTGATACCACCTGTCACGATGTTAGAGAGTCTAACCCATAAATTGAAGGTCTCCGTTCTTCTCCCTACTGCGTGGAACTACCCAAGAAACACTCTCGATAGTGGGACCATCCCGGGATGTAACCTGGAAGACTACACCTCCTGCACTACTTATGTTTTCTTACACATAGCCATTTTTACAAGTTAAACTTATACATGAGTGGACACCACAACCAACACAAGAAGAGCACATGTATGTTGGCATTACAATAATTGAGTGTTCCCAAATATAAATATACAATGAGAATTGTTACAACAACGGAGAATGCCACATCTTGGAAACTCATTTGAGAGTGTGCCCTAACCGATAATACTCAAGTTACAATCAAACCATACTCTTGAGCACATTCCGTCACATCTGCATGCCTACCTCCTCACAGTGCCCATGTCAAGTCTCTCAATGAGGAGTGTTGCACCACACATTATTGAATCCACCAACTCCATTTATCCTACTGATATGCCAAGTATGTTGAAGCCTACATGCTCACAATATTCACATCTTTCCCCTGTAGCACACTTCCTACTCGCATTCCACGTCCATCACCTTGCCAAGTTCATCCATAACACTTAAGCATGAATCGGGTCATCTTCCTCTAGTTCGACACCTCTCCCAGTATCCCATCACACGACTGCATGCCTCACTAAGTATTCCAAGAGCATGCTACCACAACCTACCAGATGCATCTCTGTTGACTACTTCAAGATTTAATCATCCCTGCCTAGACTTATTTTCACCTAGACTAATGTTCCTACCTTCTTGTACATATCCCTATGGAGCATTCCTCCCATCAGAAGTCAACAAGCCTATGCTCACACTCGAATCCAATACCCTATCCACAAGGTGTGATTTTTCCTAAGTCTGCTGCAGATACTCCCCAAGATTTCTCCTTAACCAAGACCATAATAAGGGTGACCTACCAAGTCCAACCAAAACATCATCCTGACAAATTTTGCTGGAAGACACCTCTTCCCAAGACTCACATCCACCTTCCAAGACACTTCTCACAACTACTATGTTTCCCCTATGCAAAGACAGAACTCTCTGCATGCCCAACACAATTTGTAAGCTCACCAACATTCCTTGGGATTCCTCTTCTCACCAACTCAAATTGGGATATGGCTTCCCATACAACACGTCTTGAGAGCCCATTGCACACTAGAACGCTTCCAACACAACATGTTGCTCACCATCTTGTCTTGGGATCTCTCCAACACATATTGGGCTCGTCTACTGCTCACCAATTCGAATTGGGAGCTCACCAACACAAATTTCTACTACTTCTACATATGCCATGTGCCTATGATACAGGGGCATCGGGGCCTAGGAAAAACAGTCAAATTTGATCGACAGAAGAAGGTCGACAAGGGGGATTTTCGACGACCACTAGTGCGAAGAAGACTGGCAGTCGAAACTAGGTAATCGAGTAGGAAGCTGTTGAAGTAGGGTCGACAGGAGTAAAGGTCGAAGGTTGACGAAGTCTAACGTCGACAATGACAGGAGTAGAAGTCGACAAGGTTGAACAATGACATCGACGAAGAAATGACAGAGGCCAAGAGAGGGGGATGGGGCAGATCAACAGCCGTGGAGACTAAGTGAAGACGAAAAGATAAGTCAAGGATAGATAAGGATAAGGTTAGTCGATGTGTCGAAGTGCGAACTAGTCGAAAGTGGATATCGAAAGGAACAACAAGTATGACAAAGTCAAAGGGGCATAGAGATCGAGGAGTGTAGTAGTCGAGGAAACATACCTGCAGCTATTGTGGGTTGTTGAGGAAGCTAATGGTAGTTAAGAAGGTGTTTGAGGCAATACCAGCTGTCACCGTAGGAGGAGATTGCATAGAATGGTCAGGGGGCGTTGATAATTGCAAGATCCGCCAGATCAAAGGTAGAATGATAGACATAGTAAGGATGCCTCGGGGAAGCCAGACAGGGTGGACCTCGAGAACAGCAGCAGAGCAGAGTAGAAGACTAGTGCAAAGGAACATAGGAGAGGATCATTCTTCATTGGATCGGAAGAGAAGGATTTCATGAGATATGAGGATCATCGATGACAGGGGATCACACGGAGAGAGAAAACACACTAAGAAAAGATATTTACTTCTGTATATTGTAACAGGCTAAGGCCGACTTGTCTATTTGTTTTGTATGTAACTTTGTAATCAATTCAAGTAATAGAAGCCAACTTCATGGCATTTCCATTTCATGTCTAGTTTATGTGAGAATTTTTGTGTTAACTATGTGTTAGTGTTAAGAAAGAGGGTCTGATCGACTTGGCTTGCTCCAGGTGGTATCAGAGCGAGGTTAGAATCTAGTAAACGGTAGAGAACCTGATAGCAGCTTCCATAGCATCAAGTGGTGTTGAGCAGAAGAACCCTGAGAACAGGTTGAGGTTGTGTATGGTGTGAAGAGCTCCAGCTGCGGTTGGGTAGAGTTGTGCATGAGTGGTGAAAGTTTGGTTGCGATTGGACGAGAGGCGATTTTGGTTGCGGTTGAAAGAATGGAAAAAAGAGGTGTAAATGTTTGCGGTGTAGGACGAAGAGTGCGAGGCACAGGATTTACAGTTGATCGCGAAACGTTCAATGAGTGCATGCGAACAATGAGAAGTTTTACCAATGAGGTTGTAGTGATCAAAGAAACCTAGAGACATGGATGCATTCTCGATGCACTTGACCATAGTGACGAAGAAGTCAAGAAAATGGAAACTAGGGAAGCAGAGGAAGAAGAAATAGAGGATAAATCTATCAAGATACTGACATAGCTGATGGGTAAGGAAAATATGGATACACCTACCTACTCAGGAAGTCTGGATCCATAATACTTTATAGACTGGTTTAGAGAGATGGAGAAATACTTCGACGTAGAGCAGCTAGAGGATCCAAAAAGGGTTAAAACTGCATGTCTGAAGTTGAAGTGTCATGCCTCATTGTGGTGGGACAATGTACAGGATGACAGAGTTAAGAAAGGAAAGGATAAGATCAAGTCTTGGGATAGAATGGTTTCCAAGCTGAAGGGGAAGTTCCTTCCTAGCGACTATGTGATTTCCTTGTTTAGGAAGTTGTAGAACTTTCGACAGAAAGAGGTGACTGTGAAGGAATACATGGAAGCGTTATACAAATTGTCGATTAGATCCGGTCAAATTGATGAAGGTGAAGAAATAGTCGCAAGATACGTAAATGGTTTGAAGTATGTCATAGAGGACAAGTTGAGCCTGTTGAGGTTTAGAACGGTTGGTTAAGCCTACTAGTTAGCTCTGAAGGAAGAAGAAAATCTATCGAAGAGAACCGCATCGACTAGAGGAAGGATGACTGTCTGAGGTGTGAAGACTACTTCCACAAAAGGACAAAGTAGTGGGACTAGAAGAGAAGCCGTCGAAGAAAACCGATGCACAAAAGGGAAAATTGCCAGAGAGAAAGCACAAGGAAACTGACGGGAAGGTCGAGAGACCCGTGGTCGGGGAGCATTTGGTCGAAGTGGTTGGGTAGAAAGGAAAGGTGTTGACATACTGGCTATAGTCTATTATAAGTGTCGAGGAGTGGGACACAAAGCTTATTAATGCCTGAATAATTTACATGTGACAAAGGATTCGAAACCTAGACGTCGACGAGATGACCAGGGCGAGAATAAGATATTTTCGACATCCAATAGTGGCGAAGATGATAGAGGAAATGGTCAAAACATGATGACCAGAAGAACGTTGGTCCAGAACAACCAGGGGGAAGAGAAGGAGTCGATGCAACGAAATGCCATTTTTCAGACCAAATTGTTGATTGCCGATAGATACTGCAAGACCATTGTCGATGGTGGAAGTACAAAAAATTTAGTTTCGACGGGGGTCATAGACAAGTTGGGTTTGAGATGTCAACAACACTGAAGTCCGTACAATATATCCTGGTTACAAAACGGACATCATGTGAAGGTAACCAAACAGTGCGTGGTCAACTTTAAATTGGGGAAACTTGAAGATAGTGTACTGTGCGACGTAGTCCCAATGGACGCTTGTTATCTATTGTTAGGAATACCATGGAAACATGATCAGAAGATGATCTATGATGGTCGAGTCAACACAGTCACAGTGTGGCAAAATGGCATGCAGAGAATGTTGAAGCCAAAGAAGGAGGATTGCATCGACTGCAAGTAGGGTGCAAGAAACTATTGGGAGACGAGAGTGTTGATGTGCTCAGGGAAGGAATTCCTAGAAGAGGAAGAGAAACAGTCGGTATGTTTTTCCATCATTCTGAAAGGACCAAGTGTCGAAAGGTCGACGACGGAGAAAATTTCGGTCGAAGTAAAAAAATTGTTGGACAAGTTTAAGAGCATAATGGCCAATGAGACACCGATGGGATTGCTGCCAACGAGAAGCATATCCCATCAGATCGACTTGATTCCAGGATCAAGATTGCCAAAAAAGGAACAACATAGAATGACTTCGACAGAGGGTCAGGAACTCAATCGACAAGTCTAGGAGTTGTTGGACAAGGGATTGATCAGAGAAAGTCTTTGCCCGTGTTTGGTACCAATGGTATTAGCATCGAAGAATGGAGGATAATGGAGGGTGTGTACCGATGCCAGAGCTATTAACAAGATCATAATCAAGTACAAACTTCCATTTCCAAGGATGAACAACTTGATGGATTGTTTGAGTGGAGTGAGATATTTCACCAAGATCGACCTGAAGAGTGGATATCACCGGATTAGGGTCAGAGAAGGTGATGAATCGAAGACAACCTTCAAGAGGAACGAAGGACTACATGAGTGGTTAGTCATGCCCTTCGTATTGACTAATGCACTCAGTATGTTTATGAGATTGATGAATGAGGTACTGAAACCATTCTTGGGAAAGTTCGTCGTAGTATATCTCGACGACATCTGCATATTCAGTCGAATAAAAGCCGAACATTTGGATCACATTCGACAAGTGTTGTGGAAGCTGCATAAAGAGAAGTCAATGGTGAACTTGCATAAATGATTCTTCATGAAGGAAGAAATGGTGTACTTGTGATTCGTAATCTCTGGTAAAGGGTTAGTGACGGACCCAGAAAAAGGTAAAGGATATATTAGATTGGCTAGAGCCAACAAGCAAGATAGGAGTGTGGAGTTTTCATGGACTTGCTAGTTTCTACAGGAAGTTCATAAGAGGATTCGGTAGGATATGTGCACCGTTGATAGAGTGCATGAAGAAAGGGGAGTTCAAGTGGACAGAAGCCGCCCATAAAGCATTTGACAAGTTGAAGCAAAAGGTGATAGAGAGCCCAGTGCTATTTCTCCCATATTTTGACAAAGTCTTCCAAGTCGTCTGCGATGTGATTGGAATGGAAATTGGCGCAGTGTTGAGCCAAGAGGTCTAACCAATTTCATTCTTTAGGGAAAAGTTGGATGAAGCAAAGCAGAAATATTCGGTTTATGACCAGGAGTTTTATGATATCATGCAAGCGTTGAAGAAATGGAGGCATTATTTGCTGCCCAAGGAGTTTGTGTTATATACATACCACCAAGCACTAAGGTTCTTGAACACTTAGTCGAAGTTGAATCAATGCCACATGAAATGGGTCGAATTCTTGCATGGATATACCTTCATGTTATGACATAAGTTAGGCAAGTTGAACAAGGTTTGCGATGTGTTGATTCGAAGATTTGCATTGTTGAACCGAGAACAGTTCAGGAGATGAGAATAGAGTTGGTAAAGACGGAGTATGAGACCGACGAGGATTTTGAGAAAGCATGGAAGGCTAGTCGCGAACCATGGAAGGTCAACAGAATTCCATACTTGGATTATTTTATCCAAGAGGGATACCTATTCAAGGAACAATAATTATGTATTCCCAGGGGATCCATCAGAGGAAATATAATCTGATAAATGCTTAGTGGCGGATTAGCATGTCATTTTTGCATTGACAAGACCAAGGCATTGGTCGAGAAAAAAATACTATTGGCCAGGGATGGCGACAGATGTCAGTAAATGGGTATGACAGTGTTGAATTTTCTAGTTGGTGAAGAGGCGAAGTCAAAATAAGGGGTTGTATGGACCATTACTAGTACAAAATGTCCCATGGGAGCACTTGAGCATGGATTTTGTGCTAGGATTGACGAAGACACAGCAAGGTAACGACTCAATCTTCGTGGTAGTCGATAGATTTTCAAATATGGCACACTTTATTCTGTGTCAGAAGGTGAGTGATGCCACAAGCATTGATGTACTATTATTCAAGGAGGTAGTAAGATTGCATGGGTTTCCAAAGAGTATAACGTCAGAGAGAGATACCAAGTTTATGGGTCATTTTTAGAGAACCCTGTGGAAGAAGCTGGACATGAAGTTACAGTATAGCTCAGCATACCATCCGCAGATTGATGGACAGACTGAAGAAGTAAATAGAAGTTGGGAAAAATTCTGAGGTGTTTGACGGCCGACAGACCCAAGCAGTGGGATAATGTGTTGGTGCAAGAAGAATTCGCATACAACAATTTTGTGAATCGGTCGACAGGTATGAGTCCATTCCAGATTGTTCAAGGTTGAAGCCCACATGGTGTGGTGGATTTGGTTGAAGTACCAACATGAATCAGAAAGAGTGTGGATGCAGAGACATTTGTAGAACATGTGAAAGAGGTACATGAAGATGTACATAAGTGAATTGAAAAGAGCAATGTAACATACAAGTTAAGGGCCAACAAGAAGCAGAGGCTACAGTCGTTCAGCGAGGGAGTATTAGTCTATATGGACTTGAGGAAAGAGAGGGTCCCAACAGGAACATACAACAAGATGACGCTGAAGAATATTGGACCATGTAATATTTTGGACAATGTTTATGTGTTGGAGCTACCGAAGGAATTGAACATTTATCCTACGTTCAATGTATCATATATGTACAAATATGAAGAAGGTTCAACAAGAATCAATGAAGAAGTATCGAGTATCGACAGGACAGGACAAATTCTAGATCGACACAAACAAGAGATCCTTGAAGCAGTGGATGAACGCAAAGTCTGACGCTGAAGGAGTTCGTGGAACAAAGAATAATTAGTCTGATGGAGGGTTGATGAGTTGAATGAGGAAACATGGATTTTAGAGGAAGAATACAGAATACTGACAGAGCAGTCAAGTTATTTTTCACCTGTAGAGACTGATGTAGGGGCATTGAGGGCTAGGGAAAGTAGTCGAAGTTGATCGATAGAAGAAGGTCGACGAGGGGGAATTTCGATGACTACTAGTGCGAAGGAGACTGGCAGCCGAAACCAAGTGGTCGAGCAGGAAGCTTTCGAAGTAGGGTCGACAAGAGTAAAGGTTGAAGTTCGACAACGACAGGAGTAGAAGTTGAAAAAGTCAGAAGTCGACAAGGTGGAACAACAACATCGGCGAAGAAACGACAAAGGCCAAGCAAGGGGGATGGGGCATATCGGTATCAGTGGAGACAAAGTGAAGATGACAAGATAAGTCAAGGATCGACAAGGATAAGGTTAGTCGATGTGTCGAAGTGCGAACCAATTGAAAGTGGATATTGACCGGAACAACAACTGGAATGAAGACAAAGGGACATAAAGACCGAGGAGTGCAACATTCGAGGAAACATACCTACAGCCATTGTGGGTTGTTGAGGAATTTAATGGTAGTTAAGAAGGTGGTTGAGTCCAGACCAGGTGTCACCATAGGAGGAGTTTGTGTAGAACGGTTAGGGGGTGCTGACAACTACAGGATCCATCGAATCATAGGTATAACGAAGGACAAAGTAAGGATGCCTCAGGGAAGCCATACATGGTGGACCTCAGTAACAAAAGTATGAGCAGAGTAGAATACTAGTGCGAAGGCACAGAGGAGAGGATCATTCTTCGTTGGATCAGAAGAGTAGGATTTTGTGATATCTAAGGATCATCGATGACAAAGGATTACACATAGAGAGAAAACACACTGATAACAGAGATTTACTTATGTATATTGTAATAGGCTAAGTCTGACTTGTCTATTTCTTTTGCATGTAACTTTGTAATCAATTCAAGCAATAAAATCCAACTTCTTGGCATTTCCAGTTCATGTCTAGTTGATGTGAGCATTTGTGTGTTGAGTGTGTGTTATTGTTAAGCAAGAGGGTCCGACCGACCTGACTTGCGGCAGCCTAGAAAACCTCTTGTTGGGAACCTCTCTTAGGAGTCAACCACCTCTCAAGTTCTTCTTGTTTAACACTCTAAGTGTCAAGTGGTTTACCTTTATATACTAGTGCACCCAGCTGACCAAGCTTTGCATGCAAGGAAACCGACTTTCCAATCTCATGCGAGCTTCAGTGCACAGAATCCCATTTCCACCAAAACATATAAGGGTGGGATTTCCCCCCACACCATTCAGGATTTTAACTTGTGTCCGATTCGAACCTTATGTCATGGGATCCTTGCCTGATCCACACAACACTTCATCACTCGAAGAGCCCATGGGTGTGGGCATACTTAGCCACTTCTTGGAAAGTTGTTCAGTCATTTGCACAGCTCAACTGCCCCTAAATTCCTCTTGACGGGTGATACTCCCATCAATGCATCCACAACTATTTTCCACTCCTTCCAACGGAATCACAAGGTGGTCTGGGAGGAACCCCAAGTTTTTCCAAACCCTCAAGGCTATTACAATTCCGTTCTTCTTTTTGTTCTATGAGATATGTAGAATTACAAAAATGAAATCATGAAGTTGCAAGATTCTTGGAGGACCAATCATTTATATGTAATTAGTATTTTCCAAAAGTGTGAGTTCCAAGTGATAAGTGAGGATGAGATGGGAAACATGAGAGGAAGAGATGATGATTTGTGATAAGTGAGGATGAGAAGAGAAACTTAATAGGAAGAGATAATGATTTGTCCCAAACATTTATTTTCTAGTGAAATTTAAATTCAGATTTAAAATGAATAAACCAATGCATAAATAATATAACAAACCAATGCATAAAAATATGACATTAAGATGAATTTGTCATTATTTAAGAGGGATAAATAATGATGCAACACATTTATTTAATAATTTAATTAAAATAAAATTGTAATTAAAGAAATAATTGATATAGATGTTTTATATAGTTTTGCAAATTTTAATGTAATTTTTTATTTTTAGTAGATCAGTATGATTATAATGATGATGATAGTTAATGTTCACTTAGACCAATTTTGGTATATCATGCTTTAAGACATAAAAGTAAGAAACTACTTGGTTTTCTTTAGAGTTTTACTTATGTGCTCAAAAAGCTTGGAGAGGAGTATTCTTAAATTAATATAATTTTGATGAGATAGAAGGTTGGGAAAGTTTGTATTGTAACAATTTTTTTGAAACTGAGATCTTATGTAGATGTATGCAAGGCAATCTAAGAGGAAGTCTTTTTCATCCTCAACACTCATAGTCTCACATATATGACATATCTTTTCATTCCACAAAGTTTTAGGAAAGGTCCAACGCCCTGTTTTACTATGCATCTCATGAGAGTTCATTCTTATTTTAGATATGTGGATCTTCTTCTTTACACTAGTTAAAATAGAGAGATAATTTTGATCTTCAAGATTAGGGTTAATGAACTCATTGTAATATCTTAAATTTATTTTATCCTTTAAATTTTCATCACACCACAACTTCTCTTTGAACTTTGTAGCTAGGGTTTTCACCCTAGCTTGTGCAAATGAGCACCTACTAAGGAGAAGGGACTCCTTAGTAGCAGTTCAATAAACAGTAAATGAAAAGACAATACATTGAAATGGAAATTATTCTAAACATGTGCATGACACATAAGAGACAAGAAATAATAAATGGTTTTCTTTGTATTAAAATTTTACCTCAAGTGTAGAGGTTGGTGAAGTCCTTGCAATGATCCAAGAGGGTTGCTCCAAACTCCAACTTTGCTCCTTCTCTTTCTCCAATGGTGGAAATGGGCCAAAAGGGGCTCTCAATGGTGAAAGTAGCTCAAGGGTGAGCTAGGGTTTCAAGAGAGATTTTGGCAGAGTAAGGGTATACTTGATTGTGGATATGAAATGAGGGGTCTCCATCACCTATTTATAGGTTTTTGGTGGTGGAGTGCTGGCCCATGGTTTTGGGAACCATATGGTTTAGGTCAGTTGTATAAGGTTTTTTCCTCCTTTTTCCTCTTTTTCCTCATTATTTTATATTTTTTATTCCCTTTTTAGAGGGTTTTTGCTATTTTGGAGGAATTTTGGATATTTTTGGAGGGAAAAGGGGTTTTTTAGCCTTTTTGGGGATTTTTTGATGGTTTTGTGGCCTTTTGGAGGCTTTTTAATGGGATTTGAGGGTTTTGAAGGCAAATATGGTAGGAAATATGGACAAATGAGTCATGTAATGGGGTAGATGAGGTAGTGAACACTTTTTGGGTGTTAACAGATTGCCCCCTGATGTGTGAGGGCAGGAGCTCATTGTATGGCCGATAGACATCATAAGTTGTGTATGGGTTTCCTGGGTGTGGAGAAGAGAAGAAACAAACTGGAGCCCGGAACAACGATCCCGAACCAACTGCAAAAACTAAAAGTACATAACCTCAATAATGAATGAGGAATAATCTGATCATATGGACGAGGCGGGCATTCCCATGCTCGTATCAAGATATAGAACAAAAATAACAATGGGGTCCAAAATATGGGGACATGACATATACATGACCTGAAATAATGAATGAGGAAGAATCTCAATATATGGACGAGGCAGGCATACCCATGCTCGTATCAAGATACATAAAAAATAACTGTGAGGCCTGAAAAGGGGGACCTGTAGGATACATAGAGAACCACTGTGTACATCATAAGGGTCCAGAGGGGACACCAAGCTGGGACATACTGCTGGGCTGACCATGTATGAGCTGAAGAACTGATACACTGGAATAACAACAGTGCTACTGAGTGGGGTACTAGAGGAACTGATGAGCTGCTGGATCATAGTGACGGGGAGTCATACTGTCAATGGTACGCTGAAGTGGAACTAAACTGGGTACACAAGGAAGCATATAACTGGATGGCTTCCGAATACAATCTCCAACACAACCCGGACATCCGCGGGAACATATAACTGGGTGTTCCGAAGTGACTCACCGATGTGCTAGAGTCGGGGGAAATCCGGGGTCTTCAACCAATAACTTAAGGGATATAAACCTTGTGCGATTCTCAACAATGCGATCAAGGTGTTGAAGTCGAGCATGTGAGAAACAATCACTCAAAGAGGCAATGATGACTCCTCTCAAAATGGTCCATAGGTGCTCACCACTAATGGTGATGGGTCTAAGGCGCAAGGACCTCTGGGTCTATCCTCTGAAATAGAGGGGCTGTTGTCGACAGAGGGAGACCTGCAACTATCAAGGCAATGATGTTTCCTTGATAGGAGCATGAGGTGGAGAACCGAAGTGTGAGAGTACTGATGGTAGGACTGACATACTGTGGGGGATAACTGGGCAAGTAGAGGGGTTGGACTGAAACTGCCTTTGTTCAGAGTATGATGGTGGGGATGATCGGGCAGCATATGAAACTGACTGATGGGAAAGGGATCATAGCTGTAATGGATCAAGGATAGTGACTGGGATGAGGGATACTCAAGCTGGTGTAAAATGGCAGGAGACTGCAGAATACTCTGAACAAAGGCGACCGGATTGGGGGTGCTGCCGAGATGATCGATCATAGTGCCAGGAGGCACGGGGGGACTTCTTCATGGGTTAAGGAACTAGAAGAAGTGTGTGAAAAATGGTACTGTCGTGTGGATTTATACGAGCCCAGGACAGTTCATGCTCGTGATTGCTTTCAATTTTAAGGAGTCTGAAAGCGATAAGAAGACTCTGAAAGAATGGAATGGTACTGTTGTGTGGATTTGTACGACCCTAGGACAGTTCATGCTCGTGGTTGCTTTCAATTTTAGAGAGTCTGAAAGCGATAAGAAGACTCCAGGGGGTTGCTTCTTTGTGTGTTAGTCTCCAAGGCCCAAAGAAGCATAAAATGATGCAATGAAGAACTCTTCTAGCCGGTGTCACTAGAGTATTCCTTTTTCGTAATTAGTCTTCCAGGTCCGGAAAAGGGTTAAACTTATACCAGATAGATGCCCTTTCAGGTACTTTAACGAGCATGAAAGGAAGCAAGATTGCTCAGTGATCTTTTCATTGTTTTAGGAGTTAGAAAAGAGCTTAACAGAAACTCCCTAAGTGCCTTTTTCGTAAAGGACTTGTCCGGCCCGAAAAAGGGATAAAATTATACCGAACAAAAGGAATGGCCAGGCAAGGAGGAAGTGCTCAATCAAGGAACATTAATGATGACCAAGAACGAGGGTAGGGGGGAACACTGGTGTGCCTCCTTGCGGGATAATGAATGGTGGAAAAATATTGAAATAGTTGCAGTATGACAGGAGTGAATGGCTCATGTAAACAAGTGGAACAATTCGATGGCGGCTGATGTGGCATGCAAACCGAGGCAGCAAGGTGTCGGGACACAATGTTGAAACTGTACCAAGTGAGAGCGAGAAATGATCTCAAGCATCATTACGACCTCGAAAAAATGAATTCGGTGATATAAAGAGTGTCAAAAATGGATGATGTGGCACGAAAACCTAGGCGACAGGGGGTGTTTTGGAAAAAATACCCGAAAAATCTGGGGGTGAGAGTGAGAAATGATCTCAAGCATCATCACGGGCTCGAAAAATTGAATCCGATGATATAAAAGATATCAAAAACGGAGAGTTGCCGAAGTGGCACGCAAACTGGGGTGACAAGGTGTCGGGACACAATGTTGATATTGGTCCTGGTGAGAGCGAGAAATGATCTCAAGCATCATCACGGGCACAGAAATATGAATCCGACAGTGCAAATGGTGCGAAAAAACGGAGGTTGTAAGGACTCTGAAATGGTTAAAGGAAATAACTAGGTTAAAAAATGGTTGCAAATAAAGGTGAGCCCACCAAGCCAAGGATGCAGTGGTAGGGAGAAATGATAACCCGCGGGGGAAGAACACTAGGTGTATCAAATCAAATCAACTATACAAGGGATATGTGACCTCAAAAATGGTTGAGATCATGCATGTGAAAAATTGAGCAAGGTTAATGACCTGCCCCCATGCTATGTGCATAGGGCTTGTGATTGTGGATCACATATGTGTTAGTTGGAACAAGGGAGTCATGGACGTGCTGAGATAGATGTGATGGGGAAGGTTCAAAATAATTGATCATGCCCCCTATCCCAAGTTCGAGGTAATCTATCATGCCCCCGAGCTCAGAGGTGTCAATGCGGTGCTCAATGAGAGCGGGGTCAAGACCAGGCATTTCGGTGTAGGACCAAGCAAAGACATCACAGAACTCTTGAAAAAGTTTCTTGTACTCTCCAATCTCAGACTCACTGTAGGAGGCTCCTAAAGTGATGAGTTCATGGGGCACCTCCTGGGGCAGAGATATCTATGTGGATAACGGGAGAGATATTGGCCATGTTACCTTCCTGAAAGGCATCAGGAGCAGGAATAGGATCCTTAAACCAGTCGACTTTGGTGGGAATGAAATCTTTGGATTCAACTGCGAATTGGGTAGCTGTGGAGGAGGAGTCTTCTGGGAGGAAATACGAACAATGGTGCATGTCATCCCAGGGATAATCTGGGGAAGTCAGAGCCTCTAGGATATCCTCATCACTGCGGAAACATTGAGTTGTCAAATCAGTTGATGAGGGAGTGGTAGTCGAAGAGATCATACAAATGGTATTAATTTCGCCGGATGGGGAGGATACCGGGGGGTGGATCTCAAGGTCCAAATTATTCATCTCGTACAAAGCTGCTCTGTAATCTGGGAGATCAGGACAGTGATGTGAGTAGTGGCTGTAAATACTGCATATGGCACAAGGGTGGTTGGTACGTAGTGATTTATCACGAGGCTTGGGGGTTGGATCGAGTTCGACAACTGGGATGTTGGGGTCATCGTCAAGCATCTGCATGTGTTCCTGTAATGTAGGTAACTGTGGACATTGGTGAGTCGGATGGCCTAACTCATCGCACAATGAGCATTTGGGGGGAGCACGAAAAACGGGAGGGGGTTTAACTATCTTGGGAGGAGGTACAGCAGTGTATGGTTGTGGGCCTCTGCCCCCAGTGTGCTTGATAAGAGGGGGGGATTCGTAGAGGAAGAAGGGGTAGTGACATCGGGAGGTGGTTGACTAGTAGTAGCCATGGGTTGCACCGGTTGTAGGACGACGTTTGGTGTCAGCGGGGGAACGGGAGGCGAAAGATACCACATGGGTAATCCCAAGGTTAACCCAGGGAGGCTAAGGGTAGCCATAACCGGGGCACTTACTACTCCCGAGGGAGGGACTAGGAAGGGGATTGTGTGGATGGGTGTAACACCAATGTGGCTAGGTACCAATGGTAGTTTAGGAAGCAAGGGAGGTTGATTGTTAGGTGATTGTGTATTGTGGGAAAGGGTACATATGTCAAATACTTTGGGTGCAGATGACGGGGGAGGAATGGATTGGAATGTTGATGTCATCGGCGGATCTGAGTAAACTCCAGGTCCCACGGAGGAAACAAATGAGGTAGCGGCACCACTAACAGGTTGTTCAACCATGGGGAGAACATTTTCAGGTGCAGCAGGGGCATTTGGATCATAGTAGGTGAGTTGGTCGACCTTGACCATGCGTCCGTCATGGGGGAACATCATGGTACCAAAAATGGAGGAGGCGACCGCCTTCATGGCATACATGTAGTTGCAGCCAAGTGATAGGTTATAATCAAGTTGGGCATTGATGACCTCTATGTCAATGAGAATGGTTTTACCAGCCAGCTGGATGGGGACGTTAGCTAATACACCTTGGGGTTGAGCCAAATAGTCGTCGTAGGCTCGCAACGCAGTAGTGGACTGCTGAAGAGTAGGGGATCCCAACTTCTGCCAAACGAATGTGGACATGACGCATGTAGAGGCACCTTCATTGATAATGCACCGATGGATGACAAGATTCTGAACGGAAACAGAAACTTGGAACGCTAAAGTGGAAGGCAGGCATGGTTCGGATTGGTCCAAATCGAATGCCATCAGTTGTGAATCATTTGGGTCAATAGCACCAATGGTGGAGAGCAAAGTCTTGCGCTGTGAAGGACAGTTTTTAAAGACTTCTAACACAGACATGGCTGCGGGAGATTGGGATAAGTCATCTACAATGTTGTAATTTGACGCAGCGCGAGCATTGGGGTTGTTGTTGATATGATGAAGTGGAAAGCGAGGTGCTTTGGAGGCGCCATCGAGGGGAGTCGGAGGTATATGTAACGTCTGATCGGTGGGATGAGCGTTAGTGTTTTTGTCGGAGGGAGGCGATTCAGGGGTGGAGCCATATTGGTTCTGATGGGTTTGGAGGTTGACATCAGTGGATGACATCATCAACAAGTGGTGAGTACCTGAGTCGAACATGGGTTGGTCAGGGGTGGCATAAGTGATCTGTTGTTGTGGTGGCGCGTTTCCTTGAGGGGGAGCCAACGGCTGAGTGTTCACTACGCCTTGAGTTGGTAAGGGTTTTTGTAGTACCAAGGGTGGTTGCTGAGGGGGTGGGGGGTTGGGTGACGCTTGAGGAGCCGCATGCCCTTAGTGATGGGCATCATCAGCCCAAAGTTGCCGAGCTCGCTCCAAATGTGGGAAAGCATGTGTGTAGTGGCCATAGACCCCGCAAATAGAACAAGGATGGTTAGTTCGCAAGTTAGGGTTTTTGGCCTGCTTGGGTGGCCGATCAGGGTTTTGGTTGGCAGGTGTCGCATTATTGTTGTCTGGGGGATTGGGAGGTTGACCACCTTGGTCTGGAGGAGGGTTGTTCCCACGGTTACGGCCTTTGCCATGATTTTGCTGGCCCTGTTGGCGCTGGTTGTTTTGGTTTTGTTGCTGATTTTGTTGGGCGTATACTTGCCCTTGGGCAGTAGGTGGGTTCTGGGGTTGCGCAGGTGCTGGAGCAGGCTGCGGAGGATAATATGTAGGTGGAAGCTGCGCAGGTGCTAAAACCTTGTGGGGGTTGCGGATATGTCTGCGGAGCGGGCTATGGTGTTGCCGCAGGGGCTTCCTGTGGCGGGTAATAAGAAGGTTGGGCTTGAGAGGTCACAGGAGCTGGTGCAGCCTGTGGATGGTAATACGGCTGAGGTGCGACCAGGGGAGCATAAGCTGGGGGCGCGTGTCCAAAGCACTGAGGTGGACATGAGGGTCCATGGGAATGGTGGTGATGTGCCATGGGAGCATACGAATTGGTCGCACCGGACTGTGATGTAGCTCGCGAAAGGTCGGGGCCATGGCTAGGACGTGCTATGGAAAAGGGTTGGGGATGCGAGGCAATACGACCAATGATGCCATCTGCAGCATGGGATGCCCCCGGTGCATCGTGTTGGGAGGAATAGTCACGAGGGGCATCAGGTATGATGGTATAGAGATAACCTGACTGGGCGTAAATGAGGTCAAATTGCTGGGCTTTGAGGATGGCCTCTTCTTAACGCATGTAGAGGCACCTTAATCGATGATGCACCGATGGATGACAAGATTCCTAATGGAAACAGAAACTTGGAATGCTAAAGTAGAAGGCAGGCATAGTTCGGACTGGTCCAAATCGAATTCCATTAGTTGTGAATCATTTGGGTCAACAGCACCAATGGCGGAGAGTAAAGTCTTGCGCTGTGAAGGACAGTTTTTTAAGACTTCTAACGTGGACATGGCTGCAGGAGATTGGGCTAAGTCATCTACAATGTTGTAATTTGACGCAGCGCGAGCATTGGGGTTATTGTTGATGTGACGAAGTGGGAAACGAGGTGCTTTGGAGGCGCCATCGAGTGGAGTTGGAGGTATACGTAATGTCTGATCAGTAGGATGAGCGTTAGTGTTTTTGTCGGTGGGAGGGGCTTCAGGGGTGGAGCCATATTGGTTCCGACGGTTTTGGAGGTTGACATCAGCGGACGACATCATCAACAAGTGGTGAGTACCTGAGTCGAACATGGGTTGATTAGGAGCAGCATAAGTGATCTATTGTTGTGGTGGCGCGTTGCGTTGAGGGGGAGCCAACGGCTGAGTGTTCACTACGCCTTGGGTTGGTAAGGGGTTTTGTAGCACCAAAGGTTGCTGCTGAGGGGGTGGGGGGTTGGGCAGCGCTCGAGGAGCCGCATGCCCTTGGCAATGGGCATCATCAGCCCAGAGTTTTCGAGCTCGCTCCAAATGTGGGCAAGCATGTGTGTAGTGGCCATAGACCCCGCAAATAGAACAAGGATGGTTTGTTCGTAAATTAGGATTTTTGGCTTTCTTGGGTAGTAGATCAGGGTTTTGGTTGGCAGGTGCCGCGTTATTATCGTCTAGGGGATTGGGAGGTTTACCACCTTGGTCTGGAAGGGGGTCTTTTCCATGGTTACGGCCTTTGCCATGGTTTTGCTAACCTGGTTGGCACTGGTTGTTTTGGTTTTGCTGCGGATTCTGTTGGGCGTAGACTTGCCCTTGGGCCACAGGTGGGTTCTGGGGTTGTGCAGGTGTGGGAGCAGGCTGCAGTGGATAATATGTAGGGGGAGGCTACGCAGGTGCTTAACCTTGTGGGGGTTGCTGATACGTCTGCGGAGCGGGTTGGGGGTTTGCCGCAGGGGCTGCCTGTGGTGGGTAATAAGCAGGTTGGGCTTGAGAGGACACAGGAACTGGTGCAGCCTGTGGATGGTAATATGGCTGAGCTGTGACTGGGGGAGCATAAGCGGGGGACGCATGTCCAAAGCACTGAGGTGGATAGGAGGGTCAGTGGGAATGGTGGTGGTGTGTCATAGGAGCATATGAATTGGTTGCTCCGGATTGAGATGTAGCCCGCGAAAGGTCGGGGCCAGGGCTAGGACGTGGTATGGAAAAGGGTTGGGGATGCGAGGCAACACGGCCAATGATGCCATCTGTGGCATGGGATGCCCCTGGCTCATCATGTTGGGAGGAGTCACCGTGAGGGGCGTTAGGTATGATGGTATATAGATAACCCGACTGGGTGTAAAGGAGGTCAAATTGCTAGGCTTTCAGGATGGCCTCTTGTTCGGACTTTGGTCGTTTGGATGCCACATCCTTAGCAATGACAGGAAGGAGGGATTTTAGAAACCAATCTAAGAAGATACGATCGTCTAACTTGATTTTGCAGAGGCTTCGACGTCGACACCACTCATGAATGTGGTCAGTGATGTGGGTAGCCATGTTCTGTCTACAAGACAGTAAGATCTCAACTCCCGCGTCATAGCGGCAGGTAACTGAAAGAACTGTAGGAAGGTCGAGGCAAGGGAAGAGAAGGTGGCATGGGTCCCATGGGGTTGCTCGATGTACCACTTAGCTACAGAGCCAGTGAAGGTGCATTGTAACAGACGGAGGCGGACAGAGTCATCTACTACGGAGTTGGAGGAACACCATAGATGGAAGGACATAATATGGTTCTGGGGGTCCTCACCTACCTTTCCCTCAAACTTAGGGATGTCAAAGGGGAGCTTGGTGGGCATGTGAGGCCACACAGGGTCGTGTCTGATGGGATCGTTAGTCAGTCTGGCTAGGTTAGGAAGGTTGAGGCTAGCTATGAATGGAAAACTAGTAGAAGGATGTGACATCCTAGTGGGTGTGACCATGTTGGGGCCAATGCCACCAAGTGGAGGGGCAAAGTTTGGGATGTTTCCCCCAAGTGGAGGAACGAAAGTGGTATGGGACAGTCCTGCACCGCCAAGTGTAGTGTGAGTCACTGATGGAGTGGCTAACAGTATGCTATCTGCTAGAATGGTTACATTGATCGGAATGGTAGATGTGGGCCCCATCGAGGGAATACCCAAAGGAGGTGTAGTAGCTGGCGTAGTGGTGGATGCTCCACCAATGGTCCCTACAAAGAAAGGGGTGGAAGTCATGCCAACCATGGCACTGGTTGGTGCAGTGTAAATGGGGTTCTCGGACTCTGCCTCAGAATCAGAGGTAAAATAGGGGGCGTCTAGATTGGGTGACGGAGTTCTATGCCGTTGACGAGTGGAGTCAAGTGACAAAGCTCGAGATCTATGATGAGTGGTATCAAGTGATGAGGATCTAAGTCTATGAAGGGTGGTTTCAAGTGAACCGTGCTGCGGGGACTCACCCCGGAGGCACTGAGAATGTCTCGGGGACTCAATGGTGACGAATGGTGTCAAATATCTGGGGGTTGTGTTGAGTGAAAAATAGCTCAAAAACCCTAATGCAACTGAGTGTGCAGAAGGAGAGCTCAAAAAATATGGCACTCAGGCCAACAACCAACTCAAAACACCCACTGTAACAGTTGTGCTACAATAAGTGGAGTATCAAAAAATGGTCAGAATACCAAAAAGCAGCAGGTTTCCTAAAAATAAAAATAGTGGACTCACTAGACCTAAAGGAGGTAAGGGAGCATGCAAACACCTAACTAAATAGTATTCTAACTCAACTAGACATATCCTCTGCAAGGTGATGAAATCCAAGTCAGACAATATGGATAGGAGAGCCAAGTGGCTAAAGATATCCCCCTACCAGGAGGGACACCGGGTAGTCAATCCTAGAAGAAAGACAACTAAGATACCCCGTTCATGACACATCCAGAAAAGGTGAATCTGCTGTTTGGTCCTTTTACCGTAGTACCCCCATACAGGGATACCCTAAGAACTGCGAAAGGTAGCCTTCGGTTACTGAATGGATTGTGGTATTCCACTCAGGCCTCTGGAACCAGTCTGGCGACTTCAACCCTCCTAGGGGAGAGGCCTTCTGATAAACTGGTTGTGACCGTGCCAAAAAATATTAGGGGATTTTGGTTCCCTAATGGACAACAACTATGTCTCAAGTGTAAACAACTGAGGGGTGTTATTTGGAGGCCTATCCCCTCGATCCTACCTAACTACAAAAATTCTTATGTGTTCCCCAAGTGGGGTTAGAATGTTGGTTGTGTTAAGTACTTTTTTAACGCTCACTTGAATTAGGTGACAGAGTGTGTGCGTGTGAGATGATGATGAACCCAAGTAAAAAGTGCCACTAGGGTGGGCAACTTTCTAACTAGCAATAATAAGATAGAAATTAGCCTTTGAAATGCACAATTTTCTTTTTTCAATTTAAAATGCTGAAAATTTAAAAACTATTCTGTAAATGGAACATAAATAAAACTGCAGAAAAAGGCTGCAAGGAAGTGTGGCTGCAGGTAGGATAGATGGCTGTGCTGGTGTAGAAAATAGTGCAGCAAAGTGCTGGGTTTAGAACAGGGAAAAATGCAGAAAACAAACCGCGGGTTTTTGGCAAATCTGGGTGATCGGACCGCGGAAAACAGCTCAACAGTCGCAGTCGGGTTGCGGGATTTTAGCTGAAAAATGCAGCTGGGACGCAGGAAAAACGCAGAAAGTCACCGGCGGGTTGCGGGAAAATGGCCGAAAGCCGCAGGTGGAACGCAGGAAAAACGCCGAAAGGCGCCGGCGGGTTGCGGGAAAATGGCCAAAAGCTGCAAGCGGGACACAGGAAAAATGCAGAAAGGTGCCTGCGGGTTGCAGGAAAATGGCCGAAAGCCACAGGCGGAATGCCGAAAAAGGGTTAATAATCGCAGTTGGACCATCTCAAATAGGCTAATAGCCGCGGTCGGATCACAGGTAACAGACTGAAAATGGCTGGAAGGTCGCCGGAAACAGTTTGAGAGCCGCGGTCGGATCGCAGGTAAACTCTTGAAAGACGCGGTCGGAACGCAACTGCAGGGGGAAAAAGATGCAGTTTACGGTGGCCAAAAGGGACATCCGAACATAAAAATATTGCAGAAAAGAAAACGTCTAAAACTTAATAAATTATAACTAAAAAATTCTTAAAAAACACAAGCAGAGTCACCAAAACTGTAGCTAGGGTTTTCACCCTAGCTTGTGCAAATGAGCACCTACTAAGGAGAAGGGACTCCTTAGTAGCAGTTCAATAAACAGTAAATGAAAAGACAATACATTGAAATGGAAATTATTCTAAACATGTGCATGACACATAAGAGACAAGAAATAATAAATGGTTTTCTTTGTATTAAAATTTTACCTCAAGTGTATAGGTTGGTGAAGTCCTTGCAATGATCCAAGAGGGTTGCTCCAAACTCCAACTTTGCTCCTTCTCTTTCTCCAATGGTGGAAATGGGCCAAAAGGGGCTCTCAATGGTGAAAGTAGCTCAAGGGTGAGCTAGGGTTTCAAGAGAGATTTTGGCAGAGTAAGGGTATACTTGATTGTGGATATGAAATGAGGGGTCTCCATCACCTATTTATAGGTTTTTGGTGGTGGAGTGCTGGCCCATGGTTTTGGGAACCATATGGTTTAGGTAAGTTGTATAGGGTTTTTTCCTCCTTTTTCCTCTTTTTCCTCATTATTTTATATTTTTTATTCCCCTTTTAGAGGGTTTTTGCTATTTTGGAGGAATTTTGGATATTTTTGGAGGGAAAAGGGGTTTTTTAGCCTTTTTGAGGCTTTTTTGATGGTTTTGTGGCCTTTTGGAGGCTTTTTAATGGGATTTGAGGGTTTTGAAGGAAAATATGGTAGGAAATATGGACAAATGAGTCATGTAAAGGGGTAGATGAGGTAGTGAACACTTTTTGGGTGTTAACAAACTTCAAATTAATAATATTTTTAATATCATCTATATTTTGCAAAGTGACATTTTCTCGTCAATCCCCCACATCTTTAACCAAGGAATGACATCTTTATGCCAACCTCACTTGAGCCTTAAAGTTTTTTTTACTGGAATTTAAAGAATCTTTTGAAAGTATTTGGTCTCCCAAGTTACTTAATATTTTCTTGTACATTAGGTACCTATTCATAGCTATGCTCTCAACGGGGGAAAGACACACTTCAGTGAGGAGAATAGGATATGGCATATTGCTTTTAATTTTAATATTGTAAGTTATAAAATGATTCTGGATTTTCTCAATCTTTCTCCAAGATGATTTAGAGAGGATCTAGCCCTGAACTTCACACCCATATAGGAGAATGAGAGTGATGAGATTTTCAAAGAGGAATTTCTTTTTATCCCACATCATAAGGTTTGAGGACTAACAATTGTTTTCAAAACCAAAATAATCTTTCCACCATCCACTGATCATTTTCTCGATGTTGTAGTTCTAGTTAGGCTTCTGATGGATATTGAATCTTGATCCCAATATATTTGTAGGAAGTCACTTCGTCCATCTTTCTATTCCCATACAAAAAATGTGCATAAGTGACCTCATTAGATTTTATCAACATAACTTTGGTTTTGTTGGTATTTACAGTATTCATGCCCATACTAGAGAAAAAATCCTCGAGAATTCTTAATTGCTTAGAAATATTAGAGGAAAATCTTGCTAGAAGACCGATATCATCAATATAAACAAGGAGGATGATGACAATTCCAACTAATGGTGTGCTAGTGCAACCTACCTATACTAAACAACCTTCTAACTTTTAAATGTATATACAAAAAAGAGTAGGGGAGTGGAGGAAACCTTGCTCAACTTCTATACTACAATTAATATCTTTTGACCAACCAACAGTGTTCTTAAAATTGACAATGACATTCTCGTACAACCTTATTGCATTAGATCTCAACTTGAAAGGAAGCTTTAACTTTTCTAATATTTTCCACAATTTATTTCTAGGAATTGTATCAAAAGCTTTCCTAAAGTACACAAAGCAAAAAGCAGATTGAGCTTATTATTGCAACATTCCTTTACAATGATCATAAGAGTAATGAGGTGGTCTACGGTGAAATGATACCTTCTAAAACCGGCTTCTCCTTTACCCTTTTACCTTGAATTTTTAGCCATATGTTAATATTATTTTCCAAAATAATATCATATAACTTGGATAAGAGAGGGCTAATCATAATGGTACTATAATTATAGGGGTTATTTTTATCATCGCTTTTAAAAATGGGTAGAATAAGGCTCCGAGTCCAAGGTTTAGGGAATCCTTGCTTGATTGATAGATTGAAGAGCTTGTGGGTGTGAGGGATGAGGACATACCCCCCAATTTTTAGGATTTATTCTTGATCATATTTGATGTCCTTAGCATTCCCATTCATGAGGCACTTAATCCAAAAATCTATATCTTCTAAAGAAAAAAATTCAGCCTTCATAAAATGGGTTGAATGTTGCCCATGACATCACGTGATTTATAAAGCTTCTTAATATAGGAATTTAAATCCTTCAATACAATCAAACTATTCTCTTTAGTTTTGCATGTTAGAATTTCTCTTCAAAATTTCTTAGAATCCATCTTAGAGAGGTGTAAAAGATTCTATTGCTTATTATTTGTATGGTTCATTTTTCTCCTTTTTAATGAGGGCTTTGTACCTATTTATCTTGTAAATGTTTAAAGACTCATCAATAAATTATTTGATTTCTCTTCTTACGATTCTATACTCTTTATGTCAGAATCGATTTAATACTAAGAGGGGGGTGAATTAGTATTAATGTAGTTATTAGAAGATTTTTACCTTCTTTAAACATATTAGTCCTTTCTTAATATTTATCTTCTGTTATACATCAATAAATAAAAATTCACACATATAAGCACCACATCATCAACACTATGACACAAGATGTTTATGTGGAAACCCAAACGAGAGAAAAGCACATAATGCTTCTTTGTAGTGAGAAAGAATATATTCAAGGAAGAACCAACTTCTTGTGTTTACCAGCACCAACTGGAAGGAGGGACCAACCCCCTGTGTTTTATCCAGTACCAACTAGAAGGAGGCACCGACCCCCTATCGCTTTGTTTTGTAGGCACCAACCTGAAGGAAGATGTGACTCCCTGTCTCCTTGTTGTTTTACATGCACCAACCTGAAGGAAGCTCCAACTCCCTATCTCCTTGCCCCATCCGACAACCCTGATGTAAATGTATTTTACTTCCTTATTGATCTTCAATTCTTTTGATGATGATGATTTTTTTGTGCGCTAACTTCGTATGCAGACTGTATTTTCTCACTACGCTACATACACCACTTGAAGTCTCATTTATCTCAATTCAACCTTCTACTGATGGATTACTTCATGTCTTATGTGCTTTGTTGAATCTACAGTCTGCACTTCTGATTTGCATTCTCTTCTACATGACTGCAAAGATCAATTGATACTGTGCTTTCTATTGATAGTTTTCTAGTCAATGTGAAGCACTAGTAACAGATGGAACTACAGACTTTTTGATGTGTCCATTCTGATAAAGTGCTACAGTTACTCAGATAATCTGCAACGTCCTCTGCAACAAATAGTTGGTTCGTTTAATTTAACGCACTTGTCTCAGATCATCTGCATCATGATCCTCCTGTCAAGCTTTGTTGTTGTTCTATTGTTGCACATCATATGAAGTCTTCAACTTCACACACTTTCGGTTCTGTTCTTATACATCACCTAAATATCCGCACAATATCTGATAAGCATTGGTTATTTCTCTACGCTTCTGTCTTTAAAAAAGATGTGACTATCGACGTGCTGATTGCATAACTATCCTTTGAGTTATCCATCACTTGTGCATTCTTTAGTATGTCTACCTTTCAGTGTTTGCACAGATGTCACAGATCTATAGCATCATTCCGCACACCATCAAAACTTCATTCTATTGTATGTCTGCATTCGTCTCTTTGCTAGATCATCTATTTTGTCCATGAGCCCCTTGATGCCCCAAAAAACAAACTGAAACTTTTACACAAAAACCTTGTGTTATTTCTCTCGGGATTGCTTCTAATATTCAACTTTCATCTCTACTTATACATGTCCTGCATGGATTGTATATTTGCAAGTTGGTCGTGGCATCCCTTCTTCCATACTTCACACATTGTGCATATGCCGCATGTCATAATTTGCACTATAGGTGTGTCATCTTAGATCTATCAAGTGCCCTCAAGGTCCTTCATTGGGATTTTGATGTACCACTAACTTATGGTGTGTGCGCAATCCTCTACTTCATCTTGGTGTGATCAAGACTTGTGCTATACCAACCCTTGTGGGTAACGTGCCCTTTGTGATATCAATACTTTGTGTAAACTACACATTCTCCAACTTATATTTGGTAGGACTTTGACTTCTTCCTTGTTATCACTTGTGGGACTTGCGCACTTGTTGTTCATCGGTGGTGGAATTTGTGCATATATTAACTTCAGTGGTTGTACCATTCCAAGAGTTCGTGCACGTTCCACTTACTGAAAACATTGCCTATGCATGCACACTTTCAGGATTGTCCTTCCATCTGTTGTTCCTTTCTTCCTGCTCACTCCCAACAATCAACCAAGCAATGCTTAGGCCTGCTTGAATACTTGCACCATTTTTCAACCAACTTCTTGGTTGTTTGAGCATATGTACCATGGTCCAACCAACTCCTTCAATTTGCTACCATGAGAGAGTATGAATTGGTGGACTTGATTTTTGCGCAAGGGACACATGACGTGGGATCCATTATTTGTGTTTCTTCTTGAACTGGATCTTCATGAAGTATCTTCTGGATCTGCATGATGTATCATTTTATGTACTTCTTCAAACTTGACTTGCAAGATGTATCATTGATGCACTTTTAGATATACTCCAAATTTGCTTGAGTGTTGTATCCTTGATATACATCTTCACACATAATGCACTTTTATATATACTCCAAAGTTGCATGCATATCTGTCACCTTCATCATTTGCACATAGATTTTTGGTGTTCATGCTTTCTTTATCATGTGCATAGACTTCCTCAAAGTGGCTCTTCATACTTCTACTAGAATGTTGTATCTAATTTTACTTAGGTTGACATCAATGACTCATACTTAATCAGTTGACATCCTCTTTGAAATTGGATGATAGACACATACTTGACATCTTCTTTAGTTGACATTAATGACAACCAATGCTCAACAATCTCCTCACATTGAATGGCAGTCAAACAATTGACATCCGCTTCAGTCAAGCACTTGACATCAATGACAACCAATGCTCAACACTTTATCATACAAGAAAAATTTAAATAAAAAAGAAAAACTAATTTTGATCCCATAATCATGGTATTCTTTTTATGATCAATTATGAATAATTATAACAAAATATTCGTTTTTTTAAAAGAATTAATATAATATAAAAATATAAGAATACTTTTATATGGTTTTTTAATTTATCAACACTATCTATGTTTCCATCTTTCTTTATCTATGTTCTCATTTTTCTTTTTTCTTTTTTTTCCTTGAACAAAACGTAAATTTTATTTCATCCATAGAGAAAAGAAATTAACAATATGTGGAATACATGTTTCCATGTATTTTGTGTCCCAAAATCCAAAACTTCTAAAAGGATGTATTTTTTGTTCTTCCTAGGAACAAAAAAAGAAACCATAATAAACAAGTATATTTCATCATTTATCCACTTCAAGGCTGAGATGCATCCGTACTGTCATCTGAAATTTGTGAGCAACCACATATATGTTGTTATATGGTATCGTGCATATACAAACTCCTCGAGGTATTACCAGTCAAAATAGGACTATCACCCACACCTAGTAAGCTGAAAACATATTACATATATACTGTTGATACAAAAACATAAAACTGTGGACTGGTAAATAAGTGTGCACAAGCTATCTCCTCACCGAGTATAATATCGAGCATAACAACCAAAAAACCCCATACTAACTCCTATCTGAAAATCATTGGTTTAGAATTGTATCCAGAGGTACATCAATAAATGGTCTGTGATAATATTCAAAAAATTCTTCATTACTTGATTATTAGATCATCCATTGCCCATGACCCACCTGTAAGCTTTCCTTAGAAATCTTATCTGCTTTTGCATTTTGTTCCCTGTAAACATGATGAATGGAGAGAGTATCAAATGTGTCCAAGATTCTGAGAACCTCTTCATGTATAGGAAATAACAGAATATTATGACATTTTGTGTCTTTCATACCCAATTTACAGTAGTCATTGAATCTCGAAATATTTGCATATGTTTTACATTCTTTTCTTTTGGAAATAACAACAACAGTTTTAAGGATACAAGTTCATAATAATTGTTTGATCTAGCACCCAAATCCATTTTTATCTTGAAGCGGTGAGTATTAGATAGATAAAGGATTGTACCCCCCCCCCCCCCCCCCAAATTTTGAAAGTTGTTTTGGGAGGCCCCATCAAAATAGGCCCAAAGCTTGAAATGATCCATGCGTTCCTCCTTTATAAAAATGTATCTAATTGAGTTCAATACTTTTCTTGAGGAGAATATGAAAGAATGCTAAGGCATTGTGCAGTAGTAATATAAGGCATTGTTTGCTTCTCTTGGAAAATAATTGAATTCCTAACAAGCCAGACCTCCCAATAGACTAGCGAAGGAAAATATTTTATTTCACTATTTGATGGCCCATGGGTCCAATTTCTCCAGTGTTCTTCAATCAGGCCTCGCTTCCACCCTACAGTTTTGACCCATTTTTTCTGAACAAACCTCCCATACTTGATTTGTGAAGGCACATTTAATGAAAATATGTGGGACAATTTCATCATCGGCCTTACACAGAGAACACCATCCAAGACCTTCCTTCTTCCTTTGTTCATTATGTCCCAGGTCAGAACTTTGTTTTTGATCATGCCCCATGAAAATATGGGCTTTTCGTGGGCACTTTAATTTCCATCAACCTTTCCACCACCATTGAGACTCTCTCAAGTGCAATTTGATGTTTAGTTGGATATAGCCTAGTTTTGGGGTATATTTTCCATGACAAACTCGTGTTCTTTGTTTGCAATGTGAATATGTGCAATTCTTAGAACCCTCAGAAATAAATTCCATGATTCAGCATGAATCATCCCAATCCTAATTGATTTGAATCATTCCATCCCTCATTCCATAAGGTGGAGGCACCCGAGTCTACAACCTAATTGAGAAAGTGGGTAAGGAGATGATTTTCTCCACAACCAGGCCAAGTACCAATACACTATGCCAATCCTTCTTTTTCTTTATATTTATCAAGATTATTAATTTTTCAAAAATTGTTATCGCCCATCTATATGTATAATACTTTTTTAATACATATATTTTTAATAAATTTTAATTTATTAGCACAAATTCATAGATATTGAAACGAATAAATTGACGTGTATAATTCATTTTTAAAGTTATGGCAATAGTTAATATATAGTTATCGATGTAAATGATAAAACCTTTTACTGTAGGAAGAACATTTCAATCCTTTTTAACTATTTTCAATATTTATTGAAATCGTAATAAATTTAAATAATATTTATTTTTAGTAATGTTAATTATATCAATTTTATAAATTAAGAATTTTATGTATTAAAATCAATTATGATAATGCTTATTGTCCCGTGTATAAATCAAATTGTGATAAAGTGTATTCATAAGGCATTCTTTGCGTCTTCAAACCTAATCTAGCCATTCTTTCCATTCTTTGTGTGTTCAAACCTACTATAGTCCCCTGAGATTACAATGGTAGTTTCCACACTAATTGTACCAATTCTTCTAATTAAAAAAATATATGATAATGTTTATCATTTATAAAATTTATTAGTCTAATTTAAAAATCATTTAATTTTTTTAAAATATCATTTCTATTTTAAATAAATATAATGGAGATGAAAATATCAATATTCCTATATTAAATAACAGTTTCATATTCTTAATAAGCATGCATACTTCTCCAATCTTCTAATATGTACAAAATATAGCAACCACCACCATCATCATAAAAATTAATGTTCACTTCAATTTTATAATTTTTTCAATTAAAAATGTTTTAAACTCATAATATTAACATGATAATTATAAAATAAACTTAAAATTGATAATAAACTTAAAATTCTCTTTATCTTCAAAATTTATGAAAATAAAAAATTAATATTATTCAAACAATCAATTTCAATTTGATAATATATAATAAATCTAGTTTTAGAATTATCTTATCTTCAAATTTTATAAAAAATTAAAAAATAATATTATTCATATCATAAATTTTATAAAAATAAAACAATTAATATTATAAATTTGAATGTCTTCTTTTATATTCTAACCATTAATACTAACTTCATAATATCTAATAAATATAGTTTTGTTCAACCTCATAATATCTAATAATGGTTAAAGAGAATGCAAGAATATTCAAACATGAATATATTTTAAATTGTATCAATTTTAAAATTTTAAATAATTAATTGTTATATGTTTGAATATATTTTAAATTTTATCAATTTTAAATTTTTAAATAATTAATTATTATATATATATATTTTTAGGTTTTAAGTTTTATTTTGGGTATTTTAGGACGATCAAATTGGGTAGTTCTCAAGATTATATGATATATAGCCATAAATCTTTAACCCCCATTCTAAATATTAATATGCAGATAAATCTTATAATGATATTTTTAAGGGATTTTAAAAGTGAATTAAGGATGCTCCTGATGAGTACTAAATTCCCTTAAAGGATTATAATTCCTACCTAACAAATCTTTATGAATCATGTCACTGACAACATTAAAATCATTTCTATGGAGGAAGATGGTTTTGCTTTAGAAGACGTAGAGTTTGGGGTTAAGTGGCTTGGAAAAGGGAAAACTAAGGACATTGAAGGATGCCAAGAAGAAATTTAAAAAATTAGTTGGCCTACCCTCATCCCTCACATCCATAATCTATTCAATTTAGTAGTTACGCAAGGTTTCCCTAAATCCTTAACAAAAAGCCTCATTAATCCTATTTTTAAAATTGGAAATAAAAACAATCCATCTAATTATAGGGCCATTATGATTATCCCTCTTTTAGACAAGTTATATGGAATTATTCTAGAAAAGAACATCATCATATGGCTAGAAAGTCACATAAAAAGAGCCAATGACCAATTAGGATTTAGGATTTATTATTCAGTAGTGGAAAAATTTGTTATGCTTAGGACCATTGCTAAGGAGTGTTACAATAATAACATCAATATTTTGTGTTGCTTTGTGGACTTTAGAAAAACATTTCACACAACTCCTTGAACTAACCTTTGGAATAGATTATAAGAGCTAAAGGTTCCTTTTGAGTTGAGAGGTTTTGCGATACTTGGTTGTATGAGAATGTTATTACCAAGTTTAGGAACTCAAAGGGATGGTAAGAATAAATTAATCGTATTTTAAGAGTCAAGCAAGGTTGTGCCATGTCTCCTACCATTTTTGGTATATATATTGTCAAGTTAGAGGGTTGTTTCGAAGATGTAGGTTGTATCGAAATGACTTTGGTTTGTATAGTCATCATCCTTCCTCTTTTTGATGATGAGCCTTTGTTCTTATGGTAAGAAGTCCCTCAGATATTGACAAGCAACTAACAATTCTCAAGGATTTTCACTATAGTATGGGTATGACTATTAACACCGACAAAAAAAAGGTTATGACATTAATAAAAATCTTAAAATATAACTCATGCTAATTTCATGTATGGTAGCAACAACATGTATAAAGTGAATTCATATAGATATCTCAGGATCGATCTTCATCACAAGCCTAATTAGAACTATTGCATTCAGAAAATGATTAATAGAGGGTGGAAAGCTTATTATGGAATTGAAAACAACTGCAAATCAATACACCTCCAGTTTTGGGATAAGAAGAAACTCCTCTTTAAGATTCTTGTCACTCCTATTATCTTATATGGATGTGAAATTTCGAGTTGTAATATCTATAGAAAATTAGGAAAAATGATAACACAAATCCAAAATAATTTTAGAACATATAATCTCAAAATTGAAGGCAGTACACCGTATCCTATCCTCCTCATAGAAGCGAGTCTCTCCCTCATTGAGAACATGGCTATGACTAGGTAACTAAAGTACAAGAATGTGATAAAAAATGTGTGAGACAATAGGGTTTCTAAGATTGCCTCATACTTGAGTCAAAACCACATGTAGCTTAAGCGAGGTTGGCATAAATATGAAAACTCATGACTAAATCATTGGGGAGTTGAGGAAGATGTCACTATGTAAAATAGCGACAATATTTAAAATATAATTATTATATCTAAATTTAAGGAGAAGTTGTGGTGTGATAAAGATATAGAGGATAAGATAAAATTAAGATACTATAAGGAGGTGATTAACCCTAATCTAGAAAGTAAAAAACATCTCTCTATTTTAACTAAATTAAAGAAGAAAATCAACATTGCTAATTAATAACAAACTCTCACAAGCTTCATCGTGATAGAGGGAGTTAGACAATTCCTAAAATGTCATGAGATGAAAGAATTTGTTATCTTTGTGACACTAAGGTGGTTGAAGATGAAAATAACTTTATCTTAAAATGTCCTGCATAGACACACATTAAAGTGTAAATTCAAAATATTGCTACAATATTGACCTTTCTAATCTTTTAACTTACCACAACTATGGTAATGTAGGAATACTCTTCTTAAAATTTTTGAAGCACATAAATAAATTATATCGAAAATCAAGTGATTCCTTATGGTCAATAGACCAAAATTGGTCTTAGTGCACAATAATAACCATCATCACTACTATCACAATCATCATAATACATTTTGTATTTATTTTTTAAAATAATAATAAATCATATTAACCTTCAAATATTTTTAACAAGCATTTGCTATTATATTTTTTAATTTTTTAAGATTAATATCAATATAATTATGAATTATACCAAATATATATATATATATATATATGAGATGTCAGTAGATCCTAGATTGGGTGGTTGGGAGCATTAATTATGATATTCTCTACCCAAATTTAAATCCAACTTGCTACATGTTATGATGGACACCTTGATTCATTGTACAATTAAAAAATATATATAAAATATTGACACTTTATAATTATACTTTCACAAGTTTTTTTTCTTTTCAATGGTGGTTCATCGAAGGGCACCATTCACCGAGAAGTATACCAACACCTGCACCTATTAGTTTTTATAATAACTAAAGTGTCTCAGATTTTCAAGTGTACTGAACATGTAGATTTTTCAACATCACACTCGTCTTTTTAAAGGATAAGCATGCTGGATGATATTGTACTAGTGTGAACTATGATAGCTTGTTTCCATGAGACACAAAATATAATGGCCAACTTTAAGAGGAACAATTTATAATGTTTATAGCAAATAGAAAAATCTTTATATATATTACTCTATTTATTGCGACATTAAAGGTTAAAATTTCGAAAAGAAGATAGGATAGGTATGAACTAATCTTTTTCCTTTTCCTCTGGACTAGGGACTACTTTTAATAGCCAAGAAATTAAACTACGGTTTATAGTGTTTAACATTTATGGTCCTTGTATATAGAAAATTGAGTTGTGGAGGAATATTTTTGGCGTAAAATTACTATTGAATCAACCTTTTCTAATCGCGGGGGACTTAAATTTCACTATCAATAGAAATGAGGTGTGGGGGCCTAAAGCTTAACCAAACCCTCAACATGATTTTTTTCTTCACTACTTAAATGAGATGGATTTTTATGACATTGAACCAAATGAACTAAAACCTGTGTGGTTCAAAAAAAGGGTGGGGGAAGCAGTAGTGGAAAAAAGACTAGATGGGTTCCTCTTATCCGATAAATTTATGGGAAATGTTGAGAGGTGTAGATCCTAGAGAATCTCGAGTGGAGGATCAGATCATTTGCCCAAATTTTTCCAAATGCATAAAGGAGAAAAGAAACCCTCAATCCCTTACAATTTCAATCCTTAGTGGTTGGAAAACCCTGATTACATTGAGATCATAAAAGAAAATTGGAAACATTATGATGTTAGCCAAAATATGTCACATAGTAGGTAGATTTCTAATGCTTTGATAGAGGTAAAATAACACTCTATTGATTGGTCTATGAAGCAACTTAAAAGTAGGGATAAAAGACTAAAGGAAACCGAGTTTAAAAAGAGGAGATTTATACTAAGGAGATATGTGTTCTTAGTTAGGAGATTTTAAAATAGTTGGCAAGCCTGGACAAACAAAAGATATAAATAATCATAAAAAAATATTATGAGGAATGCATGAAAATTAGATCTATTTGGTTAGCAAAGGGAGATGAGAACACAATGTTTTCCCATAAATTCATAAATCAGAGAAAGAGAAGAAATACAATTTGGGAACTTTGTAAGAAATGTGGAGGGGAAAAGGTTGGTGGTTTTGAAAAGATAGCAGCAGAAGGGGTTCATTTTTTCAAATATATTTACATGGAACCTGAAAGTAATAATCTGACAGAGATTTTAAATTCTTGCTCACTCTTTCCTAAACAGATTTTTGCAGAAGACAATGGAACACTTTTTTCTTTAGTCTCTTTAGAAGAACTAGAGTCAACTTTGAGAAAAGCAAAGAAGGGCAGGAGGCCGGGTCCGAATGGATGGACCACGGAATTCTTTCTTTCTTTCTTCGATTTACTGGGCTTTGATTTACTAAATTCCATTGAAGAAAATAGAACAATTGGAAGAATCCAATCTTGCTTCAATTCTACTTTCTTAGTCCTCATTCCAAAGGTTGATAAACCCACCTCCTTTGCAGACTTTAGACCTATTTCTCTATGCAATGCACTATATAAAATCATCTCAAAGATAATAGTGGAGAGACTCAAACCCTTCCTTGCAACAAATATCTCAACATAACAATTCGGTTTCCTAGCAGGGAGGAAAATCTACAATGTAGTGGGAACAACAAATGAATGCAAGCATACAATAAAAATTTATGATAAGCCATCTAAGGTCATTAAATTAGATCTCTCAAAATCCTATGATTGTACCTGCTGGATGTACTTAAGAATCTTTGTCATTCAGATTGGGTTATCAGTGGATATGGTCAATTGGATCTAGGCATGTTTGACCATAATAATCTTTGCATTGGTAATCAATGGAGCAACTTCAAAAAAAAAATTAGCCTCTAGGGTATTAAGGAAAGGTTTCCCTATGTCCTTGTACCTATTTTTTCTATTAATGGAGGGACTGAGCAGACCATTGCATGTAGCAAAAAACAATGGAAACATCCAAGGAATCTAATTCGGGGAAGAGGTAAGAGTTACTCATATTCTCTTTGTTGATGATGCACTTTTGTTTGTTAGTAATAGTGTTGGGGAAGAACAGGTAGTTAAGGAAATTTTAGACAAATTCATCCAAGCTATAAGAATGCTTATAAATTACGAAAAATCAACAGCTTATCACCATACTATTGAAGAATAACAATTGCAGGATTTCAATGTTATCTTCCCAATGGAACAACATGAAATGGAAGGGGGGTTAAAGTATTTGGGATTTCAATTGAAACCAAATGACTACTGTAACAAAGATTGGGATTGGCTGATTTCTAGGGTAGAATCCAAAATTAACTTTCGGTATAACAACTTTCATTCGAGAGGAGGAAAATATATTATGATAAAGGCAGTTTTGAATGCGACTCTTGTTTACTGGTTGATAATTTCCCATATTCAGAAAGGAGTACATTGACCAAATTAAGGAAGATTTCTTTAATTTATTATGGTGAGGGAAATCTAGAAAAGGAATCCATTGCTTGACATGGAACCAGTTAACAAGAACACAAGATACAGGAGGTTGGAGTATAAAGGAACTAAATAGTTTTGGATCTTCCTTAGCAGTAAAGTCAGTTTTGAACCTATTGACAAAACAAGGGTAAATGACAGTCAATATTGAAGTTCAAATACATGGGAGGAGGAGACATTACAAACTGGATTAGACAACCTACAAAATCTCACATAGGGGGTTCCTTATTTTGGAAAGCCATTTGCAAGGATTTTCTGGTGATTGGGGATCTTTTAGTCTGGAAGGTAGGCTCAGGTTTGAAGGTACTACTGTTAGGTTTGGATGGCATAATGGGGTGTGGATAAAATTATCACAAGGGCTCATAATCTCACTAAATAATAGAGGGATTTATAACCTCAATGATGTCTCTATCCTAGGAATAGGTGGTTTGTTGAGATAGTCATGGCTTGCGCCAGTGGATCTGAACCTCAAAGAACAATAGATAGAAGAATGGAAAGACGAAGAATAGGTATACATAAGGGATTTATATCTCTTAATGAAGATCCCGATGCTCTTATTTATACTGGAAATAAAGTAGGAGGAACATACTTGGTCAAATAGTCTTATGCCTTATTTTGGAGCAGTCTAATTATAAACAAAAAGTGGTGTTGGATTTCATTTTGGAAGGTATTGGCACTGCATAAGTGCAAAATCTTTTTGTGGCTGACTCTGCAGAAGAAGGTGATTACTTGGGACAATCTGCTAAAAATAAATTTATGTGGGCCTATCATATGCATGTTGTGTATGAGCAACGAAGAAAATTGGGAGCATTTATTAATTTTTTGTACCTACTCACAAATAGTCTGGAATAAAAATATATGTGAAGGTTTAAAAGTGGAGCAAAATTGGCAGTCAAATACTTTTGAACAAAACTTAGCTCTTTGGTTTGAGAAAACATATTTAAAGAAGATCAAATGTATTCATTTCCTAACACTCTCAAGCATTTAGAGAGCTAGAAACAAAAGAATTTTTTAGGACCGACTTACTCCTACTTTCTAGGTAACAACTCAAGTACTAGCATTCATCTTAGCTCTATAGAAAAAGATTAAAAAAGAAACAAGATTCATCACTCCGATAAATTTTGAGTTCAAGAGATGTATAGCTTTCTTTGATGGAGCTCGTGAAAATGAAATATGTAGACTGGGAGGTACAATTACCCTATCTGATAGCTATAGCATTGAAATTAAAGCAAATGGAGGATGGGGATCAAACAATAAGGTAGAAGGCTTGGCTTTAGGAACTATCCTAAGTCTAGATTTGGAAGAAGGGGTAGAAGAAATGGAGGTGCTTGGAGACTCAATAGTTTGGATAGACTTCATGAATGGAAAAAATCATATCAAGAACATCAATCTTCATGGGATAAGCTCAAGACTTAAAAGGTTGGTAGGAGCACACACTACATTCTATATTTGCCATATTTTCAAGGAATCGAAAGAGAAAGATGACTCCCTATCAAAAGAGGGACTTACTCTTAGAGAAGGGACAAGTGTAATAACCAGGACAAGAACAGGTGTTTTAGAGACCAAGATGGTCAATCTATCAACCTTTTGATATTATGCTACTTTGAACATATGACATTGTTTATGTTTTTTGTCTACATAATGTAAGAAATGTGTCTTATCTACATAATGTAAAAAATGTGTAATCAGTTTTGAGAGAAACTTTTGGAAAAAATACCCAAGTACAATAATATATAGATAGTCACTAGCTTAATGCAGTAAACTAAGTGCTTAAAGGCAAATGAAATTTGTATTTTGTTTTTTTTATTGAGAAATAAGATATGTATTTTTTTTTGGAAAAAGGGTATGAATTAATCTAATAATTTATTATTATTAAGAGTATGACGTGCTTTATAGTTTATTATGAGTGAAACATTATCATATAAAAAAATATAAAATTATTATTCATTTATTTTTAAATTTTAAATAAAAAATAAGACATTTATTTAAAAATAAATAATTAAAATCATTATAAATCAGTATTTATTAACACTCAGATTTTTGAAATCTAAAATTTTTATTTTAAATTTTGTGCATATCTATAAAATAATTTATAATCTATACAATTTAATTCTTTTTTCTATTGTTTATAATTTTTTTACATTTACATTAAATATTAAAAAAAAAATTAAATAAAAAAAATTGTATTTAGGTTACCACATTTTCATACACAATCTCTTCATTCAACAGATCGATTTTGTTTACTCTAGACTATCAATACCATTATTCTAAGCATATTGATATCAATATCTTCTTTTTAATTAAGAGGCACATAATAAAGGAGGCACTATATAATGTTCAAACATGTATAGAGTTAGTTTATCAGATCAGAGGCAGCGCAGTGGTCGGAGTAACAGAAGCAACAGAAGGCGTCGGAGTAGAAGAAGCAACTCAAGGCGTGGTACTTATGGTTGCCGGCTTTTTCTATGTTTATGCTTTCATTTAGCGCAGACTATATATATCATTAGTTTACCAGATCAGAATCAGCGCAGTGGTCGGAACAGCATAAGTAACCCTAGGGATTGCACTTCTCGTTGCTGGCGTTTTCTTTGTTTATGCAGAATGTAGCAAATAGCAAGATCACTATATATATACTTATTCCTTTCCACTTGTCACAGGAAGGGCTAATCGAAATTAAAATTTTATTATATATACTTGTTCGATTCTATTGGTCACAGTAAGAGTTAATCCAAATTAAATCTAACCTTTGTACTTTAGATTTCAGTTTCAAAATCTTTGCTTTGGCATTAATCTTTCTAACCTTCTAGATCCCAAAACTATAGCCAGGTAGGGACCCTCCTCAGGATGTTAAAACCCATGTGAACAACACCCACTGAATGGGACAATTTGACTACCTCAGCTAGCTTACCAAAACTGAAAGCTATGGAACCATGGATTGTTCCTACCTGGCTAGGCTGGCTGAACAAAGAAAGCTTAATGCTGCGGAACCACTAACTTACTGTTGTCATCATTAGGAAGAAAACCCTCCTCTGTAAGCCTTTTGAGTATAGAAATATTATTTTAAAGAAAACCAAATAAGCTTTATGTTCTTAAGATCAGATAGACCAAGATTGGTCTCAGTTGACGTTAAAGACATGAAAAACAAGATCAAATAGACATAAACATGTACAGAATTCATGAATGTAACTTAAAAATATACATATGAAAACACAGTATGGTCTTAATATATATATATATATATATATAAAACACAATCTCATATATATATATATATATAGAAAACACAATCTCGCAGAAGGGATCACGGATCCCTTCATTCAACAGATCAATTTATTTTATGCAATATACATAAACATGCACATAATTCATGAATGTAACTTGAAGTATACATATGAAAACACAGTATGATCTTTATATATATATAACACAATCTCACAGAAGGGATCACAGACACAATCCCTTCATTCAACAGATCGATTTATTTTATGGAATATACTATAATTATAAGCATATCACTGATCAGTATGTATATCTTCTAATTTTAAGAGGCACACATTAAGTTGCATATATTGTTCATGCATATACATATAATAATTAGTTTATCAGATCAGCGGCAGTGCAGTGGTTGAAGTAGCAGAAGCAACCCGAGGCGTGGCACTTACCGTTGTTGGCTTTCTCTTTGTTTATGCAGATTTTAGCGCAGTCATCTTCATCATCTGGACAATATGCACTGCCCCCTTTTCTGCTTGATTTCTCGCAAATAAAAGCAGAAACCCCACTCCCAAATTCTGCCAAACATATCACATTAACAAACAAAACACCCTACAGTATTCAAATTTCAAAGTAACCAAACACCCTACAGTATTCAAATTTCAAAGTAACTTTTTTATGAAAATTGGCAAAAGGACATAGAAATAACTTTACATACCGTTTGAGGCCATCAGCAGCAACACCAACACAATGGCCGCTCGCGCCATGGCAGCTGAGAACTTATATCCACCGCAAATTTCCATTCCGTACTGTTGGCAGAGTTACCAAAATGGAAGAACGGACTTGACTTATATAGAAATTCAAAACCCTAAAGTATAAAGGAAATTCAAAAGGAATCGGATTAGTCGGGTGTGGGTAATGATGAATAGGCGAAATCAATTGAAAAAAAGTTGAAACGATAGGTACGCATTGAAACTGGAAACTTTTGCAAAGGTGATCATGATTTTGGCACACAATTACATTGACCAAAGCATAAATTGCTGTAACGTTCACACTGATTTTTCACAACCTTTTTGAATTTCAACGGATCTAATAAGTCGCCGAGTCGGACTAATAATTATCGTGTGCATCGAGGTAGACTCCACAGAAAGTCGTTCAGAGTATTTTTTAAAGAAGGTACGGATGTAATCTCGACCTCAAATTGTGAAGCAATTTGACATTAGTGACAGTGATAGGTGATCGAAATGGGCGATGGAAATGGAGTATTTAATGTTGGAATTACAGAGATGGGTGGAAATTATCGTATTATTTCAGCGAAGGAAATTACCACATATTATTGAATTTTCTATTAATTTTCAATAAATTAAATAAATTAAAAAAAATTAGGTTGGTCATATTTTTAATAATGATAATAATAAAATTAATTTTAAGGTTAATATTGGTGGTGGTCATTATCAATTTTCAATGAGATCAATTTTGGTTTATCAAAGTTTAGAAAAAATAAGGAATTGTTAATTGAGCCTAGATTAGGTAGTTGGGAGCATTGATTGTGATATCTAGCACAACACATTTTATGATGGACGTTGGGATACCTTGGTTCATTTTTGTGGATGAAATTTATAAAACAAAAGTAAGGAATTATTTGTTTTTTTTATAATTTTATTTTTGTGTTGGAAAAGTTTTGAGATAATCATTCCTAAATCATGGTTGTGATGAGACGCGATGTTAGGAAGATCAATATTGTTGTAAATATTTTGAAATTGAGATTTAATATGGATGCACATGGATATTTTAAAAGAAAGTGAAAGTGATTCTTACCTTCGACTTCTTCCACAACATTTAGAGAGAGGACATTTAGAAGTAGATACTTTTGATTTTCTAGACTAGGATTGATCACCTCTTTATAGTGTTTTAATTTTTGACAAGCCTCTAATTATTTATTGAACAACAACTTTTTCTTAAATTTAGAGGTAATAATATTTTTAATATTTCACTATTTACAAAGTAACTTCCTCATCTAGTCACCAATTATTTGATCAAGGCTTGGCATTTTTATGCCAATCTTGCTTAAGCTTAAGATATGCCAACCTTGCTTAAGATTAAGATTATCTTGACTAAAGTTTGACGCAATCTTAGGAAGCCTCTTATCTCCCACCTTGGTTATCTTATGCCTCTATAACCTTGTAATTTTTTTAAGCTAAAAATACTAATAGCATATAGGCATATCACAGAGGTAGACTTTTTGCTAGGCTAAATCAATAATCAACGTTCAAAAGTGTGATTATGCTTATATCCTTTGCATTATCTGTATATAGTGTAATTGATGCTAGAGAAATATAAAAACCGAAATTTATCTACTTATAGTGGAAATATAAACAAAAATTGTCTTTGCAGGTTGTGTGATTCCTTGTGTGTACATCATAATGGTTACTAACATCCTTGCCAAAACACTTTTGTTTGTAAGTAACAATAAGAAATTTCAGAAAAAAGCAGGAGAAGTGTTTACCCGGTGGAATTCATGAGAGGAGATTATGGTATCTCCAAAGCACGCTATGGAGCTGAACCATTACAGAATCGAACAAATAAAAATAAAGGTGGTAAAGAGTGGATGGCTCATGAAGAAGGCAAAGAAGGCAAAGAAGGTGGATGGCTATGAAGAAGGCAAAGAAGGCAAAGAAGGTGGATGGCTAGTGAAGAAGGCAATGGAGCAGGGCTATCGTGAAAAGGGAAAATATTAAAGATCTATTATTTTTTCAAAGTGTAAAAACTTTGGCAAATCTTATTAATTCTTAAATTTGCAACCATAAAATGATTGACTATTTTTTTTAAAATATTCAAATGTTTAAAGAATTTATATAACGTTTGGATAATTTTGGCGATTCTAGATTAAAAAAAATTATCCCATAAAATTTGAGCGAATCACCTTAGAAAAAATAACTTTAACAAATTAAAAAAAAAAAAAAAAAATCGAAAAATAGTACCTAAAATTTTCATTCACTATGTAAACCATGGAACTGGAACTATACAAACTAAGTAGAAATCGACATGATAGCTGGTTCTTTGATAAATGATATCATTAAAATACTTCTCCAATACCGAGATGCCCCCACCGCCGGCTTGGAAATTAGACCTTCATTGTCTCAACCAATTGCAACATAGATAAATCAATTGAAAACTTTATATAGTGGCATTACATAAAATCATGTTTTTTAAAGTTGGTTTAAAATTTACATATCAACGCAAACTAATAGATAGTCAATATGAACTAATAGTCGGTCAATGCTAATCGAAAGCAATATAACTCACCATTTCCTTGGTCACAAAGTTGAGCATGAAAAGGTTTACCATGTATGGTGTAAGAATGTTCTTAATGTTTCACTCACCATTTTCTTGGTCACAAATTTGAGCATGAAAAGGTTTACCATGTATGGTGTAACTTGTAAGAATGTTCTTAATGTTTCCCTCAATTTTGAATTCATTTTGATCTCCATAAATTCAACGAGGTCCATATTGACATGAATTTTGATTATTCTATCATTGAATTTGATAAGTGAAAGCAAATTTTTTACAAGCAGTACCCATTTCTAATATTGATATAAAGAAATCATTTATTTTAAAAATATATATAATTTCATAACCATATAATTAAATAAAATAAAATTTGTTAATTTAAATTTTTGTGAAAGTATCATTTGAATATATAAATGGGCATGTGCAAGTTAATGAGGGTCACTTTTGACGTGTTAGATGTAATAAAAAACTGAAAAATCAATCATCCCTCAAATGACTTGGTTTTTTTGAGATACTTACACAAGATATCTTGCATCGAGTTAAAAATATGAAATGTAGGAAATTGATTCACGTTTTCGAATATATAAGTTTTAAGTATTGAAAATTTACATAACTATGTCAAATTTCATTTTTTCTAACAATCACTTTTTTTTTTTGGGCAAATGATTAGGTATATGTTTTTGTAGGTGCAGCCTTTCAGTGCCTAAATGACTGTTTCAGGCTACAAAAATTGGTAGACATGTATAGAACCTGTAGCACTAGTGTAACACTATTTATCCAAAATTAAATGTTTAATTTTTATTTTATTTTTTAATTATGTAAGTGATTAAACCTCGAGAACGGTACATCAAATGTGAGTGTAGCCTTTGAAGGTCTTATTGCCATTATTTTGACTAAATTTTTTATAGCAAGTAGAGGTCGGTGTCTAGTAGTGCAGCATACAATTGTTTTTTAAAATGGTTGCAAAATGAAAAAGTTACGGAATAAACACTAATAATATGTTTTTTGACTTAAGGAGCGATGACACAAGAAAATTAGGAAATAAATAGAAAATCTCAATTATTTTTTTTAAATTACATATTTGGAATCTACATAAAAAATTCTATCTATGTCTGAAATTTCATCAATAATAGTCATGTAGGTCATGCTGTAGAGAGCGGTGAAAAACAGGCATATTGAGAAAAATGGTGGAAATGTCTAATTAGCTATGGTTTAGTAAATTCCATAGAACAGGTTTGGTAAGTTCGAACCAACCACATAGGACTGTGGCTGACACGTGGGGTCGGGAGAAGTGGGTGATTAGGTACTAAGGAATGTACGTGTGTTATAGTTAAATTCAAATATTTTGGTTGGCGTGCTTAATGTTAGATGAAACACGAGCACGTTTCTTCTTTACAAAATGTGCAAATGTTTTGTATCTACATAACGCGCGCATATTATTAACTTCACAAATTTATGTTTTTAAGTGTTGGATGGAGATAAAGGGGGTGAGAGAGAGAAGAAACATACGATTTTCATCATCATCATCATCACCATCACTATCTTCATCATCATCGTCATCATCATTGTCATCATGATGATGATGACGATGATGATGATGATGACGACGATGATGATGTTGATAATGAAGACGATGAAGATGATGATGATGAATATGATGACGACGATGATGATGATGATGATGAAGATGATGATGATGATGAAGATGATGATGAGGAAGAGGGTGATGATGATGATGATGAATATGATGATGAGGAAGAGGGTGATGACGATGATGATGATGATGATGATAATGAATATCATGATGAAGATGATGATGATGATGATGATGATACATATGATGATGATGATGATGATGATGATGATGATGATGGTGATGCCGACCGCAATGATGATGATGGAGATGATGATGATGATGATGAGGATGATGGAAATGGCTATGACGATGATGAAGATGGTGATGAGGATGATGATGAAGATGACGATGATGATGATGGTGATGAATATGATGATGGTGGTGATGATGATGATGATAATAAAGAAGAGGAGGATGATGATGATGATGATCATCATCGTCATCATCATTATCATCATCATCATCCTCTTCTTTATCATCACCATCATCATCAACCTCCTTATCATCATCCTCATAGTCATCACCATCATCTTCATCTTCATCATCCTCATCCTCATCTTCATCCTCATCTTCATCATCGTCATCATCATCATCATCCTCTTCTTTATCATCACCATCATCATCATTTAATGAACAGTTAACTCCATTTGTATTTTATAAGCAGTGTTAGAAAACAAAATTTAAAGGGCAGGGGAGCATCATTCAGTTTGAATTGTAGAAACCCTATGTTCAAGGTGACATGTTTCAGTGGATAAGGAAAAAAGATGGAGAAGACTGGAAATCCATTAAATAGAAATCTAATCAAAGAAGCAAATATTTCAGAATTGAATATACATCCTTTTGGTGCCAATATTCCTAGGCTGGCTTGTAGGTCCAGCAAAAATAGGGTGTTATTTCAGTGGCTTTTCAAGTCCAGAAACCAATAACCAGTTTCATGAAAACTTAGCATTGGGCACTTGATCCAGAACAAAAGCAATAACAACCCGAAATGAAGCTTGGTTGGAACTGCAAGAGTCTAAAGAAGCCATGGTGGGCATAAATGGTGGTTGTGAATGTATGGATATAAAGAATAAATGGAATGAATGATCATCTATGTTTTCCGCCTGGAAAGAATCAAATGGACTCAATTACCGCCACTGCCACCGCCACCGCCATAGATTAAACATCAACATACGGAATGATTATTTGTGATTTCCACCCAACAAGAATCTATCGCCATATGCTAACTATCAACCATTGAATATCTATGATTTCCACCCAAAAAGAATCTATCTCCATGGACTAACCATTGCCTTAGCAAGAATTAAATGACTCAATTAGTATCGTAGATTAACTAGCAACTATTGCATTAGATAGCTTCATTTAATGATGGGCCTAATTTGACTTCCATAGAATTAGATAGCTTCATTTAGTCACGTGACTAATTTGACTGCCATAGAGTAACCATCAATGACCGCATTAGATAGCTTCATTGACTTTATTAAAATTCAATTGGACATGACATGAATGATTTAAATTCAACACCATAGCTAGCTTCATTTCATTCAGTGATGGGCCTAATTTGACGGGAGCATGGGAACTTGGACTCCATTAAAATTCAATTGGACATGACATGAATGATTAAAATTAAACTCTAGATGCATACGCAAGCCACTTGGATGATGGATGAACATCTGGTACGTTGATGCTTTAAATGATGAACTCTTTCCTTTATGGCATTATAGGGATGCTTACCCTACATTTAACGGTGACATTAATTAGTTAATGGCTTCCATGTTTGGAGCATAGAGAAAAAACTTGTCACATTACAAAATCCTTGCAACATCATACAAATTAATAGGGGAGTATGCCAATATGATCTCAATTTACGAGAAGCTTCCATGTAGCAATAATTTATACTCTGTATAAAGTGAATATTATTACTTGTTTTAAAATTTGCTTCCCTCCCTTAACACCATTTTGTAGATCTGTGTTGGCTATTGTTTGGAGGGAGTTATCCCGCCCAATTCTGCGGCCATTTTTCGTTAGATTGTGTGAAAAAATACAACATTTATTGCCCTCAATCTAGCTCACTTTACCTCTTCCTAGTTCGAAGGCGCTCATGCTCCTCTGTTTAAAATCACATAAATTTTGGACCGAGATATGGATGATGTGCAAGCAGGCTTGACCAACTGGCTGGTACGGGTCCTAAAAAGACCAAAATACTCCACTCAACTCGGGGTGATTCTATGAAGATGGGTAACTTTTTTTGGCCGAATATGACGGTGAAAAACAAAAATTTTACCCATGTATTAAATTGAAGCCCTTGAAACTCATATTTTCCAAATCAATTTTGACATACGGTTGAAAAACGAAATGTAGAGAATTATGTTGGCTTTCCAATGATATTTTTTTTGAAATATACCAATGCCATTTATCGTGTCAAATTTTCATTTAATGAAACGTGTGTACTTAAAAATTTGAAGAGCAATTAACAAGTAGTTTGTGTTTGTGCACAATAATTTAATGTTAAAGTAATAATTTTAAAAAATTAAATATGTGATCATGATCTAGACAGAATGCACTAGTGCTTACCTATTTCTCTTTTATATTTTCTCGAAAAATTATATTTATTACTATTTTTCGAAACTAACCAATGAATATTTCAGTCGCATTTTGCACACATGTGTGTTCGTGCACCAAATCTTTTGATTGTTTACATAATTTGAAAAACTAAAAATACACTTTTGAAGAGAACGCGCTTATCTAGTGCTTGTGTATTTTTTCAATTTTTTTGGATGTGTATTTTGAATGTTGTGGATTTATCTTTGAGCTCAATCGAAGTTGTCGACGGGGTTTTTTAGGGCAAGTTTTAGTAAAAATTAAAAAACAAAAGACATATGAAGATAAAAATTCAAAATTTTTATGTATATGGATATAGGATTCATTGACGAATCGAATGCTATCAAGTCCGCCCATTAATGGGCATTTATTGACATGGTTTAACCCCCTCGGAGGCAGACAAAAGTTTCATTCTGTAGTGAAAAGGGCTCTCGGCTTGTTTTTTAAGCCCTCGATTGAGCTATTTACTTGATCGAGGTATTTAAAATACCTCAATCGAGGGTTTAACAAGACTTCGATCAAAGTATGTTCAAGCCCTCGATCGAGGTTTTTGGTCGATCGAGGGTATGTAAAATAAGCTCGATCGAGGGTTCGTCTGGGTAAAAAAAATATAAAAACAAACACGAGAAAGGAGTTGGACAATTAATGTTTCCAACCACCATTTCCTCGTAAAAATGACAACCAACCTCTATATAATTACTAAAAAATTGATGAATAACACTAATTTAACTCATTGCTAGTTTTTTTTCAATTAGAGCTATTTGAATTTGACGTTGTTCAATTCTAGAGCTTGGTGAATTTGATGTTGTTCAATTAGAGCTTGGTGATTTTGATATTGTTTAATTATACATGTAAGATTTCTTTGTAGACATATTTCATACTAACATATTGTTGTTTGTTATAACAATTTGAATAAATATTTGTTTGTTTTCATTGTAGTTTGATGGGGAGTAAGAGAAAAAGACAAAGAAAGCATGCTCGTCAAGGTAATGAAAATGAAGAGCGTGAGAAGGCTAGAGAAAGGATGAGACAACATAGAGCAAACTTGAGAGAAGAAAAATATGCACATTTGGTGCAACAAATTCCAATTGAGGACAACCAAGGTAAATTATTGAATTACATGCTACCATAATTTAAATATTATGCTACATAATTTAAAAATTAGTAACAATTTTCCAAAAAATTTAACTAAATTTCATAATTTAATTTGTTTTATATTTATTTGTAATGATATTCTTATTTATTTCATCCATTTGCTATTTAAATTTCAAAGTTTGCAACAATTTTTATGTTAAATGAACAATTTTCAAGTGGCTAACAAATGTTAAATTGAAACAATTTTCAAATGAAACATGTAAATTTAGATTATATTTTCATGTTAATACATGTACATATTTTTAACTATTTTCAAATTATTTCAAAATTGCTAACAATTTTCAAATTATGTTTCAAAGTTGCTTTAACAATTTTCAAATTATTTCAAAGTTGCTAACAACTTTCAATTTTATTGTCCAACAATTTTCAAATGAAATGTACACTTGGATTCTATTTTCAAGTTAAAATGTATGTACATATTAACTGTTTTCAAATTTCTAAACTTTACTAACAAATTTCAAATTAAATGTACACACTTGGACACTATTTTCAAGTTAAATTGTACATATTTAACTAATTGCAATTTTCTAAGTTACTAACAATTTCAAGTTACATGTAATTTCATTTCGTGTTTTCTTAGAAAATTCAATTTGAAAACAAATGAATGAATATTTTGAAATGAACATGTTATGATAGTTATGTATTAGTTAGAAAATTCAATTTGAAAACAAATGAATGAATATTTTCATAGTTATGGTGGTTGGAAATATTTTTATAGATATGAATATTTGAAAACAAATGAATGTTCAAAGAGCTAAATTATAATGTTTACTTTAAAAAAAATTCATTTAAAGGTTCCATTTATCACATACCTTTATTTACATAACATGACATATCACCATGATAAGATTAATGATTAGAATCATATATTTTGTTAGGACAAATTGGAAATAATTATTTTCAATGTTTGCAACCTTGCATTGATATGTGAAGCATTATTTAAATTGAGTTTGATTTATGGAGATTGTGAGCAAGGGTTTCATAGATTGGTTTAGTTATGAATTTTATTATCTTTTATTCTTTCCATTTTTTATTGAAGAGAAATGTGTTTTTGTTGAGCCTATTTTCAAAAATCTTTGAGGGTGAATTTCTGTAAGGATTTTAATGGGTACAATGTTAATGTGGGTTGTAAATTTGTAATGGTTTCAATGGCAATCCCAAGACTCTAGCAAAACATTCACTATTAACAAGTTCACTTTATCACTTATTGAATGTATATATATAAAAAAATATTTTTAAAATTGTATAGAGTGATCTTTAAAAGAAGGAATTATAGCCCAATCAATTAATGCATTGTAAATGAAATGATGTCTCTCATTTAACACCTATTTATTTAAATTTTCCAGGTTTATAATCAAATCAACTTACACTTCAAAATATTTTCATAGTTAATGTATTTCCAATTCATGTACCAATTTTTTCTATGCATTAATTTAGGGATAACTTAACTCTTTTTTTCCTATAGTAGGTATATAATTTATATTTCAAAATTTTTAACAATTTTCAAGTTAAAAATTGATAGTTATGTATGATTAGTTGGAAAATTCAATTCACACTCAATTCTCAATTTGTCAATTTCTACTTCAAATTTCAAGTTATAGTAGCAATTTTAATGTTCAACACACAATTATCAAGTTATTAATAATTATCTTGAGTTAAATATATATACTTGATTTTCAAACTTTACAAGCAATTATCAAACTAAAGGTACAATTTCAAGTTACATGTACATATTTAGTTATTTTGAAATTAAGTTACAAACAATTTTCTTGTTTTAATGTATTTTCAATACTTGTACCGAATTTTTCTCAAGTCACTAGCAATTTTCAATTTGCTAATTTACATGTACAATAAATTTCAAGTTACTAGCAATTTTAAAGTTTAATGTACAAGTTACTACCAATTTCAAGTTACAAGCAATTTCAAATTTTACTAGCAATTTCAAACTTCACTTCTAGAACAATTCTCAGGTTTAATTAAGTCAGCAATTTCAAGTTACTTGAACAATTTATAATTTCAAGTTACTAGCAATTTCAATTTTTACTTAAAACAATTCTCAAGCTAAATGTATTAGTTGGAAAATTCAATTCATGTGCAATTTTCAATTGTTCAATTTCCACATTAAATTTCAAGTTACTAGCAATTTTAAAGTTCAATGCACAACTATCAAGTAACCAATTTTCAATTTGTTAATTTACATGTTTTGTAGGGAGAGATTATGGTCAGACATCACATCATGGTGATCAAGAATCACATGACCTTGTGCCCTCTCATGATCCTAATCAACCATCACATGACACCTTTCCCTCTCACATTGAAAGTATAATTGGGAGTTGCATTGGGGTTGGAAGGGGTGGAATTTTTCTAGAGGATTGTGTAGTTGTTTCTGCACAAGAAGAGATTGGGAACTCGATCACTGGTCGAAGAGTTAGAGAGCATGTAAATAACATAATCAAGTCATATTTTGAACATCATTCAATGATGCCACAAACTCAAATCCTACATGGGTTGATAAAACACAAAAAATTGAAACGTGCCACAAAGTTGTTGGGTTTCCAAGATGTTAAAACAAAAAATACATGCGAGAATGCAATAGAAAATGTAAGAACTGCATTATTTGCGTTTGGAAAATCAAGAAACAATGATACCCGAGCTGCTCGTAGGGAAATTACAACGATTGTTGTGGCATAAAGCACCTCAAGAAATTGAATGGTATCAACAATGGCATCATTGCTCAATGTTTCAAAAAGAACATTGCTCAAATATACTGAATTCAGGGTCCGGATAGATGAAAAGGATGAAGTTGCTTGTTGGGCTCTTATTTGTAGGGAACCCTATCGAGGCAGGATGGCAGCAGGCATTAGAGAGAAGGTAATAGAGTTTTGGGATAGCTATTCTTGTGCTATTCCAGATCGAAAGCATGTCCCACGACAATGTTTATCCAGAGGCATTTATCAGGAGCACTGTAAGCATGTGATGAAGATGACGGGAGTTGCACTTTATGAGGAATTCCAAGAAACCAATCCTGGTGTTCAAATATCATTTAGCATGTTCAACAAATTGAAATTGTGGTATATTAGGCTGAATGTGATTCGCAACACTTGTTGTTGCTGGTACCACGTTTAATTTCAACTATATTATGACACATTTCTGGATTTTTGCAAAAGGAACTAGAATGATGTACTAGCTCCTCACACAGTGCGAGATTTTATTTGTATGATACTATGCAATAGGAATCCTAAACACGTGTTTTTCAATAAGATGTGTGTAGGTGGGAGAAAATGCCATGAATGCGATGATTTGACATTGTTCCATAGGAACTTTCCTATCGATCCAACACATCATGGATTGTCATATATCACCATTAGGTGGAAGAGGTACGAGTACGTTACCATGAATCCAACACCTTCTTCATCTATGCCATCCAAGAGGATCAACTTGCTCGATGATGAGATTCTTGCTTTAGATTTCATGGAGAAGTTTCAAAGTTAGATTTATAAATACATAAAGCACTCCCATAGGTACAGGTGGCAAGCTTCGGAATTCAAACATTCTTGTGAGGTATTTGAGTCCGGCACAATCTTATCAGTGGTGGACTTTACTAAGAACTACACCTTTTCTCCTCAGAGAGAGATATAGAGTGGTACTATCATTCTGACTAGGTGTCTATCTTCATACATGTATTGTACATACATGCTCAAGAAAGCATTGATGGTAGGGATAGAACTCCTCAGTCATATGAATCGATCAAGGAGTACCATTTTTAGGTTAGTGATGATCGTGAGAATGACAAATGTTTTGTTCAACACTGCTTTGGTTTGATTTATGATTCATTCAGGAAGAGAGGCGTATCATTTGCTCAACACTGGATTTGGTCAGATGGGTGTGTAGGGAAATTCAAATCGGCACGGTCATTTTATTGGTTGAGTCGCCTTCACAAGCAGATAGGAATCCAACATACCTGGAGATTTTTTGAAACAGAGCATGGAAAGGGTGAACATGATGGTGCAGGTGGATGTGTGAAATGAGCACTTCAAAGGTACCAGATGACTCATGGTGCAACCCGACTCAATTGCTCCACTGATGTAGTTGATTGGTGCACACGTCATTTGGGACATCAAGGTCACGAAAAAACAAGGATGGTGTACAGGTAATAAACTCCAAACTCAATTAATAAGCTAATAACATTCAATATCATCATTTCCAAAAGAATACATACTCGATAGGAATTTACATATGACAAACTGAATTCCATGCAGGTTCTTTTGGGATGTTTCCCTTGGAGATGTTAATAGATCCATGTTGTGGTATTGTGAGACCATCCGTGGTACGAGGGAATTACATTTTGTTCGAAGTAAAGACATGGGTGACATATTTTCCATTGAAACAAGGAAGTATGCATGTTTTTGCGATTTTTGCATTGATGCAAATGGATGCAAGCTTGATCACTGTGAAAATGATGTATATGTGAAACCATGGAAATATGTTTCTCTTAATCCAAAGGGCCCACATCCAATTCCAACATGGAAAGAGATGCACACTAAAGAGGCAATGGTCTCATTAGATCATGATCGAGTTTCTGATATGGTTAGGGAAGGTACAAGTGTTTTCATTAAGTTAATTAGTTCATTATATATTACACATATACAAATGTTGTAGAAATGCATGTAGGACATTTGAATAATATTTGTAATGTATCTTGCAGGTGATGTATTTGTTGTCATTGCACCCCCCCACAACCAAGAAAATGTGGCATACTATTTGATGCAATGCACACAAATAAAAAGTAGGTTGGTGTGACCCTACCACGATGGGGACTTCACATACCGAACTGAAGACATGGTTCTAATGTGACACTTTTCTGAAAAGGTGAAAAAACAGGGTGCTCATATTATTTACAAAGATTTTATGCCTGAATATATATCATGTCAATATAGTCATTTGGTGGTTGTAGCTCGGATACATCTAACAGAAATCAAGGTGAAGAGAGGTGATCCAAAGAGATGGAAGATGACAGAAGCTAACCATGATCGTATTATGAAGGCTTGCATTCCTATAACCCATTGGCCAGATGAATGAGTTACATGTATGCCACTTACATCATTGACATAGTTTTCATGTTGTCTTGTGTAATATTTGTTGATGTATATGTAACTTCGGAATATATTTCACATATATGTATATTGTATTCCTATAGAGATGTTATTATTCCTCTATACGAAAGTGGTTGTATTCCTATAGAGATGTTATTATTCCTCTATACAGAAGTGTCGTCATTTATATTGTAAGTGTCGTAACTTATACTTGATGGGTTATTAGACCACCTTGTTGGGGTCGGCCCTGTATAAGTCATGTGGGTCAAAGGGTTATTAGACCACCCTATTGGGGGTCGGCCATGTGGGTCAAAGGGTTATTAGACCACCCTAGTGGGGGTCGGCCTAGTCAGCATTATGTTAAGTGGTTAAGTTGAGGCCGACCTAGTTGGGTAAAGGTCAAGTCAAGTTAGTGTATAAATAAAGAGTGTGTCTCTCTCATTTTACACATTCTATTCTCTCACTCACACTGTGGAGAGTGGCGCACTTGTGGAGGAGGAGGCTCTGCTGCTAGGAGAAGACTATCTCTTGTATTCTGGTTGTATCATTGCTCTATCTATCTCTGAGGAAGTTATTGGGGTTTTTCACCTTTATGGTTTTCCCCAAGTAAACTCAATGTCTTTTCTGTGCTTGCATTATTGTGTCCATGAATGATATGCTGTAGATTTGCTGTACATGTTGTTCTCTCAGTTAAGATTCTAGATCAGATTGAAGTAAATTCTAAAAATTTAACATGGTATCAGAGCTAGCCTGAAATAAGGCATGATATGGCATGTATGACACTTGTTGCACTTATGATGCTAGGGCTTGATATAGCAAAAACCAGTCATCATAGCACTTTCGCTATAAATTAGTTTTGGTGAAGTTTTCAGATCTGAAACCTTTACAGGTCGTAGATTAAATCCCCATGTACCTTTTGTCCAAAGGAAAACCTCTAATTCATTGTACTTTGTGATTTATGATCTGTACAATATAGGGTTTCTACCTCTTCCAGATTTGAGTCAAAATCAGGTGACCTTGGGAAAAAGGTCATAACTTGGGCTAGGAAGATCCAAATGAAATTTAGTAAAAAGTGACAGGTAGTACACAGAATGTACTATCTCAAAAACATTTTTTAGAGGCCGAAGTTGAACCAGTGACACATGGCACGGTGTACAATTTCGCTCTCCTATATTATCCCATAAACAGGTCACGTTGCGACACTTGGAATAACTCTGTCTTAGAGAACCCAATTGAGGTCAGACCTATCGGGATGGAAATATAACAGGTCGAGCTATCTCAAGAATATTTTTCAGACCCTGGGGATTGAAAAGTTAGGAGTTACACTAGAAACAATCAGGTACATATTTATGTCAAAACAGAATTATTTTTTAGTACCTTCATTCATGGCTTCCGGAATTTAGGGCTTCGAAGAAAGTTGGAATTTTTGTAAACGGAGACCATGGCTGAATGCTACTCATCAAAATAAAAATTTAGAGACCAAGATCAGAATTTTTGGTTGGGCAGAAGGCCGGGCTTGATCAGACCCTAGTTCGGGACTTTGATCAGAAAAGTGGAAATTTAGGGCTTCTGTAAAAATGGGAATTTTTGAAATCTGTGACCACGACTGGAAGATCCTCAGAAAAATAGAAGCTTAGAGATTTGGATCAAACCTTTTGATTGGGCAAAAGAGTGGGATTCATCAAACCCTAGTTCAAGGTCACGTCCAGTGAATCCGGAAGTTTCAAAGGCAAAATTGAGGAGTGAAACTTTGCAGTTTTCAAATTCTGAATATACCAGCTTGATCAGCTCATCAAGGCACATATTTCTATCCTTTCGGAAGTTTGAAATTCAAAGTTTGAATTTTTGGGGTTTCTCTAACAAACCCATATCCAACTCCAAGTCCAGTTCTTGCAAATCAAGTGGATTGGGTTAATCCTAGAAGAAGATGGATTGGTCACCTGCATAAGTAAAGAAGTTCCCGTTTCAGAGGGAGATGAGGCTAAGGCCTTACATAAGAATATTACAAGCGATCTCAACAGGTATGACTCATCGAGGTATGTTTCGATATTTGTTCATGATTAAGTTTATGGTATGTTTGTCTTCATGTTATTATGGTTAGTACAATCTTGATTTTAGATTTGTCGTATCACCTTAACAAAATTATGAATGCATAATAGAAGATATTCATTGGTTAGGGTGTTGACACTTATGATTGTACTAATGCATTATGGTGTTGTATGAGGTTTATGTTGTTTGCTAACATAAAAGGCACACCAAGAAAGACAAATCATGTTCTACTTCAACAACGTATGATCATGGTGACATGAAGACAAGGATTCATCCATTGTCATGGATCACATAGAATATCTACTTTCGAGGTATGTATAACTTGTTTCTACAATGGTTACCTTATGAGACATGCAGGTTACTAGCACAAGTCACTGAAAAGAACCAGAAGACATTATGTGGTTATGTTAGACATAACTAGCTAGCATGCTAATCCATGTATGTTTTTCCTATATCAAGCTAGAATCCTACCTTGTGTTAGGATCTTATACTGTTGTGTTGTTGATAATGATTATTCATGAAGTCATAGGTTTGAATAATCATGGTTGTATGCATATTATGTTTCTTACCATAATTGATGATTCAACTAACCAGAAGAGTCCTATGATCAAATAAGAAAATGTATGAGTAAAAGAAGACTTCCCTGAAACCTTGAATACTAATGTTTATTATCTGTGAATGATCATGAATATACATGTTTAAGATTATTGTGTTTTGATAGTATTAAGATTATATTAATAAATGTGTGATTATGTATGAGACCTCAAGGATAACACAATGATGATACTAATAAGCATGCATAGTGATTAAGGATGGATGTAAGTTCAAGGACAGGTAATCTAGGAAGCAAAGATCAAGAGGGAGCACACTCCAGTTGTTTATGCAAGAAAGCAAAGGAGCACACTTCAGTAGTTTCTACAAGGATGCAGATATTAAGAGGGAGTTGACCACTTCTCACAATCCACATAAGAATGGAGTTGTAGAAAAGAAGCAAAGACTGAGAGGGAGTCAACCCAACAAACAAACAAAGATAAGTATTTGAATTGTCATTACTTGCATATTTTATTGTTTAAATAATACTGTTCAATAATGTATATACTGATGTTCTTAGAATTAGGTTGTGTATTATGCATATTAGAATAGTTGCATTGATGAACATGATACTACTAATATGCATGGGTAGGTAGCCTATGGCACTGTACAACATTCCATTGCTACTTATTTAGAATGAAACCTCTTTGCTGACATGTTGGGAGTTGTGCACACTCTTAACAATGTTCTGGTAGAGATTGGAAGGCATCTAGAAAGTTATGGGATATGGATAAATGTTGTATTGAAGCATTGGCTAAGATAATTGCATGACTGTATGCATATTTCTTTATGTATAAGAATTTGTTCTGAAAACTATGAGATATTTTCTAATCATGCAATTTAACTTGTTGTGTAGGAAAGATCGTATGCCATCTCCTACAAAAGAAGAACTACAACATTTGTTCAGCAACAAAATTATCTATTGAAGATATTGAAGTTCCCAGGATATGGGAAGAATGCCATGATCCGTTGATCATGAAGAATGATGTATGGGAAGTTTGTTATGACTTCCATATGGATCTATCAAGATCAAGCATGCTGCAAACGACAGCATAGAAGTGATGAAATAGAAGATACACCAGATGGATTTCAAGACAGCTTTCTTGAATGGTGTAGTTGAAGAAGAAGTGTATGTGGAGCAGCCACTTGGTTCTGAGACACATGACAGGAAATCATATATGTGCAGAACTTGGTATGGTAGGATAGGCAGCTTTCTATCCAGTTTGGTCTTTACCAAGAGTAAAGCGGGTTCTAACCTTTACTACAAGGTTGAGGAAGGCAATCCAGTGATACTACTATGTGGATGACCTATTTGTATCAGGTGAGGATAGATTGATTGCCAATACACAGCGGAAGCTTGCTGCCAAGTTCGAGTTGAGGAACTTGGGGATGATGCACTATTTTTTTTTGGCATGGAGGTGTGGCAGAGTGATGGAATCTTCCTTGGACAAGGGAAGTATGCAGTAGAGATCCTGAAGAGGTTCGGGATGATGGACTGTAAGGCTATGGCCACACCTATGGCATCGAACCTGAAGCGTCTGTGTGATGCTTCATTTGAGCCGGTTGATATCACTATGTATCGTCAGATGATTGGGTCCTTGATGTACCTGACGAACAAGAGACCAGATATTTGCTTTGCGGTGAACACATTGAGCTAGTTCCTGAAGGATCCGAGGAGTGTTCACCTGGTTGCTGTAAAGCATGTTCTGAGGTACTTGAAGGGTATAGTGGATTATGGGCTCAAGTATGAAGCGAATCAAAAGTTTAACCTGCAGGTTTATGTTGATTTAGATTGGGCAGGTAGTGCTGCAGATAGGAAGAGCACATCTGGGTGCTGCTTCAGTATGGGATCAGGTGTGATCTCTTGGTTTAGCAGGAAGCAGTCCTACGTAGAACTGAGTACAGCTGAGGTAGAGTATGTTGTATCCTATTCAGCTAGTTGTGAGGTAGTATGGCTACGGAAGCTACTGTCTAAGTTATTTGATCTCCCGTTGGATGCTACCGGTATCTTCTGTGATAACCAGAGTTGTGTGAAGCTGTCTGAGAATCCAGTGTTTCATGACAGGTCGAAACACATAGATATCAAATATCACTATATCAGGGATATGGTGCAGAGAGGAGCTGTGAAGCTCCTGTATGTTGCGACGGACGAGCAGATTGTAGATGTGTTGACGAAGCCACTAGCTAGGGTGAAGTTCAAGTACTTCAGAGAGAGGCTTGGAGTTCTTCAGATCGAGGACACTTCGAGGAAGAAGTGATGGACACATTTGCTGAAGCCATTCCAAGCATGTTGGAAGGAGGATCCTTCACATGGCTGTGGATGTAAGCGCTGGATGATGAGCATCAGGATGATGTTCTGGTTTCTGCTTTGTATGATCAGTTGGATCATTTTTATATGTATGTATGTATGTATGCATCATGTTGGATGCTGGATATGATCAGTTGGATCATTTATATGTATATGTATGCACGCATCATGTTGGATGCTGGATATGATCAGTTGGATCATTTATATGTATGTACGCATCATGTTGGATGCTGGATATGATCAGTTGGATCATGTGTATGTATTTTGTATAAGCATCATGTTGGATGCTTGGACCATGTATCTGTATATGTATCAGGTGGATACATTGTATGATCAAGTGGATCATGTATGGTGATATGTATCGTGTATTTGTATTTGTATTAGGTGGATACACTATATGATCAGGTGGATCATGTATGATGATATGTATCAAGTAGATACTTGGTATGCATCAGGTAGATGCATTATATGATCAGGATGATCATGGATGACGAGCTTCAGGATGTTGCTCCAGATGTCATGCAGTAGGATGTTGCAGTGATGATCAGGATGATCATGTGTACATCAGGATGATGTATTGTGAGTATCAGGTTGATACTCTATGGCTGTGGAACAGGTTGTGCAGATAAGCATGTAATTTGTGCCCTGGGAGATTTGTAGATGGTCTTTCAAGGTTTTTCCTATGGCATGTAATTCGTACCCTGGGACATCTGGAAAATGCTCTTTCGAGGTTTTGTTTGGGAGGACATATAATTTGTGCCCTGGGAGATCTGTAGATAGTCTTTCGAGGTTTTTCCTATAGCATGTAATTTGTGCCCTGGGATATCTGGCAGATGCTCTTTCGAGGTTTTGTCCTATGGCATGTAATTTGCTCCTGGGAGATTTTGACAGGATGAAAAAGGCCTCAAATGCTTCAGCCAGGTTTTGCCATGACCACATGTAATTTGCTCTTAGGAGATCTGGACAGGATGAAAAATGTCTCAGATGCTTCAGCCAGGTTTTGTGGTGGACCACATGTAATGTGCTCTTGGGAGATCCGATAGGTAGAGCCGTGTGCTCGTAACAGCTTGGGATGCTTCAGCCAGGTTTTGTGGTGAGATCACATGTAATGTGCTCCTGGGAGATCCGACAGGTAGAGCTGTGTGCTCGTAACAGCCTGGGATGCTTCAGCCAGGTTTTGTGATGGGTCACATGTAATGTGCTCCTGGAAGATCCTACAGGTAGAGTTGTGTGCACGTAATAGCCTGGGATGCTGCAGCCAGGTTTTGTGACGCATGTAATAGGTCCTGAGAATTCCATAGTATGGCTAGTGATGACAAAGACCTACAGGTGGTAGGCCCACATCCAGTATGAAAAAGGACTGGCTCTGTAGAACTTCCTATGACGAGTAGATTCAGAGATTGATTGAGACAGCAGCAGCAGTGGTGATGATGATGATTCGATGATGATTATCCAGTGACGATGATCCAGAGAAGATGACTTGTGCTAGAAGACCGGTGTCGAGAAATACCTTCCTAGTTAAGAGAGAGTGTTGATGTATATGTAACTTCGGAATGTATTTCACATATATGTATATTGTATTCCTATAGAGATGTTATTATTCCTCTATACGGAAGTGGTTGTATTCCTATAGAGATGTTATTATTCCTCTATATGGAAGTGTCGTCATTTATATTATAAGTTTGTAACTTATACTTGATGGGTTATTAGACCACCTTGTTGGGGTCGGCCCTGTATAAGTCATGTGGGTCAAAGGGGTATTAAACCACCCTATTGGGGGTCGGCCATGTGGGACAAAGGGTTATTAGACCACCCTAGTGGGGGTCGTCCTAGTCAACATTATGTTAAGTGGTTAAGTTGAGGTCGACCTAGTTGAGTAAAGGTCAAGTCAAGTTAGTGTATAAATAGAGAGTGTGTCTCTCTCATTTTACACATTCTATTCTCTCACTCACACTATGGAGAGTGGCGCACTTGTGGAGGAGGAGGCTCTGCTGCTAGGAGAAGACTATCTCTTGTATTCTGGTTGTATCATTGCTCTATCTATCTCTGAGGAAGTTATTGGGGTTTTTCACCTTTATGGTTTTCCCCCAAGTAAACTTGGTGTCTCTTCTGTGCTTGCATTATTGTGTCCATGAATGATATGTTATAGATTTGCTATACATGTTGTTCTCTCAATTACGATTCTAGATCAGATTGAAGTAAATTCTGAAAATTTAACAATTTTTTTTGTGGAGGTTGTTTTATAAATGTATTTTGTAGATGCTTTAATGTCAAGAATACAAATACTAGATGGGAGGATTTTGTGAAATCTGGGTCATGGTGCTCCAATGTGAATACACTTGAATGTATGGTCGATTCTCCATGAACTTCATCCATAATAGTTTTATAGATATTTGTTTAGATGCTTTAAAAACAATATTAAAGATCTAATAGATAGTTGAATTGTAATGTAATTGAATTTTAATTTGTAGACAATATAATGTAATTGTAAAATTTCAATTTTAAATTTTAATGTACATTCTAATTTTAAATTTTGATTTCAAATACAATTGTAATGTAATTGAGAATTTAAAATACATCTATACAAAGTGGAATTGTAAAATTTAAATTTTGAATTGTACAATGTATTGTAATTTTAAATTTTGATTTCAAATGCAAAATTTTATAAGTTATAATCCATTCATTGTATTTCCTCATCAATTACATTGTATTTCATTATCAATTATATAAAAATATTATCAAATACCAATGTATTGAAAAAATGTTTCATTCAACAATAATCGATTATTTTTGTTATCAAGAACATATCAAAGTTAGAACCAAATTTTTTTGCCTCTCCTCATTCCATTTAATAAAAATATTGGCACTTGGTGCTACATGGAATATAACATAGGAGATAGAGGGTACAATTAAACTAAAGGGCACTTACACATAATCTTTGAATATATTTTCATGCAAACAATACCCATTGTTGGCACAACTCACAAACATTCACTATAATTTCTAACCATGAAACCTTCTCAATTTTTGGAATACATGCATCAAAAACCATCTTTATCATGCATTTTGGCACGCATAGGCATGGAATCTCTTTGAGAAAAAATAGTTAGTATTATATGGCCTTGCTTGCGTAAAAAACCCTCAATTATCAAACCAAAACAAAACTTGTACATGCCTTTGTTTTTGATACACATGGATTACGTAATAATGAAAGTTGAAACGTAAATGTAATACTGCCATGGAAATGTAATAAGTTGCACATGTGCCTTCATATATGCAACTTACCTAGTTGGATCAAATGGTGCCATTATCTCCATTTGTCATCAAAACATAAACCATATGACATAGTTGTACAAACATAGTTTCTATAATAGTTGTACAAGCATCTGATATCAACATATTTTCATTTCTTATATTAACTAGGTGGTTATGCTCATTTCCAAGAAAACAAAACATACTTTTATGAATTTAGATTAGAGCACACACTTAAGAAAAGAACACAAAGATTACCTACATACTATATGTTATCTCTAGGGTTGTTTCTTAGACTAGTACCACTTTTACCTAGTTTTCGTTCCCTATTCATCTTAGTTTTCTTTTCCCATTTTCCCATTTATTCATTTTCTTGATTTTTTCTTAGTCTCAGATTTTATCCAAGTTATACTTAGTTATATTTTTCATAATTAAAATAAGGACAAGGCTCATGGGTCATTTTGATTTTCAAAATAAAGTTTTATTTCTTAGTCAAAAGTCATTTCAAATATGCTTGGGAACATTGCTATTATTCATTTTGATTAAAAATGAGCAGATAGCATATATTAAAATGTTAAGGGTAATAATGCTACCGGTAATGAAATATGCACATTCGTTGATGGATACGGGTGTCAAGATCCTGTAATATGTTTTAATGGAAAATGCTTATTCATTAAAGCATAGACAACACACATTGGAGAAGTTTTGAGGAGTAATTTGTTCAAAATAATATCACTTGGAGAATTTATGAAGGCAGATTTTTCTAGAAATGTCCTGTTTCGTCATCTTTTTTGAAAAGAGATTGTGGCCAATAAAAGATGAATTTTGGAAAACTGGATGAGGTTTTTATTCCTAAGATATCGAAATACAAAAACCTATCTCACATTTTACACAAGTATCAAGGATTGAAAGATTCACTCTCGTCATTTCAGCCTATTTTTCTGATTGCGGAAATTCCAGTCTGAGTCATATTATTACAGAGTTGATTATGAATAGCTGGAGGGGAATTTTTGAAAACTGAAAGAGGCTTTTCTCAATAACGGGTTCATATACAAAAGCCTTTCTCATTGTTTACACAACTATTACAATTTGTAAGATATGCAAGCATATGTGGGACTAATTTTTCATATTTTGTCAGAATTTTGTTGCTGCAGAATTCGTGAAGATAGCTATCCCAATTGATAAAATGAGCTCTAAATTCGAATTTGAGATTATAGATCAGATTCCTATCCCTTATATCATGCAATCAAATCATATCTTTGCACATTTTTAGTGGGTCAAAGACCAAATCCTAGATTTTAGATATGGGACTGATTTTCCAGAACTTTTGTGATCTTGTTAATATGACTAAGTGCAAATTCGACCTTAGGAGGTGTCATCTATGTATATTTTTAGTAAATAAGATCCAAACTATAAGGATCTAGTTGTTATCTCATAGATCTATAAAGCTCATGTAAAATCATAGGGAGTAGGGGGCTCTTCTTCTAGGAAGGAAGAGGTTGGAACTTGGAACATATGATGGAAGTTCGATTTTGAAGCTAATGTACATGCATGCATATGGTTTTTTATGTTATCTTTTTTCATAGATGACTATTTTTGAAATGGATTATGATCTTTGAGCCTTTTCTATTTTAATTAATGAAGTGTATGCTGTCAATATTATGTTTATGCATGGTCTTAACATTTCATGCTGTGATTATTTTGATTAGTATATAACTATGCCCTTATTCTAAGCTGGAACCTGAGCTCTTATATTCATAAAATCATTATCACAGTCATTCTCTGTTCTTATTTAAGTACTGAAACTTTATATACTCCCTGTCATTTAATTTTGAATGGTCTGACCTTGGTCATATATTAATTTGCCACCAAAACCTCATAGAATTACTGTGTAGATATCCTATGTCTACTATCTAAGATTTCCTTAAGGTTGAACCCCAGTAGTCTAGGTTCAACTTTAGGGATAACATATTTTGGCACTGTTGCCGGGGATGAAGGAACGAAGGCATACTTCCCTGGGTTGTACGACAACGAATATATCCATACTTTGATGGTGAGCAAAGGCTAGTGACATAGGGGCTGCGATATTCACCTGGTGACTCCACTGGTTTCACAATGGCAGATTCAATTTCTAATCGAGTTACTTCCTGTACCAAGACTACAGGGTTTGAGGTAGATCATGTTTTTCTTTGAGGTTTTCAAGAATGGATGAGTATGTCTTCTGTTGATGAATGGGACAAAGATTTTTCTTCTTATTTAGATTCTGATAACATTTATAGTGAAGAAGATAAAATTGATTTTTTGAAGAAGCTTTTAAAAGCATTTGAGTTAGAATATGAAAGTTTGTTGTCAGAAAAGGCTTCTCAAGATGATAGTATTAGTGCTGTTGTTCCAAGCATTTTTGAAGATATGTGTGTGGCTTTGAATGAAGAATTAAATCAACATATCCTGGAAAGTAGAAAGTGGTTTTCAAATGATTGTGAAAAAGATTGCTTTATGGAGATATTGAGGTCAGAGTTTATCCAAAGGAAGCTTGCTTATCTTGAAGAAGAAACAGGGATATCTAATCAAAACATGGTTTTTAATTATTTTTATGATCCAGTAGCTGACTATATGGAATAATTCATCGGTTCAAGGTTCCAGTATTACTTTTATGATAAATCTGAAAATAAAACTTAGAGACAGGTGTTGATTTGTGCTCTAGTCTTCATCTTGCTAATACAGAGATCAAGAGTTTCATCAATTATTCAGATACTTGTATGGCTTCACTGGAAGTATGATTTTACTTGACCAAGGTGCATATTTGGTTAATGTAGACAGTGCACATAAATAAGCTCGTTTCAAAAGCATTTGTTCTCTTTTGATTAAGTCCTTCGTTTAAATAAAGTCAAGCTCAATAGTGGTGTAGCTGAATGAATGAGACTCCAGAAAACTCAAAGGATGGTCATAAAGAATCTCATTAATAAAGCAAATACATATTTGTAGCATTGCTTTCACTGATTGGTTTCCTAGAATGCAACGATCCTCTTTTTGTTGGATCAAAATTACCCCTTTCAAATATCTAAGATCTAGCATTTCCTTCTGACTATCTTAGGGCCCCATTCACTTCAACACTAATAGTTGTCTCAAGAAGTTAACTATGGTGGACCCATGGAGAGGAAGCATGTCTCACAGATATATGGTATTTAAAATGATCCCATGCTGAAAGTAAAGCCAAAAGGCATATGTCAAAGAGTCTGGTTTCCAGATATTCTTGCCTCAATTAAAGCATGGCTAAGAAAAGCAAGGAAACTTTCAAAATAAGGAAGCCGTTCAAAAAACAAAATAAAAACCTACCTAAATAGGTTCTTCTCCGTCCGTGAAGCACGAAATCAAACAAATCCCTTGCTCACACAAAAGGACATTTTGGATTGAAGAACTTATGTCAAAATTTTGAAAGTAGGAGAAACTTATTTTTGGGAGGCTCAAAGCAGCTAAAAGTCGTGAATTAAATAAACGTCCAAAAGGATGTAAAAAGCATGGGAATGAGGAGCAAACAAATATTCCTGTGAGATATCATCACGATCCTGTGGCGTCCTATACTAGTAAGCTTCTGGAAGACAAATTTTAAAAAAATAAAAAATAAACCCCACACTTTGGCCCTTAGAGAGTTGTAAAGAAATCTGAGTCAAAGATGCCTTTCCCTTTATCACCATTATGATAAGAGTAATCACTGCATTCTTCAAATTTCAACTATGGAGACATTTGGTTGCACAGGTAGTCAACACTTTGTAAGTTTCCTGACCTTGAGATGAGTTTGCTTCAGATATCTATGTTCATCAGCGAATCACCAATTGATGTTGCTACAACATCCCCCCCCCCAAATTTTTTGAAAATATTGGGGCCCCTCCTTTTGTTTTTGAGAGGAAGTTTTCCTAAGAATATCTGAGCATCATGGTCATTCCTTACTTAGTTTTTCCTTGAAGAAAGGTCTTTTACTTGCCTTACTCTTTGAGTTTTTCCTCTTTTTGCCTAAGTAAAACTCAAGATCTTGAGCCGAAATGGCAGAAGTTTTGAGCTAACTTTTCCAAAACGCTGTAAGGGTTGGTCCAAATCTTTTGAAGTAGTGGAAGAAAAGGACTAAGTGAGCCTGCAATGGAAATATTTCACTAAGTTTCTTTGCAACCGCGAGAGAATTCGTCTAACCCTTCTGCAAGCGATCGAAAATTTACGAATAAGTCTTTTGTGGGAAGACTCATCTATCTCTCTCGAGGTAGCGAAGGCTTTCAAATAACTCTTCCGCGAAGGTGGGAGAACTCACTTAAGTTGGTCGATGTGTAGCGTCACGCTTTCCTTTCGTGGAAAAGTTCAGATAATTCTTCCGCAATGGCAGCCAAACTCAAACTTTCTTTCCGCAGGAGACTGAAACCCTTAACCAAGTCCTTTTGATTTCTGGTGGTCACATTTATTAAAGAAAAGGTCGATGGCTTACAACTACCATAATAATGATTTGCACATACCAGTCTTATTTAAATAGTGCATGAACCCCATTTGGTTTTTCATTATTTCCATTGGTCAAGGGCACCCATTCCGTTCTCGTCCAAGTTAGCAAGCACTTGCTACGGGCTTGCCGTTTCTGCCAAGTTATCAATGCCCACTTGCAATCATATTTCAGGCAAGTAAGTACCCTGCCAAGCCTCTTGTACTAGATTTTTTGGTTAAGGGAAATGTTATGTCCATGGTTCTATTTATTTTCCTTATCCGTGTCAAGATGTACAGTTTGACCACGGCCGAAGAAACCCATACCTTGTTTTTTCCCCTTCAAATGCACCAAAGTTTTGCTCGCGTAAACATGGATACCCCAGGACCCTAGACACCTATGAGGCCGTCAGTCTTGTAAATCTCCAAACTAGCCCCTTCTATGAAGAGTGTCATTGTTCTTACCCATTTATGAAAGCTTATGTTGTTTTGCGCTTTGGAACATAATACTCGCAATCACTTTGCGCTCAAGTTTTGTCATTTGAAATGCATGTCCTTTACTTTCATAAGTGCAATACAACATCCTACTAATTTTTTTTTAGTTTAGCACAGGGATTATGAAATAGCATATATAGTTTTTTAAACTAGAAAGAGGGATCCATTTAAATTTTGCAAATCAGTAGTGAAATGAATTTGAAGCTTCCAGTCAGCATTTTAAGCCTCATGAGTAAAATGATAATTGCTGACATTGCATCGCATGCCTACAGGATTTTTCAAAAATAGCCAAAGGTGGCAAGAGAAAGTCAAAAACAACTGACGAAAGCACAAGAGTAGAAACTACATTCTAGGATACGAAATGCACCACAAGCGTGCTCCCAGAAGTAAACTGGGGAGACATATACTGTATGATAAGAGATCAAGACTTCCCTGAAGCTATTCTTGAGGAAGAATATTTATATCAGAACATCAGAAAATCTTGTATATCCAAGGCAGCCACACATCCAGAGCTCTTCCCATGCTCAGAAGTAATCAGATGGATTTTGCAGCATGCAAACATCGAAACAAAAGTTATAGCAGAAAACAAAGGAAAGGCTTTTGCCTCATTTCACCTGTCCTATATCTCAATGGCTTACAAGTTTCCCAAAGCCTAGCAGCAGCTTGACGATGCATGGTTGGAAGAAATCCAGATGGATAATTTAGAGATGGAAAGGAAATTGTTAATTTTGGGCAAACAAATCAGGAAAAAGGATAGTCATGAGTACAAGGTTCTGAATCTGATGCCCCCTTTCAGAGTGATCGCTCTCATGTTGAGTAGAATCTTTGGAAGACACGATGGGACGATGTTCATGCTGCAATGGGTTCCCATCATCCGCTATGTAGCTTTCAAATGGACAATTTACAACTGGGTTGATATTCTCTCATATAGCCTATCATCAACAATAATGGTTGCATGAGGAGGGTTAGTGGAGAAGAAGGCAGAATGTTATATGGCATTTTACTTGATAGATTTCATTGTGGTGAAATGCCCCTTCCCCAAGTTGGGATGCACATGGAACTCGGCAGATAGCTTAGTGTTCATCGCCAACAAAAACTTTTGGGATCAGAATTACAAAAGGCATTACAAACTCATTTGTGAGGATTTTATCATGCCCCTATATGAATTAATGTTTAATGAAGAACCTAGCTGCCTATCTAAGAATACCATGGAAGTTTTGGATAAATATGGTGATTTTTATCTTTTCCAGAAGGTACCTATATAAAATGTACGGAGGCTCCAAAGCCCCGTATATCCTACCTAGATATGCTACAGATTATATAGTTCACAAGGAGGCAGTGAGGAAAGTGTTCATTGATGGGATTGGCAGCACCTTATACAAAGCGAAGAAGGCTACTTTCCTGCCTTTACCTTTCTATGTTGAGGCCTACAAGTTCTTAGGAATTGCAACGGTAGAAGATTTTGTCGCAGAGTTGAAAAGCTTTCATTTTGGGCAAGATATTTTTCACATAAATGATCAGCAAGGCAAAGCTGCCCAACATTACAAAGAAATCTCCACTCCATTTGAATATGCTAACTATTATGATCAGGATGAGAAAGTATATACAGGAGTTAGCAATATGACTGAGCTATGGATTTTTCAACTTGGAAAAGGAGGATCCAACTCGAGCTCTAATTTTGTGGATAAAAAAGGTCAGCAATGAGGAAAGGGTACTACTGAGGCTCTCTCGAAAGAAGAACAAAGGCTCCAAGAACAAGCCAAGAAAATCTAAAAGGATAAACTCCAAGAAGAAGAGACTTTAAGAGCTCAAGCAGTTGAAGTTGAAGTAAAGAGGATTCAAGAAGAAGAGAGGACCATATTGGAAAGAAATGTGAAGCAATAAGAAGAGGAAAAACTGAGACAAGAGCAAGAGGAAGAAGCACAAAGGAAAGAAGAAGAAGAAAATAAATCCAAAGGAGATGCTGACCCCAAAAGCCCAGACATGCATGATTTAGTTATGGGTTACCCCATAAGGGACCTCCCTATTGTCCCTTTCACACCCTCCAAGAATAGCACAGTGTCCCAATGGGATAACTTCACTTATAACAAAAAGAGGAAATCCATTGTTAAAGAAATAGTGACTAGGATGAAGAGGCCTTTTCAACTAGATATCATTACCAGACATGAAACCACAGTCATGCAAGGTACCTAGCATGACCCCCAACTCATGGAATCTATTTCTGTGTCCGCTATTCTAGCAATCACCAACAATGCCAATATATTAACAGACAAGTTTGAATTAGAGAAGGATAGAGCTAACCATCTACAGGAAACTCTAGTTAAAGAGCAGAATTATTCAAATTTGATGGTTGATAAATGTGACACCCTGGTGGAAGAAAAGGAAGAACTTAACAGAAGCCTTCAGCATCTAGAAGCTGAAAAGAGAGTTTTGGTGATACAGATGAGAACTCTAGAGATGGAGAAAAAATCTCTAGAAGTCACAACCTCCGGTTAGAGTCAGAGAATTTTGATACCGCTCAACAGATTGATGATTTGAAAGAGAGCGTAGAGAAGCTGGAAGATAAGGAGGAGCTGCTGGAGTATCAATTACAACTCGCAACCAGCAAGGTTGGAGACTTGTGGCCCTTTCATGAGCAGGCTTGTGAAATTATGAGGAAGACATACGATATCCAAGGACTCATGATGGAGGAGGTCTACAAGTTAAAGCAAGTGGTGGTCAAGATCAAAGAAATAAATGCTGAGGCCACTAGGTGTAGGAGGAAGTACACATGTATTGTTGAGTACATAAGGAGGCAAATGGAATGGAGGGAGGGAAGATCAAGATTCCCAAAACGACTCCCTATTAAGTCCATCTCCGATTTCAAAGCAGATATCTGCTTCTTGGGGTTTTGCCATGATTATGGAGTAAAGTTGAACAAAGTGGCCTTGGCCACACTTGAATGGTGTGGGAATTTGTATATGAAAATATGAACCACCCATGAAGAATGCCAAGTGAAAATTCCTAAGACTATAGAGGAGTTCCCAAACAAAGCCCAACGCTTGTCTGATCTAAAGGATGGGTTGAATGTTGAAACAAATTATGTAAAGAAGATAGATGTTCTGATCATTGAGGATCTGCATGATTGGATTGGCCAGACAACAATTCTCACACATCTCCTAAGTGAAAGTCTCCAAGCTTCAATGATAGAAGTCACTAATCGAGAAGAAGAACTGGCCAAGCATGAGGTTTCGCTGAAAACCATGCTTCCCCTGGATGCAAACAATATCATAAAAGAAATCGGTGTCTGGGTGAAGTATATAGCAGAGACTGACAATATGCTAACAGCTGGAACATAGCAAGTTACAACAAGAGAAGCAGGAACATCAACTGCAATGGCAGCACCAGTAGTTCAATCCCCAGTGGGAGTATCGGCCTCAATAGAAGCACCCAATCAGAAAAAGGCATCAATTAATGAATAGTCTATTTCTGCCTCACTCTATGGGTCTGCGACCAACATCTATTCTTCAGTTTTCCTATGTATTAATTATTAGATGATATTGGGCCCTCAATAATGTCCATTTTGTAAATATTTTGGGTTTTATTCTCTTTTTGTGATATGGGCACTACAAGAAAAATTAGAGGAATATAAACAGTTAGGGTTTAGGTGGCAGCTCTTGGAGCATTTTGTAAAGCTATATATAGCTGAGTAGAGGAGAATAGAAGGACTTTTGGCAGGTGAAAGGACATTTTCTGTCTTGTATAGGAACTATTTCTGCTACATGAATAAGAAAATCATTTTGGCCTGTGGAAGCCTGCACAACATTTTGCTTGGGATCGTGTTGGATAGTTGCTAAACTATTTCTGCATCTTCCATACATTTTCTGTGAGATCTTTCCTGGCTATTGTGAATTAAATCGCTGCTATGAATGGTTTCATTTCCTTTTGCAGAATTTCTGTGTTAAATGGGTAATAGAATGTTTGTCTCTATCCGAGCTATCTTTGATAATCTTTATTTTCTGTTGTAAATGCTTCTTTCCAATTTAATAGCTATCTATGAAGATCTTGGGGGGCATTTCCAGTTTATTACTCACTCTTTAAATTTGCTCCTTATAAGGATAGTTTAATTTAGATTTAATTAGCTTAGGATAGATTTGTTTAACACATGCATTTAAATTAGGGCACATGCATATCATCTTAAACATAAAAAATATATAAACTGTGGATTGGGCCGCAACCAGTGCAAAATAAACAAATATTTTTAAAACTTACCCAGTAGCCGAACCGTTAACTAGACAAATTCCCCACACCAAATGGTGGGCGATCTAGTTGGGATCACTTACTGGGGAGAATCCCTTGCTGATTGATGCTGCGATATTTGAGGCATCAACAAGTCCTTACTTAATATTTATCTTCCATTATGCATTAGTAAATAAACATTCACACATATAAGCACCACATCATCAAAACATAAGACACATGATTTTTACGTGGAAACCCGAAAGGGATGAAACCACAAAATGCTTCTTTATAGAGAGAAATAATACATTCAAGGAAGCACCAACTTCTTATTTTTACCAGCTCCAACTGGAAGGAGGCACGAACCCCCTGTGTTTTCTCCAGCACCAATTGGAAGGAGGCACCGACCACATGTCACTTTTTTTCGTAGGCACCAGCCTGAAGGAAGTTGCAACTCCTTGTATCCTTATTGTTTTATAGGAACCAACCTAAAGGAAGCTCCAACTCCCTGTATCCTTGCCCCATCTATTGTTGTGATGTAAATGTATTTTAATTCCTTGTTGATCTTCAACTTTGCGCACTTCTTCAGGTATTCTAATGATTTTTCTGTGCACTACTTCGTATGTAGATTGTATTCTATCAATGTGCTGGATACACCACTTGAATTCTCATTTCTCTCAATTCAACCTTCTGTTGATGACTTAATTCATGCATTATGTGTTCTGCTAAATCTGTATTCTATGCTTCTAATTTGAATTATCTTCTACGTGACTGCAAAGATCAATTGATATTGTGCTTTCTATTGATAGTTTTCTAGTCAATGTGAAATACCAGTAACAGATGGAACTTTGCACATTATGATCTGTCTTTTATGATAAAGTGATGTAGTTACTCAGATAATCTGCGACGTCTTGTGCATCAAATAGTTGGTCCATTCAGTTTAACGTACTTGTCTCATATCATCTGCATCATGACACGCTTGTCAATTTTTGTTGTTGCACATTAGATGAAGTCTTCAAATTCGCACACTTTCGCTTTTGCTCTTATACATCAGTTAGACATCTGTGAAATATCTGATAAATATCCGTTCTGTCTCTGTGCTTCTGTCTTTACAACATCTGTGATTATCGATGTGTTGATTGCATAACTGTCCTTTTATATATCTATCATTTGCGCATTCTTCAGTATGTCTACCATTCGGTGTTAGGGAAATTGTCACAGATCTACAGTATCATTCTGCGCACCATCAAAAATTTGTTCTGCTTTATGTGTGCATTCATCTCTTCGCTAGATCATTTGTTCTGTTCACGAGACCCTTAGTGCTCGAAAAACAAAATGAAACTTTCATACAAAACCTTGTGTTCTTTCTCCCGGGATTGCTTCTAATCTTCAACTTGCATATCTACTTATACATGTTCTGCACGGATTGTATGTTCGCAAGTTGGTTGTGGCATCCCTTCTTCCATACTTCATGGATTGTGCATATGCCACATGTCATCATCTACTCTATAGGTGTGTCATCTTAGATGTATCAAGCACCCTTAAGGTTCTTCATTGCGCTCTTGATGTACCACTTCCTTATGAAGTGTGCGCAATATTCTACTTCGTCTTGGTGTGATCAAGACTTGTGCTATACAACCCTTGTGGGTAATTCGCCCTTATGATATCAATACTTTGCATAAACTGTTCATTCTCCAACTTCTATTTGGTAGGAATTTTACTTCTTCCTTGTCATCACTTGTGGGACTTGCGCACTTGTTGTTCGTCAGTGTTGGAATTTGTGCATATATTAACTTCCATCATTGCACCATTCTAGGAGATTGTGCATGTTCCACTTACTTAAAACAATGGCTATTATTTCGCAATTTTGGGATTGTCGGTCCATCTGTTGTTCCTTTCTTCCTGCTGACTCCCAACTATAAACCAAGCCATGCTTAGGCTTGTTTGAATACTTGCACCATTTGTTCAACCAACTTATTGGTTTTTTGAGCATATGTACCATGGTCCAACCAACTCCTTCAATTTGCAACCATGAAAGAGTATGAATTGGTGTAATTGATTTTTGAGCAAGGGCCACATGATGTAGGATCCATTACTTGTGTTTCTTCTTGAACTGGATCTTCATGAAATATCTTCGAGATCTGCATGATGTATCATTTTATGTACTTCTTCAAACTTGACCTGCAAGATGTATCCTTGATGCACTATTAGATATAATCCAAAGTTGCTTGAGTACTGTATCCTTGATATACATCTTCAAACATAAGGCAATTTTAGATATAGTCCAAATTTGCATGCATATCTGTCACCTTGATCATTTCCACATAGAATTCTAGTGTTCATTCTTTTTTTATCATGCACATAGGCTTCCTCAAAGTGGCTCTTCATACTTCTACTAGAATGATGTATCCACTTTGACATAGATTTACATCAATGACTCATACTGAATCAATTGACATCCTCTTTGAAATTAGATGACGATCAGACACTTGATATCTTCTTTAGTTGACATTAATGACAACGAATGGTAAAAAATCTCCTCACATTGAATGACAGCCAAACACTTGTCATCAATGACAACCAGTTCTCAAAAATAGCCCCCTTTGGCATTGCTTTCAAAACCTTATGAAGCTATCCTTGATCTTCTTGAGCTGTATGCTTCATCTGTGTTTGGTCGCATTGCTTCCCCTAAGTTATTTGGGATTTTTGCTACTTACTGCACTCTTTTTCAGTACTTATGTCATCTCTGATTGAACTATATTGCTTTTTGTTGTTTCTGTGTTCAATTGTTCTTCGTCACACTCTTTCATGTGTACTATTGTTTCATAATAATCCTTTGATGTCTACAATTCTTCCCTTTTCATGTTGTCCTCCTGACTTCATTTATATTTCACACCTTGGCTTCATGTGTTTCTCGGCTTTGGCTTCCTTTGATATATTCAGCTTCATGTATCTCTCCTTAGCTTCATCAGCTTCATGCATCTTATCTTTCCCCCGCTTCAACAGCTTCATGCATATCTCCCCCTTTGACATCAATGGAAAAGAGGTCTATTCCGCAATGTAAATTTTTTTTCTTTTTGTTTTGTGCCCAAACCCGTCCTCACTATTTTCTGGGACAACTTCCCATGTATTTATACTTCATTATCTTTGATTTATTTTCTGGTATAGATGTTATAATTCTCTTTCGTATTGCTCTCCTGTTATTTTCATAATGCATCACCATACCTTGCACAATTATCCATGTCGTTATCCTTATTGCGTAGTGCATAAGGTAGTCTTCTACTGATTTTGCATTATGCATGACTGCTTCACCTGTTGGATTTATTGCCAAGGATAATTTTAGGGGCGAAATTTAGCCCATGGGATATTTTTCCATGTTTTTTTCCAAAAAAAGATTTGCCAATTTGCATCTTTTGAAGCCCCATTTCGCCCAATTTTGATGGGGTGGACTTTTTTCATTCTAAAAATTGCCAAATTATTATATAAACTATATAAAATCCTTATAAATTGAAATAATTTTATAAAAATATTGCCAAATATTTTATAGTTGACATTTTAAGAATTGGTAAGATTCGCCAAGGTTTATACACTTTTAAATAAGTATGGGTTCTTAAAATTATCCCTGTAATAATAAATTACTGTGCTGTAATATAGAGTTGTCACATTTAACATAGTCACATCCTTCAATAAAGATATAGCACATTTTATTTATCGACCAAAAGTGGATATGACACTCACTTCGTGTGGCAAGAATGACATATCATTTTCATACTAGATCCTTTTAAGGTAACAATATTCATTGTACGATGCAATGAATTGAAATTCCCTCTTTTTGTACTGATTCCAAAAATTTATCATGTTCATCATTTATGTTTAACGACTCTACCATCCTTTCTAACTTGTGCTACATTGAATTCATTTCTTATCACTTAATTGCATGCATGTGAACATCCTTTAATGGCTTCTATAAGATCTCTGTGAGGAATGTTTGGTTGATCGCTTCTTGCATCCTTGATCTTCTTTGTCGCATTGTTGTCTAGTCCTTTGTTTCTTCTCTTTTTTTATCCAATGGCCTCCTTTTATCATTGAATGAGTACATCCCTTGATAGTGTGCAGCATGTCATTCAGAATCAGCATGAGGAGTTTTTGCACTCGAGTTCTAACATGGGATCTTGGCAATAGCAAGTGCAGAATAACTAGATTCTTCACTAGTATTTTCAGTCTCAGATAAATCACAAAAATTCTAAACAACTGAACCTACTAACTCATCGGGTTTATAATATGGAGTGTCGGCAACACCTGATTCTGGATGAATTTCCCCGTGTTTGGCCTCAGGAGGATGAACCTTCATCATATGCCACTATGCAGCTTCTTCTTCCTGCATCTGAACGTACTGCCTTGGTTCCGGTGGATCTGGAGTTATGACTTGCGAACCGGTCATACACTGAACTCGACCTCGAACTGCAGCTGTATAATGCTTCGACCCTTTCTCAAATTTTCTTATTATTCTTGTGTATTCCATTCATGGCTTCGGCATGGATTCTTGTCTCATGCAATTTTTTAATCATGCCCCAATTTTTAATATAATGAAAAAGATATGTTTTGCGCAATTTCTTTAGTAGTGTTTTAATTCTTCATACAAGATATTCTACTTGTAGTTGTGGAACTAAAACTAATGTGATTCTTTTATGTTCTATGTATGTATGCAATCTTCCTTATATATGACATGATCACTGAATGTGTGCGAACATATTGAATCATATTCTAACTTTGAATATTTTTCACCATTCATTAAACAAACCTATTTGCACACCTAACTAAAATTCCCTTGAATTCCTTAATATGTAGTGTGTTGAACTCAAGGGTCTCTTATTGTCCTTATTGGACTAGCTAGAGAGGCAGCAATTGCTTGTTTCACTTGGATTGTATGCATCTTCAATGCACTTTTGGGGAGTTTTCTTGATCCAAGTTTTGTTGTTCGCACTTTTGTTTTGAGACTACTTTAGATATTTTCCACTAAAGTCTATATGGGTGTAATATTATTCACACAAAAATTCTTTATACGGATAGTCAAATTCTCTTCGAAAATACATAGCTTTGTGTCCAAAGCGATCGCAAGCATAACATCTTACAGTTTGAAAATATGTAGTAATGTGTCCAAAACGATTGCATCTTGCGCATTTCACTCTATTGATCCTTCTTTGGTTAGTACATCGAAAAGAATTGTAGCTGAAGGATTCATCATACTTGGAGGTTTAGTCATGAATTGAGTATTGTTATATGTTGTGGATCTTCTTAGGTGTCTTTACAAAACCTAGACCAATTTTGTCTTCTGGTGATCTCTGATATTTTAGAATCTTGTTCAATATTGATGTGTTGTCTTTTAAATTGCTCTCCACTTTATCTTGAGGTTCTGATTGTGCGTAGATTGGATCAATGTGAACTTGTCTCTTTCCTTTTATCTCAATCAGTTTGTCAATTAGACGTATCTCTTTATCATTTTCCTCAAGTTGATCAGTCATCCTTCTGATTTCCTGCGCCAATTCCTTAAGTGAATTTCTTAGTACATATTTTTCTTTTTCAAGTATTAGAACCTTTTCTTGTGCGTAATTCAGTTGACACTCATAATTGGTTATCTTTTCCCGAATTTCTGCATCAACAGATTCCTAACATAGCCTGTCTTGTTCTTCATACCTTGACAATTGTTCCTACAATAACTTAGTTCTTCCTTTTATAATTCTTTAATTTGTCCAAGTAACTTATTAATTCACCTCCCCACTCAATGTCTATAGCTTCTTCATCTTCAGATTGACTGTCATCCTTAACCTATTCAACATTTTTTGGATATGTGAATTGCTTAAGAGGCATTTTGAACAATCCACTAAAACAATATTTGTCTAGTGACCCTGTCTTGCTCTTCAGAACTGGAGTGTTCTTTGAACTCTTCTTCTTTCATTCGTCCATGACCTGAGCCATAAAAATAACTTCTTTGGGTTATTTGTCGCAATCACTTTCTTTGTATGCATTGCTTGCCTCTTCAATGTATAGACTTTCTCTCTGCTTTGGAATCCTCCTCCTATTTTGAGTTTTTTGTTGAGAATGCGTAATCTTCCAATCATGTGCACCAGATTCCTCATCACCATCGCTTTCTTCTTTCTTGTAAGGACATTTTTAGGAATAATGACTTATTCATCCACATCTGAAACATTTAAAGGCTAGCTTATTCTTATACTTACCTAGTCCTCTTTTCATCTTTTTAAAAAAGTTTGATTCTTCATCATTTGATTCATCACAACAGTCTTTTTCATGATCATGTGTATCCTTTCCTGTGGTTTTGAAGGCCGTTTCCTTTCTAATGAGAATCTCTTTCTTTGTTCTCATCTTATATGTAGTGAGGATCCCCTGAAGTTCATCCTTTGTTAGTTTCTCAAGGTTAGCTCTATCTTGTAACATAGATACCTTCGAATTGAATATTTGAGGCAGAGTTCTTAATATATTCTATATAGCTGATTCTTCATCCAAAGTGATCCAAGACTCTTGATGGCATTGACTATCTCATCAAATTTTAGGAAATATGATGTAATATTCTCTTTTTCTTTCATTCTTAGAGATTCAAATTGTTCAAAGTATTTTTACATTTTTTATTTCTTAACTTTGTCTCCGCCTTCATATGTACCTCTGAGTTTGTCCCAAATTTCTTTGGTTGAAGTACAATGCACAACCTTGAAAAAGTCGTCACCTGTCAAACCACAGAGCAAAGCATTCTTGGTTCTAGCATTGATTTCATAGGGTCTCCTTTGTGTTGGGTTAATTGGTAATATATATGGGACATCATAACCATCGACAATAGATTGCCAAAATTATTCTCCTAATGATTGCAAATACACTTCCATACGTACCTTCCAGAAAATGTAATTGGTGCCATCAAACTTGGGTGCTATGTTCGTAGAAATCCTTTTCTTCTTGTCTATTTCTACGCAATGGTCTATCATCCAGATGTTAGTCTATTATTGAAGACACCTGCTATGATACCAATTGTTGGAATCGATTTAATATTGGGAGGGGGGGTAAATCAATATTAGCGCAGTTATTAGTAGATTTTTACCTTCTTTAAACAAAATAGTCCTTACTTAATCTTTATCTTATGTTATGCATCAGTAAATAAAAATTCACACATATAAGCACCACATCATCAACACAGAAGACACATGATTTTTACGTGGAAACCGAAACGGGAGAAAACCATAGAATGATTCTTTATAGTGAGAAATAATACATTCAAGGAAGCACCAACTTCCTGTGTTTACCAGCACCAACTGGAAGGAGGAACAAACCCCCTGTTTTTTCTCTAGCACCATATGGAAGGAGGCACCAACCCTCTATCGCTCTGTTTTGCAGTCACCAACTTGAAGGAAGATGTGACTCCATGTCTCCTTATTGTTTTACAGGCACCAACCTGAAGGAAGCTCCAACTCCCTGTCTCCTTGCCCCGTCTGACCGCCCTGGTGTAAATTTATTTTACTGCCTTGTTGATCTTCAAATCTGGGCACTTCTTCAGGTCTTTTGATAATTATTTTGTTGTGTGCTACCTTCGTATGCAAACTATATTCTGTCACTACGTTGCATACACCACTTGACTTCTCATTTCTCTCACTTCAACCTTCTGCTCATGACTTACTTCATGTATTATGTGCTCTATTTAATCTGCAGTCTGTGCTTCTGACTTGCATTCTCTTCTACGTGAATGAAAAGATCAACTTATACTGTGCTTTCTATTGGTAGCTTGTTATTCAATGTGAATCACCAATAACATATGGAAATGCACACATTCTGATGTCTTTGTTCTGATAAAGTGTTGCAGTTACTCAGGGATTATGCGACGTCTTATGCATCAAATAGTTGGTCCGTTCAGTTTAATGCACTTGTCTCAGATCATCTGCATCATGATGTGCCTATCATGTTCTGTTGTTGTTTTGTTGTTGCACATTAGACAAAGTCTTCAACTTTGCACACTTTCGCTTCTGTTCTATACATCAGATAGACATTTGTGCAAACTCTGATAAACATCAGCTCTGTCTCTGCACTTCTGTCTTTACAACATATGTGACTATTAATGTGCTGATTGCATAACTATTCTTTGAGATATCCAGCACTTGCACATTCTTCAGTATGTGTACCTTCTGTTGTTTGCGCAATTGTCACAGATCTACAACATCATTCTGTGCACCATCAAAACTTCATTTTGTTGTATGTGCGCATTTGACTCTTCACTAGATCATTTAATCTATCCACGAGCCCCTTGATGCCCCGAAAAACAAACTAAAACTTTTACAAAAAAACCTTGTGTTCTTTCTCTCGGGATTGCTTCTAATCTTCAACTTACATCTCTACTTATACATGTCCTGCAAAGATTGTATGTTCGCAAGTTGGTCATGGCATCCCTTCTTCCATAGTTCACAGATTGTGCATATGTCACATGTCATCATCTATGCTATAGGTGTGTCATCTTAGATGTATCAAGCGCCCTTAAGGTCGTTCATTGTACTCTTGATGTACCAGTGCCTTATGGTGTGTTCGCAATCTTCTGCTTCATCTTGGTGTGATCAAGACTTGTGCTATACCAACCCATATGGGTAATGTGCCCTTGTGATATCAATACTTTGTGTAAATTGCGTATTCTCTGACTTCTATTTGGTAGGACTTTGACTTGTGCCTTGTCATCACTTGTGGGAATTGCACACTTGTTTTTTGTTGGTGGTGGAATTTGCACCTATATTAACTTCAGCCGTTGTACCATTCTAAGAGTTCATGCGCGTTCCACTTACTGAAAAAATTGGCTATGCTTGCACACTTTCAGGATTGTCCGTCCATCTGTTGTTCCTTTCTTCCCATGCACTCCCAACTATCAATCAAGAAATTCTTAGTCCTACTTGAATACTTGCACAATTTGTTCAACCAACTTCCTTGTTGTTTGAGCATATGTACCATGGTCCAAACAACTCCTTCAATTTGCTTCCATGAGAGAGTATGACTTGGTGGACTTGATTTCTACGTAAGGGCCTCATGATGTAGGATTCATTACTTGTGTTCTTCTTGAACTGGATCTTCATGAAGTATGTTCTAGATTTGCATGATGTATCATTTGATGTACTTCTTCAAACTTGACCTGCAAGATGTATCCTTGATGCACTCTTAGATATACTCCAAAGTTTCTTGAGTGTTGTATCCTTGATATACATTTTTAGACAGAATGCACTTTAGGATATACTCCAAATTTGCAAGCATATCTTTTACCTTAATCATTTGTGCATAGATTTTTGGTGCTCATGCTTTCTTTATCATGCGCATAGACTTCCTCAAAGTGGCTCTTCATACTAATGTTGGAATGTTGTATCCACTTTGACTTAGGTTGACATCAATGACTCATACTGAATCAGTTGACATCCTCTTTGAAATTGGATGACAGTCACACACTTTACAGATTCTTCTTTAGTTGACATTAATGACAACCAATGCTCAACAATCTCCTCACATTGAATGACAGTCAAACACTTGACATCCGCTTCAGTCAAACACTTGACATCAATGACAACCAATACTCAACACTTTATCATACCAAAAAAAAAAATTTAAATTAAAAAAAAAAATGTAATTTTGATCCCATAATCATCTTATTCTTTTTATGATCAATTATGAATAATTATAACAAAATACCCATTCTTTAAAAAAAATTAATATAATATAAAATTATAACAATACTTTTATATCTTTATTTAACTGATCAATATTATGTATGTTTCCATCTTTCTTTATGTATGTTCTCATTTTTCTTTTTCTTTATTTTTTTTCCTTAGAATGAAACATAAATTTTATTTCATCCGTAGAGAAAATAAAGTAACAATCTGTTGAATACATGTTTCCATGTATTTTGTGTCCCAAAAGCCAAAACTTCTAAAAGGATGTAGTTTTTGTGTTGCCAAGGAACAAAAATAAAGAAACCATAATAAACAAGTATATTTTGTCATTTATCTACTTCAAGACTGAGATGCATCCATACTGTCATCTCAAAACTGTGAGCAACCACATATATGTTGTTATGTGGTATCATGCATACACAAACTCCTCGAGGTATTACTAGTCGAAATAGGACTATTACCCACACCCAGTAAACTAAAAAACATATTACATATATACCGTCGATACAAAAACATAAAACTGTGGAATGGCAAATAAGTATGCATGAGTTATCTCCTCGTCGAGTATAATATCGAACATAACAACAACAAAAAAAACAGACTGACTCCTATCTGAAAATCATTGGTTTAGAATTGTATCCTAGGGTACATCAATAAATGGTTTTTGATAATATTCAAAACGTTATTCATTACTTGATTCTGAGACCATCCACTTCCCATGACCTAGCTATACGATTTCCTTAGAAAGCTTATCTTCTTATGCTTTATGTTCCCTGTAAACATGATTAATGGAGAGAGTATAAAATGTGTCCAAGATTTTGAGAACTTCTTCAATTATAGGAAATAATAGAAGATTATGACATTTTTGTGTCTTTCATGTTGAATTTATAGTAGTCATTGAATCTCGAAATATTTGAATCTGTTTTACATTCCTTTCTTTTGAAAATAACAACAACAGTTTTAAGGACACAAGTTCATCATAATTGTTTGATTCGGCACCCAAATCCATTTTTATCTTGAAGTTGTGAGTATTAGATAGGTAAAGGACTGCACCCTCCCCCCCCAACAATTTTGAAAGTTGTTTTGGGAGGCCCTATCAAAATAGGCCCAAATCTTGGAATGATCTACCTGTTCCTCCTTTATAAAAATGTATCTAATTGAGTTCAATCCTTTTCTTGAGGAGAACGTGAAAGAATGCTAAGGCATTTTGCAACAGTAATATAAGGCATTGTTTGCTTCTCTTGGAAAATAGCTGAATTTCTGGCAAGCCAGACCTCCCAATAGACTATCAAAGGAAAATATATTATTTGACTTTTTGATGGCTCATGGGTCCAATTTCTCCAGTCTTCTTCAATTAGGCCCTATAGTTTTGACCTAATTTTTCTAAACAAACCTTCTGTACTTGATTTGTAAAGGAGAATTTAATGAAAATATGTGGGACAATTTCATCATCGGCCTTACACAGAGAACACCATCCAAGATTGTCCTTATGCCTTTGTCTCATTATCTCCCAAGTCATAACTTTGTTTTTGATCATGCATCATGAAAATATGGGCTTTTAGTGGGCACTTTAATTTCCATAAACCTTTCCACCACCATTGAGACTCTCTCGACTATAATTCGATGTTTGGTTGGATATAGCCTAGTTTTGAGGTATATTTGCCATGAAAAAATCATCTTCTTTATTTGTGATGTGAATATGTGCAATTCTTAGAGCCTTGAGAAATGAATTCCACGGATCAACATGAATCACCCGAATCCTAATTGATTTGAATCATTCCATCCCTGATTCCATAAGGTCGAGGCACCTAGGTCCTCAACCTGGTTGAGAAAGAAAACCCCTTAATTATGAAGCTCTCGAATCAGGGTGTGGGGAAGGAGATGATTTTCTCCACAACCAATCCAATGGTAAGAACCAATACGGACTCTATTACCTTTACCAATACACCATTCCAATCCTTCTTTTTCTTTATATTTATGAAGATTATTAAATTTTCAAAAATTGTTATCACCCATCTATATGTATAATATTTTGTAATAAATTAAAATTTCTTATTATATAAATTCAGCACAAATTCATAGATATTGAAACGAATAAATTGACGTGTATAATTTTTTTAAAAGTTATGGCAAAGGCGAATATATAGTTATCTATTAAAATGATAAAACTTTGACTATAAGAAGAACATTTAAATTCTTTTTAACTATTTTCAATTTATTGAAATCGTAATAAATTTAAATAATATTTATTTTTAGTAATGTTAATTATATCAATTTTATAAATTAACTATTTTATGTAATAAAATCAATTATCATAATGCTTATTGTACCATGTATAAATCAAGTGGCGATAAAGTGTATTCTTAAGCATTCTATGCGTGTTCAAACCTAATCTAGTCCTTGTGTACAAGCACACCCTCGAGATACAGTCCTTCTGTAGATGCACACCCTCGAGATACAGTGGTGCACTAATTGTGCCAATTCTTCTAATTTAAAAAAATATATGACAATGTTTAGTATTTAATATCGATCAAATTTATTAGTTTAATTTAAAAATTATTTAATTTTTTTAAAATATTATTTCTCTTTTAAATATAGTGGAGATGAAAACATCAACACCTCCATATTAAATAGTAGTTTTATATTCTTTATTATCATACATACTTCTCTAATCTTCTAACATATCAAAGCTATAGCAATCATCATCATCATTTTCATTAAAAAAGAATGTTGTTCACTTCAATTTTATTATTTCTTTATTTAAAAATGTTTTAAATTCATAATATTAACATAATAATTATAAAATAAACTTACAGTTGATAATGAACTTAAAATTGCCTTATCTTCAAAATTTATAAAAATAAAAAATTAATATTATTCAAACACTTAATTCCAATCTCATAATATATAATAAATCTAGTTTTAGAATTGTGATGTCTTTCAATTTTATAAAAAATTAAAAAATAATATTATTCATATTATAAATTTTATAAAAATAAAACAATTAAGATTATTAAGATTATAATTTTGAATGTCTTCTTTTATACTCTAACCATTAATTATAACTACATAATATCTAATAAATATAGTTTTGTTCAACCTCATAATATCTAATAATGGTTAAAGAGAATCCAAGAATATTCAAACATGAATATATTTTAAATTTTATTAATTTTAAATTTTTTAATAATTTTTTATATATATTCTTTAGGTTTTAGGTTTTATTTTAGGTATTTTAGAATGATCAAATTCTATAGTTCTAAAGATTTATAATTTGTGATGATTGTATAATTTATATTTATAGATTTGATAGTAGTGTCATAGATTATGTAATATATGACCATAAATCTTTAACCCCTACTCTAAATGTTAATATGCACATAAACCCTATAGTGATTTTTTAAAAAGATTTAAATAGTGAATTAAATCAACTATTATATAAGAACAACATTGAAGACTTTTATCATAATTTTACCACAACCTTTCGTATTTTTACTAACAAGTTTTCTATCCTATAAAAATGAAAATAGATTAGAAAACCCTTGTTGTGATAAAGAGTGCAAACATGCTAGAAAATACACTAGGGATGCTTCTGATGAGTACATAAATTCCTACAAGATATATATGTATAAATTCATAATTAAAAGAAAAAATTCTACTATATAAATAGGAGAAGCTTTTGCACCTCTCTATGTTAGGAACCCATGTCAACCATTCTATTTACCTTGTTAGTATATTGTTGTTGGAAACATATGATTTGTAAGTCTTCCTATAGTATTTGTTGATCAATAGCTTCTCTTATTGTTGTTGGATGCATTTGCTTTGTAAGTCGTCCCGTAGTAATTGTTGATCCATAGTTTGTATTGGCCCATGGTTTGTATTGACACGTGGTATTGACCCATCGTATTGACGCCTAGACTTAGTATATAAGTTTGTGTTGAGACCAATGAAGGTACCATGAAGTTATTTGTATTGAGCTTACTCAAAGGAGGTTGCCCCCTCAAAGTGGCTTGCGATCAATAAAAGCGATTCTGAGTTCTGTTATTTCTGTTATCTCATATATTTTCATTAATTAATTATTGTAGGTTCTTCACATATGGTATCAGAGCACTTTCTTGGGCTTGTTGGGTGGAATTTCTGTCAATTTTTTTTTTCGCATCTGTTGCAAGTTCGGATCTGGAAATAATCCCTATCCGCTTAACTATGGGAAGTACTTGGGCATAAGCCCTAAAACTCATTATGAGGAGTACCATAGGAACCCAAAAGTAGCTAGCCCATTGAGAGGACTTGCCAGTGAAAAGGGAAACGACCCCTACCTGATTGACTAGTTCCCACCCGTGAGGTAAAACAAGAGATATCATTTATGTCAAAGTGGTTATCAGTTTACCTGAGCCATGGAGTGAGGGGTGCTGCTCCAATACGCAAGCTGTCAGACAGCATTGGTGGTCGAGTGAAACCCTTGAACTGTTAGGAAGCCACACATACTTAGAGTCCATATCTGTTTTTAGCTGAAATGTTGTCGATCACTTCCGCGTTGTTTCAGATCCAACCGTTCAGATCCATTCTGAACGTCGTTCCCGATCCAGCCGTTTCTGATCTATTTCAGATCCAGCTATTTTCAATCCATTCGATGCCATTTTAGATCCTTCTGTTTTCGATCACTTCCGTGCCATTGCAGATCTATCTATTTCTAATCTCTTCCATGCCGTTGGCCATATCTCCCTTATTTTCACTTCGTTTCCCTTCAAACTTCCCTGACACCCCTGTAATCCCATTCTGCATATTTCATCCCTGAGGACCCTATCCCGAATTCCACTTCTCAAAGCCTGAAATTCCACATTTGTCTATTTTTAGGGTTTGCCATAACTTCTTTGAATTTCACCCAATCGCCTTCAAATTTTACCACAGGTTTCCTTTCCTAATTCTGCTTCTTTGTCCCTCTCTACCAAATTTTCTCATTCTTTCACCCCGCTTCTAAAATCCTCATTTTCTGCTTCCCTGTCCATTCGAAGGTGTCCAAAACCTAGTCAAACCCAAATTACCCTTCAATTTTTTTCCCAAATCCAGATTTTCCTTTACTGAAATAGTTTCTATTTTTGTTTTTCTACCATCTCATAAAAAAAAAAAAAACTCTTGGTTATGGTTGTCACCCGCGCAAGAGCGAAAACCATGGAAGAAGCACTTGCAGCCATCCAAGCCAAACTCCAGGATCTGGATGAAACAATTATCATCCTCCATCTTCAGCATTCAGCCATGAACAATAACCGACAGCAAGAATCTTCTGCAACCAATGGGTTCTCTTCTTCCAGCAATTTCCGTGGTCCGAAGCTTGAATTTCCTCACTTCAATGGTACTGATCCGACTGGATGGATCTATCGTGCAGAACAGTATTTCATTCTGCATAATACTTTTGATGTCCAAAAAGTTCTACTGACATCCTTTCATTTGGAACAAGAAGCCCTTCGATGGTATCGTTGGTAAATCAAGGCTCATGACAAGAAAAAATGGATATATTTTTACCAACTCCTCTTGTAACGATTTGGTCCTAGTGCTTTTGATGACTTCACCGGAGCACTCACTTAACTTCGTCAAATTGGCACTGTGAGAGAGTATTAGTCATAATTTGAGAAACTAGCCATTCACACAGAAAGATTGTCTGATGAATTCTACAGGAGTTGTTTTATCAGTGGTCTTAAGGATGAAATCCGATCAGAGGTTAAAATGTTCTATCCCAACACAATGACGGAAGTCCTAGGGTTGGTTAAGTTGGCAGAAGACAATATTGCAGCACAACAACACTCCAAACCCACTTTTGTTCCCTTCTGAAATATGGGTTCTCAACGACCTTCCATCCCGCTAGCTCCTCGACCAACTCCTGTCAAGAATTTGTATGAAACAGAGATGTGGGCACGCAAAGAAAAAGGGCTTTGTTATAATTGTGATGAGAAATTCACTTGGGGACATAGATGTGTTCAGCAAAAGATTTATCTCTTGGATATGGATTCTCCACCTACCTTTGAAATTGGTGAAGAAGATCCATATATAATGGATGCTCAGGTCGACATTCCCGAGCTGCCTATTGACCCCCCATCTCAGGATGAACAACCAGAGATATCTCTCCATGCTTTATCCGGCATCACCACCCCCCAAACAATGCAGGTCAAGGGTTACTTCAAGAAGCTTCCTCTTACAATACTCATTGAGTTTGGTAGCACTCAAAACTTCATTGACCCTCGGATTGCCAAACAGGCCGATTGTGTTGTCCATCCTTGCTCCAACTTTGAAGTCATGGTTTCCAATGGGGGCACCTTACCTTGCAAGGGGAAGCATCAAAATGTGCGTATCTATATGGCGTATCTATATGGAAGATTATAACCTGCGCTCTGACATGTTTGCCTTGTCCCTAGGAGGATGTGATGTGGTTTTGGGCATTCAATGGTTACGCACACTTGGCCCCATCTTATGGGATTTTGCTGAACTTTGGATGCAGTTTTCAGTCAATGGGAAACAACACAAATTTAAGGGCTTACAACAAGGGTCTCTTCGCATCATCAGTCCACATCACCTGGAAAAGATCCTTAACAAGAATTCACATGGTGACATCGCTCAACTCCATTCCATTCAGATGCACCCATCAACAGTCTCCCCTACTTCCTTGGATATATATGCAGGTGTCTTTGCTGAACCAGTGGGCTTGTCTCCTTCAAGAGACCTATCCAGTAAGAATTTAGCCCCATCTACATCTCAGTAGGAAATGATGGCTGTCTTGCATGCAGTATAGAAGTGGCATCCATACCTATTAGGGAATTATTTCTACATCAAGACTAATCTCTAGAGTCTGGAAACTTTCCTGGAACAATGGGTCTCCTCCCCAGTACACCTGAAATGGGTTATCGAACTCATGGGTTATGCCTATGCGATCACTTACAAGAAGGGTAAAGACAATATGATGGTAGATGCTCCTTCTCGCACATTTGATGACCCAGTTTCTCTTATAGCTATTTCTCTGCTTGTTCCAAATTGGTTGCAATCTGTTCAACATGGCTATCTCTTCTATGAACTCCATGCTTCTTCATTAGCAGGGCACTCTCGGTTCCTCAAAATGTATGACTGGGAATAATGTAACTTCTTTTGTCAGGGACTGAAAAATGATAATTCAACAGATGGTGGCTAACTGTGCTACTTTCTAGGTCAACAAGGGTGAAACGACACTCCTTTCGGGACTACTCAAACTCTTTCCCATCCCTACACATATTTGGACAACTATTTCTATGGATTTCCTAGAAGCGCTCCAGTCGTACAATACCACATCTAAAAGGACACCATATGAAGTAGTTTATGGACAGGCACCACCAGTTCTTCTTTCATACACCCTCAGCAGCTCCCCAGTTCAGGAAATTGATTCGGTTCTTCGAAACCATGATCAGATTCTTCTCATTCTACAGTTCAATCTTCACATGGAAAGAATTCGAATGAAACAACATGCTGATCAACACCATTCTTAGCGCATTTTTCACGCAGCTGATATGGTTCTTCTTCCTCGACATCCTTCCAAGCAACCCTCCCTAAAATTGAAAAGGCATCAGTGGCCTGGAATGCAACCCGAGGATGCTACAAGGGAACCACTCCTTCAGATTTTGCATCAATTTACACATCTAAAGCTTTGAGGACAAAGATTTTTCGAAGGGAGAGGGGATGTTAGGAACCCATGTCAACCCTTCTATTTACTTTGTTAATATATTTTTGTTGGATACATATGCTTTGTAAGTCTTCCCATAGTATTTGTTGATCCATAGTTTGTCTTATTGTTGTTGGATGCATATGCTTTGTGAGTTGTCCCATAGTAATTGTTGATCCATAGTTTGTACTGGCCCATGGTTTGTATTGACACATGGTATTCACCCATGATATTGGTGCCTAGACTTAGCATATAAGTTTGTGTTGAGACCAATGAAGGTACCGTGAAGTTATTTGTATTGAGCTTGCTCAAAAGGAGGTTGCCCCCTTGAAGTGGCCTGCCATCAATAAAAGTGATTCCGAGTTCTGTTATTTTTGTTATCTCGTGTATTTTCATTAATTAATTGTTGCAGGTTCTTCACACTCTAAGCTAGACTCTAAGAAGTTTTGGAGGAAAATTATAAGTCATAAAACTAATGAAAATGGTAGGATCCTCTTAAAGGACTAGAATTCCTACCTACCAAATCTTTATGAATCATGTCACTGACAACATTAAAAACATTTCTATGGAGGAAGATGGCTTTTCTTTAGAAGACATAGAGTTTGGGGTTAAGTGGCTTATAAAAGGGATAACTAAGGACATTGAAGGATACCAAAAATAAATTTAAAAAATTGGTTGGCCTATCCTCATCCCTTGCATCCATAATCTATTCAATTTAGTACTTATGCAAGGTTTCCCTAATTCCTTAACAGAAATCCTCATTAATCCTATTTTTAAAAGTGGCGATAAAAAAATCCATCTAATTATAGGACCATTATGATTATCCCTCTTTTAGCCAAGTTATATGGAATTATTCTAGAAAAGAACATCATCACATGGCTAGAAAGTCACATAAAAAGAGCCAATGACTAAGTAGGATTTAGGAGTTATTATTCAGTAGTGGACAAATTTGTTATTCTTAGGACCATTACTAAGGAGTGCCACAATAATAACATCAATATATTGTGTTGCTTTGTGGACTTTAGAAAAACATTTCACACAACTCCTTGAACTAACCTTTGGTATAGATTATAAGAGCTAAATGTTCCTTTTGAGTTGATATTTTTTGTGATACTTGGTTGTATGAGAATGCTATTACCAATTTTAGGAACTCAAAGGGATGGTCAGGATAAATTAATTGTATTTTAAGAGTCAAGCAAGGTTGTGCCATGTCTCCTACCATTATTTATATATATATATATATATATATATATATATATATATATATATATATATATATATATATATATATATATATATATATATTGTCAAGTTAGAGGGTTTTTTCGAAGATATAGGTTGTATCGAAATGACTTTGGTTGGTATAGTCATCATCCTTCCTCTTTTTAATGATGAGCCTTTGTTCTTATGGTAAAGATTCCCTAAGATATTGACAAGCAACTAACAATTATCAAGGATTTTCGCTATAGTAGGGGTAATGACTATTAACACTGAAAAACAAAGGTTATGATATTAATCAAATCTTAAAATATAACTCCTGGTAATTTCATGTATGATAGAAACAACATGGGTGAAGTGAATTCATATAGATATCTCAGGATCGATATCCATTACAAGGCTAATTAGAACTATTGCATTCATAAAATGATTAATGGAGGGTAGACAGCTTATTATGGAATTGAAACAATTGAAAATCAATAGACCTTTGGTTTTTGGATAAGAAGAAACTCCTCTTTAATATTCTTTTCACTCCTATTATCTTATATGGATGTGAAATTTGGAGTTCTAATATCTATAGAGAATCAGGGAAAAGGATAATGCAAATCCAAAATAATTTTAGAACATATAATCTCAAAATTGAAGGCAGTACACCCTGTCCTATCCTCCTCATAGAAATGAGTCTCTCCCTCATTGAGAGCATATCTATGACCAGGTAACTAAAGTACACGAATGGGATAAACAATGTGTGAGACAATAGGATTTTTAAGATTCCTTTGTACTTGAGTCAAAACCACATGTGGCTTAAGCGAGGTTGGCATAAATATGCAAATTCATGACTAAATCATTGGCGAGTTGAGGAATATCAACCACTATGTAGAAGAGTGACAATATTTAAAGTAAATTATTATATCTAAATTTAAGGGAAAGTTGTGGTGTGATAAATATATAGATGATAAGATAAGATTAAGATACTATACGGAGGTGATTAACCCAAATCTAGAAAGTAAAAAACCTATCTCTCTATTTTAACTAAATTAAAGAAGAAAATCAACCTTGCTAAAATAATAACAAACTCTCACAAGCTTCGAAGTGATAGAGGGAGTTAGACAATTTCTAAAACGTCACGAGATGAAAGAATTTGTTATCTTTGTTACACTAAGGTGGTTGAAGATGAAAATAACTTTCTCTTAAAATGTCCTACATAGACACACATTAAAGTGTAAATTCAAAATATTGCTACAATATTGACCTTTCTAATCTTGTAACTTACCACGACTATGGTAATGTAAGAATACTTCTATTAAAACTTTTGAAGCACATAAATAAATTATAAAGAAAATCAAGTGATTCGTTACGGTCAATAAACCAAAAGTGGTCTTTTGGTATATATGAGATGTCAATAGATCCTAGTTTGGGTGGTTGGGAGCATTAATTATGATATTCTCTACCCAAATTCAAAGCTAACTTGCTACATGTTATGATAAACATGTTGATTCATTGTACAATTAAAAAATCTATATAAAATACTCACACTTTATAATTATACTTTCACAATTTTTCTTTCTTTCTTTTCAATGGTAGTTCATCGAAGGGCTCCATTCATCGCAAAATATGCCACCACCTGCACCTATTAGTTTTTATAATAACTAAAGTGTATTGGATTTTCAAGTGTACCAAATATGTGGATTTTTCAACATCAAACCCGTGTTTTTAAAGGATAAGCACATTGGGTGATATTGTACTAGTGTGAAATGTGATAGCTTGTTTCCATGAGACACAAAATATAATGGCCAACTTTAAGAGGAACAATTTATAATGTTTATAGAAAATAGAAAAATCTTTATATATATTACTCTATTTATTGTGACATTAAAGGTTAAATTTTCGAAAAGAAGATATGATAGGTATGAATTAGTCTTTTCCTAAATTCTTTTTCCTTTTCCCCTGGAATAGACTGCTTTTAATAGCCAAGAACTTAAACTAAAGTTTACACTGTTTAACATTTATGGTCCTTATATACAAAAAATTGAGATGTGGAGGAATATTTTTGGTATGAAATTACTAGTGAATCAACCTTTTCTAATTGCGGGGGACTTAAATTTCACTATCAATAGAAATGAGATGTGGGGGCCTAAAGCTAAACCAGACCCTTTACAAGATTTCTTTCTTCACTACTTAAATGATTGTTGGATTTGTATGACATCGAACCTAATGAACTAAAACCTGCGTGGTTCAACAAAAGGGTGGGGGAAGCAACAGTGGAAAAAAGACAAGATAGGTTCCTCTTATTTTGTGAACTTATGGGAAATGTTGAGAGGTGTAGAGCCTGGTTAATCATGGGTGGAGGATCACTGTACATGTTGGATTTACCTAAGACTTCTTCTCATTTAGATTGGGTTATCAGTGGATATGGTCAATTGGATTTAGGCCTTTTTGACCACAATAAACTTTGCGCTAGTAATCAATGGAGCAACTTCAAAAAAAAAATCAACCTCTAGGGGATTAAGGCAAGGTTTTCCTATGTCCCTGTACCTATTTTTTCTAGTAATGGAGGGATTGAGCGGACCATTGTAGGTGGAAAAAAAAATGGAAAAATGCAAGGGATCCAATTCGAGGAAGAGGTAAGAGTTACTCACATTCTCTTTCTTGATGATGTGCCTTTGTTTCTTACTGATAGTGCTAAGGAAGAACAGGTAGTTAAGGAAATTTTAAACAAACTCATCCAAGCTACAAGAATGCTTATAAATTATGAAAAATCAGCAATTTATCACCATGCTATTAAAGAGCAAAAATTAGAGGATTTCAATGTTATCTTCCCAAAGAAACAACATGAAATGGAAGGGGGTTTAAAGTATTTGGGGTTTCAATTCAAACCAAATGACTACTGTTTAACAAAGACTGGGATTAGTTCATTTCTAGAGTAGAATCCAGAATTAATTTTCGGTGTAACAACTTTTTTTGGAGAGGAAGAAAATCTATTATGATAAAGGAAGTTTTGAATGCGATTCATGTTTACTGGTTGAGAATTTCCCATATTCCAAATGGAGTATTTACCAAATTAAGGAAGATTTGCTTTAATTTCTTATGGCGATGGAAATATTGAAAAGGAAACCATTGGTCGACATGGAACCAGTTAGCAAGACCAAAAGATATAGGAGGATGGAGTACAAAGGAAATAAATAGTTTTGTCTCTTCCTTGGAAGTAAAGTCAGTTTGAAATCTATTGACAAAAGAAGGGTAAATGAAAGTCAGTCTTGAAGGTCAAATACATGGGAGGAGGAGACATTACAAACTGGATTAGACAACCTACAAAATCTCAGAGAGGGGGATCCTTATTTTGGAAAGCCATCTGCAAGGCTTTTCTCCTGATTGGGGATATTTTAGCATGGAAGGTAGGCTCAGGTTTGAAGGTACTGTTAGGTTTGTATGGCATAATGGGGTGGAATAGAGATACAATTATCACAAGGGCTCATAATCTCACTAAGTAATAGAGGGATTTATAAGCACAATGATGTCTCTATCCTGGGAATAGGTAGTTTGTTGAGACATTCATGGATCATGATAGTGGATCTGAACCTCAATGAACAATGGACAAAAGAATGGGAAAGATGGAGAATAGGTATACAAAAGGGATTTATATCTCTTAATGAAGATCTGGATGCTCTTATTTGGACTGGAAATAAAGTAGGAGGAACATACTTGGTCAAAGAGGCTTATGCCTTATTTCGGAATGTAGTCTAATTATAAATAGAAAGTGGTGGTGGAGTTCAGTTTGGAAGGTATTGGCACTGCATAAGTGCAAAATATTTTTGTGGCCGACTTTGCAGAAGAAGGTGATGACTTGGGACAATCTGCTAAAAAGAATTTTTCGTGGGTCTATCATATGCATGTTATGTATGAGCAACGAAGAAACTTTGGAGCATTTATTAATTTCTTGTACCTACTCACAAATAGTCTAGAATGAAATATGTGAAGGTTTAGGAGTGGAGCAAGAATGGAAGTCAAATACTTCTGAACAAAACTTAGCTCCTTGGTTTGAGAAAATAGATTTAAAGAAGATCAAATGTATTCCTTTCCTAACACTCTGGAGAATTTGGAGAGCTAGAAACCAAAGAATTTTTTAGGACCGACTTGCTCCTACTTTCCAGGTAGCAGCTCAAGTACTTGCATTCATCTTAGCTTTATAGAAAAGGATTAAAAAAAAACAATCTTGAGTCATCACTCTGATAACTTCTGAGTTCAAGGGATGTATATCTTTCTTTGATGGAGCTTGTGAAAATGAAATATGTAGACAGGGAGGTACAATTACCCTATCTGACAGCTATAGCATTGAAATTAAAGCAAATGGAGGATGAGGATCGAACAACAAGGCATAAGGCTTGGGTTTAGGAACTATCCTAAGTCTAGCTTTGGAAGAAGGAGTAGAAGAAATGGAGGTGCTTGGAGACTAATAGTTTGGATAGATTTCATGAATGGAAAAAATCATATCAAGGACATCAGTCTTCAAGGGATAAGCTCAAGACTTAAAAGGTTGGTAGGAGCATACACTACATTCTATATTTGCCATATTTTCAAGGAATCAAAAGAGAAATATGACTCCCTATCAAAAGAGGGACTTACTCTTAGAGAAGGGACAACTGTAATAACCAGGACAAGAAAAGGTGTTTCAGAGACCAAGATGGTCAATCTATCAACCTTTTGATATTATGCTACTTTGAACATATGACATTGTTTATGTTTTTTATCTACATAATGTAAGAAATGTGTCTTATCTACATAATGTAAAAAATGTGTAATCAGTTTTGAGAGAAACTTTTGGAAAAAATACCCAAGTACAATAATATATAGATAGTCACTAGCTTAATATAGTGAACTAAGTGCTTAAAGGCACATGAAGTTTGTATTTTGTTTTTTTTTATCGAGAAATAAGATATGTATTTTTTTTGGGGAAAAAGGATATGAATTAATCTAATAATTTTTTTTTATTAAGAGTATGAAGTGCTTTATAGTTTATTACGAGTGAAACATTATCATATAAAAAAATATAAAATTATTATTCATTTATTTTTAAATTTTACATTAAAAAAATAGGACATTTATTTAAAAATAAATAATTAAAATCATTATAAATCAGTATTTATTAACACTCAGATTTTTAAATCTAAAATTTTTATTTTAAATTTTTTGCATATCTATAAAATAATTTATATTCTATACAATTTAATTCTTTTTCTATTGTTTATAATTTTTTTACATTTACATTAAATATTAAAAAAAAAATAAAATAAAAGAAATTGTATTTAGGTTACCACATTTTCATACACAATCTCTTCATTCAACAGATCGATTTTCTTTACGCTAGATTATCAATACCATTACTCTAAGCATATTGATATCAATATCTTCTTTTTAATTAAGAGGCACATATTAAAGGAGGCACTATATAATGTTCAAACATGTATAGAGTTAGTTTATCAGATCAGAGGCAGCGCAGTGGTCGGAGTAACAGAAGCAACAGAAGGCGTCGGAGTAGAAGAAGCAACTCAAGGCGTGGTACTTATGGTTGCCGGCTTTTTCTATGTTTATGCTTTCATTTAGCGCAGACTATATATATATATATATATCATTAGTTTACCAGATCAGAATCAGCGCAGTGGTCGGAACAGCAAAAGTAACCCTAGGGATGAAACTTCTCGTTCCTGGCGTTTTCTTTGTTTATGCAGAATGTAGCAAATAGCAAGATCACTATATATATACTTATTCCTTTCCACTTGTCACAGGAAGGGCTAATCGAAATTAAAATTTTATTATATATACTTGTTCGATTCTATTGGTCACAGTAAGGGCTAATCGAAATTAAAATTTTATTATATATACTTGTTCGATTCTATTGGTCACAGTAAGGGTTAATCCAAATTAAATCTAACCTTTGTACTTTAGATTTCAGTTTCAAAGTCTTTGTTTTGGTATTAATCTTTCTAACCTTCTAGATCCCAAAACTATAGTTAGGTAAGGACCCTCCTCAGGATGTTAAAACCCATGTGAACAACATAGACTGAATGGGACAATTTGACTACCTCGGCTGCCTTACCAAAACTGAAAGCTATGGAACCATGGATTGTTCCTACCTGGCTGGGCTGGCTGAACAAAGAAAGCTTAATGCTACGGAATCACTAACTTACTGTTGTCATCATTAGGAAGTCCTAAAGTTAGGTGTTTAAATATCATAAGTAGGGACCCTCCTCTGTAAGCTTTTTGAGCATAGACATATTATTTTAAAGAAAACCAAATAAACTTTATGTTCTTAAGATCAGATAAACAAAAATTGATCTCAGTTAATGTTAAAGACAATCATCATCCTCATAAAAAATTTATTCCGTAAAAAACAAAATCGAATAGACATAAACATACACAGAATTCATGAATGTAACTTCAAATATACATATGAAAACACAGTATGGTCTTAATATATATATATATATATATATATATATAACACAATCTCACAGAAGGGATCACGGATCCCTTCATTCAACAGATCGATTTATTATATGCAATATACATAAACATGCACAGAATTCATGAATGTAACTTCAAGTATACATATGAAAACACAGTATGATCTTTATATATATATATATAACACAATCTCACAGAAGGGATCACAGACACAATCCCTTCATTCAACAGATCGATTTATTTTATGCAATATACTATACTTATAAGCATATCACTGATCAGTATGTATATCTTCTAATTTTAAGAGGCACACATTAAGTTGCATATATTGTTCATGCATATACATATAATAATTAGTTTATCAGATCAGCGGCAGTGCAGTGGTCGAAGTAGCAGAAGCAGCCCGAGGCGTGGCACTTACCGTTGTTGGCTTTCTCTTTGTTTATGCAGATTTTAGCGCAGTCATCTTCATCATCTGGACAATATGCACTGCCCCCTTTTCTGCTTGATTTCTCGCAAATAAAAGCAGAAACCCCACTCCCAAATTCTGCCAAACATATCACATTAACAAACAAAACACCCTACAGTATTCAAATTTCAAAGTAACTTTTTTCTGAAAATCATGTAATGGCAAAAGGCCATAGAAATAACTTTACATACCGTTTGAGGCCATCAGCAGCAACACCAACACAAAGGCCGCTCGCGCCATGGCAGCTGAGAACTTATATCCACGGCAAATTTCCATTCCCTACTGTTCGCAGAGTTACCAAAAGGGAAGAACGGACTTGACTTATATAGAAATTCAAAACCCTAAAGTATAAAGGAAATTCAAAAGGAATCGGATTAGTCGGGTGTGGGTAATGATGAATAGGCGAAATCAATTGAAAAAAAGTTGAAACGATAGGTACGCATTGAAACTGGAAACTTTTGCAAAGGTGATCATGATTTTGGCACACAATTACATTGACCAAAGCATAAATTGCTGTAGCGTTCACACTGATTTTTCCCAACCTTTTTGAATTTCAACGGATCTAATAAGTCGCTGAGTCGGACTAATAATTATCGTTTGCATCGAGGTAGACTCCACAGAAAGTCGTTCAGAGTATTTTTTAAAGAAGGTACGGATGTAATCTCGACCTCAAATTGTGAAGCAATTTGACATTAGTGACAGTGATAGGTGATCGAAATGGACGATGGAAATGGAGTGTTTAATGTTGGAATTACAGAGATGGGTGGAAATTATGATATTATTTCAGCGAAGGAAATTACCACAGATTATTGAATTTTATATTAATTTCTAATAAATTAAATAAATTGAAAAAAATTAGGTTGGTCATATTTTTAATAATGATAATAATAAAATTAATTTTAAGATTAATATTTGTGGTGGTCATTATCAATTTTCAATGAGATCAACTTTGGTTTATCAAAGTTTATAAAAAATAAGGAATTGTTAATTGAGCCTAGATTAGGTGGTTGGGAGTATTGATTGTGTCTAGCTCAACACATTTTATGATGGACCTTGGGATACCTTAATTCCTTTTTGTGGATGAAATTTATAAAAAAAAAAGGTAAGGAATTTTTTTTTTTTTTTTTTATAATTTTATTTTTGTGTTGGAAAAGTTTTGAGATAATCATTCCTAAATCATGGTTGTGATGAGACACGGAAGATCAATATTGTTGTAAATATTTTGAAATTGAGATTTAATATGAATGCACATGGATATTTTAAAAGAAAGTGGAAGTGATTCTCATCTTCGACTTTTTCCACAACATTTAGAGAGAGGACATTTAGAAGTAGATATTTTTTATTTTCTAGATTATTATTGATCACCTCTTTATAGTGTTTTAATTTTTTACAATCCTTTACTTCTTTATTGAACAACAACTTTTCCTTAAATTTGGAGGTAATAATATTTTTAATATTTCACTATTCTACAAAGTGACTTCCTCATCTACTCACCAATTATTTGGCCAAGACTTGACATCTTTATGCCAGCCTTGCTTAAGCTTAAGATGATCTTGACTAGAGTTTAGGAAGCCTCTTATCTCCCACCTTGTTTATCTTGGTTTTGTACATTATATACCTAGTCATAGACATGCTCTCAATCAGGAACAAACTAGCTTTTATAAGGAGGATATGATAGGGCGTATTGCCTTACTCTTGAGATTATAAGTTATAAAATGTTTTTTAGATTTCTTCAATCCCTCTTTACAAATACTTTATAAATTCTCCAACCCCAAATTTCACATCCATATAAGATAACAAAAATATTATTATTTAACCACATATCACTTGTAAAATAAAAGATTCTTTAACCCATATTATTTAATATATAATTTTATAAATTATGATTAGTATTTTTTAATTTATAAATATTTTCTAAACATAAAAATGAAAAACCCATTTTATTTAACACTTTATCATAATCCATTTCAATAAAGATTGGGTTTCCATTCTACTTTGACATAAATCCCTTCAAGTCTAAGGTTAATAAAATAAACCCACATCCCTAAAACAAACGAGAAAGGGATTTTGGATAGTCATTTCGTGATGGTTATTAGAGAACAATACCACTTCTGATAGCTTGCCTTATTATTTGCTGGCATCTAGTTTACCTGCGGATGTGAGGGCATGTGTTCAATTGACAACATGCATTGATCCTCAATTAGCAAAATAAATCTGTTTTCTGACTTTATAACCTTGTAATTTTTTTTTGAGCTAAAAAAGATAGTAGCATATAGGCGTATCACAAAGGTAGATATCTTGTTAAGCTAAATCAATAATCAACTTTCAAAAGTGTGCTTATGATTATATGCATTTCTAATATTGATATAAAGAAATTATTTATTTAAAAAAATAATAATTTCATAACCATATAATCAAACAAAAAAATATATAAATTTCAATTTTTTTAGAAGTATCATTTGAATATATTTCTTTAAACTTAATTTATGATATTAAATCCTTATCTTTACAAAGTTTCACTTGGTATATCTTAATGAGACAAGTGCTTTAAAAAAATTCTCTTCCAACCATTTTGTCACTATAAAAATTGGTATTTGGCATCAAAATAATTCTAAAAACCCAAAAGACTTATCAAATGGAATTGTTTTAGGATGATTTAAAAACAAAGAGGACTTGAGTTGATTATGGAAATATTTAAGAAGTATTTGGGTTTTTTCAAAATTCTATATTATAAATATACTCATTTTTAATTTAAAAAGAGGATAAAAGATTTTATAATTGTATCAACAATTTCAAGGCACCCCCAACATGTTGGAACATATTATCCATCTAGACATTAGGCATAGAATATCGTTTTGTTTTTCTTAGTGCACAAACACCCTAGTTAGCTTCCTAGTCCATAGTCCTCACTATTTTCATTATATGGACTTCCTATTTGTCATTTTAGCCTTCATTATCCACACATGCGTGAATATTAGGATATAATGCGCTAGTCTCCTTCATTTTAAGGACCAAGGATAATTTTAGGGGCGAAATTTAGCCCATGGGCCATTTTTCCATGTTTTTTTCGAGAAAAAGATTCGCCAATTTGCATTTTTTGAAGCCCTGTTTCGCCCAATTTTGATGGGGTAAAAATTTTTCACTCTAAAAATCGCTGAATCATTATATAAACTATATAAAATCCTTAGAAATTGAAATAGTTTTAGAAAAATATCGCCAAATACTTTATATTTGACATTTTAAGAATTGGTAAGATTCGCCACGGTTTATACACTTTTAAATTATTATGGGTCCTTAAAATTATCCCTGTTAAGGACCCAAGGAACCCTCCTTGATTTCATGCAATTTTGGAGCTAATGTTCCTTCTAGAGATTCTTTCTTAGCTATTTTTAGCCTATAAGCCCCTAATGCACCCTCTTGGTCTAACAACTGTCAATTAAATCACACATGCGCCCTCCAAGCCACCTACCATTAGTTAAATTCCATCTAACATCAATTAAACTGTCAGTTGATCGGATTTGCAACTGGCTCTCATATCTAGTGATGTGAATCTTCCAAAGAAAGTGTGCCACATGTCGGTTTCCAAATGCCTCCTAGGGCTCACAAATTTCTCTATTGAGGATGTATTATAAATTTACACACAATGTTGAATAATAGATGCACGGAAAGTATTACAATTGAGTTCAAAATATCTTGTATTCTATCACTTGCGTTGCTCTGGATCCGCCAAGAGGAGGGGCGAATCCAGAGCAAGTCAGTATGCATCACAAAAAAAAAAAATCCCCTCACAACAAGGATGAAGAAAAGCAAGAATAGCTTCTCTCAAAAGAATTTATCCCATTCAAAGAAGAAGGTATACGACAAGGACTTTGACAAGTCGAAGGTTAGATGCTACAACTGTGATAAGAAGGGCCATTATGAAGGGAGGTGGATCCAAGGAGTTGGATCCACCTCTTTCCAATTGAGTTCAAGAGATATTTTACATGTGTAGAACATTCTTTATGTTCCAGGATTGAAGAATTTCACCTCCTATTAGTTTTGGTTCTTGAATATAAGGGCTTCCAAGTTATCTTCATGGATAATCAAGCACTATTATGGCCGAAGAAAAAAGACTTGAAATATGCAACCATGATTGGACATAGAGAGGGAGATCTCTACAAGGTACCCGAGAAGTACATTCAAGCTATGGTTCGCAACACTACCAATCCATGTGAGCTATGGAATATGAGGCTTGGTCACCTCCACTACAAAGCAATACCAGGATAACAAAAAATGGTGAAAGGTATGCTTGTATTTTATTTTGAGCATGATAGTGTATGTAAGGGTTGTGCACTTGGGAAGAATGTTAAAAATAGTTTCTCTAGCATTACTACTAGATCTAAAGGGATTTTAGATTTAATACATTCAAATGTAGGTGGTCCCATGTCACCCCCTTCCCTCAGTGGCTATTTATATTATGTACTGTTGATAGCTAACTTCTCTAGAAAGTCATGGATTTATTTCCTAAAGGATAAGAGCGATACCTTTAGCAATTTTCAAGAATTCAAAGCCCTGGTTGAGAATCAGACAGGAAAGCACATCCGTGCTTTGAGATTTGACAATGGAGGTGAATTTGATTCACATGCATTTAATGAGTTTTATAGTGATGCGGGAATTTGTACACAGTTAACTGTACCCTACAACCCTCAACAAAATGGGGTTTCTGAAAGGAAGAATAGAACCATATGTGAGGATGCAAAATCCATGATGCATGATCAAGACCTGTCTACCTCATTATGGGTAGATGCCACTAGTACAACATTATATATCCATAATAGAAGTGCTCATGCCATTCTAGATGAGAAGACACCTAAAGAAGTGTTCACTAGTGAAAAAATAGATATTTCACACCTGAGGAAAAGAGGAAAAAGATGGAACCATCATGAAAGAAGGGAACCTTTGTTGCTTATACCGAATCATCCAAAGCCTACATAATATATGTGCTAGGTGAAATACAAATTGACGTCAACTAAGATGTGACCTTCGATGAAGAGGCAACATTCAAGTGATCGAAAGAGCTTCAGTATGATATAGACACAAAGGATCATGAGAGTCCTATGATGAAGGACCCAGATACTGATTCTCCCCATTCAGATGTTCAAAGGGAGAACCCAACTGAGTTCTCAGATTCAATAGCTCCTGATGAACTAGTAGAATTGGTTGATGAACCTCCTTCCAAGAGACGGTCTTCATGGTGCCGATATATACTACAAGATGTAGAGAGGCATGGTGCACCATTAGGGTCTTCCGAAGAGTGAAAGAAACTTGACGGGTATTTAGGGTATGTTGCACAGATGAGTGACATCAGCGATTCAGATCCTTCCACCTATGAAGAAGCTGCAAAGAAACAATTATGAAAATATGCAATAGTAGAGGAATACAAGTCTATTCTAAAGAATGATGTTTGGTAAGTTGTTCCTAAACCTGAAGGGAAGTCCACAGTTACTTCCAGATGGATTTACAAGATCAAGCATTCTGCTCATGGCAGTATTGAAAAGTATAAAGCTAGATTTGTTTCCTGAGGTTTCTCTCATAAAGAAGGCATAGACTATGAGGAGACATTCACTGTTGTGGCCAAGTACACCACTATTCGAGCTGTGATCTCACTTTCATCTATTCTGGGATGGAATCTTCATGAGATGGATTTAAAGAAATCCTTCCTCAATTGTGAGGTTGAGGAAGAGGTATATATTCAACAATGAGAGGGGTTTGTGGTTCATTGCGAGGAGTCCTATGTGTGCAAATTGAATAAATGCTTGTATGGTCTTAAAAGCAAGCTCCCAGAGCTTGGCATTCAAGAATTGAAATCTATATTTAGAGACTGGGATTCTATAAGATCGAAGATAATCCAAATTTGTACTTCAAAGTAATGAAGAACCAACTGTTGATATTGGTTCTATATGTTGATGATTTTTTTTTTACTGGAGAGGAACAATTGATTGCTTGGTGCAAGAGGGAGTTCACTTCTGAGTTTGAGATGAAAGACTTATGTCTTATGCACTACTTTCTTGGCCTTGATATTTGACAAAGAAAAGATAAGATATTTCTTTCTCAAGGGAAGTATATTGTTGATATATTGTGCAGGTTTCGCATGATGCATTGCAAATCCATGAGTCTTCCGATGGTTTCCAATTTGAGGAAACTACACGAGTCAGATTCTGGATTGACTCTAATGGACCCCACCGTGTATAGACAACTTATTGGTTCGTTGATATACTTGATACACTCAAGACCAAATAATGATGTTATGGTGTGAGTATTCTGAGTTAGTTTATGTCTAATCTGAGACATGGACATTAGGTTGTTGCTAAGCATGTGTTTAGATACCTTCGAGGTATGATTGCTTATGGAATCAAATATTCCTCCAATGGAGGGGTGTTGTTACTTGGTTATACTAACATTGATTGGGGTGTTAGCATTTTGGATCGAAAGAGTACATCCGACTATTGTTTTAGCTTGGGTTTCTCTATAATCTCTTTGTCCAAAAGGAAGCAAGGATCTATAGCCCACAGTACTATAGAAGCTATGTATATTGCTATTAGTATTGTCTATCAAGAAGCAGTGTGGCTTAGTAACCTACTTGTTGGATTGTTCGGTGAGAAGCTTGAGTCTACAGTCATTCAGTGTGATAACTAAAGTTGCATAAATATTTTTGAAAACCATTTGTTTCATGATAAGTGGAAGCATAATGAAATGAAAAATCATTTCATCAGAGACATGGTCTAGAAAGGTACAATGAAACTTTAGTACATTTCTACTAATGAGTAGATTGCAGGTGTGTTAAAAAATCCTCTATCAGTGATGAAGTTCTAGTACTTCCGAGACAAGCTTGGTATGTCAAACAATGCCTCCATCGCTGAGAGTAAGTGTTAAATGTATAGGATCATGAGTCATTCTCCAGTCCAATCTTATGCAGCCAAGATTGGCCCTCATGTGTTGAGGTAGGGAGCTTGAGTTGGACTCAGGAACTTGGAGTAGATTCTTGAGATGGACTCAAGAATCACTAAGCCATCTGTTGTAAAAGGTTATTCGTTATGTGTTGAGGTGAATGCTTTGATGTATCAAAGTGATGATGATGTAAAGTATTTTTGGACAAGGCTTGGGACGTGTGTCAAGTTAGATTATCACGTGGACCTCCAGTTATAGTAGGTATCCATGGAGTGGACCTCCAGTTGTAGAGGTAGATTCTTTGCATGTTGAAGCATTAATGTTGTGTGTTGTATTACTAAACAAGTTATACAACTTGACGAGAAACTGACTTGTTCTCGTTTGTTAGAGGTCAATTTTAGTAGTTGTTTTTACCTCCATTCAAAAAGTGTGTATATCGATAGCACCATTTTTCATTTAAGCAATTTTTTTGCGATTTTGAATCTTCTTTGTTATAAATAAACTATACTTTTTATTTACAAATGCATTTTTTCAAATTCAACAAAAAAAATACATTTAGTAACTAGTTATAATGAAAAAATATGTATATTTTGGAATTTTTTTCACATTTATAAATTAGTTATAATGAAAAATAGATACATTTTGGAAGTTTTTCTTTAAATTTTCATCTTAAATAAATCATTTTTATGGACAAATTTGTAAAAAAAATGAGAAAATAAAGACATGGCAAACCATTTTTAATGATTTTATGTATACAAATGATACTATTTAACATTATTTTCTATAAAGTGATGATTTACATAAAATCAACCAAACATATACCATATATTTGTAAATAACATATTAAAAACATAATATTTATTCTTAAAATAAAATATTAAAGTAAAAAATTTACAAAAGTGTCTTATAAATTTTTTGTCAAATTTAACATTTTCTTCAATGACATGAAACTAATAAAAAATATTATGAAAATCAAAATTTTCATCAAAATCGACATTTTCTCGAGCTTGCCTCTCTTCCTAAACCTCAATGTGCTATGTCATGAGCCTCTCTTCCTAGACCTCAACGTGCTATGTCATGAAGAAACACCCCTTATCAAATTCAAAGAATATAAACTCCTAAATCAAAATTTGATGAATTAATAATAAATATTCTTTATTTTTATTTTTAAAGTACACTAAACTTTAACGAAACCATATAAAAAAATAGTAATAATAAACCAATTTAGAGAAAAGGTAACCAAAAACAATAAAAAAATAAACAACAATAACAAAACAAATAATAATAAAAAGACAAAAAAATATTTAAAAATGAAAACATAACACAACTTTATAGAAAATAAAAACCAAATAATATAAAAAATTAATATTATAAAAACATTAAAAAAATTTAAAATCAAACATAAAAAAAACTATTATGAAAATGAAAAAGGGGTAATCGAGTTCGATGGGGTTTTTAGGTGGGTCACGATTCTTGAAATCGCGCTACCCCTTAAACTCTACTCCAAGTGGCGGGGGTAATGGAGTTCGATGGGGTTTTGAGGGGGTCGCGATTCTGAAAATCACGCCACCCCTTAAGTTCTGCTCCAAGTAGTTTGAATCGAGGGCTTTGATTCTTGGAATCAGTCCTTGGGGAGAGGTTTAATGTAGTTTGAATCGAGGGCTTTGATTCTTGGAATCAGTCCTTGGGGAGAGGTTTAATGTAGTTTGAACCGAGGGCCTTGATTCTTGGAATCAGCTTACCCCTTAAGCTGCCGCCACTTGGAACGGAGCTTAAGGGGTAAGCTGATTCCAAGAATCAAGGCCCTCGGTTCAAACTACATTAAACCCCTCCCCTGATATACTTATATGTCTGATAGTTTTATGTGCAGATCTTTGATAGGTACTGGTTCCAACTACTTGTTGGACGTTTATGTATACTTACTCTCCTTTTGCGGCATATATGTCAGCCCCTTATGGATGCTGTTCGGTATTTATAGCTTAGATGGATACTTTATATGATGTATTTGGTGACTGGCAGTTGTGGATGACTGTATATGAGACATTTTATATATTTTGGTATGGATACATTTGTTCTGGTGACTTTTGGACAGTTTCTTCTACAGGATGGATTCTTGTTTTGTCTTGTGGACATATGGCACTTTTATATTGGTCTATTATGTTGTAGTTGATGACACATCTATCACTTTGAATGGTTTTTCCCTGGTCCTCTATATGACAGGGATTGAGAGTACTTGTATGTTCCGAAAGCTGGTTTTATTTACTATTTCGTATATTAATAATAAGCTGAAATTTTCTATAAAAAAAAACCCCTCCCCTTACGTTTTCATAAGTTTTTATTTATTTATGTTTTTTAATATTTTATTTATATTTTATGTTCTTTAATATTTTTTTACTTTATGTTGTTAATTGTGTTTTTTTAATTATTCTTTTAATAAAGTTTTTTATTATGTTTTTTTATATTATATATATATTTTTATTATAATATTGTAAAGATTAGTTTTTTTAATTATTATTTTTATATGTTTTGTATTATGTCTTTTTATATTATATAGTTTTTTAACTATAATATTTTTAATATTAGTTTTTTTAATTATTTATTTTAGGTTCTGTATTATGTTTTTAATAGTATATAGCTTTTTAACTATAATATTTTTAATATTAGTTTTTCGGGTGTTTGATTTTTAATGTTTAGTGTAATTTTTTAAAAGTTTTTAAGTATATTTTATTTTTTTTCACTTAATTATATTGTAGAAAAAAACTTCAATTTTTTCTATTTATTATTTGTATTTATATGGTTTTGTATTTTAGATTTTTAATATTTGTTTTTCTTTTAAGTTTTGTTTAATATTTTTTAAAATATTTGTTTTTTATTTTTTTTTTACGTTTTATTTTGGTTTTTAATATTTAGTGTAATTTTTTTTAAATTGAGTATATTTTAATTTTTTAATTTATATGTATTTTATTGCTTTTAATTTTTTTGTTTATATAATTATTTTTAATGTTTTTATGTCATTTTTTTGTGTTTTTGTAGTTTTTATTTTATTTCTGGGGTTTTGTTGTAATGATTTCTATTCTTAGGGTCACAGTTTGAAACAAGGTTCAATTTTACATCCCTCAAATAAGGGTGATTATGGGAGCATCACTTTTTGATTGAAGGGTTGATTTAGGGTTTTGATTGCAATCACAACAATCAGGGCTTTAAAAAAGTTGTAAATTTAGAATTGAAAAAAAAAGGGTGCTACTAGTAGCATCACTTTTCAAATCAAGGTGTTTTGGTTGTTGTTTTTAATGCAAAAATGTGAGTTTTTATGGCTAAAGTGTCACACACCCCAAAATACCCATAAAATATAAAAAATTAAAGGATAAATGCATTATACTTTTGTACTTTTGAATTCAAATTACTTTACTTGATTTACATATTGGACTCTAAAACCAAGTTAATTTATGCTCACAAGGTTCAGCTTCACTTATTGGGATTATGGACGAACCCTAATGAGACCCTATAAATAAATATTTAGTATCATGTCAAGGTTATGTTCTTTGATATCAATTAAGGTCTAGGACTAGCAGTCCTAAAATAATTTATTACATTTGTATGCTAAGGTAAAGGCTCTAAGCCATACTAGCTTAGGAATATAAGCATTCCCTCCATAAGTTTTTAACCTAGCACAATTAGCTTATTGAGGGTTTAAACCCTTCCAAACCTTACATGAACTTCAATTAGATGACTACCATGTATTAGTGTAATTTACAGGTTCATTAACTGGCTCCGCAGTTAGATTGTGGAACTACTACCATATTAGGTTGTTTTCGCATTGCGGATTGCAGGTTGCGGGACCATCATTTACAAAAATGAGTTTAATCGTTTCCACATTCCCGACTTCCGAATTTGCGGATTGCGAGTTGCGGATCCAGTAATTTCAAAATTGAGAATTAAGCGCTTACACATTCCCAACTTCCGCATTTGCGGATTGCGGGTTGTGGAGCACCATCTCTGACCATTTATTTCAATTGTTCCACAATCTAATTTGTAAATTGCCGATGCGGGTTTTGGAACCCCAACTTAGACCTTTTTAATACAATGGTTCCACAATCCGACTTCCGCATTGTGGATGCAGGTGGCGGAGCCCCAATTTCAACTGTGATAGTTTAACAGTTCCGCAATCCGACTTCCGCATTGCAGATGCGGGTTGTGGAACCCCAAATTTAACCGTTTTAAAACAACTGTTCCGCAATCCGATTTCCGCATTGCGGATACGGGTTGTGGAGTGCGGGTTCAGGAGTTGGTTGAGGGAAAATGGGTATGTGTCTTTCTGATTGCAGAAAAGGGAGATCTGTGTCTTTCAGACTCTGTAAATTGTGGATCTGGAGGATTCAATAGTTTACGGATACGTTTAACAGTGAAACCAAATCTTTAGAAGTTGTTTTCACTTGTAAAAATGATCTTTTCAAACTATTATGAATTACTCTAACTATATTTATAAATAGAATATGTATCAAACGCCCATTCTATAACATAAATAAACCCTATACATAACTTGTTTAAAGTCGTTCTAAGACATTCGGATCTACACAGATCATCTATATATATATATATATATATATATATTAGTTTTATTACTTATCGCTCCTAGCTTCTAGTTCATTTTAACCTATAATGCATATATGAAAACATTCAATTACTTAAACATACATTTCAGTAGACTGTAAATAACATCATCCATAATAAAAATATTAAATGCTATTACACAGGTAATAAAAACCTGACCCAATAGAGTAAGCATATTACAACAAATTAACAGTCAATAACAGGCCTAAACATTGTCATCATTCTGGATAAAGACTTAAGAATCATCTACAATAACTAATTAGTTGCAGAATGATAAACAAATAGTTGATCACATACATAAGAAGTATAATCATTTGATTCAACAATTTAGGAATTATTTACAGTAAAATAGACAGTTCATAAATAAATAGATAAAATATGAACAAAGTAATGCAATCATTAGATATCATTTATAGTAAAAAACATGTCAGAAATAATTAAATAGAACCTAAACCAATAGGGGAAAATCAGAACTGAAGGTCGTCATTCCTCCCAAGCAATCTCCCAAAACAACCAAGCTACTTGTTTTGAAACCCCCTGGCCTTATTTGTTGAACCACAAGGACAAAGACTTGCTCACTGAGTTCCTCTTGCATAAACTAGGTCACAATATCACTTCATCACAAGCCTCCTTCTCATTGGATGAATTCAATACTCAGCGTATTCTCCCCTTCATCATAAGCCTCTTGCTCAGTGGATGAAATCGATGCTTTATAGCATTTTCCTAGGACTTAGGTCATTTAGAGCCACCTACTCATAACCGCTCCAACATAATTCATGACCTGATATATAGGGGGGATGCCTCCTGCACCATTTCCTCTTTTATTAGGTTGTCTTTCCATGATGGGTTTCCTCTTAAAACTTGTCATTTCTCCTTGTGGGTCAGAAAACACTCTTCAATGGCTACCTTTAGTTTTGATTCCCTTAGCTTATTTAATAATTAAAATAATAATTCATTTACAAATGTTTTGACCTCACTTGGTCAATAATGTCAAGGCATAAGGTCTTATAAAACAATAATCATTCGGGTTCCTAGTTGTATTACATACACCCCCACCTTAAAGTTTTAACACTTTCCTCGATGTTACTTTTGAACTTCATTTGAATCATTCTAAAACAGAATTGGATATGCCTCATGCATATTGCTTTCCAATTCCCAAGTAGCCTCTTCTTGGATAAGGTGTTTCCATTGCACCTTGACTTATTCGATGGTGCGATTTCAGAGTAAAAGTTCTCTACTATCGAGAATACATTCCAGTCCCACCTGAGATTCCCCTTCGGGTTCCACATGGATATTATTCCATTAAACCACATGAGTAGCATCATGAACATATATTTTTAGAATTGAAATATGAAAAAACATTATGTACTTTAATTGTATGTGGTAATTCTAATTGATAAGCTGCTGGCCCAACCTTCGCCAATATCTCAAATGGTCGACAATACATGGGTGCCAATTTTGTGCACCTTCCTAATTTTAAGGATATTTTTCTGGGTTTCACTTTCATATACACATGATCCCCTACCTGTAACTCTCTTTGAGTTCTTTTCAAATCAGCATAGCTCTTTTGTCTATCTTGAGCTATCTTCAAGTTTTGTTTTACCTGCTTCACTGTTAGTTCCATATCCTTTAATATTTCAGGACCTAACATTAGTCTATCAATTGGTCTACTCCAAGAAATTGGAGTGTTACACTTTCATCCATAAAGCATCTCAAATGGACTCATTTTTGAAGAGGCTTGAAAATCATTATTATATGCAAACCCAACAAGATGTAAATACTCTTCCCAATTCCTAGGTTTGTCCATTACATACATTTTAAGCATGTATTCTAAAATTTGATTCATCATTTCAGTTTGACCATTAGTCTGGGGGTGATATGCAGTACTGAAATTTAATTGAGTGTCCATACCCTTGAATAAAGCTTTATAGAAATTTCCCGTAAACTTTGCATCCCTATCAGAAATTACAACTTTAGGTATCCCATGCAATCTGAAAATTTCTTTCATAAAAATATCAACAATATTAATAGCTTTGTAAGTAGATTTAACAGGAATAAAATGTGCTTCTTTACTAAGCTTATCTACCACAACCATAATTGAATCATTTTGTTTAGCATTCTTACGAACACCTATTATAAAATCCATGCTAATAACTTCCGACTTCCATTCTGGAATGGGTAAAGGCTGTAGCAATCCGGCTGGATATTGATGTTCAACCTTAACTTGTTGACATTCCATGCATCTAGCTATATATTCTGCTACCTCATTTTTCATCTTAGTCCAAAAGAATTATTTTCTTAACATAGTAATCATTTTCTGATATCTAGATGTCCTGAATATGGTCCTTTATGCATTTCATTCATGATTAATGACTTGACCACTGAATTAGGTACATATAATTTCTTTTTACATACCAACAATTCTTTTCTGTTAAGACTAAGCTTTGATTTTACTTTATTGGCTCTATTTTATGTTGTTCTTTCCTTTAACTTTTGATATTCTTTGTCAAATTTTGTTGTTGTCATGATTTTATCTTCCAGATCTGTTTCATAATTACTACTTATAGTTACATACAACATGTTTGCATGACAACTTAACGCATCAACAAATTTATTTTCCTTTCCTTTAATATGTTTAATTTCAAATTCATATTCACTTAGGAAAGATAACCATCTAGCTTTCCTAGCGTTTAAATTGTGTTAGTCAAATAAATATTTTAAACTAACATTATCAGTCATTAGTAAGAATCTTCTTCCAATAAGATAGTGGCACCACATTTTAAGTGCATGAATAATGGTATCTAACTCCCAATCATGAGTAGCATATTTCTTTTCATGTTCTTTAATCTTCTTTGATTTATAGGCTACCACATAATTGTCTTGCATTAATACTCCACCTAGACCCTCTTTGCATGCATCTGTGCATATAACAAAATCTTTATAGGGGTTTGCTATCTTTAGGATAGGATCTGTTGTTAATAAATATTTTAGTTTATTAAAGTTGATTTCACATTTCTCATTCCATTCAAATTTCTTACCTTTCTTTTGCAATGAAGTTATAGGATATGCAAGTTTTGAAAATCCTTCAATAAATTTACGATAATATCCAGTAATCCCTATAAAAGATCTTACATAAGATACATCTTTAGGCATAGGCCATTCCATGATAGCTTTAATTTTATTAGGATCTACCAATATACCATCTTTAGACACGACATGACCTAAGTATTGGATTCTATCTTTAAAGAAATCACACTTACCAAATTTTGCATATAGTTATTGTTCTCTTAATACTTGTAGGACTATTTTAAATGCTCTTCATGTTCTTGCTGATATTTAGAATAGATTAGTATGTCATCAATGAATATGAATACAAATTTATCCAAATACTTACTTAATATACTATTCATTAAACACATAAAATATGTTGGAGCATTTGTCAACCCAAAAGGCATTACGACAAATTCATAGTGGCCATATCTGGTCCTAAAAGCAGTTTTAAATATATCTTTGTCATTAACTCTAACTTGATGATATCCATATCTCAAGTCTATTTTTTAAAATATTGTTGCTCCTTGAAATTGGTCGATTAAATCATCGATCCGAGGTAAAGGATATCTGTTTTTAATTGTTATTTTATTAAGTTGTATATAGTCTATACACAACCTTAATGTTACATCCTTCTTCTTCACAAACAACACCGATGCTCCCCAAGGAGAAACACTTGGTTGGATATATTTATCGTCAATTAATTCTTGGATTTGACCTTTTAATTCATTTAATTCCAGTATGTTCATTCTATAAGGAGATTTCGAAGCTGGGGATGCTCCTGGTACTAAATCAATAGTAAAATCTATTTCTCTTTTCGGAGGTAACCAGGGAATTTCTTCCGGAAACACATCCTTAAAATCTTTTAAAACTGGAGTATCATCTATTTCAATTTCTTTATCTTTATCTCTGTCATCAATTATACAAACAACATATGCTTTACAACCTTTTCTAACAGACCTCTTCATTTGTAAAGCAGAAATTTCTCTAATCATGACTTTTCTAGGAATTCCTTTCACTATAATAGGATTATTTTCTTCATCAATGCATGAAAAAGACTTATCATAACAATTGAGAATCACTCTATGCTTTTCTATCCAATCCATTCCTATCAGCATGTCATAAGATCCTAAAGGTAAGACATTCAAATTGTTTTAAATTCATTCATGAAGAATTCACAGTTTTTAACAAAATTATTCACTTTTATTTTTGTTCCAGTAGCAAGTTGGACTAACCATGATTTTTCAAATTTGTCTTGCTGCAATTTACATAATTCTACCATTCTAGGATATATATAACTCAAACTTGCACTTGGATCTATCAATGTAGAAATAGATTTGTCTTTCATCATACCTTCAATTTCAAACATTGTTGTTTGATGATTTGCTTGTCTATTTTCCAATTCTGCATTGATCCTTGGTATGCTCCTTGCTACCTCTCCCACAGTAACATCTTCTTATATGGAATGTAAATTATTGAAATTATTTCTTCTTTTTGGACAATCTTTGAAGTAATGAGGTTCAGCAAATTCCCAACATTTTAAAGGTTCCCTTTGAACAATATTTTTATTATAACCAGGAAATGCTTTCCTTTCTTTTATTACTATAGGATTTTGTTGTTATAGCTTGAAATGACACCTCTCCGTCCGTGACGACACTTGTTTCCCTGGTCGCATGACGCCACTTCTTGAGATCAAGTTCAATCACACAACAGGACATTTTTGGATGGAGGAGTCAGTTGGAACACTAAAAATGGTCAAAATTACCTCATTCTTGACCCATTTGATGTATATGACCCTTAGGAACATTTTTCCAGACCAAACCATCTCCTGAAAATGAGCAGAAAAGCCTGTTTTTTGCCATTTTTTAACATGAGCGCGACTCCACTATTGAAATAGTAGCGTGTGTATGCGACTTTGCTTCATTAAAGTAGCGCTCAAATCCATATGTACGTGACTTTGTCTACTGTAGAGTAGTGTACACCCTTGTTTTGGTCAAAATCTCGAAATTCGAGTAAGTTAAGTTGGTTGGGAAACCTCTTGAGCGGTTATAACTTCTTTTCCTCTTCCTCACTAACTATATAAGGAGGGTAGAAGGGCCATGTGAGAGGACCAAGCCCAATTACAAAGTTATGCTAGAGGAATGGAGACCTTCATCCCCCTCTCTTGTGCTTCAGTTTTGGTAAACCCTAGTACAGTTGCTTAGAGGCTGGGATCCTTGGAAAACGGAAGCAGGAGACCTTGAATCTAGGTTTCGTGAAGTGCCAAGCTTGAAAGAAGGTATAACTGTATGTACTTGCTTTCATTCATTAATAAAGATCAGATGTTCTTCTCTTTCCAAATATGACCTATTAATGTGTCTCAGATTTGATTACTATTTGATTATAGTTTGATGTCTCTTTATATTATGGATATCAGTCATATATATGTAGTCAATTGTGTTTGAGAAGGGTATCAAGTTGTTTTACAGGTTTGGGCATTGCGACATTGGATAAGCATTGAAGAGCGAGGGAGGCAAAGCTAGGATCAACCTTTTGAATGAGGTGCCTACATCTCTAAACCCTAATCTCTTCATTTATTTGTTGTACTTACAGAATGCTTGTAAGTCTATCTTTATCACCGTAAGTTGGTAGTTTCTCCCCTTAACTATAGGTGCATTTTCCCCACAACAGAATGGCGACTCTGCTGGGGAAAGCCTAATTGCTTAGGGGTATCCAAGGTCATTTCTTCAGTCTTGTTTGATGGTCTTTGTTCATTTTATTGATTAGGATCAGTTAGTAGGCTCTGTTTGACCCTCCTTGGCTCTTACAGACCGTTCCTAGCCCTTGCAAACCCTTGTGGACCCAGGTGTGGTGGTTTTAACCCCATTTTTCCAACTTTTTCCACCTGTACGCTACTGTTTGTACCACACAGTAGCGCCCATATGCTACTTTTCCTCTGCACAGTAGCGCCCATCCTGCTAGGGGCGCTAGTTTCCTTCATACACAGTAGCGCTCAAAATCCGGGTTTGATGTTTTTTGAGTTTTTGGGTTGTGCACCCCAATCTGGGGGCTGTGGCTACATTTTTTGGGGTCCTTGATGACTCTAGGTCTGAGTTAAACCACTGTAAGTGGTCTCCCATCCTTGTACTGATCCTACATTCATGATTTGAACCTCTTTTGATCAATTTGGGCTTGTTTGGAAAGTTTTGGGGTTTGTTGACCCAAGTTGGGGGGTTGTGGACCTGTTTGGTGTTTTGTATCCTAATTTGAGTCTAATTGAACTTGCTTGCCCCATTTCCACTGGATTTGAAACCTCTTGAGTCTTCTTGACCCTGTTTGTATCTATTTGAGTGAAATTTCTCTTTTAGGTTGGTTTCTTATCCTCCCTTATGCTTTTAGTTTTTCTTTTGTAGTGAAAGCTCAAGTGTTTTGGCTATTGTTCAAGACCTTGTTTGCATTGTTTATGTGTAGACCTGACTTTACCAAACCATACTTCTTTGTAGGTGATTTGCTTCGTCTGGGTCTAAAAGTAGTTTTCGTACTCTTTTCCCAATGTTTGGCATGCTTACATCAATAACAATTTGAAAGTCATATTTGGTAGCTATTACTATTTCATAAAGAGAACATAAAAGTTTCTTTGCTTTGCTTTGATAATAGGTTAGTTTCAGTTTTGTTTTTTACCTTTGAAAAGCATGAATAATTTTGATTTATCTTCTGAATAGAGTACCTTGCAAGTGGCTTAAAATATTTTAGAGTGCTTTGCATCAAAAAGAACAAGTTTTCTTTTGCATAACTAGTTGCTTGAGTAGCTGCATTCTTAGGTTTTGAGATTATTTTTGTACATTTAGACTTTATTTTTACCTTTTTTGCATTCAAAAGATTAAAAATTGCATTTGCACATGTATTCTAGATCAGAATTTTAGGACTTGCATTGAAAAGAAAAAGATTTGTTTGGTGGTAAATATTTCATTTTCAGTACTCTATCTCTATTATAACCACTCTCACACACCCACTACCTTTTTGAGTAAGCAAGTAACCTTTAAAATGAACTCTAATAAAATGTACTAGTAACATTTTCTTTTCTAGGTTACACTACACCAACTAGTCTTGGTTAGGATCTTGAGTTTAAATCACGTTAAACCACTCAAGATCACACATTACGCAAAAATGGTAGTTCGACTATCACAGGTAAATCCATTTCACTCAAAGCTTGCCTGGGATCTATGCAGTAGGTCATTGTGAGATCAGATTGTTGGGAATACTCCTCATACTTTCTGTTTCGAGCATACGCTAGGATTGGATCGTGTTTGGGGACTCTTTCGAGTTTCGGGCTCAGTTACCCTGCCCACGCCTTCTGATTCGACCGGTGACTGTTCCCCCAGGAGTTTTCAGTGTTGTGGTATCCTTAGTATCTGACCATAGGTTCATACATAGGTGACAGTGGAGGGTATATCTGCTGTACCTAGGAAAAACATGGGAGGAAATCCCTTGCAGGTCTTTGGGAGGGCATTTGGGTGATTCCAGCGCGTGCACCCTTAGTCATTGTATTGTGGACCCCAGGTAACTGTTCTTCATCCTTCGTTGATCTATTCTGGGCCCTCACCATCCCAGACTCTTCTCCGGAAGGCATCTATTTTCCTGGTTTGATTTACTTAGGACCTTTTTTTAGTGGTGTGCTCTTTGTGCTACTTGATTTAGTTTGCCTTAGAGAACTTCTTGTTCATTTGAGCAGGAAACTATGTCTAGCATTCCGGTGAGTGACAATCAAGGTACCCCTGTTTCAGGGGATCCTTGTGCTATTCCATTCATTGGAAACATTGGTTCTCCCTTAATGGCTACTCTGAATCTTCCTGGATTCACTATAGGGCTGTCGGTTTGGTTGTTTTCCACTCCGAATGCCTTGCATGCTTCTGACGCTTCTTTTGTGAGCACCTCAAATCAAGAGCATCAGAACCCTGGGCCTTCTTTGTGAGTAACATCTTCTCCTCCTCCTTCTACCTCATGTGGCGAAAGTAGCAATACTAGTAACCAGTAGTCTAAAAGGAATAGACGGGGGAAGAATAGGAAGAAGATGCCAAAACAAGGGGGCAGCAACCCAGCCTCTGCAATTCATGCTGGGCGCAAGCACCCTACCTCTGTAAGTCATGTTGGGCGCAAGCACCCTACCTCTGTAAGTCAATGACGTGTCCTCAACATGACTGACAGTGGTTGAAGACAAACTTTTAGTCACTGAAAATCATACTGAAAGTTTGTCTTCAACCACTGTCAGTCATGTTGAGGACACGTCATTGATCACTGCTAGTCATATTAATGACAAGTCACTAGTTCCTTTGAGTCATACTAGAGACACCAGATCAGCCACTATAATTCATGCTGAGGGAGTTGACATTGTTGACAAACCAAACAAACAAAATCTTAAGTTACCTTGTAAGTTTTGCGAGGGAGATCACCTTACTTACTTGTGCCCTATACTTCCAGAAGTGCAAAAAGTGTGGTCCTTAGTTCAAAATTCTGATGCTTCTGAGAAACCAACCTCTGTGAGTCATGCTGAGAGTACTAACATTGTAAAGGAGTCTAAACCTATAGGACGGAAACCAAAGTTCCCTTGTAAACTTTGTAAGGGATATCACCTTACTCACCGATTCCCTGCCATTCCAGAGGCACGAAGAGTGTTTTCCATGTATGAAGGAACCTCTGTTCCTGAGCTGTCTATAGATTCCCTGCAGTTAGATCAACCTTTGGTTGATAAAGTGGTTGAACCAATGCAATCTTTGGTCGACCCCACTCTTCCTTCGGAGAGTGAAGTGATCGAATCAATGCAATCTTCGACCGATCCCATCAGTCCTTCGGAGATTGATGCACTTACTGCTGAAGTCTTCTGCATTACCAGTTTGGATGTTCCTGAAAAAGGGGGCACTTCATCTGTGCCATGTGAACCCCTACCAAGCCCTAGGATTGTTTCCTTTGATTGGAATAGTCTATCCGAGCCTCGTCTTCCTTCTTCGACACCTTTCCAGATAAAGGTTGATATTGGGAACCATACAGTTGATCGATGCATTGTTGATGAAGGTGCTTCTGTTAGTATCTTATCTGCTTATGCTTGGAGAGATTTGGGTTTCCCTAATGTTATTCCAGCTGCTAATTGGCCGTTGACCTTTGATAGAAGACCTAGTGAACCGATCGGATTCCTCCGTCAGGCACCTGTTACCTTGGGTGGAAAAATAGTCTTAGTTGATTTTATGGTTTTAAAGGACCCTGTGGACTTTGATATGATCCTCAGCCATGATTACATTTATGCTATGCATGATTTGGTGTCTACGCTTTTTCGTGTGATGCATTTCCCTCATAACGAAAACATTGTCACCATCGACCAGCTTGCATTCGTTGATCCTCCTGTAGACTAGTCTGATCCCTCGTCATTAGGCACTACTATGTCACATGGGCCTTATGTGGCATATTGTTCCTTGAGTTCAACTGCTACTGAGAAGGAGTCTCTGAGTTCATGCTTACCTTCTTGGGACTTAGTCCCATCTTTTGACCAAGTGACACCTCCATTTGAATGTTTAGATATGTATTCTATCTGGGATGATATGCTTCCTTCCGATGAAGTTTTCCTAGAGTCTATAGTACAGTCTGCCATTCATTTGTATGTTGATCCAGTCACAGTTATGTCCAACCCAGGTTTGACCTTAAAGTCTAATATTCCTACTGTTGAGTCTTTGGACTCTCCTATAGATCCGCAAATCGGTGTTCCTACTGAGTTTGATTCTGCTTCTAGAATTTTCAACTTCCGTGATGATGAATTTGTTTCTGTAGATTCCATCATGTCCTTCAACTTTGATCTTCATCTTGAAGTTGATCTTGTTGATTGTAAGTCCTCGGGCTTGGGTACCATAGAGTCTTCATTTGAAAACTTTGCCTTATTTATGCCTGTTGTTGATGATAGTGAAGTTGAAAGTATGTCTACCACAGTGACTTGTATCGGGTCTTTCCTTACATATGTTTTAGATATGATCCTGGTACTAATGTTTCTTGGAGAGAGGATTCTTAGCTTGATTTATACTTGCTTACTGGTCCTTTTCGACACCTTGTGCGACCATGTCAGGTATATTCGGAACCTTGCATATAGGTTTAGGCTTCCCCATTGTTATGTTGCATTTGAACCTTTTGCCATCCAAATTCGCCATAGGGTCGAACCTGTTGGATATTGGTGTGTTAGCCATCTCTTTATGCATTGTGCACCAGTCCGACAACAGATCCTACCTAACATGGGTCACCCTAGTCAGCACCCTTATGCCATTCTGGTGCCCATGTTGAGTTTTTCTCATAGGCTCGGGAGCCTTTTTATATTTACCATGACTTTGAGAAGAAGCCTCATATCTTTGTTCCTCATATGTTTCTGGCCATCCCTGATAAGGCTCCCATCTTTGTGTTCAAATTGCATATGCATTTGTTATGATCTTGCTTGCGCTAATGAGCCTGAAGCCGGCTTCCACGCTTTTAGCTCATTATATAAGCCTCCATCTTTGATCTCATTTTCACTAAGCCCTGTATCATTTTGCCTTTGCAATTTGACACCTTTTACCTAGAGATGACACACCCTGAGTGTCCTTATCTTGCTCATGTTCCTTGCATTAGGCATAGCTTTGTTCCATGCGCTTGGAGCTAGTTTTGCATGTCCCTGACACTCGTCTCCTCCCATTGCAAGCATTCTTCTTTTACTTCGAGCTCGTTAAAAACAGTAAGTAGGTTTTGAGCATTCTTCTTTTACTTCGAGCTTGTTAAAAACAGTAAGTAGGTTTCAAGCATTCTTCTTTTACTTCGAGCTCGTTAAAAACAGTAAGTAGGTTACGAGCATTTCTTCCACCTTTCCTTCGAGCTCGTTAAAAACAGTAGGGAGGCTATGAGCATTTCTTTCATCTTCACTTTGAGCTCAGTAAAAACAGTAAGGAAGTTGTGAGCATTTTCTGTATCTCCTTTGAGCTTGTTAAAAACATTAAGGAGGTCATGAGTTTACTTTTCCAGACTCGTTAAACCTTTATAGAAAAGATTCCTATGGAGTTCTTTTAATCCCTTTTCAGACTCCTTAAATAGGAAAAGTTTGCCAAGCATAGTTGTCTTTTTGGGCTCGTTAAAATAACTGAACCGACATCCACTTAGGTATAGAATTACCCCTTTTCCGGGCCTTGGTGGATAATTTATGGAAAAGGTATACTCTAGGTATACTCTTGTATGTGCTAGAAGAGTTCTTCTTCCATCATTTTACACTTTTTCAGGGAAGGAGACTAATTGTACGAAAAAGTACCTTTGGAGTCATCTTTAGGGTTTTCAGACTCTCGAAATGTGAAAACACCAAGCGAGCATTCACCTACTCGGGCTCGTTGTGAAATCCACGAGATGGTTGATAGAGGACTATTTAAGTTTTTCAACTCTATATACAAGAAAACACCGCCGAGCACATACCAATCCAGGCTCGATATAAAATCCACAGATAGGTATATAGAGGACTGTTTAAGTTTTTCAACTTGTAATGTCCCCATTTTGACCCCCTTTGTATTAAATCGTAAAGGATGTAAATATTGTAATTTGATCATGGTGAGGAGCTCAAGGCCAAGGCCCCACCATTGACTTAGCATTTTGTATCGGCAATTAAAAATAGATGCCTATGGTTCTTGTGCAAGATGGGCACAATGTAAATAAGACATCATGTAAATACGAATTTTAATGGAAAAACCCACAACTAGCTATGCAATGAAACAAAACGATGGGGCATGATTCTACAAGGAATAGGGAGGGGAAATAACCAAACCCTTGAGCCACTAGGGTCATCCCATGTGTCAATAAGAAAACCCATGAACTCTTAACTATCCATTTTGTCCCATGCACCCAATCATTAAATTCTTCCAAAGATTGGTTGGGGCAGTTAATGTCTTGGGATTGGAGAAGTATGGCAGTTAGATTTCATGCATGGGCAAGCCATCAACCTAAAAATCATATTTTTGGCTTGTTGGGAAAGAAAACCCCCATGAAATGCTGCCTAAGGAATTCCTCATCCATTACGTTCTTCCTCTCACGCAGACTGAGCTCACTAGAATTTATCCTCACGTTTTTCACCATAACCCTGCGTTTTTCCATGCCCAAGAACTCGTTTTTGGTATTGTGCAATAGCTGGGGAAGGAGGGACACGAATTGGGACTGAGGGAGAGGTCGTTTTTGCCCCTGGGGCATTTTTCTGGAATGGGTTTTGCTCCCCCAGTCGAATTTTCCAGTTGCCATACGTTTTGAGTCTTCCCACGTTTTTTCTGAAGCTCAGGAAACCCCACCTCATGCATCCCACTGTTGAAACGTTTTTCTCATGCTCAACAAGTGTGGTTCTATTGTGATGTGCATCCTTATTTTGTTTTGAACCTGTGAGCAAGAAACTGGAGTGGTAGTGGACAGAATTGGCTTGATAAATCTAGTGTAGGGAGTAACCTCTCAAGAAGATCAAGAGGGCTGGCTACTTTTCTATGCACACCCTGGGAGCACTAGAAAGGAAGGTATGGCAGTAAAGAGAATACTTCCTTGTGTTGGGTGTGTAGGCATCGTGAGTGCCAAGCTGAATAGATCTGGGAGGGGTACCCATAGCTCCGTGGTTGAGCTCACTAGCTTAGCAATTCTTCCTTTCCATTTCCTAGTAGCCCAATAAACCCAATTGTAGATTGGCTTGGCTCATCTTGGTGTATGCTTGGCTATGTGTGAGTCTGATGTTCCCTGGTTCCTTATAGTAATCATGCCCAGCTCGGGGGTGGCAGTTGTATCAAGAGGTTGATAAGCACAACTGGCCTATGGTTAGGAGGAATGTTGCAATTGCATAGCCAGTTGCTTGGGACTACCTTATTGAGATAAGTATTCTCTTGTGTTAAATTTGCAATTATCATTTGATGAATATTATGAATGTATGTGGATGTGTTAAATGAATTTAATTTCCATTGTGTTTCTATAGCATGCACATATACATGTCTTTGTATCAATAAGTTCAATTAATGGATATGGGGCTAATTTCCCGGATTGAGCACCACGTTCTCTCTATCCTGCTGGTATGGTAGGAGGGGACATTACACAACTCTATAAGCAAGAAAACACCGCCGAGCACAGACCAATCCGGGCTCAATATAAAATACATGGATAGGTGTATGGAGTTTTCCTCTAGGTTTTTCAGACTCCTTAAATATGAAAATACCATCGAGCATACTTTAGTTCTTTGTCAAGCTCATTAAAAAATGAAAAAGGAAAGGGAAGGGAAGAATGTTAAAATATCTTTCAATATGATGGCAGCAAGTCAACTATCTCCTTGAACAAAGCACCTGTTTTGATTATATCAAACAAGTTGGGTTCTAGTGTTGGCCTTAGGGTAAAATTGATCTCAGAGTTCCTACTCCTCCGTTTGGTTAGTCTTCCAATCATTCAGAGAATCTGTTAATGTCTCCTACATTGCAGACTTGCATCGTGGTCCCTTTGTGTTCAAAGCTGCCTAAGTCACTCTTGTGTCATGCTCGCTGTTCAAGGATACAACCTGTGTCGGACATTCTACAGTTGCCTTGACCTCATGTGTCGTCCATTCCTTGGTGTCAGTATGTTTCATCATGTGTTTAGTCCTACTCCAAATCAACTCATACCTATTTGAGTGTCCCTCATGTTGGATGATGGAGGATGCATTAAGGCCTACCTTCCAATGGATTTTTGCCCATTGACTTCAGCTCATTGTGCTCTGGGAATGAAGTTTAGAGTTTCGGTTAGTACCTTGGGGATTGCAGTCATTAGTGGCAGTTTCCCTCGCTATTGGATAGATGGGAATACATCAATGTCTCCTATCCGATGGATTCTTCAAGTGTTCGACGGCAATACCATCTATTCGCACTTGCTTGAATGTACTAGGTACCTTGGGTTCCATTTTCATTATTGGTGGACACCCTCGCGTTTGTTAACGGTATACATCAATGACCGATAATCAAACGATACCTCCCATGTTCGACAACAACTCATTTATTCACATGGATAGGTTTGTACCTTGGGTTGTTTTTGGATGAAGAACTTGGGATCCTCGATAGCATCACCTCATTTATGTTATCACCCAAGTTGCGCAAGACTGAGCCACATTTTTTTTTTTTTTGGCTCTTGATGAGACATAGATCCAGCTTGTTCTCTATGGCTATGTTCTCCAGTTTTGACATAGATCCACCTTGTATTTATGTGGCTATGTTTACACTTATGTTCCTCATGGATCCACGCTTGTATTCTAGTGGCCATGATATATGCATCAGTATTTTGGATCATTATTGTATCCTCTTGGAGGTCATGTTCCACCATTTGAACATGGACAGTTACCCCAAGGATAAGTTTGTCTAACATTGCCTTTGCTGTTAGGTACTTCATTTGAGCCTATGATTCTTGGTTTCTCCGTTCCTCCATGATTCAACTCTTTTTTATTTATAATGTATTTTGGCCATCGTTTCCTGCACTCCCTTTGACCTCATACATTAGGGGGCATCTGTTATAGCTTGAAATGACACCTCTCCATCCGTGACGACACTTGTTTCTCTTGGTCGCATGATGACACTTCTTGAGATCAAGTTCAATCACACAACATGACATTTGTGGATGGAGGAGTTATTTGGGACACTAAAAATGGTTGAACTTACCTCATTCTTGACCCATTTGATGTATATGACCCTTAGGAACATTTTTCCAGACCAAACGATCTCCTGAAAATGAGCAGAAAAGCCTGTTTTTGGCCATTTTTTAACATGAGCGCGACTCCACTGTTGAAATAGTAGCATGTGTACGCGACTTTGATTCATTAAAGTACCACTCAAATCCATATGTACATGACTTTGTCTACTGTAGAGTAGTGTACACCCCTGTTTTGGTCAAAATCTCAAAATTCGAGTAAGTTAAGTTGGTTGGGAAACCTCTTGAGCAGTTATAACTTCTTTTCCTCTTCCTCACTGACAATATAAGGAGGGTAGAAGGACCATGTGAGAGGACCAAGCCCAATTACAAAGTTATGCTGGAGGAATGGAGACCCTCATCCCCCTCTCTTGTGATTCAGTTTTGGTAAACCCTAGTACAGTTGCTTAGAGGCTGGGATCCTTGGAGAACGGAAGCAAGAGACCTTGAATCTAGGTTTTGTGAAGTGCCAAGCTTGAAAGAAGGTATAAATGTATGTAGTTGCTTTCATTCATTAATAAAGATCAGATGTTCTTCTCTTTCCAAATATGACCTATTAATGTGTCTCAGATTTGATTACTATTTGATTATAGTTTGATGTCTCTTTATATTATGGATATCAGTCTTATATATGTAGTCAAATGTGTTTGAGAAGGGTATCAAGTTGTTTTACAGGTCTGGGCATTGCGACATTGGATAAGCATTGAAGAGCGAGGGAGGCAAAGTTAGGATCAACCTTCTGAATGAGGTGCCTACATCTCTAAACCCTAATCTCTTCATCTATTTGTTGTACTTGCAGAATGCTTGTAAGTCTATCTTTATCACCGTAAGTTGGTAGTTTCTCCCCTTAACTATAGGTGCATTTTACCCACAACATTTGTGGCCTAAAACTTCTGAAATTATTTCCCTGATAGTGTCGATGGTTATTTCTAGAAGTATTATTAAATCTCATAACTTTTCTTTTATGTTCAAAGCTCTCATGTTTTATGTTCTTCCAACTTGGTACATTATCTCTTTTGTTCTAATTTTGGTCAAACTGAAATTTCCTTTTCTCATAGATTCATCCAATGTTTTAGGATTGTCATATTCAATTCTCTCCTTGTAAATTGTTGGTAAACAGTTGAGAAAACGTTGTACTTTACGTTTTTCTTCAACAATATAAGGTACATAACGTAATGAACTCAGAAATTTACTGCACAGTTCCTTCATTGTAAGAGTTCCTAGTTTTAAATCATAAAACTCTTTAGCTTTTTCTTCATAATACTGTTCCGACAAGTATTTCCTTTTAAATTACTTCTTGAAACTTTTCCAAGTTAAGTGACGTTCCTTAATGTATTTTAATTCCTGATGTCTTTCCACCAAATGTCTTCCTTTCCCGTTAGATTATAGATTGCCAATTTGTCTTTTAATTCATTAGAGTAGTTGTAAATCTGAAAGTACTTTTTCATTCTTGAAAACCATGCTTCAGCTTCTTATTCGGTTTCAATATCACCATTGAATATAGGAGGTTTTATATTTTTAAATTCACAATAAATTTCTTCATAAGGTTTACTCTTCCTACTACATTTATCACCATCACTACTTTCATTGGATTCTTTGAATTTTTGTTTATTTTGTTTAGGTGAATTTCCACTTGAAGATTCAGTTTCACTATCTAAAAATTTTAACTTCCTTTCCTTGCGTTTATAAGATGCAATCTTGAATGTTTCTATCTCGGGTCCTTTCTTTCTTTCTTCTTCTTGATTACGTATTTTTGTTAACAAGACATTATTTAATTCTTCTTATGCTTTCATAATGCGTTCATTATCTTTCTTAACACTTTGTAGCTATGGTTTTAAATATTTTACTATTTGTAATAGTTCAGATGGATTATCATTTCTACTCTCATTTAGATGTACCCACAGATTATCATCATTCTTGTTCATTGTTTAATTTCTCTTTAGGGTGGGATTCTTCTTCTGCTAACATTTCGACATCTGCCATAGTTCCTTCAAAATCAAGATTATACTTCTCTTCTTATTATAAGAGAATCAACCAGAACATCTATGTTAGTTTCCTGTTTATAATCATTCAGTGTTGAGCCCGTTAGGCCAAGTGTTGTAACCATTCTCTGATACCATTATGTCGCACACCCCAAAATACCCATAAAATATTTTTTTTTTTAAAGGATAGATGCATCTATACTTTTGTACTTGTTAAATCAAATTACTTTACTTGATTTACATATTCGACTCTAAACCCAAGTTAATTTATGCTCATAGGGTTCAACTTCATTTCTTGGGATTATGGACCAACCCTGGTGAGACCCTATAAATAAATATTTAGTATCATGTCAAGGTTATGTTCTTTGATATCAACCAAGGTATAGGAATCAGTCCTAAAATCATTTATTACATTTGTATGCTAAGGTAAAGTCTCTAAGCCATACTAGCTTAAGATTATAAGCATTCCCTCCATAAGTTTGTAACCTAGCACAAATATCTTACTAAGGGTTTAAACCCTTCAAAACCTTACATGAACTTCAATTAGATGACTAACATGTATTAGTGTAATTTATAGGTTCATTAACTCGCTTCCGCAATCAGATTGCGGAACTACTACCATCTCATGTTGCTTCTGCATTCCACATTCCGCACTACGGATTGCGGGTTGTGGGACCATCATTTACAAAAATGAGTTTAAGCATTTCCGCATCCCCGAATTCTGCATTTGTGGATTGCGAGTTACGGATCCAATAATTTCAAAATTGAGAATTAAGCGCTTCCTCATTCCCGACTTCCGCATTTGCAGATTGTGGGTTGTAGAGCACGAACTCCAACTATTTATTTCAATGGTTCCGCAATCCTATTTCCACATTGCAGATGCAAGTTGCGGAACCCCAACTTTGACCTTTTTAATACAATGGTTCCACAATCCGAATTCTGCATTGTGTATGCGGGTTGCGTAACCCTAATTTCAACTGTGATAGTTCAACAGTTCCATAATATGACTTCTACATTGTGGATGCGGGTTGCGAAACCCCAAATTTAAACATTTTAAAACAATGGTTCCACAATCCGATTTCCGCATTGCGGATGCGGGTTGTGGATTGCGGGTTTAGGTGTTGGTTGTGGCAAAAGAAGGTCTGTGTTTTTTCGATTGCAGAAAAGACGGATTTGTGTCATTCCGACTGGAGAAATTGTGGATATGGAGGATTCGACAGTTTACGGATGCGTTTAGCAAGGAAACCAGATCTTTAGAAGTTGTTTGCACTTGTAAAAATTATCTTTCCAAACTGTTATGAATTACTCTAACTATATTTATAAAAAAAATATGTATCAAATGCTTGTTCTATAACAGAAATAAACCCTATACATAGCTTGTTTAAATTTGTTCTAAGCCATTCAGCTCTACATAGGTCATATATATATATATATATATATATATATATTCTAGTTTTATTATGTAGCCCTTCTGGCTTCTAGTTCATTTTAACCTGTAATGCATATATGAAAACATTCAATCATTTAACCATACATTTCAGCGGACTGTAAATAACAACATCCATAATAAAAATACTAAATGCTACTACACAGGTAATAAAAAACTGACCCAATAGAGTAAGCATATTACAACAAAATAACAATCAATAACATGCCTAAACATTGTCAGCATTCTAGATAAAGACTTAAGAATCATCTATAGTAAATAATAAGTTGCAGAATGATAAATAGATAGTTGATCACATACATAAGCAGTATAATCATTCTGATTCAACAATTTAGGAATCATTTACAGTAAAATAGACAATTCATAAATAAATAGATAAAATATGAACTAAGTAATGCAATAATTAGATATCATTTATAGTAAACAACAGGTTAGAAATAATTAAATGAAACCTGAACCAGCAGGGGAAAATCAGAACTGAAGGTCACCGTTCTTCCCAACCAATCTCCCAGAACAACTAAGTTACTTGTTCTGAAACCCCTGAGCTTGTTTGTTGAACCACAAGGACAAAGATTTAGTCACATATTTTTTCTTTCATAAGATAGGTCACAATCTCACTTCATCATAAGCCTCCTTCTCATTGGATGAATTCAATACTCAGCGTATTCTCCCCTTCATCGTAAGCCTCTTGCTCAGTGGATGAAATCAATTATTTATAGCATTTTTCTAGGACTTAGGTCATTCATGAACCACCTTCTCATAATCGCTCCAACAAGAGTCACGACCTGATATCTAGGGAGGATGCCTCTTGCACCAATTGTGCTTTTATTGGGTTGTCTTTCCATGATGGGTTTCCTCTTAACACTTGTCATTTCTCCTTGTGGTTCAACAAACACTCTGCAAGGGATACCTTCAGTTTTGATTCCCTTAGCTTATTTAATAATTAAAATAATAATTCATTTACAAATGTTTTGACCTTACTTGGTTAATAATATCAAAGCATAAGGTCTTATAAAACAATGATCATTCGGGTTCCTAGGTGTATTACATAGAGTTCTCATTTTGAGTATAAAGTTCTCGTCAAGTTGTATAACTTGTTACTAACCATGGTCACCGATTTCTATTAATTATCCTTTAGAGACTGACCACCTCTGGAGTGAATTACTTTAGCATATGATCATTTGGTCCGAGATTAATATAATATGATCATAACATCTAGCAAATATTCTAACTATAATATGATATGATATATAATTAAAGTTAACACATATTGACCATGCAGTAAAGATAAGAGATAAAGAGAAAATTATAGAGAAAAAGAGAACTAGAATTGCTCATGAGATGACTAAGTGAACTTGAATTGTCAAGCTTTAGTTAAAGCCACAATGCATCCCTCAATTAATTAAAGAACTCAAAATTGTCACTACCAGTAAATCAATCAACATGATTTTAGTTAATAATATTTAACTAAGTGTTAATAAAGTATGACTAGTTAACTAAAGTGTTTTGCATTGATTACACTTTAGTTAAACTAAAAGACGACACTTAAGTTAACCAAAATATGACACTTCATTGAATCAAGGGAGAACTCGAATTGATCACTACAATGATGATAATAACAAATAATCAATTAAGAGAGTTAACTAAGTGATAACAAAAGAAGATCTAGTTAACTAAGTTTTATTGTGTGATGACACTTATGCTAAACTAAAATGTGACACTTGATTTGTGACACTTGCATGACGACACTTAAATTAGCCACCTAACTAAATGGGAAAGATTTCAGTTAAGATGCGAGTTCATCCTAAGAGTCAGTTCAGTGATTTAATGAACTACATGAGAAGTGGGGCACACTTCTTCATGCAATATTGATGCATACAGATGGAGGGTGAGTTCATCATGAAGTTAGAAGATAAAAATAGAAGTTGATGCATGTGAAGAATATATAAATATGTTAAATATAGGATTCTTGAATTCGATGTGAAGTGAATTCTCTTCTCCCTTGAAGGAAAGGAGCTTCTCTTTGTGTAGTATATTATTCATACTTGTTATTAATGTGTTGGGAACATGGCAAGTTGACATAGTTGATCTCTATTCTCTATTGCTTAGTATTCTCTCTTATCTAGCACCTAGGGTTCCAAAAAAAAAATACTATTTTGTAAAAGACATTCTTTGCTATCTATCATAATTATACTTTAAAGATTTGATAGAGTTTTTCATCCTCATTGTTTTGAGGGTTTTCCCCAGGGTACATCTTGTGTTATGGTTGAATGTTTCATATGATTAAATGGTTCATTGATTCAAGTATTCAGTATTTCCACACTTAAATTTTTAAAGTTTAAAGTCATCATATTTGCTCAAAAATTACCAAAATGAAATCATGAAGTTGCAAGATTCCTGAAGAACTAATGATCTATATGTCATTAGTATTTTCCAAAAGTGTGGATGTCATTAGTATTTTCCAAAAGTGTGAGTTCCAAGATCTAAGTGAGGATGAAATGGGAAACTTGATAGGAAGAGAGAATGATTTGTTCCAAACATTTAATTTTAAATTCATATTTAAAATGAATAAACCAATGCATAAAAAACATAAGTTAAATTTGATGACATACATAGATTATAGATATAACAAACAAATACATTAAGATGAATAAATAATGGTGTCACACATTTATTTAGTAATTTAATTAAAATAAAATTGTAATTACAGAAATTGAAAGTATAATTTTTTATTTAATAATTTATTAAAATTAAATTATATATATATGAAGAACATGTTATATTATATATATATATATATATGTTTTATATATTTACGCAATTTTTAATGTAGTTTTTTTATTTTTAGTAGACCATTATGATTTTGACGATGCCATTGATGATAGTTAACATCCACTTACTATCGAACTTTAAAAAGGGTAATTAAGGAACTACTTGGTTTGCTTTAGAGTTTTACTTCTATGCTCAAAAATATTGGAGATGAGTGTTCCTAAATTACTATAATTTTGATGAGATAGAAGGTTAGACAAAATTGGATTATGATAAAAATTTTAAAACTAAGATCTTATGTGGGTGTATGCATAGAAATCTAAGAGGAAGTTCTTTTCTGTTAGAAAAACAGGATCGCAGAGCAATAACAACAAACATAAATGCAAATACAATCACACATACACATTACAAGAGAGACACAGATATATCGTGGTTCACCCAACTTGGGCTACGTCCACACTGAATTTGTCAGTCCTTATTATTATTACCGTCCAGCAAGGTGAAGGGATACAACCTGCAGCACAACCGCTGCACTTCCTCTTCACTGTTTCACAGTCTCTCTCCTGATCTCAGAGATCTTTACAATGCATAAAACCTAATACATCAACCACCCTAGCCGTATTACAATGTCTTTATTTATAAGGGAAATAAAATGGGAAAATACCACGGGATACCCAAAACCATGGGCCCGCAAAACAGCCCCAAAAAGTTTCTTCGGGGGCGCTGCCCCCGAACCCCCAGACCCCCCAGCCAGGGGGGATGGTCCCCCCTGGAACCACATGGGGAGGCGATGCCCCCCCACACCCCCCCACTGGGGTGAGTGTACAGTCCACCTGCATATCATATAAAACTGGGGTACAAACACGACTGATACAATATCATCTATGAGACTAGAAGATCTGGCTCCACAACCAACACTTTTCATGATCAATAGTCATCGTCTCACAAATATGATATATTCTTTCATCCCAAAAAGTTTTAGGAAAGGTCAGGAATGCTCTATTTCACTATGCATCTCATGAGAGTTAATTCTTATTTGAGCTATGTGGATCTTCTTCTTCACACTGGTTAAAACAGAGAGAATTTTTATCTTCAAGATTATGGTTACTGACCTCCTTGTAATATAGATCTTAATTTTCCCTTATCCTCTAAATTTTCATTGCACCACATCTTTAACCAAGACATTGCATCTTTATGCCAACCTCGCTTGAGCCTTAGGTGGTTTTGACTAGAATTTAAAGAAATTTTCAAAAGTGTTTGGTCTCCAAAGTTAATATTTTTTTGTACATTAGGTACCTAGTCATAACTATGCTCTCAATGGGGTAAAGGCCCACTTCATTGAGAAGAATAGGATATGGCATATTAATTTTAATTTTAATATTGTAAGTTATAAAACACTTCTAGATTTACTCAATCCTTCTCCAACATTCTCTAGAGAGGTTGCAGCCCCAAAATTCACACCCATATTGATCAAGGTACAACATCATGATTCATTCTCCAAGGCAATCTTGTGCGCTAGGATTGAGCCTCGTGTGTCGAGGTAGTGCCTTAGGGAGTGTGAGTTGGAGTCAAGAAACTTGGAGTAGATTCTTGAGTTGGACTCAAGAATGACTAAGCCTTATCTAAAAGGTTAAACCTCATGTGTTGAGGTAAGTGATTTGTATGTTAAAGTGAGGATGTTGTACAGTCTTGCTTATCAAGGTTAAGGTCTTGTGTGTCAATACAGATCATCATGTGTTGAGGTGGTTCTTTATGTGTTGAGGTAATGTTTTGCATGTCGAAGCATGAATGGTGTGTAATGTACTAATAACCATGGCTGAGCTATTAAGTCTCCTCTAGAGACTGACCACCTCTAGAGTGAATTACTTTAGCATATGGCCACTTGGAACGATAGTAGAACAAGATAATTGAACATCATTGGAAAAATCTACTTAGTATATTTGATATGATGGATAAATTAAATTTGGAACATGTGGAACATGCATATAAGACAAGAGATAAATATAAGATGTCATAAGATAAGAGAGAACTCAATTTGCTCAGTAATGATAAAGACTTCAGTTAAATAAGAGAGAACTCAAATTGTTAAAATTCAGCAATGGTAACAAGAAAGAATTCAGTTAATTAAAGGAGAATGTGAATTGTTCACTTTAGTGATGTTATCAAGAAGGACTTCAGTTAAAAGAGTTAACTAAGTGTTAATAAAGAAGATCTAGTTAACTAAAGTGTTTTTCATGTCAACGCTTGAGTTAAACTAAAAGACGATAATGAAGTTGAACTAAAAGACAACACTTGAGTTATAGAACTTAAGTTGTGACACTTGAGTTACAACACTTAAGTTATGACACTTGCATGATGACACTTGAGTTACCTTCCTAACTAAGTGATCTAGAATCTAGATAAAGGTTGAGTTCATCCTGAAGTCAGAAGATAAAAACAGAATCCAAAGCATGAGAAGTATGATATATATGTGTTATGAAGGATTGATGAATTCAATGTGAGAGCGAATTCTCTTCTCTCTTGAAGGAAATTTGTTTCCTTTTTGTAGGTGGCCAAAATTAGCAAATTGGTTTTGTGTCAACAAGGTGAAGAGATTTGTGTCATTTACATCATGATCTTATGATATTGTTGAGTGATATTGTCATTGATGTCAAAGTGGCAGTGATGATGATGATGTGGAAATGGTAATGATGATGATGATATGGCAGTAATAAAGGAATATCGAAATGGTAATGATGATGATAATATGGAGTAATAGAGAAATATTGTTTGAATAAGTCCCTTAAGCAGTAATGATGTGTCCTCTGAAGAAGCCCTAAAGAGTCTTGAAGGAGCCTTGTCGTAAGTGTAAATAATTCCAAAGTGGTCCCCTTATGGTGTAGTTGTTAATCATGGCTCTCACAGGATGAGATAACATGTGGATGCTTCCACATGCCCACTTTGAGTGGCACAAAAATGGAGTAAGCCCCTAAAGCCATTGAAGATGCCCCCAAAGAAATGATGATGTGTCCACAAGAACATGATGATGAAAAGTGTGAAGAATCCCCTAAAGTGATGATCATGTTCCCACATGACCATGTTAAGTGTAAAAAATCCCCTAAAGAGATGATGATGCGTCCACAAGACCATGATGTTGATAATTGTAAAGAATCTTCTAAAGTAATGATGATGTGTCCACATGACCATGTGAAGTGTAAAGAAGCCCCTAAAGTAATGATGATATTTCCACATAATCATGAAGTGGTTAAAAAACCTCTTAATGAATCTGGTTAAGTGTTCATTGACCCATTGAAGAATCACCTAATATGCGGAAGGTAAAATTAATAATAAGTTAGGGGAGACCTACACTAAAGTGATTTAAAAAGTAACTTGGAAAGGTATAAATACAAGTTAGATCATTTCATTTTTATTCATCCAAGTTATTATTCTCTCATGTACACTTTCAAGAAGGTGTAGAGCGAAATTTAGAGGAGGATCCTATGAAGAGTTTGAAAGATGATCTAGGGTTTTTCTCTCAATTCTTTATCTTAACGGAAACTTGCATAACTTTATTATCAAAATCACAAACTTCTTAGCTCATTGGAAAGCTTTTTGTAATGTCTATGTGATGACATGATCTAGGGTTTATTTTACTAAAGGACATGGAGCATGACTAGGATTTCTGTCTCGTGTCTTCATCTTGTGATATTGGAAAAGGTATGGATCTTGCATATGTATTAGGGTTTCTCTCTTGGTGAATCATGGTGATGATCTTGGCATAGATCATGGTGATATCTGAATAGATTATGGTGATATTGGCATATATTATGGTGATGAACTTGGCATAGATCATGGTGATATTTGCATAGGTCATTGTGATATTTGCAGAGATTATGGTGAGATTGGCATAGATAATGGTGACGATCTTGGCATATATCATGGTGATATTTGTATAGATTATGGTGATGATCTTGGCATAGATCATGGTGCTATCTGCATAAATGATGGTGACATTTGCATAGATTATGGTGATATTAGCATAGATTATGGTGATGATCTTGGCATAGATCATGGTGATATTGCCATAGATTACAGTGATGTTATTCCATAGATTTTTGCAATGTTATTGGTATGGACAATGGTGATGTTATTGTCATGATCTACGGTTCTTGTCTTGCAATGACCTAGATTTTTATGATGATGATGCTGGTAAGGGTTTGAAGAAGAAAACAAATGAAGTCTATGGATGATTGCTTCATGAAGGCTATACTATAGATTTAGAAAATATGTTTTGGTCCTCTTCATGAAGGTTTTATTGTAGATTTGGAAGGCATGGTTTGGTCCTCTTTATGAAGGTTTTATTGTATATTTGAAAGGATTGTTTCATGTTTTGGTCCTCTTAATGAAGGTTTTATTTCATATTTGAAAGGATTGTTTGCTATAGATTTGAAGGTCATATTGCAAACATGTTTTTGTATTCTTCATGAAGGATTTAATTGCATAATTGAAGGACACATTTCAGCCTTGTTTACAAAGATGAGGAAGACATCTTTTGTTCTTGCACAAGAGGGTTTTGTTTTAGACTTGAATACTATCTTAGAAGAAGTTTCTTTCATATTTGGAGGGAATATTTGAGGCATGTACAGGTTGACAGTGACAACAACAGTGATAGTAGTAGTGATAGTGATAGTGACAATGACAATGACAGTGATAGTGATAATGACAATGATAGTACATTGACAATGACAGTGTGAATACACTAATAGTGTGAAGATAGTGACAAGGATACTAATATTGATAGTGACAATATAGTGATAGTGATAGTGTGAAGATAGTTACAAGCACAATGATAGAGATAGTGACAGCGATAGTGATGGTGACAGTGACAAGTTGATACTCTTATTCATATCAGCGTGGCTTGGTGGTGCTAGGGCATGTTGATGTATTTGTAACTTCAGAAGATATTCACTTGTATATTACATTTGTACTTTATTGTATATCCAACAGAGATGTATTATTCCTCCGATTGGAAGTGTCGTCATTTGTATTTGCAAGTGTCGCAAGTTACATTGTAAGTGTCATCATTTGTATTGATGGGTTATTAGACCACCAGTGTGGGGTCGGCCCTGGTTAGGTCATGTGGTTGGGTTATTAGACTTAATTAGCAAGATGGCCCCAGTGAATTATTGGCAGGTCAAGTTAGTGTATAAATAGAGAGGTTGTGTCTCTCATTTGATTCAATTCACTCACTTCTCAAGCTCGCATAGCTAAGAGAGAAAGTGGCGCACTAGTGGAGGAGGGGCAACATCTGCTAGAGACATATTATTGGGTTCGATCCTTGTGATATTGTATTGGGTTTTATCTTATATTTAAGGAAGTTGCGGGGTTTTTCACCTTCTTGGTTTTCCCCAGTTACACTCCGTGTCTCTTGTGTGCTTGCATTATTGTGTTTATAATTGACATGCTGTAAATATGATATACATGTTATTCTCTTAGTGATCCTGAATGATAATGGAATGAAATTATTGAAAAATTAGCATGGTATCAGAGTTGACCTACAAAGAAGGCACTGTGCAACTGCGGAAGCTAGGGATTCTTAATATTTGGGTTTCTCTCCACATATCATCAAGGGAAGGAGGCTATATTGACTCTCCTAGCAAGGGCGCATCTTTCTGTTGAGACACAATTCAATTCTGAGTTGTTTCAGTTTTTGACCTAACATTTAGGGTTTCTGCAAAAATTAGAATTTCTGAAATCCGAGACCACGGCTGGAAGCTCCTCTGAAAAATCAAAATTTAGAGCATTGGATTGAAATTTTTGGTTGGGTGAAGCTCCAAGAAAATCAAACCCTAGTTTGGGGTCCTGTTTAGTGAATCTAGAAATCTCAAAAGCAATTTTGAGGGGTGAAAATTTGCAGATTTCAAATTCTGAGTATACCAGCTTGACCAGCTCAGCAAGGCGCATCTTTCTATCCTTTCAGAAGTTTGAAATTCAAATTTTTAATTTTTAGGGTTTCTCTAACAAACCCTAATCCAGCTCCAGATCCAGTTTTCAGCGAATCAAGTGGTAAGACCTAAAACTTTATATTTCCATTTGAAGTACTCTTTAAAATGTCTCACCACACCAAGCTTGAGGATAAGCTTAATGGAGCTGATAACTTCCAAGCATGGAAGTATAAGATTGTGTTAATCCTAGAAGAAAATGATTTCGACACCTACATAAAAGAAGAGGTTCAAGTTCCAGAGGGAGATGAGGCTAAGGCCTTACACAAGAAGGACTTGGTCAAGGCTAAGAGAATCATTGCTGATTCTATAAAAGACCATCTCATACCTCATGTGTCTTCCCTAAAGACACATAAGGAGATGTTTGACTCTTTGACCAAGTTATTTGAAGGAAAGAACATAAATCTGAAGATGACTCTGTGGAACCAATTGAAAGGGGTAAAGATCTAGAATGGAGAGACCATCCAATCCTATTTCTCTAAGGTCTCTCAAATCAAGGAACAACTTGAAGCTGTGGATGAAGTAGTGGAGAATGGAGAAATTGTCATGACCACCTTGAATGGCCTACCTAGGTCATGGGACTCCTTCATCCAAGGAATCTGTGCAAGAAGGAAATTGATCTCCTTCAATACACTATGGGAAGAATGTTCACAAGAGGAAGCTAGGCTTGTGGCCCAAGAAGAAAAGATGGGGAATGAAGATCAAGCCCTCACAACACACGCTAAGGGAAGTAAGTTTAAGAGGGAGAAATATCACAACAAGAAACACTCTCACTTCCATCAAAAGAAAAAAGATCTCTCTCATGTTCAATGCTTCAATTGCGATGAGAAATGACACTTTGCTTCAGAATGTCCCAAGAAAAGAAAAGACTTCAACAACAACAAAAACAACAAGAACAACAAGAAGAGATATCATGCTCATGCTGTTAAAGATGATGAACCTCCCAAGAAGAAGACTAGAGCAGAAAGTGATGACTCATCAAGTAAAGATGAGTATGTTCCAATCTCTGCTCTCACAGGTACTATCTCTCATGGATGTGATGATTGGCTTATTGATAGTGGGGCTTCCCAACACATGACTGGGTTTAAAGAATCCTTTGTAGATCTATCTGAACATGAGTCACTTCATAAAGTGAAACTTGGGGATGACTATCAATATCCTATCAAAGGAAGTGGTGAAGCCTCCTACAAACTAGACTCTGGGAAGTCCTTGAAGATGAAAGATGTTCTATATGTACCTGGGCTCAAGAAGAATCTCCTATACATATCATCTTTGGATGCAAAAGGGATTAGAGTTTCATTTGTGGATGGCCAAGTACTCATGTGGCCAAAAAGGTAAGACCATAGATGATGCAGTAGTGATTGAAGAGCAAGAGGGAGGATTGCAAAAATTGAAGGGACAACCTAAGCATGCCATGGTACATGAATCCATGGATCCAAGTGAACTTTGGCATAGAAGGTTTGCACATGTGCACTATAGAGAACTACCAATTGCAAGCAAAGCTGTAGAAGGTCTTCCTGAAATTCAGTTTAAACATGAAGGTGTTTGCAAAGGATGTGCAAAAGGAAAGAACACAAAGAAGGCATTTCCAAGCAGCAAAAGTAAAGCAAAAGGAATCTTGGAGATTATCCACTCCGATGTATGCGGTCCGATGTCATCCAGTTCTTTGAGTGGGTATGTATACTATGTTTCTTTCATTTATGATTTCTCTAGGAAGACTTGGGTTTACTTCTTGAAGAATAAAGATAAAGTGTTTGATAATTTCAAGGAATTCAAAGCCTTGATAGAAAATCAAACTGATAAGAAAATCAAGACCTTCAGATCCAACAATGGCATAGAATTCACTTCAGGTGGTTTCAAGAAACTATGCAATGATTCAGGGATTAAGAGGGATTTGACTGCTCCATACAATCCACAACAAAATGGGGTTGCAGAAAGGAAGAATAGAACTATCATGGAAGCAGCAAGGGCAATGATTCATGACCAGGATATGCCTATGCATCTATGGGTAGAAGCAGCTAGGACAACTGTATATGTACAGAACAGAACACCTCAAAAGATACTTGAAAACAAGACACCAGAAGAAGTATTCTCTGGTAAGAAACCTGAAGTTAGCCATCTCAAGATATTTGGTTGTCCTGTATATACACACATTCCAAAAGAAAAGAGGACAAAGCTATATCCTTCAGGAAAAAGAGGGCATCTTTGTATGTTACAGTGAAAACTCCAAGGCTTATAGAATATACTTTCTAGGGTTCAAGAAGATTGATATCAGCAGGGATGTAACATTTGATAAAGACTCAGCATACATCAAATCAAGAAATACACATGTTGAAGACAATGAAGAACCAAAGCTAACCAAATTTCAAGACAACACTATGAATGAAGCAATTCCATAAGAAGATCATGAAATTGAAGATCCACAAGAACCTATAGATCCACCCCGTGAGAAGAAATCTCACAAGAGGAAACCTGCATGGGCTAGAGAGCTCATTCAAGATGTAGAAAGATATGGCATTCCGGAAGAAGAACACAGAGAAAGGAAGAGGACTAGATCACATACAAGTTATGTTGCCTTACTCTATGATATTATGAACAAAGAACCTTCCAGTTATGAAGAAGCAACGACGAAGAAAGAATGGAAGGATGCCATGGTTGAGGAGTACCAGTTGATCATGAAGAATGATGTTTGGGATGCAGTCCCAAGGCTTGAAGGGAAGTCTGTTGTGACTTCTAAATGGATCTATAAGATCAAGCATGTTGCAGATGGTAGCATAGAGAAATACAAAGTGAGGTTTGTAGCTCGTGGCTTCTCCTAGAAAGAGGGAATAGATTATGAAGAGACGTTTGCTCCTGTATCCAGATACACTTCCATCAGAACAGTACTTGCTCTGGCTATAGTAATTAAGTGGAATATACACCAGATGGATGTCAAGACATCTTTCTTAAATGGTGTAGTCGAAGAGGAAGTGTATGTGGAGCATCCACTCGGTTTTGAGACACATGACAGGGAGTCATATGTGTGCAGGTTGAAGAAAGCCTTGTATGGCTTGAAGCAAGCTCTGAGGACTTGGTATGGTAGGATGGACATTTTCCTATCCAGTTTGGGTTTTACTAAGAGTAAAGTGGATTCCAACCTTTACTACAAGGTTGAGCAAGGAAATCCTGTGATACTACTACTGTATGTGGATGACCTATTTGGTACAGGTGAGGATTGGTTGATTGCTGACACTAAGAGGAAGCTTGCTGTCGAGTTCGAGATGAAGGACTTGGGGATGATGCATTACTTTCTAGGCATGGAGGTGTGGCAGAGTGCAGATAGAATCTTCCTTAGAAAAGGGAAGTATGCAGTAGAGATCATGAAGCGGTTCGGGATGATGGACTGAAATGCCATGGCCACACCTATGGCATCAAACCTGAAGCTTCTGTGTGATGCTTCATCTGAGCCAGTTGATGTCACTGTGTATCGTCAGATGATTGGGTCCTTGATGTACTTGAAGAACACGAGACCAGATATTTGCTTTGCGGTGAACACATTGAGCCAGTTCCTGACGAATCCGAGAAGTGTTCACCTAGTTGCTGTAAAGTATATTTTGAGGTACTTGAAGGGTACAGTTGATTATGGGCTCAAGTATGATGCGAATCAAAAGTTTAACCTGCAAGGTTATGTTGATTCAGATTGAGCAGGCAGTGCTGCAGATAGGAAGAGCACTTCTGGGTGTCGCTTCATTATGGGATCAGGTGTGATCTCTTGGTTTAGTAGGAAGCAGTCCTGTGTAGCACTGAGTATAGCCCAAGCAGAGTATGTTGCAGCTTGTTCGGCTAGCTGTGAGGAAGTATAGCTGAGGAAGCTACTGTCTGAGTAATTTGATCTCCCATTGGATGCTACTGGAATCTTTTGTGACAACCAGAGTTGTGTGAAGTTGTCTAAGAGCCCGGTGTTCCATGACAGGTCGAAGCACATTGAGATCAAATATCACTATATCAGGGATATGGTGTAGAGAGGAGCAATGAAGCTCCTATATGTTGCGATGGATGAGATGGTTGCGGATGTGTTGACAAAACCACTAGACATAGTGAAGTTTGAGTACTTCAGAGAGAGGCTTGGTGTTCTTTAGATTGAAGATACTTCGAGGAAAAAGTGATGAGACACATTTGCAAGAGCCATTCTAAGCATGGTGAGAGGAGGATCCTTCCCATGGCTGTGGATGTAAGTGCTGTGTGATGAGCATTAGGACGATGCTCCAGTTACTGCTTTGGATATGCATCAGGTGGATACTTTGTATGATCAGTTGGATCATGTATATGTATATGCATCAGGTGGATGCTTTGTATGATCAGTTGGATCATGTATATGTATATGTATCAGGTGGATGCTTTGTATGATCAGTTGGATCATGTACATGTATATGCATCAGGTGGATGCTTTGTATGATCAGCTGGATCATGTATATGTATGAGTATCAGGATGATGCTATAGATGACATGCATCAAAATGATACAGTGACGATGATCAGGATGATCATGTGTGATGAGTATCAGGATGATACTCTAGATGATATGCATCAATATGATGCTATGATGATGATCAGGATGATCATATACATCAAGATGATGCATGATGAGTATCGAGTTGATACTCTATGGCCATGGACAGGTTGTGCATGTAGCATATAAAAGATCCTAGGAGATCCTATAGTCTGATCTAGGATACTCTTTCGAGGTTTTGCTACTAGAGAGGCATGTAATAATTCCTAGAGATCCTATAGTTTGAGCTAGGATTCTCTTTAGAGATCTTGTAGGTTGCAAGACACTCTTTTAAGGTTTTTTCGAACCACATAGAAAAGATCCTGGGAGATCCTATAGTCTGAGCTAGGATACTCTTTCGAGGTTTTTTGGTGGGGGGTCACATGTAATCAGTCCTGGAGATCCTATAGTCTGAGCTAGGATTCTCTTTAGAGTTCTTGTAGGTTGTAAGACACTCTTTTAAGGTTTTGTGAGAGTCAACATGTAAAATATCCTATAGTCTGAGCTAGGTTTTGTTGATGCATGTAATTAGTCCTGGGATCCATAGTAGGGCCAGTGATGATGAAGACCTACAGGTGGTGGGCCTACATCCAGCATGAAAAAGGGATAGCTCTGTAGAACTTCCTATCACGAGCAGAATTCAGAGATAGCCATGTGATTGAGATGTCGAGTGCATTAGCAGTGATGATGATGATGTTCCGTGATCTAGTGATGATGATCCAGCTCTAGAATTGAAGATTTGTGCCAATATGTATTGATGACCTGTGACGAAAGAATACCTTCCTAGTTAAGAGGGAGTGTTGATGTATTTGTAACTTTGGAAGATATTCGCTTGTATATTACATTTGTACTTTATTGTATATCCAACAGAGATGTATTATTCCTTTGATTGGAAGTGTCGTCATTTGTATTTGCAAGTGTCGCAAGTTACATTGTAAGTGTCTTCATTTGTATTGATGGGTTATTAGACCACCAGTGTGGGGTCAGCCCTGGTTAGGTCATGTGGTTGGGTTATTAGACTTGATTAGCAAGTCGGCCCCAGTGAATTATTGGCAAGTCAAGTCAGTGTATAAATAGAGAGGTTGTGTCTCTCATTTGATTCAATTCACTCACTTCTCAAGCTCGCATAGCTGAGAGAGAAAGTGGTGCACTAGTGGAGGAGGAGGAGCATCTACTAGAGACATCTTATTGGGTTTGATACTTGTGATCTTGTATTGGGGCTTATCTTATCTCTGAGGAAGTTGCAGGGTTTTTCACCTTCTTGGTTTTCCCCGATGAAACTTTATGTCTCTTGTGTGCTTGCATTATTTTGTTTATGATTGACATGCTGTAGATATGCTGTACATGTTATTCTCTTAGTGATCCTGAATGATAATGGAATTAAATTATCAAAAAATTAACAGGGCAGGTTGGTTCCTGTGATCTTAGGGAGTTTGTGCTTCCTTCTAGTTGGTGTTGGAGAACTAGGGTGTGTAATACACCATGTGTTAAGACCCTGGAAATATGTTTTGATTATTGTTTGTGTTGTAATGTGGCACTAGGTTCCTAGACTAGAGATTATGGACATTATTATTATTATTTTAATTAAATAACTAGCTCAACCTGGATAACTAATGTGGTTGGGGGCCATTGATTCCACATTTGAGGAGGCTGGGGACTAGGAGTTGTGGATCTCCCTAACAACATTCTTTGTTTCTTATTTTTGGTTATTTTAGCCTATGTTAGTATTATTGAGCCTAATTCATGAGTTAGTGGGCCTTCTTTAGTGATTGGATGGATTCCACTTGTTAAATTTTCTCTTTGGTTGTTTTTTAAGTCCTTTTTGGAGGTTACACTTGGTTTTGTAACCCCCACTTGCACAAGTGCACCCTCACTGGCTATTTTTAGCCATGAAACCTAAAACGTTGTGTAACTCCCCTTATTTTTTGTAACCTCCTATCACTAATTATAGTTGGCCTCTTTGGGTTAGAGTTAATCTCCTATGGTTTGGGTAACCTCCATAGTGAGTTGGATTTAGAATCTTGGAGTGGATTCAAATTTCTCTATATGAATTCAAATGGGCTCTCTCTTGGCGATTGGACTAAAGGTGTATGGTCTCATGGAGGAGAAGCATTGTATGGCTAAATATTGAAGTCTCGGGTGAGGGTGGTGATATCTGAAGGGTTGTGGTGAGCATGGATAGTCACAAATCACCAGGAAATGAAGATTGAAGGACTTGTAATGAGTTTTGAAGACCCTTTAATGCGGATTGAATATTTATTATGTAGAGCACAACATGAGTCCTTGTCCCATTGCTTAAACCTGTATGAATTTATGCAAGTGAATTCTGATGGTGAATGGTGATGTCCTGAGGGACCTATGTGGTGAAGGGAATCCCATTTCACTAGGTAGTGTAGATGGAAGGGAAATTTTAGATGGAGAAAGGTGTAATTGTGGTTTCTGACAGTGTGGGAAGGGCACTTCCACATCTTCTGGTTCACATTTTTTGAGCTTTTATGGGTCGTGAGACCTATTACCTTACGTCAAGGAACACCTTTTATTTCACTGAAAATGGTTTCAATATGACTAAGATATGGCCATTTTTGTGTGGAAGGGTTATTGAGAAGGGTGCAATATCATATTCTGGTTTAGATGTTTCTGAGCATTTATGGGTTATGAGACCCATTCCATTGCATCCATAGTGATTTTTCTAGTAAGTTATACCTTTTTTTCATTGAAAAATCTTTCTGTATGGTTGAGATACGATTATTTTTGTGTGGTAGTGTTTCTAGTCTTAAGATGAACACACAATACTTGTTGGTTTGAGAGTACCTCTCATATGGATAGATGGCCTCATATTAGGGGTGACCTATTCAAGTATGGATTGACATGATTGTGTCTATGGATAGATGGAAATTATTCCAGTTGAATCTAGTTTCCCTTAATCACATAAGTATTTTATTATGTGTATTTACTGCATCCTTGGAATTATATGTGCTTATGGATATGATTTGTTTATGATATATATGGCTGTAGGTGACATCCATGAGATATGATTTTTATATGGTTGTAGATGACATATTTCATGTATTAATATTTCCATGTTGATATGGCTATGGTTGTTAGTCGATGATGAGTATTTTGTTATGTGTTTATTTACTGCATTCTGATGTACTGTGTGCTCTTGGGTCTGGTTTTGTTTATGGTTTGTATGGTTGTAGGTGACATACATGGTATCTGAACTATTTATCAATTATATGGTTGATTGTGGAATCTTGTAGATCTAATTATTTACCTTGTTTATGGTAGCTTATAGATCCAATTTTATCAGTATTTATATGGTTAAAATAGATTGATATATCATGTTAATAGATGGCTAAGATCTGGTCACATCTAATGCATGCATTTACCTTGCATAACACATTGTGTATTGGGGAAATATATGCATTGTATTCTTGCATTTCATTTTCAAAGGGATGATTGTTTTATTTGATTTTATTGATGGAATGATGGCATAGCATTTGGTTAACATTAATACATTGTGTTATACCTTTATCCAGCTTCTTTTGGGTTTACATGTGCTCGTGACCTTGGTTTCAGGGTCAGATACACTACAAGGTGGTAGGAAGGGGCAAGGATAGGATAACGAAGTCTCCTTCAGGTTGGTTCCTGTGATATTAGGGGGTTGGATCCTCCTTCCAATAGGTGATGGTAAATCACGGAGTTGGAGCTTCCTTTAGGTTGGAGCCTATAAATCATGGGGATGAAACTTCCTTCTAGCTAGTTCTAGTAAATCAGGGAGTTGGAGCTTCCTTCATGATAGAGCTTATAAATCATGGGGTTGGTTCCTCCTTCCATATGGTGCTGGATAATGTTGGAAGTTAGTGCTTCCTATGAATGTAATCTTGTTATTATATAAGAAAATAATTTTGTGGTTTTCTCTTATTTGAGTTTCCACGTAAAAATCTCTTTTCTATTGTGTATGATTTGATGTGACTGTTTTATGTGATGATGAATGACATTGCTAATGGTTAATGTTACATGTTCTATTTTGAAGTTTGAAATCGTAAAAGGTGCTCAATAATTATTCGCTATCCCTCTCAGTATTGGTGAATATTCCAACATGATACCAAATTTTCCATACTTGGTTGATCTCTAAAGAAATTTCGTCACATAGCTAGTAGGAAGAGGGAAGAGGGTCATGTTCCATGGGAAGAGAAGACAAGACGAATAGTCTGTGGAGAGAGAAGGAGTGCTGACTAAAGCCTTAGTTTCAAACTAGGGTGAGAGGAGACTGGAGGGGGGTAAAACCCAACCAAAAAGATATAAAATTAAAAGAAAAAATGCATTGCAAATCTATAACTAAAAGAGAGAAAAAAAATCAATCAATAGACATGCACAAACTTTTATATATATATAATGGTAGCTATAAGCAAAAGAGAAGCAGAAATTGAACCATGCTGTCAATATCTTATAATGCTTGTTGCAACCGTAAAGTTGTGAAGGTGTCGAAGGACTATTGAATATGACCTGCAGTATGTAGAGATAACAAGAGAAAAAAGAAAGAGGATCAATAGTAAATGTGAAATAAGTCATGGTGGAGTTTTGTTCTCCCTTACACGGATCTATTAATTTAATATTTTTAGGTTATGTGGATTAGGTTAGGTGAGAATGCTTTTCCCTCATGCAAAGGTCACGTCTCACTTATCTTTTTAACCAAAAAACACAAATTTGTCATTTTACTAAATTTTGTTATATCATTATTAAGTTAATTTCTTATATTATAATTTTATTTAATCATTATATGTTTATTTTAGAAATAATAATTTAATAATATAGTTATAATAACAATAATAAAATTTTAGTAAATATTTTGTTTTCTGAAAATTCACTGGCAAGGGGAATTAAGGAAGCATTTAATGGCTATCCTAATAGTATAGATGATGTCGCACCTAAGGTAAGTATCAGAGTTGAATTATCTTACCGACCTCTCTCACCCTCCACTTAAGTAATATGTGTTTGCGATAAAAAATAATTACCTAATATCATGCGAAGTATTGTACATGCAATAGGAGTGTCATATGAGAAAGACAGATAGTGTCATATACATTTACCTAATATATTGCAATAGGAGTGTAATTATTTACCTAATAATTACCTAATATATTGCAATAGGAGTGTCATATGAGAAAGACAGTAATGAAACAAATCTCATAATACATGCAATGAATTTACTACAACAACAAAAAAATATCCCTTATTATTTTGAGAGAAAAAAGGTGTCAATTGTGAGTTGGTAAGGTTGAGAATGAAGTCGCAATAATTAAGGATGAATAATATATCTAACCTCATGTATCGTCAATGTGACCTCTAATCATAATTGTGAAGGAGAACGATAGTCATTTGAAAGGAGGTATTGATTATCGTTAACTCATCAAAATTTAGGATTTGGAAGCTTTACCTCTTTCCATTGCATTAACCATTTCTTGATCAATTGAGAGGGGGCTAGGTATCTCCCAATGCTTATGTAAGAACAAAGCACCATGGGAGGAATATATATGCAAGACTACCTTAATAAACTTTATGGGCATTGAAAATCTATAGTACTCCATTTAAGATGACGAGTGTGCCAACATCCTTGTACTTATTGTTTTAAAATAGTACCTTAGGTAGATGGCATGATTGTGTCTATTAATGGAACTTTAACCTAGTGTAATGTTGATCCCATCATAGCTGTCCCTCCAAGCCTATTTTGTTTGATCATCATTAAGACTTATGTTGGGGCATAGATTTTGTATCAATATAGAAATTTCCGATTCCTAGTTTTGTGCTCTAATAGGTATTGACAAGATACCATAATGAAGGACTATGATAAAAACCTTGTACATGATTTTGAAGGATAAGTAATAATTATTGATGGAATTTAGTTCACTAAATCTAACCATGACCAAGAGAAAGATTATTTTATTGATGAACTTATTTCCTAATGATTTTCCATGGAGCTAAAGGAATGTGATAGGTGTAGGAAAAAGGAGAAAGGTCGTAAGTGTTTTGTAGCATGTGTGAAAATGATATAACTTGAAAATATATTATTAATGACAAGTATTTATGTGGGTAATGATTACGGGGTAGTAATTATAGATTGTAGTGATGGATCCCTATGGCAAGCGATTCTTAATTTATGTATGTTTGATAAAACTCTTTATGGCACTAGCATTTTTATCCCAAAATCTGACGACAAAACTGTTCGATTTTCGACATCTTGCTGTCGACCATATGTCAAGCTGCATCTTTTTTTAACGTCGGTGGCATTTCGGCTATAATACGACATTTAAACTCCCCGTCGGATATCCGACAACCTCCCCAGTCTTATATCTAAAAACCCCTCTTTTACCATACCCGTCGGATATCCGACCTCCTTTGGTTGAATATCCAACGACCACTCCATACCATAGCCGTCGGATATCCGACCCCCTCCAGTCCAATATCTAACACCTTTATTTGTCGGTCCTATGGCAAAGGTGTCGGATATCTGACGACCACTCCAACGAACTTGGAATAGAAAAATGGCAAAGGCGTCCAATATCCAACGCCTTTATCCGTTGGTGGTATGGAAAAAGTGTCGGATATCCGACGACCACTCCGGTGAACTTGGCATAGAAAAATGGCAAAGGCGTCCAATATCCGATGCCTTTAGCTGTCGGTGCCATGGAAAAGGAGTCATGTTTATTGTAAGTCGTCATCAGAGATCCGAAAACCATGGCATAGAAAAAGACCACAATCCGATGCCTTTAGTTGTCGGTGGTATGGCGAAGGTGTTGGATTGTTTGTAAGTAGAAGTTGGATATCCGACGACTTTAGCCGTCGGTTGTATGGAAAAGGCATCAGATTGTGTGTATGTTAGGGTCGTATATCCGATAGAGAGTTTGTATTTAAAAAAAAAAAGCTTCCATAATTGTCTAATAAGCATACCCAACATGATGTGCAATAATCTTGCTGAGGTCTCAAGGTTCTTCTTTATCTTTACTCTCTTTTGGGTAAGCTTTCTCTTCAAAGTTTTAGTAGTTGCTTCACAATCAATGATTGATATGCTATATATGATAGCTTATGAAAAATAAACAAGGGATTTATAGCTTACTCATTTACCCAACAATGGTACTTTATGGAAAAAATATTTGATATGTTTTCTTAGTCTTGTGCATATAAATTTGTCTTCTGAATGGCTTAAAAGGATTTTGTGCAAATTACTCTTATCACTATCATCCAATGAAAATAAAATAATGGTTCTATTTCTAATGCTCTACTTTTGGGCCAAATTCTTCATTAACCAATATATTGACACTTTAACCAAATGAGTGAAACACAAGGCAATATTACCCAACAATATAAAATGGCAGAATGAAAATTCAGTTAAAATGCCAAGTTTGAAAAGGGTCACTTTACCTGGTGGTAAACTATGAATTCATCGAAAGCGCATCCCATAGGGTAAGTGTCACCTACAAAAATTTCATGTATATGGCTCTTTAGTATTGTACTAGACAAACGATTAGCAACAAATCCATTCCAGTATTGGAAGAAGCATTACTAGATGCTCATAACAGCTTTGTCAAGTTTACCATAATGTTCATGCTTCTTTAATACCTGCAACCACACACAAAAGAAAACAACGGAGTGGATAACCAAACTAGATAAGCACCCAAGTTGAAAACCACACATGACCATCATAATCGACTCTTCTCTTCACGCAATATCCAACTTGCCATTGAATCCAAAATAAATAAATTTGGGGAACTTTTTCATGCTGCAGAGGCCATCGTTTCAACAAGTAGAGTGCAGTGCAACTTGATTTGTTATGCATTATAAGCATATTCTTCTTTTACATGATGTAAGAATACTTAATATAAGGGAAACAAAGATCTTATGAATTCATAAGTCTGGATGGTGTGATTAATTTTGTAAAACTCTTCCATACCAGCCCATCTAGCGCTTTCCTTTTCATAATCTCTGTTAAAGTTAAACCATTAGCTTTTTTACTTCAGTAGTTGTGCAACATTCTAGCTGGTGAAATGCTCTGATCTGTAAAACCTAGTCTAAGTAAATTAGCAAGGATGGGTAGGATTTCAAAACCTGAAAGCATGACCAAAGGCATTGATGTCTGGTGTCATAAAACCTCCATCCAACTGAAGAATGTATGACTCTGAGTGGTCTTCCTCTTTCACCATCTTCTCTTGAGAGATGGTTTGAGTTTGGTTGACATCATCTCCTTCTAGGAGAGCCTCTACAAATTTAAAAGAGCATAAGATTGTTATTCATAAATAACAACAAATTAACAACAAGCATAGAGGGCTATTGATTGGGGATAAAATTGCATTGCATGAGAAATGATGACCTTTTACAATGAATGTCATCTTCCAGAATCAAAATTCAGTTTAACATATCTCATTCAAATACTCTCAAGGATATTCCAAGGATATTAAAGAGAAGGTTAAGGATATTAGTTCCAGTGCATCATTTACTCAGCCTTTGAAGTTGTGGAAACTCGAAATTGGCTATGAGGAGCAACCAAACATCACAACAAGCTCCAAGAAATTGTCAAAATTTAGATGACACACAAGTGGGTTGTAGAAATCCAGCATCGTAGCCATTCATTGAGCTCCTCTCTATTTCAAGAATAATTTAATATTCTGTACTGAACAGGGCCAACCATGTGAAGGTAGAAGCTCTTATGGCCCTCCCCCCCCATTCACATCACTCTCAATTCCCCATACCCAATGCATGTACTTGAAAAAAAAATTACGTGCAAATTCATGCATATTCCATCATGAAATTTCATTTACCATTCATTCAATAAAGCCTAACATTCATTAAACCATTGTTTCATTCAGTCAATACTTTCATTCAATAAAAGATAACATTCAATAAACCATTCATTCAGTCAGTCAACACATTCATTCAATAAAAGCTAACATTCAATAAAGGTAACAATTTACTACACTGAATCATTAAACCATTAAACCATTCATTCATTCATTAGGCCAAAAATCATGGACGATATATTATTATAAAAATAATTAGACGACATTTTTCCAGTCACTTCTTTTTAGTTTTTATTCTCTTTACATAATCTCTAAGAAGACCATCTTCTGTACTTTCTCCTCTAGTTCTTGGTTCTTCATCAAGAGCTTGTCATGATGTCTGCATCCTAGAGTGCTGATCCAGACATGGATTTTGTGGCAAGGGGTTTGGATTTGCTGCAACAATGTGAAAATGTTACATCATTATATTTTGTGATTGTAATGACAATTATTTCATTTAAAAAAAAATTACAAAGGTGTTTTTTTACCTGCTGTGCCCACATCATGTTGTTCATGTTATTGTCTAGGCTCAACCTGTACAGTTTCACCCTCTACATGCTCTACAGTTGAAATATGGTGAACTACAATTAATGTTCACCATCTACAATGTTATACATAAAATTGCAGCATATGAATAAATTCATTACCAGGATTTTGTCACGTACCCACCCATCCATCCAAGGCAAGGGAGGGAACATGATGCCAATTTCTGGGGCTTTCACATAATATTAGCCCATTCATTAAAATCATATGAATAAATAATTTGTGTGCAGATGTAAAACAAATCAATTATGCATAGCAGAATTAAACTATCCACACACATTACTCATGCATACAACATATCAACAGTCATCAAATTAATACAGTGCAGAAGTAAATACATAGACAGAAAAACACTTATCTCCATTTTGCAATTGTCCCAAACAACTAGCTATGTCACTGCAATGTTCCACCCAACCATAGGCCAGTTGTGTTCATCAATCTCTCAACACAACTGCCACCCCCGAGCTGGGCATGATTCCTACAAGGAAAATGGGACATTCAGCTCATACACAACCAATTAAGCATTTCATTTGAGCCAAGCCAGTCCATAGCTGGGTTTATCAGGCTACATCAGAACCCTAGATGCTTGCATTCAAGCTCAAGCCAAAACAATGGAAACCCATAACCCATACCCCAACACACTCTTTTCTCACATAGCAAGAAAAATCATTGGGCAGGGATACACATTTAACAATGGGATTTACAACAGGATGGTCATGGGTTTTCCCCAATTTGTTTCCAGCCAAAATGGATTATGGGATGGGGAAAAACAATCACAGGGAGGAAAACAATTTCTTCCCCAACTAACTGAGCATTCAGCATCCAAACGATCTCTATGGAACCCCAATTCCATTCCCCTTCTTCCCCACTGGTATACAACACAAAAACGCCCTTCTGCTAGCTAAGAATGAGGGAAAACACAAGGAAACATGGCTAGAAAATGCCCAGGTAGCTCCCAACTCATGAGGGAGAGAAACTCGGTGATGGATAATGGCTTGGGGAGCAATTCATGGCTCTTTTCTTTCCCAAGAAGCAAAACACGATTTCCCATGCAGGGTGGCTTTCCCATACCTGAAATTTTACAGCCATACCTCTCATTCCCCAAGGCATTAACTACCTCAACCAACTCTTGGGAGAAATCAATGATTGGGTATAAAAGTCAACATGGGTAGTTGAGGGTTTGAAGGGTTCTCTCATTGACACTTGGCTTAAATTGATTGGCTCCACGGGTTTGAATGTTTTCCCTCCCAATTCTTTGTAAAATCATGCCCCCATCTCTTGTTGCATTGCATAGCTAGTTGTGGGTATTTTATTAAATGTATATTTACATGATATTTACAATTCCATTGTGTTGGGCTAGCACGTAAACCATATGCATCAAGAAATCGATGACAGGGCCTTGGCCTTGAGCTCCTCACCACGATTATATCACAAGATTACATCATTTACAATTTTAATGTGATAGGGTCAAGATGGGGACGTGACATTCCCCTCCCCTTGGAATAACACCGTCCTCGGTGTTCCAATACTTCAGAATATATACCCACTTTACACATGCCCCAAAATTCACAACTGGTGGCAGGTATGTCCTGCGTTTCATCTCTCGAATTTAAACTTTCAGAATCAAGTCCTTAGGCTTCCTTAAGCTACTCTTGCTGTCTTTGATCTTCCATCTTTGCAAGTGGGCATTTCTCCACAGCAATCCCTTCCTTTTATTCACCTTCCAGCTGATCTACAAGTCTAGAATTTTCATGGATGCCATCTTTCTTACCTTCCTAGCAACTTGTTGAGGAATATTTCCAGCCCAAAACAAATAGCCTCTGGTCTGCTGCCATGATCACGGTGCACAAATGGCTTTCTCTCTTTTATCACCACCAACACTTGGCTAGTAATAGCCGCAACAATGGCTTTCAATGTCTCACCTATGAGAGTCATCATGGCAATTCCTGTTAGGACAAGCATAACATAGTATCAAAATTAGCCAATTATTTTCCCAAGAGACTTGGAACGTCCATGCTTTACTCATGAGACTTCCACACATTTCATGATTTCCCACATACACATGAACTCATCCATGTTCATCCTCTCATGGGAAAATAACTAGCTCAGCATTCACAATTCATTTCAAACAATTAAACACAATCTATTTTCAGCTATGTCATGCACTCAATAATCTTTTGTTTCTAAGATGCATCAATCAAAAGGAAAGAGAAGAGTAAGAGTTTCCCCCTCTTAGTCTTGTTCCAATCTGGAGCCACACCATCACTTGTAGTTCTATGCTCCTTAAACTCTTTCACTTCAATGTGAATGCTTGAATTACCCTTTCTTAGCTATGACACTTAGTGTCTAAGGTCTGTCTAATGCCTTTCAACTAGGGAACCCTTCCCCATTGGTGCTTATAGAACTTTTGGATGCTAGGACCCACACATGTCCACTAGAACCATCCTTCATTACTGCTCATACTGAGCTCTCTTTAGGATGGTCATATGTCCATATGCATCCCTATGATGCCATCATAGTCCTTGCTTCCAACGATACCTACACTCAAACATTGAATCACTTCTCATGCTTAGTTTATTTTCATACGATTTATCTCCGAACGAGAATTTAAGAAATCATAACCAAATCATATACACACGTATATTCATATTAAATAAGAAAGAAGCTGCAAGATAACCAAATACTTATCTGCATTGGATGTCTTCACTTTATCCCATAGGATCCTTCTTTGCTTTACAAGCCTTGGATTTCCTGTGGATACAATAATGAATGTTGGGCCAGCACACAGGCTACTCCTCAACCATTCGAATAGGCAATGCCAGGCCAATACGCCTACTAGGTTTTTATCAATTAATTAAGGAATGTTTGGCCAGCACGCCGGCTGCTCCACAACATCAAGTGGTTAATGTTCCCACCCACTATTATTTGAATTTACCAAGAATTTTATAGCACCCAACTAGTTACTCTCTGGCTTTACCAAGAATTTTATAGCACCCAACCAGTTACTCTCTGGCTTTACCAAGCATTTGTAGCTCCAACCAGTTACTCTCTGGGTTTACCAAGAATTTATAGTTCTTTCAGGGTCCATGCTTTCTTGCAATGCCCAAGGTTTCCAACAAAGAAGCAATAGTATATCAGCTTAGTTGTTAGAAGACTTATACCTGAAATCTTCATTATTCCAAATAAGAAATAAATGAAATGAATACTTATCTGTATTGTGCATTTCCTCACTACTCCACGGGTTTCCTTCTCTGCTTTACAAGCCTTGGATCACCTGTGGGGTGGGTTCCTGGCCAGCACACTTGTTGCTTCACAACATCATCTGAATAGGCAATGCCAAGCCAGTATGTTGACTGGGTTTATCAGGCATCCCTAAAATCACTATGCTAAGCTTGTACACCATTGGGTTTATCAAGCATTTCAAAATCAGTATGCTAAGCCAGTACATCAACTGGGTTTATCAAGCATTTCAAAAATCAGTATGCTAAACCAGTACGACGACTGGATTTATCAAGCATTTCCAAAATCAGTATGCTAAGCTAGTACGCTGACTGGGTTTATCAAGCATTTCAAAAATCAGTATGCTAAGCTAGTACGCCGACTGGGTTTATCAAGCATACAACAACCATTTCCAAGCTAGTTCTCCGACTAGGTTTGTCAGGAAATAACACCCTTCACCAATACCTCCACAAGATGCAAATAACCAATTCCAAGCCAGTACACTGATTGGGTTTATCAGGCATCTAGCAACCCTTCGCCACAACACTCAAATAACCAATGCCAAGCCAGTACACCGACTGGGTTTATCAGGCATACAACAACCATTGCCAAGCTAGTACATCGATTGGGTTTATCAGGCAATATGAACAACGTAATATGATTACGTGGCTCCTTCTCTTATGCAACCAGTGGTTCCCTCCAAGAACTCCATAGGTGACTCACTTGACTGCAGGCGAACATGGCCCCACAATACCCACTCACACTACATAAGGATGATACCCCTTTTCTGCAACACAGCTCCTCGGGCCTATCCATCGCTTCTAGTGTCCTCTATTGTGAGTGTAGAAAGGTTACCACTGCCCATACATTCCTCTTGAGCACCCTTCTTCACTATGCCTCTTACGTGCAACAACAATTGCATCTGTGTAAGTTGATAGCACAAGAAGGATAAGCAGACTCATCAGTATTGCTGCTCTAAAATTGTAACCATATTTCATAACATTCACTATCAAGTATTGAAACACCAGGAATGCATCCATTCCCTTAGGGTGTAGTCAATATTGACAACCGTAACATAACCCAACATCTGAAAGGTATGCATCCCTTTCCGGTGTGAACCATGTAGGACCTAATCATACTCAAGCAGTCTCGAATAATAATGAAACAATGAAACATGCTCTTCATATCAAATCTAGTAACTAGACAGGTATATTCTTAGTTAGGGTTATAGAATACTCATTCATTTTATAGACGTATATTTCCTTCATTTACGAATAATGGGAGTCCCTTCTCTGAGTCATCAGTCCTTTAGTTTTCCATCCCAATCTTTTCACATTCCATAACCCACACATGCCTTCTTGGAATAATTTACTGTCTCACTCACATGCTTTACCAACATGCAATTCGGTTGAGACATTATCAACATTTACAATGGCGTTTCACCCGAAACCCATTTCCAAAGCATGGGATCCTTCCCATCTGGTTTGGCTTCTATAGCCCATCACACATGGTCTTCTTGCAATGTGTCATCCTGGCACACTTATCAAATAGCCAAACAGTTAGCAACATTTAGCAATAATTTCAAATCTAATTGCTTCATAACCAATCAATGTCATTATTAATTAAATTCAACATAAATTTACATTCTGTCTCCTACAGAAATTGATTTGCTTAGTAATGAGGCTATCCTCATATTGTTTGGCTCTCGTAAGTGGTATCACTCTGTCCATTATGGTTTCACCCTTGCTACCATACCTGAACATCCACCTACAACATGTCCTCCTAACACAATTCTATATAAGCCAAATAGTCATTAGCAATTATAAGCAATTCTCAAATCTGAAATTTGTAAATCTATTTTCCTACAGAAATTAGATTTGCAACTATGAGACTATTCTCATAAACTTAAACCAGACAATTTTCAGATTTGTTTCATGCATAAATTACAACCATGAGAACCTTCTCATAACCTTTGGCTTCTGCCCATGGTAGATCCTAGTCTTTACTATGGACTTATCCTCATTGCCATATGCAAGAGCTTTCTACCTGAAAACTGAAATTTCAATAAGCCAAACACGTTGTGAGTATGTATGCATATACTTTCTCCATTGCTACAACAGTCACTGAAGTGATCTCAGAATTAAAACACTCAATAATTCAATCACTTTCAGCTGTTAACATTTTAAATGCAATGAAATATATACATCTCTATATATGCATTAAAAATTGCAAGACACAGTGACACTATCCATGCAATTTAGATAAACAGTAAATACTCATTACTTCACATTTCATGCAATTCTATCCTTCCAACAGAGCACTCTTGGTAGCCCATCAACATGTCTACCTTCTATATTCAATCATTCTCTTGCATTCATAGCAACTCATTAAATAGATCACCATTTCATGCATAACCACGAGATTGTACAAAATATTTTTAATGCACATCCCCTCAATGCAACCTTGCATTAATTCATGAATATTATTCCTTCAAACATATTATGGCCTAACCATGTCTTCCCCACATAGCATGCACTACCGTGATAGGACCATAAGTCCTCACTTGCTTTGGTTTCTTAACTCACAACCAACATACACAAATGGCATGATATAATCCCCTATGAATGCATTCTATTATTTAAAATAGTCATATGGTAGAGAGTTCCTTGCCCTTACTACCCCATACCTCACCATACTTGGTAGGTTGACATTCACATTCAGGCACTCAATACCACATGCAAACCAAATCAACATAGTTTAACTGTAGTTGAAGGGATCTTACCAAATCCTCCTTCAACATTCATGCAACTAAGCATAAATAACCATTACCTACATGGTTGTCATTAACATCGCTTGATGTTACCTAATCAGTTGGCCTCTTACCAAGGCTACTCTATCCTTTTGCCAACATCATGATCACAGATTTGTTGCACCATCCTCTTTTCATAAGGTTGTATGCAACAATCATCATCGACATCCTTAGCCATGCTTCGGTTGTCTTTGGTCCTACAACCAATGTGAACATGACTAATTATTAGCAACCACAATAATTATCTTAAGTGGCTCATTGCATATGAAAACCTCACTATTTTACTAATATGCAATATCATATACACGCAAAAAACATTTTCGCATGCACTGTGCAATATGCCATCTAGTACATATTCACTTCATCTATCTATCCTTTTGCATTTCTAGCATCCCTATGCCATAATTTTTTGTATGGATAACTCAGGAAATATAAATATAATAGCAATGGAGGAGTTAAGGAATTCTCCCTTTCCAATTCCTCATCATGACATGGAGTTCCTCCTCCACATCATAGCTGATCCTTTTCTTGGCTTCCCTACCAAGCACACAAGTATTCATTAGCTATGATCTTCTCACGAATTAGCAATTCAGTATATACATACGTGTAAAGCATTCATTATTGATATTTTCCAAATATGCAATTCTTATGCTATAAACAAAAATAGTTTAAGGTGAGGAATTTCCCTTTCATCCTCCATAATGGGTATTACAACCCATTACTCTTACTGAGATTTCACAACCCCTTCTATGCAATTCTTGCTCTTCATTCCAAGAATACATTTCACACTTACAACAACTATATCTGGGGGACGACGGGGGTCAAGGGGCAGCGCCCTCATTTTTTTTTTTTAAATCCTTCAATTTCGCACAATCTGGCACATAAGTTCCATGACATTTTTCAACTTTTGGCACCTGAAAAATCTCCCTGGAAAACAACTGAAATTCTCTGTTTCGGCAAACTTGGCAATTCTCTTCCGACCCATTATGGCCAAACTTGTTGAGTTCTTCTGATCAAAAACTCATCTTTTTCTTCCGTCATTGCGGTGGAACTCGCCAATTCTTTCTGACACTACGGTGGAAACTCGCCAGTTCCTTCCGCCGTTTCGGAGCAACTCGCCAAGTTCTCCCATCGTTTCGGAGCAACTCGCCAAGTTCTCCCGAAAACACTTAGAAATTTTTTTCGGACCAACTCACTGAGTCCTTCCGCCATTGCGGGGCAACTTGCCAAGTTCTTCCGATCGAACTCAGCTTTTCCTTTCAAAAATTTTCCATCTTTTCCGCCGAACTTAAAATTTCTAGGCGATCCATTGCGAAGAAACTCGCCAATCTCTTCCGCCATTGCGGATGAACTCACTGAGTTCTTCCACCGTTGTGGGCCAACTCCCCGATTCCTTCCGCCGTTGCGACGAAAACTCGCAAGTTCCTTCCGATACAGACTTAGACAAAATTTTCAAAAATAGTTAGAACAATTTTTGAAACTTTTTCTTCTTTTCCCGGGCATCCCGCAACTCCGTTGGTGCAACTCGCCGAGTTCTTCTGCCATTGCAGACAAACTTGCCAAGTTCCTCCGCCATTGCGGATGAACTTGCCGAGATTCGCTGTCACAGTTTTTGGCAGAAACTCATGGACACTTAGAAAAATTTAAAAATTTAAAAATTTGAAATTTTTGAAATTTTTCTTAACTATTAGTGCTGAGCAGGAAGCACACTTACCTCTGCAACTATGATAGGTAGCCCATAAAGGCCCAATGCTACAACAAGCAGCTCTTATACCATCTGTCACGTACCCACCCATCCATCCAAGGCAAGGGAGGGAACATGATGCCAATCTCTGAGGCTTTCACATAATCTCAGCCCATTCATTAGAATCATATGGATAAATCATTTGTGTGCAGATGTAAAACAAATCAATTATGCACAGTGGAATTAAACTATCCACACACATTACTCATCCATACAACATATCAACAGTCATCAAATTAATACAGTGTAGAAGTAAATACATAGATAGAAAAACACTTATCTCCGTTTTGCAATTGTCCCAAACAACTAGCCATATCGCTGCAACGTTCCACCCAACCATAGGCCATTTGTGTTCATCAATCTCTCAACACAACTGCCACCCCCGATCTGGGCATGATTCCTACAAGGAAAAGGGGACATTCAGCTCATACGCAGCCAATTAAGCATTTCATTTTAGCCAAGCCAATACATAGCTGGGTTTATCAGGCTACATCAGAACCCTAGATGCTTGCATTCAAGCTCAAGCCAAAACAATGGAGACCCATAACCCATACCCCAATACAATCTTTTCTCACACAGCAAGCACAATCATTGGGCAGGGATACACATTTAACAATGGGATTTACAACAGGATGGTCATGGGTTTTCCCCAATTCGTTTCCAACCAAAACGGATTATGGGATGGGGAGAAACAATCACAGGGAGGAAAACGATTTCTTCCCCAACTAACTGAGCATTCAGCAGCCAAACGATCTCTATGGAACCCCAATTCCATTCCCCTTATTCCCCACTGGTATACAACACAAAAACGTCATTCTCCCAGCTAAGAATGAAGGAAAAAACAGGGAAACATGGTTGGAAAACGCCCAGGTAGCTCCAAACTCGTGAGTGAGAGAAACTGGGTGATGGATAATGGCTTGGGGAGCAATTCATGGCTCTTTTCTGTCCCAAGAAGCAAAACACGATTTCCCATATAGGGTGGCTTTCCCATACCCGAAATTGGACAGCCATACCTCTCATTCCCCAAGGCATTAACTACCTCAACCAACTCTTGGGAGAAATCAATGATTGGGTACAAAAGTCAACATGGGTAGTTGAGGGTTTGATGGGTTCTCTCATTGACACTTGGCTTGAATTGATTGGCTCCACGAGTTTGAATGTTTTCCCTCCCAATTCCTTGTAAAATCATGCCCCCATCTCTTGTTGCATTGCATAGCTAGTTGTGGGTATTTTATTAAATGCATATTTACATGATATTTACAATTCCATTGTGTCGGGCTAGCACGTAAACCATATGCATCAATAAATCGATGGAGGGGCCTTGGCCTTGAGCTCCTCACCACGATTATATCACAAGATTACATCATTTACAATTTTATTGTGATAGGGTCAAGATGGGGACGTGACAGATTCGAAGCATGATCTTCGATTTCTTGTTGTCCCTCCTTGACAATAAGGAGATCATTGCTTTCCTACTCAAAACAGAGTCAATATTTTATTTATAACGAATAGATTGCACAAGTAATAAATCTTCATTAAACTATATAGATTCTATGTACTTGTGCACCAGATGGATTAGTACCAGAAGACTGTGTTTTCCCAGACAAGCTTTTTCGGCGTTCAACAATAGCTCTAAAGCCGTGCTGGAAGCCAAGCTTCATGTTTTCCTTAGTGGCCATTTCTTTGAATCTATTGGCTTGCATATTTGCATAACATCGTTAATTAACATTTTGTGGTGCAATAAAATGAAAAATAATTTGCAATTTATTATTTGTATGCATTATTGGTTTTTCGAAACTTACAATTTGTGCCGCCAAATTCGAATAACCACCAGGCCCAAGCTTGTGTTGACCTATTTTTTCCAGTCTTGCCTTTGTGGCCTTTGATGTGTCTGAAAGACTATGCAAGTGTTGAAATACGTTAGATGTTCCAAATTCGATATAGAAATCAATAATAATAAGGTTTAGAATTACATTGTGGAAAGTATTGCATACCACCCTATGCCTGGAGGTATCTTTCCTTCTTTTCTCTGAGCCCTCTCCTTTCAATCTTCCACTAGAGCTTTCCACTCAATTGCTGGAATCATTGGAGGGCACTCATACCTATGGATTTTTTCCAGGTGGACCCTATATTGGTCTCGGACAATCTTCATATGTTGTCCAGCCTTTTTCAGGACCTTTTCTTGATCGAAGGACTTGTCGCCGAATAGGCCAACCAACCGATTAGTGAGCTCATACTTTAAATATTTCGGTTGTCTATCCCACCTTGTTTAGATGGTGGGATCGAAGATCTCCAAGGACAAGTCATTAATTTGTTTATAAAAAACATCATTTCCTGCAAAACGATAATGCCATGATCATAATTAGTTGAAAAAGAATGTTTTATCGGTATATTACAATTAAATTATAAACACTAACTTGATCAACGTATATTAATTACCTGGGATCTTCTCTATCTTTATTGGGATGAGATATTCTTCCACCAAAAATGTTTCCTCGATTGTTCCCGTGGTACTGACATGGGAAGATCCTATAAATGCAGCTTCGGCGATATCAATATTATTAGGAGGCTCGGTGTCGACCCCTTCTTTTGGGCGATCTGGTGTGCATCGGTCACTAGCGGTCGGTGCGCTCACAGTTGGAGTCCATGGTGTTTCAGAATGTGTTTTCGATTGTTTAGTTGACAACAATGGCGAATGAGTCGATGCACATGGAGTCGTTTGCTCATGATGTGATGTCTCTCCACGAGCCTCACTGGGGCCAACACCGCCTTGACTACTATTGTGTTGTCTCATATAATTATCTAAATACAAACCGCATTTTATACGTTTATTACTATAATATAAAAGTGAAAATTATAAAGTTATAAATGAATTATTTTATGATTCAACATTCCTCCACTTACTCGCAAGGATTCAGATCTTGGTTCCAACAATTCAATCCTGGCTATAATTTGGTCTGTCTGCGGGACCTTGAATAGCAGAGAAATGATTTCTGAACTAAATTTATTCAATATTTTGTATATCATCTTAACCGGGTTTGTAGCTTCACCAATTATGTCATGATCGGTAAACATCTCAGCCACTTCAGGATCTATTGAATATTGTTGCGATGATGTTTCGTACACAGATTCAATGGTCTGCAACAAAAATGTATAAAACACTACTGAGTTCTATCATGGTATATTCCTAAAATTATATTAACAAAACATATCTATCATGATAGATTCCTAAAATTACATCTAGGTTTACCCGATGCCTAGACAATGGTGTCATATGATCCACAGATGTGGACTTGCTCTAATCATCCGGCCCCTGCAAAAAAGAAATAGAAAACATTATCATAACGAAACCAGTATAGACACGAAAAATACATAACAAAATAAACATTATGTTGCGTATTATATTGGTATAATTCCAATGAATTATACCTGCAACCTAGAGGATTGTGATCGACTCATCGGATCAATGGTCATAGGTGAATTGCCCCGATCTGCTAATAGCTCGGAGCTACCCCTTACAAAACCCTAAATAAAAAACATAGAGAAAATTACCTAAACGAAACCAAAAATATTCATGAAACAACACAGCAAAAAGAAACTATTCTTCATATTATATTTTTACTATTACAAAGATGTATACCTGCTGCGTTGAGGTAGGTATGGTATGATCTACTACGACCCTTACAGAACCGGCCTGCATAGAAAACATAGAGAAATTACGTAAGCAAAACCAAAATATTCATTGAAACATTAATATAATGAGAAAACATTTTGACATATTTAAATTGTACAGTTAAAAGCAGGTTTACTTGTTTCACCGAGGCTATTGTCATCTGATGAACATTCGGGTGGGTTTCCCGATCAACGTTCTGCATCAAATATAGATAACATTATATAAACCAAACCAATATACTAATGAAAAAACAAAGCAAAAAAAACTCTTTTTTCTTATTATATTTTTACTATTACAAAGATCTATACTTGCTCCCTCAAGGAAGATGTACTCCTCCGACCATCTGCTGGCAGGGATTTTTCCCAATCACTAGCCTGCAAAGTAAATATGGAAAATTTAAACGAAATAAACTATTGAAAAATCCTTAAGATGTTAAATTCATTAATAAAAGGTTGGGTAAATTGTTATATGTACCACTCCCATAGTAACCGTGTTTGTATCTACTCGATTCAAATTGTAATTAATAAGCCACTTTTCCCCTGCAGATATTGATTTAATGGCACATACAAAAACACAGTTTCCTTCATGCCCCTCAAATTCGTAGTTTGGTTGTGTATTTTTTATAAACCGTGCAATATTCCCGGTGGCCTTTGGCCTTCTGTCAATGTACAACGTTGCTCCTTTATTTTGATCTTTGTCTTTCAACTGTAAATAGTTTGCTAACAATCCATATCTACGCATACTTCGTGTATATTGTACCAAGTGCATCCAATCTTTGTAGTTGTAACAGGGTCCAACATACTCCATCAATTCTGTACATGTACCATAACTGACCTTTATGCCATCCATGCAAAACAACCCCAAACCATGTAATTACAACGGTGCAATTCGATATATCCTCTCATTCACACAAAAATCTATGTTTGGTTGAGGAAGATCCTTGGGTACCCATTGTTTCACTAAATGTCTATACCTCAAGGGCACCTCGATGTCTCCTATTGTCTCATCATCATAGGAACATGAACCCCCTTGCGCGCGAAAAAATTCCATGTGTTTATGGAATTTTCTTCTCGTCTTTTGACATCTAGTTGATAAAACTCTTATAGACCTACTGGATGTCTTACTTTCCTTTAGCCTTCCTAAAATCCCCTCACTCGAGGAAGATAGATCTGACAAATACCTGTTTGGTTCTACCTACACCATGGGAAAAATATTTAGATAGGACCGCAAGGCATAGCGTCTCTTAAAAGGTGACATGTAGCGCCTTTAATAAGGTGACTTGTACCGCATTCCCTTTCTCAAAACGTAGGCATTCAATTGATGAGGAAGAGGATCACTTTATCTTTCTTAGGAGTAGAAATTCATGTGATTATGAGCTGTCTTTTATTCCTCCTTTGGGTCTTGAGTCCCATATCACACCATCTAACTATCTTTGTCGTCATGGCCCTAAAGTCTCTCTCATCCCATCATTTTGGGTCCATTGCCTCGATAATTGAATTACACTCACATTTAGTAGGATATTTATATTTAGAAATAATAATATAAAATAAAAATAACTAACCATTATGGAAAAATTCTAAAAGTCTTTATGAATTTCAAAACTAAGATCTTTGAGCTGGTTAATAAGTGTTCACAAATATTCAAAAACAATATTTTATATAATGTTGTGAAACTTGTATAATCTTATTCAAAATTTAAACTAAAATATTCTTAAGGAAAAGGATGAACTCGTTGAATATTGGAAACACATGGGTAGTTTTGTAATCAAGCATGGTCTTCTTAGAGGATTCCCTCTAAGATAGGAAATACCTCCATCTATGTCCTTCCCTTTGACCACTCACCCCTTGTCCTATATATAAGATAAATGTTTATGTGAACATACGTGAATACCTCTTTAACGCTGCTCCCAACTAATGCTTCCTTTGGACAATTACTCGTAATCTTGATGGATGGTATTAATTGCATAACATAAATTTTCAATCATATTGACACAGAGAAAATTAGGGCTTTCTTTATATTATCATGACATAGTTACAAAGACTCAAAGAGTTTTCTGATGTCTTCTTTTAGCGCTCGGCCAAGCGACAGAGCATACTTCCTCGGACAGATACAAACTCAAGATTTATACTTAAGGAATTATCAGGTTTCTGGTGTGATCTGATGGGCCATGAGGGCCAGCCATAGATCATACTCTTGTTCTCAGACATACAAGGTTTTTATTGCAATCTAATACCACAAAGGCTAGTTGTAGAGCATACACCTTTTCTCAGACTCAGATACAGAGCAGAGAGAGACCAAACTTGAATGCCTCAAATGGTTCTCTACCTAAAACTTAGAGAGGACAGGCCCACTCTCTTAGCCAAATGGAATCTTATTATGACAATATGATTGGACAAGCCCCACTCATAGCCAAGTAATTTTGAGATATTTACAATTGAACGGAGTATGGGGGACCACTCGAAAGTTGGATTGAGTATCCCATGCCTTTGAATAAACAGACCTCATGACCATGCATCTATTCTGATGCATGTGGACTTCTATGTGGGTTTTGACAAGCCATTATTCTTTGTTTTGAATGTAGTACTCAAGGATTTGATCCGCAGTAATCTTTGTTTGCAAAATATCTTTGACTTGTTTGAGAGATTCTCCAATGTCTTGTTTTAGATTATAAATAAAAGCTGGTTCTAATGTTGTCAGGTTGATGCCGAATGACTGCCACCAATATCTCATCCAATCATGGCCGTATAATGGAGGATCCTCATGGATATGTGTACTTTGATGTCCAAACTTTAGCATGGTATAATATGTTCTATCTGTATTTTCTTTTCTCAAGAATTCCCACCATAATTTTTTATATTTTTCATAAGTGTGGGTAGTACTTGAAAATCAGAGACTAGCATCTTGATGTGGCCATGCTTTCAATGAACGTATCCGGTCAATACAGTAGTATTGATGGTCTAGTTGTAGCCTGGGGTGATGTGTAGAGACCTCTGTCGTGATTAGGTTAACATCATGGTAGAGGTGTGTTAACCAATTGCTTGCATTAGCTACTTTTCTCAGGGAGTTGTTGTAAATCATCTCTGGTACAATACTAGATCCCATAGGCATTCTCTTGAGTTTTGACACTAGTCTAATAAAAGCATCCGATCCCTGTAAGTTAGCATCTTTAGTATGTCTCAACTCCCACCTAGGTTTCCATGTTTGCATATAATCAAGCCAACTCATATTATAATTAATAATATAGATTTGATGTTTTCCTTCAATCCAAGCAGAGATTTCCATGTTTACTTATGGTTTATGGGCCCACTAGATTCCACTTTGACCTTCTATGCTCGCTTGCTCCAGGCTCACTTGTTTCAGGACCGCTTACTTCAGTATCGCTTGTTTAAAATTAACAACATACTTCTGCGTCAAATATTCTCTTGTTAAAAAGTCAGGAATGCTATTTGCTTTCCCATAAATGTGCTCAACAGTATAGTTATAACAGGAAAACAATGCTTGCCATCTTGCAAACATTCCTTATATTTGAGACGGTTGTTTTTCAAAGTGTTCACGTCCTCATATGTGCACCAATTCCTCTTGTAACAAAAGGATGATATAACCTAAGAAAGGAACCTTGTGATGGCTTATTGTAAAAGAGTGTATGCTACCCCATGATGTGTTTCCCATTAATCATATACCTTCTTAGTCCCATGTCCCTATCATGTTGTAGCATATAAATGTCTTAGGTTTAGTGGAGAACTCTACAAATCCATTCTGCACCTCTCAAGGATGGCTTTGTCTTAATATATCATATTAAATGATGGAATTTGCATGGTATTCATTAAGCCACTCATCACTATAGTACTTGGTAATTGAAGGTGTATAATTATTTTCCCACCTAGTGCCCAAAATATCTCATATGTTGTTGAATAGATATTTGTTGTTGTCCCATAGTCAGGATACTTATTCTCCTAAATAATTTTCCTCACAAGTTCAGTTGAGGAGTTCCACCACTCTTAAAAATCATTACCAACACATATTTGATTACCAACAATTTTTTCTGACAGGACAAGTCTTAACTACTTAATACAAATGATTTACCACATATTTGATTACCAACAATCTGATTACTTAAGTCTTACCAACACATATTTGATTACCTGGGTGTAGACGTTTCCTATAATATACTCAGAAGAGTTACTTTCAGAAATGACTGTGCCTCTTAGAGGCCAGTCAACTCTAGGAACCAAGTGACCCTATTATAGGGTTAGTACAAACCAGAGAGAGAGAGATGATCGGGCTATGGTACGGTCAATCAAAGAAAGTCAATGACATTCAAAAGGATCAGTACAATCACAAGAAAGATGAGCTAACAACTAGCAGAACGAGGTCAAAGAGACTCATGGATTCTAGTAAGGTACAAGGACAAACCAAAGGGTACAAAGACCAACCAGTAAGGTACAAGTAAAAAGAAAAAAGTGGGTATAAATACTCATAACCCTTAGGACTAAGGGCGTGTACTACCTCAAATGTGGACAAACTACCATAGTTATACCCATAAGACCAAAAAAATAAAAGGTGGTACAAATCAAAAGATAACTCAAGATCAGTAAAAGACCCAAAAGGTAAGAGGCAAGGTAACAAAAAAAAAAATGAAAGGACCAAAATGAAAGGACAAGGTAGCACAAGACCAATAAACAACAGGGTGTAAGGACCAAAAGTAAATCAACCATTGTGGGGAAGGTACAAATAAGGTCAAATATATATTGCAATAGCTCCTTGTAACTACCTGTTATTTGACATGCTAAAGAAACGGAAGGTCAAATAATGTCAAATATATGCAAGATATCCTTGTAACTACCTCTTATATGCAATAGCTCCTTGTAACTACCTCTTGTAACTCAAATAGGACCTCTAAAAGGTATGATAGCAAGCAATCTTCCTAACTAAGGTCTAGAGGGTGGTACGAAGTGGGTATAAAGACTCATAACCCTTAGGACAAAAGGGGTGTACCTCAAATGTGGACAAACTACCATAGTACCCATAAGACCAAAAACATAAAAGGTGGTACAAATCAAGGCAAGGTAAAAAGGGGGTATAAAATATGAGTACTATGGTAGTTTTGGTATAAAATACCCAAATGGTAAAAGGCAAGGTACCACAAAAATGAAAGGACCAAAATGAAAGGACAAGGTACCACAAGACCAATAAACAACAGGGTGTAAGGACCAAAGTAAATCAACCATTGTGGGGAAGGTACAAATAAGGTCAAATATATATTGCAATAGCTCCTTGTAACTACTTGTTATTTGACATGCCAAATATATGGAAGGTCAAATAATGTCAAATATATGCAATAGCTCCTTGTAACTACCTCTTATATGCAAATAGCTCCTTGTAACTACCTCTTGTAACTCAAATAGGACCTCTAAAAGGTATGATAGCAAGCAATCTTACTAAATAAGGTCTGGAGGGTGGTACGAAGTGGTTATAAAGACTCATAACCCTTAGGGATAAGGGGGTGTACCTCAAATGTGGACAAACTACCATAGTACCCATAAGACAAAAAACATAAAAGGTGGTACAAATCAAAAGATAACTCAAGATGAGTAAAAGACCCAAAAGGTAAAAGGAAAGGTACCACAAAAATATTATCAACAAAATGAAAGGATCAAAAGTCAATCAACCAAGGTGGGGTACAACCAATCATCTCTCTCTCAAATGTACCAGTGTTCAATATAACCTGAAAGTCCATCATCACAGTAAAAGGAAAATTCCACAGGGATGATGTGATCATGTGGTCCTCTAGACTACTCCTAAGGTCAAGTGTTAGTGGCTCCATCAAGGGGTGTTCAATCCCTCAAGAAGACCACCTAACTAAACCATCTTGAAGATCTAGGAGAAGAGGACATCACACATCATCAGATAATTGGTAACTGACCATGTAAGAACTCAAAAACCCTAAAGAAATCGAGCATGCAGAAGCGGAGCTAGGAAAATACAAGGCTCGCAGGCCAAAACGAAGGCTCAAAAAACTATACTGGGATCGGTGTCACAGTAAGCGAGTTGAAACAAAAATCGCCAGAATGCCAACAAGCGGCACTAAAAAGAAAAAGACCCTCTAAAAAGGTGAAATAGCAAGCAAAATTCCTAACTAGGATCTGGAAAGCTCGACAAATTGTATCCTTCGCAAGGTGATGAAATCCAAGTTGAAAAATACGAAATGAGAGATCAAAGTGGAAGGATATCCCTCTACCGAAAGGGATCCTAGAAGAAAAATTACTAGGCTACCTCGTTCATGACACGTCGGATAAGGTTAACTGGCATTTCTGTCTTTGAGCCCCTGTATCACATATACAATAGAGTATAGGGAAGATGATGTATAGATATCCTTAGGAGCTAAGTGGAGTGGGGCATTCCAAAAAGTCCATCTGGAACCTGTCCTCGTGGCTTACCCCCTGAAAAAACGGGAGGCCCTCCACAAACTGGTCAATGACCATGTCAATAAATACTAGAGGATTTTAGTACCCTAGAGGACAACAACTATGTCTCAGATGAAAATGACAAGGGGGAATTATTTGGATGCATATCCCCAGTGTCCTACCTAACTAGCAAATTCTTTTTATCCTCAAGTGAGGTTAAAGTGTGTTGAGTTAGTGAGTTAAATGTTAATGGTTGTATTACTTAGTCAGGTGATGGAAGTGCAAATCGTGGTGTGATGACTGACTCAAACCATGCAAATGAATATGAATCAAATAAGCCTTTCCTTTCAATGAATGCTAGCTAAGGTAAGGAGAGAGTTCTTTCAAACTATAACTACTCTTTCAAATTAAATGAATCCAACAATAACTTTCTTCTACTTCTAATGAGTAAAATGCATGACATTGTTTAAACCTTAGCAAGCCTAAGCATGACCTTGTTTAAACCTTAGAAAGCCTAAGCATGACATTGTGAAATTGTGTATAGTCACCAAAAGATGAAAACCTCAAGAATTGCAGGCATTCAGTGTAGAGTCTACGTAGGTGTATCAATTGAGTTTTTTAGTCTACATGTTGAGACAATAAGTGTCATCATGATAGAAGTTCATGACCAAAATTTAGAAATGACAGATTTTTAATGTTAATTTATTTGCTTGATAATATTTGTTTCAATATCTGCATCACAATGCTACCATGCTACACATTTATTGTCTAATGTCTTATTCCCACAAGGCTTAATCTCTTGCGAAGGCCCTTTAAGGATCTAATTCCAAGTTTATTCTAACACATTTGACTATAGCTATGTTATTGTGGTGGAAGTAAACTTTTCTAGTGTATTTTCATTCTCTTTTGTTATCTCTTCCACCCAAAAATGTAGTGGCACACCTTGAATAAGCTCATCATGTCAACTATGTCCCCAATAATACCCTCTCAAAGAAACTATATGTGGATGTCTTAAGTTCACAAATTTCTTCGCCTCTATTGAAAAATCTTCTATGTGGCTTTCTAAGCCTTCCCTCATAGATTTCACTATCAATGAATGGCCATTGTAAAGTGTTTCTTTATAAGAGGTCCCATGGCTACTTCTACTTACAACCTTAGCAGGTGCAGGTGACAACCAATGTGATCTATGTAATGAGGAAATTACATGAGGGGACTCTTATTTTGGTTTATGTGTTCATATTTGTATCTTATCATGAATCATTTTAGTTTCTACATCCTTCTCCTCTAATGTTTACCTTTATAGTGGTCTTATAATTGAAATCAAACTAGAAATGTATACACGTAAACTAATCACTATAGGCCACCTTCAAGTTCATATTCAGTGCATCCCCCATGTTGTTCTGTATTTTTACCTTATAGTGAGGAGATGGAGACTACCAGTTGGGTGGGGTTGACAGGTAAATACATTAATTGCATCGCAACTAGTTCTTACAAATGAATGAGATCGGGATATCGAAAGACATACCTTTAACCAACGGTTGGTCCTAGCTTTCACTTGTTCTCCCGCTTGATCTCCCGATTGATGAACTTTCAATACAAAGAGTACCTTCCTCAGCGTACCTTGACTATATAACATATGATGAAATTATAAATCAATTTAACATCAAATATAATCAAGTATTAAGCCAAATAGACATACAATCTAATAGACATCTAATTTGGGACAGAAAGGGTATTTCGACCTTTTTATTGTCAAAGAAACATGAATCAGTACAATATACCTGACGTGTCAAGATGTTTCTACAACTGAGTCTTGGGCTCTTGCTCTTCACAATGACTTGGGACTTTCCTCTGGCGTAACAGTGCTAAAAGCCTTTCTTCTAGGTCCCTCTCTCATGGATCCTCCCTCTCTCATGGATCCTCCTTGTATTTATGGGACAAGGTAGGCAGTTGTAATCGAGAGGTGGTTGGATTGGGAGGTTGGGGAAGTTGCAGAATGTCACAAACCCTCCCATCTATCAACGCAAGGAAGGGAACATGATACCCAATAATCTAGGCGTTTATAAGACCTAGCCCATTCCAACATTCGTGATTGTATAAATATAATCAATTGGCATTATTTATATAATGCATATGTGTGCAGATGCAAATCAAGCAAACATACACAGCAGAATAAACATCATCCACACACATTTCACATGCAGTCAGCATATTAAAAATCAACCATCCATTAATTAAAATAGTGCAGAAGAAAATACACATAAACGAATTTACTTATCTCGCTACAATGTTGTCCCAAGCAACTAGCTATGTCACTGCAACATTCCACCCAACCGTAGGTCTCTGCCCAGCCTGTAGTATTTCAGCACTCAGAGACCACCCCCGAGCTGGGAATGGTATCTACAAGGAAAAGGGGACTCTCAAGCTCAGCACAACCCAAATCCATGGATACCCATCTCAACCCCAACATTCATTTACACACAGCCACTCAAAACTGGGCATGGATACACATTTCAACAATGGGGTTCACAGAATATGGTCTATGGGTCTTTCCCAAATCGTTGCACACCCAAAAATGGATTGTGGAAAGAGAGAATCATCCCCAGGGAAGAAAACTGATTTTTCCCACAGATGTATGAGCATACAGTGGGCCAAAACAACCTCTATAAAACCCCCAAATCGTTTCCCATTCTTCGCCACTGTTAGCCACAACAAAAACGCCCTTCCCAGCTATGAAAAAGAAGGATAACATAGGAAATCCATGGAGAAAAACGCCCAGGTAGCTCCAAACTCGTGAGAGAGCAAAACTGATGGTTGAATAATGGCTTGGGGGCAATTTCGTGGCTCTTTTCTTTCCCAAGAAGCCAAACACAAAATTCTAGGAAGGGTGGCTTGCCCATACTCGAATTTGGACAGCCATACCTCTCCATTCCCCAAGGCATTAACTACCTCAACCAAATCTTGGGAGAAATGAATGATTGTTCACCAAAGTCAAACATGGGTAGTTGAGGGTTCATGGGTTCTCTCATTGACACTTGGCTTGACTTGATTGGCTCAAGGGTTTGAATCTTTCCCTCCCAATTCCTTGTAAATATCATTCCCCCATCTCTTGTTGCATTGCATATCTAGCCGTGGGAATTTATATTAGAATGAATATTTACAATTCCCATGGTTCTCTAGCACATGGGCAACATAATATCCATTACTTGCCTCTTCAAGGTCTAGTGTTCACTAGCGGGGCCTTGGCCTTGAGCTCCACACTAGGAACCATACATAAGATGCATACAATATTTACATTATAGCCCAAAATATTATAAGGGTAAAAATGGGGGTATTACACAAAACCAACTTCAACTAATACTAATTCATCAAATTAATATATTTTTTATTTCATCTTAAGATGTGTGTGAGTTTCCTCAAGGCATAGTGGTGCACAGGACGCAACTTTTGTGTTTTGCAACAAGTTCCTGCAGCTTTTCCAAGGTGTGTGCTAGTTTCACTTGAGCAAAGTAGGGCATACTAGCATATGTGCGCTAGTTTACTGCCCACATAGTAGCGCACATGTCAAAAGATCAGGTAAATCAGAGAAATTCTCAGCTGAAGAGAGTAGGTTCAATCCATACATCATCCAGGGCAATCTATCTCTTCAATCCATGTTGTCTTTTTGTGTGATTGACAGCATAATGTGATCACGGACGGAGAAATGCAGATTTGACCTATAACAGATGCCCCCTAATGTGTGAGGACAGAGGGAAATGATGACCAAAATACATTGTAAGTCCGAGTCAGAGGAGGAGCAAGAAACTGCAAAACCAAGTCACAAAAAACACCTGAAACAACGATCAAGGTCAGCGAGCAATTACAATCTTGACATCATATATATGTGCGGTATGATCTACGATACATAACTAGGAGATGTATATATAGAGCATGTCCACTGAAATATAAGTGTGGATCCATGTCAAAATGAGAGATCATAGCCATAACAACAAGCTAGATCTATGTCTCATGAAGAACCAAAATGAGTGAGGCTCAGTCTTGCGCAACTTAGGTGATAACATAAAAAAGGTGATGCTATCATAATCCCAAGGTATTCATCTAAACAACACAAGGTACAAACCCTACCCATGCGAATAAATGAGCTGAAGTCGAACATGGGGGGTATCGTTTGATTACCGATCATTGATGTATACAGTTAACAAACGCGATGACTTCCATCAATAATGATAATGGGGTCCAAGCTACCGAGTACGATCCAACAAGTGTGAATAAGATGACTTGAAGTCAAACACTTGAGGAACCTGTCGAATAAGAGACATTTATGTATTCCCATTTATTCAACAGCAAGAGAAACTACCACTGATGACTGCAATCCCCAAGGTACTAACCTAAACTCTAAACTTCATTCCCAGAGCATAATGAGATGAAGTCGATGGGAAGAAGTCCATTGGAAGGGAGGCTTTAATGCATCCTCCATCATCCAACATGAGGAACACTCACAGGAATGAGATGATGTGGAGTAGGACAAGTAACAAGATGGAACAAACTGACACCAGGATGGCTGACACGTGAAGTCAAGGTAAACTGCAGAATGGTCGACACAGGCTGTATCCTTGAACAGTGAGCACGACACAAAGTGACTTAGGAAGTTTTCAACATGAAGGGGAATTGATATAAGCGTGCAATGTAGGAGACATTAACAGGCCCTCCATATGGTTGGAAGAATAACCAACCGAGGGAGTAAAAACTCAGAGATCAAGTTCACCCTAATGTCAAAAAACTAAAACCCAACTGACATGAAAGACTCAAGTAGGTGCTGTGTTCAAGGATATGACTGACTTAACTGCCTTTGAAACTAAAAAAGATGTGATATACCCTTCTTATCCCTTATTCTTTTTGGTAAAAGAATATCCTTCTTGTTGTTTTAATGAGTCCAAGAAGAAAAGAAAACTCAATAAGTCCAACCATATAAAGAGTTTAACGAGCCCATGGGTAGAAGACTCGGGACCTTCTTCATTGTTTATGGAGTTCGAAGAAGAGATAGAAGAATACTCTATAGTACTGATCTCTGGATTTTACTATTGAGCCAATATCTGCTCTTAGTCGTCGGTGTTTTCAATTTTAAGGAGTCTAAAAAACTTAAACAATAACTCCATACACCTAGTCATGGATTTTAATATGGAGCCCAAGTAGGTTAATGCTCACCAGTGTTTTCCTATTTATAGAGTTTGAAAAACTTAAACAATCCTCTATTTACCCTCTTGTGGATTTCACATTGAGCCCGAGTAGGTGACTGCTTGCTTGGTGTTTTCATGTTTCGAGAGCCTGAAAACCCTAAAGAAAGCTCCAAAAGGTCATTTTTCGTACAGTTAGTCCCCTCCCTCGAAAAAGTATAAAACAATGAGAGGAGAACTCTTCTAGCCATAGATGACTAGAGTATTCCTTTTTCGTAATTCATCCGCAAAGGTCTGGAAAAAGGGTTAAAATTATACCTAAGTGGATGGACCTTCAATTCCTTTAATGAGCTGAAGAGGCCAAGTTTTCTCGACAATCTTGTTTAGTTTTTCAATAGTCAAAACAAGAGCTTAAAATGACTTAAAAGATAGCTTCTAGGATCGTATGTTTGTGACCTACCAAAGAATAGGATCTCAACAATCGCATTAGTAATGATCAACAGAATTTCTCAATGACATAATAATGAAAATAAGATACTAGATGCATAAAAAGTAACTAAACCTATAAACAAAGCTAACTTTACAAAAATGTATAGCTATAATACAAGAAAAAGCACAGATACCTAAGCATAATACTTCTTCAGATAGAGCCCATTTCTAGGCTCCGACAACTTATTACCTTCATAGTCAGTTAGTTCGTATGCACCTTTCTTCAACACTTTGGAAACAATGTAGGGGCCGAGCCACATGGACTTAAACTTGCCAGCCCCTAAGCGTTCCTTATCCTGATCCCAAAGTAGGACAATGTCTCCTTTGAGAAACACCCTAAGTCTTACAGACTTGTCATGTTGTCCCTTGACTTAGTTCTTATGTACTTCATTTGCTCTGAGAGCATTGCGGCGCTACTCATCCAAGTGTTCTAAATGCATCAAACGTTCTTCCAGGACTAAAGTGTCTGGTAGTAGTTGTACAACTAACTTCAATGAAGGAATCTCACATTCAACCGGAATGACTGCCTCTATCCCATGTACCAGCTGGAAGGGAGAGAACCCGGTAGCAGTCTTTACATTGGCTCGGTAGGCCCAAAGAGCATGATACAGCATGATGTGGCAGTTAGTTCTACTGGCATTAATAGTCCTTTGTAAGATAGTCTTCAAAGTTTTATTGAAAACTTCGACCTGACCATTCACATGTGGATAAAACGAAGACGAATGCTCCTGTCGAAAACCTAATATAGTGTATAGATCGGTCATCATGTTGTTCTGAAAATGACAACCATGATCAATCATGATCTCTTTTGGTATACCAAATCTTGCAATGATCTGGTTGAACATGAAATAAGCGGCCGTTTCTCCATTTGCCTTAACAGTAGGCATTGTCTCGGCCCACTTAGTGAGGTAGTCGACGGCAACAATTATATGATGATGACCTCAAGCCGAAACTGTATTACAATTCATAAAATCGACCCCCCATTTGGTGAAGGGGCCTGCTGTTATTACAGGATGAATAGGATCTAGGTGTGCTTGCATCTTCCTGGTGAAAAACTGACATCTCTGGCACTTCATAGCTTCCACACAATCTTTGAAGATCGTGGGCCAAAATTACCCGTCACACAGTATTTTTTGGGTTGTTTCCAACCCAGAAAGATGACTCCCACAAGCTCCACTGTGGGCATCATTCAATACTGATTCTGCTTCCTCCAAGGTTAAACAACGACATAAGATGGAGTCTACCTCACGTCTGTACAAAGTGTCAGAAATGATGAGGTAATTCTTCGCATGGCTCTTATGCTTGCGTCGTTCATCCTTGGAGAAAGTGGTGGGACACCTCAAAGTCTGAAGATATACTAGGATATCTGCGTACCATGGGTCAGAGGATGCAATGAGAAAGATATGTTCATTCAGGAATGATGATTATTCCTCAACATGCACTATGTCACTAGGAATTTCTGAAATCAGTTCAGCAAAGACCAGTGATTTCTTTGATTTGGTGGACTGAAAAACCAAATCAAATTCTTGCAAAATGACAATCCATTTGTTAGATTTCCCACCGATTATGCATCGAATGAGAACATATTGGAAAGGATTGACTTCCACAACCACAGTGGTGGTATGCAATAATATGTAGTGACGTAGCCTCTGGACCGCATAGACCGCAGCCAATGCTAACTTCTCAACATGAGAATACTTGATCTCAAGAGCTATCAGAGCACGTGACAAATAATAAATGACATGCTCCTGGAGCATGCCATCCTCCTGAACCAGTACTATGCCAATTGTGCATACTGATGCAGCTAGATATAAAAGAAAATATTTTGTATAAGTTGGCGGGCTTAATAAGGGGGCTGAAAGTAATGCCTTTTTCAAGGCCTCAAACGATGCTTGAGTAGCCTCATCCCACAAAAAGTAGGTGTCTTTTTTAATCAATCTCATGAAACCTTTTGTAATCTTAGCATAGTTAATGATAAAGCGTCTCAAGAAGTTGGACATGCCCTGTAGACTTTGAAGTTGTCTCAGGGTGCGAGGAGGAGGTAGATTTACAATCACCTCAGCTTTCAACGGGTCCACCATTATTCCATGACTGGATACTATGAAACCCATTAGTCATCCAGATTCAACGCAGAAACACACTTGTTAGGATTCAATTGAATCTTATAGTATCTGCACCTTTCAAACACAAGTCTTAAATGGTCGGGATGATCCCGTCTCTTGCGAGATCGCGTTGGAATATCATCCAGATATGGTTTGACTATGTGTTTGATATCGTGAAAAGAAAAATTCATTGCTCACTGGAACATAGCTCCAACATTCTTTAAGCCAAATGACATCTTCCGATAGGAAAAGGTGCCCCAGGGACAAATAAAGGTTGTCTTATGTTGGTCTTTAGGTTTAATCTGTATCTGATTATATCCTGAAAACGCATCCATGAAAGAAAACATTTCATGGCCTGCACACGCATCAATGATCTGGTCTATGAATGGTGTGGGATAATTATCTTTCAGACAAGCCTTATTTAAGTCCTGGAAGTTAGTACAGACTTGAATGGTACCTTGCTTCTTATCTACGGGAACAGGATTTGAAACCCATTCCGTCATAGATATCGGATAGATAAATCTGGCTTTGAGCAACTTTTCTACCTCTGCCTTAATGCCAACATCTTTTCGAGGTTTTACTGGATGGAGCTTTTGTCTCATAGGTTTAGCGTTAGGGTACGTTGTGATTACATGCTCAACAATGGTGGGGTCAATGCCTGGAATTTCCTCGTACAACTAGGAAAAAACGTCGGAGAATTCTTTAAAAAGATTGGTGTACAACATGATCTCATCGGGAGAACAATCTACTCCAATAAAAATATTTTCCACGACCCCAGGTTTTATGGAAATGTTGATCGGAATGGTTAACGATATATTTTCCATGTTCCCTTTGGCATAAACAACTTTTGAAGTAGAAGGAATAGGGGACAAATCAACATTTCCACCAGGTCTCATAGAAAACTCACCTCTCTCTATCTTGTCCAGTTTAGGAAGAAAATAGGACCTTTGATGCATATGTTCCCAAGGGTAATCTAGGCCTATCATAGCTTCCAAAATTGCCTCATCAGAGGGAAAAACATTGTCTAGACAATTAAAAGAGTGTATAGAGTCTACTGACCATGTAGGAGCATAGTCCATATCTGACTCAGTAGAGACCAATAGAGTAATGATATGTTCTATTGCATTTTGTTGTGAATCCAAATAGGTTACCTCTGCAATAGATAAAGGCACAACTAGTTCTGATTCAGTTGGGAGAATCCAAGGATCAGTCGTTGAACTGATCATGGAAATATCAGACGAAGAACATTCCTCAGAACCAATAAAATGAACGGGAGAAGGCAGGTCAATAATGCCTATTAGTGACCCATAAATCCTTGCTCCCAAACTCTCAGTGACTGGATAGGACTAATCAACTAATGGAATAGATGAATCCGATGAAGTTTGGTTGTTCTTCTGAGTAAACAAAAGTTGATCAACTGTGATGATATTTCCTTTGTGCAGGAACATTATAACCCGGAAAAAGGATGACAGCACTACCTGCATGGAATATGTCCAGCTCCTACCCAATAACAAGTTGTAATCAAGTGGGGCATCCAAAACTTCAACCTCTACTTATACTAGTTTTCCTGCAAGTTCGACATCGAACGATGTTAAGACTCCGTGTGGATGGAAGGATCTTCCATCAAAGGCAGTAAGTATCGTGTTCGACAGAGCTAACTGGGGCTTACCTAAGTCTTTCCAGCAAGAAATAGACATTAGGGACGTGGACGCACCCTCATCTACAACAACTCGTCAAATGGTCATGGGACCATGAACAACCTCTATGTAGATAGCGACGTGGTACGGAAACCGGAACTTGATATCTTTCATATCAAAGTGTGCAAGCATGTTGGATGAATCAACACTCCCAATCACTGGCAGAAGAGAACTGCATTGCAAAGGGAAACTTTGTAGTACCTACAGAGTGGACATGGAATAAGGGGTTTGGGCTAAATCCTCCACTACATTGTAGTGGGAGGCAGCCCTCACGTTAGGGTTGTGCACAGCCCGTTTGAAGACACCTTTCAAAATCTTCGGCAGTGGTTCCACCAGTCTCTCGATGTGGAGACGAGTAGATGACTTAGGGACATCCTTCTGCTGCGGGTCAGGGGTATAATTTCTTCCTCTAGTTTGCAATAGAGCATCTAATTTAACCATGTTAATGAATGATTGACCAGTTGAGGTGGCACGAATAGTGCCCCCAACACTAGAGCTACTAGAAGTTGAACTCTGTCCATGAGGAAAAGGATCTTTCAAGACAACTGGTTTCTTCTCACGGATCAGATTCTGGGCTTCTTCCATTAGAGGGCATTGATGGGTAAGGTGGTCCTCTTGACACAGTTTGCAAGGGAACTTAGCCTTCCTTTTCTCTTTTTTACCCTCCTCGGCATTTTGTGTATTCTTGGGCTTTTGTTGGTTTCCCTCCCCTTTCTTGCCCTTTCATTTGGGCTGGCGAGAGCCCTTTCGGTTTGTCTGCACCTGCTGTATAGATTCAGTAGTAGAAGGGGAGGACGCAACGAAAGTTACTTCTGTAGCAGATTGTTTGACTGACAAGGCGTGAACCTGCTTTGTTAAGGTGTCAAACGTTGCAGAATCGACTGAACCCACAATGCCATTGGCGTGTAGTCTAGGTTTAGGCTAACCTAAGTCTATATTCGACCTTGGCACATCAGGAATAATTTCATACAATAGCCCAGACTGAGCATAAACTAAGTCGAGCTACTGAGTTCTCAAAATGGATTCCTCTTCGGAGGACACCCCTGAAGTGGAAAATTCCTTAGAAACATAAGGAAGAAGAGACTTAAGGTACCATTCTAATAAGAATGTTGGGGTGATGTCGGCCTTGATGAGCCTCTTTCTCCTTCACCACTCCTGAATATGATCAGACAGATGAGTGGCCTTGTTTTGCTGAAATGTCGACAAAAGGTCTGTACCGGCATCGTACCGAATAGGAAGTTGAAAGTGGTTCAAGAAAACAATGGCAAGATCCCGAAAGGTGCTATAGGTAGCCACAAGTAGCTCAATATACCACTTGGCTGCAACCCTTGTCAAGGTTCTTTGGAAGAGCCTCAACCTCATGGAATCGTCGTTCAATGAATTAGAGGAACACCAGAGATGAAAAGTTGTGACATGGTCACCAGGGTCCTCACCAGTCTTACCTTCAAACATTGGTGTGTCTGAGGGAAATTTGGTGGGAACGGGTGGCCATGCAGCATCATGGCGCATGGGGTCATTCGTAAGCTTTGAAATATCTGGCAAGTTTAAAGTTTCTAAAAACAATAAATGTGGTTGAGCCGATGGCATCTGGTAAACAGGAACCTGGTATTGGGAACCACCCATGGCCTAGTTCATGTAATGTTGGTTGGGGTTGCCCCCAACCATCGGTTGTGAAACGAAAGGATTAAAATTGTTCCATCCGAAAGTAAGCGGATTAAATCCTGGGGTAGCTGTCGATTGTGACTGCGGGTTAACCCCACCGAACTACGGGCTAATGATATTACCCCCTCCTCTAGCAAACAAAGAGAAGAGGATACTCCCTACAGGTATATTCGACAGATTAACGGTATAACCTGCATAGGGGTTGAAACCTGACATGGTAGTAGTGGAAGGTGCCGTCATCATACCCATAACAGGAATGGATGCAGAAGGGGTGGATCTGACCATGGATGAAGAAGCAATATTCTAAGTTACACCTTGTAATGGTTGTGTGGCAGAAGACTGAGTGAAACTCACTTCGGGTATCCCTGATAAAGGGACATTGTTGGGTCCAAAAGTGCGTGTGGAGGCTGATGCAGCTGTCGAGGCTAATGAGATCAGCATGCCTAAAGTGCCAACATTGAAACTAAAGGATGGGGTTGAGGTCGAAGCATTCTTCAACGAACTCGATTGGGTAGTGTTTGAGAAAGAAGGATTAAGAATCCTTGCATCCATAGAAGTTGTGGGAGTTTGTGGAACTCCTTGCTCATCTCCTGGGTTAACCATGCTATAACCCGGTGTAAAAGGGTAAGAACTATACTCAGTTTGTTGGAAGCCAATAGGTACTAGAAGTGGATCGTTGGGTCCTATAAGAGGAGGGTTAAAAGGAGTATTAAACTCTGTAGCATTTAGATCCTCAACCTCGACAGTATCAATGACTTGTCGGTCTGGTGTTCTAGGCTGTGGTTCTCCAAGAACCTCTGTGTCAACCGTAAGTTCAAAAGAACCATGGGAATCAGTTCTCCTACGTCGCAGTGGTGGTGGAGGCTCCACTATGAGTGCGGGAATATTTTGCAACCTCCTAGACCGACAAAGATGTTGGTCCTCCACAACTATAACAAAAAACTAAGTAAAAACCTAGTGGCCACTACAACTAAGGAGCAAACAGCGTACCACTACAAATTTCCTAAGTAATCAAACCAATCAAACCGATGGAAAATACTCTCGGAAGAAAGTCTGGGATGATTAGGGCCCAGAACAGACTAACAGAGTATCGACAGTTAGTTACATGGCATCCTCTGGAGGTCCACTGGGTGCAGGAGCTTGAATCACCAAACCGCCTTCTCGGGATTACTGCCAGAGGGTTACCTTCCACGTTTGTCTGAGGTGAAGTGGGAATAACTGCCCACTCTACCTGTGTAGAATCCAAGAGGTCTGATACTAAGGCTACCATCAATACGAAATAACCTGGGGGGACAATCGTCAACCCAGTCAAAACGCATGGGAAGGGTAGCAAAGCCCGAAGTCCGAAAGGACCCCCGTATGTGATTCAACTTTGGTTGATGGTTCAGAGGAAAGTGAGGGGATATCCTCAACAGTTCCAATTTTCCACGGCCTCGTGCTTAGCTCTGGTGTAAGTAGAGTTTCCCAGGACTATTTGATATAGATGGGTTTACCTAAATCAACGTCGTACTACGATTGTTGAGTAATGAAGCCAGTTCTCAGCAATTTATGGTGATTTACGGTCGAAACTCTAGCCTAAGCTAGTTGATGTTGTGTATACCTAAAAATAAAAATGTTGCTAATAAATTTTATTAATAATTTCTTTTAAGGGCTACTTGTTACTCAAGGGTTGTAGTGCGATGTGTGGAATGGTTTGTTATGAAAGTAAAGTGCTTGTAAAATAACGCTTTCAAATTCACAAATTTTTTCTCTTTTAGTTTATAATTCTTTCAAAAACTTGAAACCTAAGCAATCCTAAATCAAAATCTTTTTGTATTTTTCTTTTAATATTTCAAAGCAAACTATGCTACCTCAAAATAATGCAAGACCTTAATACTAAGCTTAATTGAACAATTTTTTGTCTTTTCTGATAAATGTAAAAGAAAGAGAACTTGTACAAAAGCAAGCAAGATCTAAATGTAAAGTGTGTGTAAGATAAACATCTAAATGGCTCAAAGCAAACGAATCAAGGGATTCAATGAAGACTTGACTTACCAAGTTTTTGCAAAAGAAAAACTTGAGGCTTGGAAACAAAGTGAAAAAGAAGCAGGGAAAAGAGACACTCGTAACGGAAAGGCAAACCTAAACAGGTTTCTCCTAAGCATCAAAACCCTAAGAAAACACTAAGCCAAGCAAAAAGTAAGCAAATGAACCAAGAATGACTTTAACAACACACAAACTTAACATAAAGAAAACTAGAAAGATTTGACTTACTTGCACTGAATTGGTAAGGCAATCAGCAAGTATCTAAACCAAGCAACCTTTTGAAAGAAATCCTAAGGACTCAAACTTGAATCCAAAACCTAATGGAAAGGATAAGACAAAAGTGAAAGTGTGCTAGACATTGCAACAGACAGAAAACATTAACAATACAAGTCTGTATGCCTGCAACAGCAACTAGGATAAAAGTATGTAGCTATGTCCAAAAGAGAATAATGCACGAACTTCAAAAAAAGGCTAGTAAGCGGCAAAGACACTAAAACAAGTACTCAAGTGAGAAAACAAACTAAAAAGACTCAAGAGAGGCCAACAAGACCCAAAAGAGACATGGAAGTATCGGGGGTCAGTCAAGAAGGAAAAGCAATAGGCTCGAAGTGGAATCAAACCATTGGAAATCAAACCCTAACCAAAAAATTGGACACTACAGTAAAATAAACTACTGTGCAGTGCAGAAACCGGCGCACACTAGGATATGTGCGCTACTGTGCAGTGTAAATAGCAGTGCCCATCAGGAGATATGCGCTATTGTTACTAGAGAATACCAGTGCACACATGTCAAAAACATAGAAACAAGATTTGCAATAGCCAACTGAGATGAATCAAGCGGCAAGGAACAGTAAACACAGACCTAAAAGACCTCTCACAGAATAAAAAACTGAAAATAAAGGGCTGGAAGAAAACCAAAACTAGGTCTCCTAGAGAAGAATAACTATCGGTTACTCCCCAGTGGAGTTGCCAGTCTGTTGTTCAGTATTTCTACCTTATAGTGAGGAGATGGACACTACCAACTGGGCGGGGTTGACAGGTAAATAAATTAATTGCTTCGCAACTAGTTCTTACAAATGAATGAGATCGGGATATCGAAAGACATACCTTTAACTGACGGCTGGTCCTAGCTTTCACTTGATCTCCCGCTTGATGAACCTACAGTACAAAGAGTACCTTCCTCAGTGTACCTTGACTATATAACATATGATAAAATTATAAAGCAATTTAACATCAAATATAAGCAAGTATTAAGCCAAATAGACATACAATTTAATAGACATTTTATTGGGATAGGAAGGGTATTTCGACCTTTTTATTATCAAAGAAACATGAATTAGTACAATATACCTAATGTGTCGAGATTTTTCTGCAACCGAGTGCTGGGGTCCTACTCTTCACAATGACTTCGGACTTTCCTCCAGCGTAATAGTGCTAAAAGCCTTTCTTCTAGGTCCCTCTCTCATGGATCCGCCTTGTATTTATGGGACAAGGTAGGTAGTTGTAATCGAGAGGTGGTTGTATTGGGAGGTTGGGGAAGCTGCAGAACCAACTTCAACTAATCCCAATTCGTCAAATTAATATATTTTTGATTTCATCTTAAGATGTGCACGAGTTTGCTCAAGGCATAATGGCACACAGGACGCAACTTTTGTGTTTTGCAACAATCGCTTTTATCTTTTCCAAGGTGTGCACTAGTTTCACTTGAGCAAAGTAGGGCATACTAGCAGATGTGCGCTAGTTTACTGCCCACATCGTAGCGCACATGTCAAAAGATCAGGTAAATCAGGGAAATTCTCGGCTGAAGAGAGTAGGTTCAGTCCATACATCATCCAGGGCAATCTAGCTCTTCAATCCATGTTGTCCTTTTGTGTGATCGACAGCATAATGTAATCACAGATGGAGAAGGGTAGATTTGACCTATAACACCCCAAATATTCATATGTTGAGAGATGCTCAAAATAAGTGGATTTTTCAGCTATCTTCCCGTTCATTTCTCCATTACGAGATGCTTTCACTTTAGCAACCTTCTTCTATTACTCTGCCTCTTCCTTTGACTTCTTTAAATATGCTTCAAAGTCCAGTTTGGCAATTCATACAACCTCTAGATGCTCAGATGATTGATTGGCACTTTGCCTGCTCTTCTCAAGGTCCAAATTCACCACATGCAAGATTTCTCAATGTGAGTCTGATTGTCCCAGAGTTGGATAAGGATTCCTTTTGGGAAGACCCTATGTGTGTGATTACCTTGTATTTATTAGCAAGTTTTTAGTATGTTTATATGTGTCTTTTAGTATTGAGATTTATATGGCATTGATAAATAAAAGGTGCCAACAAGCTCCACTAAATCTATCAGCTTCAAGTACACAATATCTTATAGTAGTGCAATTACTTCTACTAGCTATCTAAGTCACACCACAAACTCCACTTTCACAATCTATTCAATCAAGACAAGGACTCTGATTGTAACAATAGGTTTAGGTGTACCATAGGGACCTTGTAGGTCAACATCATTGGCTTCTTACGAAGCTCAAGTTTCATTGATAGCACCAATTATAGTATTATTTGCAATTTCCACAAAAGTAGTGGGGATTTAGTGACCAACAATGGCACTAATTGTTGCAAGGGTGATGCACCTACTCTAGAGGCACAATCATTACTAGTTCAAAAACTTAGTGTGGTGGTGAATCCATTCATAGCTTCTAGTATGCTATTTATGAAAAATGAAATATATTTGTTAGTGGAGACAACAGTGGTAGTACTAGCGGATAGAGAATATTTGAGGATTTCCATATTTTGATCTTCTAAATTATATTCCTCCACAACATCATCATTTTATGTTGGCAAGGATGTTTTTTTGCCTATAGAAGTTCCAATAAAGTGTGATAATGTTCACACCATGCATAATCCTCACGGTTCAAAACCAACTAAATCTCTTGCAAATTCTTATATAAAATGGCCTAACTATTTCTCCAGAAAAGCAGAGAGTACCTACATAATCAAAAGGGTTTCCTTCACCTCAACCCCATATGGTGGGATAGAATTGTGCAAAAAAATACAAGGTATCTTAACAGTTTTTTATTATCTCAATCATCATTGCACATTGTTAAATTTTGAGCATTATTTCACAATACTCTTGGATCTTTACTGAGAGAATAACATATACAGTATAACAATGCATAACAATCACAATAAGCATGACAAGCATCACAAGAATCAAAAGCATGAGAGACAAGAGACACAGAGTTTCCGTGGGGAAAACCCTAAGGTGAAAAACCCCACAACTTCCTCAGAGATAGAGAGAGCAATCGCTCAACCAAAGTACAACCAAAATACACTGAGATAGTCTCCTAGTAGCAGATGATCCTCCTCCCCACTAGTGCGCCACTTTCTGAGTGAGAGAGATATACTTTTCCGAATGATCTAAATAGAGATCACCTGATCTCTATTTATACTAACCTGTTTGCCCAGTGACCTTATGGGGCCGACTTGTCTAGCTAGGTACATCCACAATATAATATATATATTTCAGGGCCGACCCCACACATGGTGGTCTAATAACCCATCAGCAAGTACACACACTTGCAACACTTGTCAATCCACATGACGACACTTCCTTATAGAGGAATAACACATCTCTAATAAGGGTACAATAAATATATATGAAATACATAGATGAAATACATTCCAAAGTTACATATACATCAACACTCCCTCTTAACTGGGAAGGTATTTCTCGACACAGATCTACTAGACAAGTCTTCTTCTCGGGATCATCGTCATCATCATCGTCACTGTAGCTACTATCTCAACCAATCTCTGAATCTACTCGTCATAGGAAGTTCTACATAGCCAATCCTTTTTCATACTGGATGTAGGCCCACCACCTGCAGGTCTTCGTCATCACTGGCCATACTGTGGAATCCTCAGGACTTATTACGTGCGTCACAAAACCTCGAAAGAGCATCCCAGGCTGTTATGAGCACACGGCTCTACCTATAGGATCTCCCAGGGCCATATTATATGTGACCTCACCACAAAACCTCGCAAGAGCATCCCAGGCTGTTACGAACACAGCTCTACCTATAGGATCTCTCAGGGACAGATTACATGTGGTCACCACAAAACCTCGTAAGAGCATCCCAGGCTGTTACGAGCACACAGCTCTACCTATAGGATCTCCCGGGGACAGATTATATGTGGTCATGGCAAAACCTCGCAAGAGCATCCCAGGACTTATTACAGGCACACAACCCAACCTATCGGATCTCCCAGGGACATATTATATGCCATAGGACAAAACCTCGAAAGAGCATCTGCCAGATATCCCAGGGCCAGATTATATGCCATAGGAAAAACCTCAAAAGACTATCTGCAGATCTCCCAAGGCCAAATTATATGTCCTCCCAGAGAAAAACCTCGAAAGAGCATTTGCCAGATATCCCAAGGCCATATTATATGCCATATGCAAAACCTCGAAAGACTATCTGCAAATCTCCCAGTGCCAAATTATATGCTCATCTGTACAACCTGATCCACGCCCATAGAGTATCAACCTGATACTCACCATACATCATCCTGATGTACACATGATCATCCTGATCATCATCACTGCAACATCCTGCTGCATGTCATTTGGAGCAACATCCTGAAGCTCGTCATCCACGATCATCCTGATCATACAATGCATCTACCTGATGCATACCAAGTATCTACCTAATACATATCATCATACATGATCCACCTAATCATACAATGTATCCACTTGATATAAATACAAATACATGATACATATCAACATACATGATCTACCTGATCATACAATGTATCCACCTGATACATATACAGATACATGGTCCAAGCATCCAACATGATGCTTATACGAAATACATACACATGATCCAACCGATCATATCCAGTATCCAACATGATGTGTACATACATATAAATGATCCAACTGATCATATCCAGCATCGAACATGATGTGTACATACACATAAATGATCCAACTGATCATATCCAGCATCCAACATGATGCATACATACATACATAAAAATGATCCAACTGATCATACAAAGCATAAACCAAAACATCATCCTAATGCTCATCATCCAGCGCTTACATCCACATCCATGTGAAGGATCCTCCTTCCAACATGCTTGGAATGGATTCAGCAAATGTGTCCATCACTTCTTCCTCGAAGTGTCATCAATCTGAAGAACACCAAGCCTCTCTATGAAGTACTCGAACTTCACCCTTGCTAGTGGCTTCGTCAGCACATTTGCAATCTGCTCGTCCGTCGCAACATACAGGAGCTTCACAGCTCCTCTCTGCACCATATCCCTGATATAGTGATATTTGATCTCTTTGTGTTTCGACCTGTCATGAAACACTAGGTTCTCAGATAGCTTCACACAACTCTGGTTATCACAGAAGATACCGGTAGCATCCAACGGGAGATCAAATAACTTAGACAATAGCTTTCATATCCATACTGCCTCACAACTAGCTGAGGAGGCTGCAACATACTCTGCCTCGGCTGTACTCAGTGCTACGCAGGACTGCTTCCTGCTAAACCAAGAGATCACACCTGATCCCATACTAAAGCAGCACCCAGATGTGCTCTTCCTATCTGCAGCACTGCCAGCCCAATCTGAATCAACATAACCCTGTAGGTTAAACTTTTGATTTGCTTCATACTTGAGCCCATAATCCACTGTACCCTTCAGGTACCTCAGAACATGCTTTGCAGCAACCAGGTGAACTCTCCTCGGATCCGTCAGAAACTGGCTCAATGTGTTCACAGCAAAGCAAATATCTGGTCTCGTGTTCATCAGGTACATCAAGGACCCAATCATCTGACGATACATAGAGACATCAACCGGCTTAGATGAAGCATCACATAGAAGCTTCAGATCGATGCCATGGGTGTGTCCATGGCCTTGCAATCCATCATCCCAAATCTCTTCAGGATATCTACTGTGTACTTCCCTTGACCAAGGAAGATCCCACCTGAATTCTGCCACACCTCCATACCTAGGAGATAATGCATCATTCCCAAAGTTCTTCATATCAAATTCAGCAGTAAGCTTCCTCTTTGTATCACACCAAGTTCATGGAGCTTGCTACAAGCCATACAAGGCTTTCTTCAATCTGCACACATGTGACTCCCTGTCAGGTCTTGGGACTGCATCCCAAACATCTTCTTCATGATCGATGGATCATGGCATTCCATTTCTTCATCCCAGATCCTGGGAACTTCAATATCTTCAATCTCTTCAATAGATATCTTTGTTGATGGAACAAATGTTGTAGTCCTTTTGTAGGTGAAGATATACGATCTTTCCTACAAAACAAGTTAAATTTCATGATTAGAAACATCTCATAATTTTCAGAACAAATTCTTTACACATAAAGAAATATGTCATGCAGTCATGCAGTTATTTTAGCCAAAGCTTTAATACAACATTTATCCATGTTCCACAACTTTCTAGATACCTTCCAGTCTCTACCAGAACATTGTTAAGAGTTTGCACTACTCCCAACATGTCAACAAAGAGGTTTCATTCTAGATAAGTAGCACTGGAATGTTGTACAGTGCCATAGGCCACTTACCCATCACATGCATATTAGTAGTATACTGTTCATTAATGCAAGCATTCTAATATGCACAATACATCTCCTAAGTCTAGGAACATAAGCATAATATTATTTAAACAAACAAAATAGGCAAGAGATGATAATTGAAATACTTATCTTTGTTTGTTTGTTGGGTGGACTCCCTCTGAGTCTTTACTTCCTGGCAGGAGCTGCTGAAGTAGCTTCTTCTACACCTTTCTGTTGTGGAATGTAGGAAGATGGTCAACTCCCTTTGAAAATCTGCATCCTTGCAGGAGCTGCTGGAGTGTGCTCCCTCTTGATTCATCCTTGCTGACATCAATCTTCTTAAACCCAGAAAAGTATAATCTGTAAGCCTTTGAGCTTTCACTGTAACCCACAAAGATACCCTTCTTTCCTGAAGGATCTAGTTTAGTCCTCTTTTCCTGGACAACCAAATATTCTGAGATGGCTGACTTCAGGTTTCTTACCAAAAAAGACCTCTTCTGGTGTCTTGTTATCCAATATCTTGTGGGGTGTTCTGTTCTGCACATATACAGATGTTCTAGCTACTTTTTCCCATAGATGCATAGGTAGATCCTAGTCATGTAGCATTGCCCTTGCTGCTTCCATGATTGTTCTATTCTTCCTTTCTGAAACTCCATTCTGTTGAAGATTATAAGGAGCAGTCAACTCCCCCTTAATCCCTGAATCACTACAAAGCTTCTTGAAGTCACCTGAGGTGAATTCTCCACTATTGTTGGATCTGAATGTTTTGATCTTCTTGTCAGTTTGATTCTCCATCAAGGTTTTGAATTCCTTGAATTTATCAAACAACTCATCTTTTCTCTTCAAGAAGTATACCCAAGTCTTCCTGGAGAAGTCATCAATAAATGAGATATAGTAAACATACCCACTAAGAGAACTGGATGACATAGGACCACATACATATGAGTGGATGATTTCCAGGATATCTTTGGCCTTGCTTTCACTGCTTGGGAAAGCCTTCTTAATGTTCTTACCTTTTGCACATCCTTTGCAAACACCTTCATGTTTGGTCTTGATTTCAGGAAGACCTTTTACAACCTTGCTTGAAATTGGAAGTGCCCTATAGTGCATATGAGCAAGTCTTCTATGCTAAAGTTCACTTGGCTCCATGGATTCATGCACCATGGCATGTTCAGGTTGTCCCTTCAATTTATACAATCCTCCCTCTTGCTCTCTAATCACTACTGCATCATCTATGGTCTTTCCATTTGGCCACATTAGGACTTGGCCATCCACAAGTGCAACCCTCATACATTTTGCATCCAATGCAGAGATGGAGAGTAAGTTCTTCTTGAGCCCAGTTACATAAAGGACTTCTTTCATCTTCAAAGATTTTCTAGAATCTAGGTTGTAGGAGGCTTCACCACTTCCTTTGATTGGGTATTGATAATCATCCCCAAGTTTCACCTTATGGGGTGATTCATGTTCAGATAGATTCACAAAAGATTCCTTAAACCCAGTCATGTGTTTGGAAGCCCCACTATCAATCAAACAATCATTACAACCATGGGAGATAGTACCTGTGAGAGCAGAGATTAGAACATACTCTTCTTCACTTGATGAGTCATCATCACTTTCTGCCCTAGCCTTCTTCTTTGGAGGTTCATCATCCTCGGCAGCATGAGCATGGAACTTTCTTTTGCTGCCCTTCTTCTTCTTGCTGAAGTTGTTGTTATTATCCCTTTTGTTCTTGGGACAATCTAAAGCAAAGTGACCCTTCTCATTGCATGTGAAGCATCTTAGATCCTTCTTATTCTTTTGATAGGATCTTTTGTAGCGAGAGTGCTCCTTCTTGGGCTTGCTTCTTTTGGTGTGAGTTGCGAGAGCTTGATCTTCACCTCCCATCTTTTCCTCACGAGCTACAAGTCTAGCTTCTTCTTGAGAGCATTCCTCCCATAGTTTACTGAAAGAGATCAATTTCTTTCTTGCACAGATTCCTTGAATAAAGGAGTCCCATGACCTAGGTAGGCCATTCAGAGTGGTCATAACAACTTCACCATTTTCCACTACTTCATCCACAGCTTCAAGTTGCTCCTTGATCTGAGAGACCTTGGAGAATTAAGATTGAATGGTTTCTCCATTCAACATATTGACCCCTTTCAATTGATTCCGCAGAGTCATCTGCCGATTTATGTTCTTCCCTTCAAATAGCTTGGTCAAAGAGTCAAACATCTCCTTGGGTGTCTTTAGAGAAGACACATGGGGTATGAGATGGTCTTTGATACAATCAGTAATGATTCTCTTTGCCTTGACCAAGTTCTTCTTATGCAATACCTTGGCCTCTTCATCCTCTGGGATAGGGATGTCTTCTTTTATATATGAGTCCAACTCATTCTCTTCCAGGATTAACCCAATCCTATACTTCCAAGCTCGGAAGTTATCATCCCCTTCAAGCTTATCCTCAAGCTTGGTGTGGTGAGACATCTTAAAGAGTAATTCAAATGAAAATAGAAAAGATTTAGGTCTTATGACTTGAGATGCTGAAAACTGGATCTGGTCCCGGATTAGGGTTTGTCGAAAAAAAAACCCTAAAAATTCAAAATGTGAATTTTAATTTTCTGAAAGGATAGAAAGATGCGCTTTTATGAGATGATTAGCCTGGTGCATTCAGAATTTGAGATCAGCAAATTTTTACCCTTCAGATTTGTCTTTTTGTCCTCCCGGGTTCACTGGGGAGAGCCCTGAATTAGGGTTTGAGTTTCTCGGAGATCTACCCAGCCAAAAATATCGATCCAAAGCTCTAAAATTTGATTTTTGCAAGGAGCTTCTAGCTGTGTCTTCAGATTCCAGAAATTCCTATTTTTGTGGAAACCTTAATTTTTAGGGCCAAATCTGAAAAATGCTCAGAATTGAATTCTGATTGGACAGATAGATTCTCCTTGATGAGTAGAGTCAATCTACTATACTGAATTTCCAAAACCTATGGAGAGAAACCCAATAAACAAGAAACTCAAGTTTTCGTCACTGCAAAATGTCTTCTTCTCAGGTTAGCTCTGACACCATGTTAAATTTTGAGCATTAATTCACAATACTCTCGGATCTTTTCTAAGAGAATAACATATACAGTATATCAATGCATAACAATCACAATAAGCATGACAAGCATCACAAGAATCAAAAGCACGAGAGACAAGAGACACCGAGTTTCCGTGGGGAAAACCCTAAGGTGAAAAACCCCACAACTTCCTCAGAGATAGAGAGCGCAATGGCTCAAGCAAAGTACAACCAAAATACACTGATATAGTCTCCTAGTAGCAGATGATCCTCCTCCTCACTAGTGTGCCACTTTCTGAGTGAGAGAGATATACTTTTCCGAATGATCTAAATAGAGACCACCTGATCTCTATTTATACTAAACTATTTGCCCAATGACCTTATGGGGTTGAATTGTCTATCTAGGTACATCCACAACATAATATATATATTTCAGGGCCGACCCCACACATGGTGGTCTAATAACCCATCGGCAAGTACACACACTTGCGACACTTGTCAATCCACATGACGACACTTCCTTATAGAGGAATAACACATCTCTAATAAGGGTACAATAAATATATATGAAATACATAGATGAAATACATTCTGAAGTTACATATACATCAACACACATGAGGTTTTCTTGCTTCATTTTGGTTTGCGCAAGATTGCTTGTGTTATGGATTTCATCACTTGGCTTGACATGGCTAATATTTCTCTTTTTTATTTCAATATGAATACAAATATTAATACACACATGCACACATTGATAAAATTGTAGGGCTCCTTCTCATGTATTTGAAGGATATTGAATATTTCCAAGTTTTCACTATTATTGTGCTAAACTACATTGCGATATATTAAATTTAAGTTTCCTTGTGAAGAAGTACAGAATTTTGATTGTCTGGTTGTTTAATAGGTGGATATATTTTGGTAATTTATTTTCAATAAATATTTCACATTAATAGCCAAACATAGCTAGTTAAATTTTTAGAGATAAAAATTCACATTGGGAACTTTTTGTTCCCTAATGCCAAGTCTTGTATTCTATGACTTGCAAAAAGTAATGCAAAGATTGCATTTTAATCAAATACCATGAGGCAAGGTAGTGGTGAAACCAAAAGGAAAGGTACCTCCTTCTTTCATAAGCAATCAAAAGGAATAAGGTTTATAAATAGAAAGAAACAACACATTCTCATACTTGTTTACCTATAGATATATGTATTATTACTTATTTACCTATAGATATATGTATTTGCCTCTTGATTTGCCTCTTGATTTCTACATTCTGAATAACTAGAGTTTTATAATGTTTATGTTTGGTAAAAATGTTTCTAGTATCAATCCTATTGAATGGTAAGTGACTTTGTGATTGAGGTAGATTCTTAGGATATTCAATAATGTTCCGACAACAATTGAGAAAATGGATTACGAGGGCTAGAAAATTCATAGTAGTAAATTGGATTCTCAAGGATAGAAAATTGACAGATTGCACTTTGCTAGAGTCATTTCCTTTTTTTGATCTTTAGAGAGATGTTATATGGACTTACACCCAGTCACAAAGGTTCTATTTTTTTGTTAAAATCCTAATCATTTGTGTGCATATGTAATGGCCATACATTACTATCAAGGCATTAAACATCTATAATATTTTTGTATTAACTATGGATGAGGTCAAGCATTGCTATTAAATGGTTAAAAAGCATTAAAAAATAGAGAGAATGAAGACAAAAGGTCCATTGGTCCAAAAGGTCGTGAAAGAGGGTGATAAATATGAAGAGTAAAAGGGAGGCTATGGATAAAAAATTGCTTATTCTCTCATGTTCTAAGACTATAATTTGAGCATTGAAAGGAAGAACAACATGTTACAAGTGTTTTGTGCATGCAAATTCTTGGCATGCATGACAGATATAACATTAGAAGGACCAAGCCCCTCCACACAAGGTGTGAGGTCACATAAAATCTCTATTTGAGGTTGTAAAAATGAGAGAAAAATGTTTCAGCTTAAGTGAGGACTATGAAAGTCCTTATAAGCAAAAAATTGTATGAGTCCTCACATTTGAGGTTTGAATTAAGGTTCTCCTTGGCAAAAAATATCTTCCTTGTGGTACTAGCTAAAAAATCAGTCTAACATTGATTTAGGTAGTTTTGTTAACAAAGATATCAGTAGAGATGATAATGTAGTTTACTTGTAGCATTATTTAAAAAGCACATAAACAATCTAAACTGAAAATCACTTCAATATCCATGATTTTTTTGGGAGGAAAGGAGCTTCTATTAAATTGAAAGGAGAGTACAAAGAAAAGATCTCATGGCTCTCTAACCTTCTTCTTGGAGGGTTCTCCCTGCTCAGGGCATTCCTTAATCCTTGCAATCCATGAATAACCTTGGCTTCTCTCATCAGCAAATAAAGACAATGCAATGCACCAAAATTATTTAGCAACATGGCAGCATAACAAAACTCACCCAAAGGTGCCCAAAAGAATTGCTTTGATTTTTTTTTATAGATTTCATGAGGTCCTTTTGGGATGGGAAAGTTGGAAAAGGAGCTTCCATGTATAAATTTCTGGAGCCCATGTACAGAATTTGGGATAACACATTCCAAATCAGCTTAGAATCGTGTCAAGAGTCTTGAATTAGGTGGTTGTATGGGGTAACTTCGATATCATCACCGATGGCTCTTTAGGTGGTTGTATGGGGTAATTTTACAGGCCTCTTTGAACATAAGTCTAAGGAAGATTTCCTTACCGTAGGAATGTTGTACACTTAAGTTCTAATATTTCCTTAGAACTTAATACTAGCTATTGGAATTGACTGCTTTTATGGGAAAAAAAAACGTATTGTAGTCTAAACTATCTGCGCCAATGATGGCACCATCCTTCACATTAGTGATGCGACAAGCAGGGCTGGTCCTATTGCAATAACCTAAGAGATGAAGATGATGTACAAAATTTTAAATTTCTAGGAAACTTTAGAGAAGTTACAACAACCCTGATTTTTAGAGTTACTGTGGAATTGGAAATTCTCTGGTCCACTGTTAAAATATATGCATGTTGCTACTTTGGGGGGAATGACCCTGGATCGTGCCTAGTTTCTGTCTTTCAACAAAAGATCCCTTTCCCGTACAATGTCAATTATTTAGTCTTTGGGTGTAGAATTTTCAGGGAAATCGTTTAGTTCATGAATTGATCAAACAAGTTTATTAAACCTTCATCATCCCACCCCACCCCAACCAACCCCACCTCATGTTTTGTCGAGAATCTGAGGAAGATTTTATTTTCCTAGGAATGTTGTATTTGGTACTATGGACAGAGTGTTGAATGAAGCAAGATTAGTGGTCGAGGTGGTAATTTTTCCTTGATGAATTTGTAGTTGCATTGAGCTTTAGAGATGGAGA